>OU893333.1:17394842-19794842 GCA_918026875.4 Diatraea saccharalis | reverse complement strand
AATAGATTCAATTGTTAAAGGCGCTGTGACTTTAACTGAGAAACATCATGGAAAATTTCGTAGAACTTGCAATACAGTTTTAATATTGAAATCCTTAATACATTGTAATTATAATGTTGAAAATAATTCTGTCATTACACTCGACTCTGTGTCGGCCAATGGCTGTGAGTGGGTGTAAACAACTCACCGTAATCATTAATAGGGCCAATGGACATGCGTTTCTTTTTATCATGATTTGAACATGTCGAATCGTTAATTAAAAGAGAACTAACAGTCGACCACCTAACTCAAAACGATAATTTTAAGAACTTTTTATTGTTTTTATTCATGATTAAAATTTCTTTTATCTCTCACGTTTTTTTAATGGTAATAATTAATTTGGTAATTTTAGTTTATTTAAGCTAACAAAGCAATTCATATTTTTTTAAAGAATTTTTCATTAAAAATATTTTAGTATAGCATTATAAATTCCAACATTGATCTAATATAATAATTTCAACGTATTTTCATCTCTATCGAAAGATAGAGTTTATTATTTGTAAAAATATTTCTTTCGGTTGTTTGGGTGGATTGCCTGGACATTAATGAAAATACGCTCTGTAGTAGCGAAAAAGCAAGTAGTGCTTGAAAGATCCGTCAGTTCTGTTAGGTCCACAGTACGTCTTTTTTTTATTGTCTTTATGAAGTATTTCTATAGGAATATATGCCAAATCTTCATTTCCAATTACTTTAACCCATTTATTACAGCTGAAAAAAAGTATATTTAGTATCGATGTTTTTCCTTTTGTTCCTTCCATCACTATTTTCTTAATAACCTATGACTAAATTATATATTTACTAACTAATAAGTTGTTTAGTACTTAATGAGTCATTATATGTTTATTTATTATTGATATCTTACCGATTTTTGTCTAAAGGTAAACTGGTAAAAAAAAACCTTTTCTTGCCGTTCTAAAGATTTGACACTAGTCCACATATTTCATGCTGTCTTTTCATTATGACAACTCTATTAAATACAATATTAAATTAGCTTTGTCTCACAAAACACAAAAAAAAAAACATTAAAATCAATCAGTACGTGAAAAATTTAGAAGACCTATTAAGACTGAGACCAAAGATTAGAGTTGAGACGTATTTACTGGAATAAATCTTTCGAATAAATTTTTGCTTGGACGTCCAAATACTAACACTCGTATCTGTAGTCGAAAGTTATGAAATCAACGTTAACCAAGGAGATTAAATCACATTTTGTGGGAGCAGCAATCCATCCTTGTCATAGAGGAGTACTTGGCAAACGCATAGGTTTTACCGTAATGTACATTACGGTAAAAGAATCTTACATAACACAAAATCTATCTAAGGTTAATTGATTTATTTAAAATTGGCATCTACTTTATGTTGTTGTGTACGTTTATTCGGTAACCCTAAATCTATGACAGGCATGATAGGTTCTGATTTAATCGACTTGGTTTACGTTGATTTCATATTTTTTATGGCAGACGAATTGCGTTGTGAGCCTTGTGCATTTTTATACGTGTTATGTTTTTAACGGGATAAACTATATACTAAGTAAAAGTTGTTTCTGTTTTTGCATGTGATGTACACATGTAAATTTAGCAAATTTAATTTATGTTAGTATTATAAATCATATTAATATAACAAGCATTGGTTTACTAAATAAATCTAGTCAAGGCATTTACGAGGCATGTTGCTTTGAAATTACGAGGCATATAATTATTGATTTCTCAATGAGTTATTGGTAGGTATTTCCCATCCTATCTTGAAAATAATAAAAAAATCCAAGGAAACTTTAGAAAGGTGATTAAGTAAAGTTAGTCTAAAACGTAATTGTTGTGTGTAAGCGAATTAATTTTCCTCGTTGACTTCAATAACATGTGTAACGCGTTAGACCACCAAAAATTTGTGTTGCAAAATATTTAAATCTCTCATGACAATGACAAGCTTTCTGTTAACAATTCCAGTTGAAATTAAGATTGACACCGAGCAGAATGTTATTTCGTGCTAGTGTCCAAATATGTTTATTTCTCATGTTTACATTCATTGAATAATTAAATTGAAAATTTATATAAAGATAAATAACCTGGGTTTAGTAATAAGTACCAGAATGTGTATTTATAGTGCCGGTTATGTATACTCGCCTTTTTTGAAAGATTTACTTCTGAAAACGAACTCACATGAGTCATGAATTAAATTTTTCAGTTCTACTACTAGGACGACTGCAGTACTTAATTTTTAAGAAATTATTTGGAATAAATAACAATGAAACTGTTAAGTGGAATTAACTTACAGAAGCTCTTAAACAGAATTTAGCTAAATATACACCTACTAGTTTACTCGAGAACAATTAAAGCATGACTAAACTAAAACAGCAGAACCAATTCCGCATGAAATTAGTGTTTAGCAGACGGCGGGTTGTTACAACAGAAATAAATACTTACATATCAAAATATTTTTCTAAAATACGCACCAAAATATTTATCTCGAATAATGAGGCTTGAATCCAACTATACTGAGAATTGCGCAATGCAAAACAAAAATGTATTCAAAAAGTTAACACAATTCAAAATTATAGTAAAGCTTGTACTCGATAGTTGTAAGCATTTTACGGGTTGTATATTAAAATATGAATTAAGATTAAAATTCTATATTAAGATTGACAATGACAATGAAACCTACTTGAGGTTTTGAACATGAATCACTTCAACATTTGAAGTTGATATATATTAAGAGGTGTAACCTTAAAAGTAGTAGCTACCCGGATATTGGAAATAACTATGACCACTTCCCATCCTAAGGGGAGACTCATGTTACCGAACCTGTCCAACAGCATTTAACAGCTTGTACAGAATAAATGAGTTTGAGTTGAATGATGTAGCTCGTCCCCTCGATTTTTAGGCGTATGTTAAATCTATGAACTCTGGGTAATATTTTGACAACCCTTAGTTACATCTAAAGTTATTTATGTCAGTCGGAAGTGGGAATTCAAACAAGCACAACATGACGAATCTTAGTCTTACTGTTAATATTGGGAATAACCATAAAACTATGTTTTTAGAAACATTATTTGGTGATTCATAGAGTGTAAACTGTGTAAATATGTTTTAGAACAATTGCTAACTTTATAACTCTTTAAAGCTTAAGATGAATACGGAACAACCCCTATAAATATAATCTAAATTAATAAAAAATCACAAACGCTTCCGTAGATTTTGTTATAAAAATTTTTTATTAGGTCACAGGTTAAAGATTTATTCTCAATCCGTTTTTAATGAAGATTTCAAACTTGTATCAGAATAATATACTTCTTACTTCTTTTTATTCCATACGAGTTTTTCCCATTTTAATCCCTTTAGGACTTCGAAAAAAACATTTTTATCGGATGCCTACGTCATACAAAGAACACATACGATTAGCTCGAGCGGTTTAGGTTGTGCGTTAACGTTAATCTGTCCATCAGTTACTTACCTAATTGACCAGTTCTTTCATATCTAGTAACATTATGCTTAGTGAAGAAAAAAGTTACCTAAAATATAATTAATTATGTCAACATCAACTAAATGCCAAAAAACAATTACTACGAAGTATTATCATACTAAAAAGAATTAATTCGAAGCGGTTATGTTAACAATAAAAACATTATACAAGACGAAGGGATCCCGTTCGTAAATCGTAAATACATATTTTCAATTTGATTACATCGCCGAGTGGCCTGTGGCACGATCCGCCAATATACATTATGTAAATCAATAAGACATTGTTAAGCTTAAACGGCAGCGATTTAAGAGTGTGATTGGAAGCAGCGCGTCCGAACGATACAATATTTAATACGATATTATCTCCCACGCAAACAAAAGTGCGGGTTCTAATATGGCAAGTTTGCGTTAGCTCTGGTACTCACGCGATTGAGCGAACTTTGTATTATGAGATGATTAGTAATAAATATTTTTTTTTTTATTATCATGCACAAGTCTCAAACATTTTAGAACTGATTTTGATGTTGTGTCTCAAATATTATGAAAAATAGCATTGTATTGTTATAATTACATGACATAATGATTGTTAATGACTCTATATTTAAGTTTCAAGATTGAAATTATGTAATACTGGTTCCTGGTGTGGAACTGGCGCACCCACCCTATTTACTTTTAAATATTTCGAGTATGCAATATTAATTACAAAGCATTAAATATAATGAGAGTTCCTATTTTAGTTTTATAACACCTCATAAGTGATTATGTAATTGATCTTAACAATTAAATTTAATCAGAAATTTTATTTTTATTTGTTTTATTTTACACAGTTAACTTTTTAATTAGGCCTTTATTGATTACCGTTTAATCATGTGTAAAGTTGAGAAAACGTACCAGAACCGCGAGACCTGACCTTGAGAAGTATATATTGTACGCTTATAGTAGGGAATAAAGATCCAAAGATATTTATCATCTCTAAAACAAAGAGTATAAATTTTAGAGTAATTCCTCAGATAAAATAATTCTATCTATATCTTCACGCCGTATACCTTGTGGGGTAGGCAGAGAGGATCGAACGCTACAATATAGGTTCTTACATACAACTTTCGCCTTCTCCACGTTCATTACTTTTTCGTACATACTCGCTGGTTTTATGACTTCTTCTAGGTGATCCTAAGAGCGGGCGATTTATTTGATCGTGGAAGATGTGTCATGGCCTTATTCGGCTTCCAATAATTCTAATAACACGTCCTTATTTTACAGGCTATACTTATGTTGCCAGCTCCAATAGAGCATGGAGCATAGTTGATAAATTCTTACTGCTCAGTCATACGAGGGTCAAACTGAAAGTTCTTAGAAAATCAAAAACTGATTACATTAGCCAGTTATTAGTTTTATTATATCTTTTCAAAATATTGTCCATTCACGTCAATACACCGCTGCATGCGATGGAACCACTGGGAAAAGCACTTTGCCCACTCGTCCTTAGGGGTCTCTTCAATGGCATCGCGATACGCAGCCACCGCTTCTTCAGCATTCATAAACCGCTTTCCTTTAAGTTTTTCTTTAATTTTTGGAAATAAATAAAAATCACAAGGCGCGAGGTCGGGGCTATACGGCGGGTGACCCAGTAATTCAACGTTTGATGTCGCCAAATAGTCGATCGTTCGCTTGGCGGTGTGCGACGAGGCGTTGTCGTGGTGAAGGAGGATCCTACTGCGAGGTCGTTTCTCTCGAACTTTTTCCAAGACAAGTGGCAAACAATTGGTAGTGTACCATTCTGCAGAAACTGTTTTTTGATCCTCTAACACAATTGTTGCAAAATGACCTATCCTTCCAAAGAACGAGGCCACCATTTTTTTTCCCGCACTTCGATCTCTCTTCACTTTAGTTGGCAACTCCTCGAAAGGAAACACCCACTGAGCAGATTGTCTTTTGGTTTTAGGATCATAACAGTAAATCCAGCTTTCGTCACCTGTTAGTATGTCGAACACAGCATTTGAGTCACCTCCGTTAAATCTTTCAATCATTTTACGACACCAATCCACACGATGGAGTTTTTGAGCCTCAGTCAAATTATGAGGTATCCACCGGGCGCAAAGCTTCCTGACCGCTAAATGTTCGTGGAGGATTTTGTGCACTTGACTCATACCGATGCCTAAGCTTGTCCGAATCTGTTGATAGGTCACTCTTTTGTCAGTCTCTATCATACGCCGCACAACACAGATGTTATCTTCAGTCGTCGCCGTAGAAGGCCGTCCCTCACGTAAATCATCAGTGAGATTAGTGCGACCACGTTTAAACTCATTAAACCAGTTGTAAACAGTCGCACGAGATGGGGCTTCATCGTGAAAGGCCAATCGTAGTCTATCATAACTTTCTTGTTGACTTAAATGACATCGAAAGTCAAAAAATCATTGCACGAAAATTTTCTCGTGTTAAATTCATGATGACGTGACACAGACAATTTTCAATTTGCCGCCAAATCGTAAAACAAATGACAAATGAATGAAATATATACTCAGTAATATTGGCAAAGAGTTATATTTTCAAATTTTAGAATTATTTTTTTATTATATTGTTTATAAGTGGCCAGTTCTAAGAACTTTCAGTTTGACCCTCGTAGATGGTATCTAATGTATTTTCTGATGTGTTTTATTCTAGTTATATTAGCCGTGTATTGACGACCCTACCTCTTATCATAAAAAAAATGAGAAAAACTAAAACCAGACTACAGCTTAATTACACTCTAAGGTTTTTTTTTTTCTTATATACAAAATATAAAAGATACAAAAAAATATATTTAATAATTATTAAATATTTCATCGCTATTATAATATAGCTTTTTAAAACGTGATTTAGCTGTAACCAGATTTGAAATGTACTAATTAACCTTTTGCCTTTTCACTTGATACCCTACATAGAATGATTGAATAATATATATTTTTAGTTTCTTACTTTATGCTCTCTAGAGGGCGCTTCTGCCAATTAAATGAAACGTCACATATTAGACTTTAGGACGTGGACAACTAAGACGCTTCTAATGTTACCTCATTTGTCTACTTACGATGAGTAGTTTAGAAGTTATGATAGAACAAATAAACATTCTTACATACATACCGGCCAAAATCGTAACCCTTCTTTTAGCTTCGCCATCGTAGTCGGTTAAAAAGAATATTGCATGAGTGATAAATTCTCTTTTATCTTTCTTGAGTGTACTTAATAAAGGAACAAAAGTTACTCCCCTCCTTTATTTCTTGTAAAATATAAATGAAATGTCAAACGCGTATGCTGCTATCGTTCGGAAATTTCGCAAAGTGCTATAACGCCCGTGACTACGTTAAAATGTTATAGCCTCGACTCTCATCGAAACCCGCAACGCTAATAAAAGCAGGTAGACGCATCGTTTACGGGCGCACACAAACGTGACTGCATATTACTCAGGGTTACCATTAGTACTGATTTCTCCAGACTTGTTGGGAGAGCATAAACAGAACTCGCTGAGAAGGATGATGGCGGAGTTGTTAGCGCGCTTGGTACGCGATCCGGATGTTAAACAAATTTCGCAATGGCCGGCCTAGGATCATCATCTCATCTCATCATCATCATCATCATCATCATCAACAACCCTTTTACGTCCCCACTGCAGGGGCTCAGGCCTTCCTTATGGATGGTTAAGGATGATGGGCCATGACCCTTCACGCTGGCACAATGCGTATTGGAGGGTATTAACGACTGCAAACGTAAAGCCGGGATCAACGGCTTAACGTGCCTTCCGGAGCACGAAGTAGCTCGAGATAATAATTTTTAGGTCACCCATCCCGTAACCGACCCTTGCGAAAGTTGCTTAACAACAACGATCGCGGGCCGCGGCGCTTATCCTCTACGCCACCGAGTTACTTACTAGGATGTAACTGCGGTCTAGGATGGGTGACCAAAAATGTATTATCTCGAGCTCCTTTGTGCTTCGGACGGCACGTTAAGCAGTTGGTCCCGGCTGCATCATCTCGTTAATACCCGCACTGGGCCCGCGTGGTGCGTCATGGCCGATTCTCCCTATCCGATTCTATCCATAGGGAAAGCCTCAGCAGTAGGGACATTAATAGACTGGTGATGATGAAACAAAACTTCAGGTCTCCTTTTTAAATTATCCGCACTAAGTGAGGAGGGGTAGGGGAGATTCCGGGATCCAAGTAGATCTGCGGATGCACTTTACTTTCGTGTCTTTTTGACGTTTTCTCTTCTGTCATACCCATACCAACTGTCCTGTATTTTTTTCGAGTGCTATCATTACCCGCCCTGTCTCTGTCACCGCTGTCAATATCTTGCATTGCAAACTGACGACATATCAATAGATATTATATAACAAGTGACAGAATTTCAATTAAATAGGTAATCCATGATTTTCTAGCTTCTAATCCTAGTCTTAGTTTACACATTTTACAGAATGGCAACCTTAGTATTACTTCAACTTAACATTATTAAACTATGCGCAGAGGCTAATATAAGCTTGCTAAATTAAATTTCATCGGGGCTCCGAGATTCTTGGCGCGCCAGTAATTTAGATTCACAGACATTAATTTGGAGTGGTTTATGCCACAGTTTTTATGGCCACACTGTTTGTGATTGGCACTTTGAATAAGTTGGTTCCTGTTTTACGAGCGAGCGAGCCGAACTCGGAATGCCAACTCAAATAATATGTTGTATGTAGCTTCTTATTTTTCCAAACTCAAAGTAAGTAGTTTGTTGGTGTATTAGTCTTGTTTCTAGTGCATATATGTTTATTATAATTATTCATATTATATTAAATATTATTACCTGTATTTATTTATACTATTTAGCTGTTTTCCTCGACATCGTATATTATAGCCTATACCACTATATGATGTAGATTTCCGTAAAGAGACATCTATTAGGCCTCCAGCCCTGCAACATGTCTGTTATAAAAATGTTGGTACATAAGCAATAATAATGAGCAGTAAAAAACATTTTGTAAAAAAAACTGATATAAACGAGTTCAACACTAAAGTGGTAGGGATTTCGCCTTGAAGCTCGTAGTAATGACAGTACTTACTGAATGGTTTATGAGAGCTGGGACTTTGCTTTGGTCCTTCTAAGGGACATTGCCCATTGAAGACGATAGCATTTCAAGTGCATAATTTACTTCATAGAATAAGGGAACGTCGACAGTGATTTGCAAATTTATTACAAAAACTTTTTTTTGTGATATCGGTAGGCTAAATTATTTTCTTCAAAATTGAGATCTGTCCTGCGATTCTGTTAAAGTCTAAACCCGAATTCGAATTCACTCAAGTATCCGATTCTCTTCAAGCTTGAATTGGTAACGTTTCGTGGCATAAGTGAAGGGAGTTCCGAAATGACATAGGAATAGAATATCTAAGACACGTATAACCAATCAATTTTCTTTTGTATTTCTAGACAAAAATTGAATCAATATAATTTTTTCACTAAATGACGTGAGTTTCGACACATGATTAAATTTGAATTCGGATTCAGGGTTTTACAGAATCGCCCTGCTGATTACAACAATGAAATGCATTTTCTTACAAAAAAATCCAATTCTTAGACAAAAATATTCATTAACAAGTTAATTTTCTAGCAGCAGCTTACCAGACTTCCTTTGACGAAATTCCATAGAAAACAGCACATCCAGTTCTTCCCGAGCTTTGAAATGCTCCTGGCGTATACACTTATGATTTTTCTAAATATGAAAATAATATAAAAAACATCAATGCTTTTAAGCAAATTCGATAGCCTATGCTAAGAGCTAGTTGGAAACAGTTAAGTAACTCTCTCATAGTAAACTAATTTAATAATTAATAAATAACTAACTAATTTACGTGCACATTACTTAAATTACTAGATAAATAACTATAATTAATAAAACTCCTTGAGGCACCACAGTACTTATAAGTAAGCACAAACTTCGACGTATTTTATAACCCAAAAGCTATTTTGTTTAAGTTTATAATGCGTTCAATGGCTCTATGGTTAAAAATAAGGAAGTTATGCAACTTTCGCAAGGGCTTGTCATAGGATGGGTGACCAAAAATTTATTATCAGCAGTTCACCGTTCTTTTAAAGGCACGTTTAGCCGTCGTTAATAGCCACCAATCTGCACTGGGCGTACGTGGTGGGTCATGGTCTATTCTACCTATTCGATTCGATTCGATTCCAACTATTGGGAAAGACTTT
Organism: Diatraea saccharalis; assembly: GCA_918026875.4. Classification (NCBI taxonomy): domain Eukaryota; kingdom Metazoa; phylum Arthropoda; class Insecta; order Lepidoptera; family Crambidae; genus Diatraea; species Diatraea saccharalis. The sequence continues at coordinate 19,785,135 of OU893333.1, read as the reverse complement.
GTCCAGCAGTGGGGATATTAAAAGCCTGGTAAGATGACGATGATGATTTAAATTGTGTCATTGGAAATCAACGCGTAAAATTATAACATAATAAATTAATATAAATCAATAAAATATGACGTGAACTAGATAAACCTAAAAGATTTAGTAAATTTTTTTAGACAAACATTGTTGAAGGCATATTGTGTTATCTAGGGTAACCATCGCCAAGTTTTGCGAAGGATATGCAGATTGAAATGCCAAGGTATTTCGTTTTGAAGCCAAAACTGATCAGAAGTTTAAATGAAACCTATTTAACTTTATGAGGCACGGAACTTCGAAAGAACGCTAGCGCTCTATTCAGTTTTACAGTATATTTTAGACTGCAACGTTAAATAACGACTCACTTCAAATGTAACACATGGAAACATCACAAACATTGAAAAAAAACTTTCGAAGTTTTTAATCTAAGCTACGATGAGACCTTTACTATTCTTTATCATTATATCTAAAATCTATAATTTAATTATCCTAACCAAAATCTGTAAGCGTTGTATTTAAGATTTATAATTTATTTATTATAAAAATAAAGTATGAATGTTTGCTGCAGCGCTATTCTGTAAAAAAACATCATCTAATGCAGCGTCGAACACGGCGCTCCAGCGCACCACACCACACTATTCGTTCTATTCTTAAGACGGTGCAGTATTTTTTTATAGAATAGCGATAGTGCCATTATGGTCTTTAGACGTCGCTTAACCATAACTCGAACAAACATGCCGAACACCGCCTGGTCGTTTTCGGACGACGCCGCTTATCAGGATAAGTCCGAGGAACCCTAAAAATATGGAAACCCTATTTCTGTATTATTAATTAACATCTGACCTTTAGATGCTTTAAGGAGAACACAATTTGTAGGTAAATGAACTAGTTATTATAATAATTAAAAATAACATATCCTTTTGTGCTAATTTAAACATATTTTAATAGCCTATATAACTTTTGAACGAAGCTCGTAAAATCCTTTCTGAGCCATAATCTGGGTCATTTCGCCTCGTAAACTTGTGCCCATAAATGACAATATCAATCGGACATTTTCTGTTTCTGAGAATGTTCCTTTACGATATTATTACTCTAAAGGGCACGGAACAAAATTGCCACTTACTGTCGGATAGATGAAAATGTTTCATCGTCATATTTTTTTTTTTCAATTTGGTTGTTTTTTTAACCATGATGGATAATCCTTGTATATGAAAATGTTATTTTTACTCGTAATATTACTCTGTATGTTTTACATAACAAAATGGACTGCTAAAGTGGATCATGCGAAAATGGAGATGATGCCCGAGTTGGAAAAAAGATTCCATTTAGTCCGTCCATGCAACAGAAAGGTTTAAGTGTTATTAGCAATTATCTGATACTAATTTATTCGATATTATTAACAATCTTAATTATAGAACATCATTTTCAACACAGTAATAGAAACGAAAACGATTTAATGATTAGAGGATCGGATCGGAACTTTCTAAAAATAATTTTAAATTGATCATTATGGGCGCCTAATCCCATAAAAAATAATGTTTTATGTTAATTAATCTCATTATGTACCCAAAATTAAGTTTAAAATTTAACGGTTAAAAAAACCGCGTAAACGGCGACTCGGAGTACGTGACGTCATTTGTGGGAAAAGAAAACGGATTTTCAGTGGAAAAAATAATCATCGTCTGCAGTATTTTTATGTAAACTCACAAATATACATATAAAACAGTAATCTGACCCTTGTAACCAGTTAAAAAAATTCATTAAAATTATTTTGCACTTTGAATGTTTCCTTCGCTTTTCCTAGATACATTTACTACCGATTTACCCACAAATGACGTTACGCGTTCAGATTGGAGTTTCATTTGACGTGAGACACAGACTACAAATATTTAAAAATGATGTTTTGTGTTATTGTTTTAAAAACATAAATAATTATAATTTTCGCATAAACATTCGGCGAATAAACTTTAAGAAGATATTAACCACACACAATTGAATTTTTATGTCATTGCTGTCTGATCGCCTATTTGCATCTATTAACGAATAAGAATCTCTCGTAAATGGTATCATGTTATTTGACCAAAATGCTATTAATGGATTCGTTTTTATTGTACTGATATTTTTTATTCACTTTATGCTACTGACTAATTTTCATTTTTATATTATGGCTAGCTGAAAACACTGTTTTTATTTTAACAAAAGTGGAATCTTTACTTTTTTTTAATAACGTGTTTGCTATCTATAGACACTCATTCACCTACACATACACACATATATCAATAGATGGAGAAATAAAGGAATAGTGATCTGTCCAATTAAATTAAAATATATTTTATATTAATAATCAATTATGCGTTACTTTACGATTCTCGCGGAAGTACACCTATAGTGTACTTTTTAATACTTTTTTATGGCTATTGGAGTTTCTCATTGAATAAAACTTTTAATGCTATTCCGTTCTTCAGTACGTGTCGCATTTGATAGTTCCTCGCTCATAGTCTTATTGTGAAGAGGTAGAAACTATTTTAGATTGTCGTTGTCAACACCCGGTTTATAGTTCTACTCTCTTAGAAACTTTGAGATGGTCTACATCTTTTGAAAGGACAGTTTTATGACGCACTATAAGAATCCGGACATACAATCTTACTTATATTAATATTATTGCTGTAATATAGTTCAATTTATTTATATTATTCCTCAATATGTATTAAAAAATATGTATTTAATACATATTAATTATATAAACACGAGTCATTACACCATTACACATCATCTTCATAAAGATGAATGAATGAATGCTGGGGAAAATGTTTTCCCTATGAATGGAATCAATCCAAAACAAACCATTCGAGCCCAATGGGATTGGTGTAACGACTGCAGATGCAGCGGTGACTAACACCTCAATGTGCCTTTTAGAGCACGAAGGAGCTCAAGATATTAAATTTTACTCATCCTATGATCCGGCCTTTGCGAAAGTTGCTCTACTTTGGCATCCGAACCAAACTCGTTAACCACTGCACCGTAGAGCTCATAGTTATTGGCACGCAATCCTTCTTCGCGCAACTTCGCGAACGCAATGTGATAAATACCTTAAGTACCTACTTGCAGAAGTAATTCAGTTTCCAATTATTACTATTATAAGTGAATATAAATTGCAATTGCGATATATAATATTCAATATTGTAAAGCTGGACGTCTGTTATGTCCGCACCCATGCAACGAACGCACAATAGTTTTGTGCCGATGTAGCATCCACTGCATCCGAGTTATTAATAGACAACTTATTACTATTAATAAGATAATTTTGATATAACGCTACGAAGTTTAACAATGTATAGTAACTCTTTGGAAGGAATGTATACCGTCATCGGCATGCATCGTATTGTCATTGTAAACGGAGTGCTTTACAATCTCATAGAAAATTATGTAAATTTCCGTACCATACGTCCGTTGCGTGCGTGCGGACACAGTGGACGTTCACCTCTATCATAAATTTCGTTACATTTTTCAACCTCTTGGTAGTGCCACCATCAAGTCGGCATACAGCCATTAGTCCATTGTTTTAGATAACTAATATTAATTCTATTTCTTATAAAAAATAAAACATATTTGTTTAATTTTAAATAATTAAACCATTTATAAATTGGAGGTATTGGAGCATAGCTATTGTTTCCCAAAGTGTTCCGTTTCTACAATAACATAACATACTCTGACTGCACCTATGTATGACACTGTTTCTTAAATAGCTGCAAGTTTTGTTTAATAATATCCATGTAATGAGGTATTAACATTAAACGATGTAAAGTCACACCAGTATAAACATCATCTTTGAACAGGGATGCCATAATTATACATAGACTACATTCCACTTAAATAGTGGACACAAATATTTATTTCTATATTTTTTGTAAATAAGAATCTTCCAATTAAATATAGAGAGAACTAAAAAGATTCTAGAATAAAATCATGTCAAAAAGCACTTTTTTTATTCACTCCTATTTTATAATTATTGATATTTAATATTGCAATAGGTATTTATTGGCTAACAAAATCTACAGATATATCACCAACAAAATCATAATCTTTATATTTAATTGGTCGAATTTCCACTTTTACAAAATATACTTTTTAGTCTATAAATCAGTAACTATTAACGATGTACTTATTACCGATCAAAATAATTATAGTGGCAACCCTAATCTCGGTTCTTTAATGTTTGTGACATTGTGAGATTTATGTTCAACATGACGTGTGAATGTGGATGAAATCTTGGTACAGCTATTAAAACAAAACCAAGAGCTAATTATTAATTTACACGCGGATCAAGAGATTTCTTTTTACGAACATTTCGCGGACGGAAGTATCCGCTGCCTTGGCATAGTTAAAGTTTATATGGAGAAGTCCACAATAAGAATACATCAATAAAGAAAACGGGATGAGTGACCAAAGAGTTATTATCTCGACCTACTGTGTGCTTGGGAAGGCACGTTAAGCCGTTGGTCCCGGCTGTATTTGCAGTCGTCAATATCCTCCAAACCGCATTGGGCCAGCGTGGGGGGTCATGGCCTATCTTCCTTCACCATCCATAAGAAAAGCGTGAACTCCTTCAGTGGGGAGGTATAAAGGCTGATGATGAATAAAGATAACTAGCACACACTACATTTGCTTAGACACTTTTATCTACAACTTATACGAATATACTTAATATAGTGTGGGTAGATTTTGTTTGGGTGGATTACCTGAACATTGATGAAAATACGCTCCGTAATAAGGAAAAAGTAACAAGTGCTTGAAAAATTCGTCCTGTTAGGCCCTAGGTAGTTCAGTGCTTAGAGGAGTCGCCCGGATTTTGAAAGGTCAGTTCGAGTCCTATCTCAAAGTGCCAGGGATAAAGTAGATTTTTTAAGTATTTTTCATTGAGTATATTTTATTGTTATGAAAATTGTCAATATTACCTAATTACTTCACTTTGAGATATGGTATACTTTTCTTATTTCTTTTGTTCACAATATCAATAAATCTGTCATTAAAAAAACTGAATAAACTAGCGATAGATGGAAACGAAGAAGAATGCTATTTGGCCAAATACTTTTATGTGTTCTTAGAATTCCTTCGCTAATGAATATACTGCTAGTGCCCATGTAATTTTTTCAAGGTACATATTTAGTATCTAAAGCTTGCGAAGTGTTTTTCAATGGTTGTGATTTGATTTCTTTTATTTTTTCGTATCAAGAAGGTCAACTTAGATTTTTACTCAACTCAACTAGCTTAGATTAGTAAGTAACTAACCTTCACTTTTGAAAATATATAATTCTTGTCCAGTTTTTGACAGAGCAATAGTCTCACGAAACACGTATAACCGACTTCGGAAACTGCTAACGTGTCCAAAACGTCTATATTTTACAGTGCCGTATTTAGAATAATAATTTTTTGCCTAACTAATAAATAATAATAGTTGAAATTTACAAATTTTCTAGTGATGTTTATATAATTTCGTTTCCATCATTTTTTACGTTTTTTTTTATATTTATTGTGTAATATTTAATCTGTAAAACGCTAAAATGATTTCACAATTTTTTATTGTTAAACAAGCTTATGAAATTAATCACGATTGTTTAAAAGCTAAAGAAACTCACATTTGACTCAAAAAATTAACCAAATAAGATAATAATACGCTATTAAATATAAAATAGCGCATATGATTGCATATTATTTGCTCTATTTTCAGCTTATTTCCATTTTACAGCTAACCTATATTCAGATAGGTGTTTTGTAGTAATGAAGTATAGGTAAACGTGTTATTGCTAGGTGCTGTTTTAAAAATGCTGTTTTAAGGAATTGGAGGCACTAAACTTGTCATGAAACCGGCCTTCTTACAGAGCAGTATTCAGGAGTAATTGCTTAGAACGCATATTATTATTTACTAACAGTATAACTTCAAAGAATTTCGATAAACAATCGTGTGTTAAAATGTCTTCATTACTTATAAATCCATCTTGACATTATTTAACGTAAAATATTCAATGATTTTAAATCTAAAGTAATGAAATTAATACGCTAATATAGAGTATATATTTTTTAAATCCATTGTCTACTATGCGTCATACTATTTAATGCGGTCTGAACTATTGAAACTGATCCTTGGTGTATTAATTTAAATATAAATGATGAAAATTTTGTTTTGATTTATTTATTATTCATGGAAATAATTTACACTAATATTATTCGTACCGTTTCATGTACTACGTTAATCAATGGAAAACTAATAATAATTTCAATTGCAATTCAATGCATTTTTTTATTGCAAGATAAGTAAATTATTATTAGTACACAATTAGAAACAGTTTTTTTGTTTAGATGTCAGCAGCATATTACTACAACTTTTATTATTCGAAACAAAATAAGTTAGACGGAGAAACATTTGCTGATCACTGAAAACTAAATAGCTAAATGTCAGTTTAATATAACAGGTAGTTGAAATAATATCATTATTTGAATTGAATCACAAATAGATTCGCAACAGTATTGCATACGGTTCCAATAATAATTTGTCTAATGAAAACACAGCTGTGATGTACATGCACACGTGTCTTTGACTTATTGAACATTCTTCGAAGAACAGTTATTCTAAAAATATGTCTTTATTTGAAATACTACTTGTTTCAAAACTAAAACATTGAACAAAACTGTTTTACATGTAAGTATAATGAAGACTTTTGGCTGCAACTGTTTTATTTCTTAACTTCTCTAGATTATTTTATATTACTCTAATCGTTCAGTCTAGTAATAATGTACATGCTTATCATTTCACCTGTCACCTGAAATCTATATCATGCGGAATAGTGGTATTATCCTACATACACTTAACTATACAGAGTTTTCATATAAATCAACAATCTAATGCAATATTTCCATAATTATTTGTGAACCTAAGACGTCCTCAAACAAAAAAAAAGTACGTTTATGTAACTTACATTGATTTTTCTACCATCGCACGGACGAATACCAATTCAACACAAAAAAGGTTTACAGAGAGAAAAGTGTTTAAGATAATTCTCGCTAGCCTAAGTTCGGCCCGCGGCGCGCGACCGGTTTGCAACATTGTTGCGGCTGGCGATTGTTTTGTCCTTTTTATTTACAACCCGCCCGACTCCGTACCTGTATAGTGCGGAAAAATGTATTGGTTTCTATACTTTTTAAGTTTTTAACTGATATCTACGTTTTTTTATAGAGTATCAAAATGAAAATTTGTTTCCAATATAACGGTATGCTCTGTTATTGTTTTGTCGTTAGTATAATTTTTGAAAATATTTTAAATTCCCGATTATAAATCTACTTTACAAATCAAGCGAACCTGGTACTAGTAATTAAGGGTTGATAAAATGTGTTACGTAATGGCGTGACAGTGGCTACCATGCTGAATTAATCTAAATACACATGGATGAATCGAAATACACATGATCGTACACAGAAAATGCTATTGTCATCAAGACTAAAGGCTTAAATTAAAATATAGGTCAATCGATTAACAGGAAGGCTAAAGTTTCGATCGCGATCTTTAACCCACAGAGTCAAGTTATATAAAACCTTTTAATATAACACTTCTCTCAGTGATAATAAGAGTGCCCTACAGATCATCATTTTTCGGTTACGCTTTTATATTTTATGAACATCATGTTTGGTTTTAGATAATTTTCTTGTAAGTTTTCCCGAAGAAGCTTCATTATTAAACCTGCGTTCCCATATACCCTGTTTATTAAGATTCTATTATATACAGATTAACATAATACAACTACTTTTTTAAAACGTATTTCTTTTACAGAAAAAATAAAACAAAAACACACGCAACAAATAGCCAGTATCAATTTATTTACACGCTCATATAATCGCACTGAAAGGCTATCTCTCCATCCAAGTTGCATCTTGACGCGCTCGCTTAACAGCAAACTAGCTCTTACAAACAAAGCGCCAACATTACAATCAGATAACAGTTTACAGAACGCACATTAGGAAAAAAAAGCTTTAGTCGCTGTCCGACTTTTGCTTGCCCTAAACAGACATTTAAAGGTAAAAAAATACTGACGATGATCTATATCTCGTGCGTTTACAAAAATATCTTTTATCTTTTATCTTTATATATTTAATCTATCTTTTATATTCTACTAGCTGTTTACCCGTAACTTCGCACGCGTTAATTATAAGCCTATGTCAACCCTTATGATGTAGCTACCAGTAGGAAAAGAATTTTTAAAAATGGTCCAATAGTTTTGGAGCCTTTTCAATGCAAATAATCAAACAAACATACAAATCTTTCGTCTTTATAATATTTAGTATAGATCTACTACTTCTATACTTATGTTATAAAGAAGTAAATTTTATAAATTTGTTTATAATAATTTTTTCACCTACGAAAGCTGCATCATAAACCGTTGGTAGGGTATAAATTTATACGAATTATGTAGCGGGAATACAGGTATATTATGAATTATAAATATTACTATAATTTGTTCGGGTAATATATTTTAAACAAACGTTTAACATCTTCCGATTTTAAAATGCAATTAATACGATACTATACCAATACTTTGCAAGAGTACTGTAAACGCCGTCATTTGGTCGTGCAAGAATATACGTACAAAAAATGAGATCGCATGTGTGCACTCCCGCGCATGTGTGCTGACTACTGGGTTACAATTTTCGCCACAGTCGGTTAAAGCGCCGAACAATGCCTTTCGATTTCGGTGATCTGAAATTGATTTAGTAGACATTCCTGAACAAGAAATGTCTTTTGACAAACGGCCTTATTAAAGCGAATTAAATTCGATTAATACATCTTAACCGTCTTATTATAAAACGAGGACTGACTTAGTACCAGGTTTAAACTATTATCCGACCAAAAGTCAACTCGCCTCAACTTGAAGTTTCTCTTCCGTCATTACCAATTTGCTTTAGGCGGCCAATGGTTTAAAACCCAGTACTAACTAACTTAAATCATATGTATATGTCGCAGAAAAGGGTTTAAACCAGCCGTCCAAATGGGTGACTAGCCTTTTAATTTAATCGCACCATTCAATTAACGGGCTGACTTTCGATCAACCGAGCTGGACACAACGAACATACAGCCGAACAAAGGTTAGCCAACTAATCAACTATCAATGCATTGGGATTACCGTATTATTAGTACAATTTGAAGTAAAACCTAATAAATAGTGTAGGGGATGTTCTTAAATAAAACTCAAAAACTCCTTGTTACGATCTAGAATCGATACATGATCAAAAAAATAATAACAACATGCTTATGAGCGACTGGGTGTTAATTAGTCTTGTGTAGTTTATAGACGATGTAGGGGAGAGCGGGGCTGGTTTTAACGGGGGTAAGAATTAACAAGGTTATTCCCGCCAAACGGGCAGTTCTATTAATGTGGTACTAGGTTTAGAAGTACAATGTACGTAGCCGAACGCGTCCCGACTGGCCAGTTGCGGGCCGGTCGTCGCTTGTAATAGTTGTGCGTAGCGACCTCGGATTGACAGGTAAGTGAACTTTTTTTGCCTTGCAATAAATTGATTTGTAATTAATTTATTCTTAGAATCGATTTAATGTGTATCCTATATCGAAGTCTACTTTATTGACAATGGCACTACATTTTTTATTTGTAATTATTTGCATTAGATTTTTTTTTGTGACTATTAAAATATAAAAAGTTATTATGGGGCTAAAATTAACAAAATGAGTGGGGTAAGTATTAACTTGTTAATACTTGCCCCGTGTGTATGCGGTGAAAGGCAAATGTTTTTTATTTTTTTTATTTTTACAGAATGCAAAATTACACAAGGAAGACTTCAAGGGAGTCCACGTCTCAAGAAGTTTATGATCTTGCAGCTAAGGAAGTTCTTGAAAATAATAGAAAATACAGAGATGTCGCCACTGAATACGATATTTGTCATGTGACGCTGTTTAAATACGTAAAGAAAAAAAAGACGGGCACTTCCTTGGAAGTGGGGTATAAAAAAACCATTTAGTTTTTAATGCACAACAAGAAGCCATAATAGCAAATTATTTAATCCAATGTGCCAACATCTATTTTGGATTGTTACCTGATGACGTCAAGAAATTAGCCTACGAACTTGCCATTCAATACAAGATCGATAATATTCCAGAATCTTGGAATCGAGACGGAAAGGCTGGCAAAGATTGGTTTGCCAGTTTTATGAACCGCAATGCAACATTGTCTATTCGGAGTCCTGAAGCGATCAGCTTAAGCAGGGCATATTATGTACAAGTTATATTAAGGTTAACTAGACTATTATTACATTATTAAGATACTTAAAGACTGACATTAAGTTTAAAGACTGTGCTTTAACATAGGAAGGTTTGTAAATTTTGCCACTGTTGATATATCATAATGTTTTGCTGTACCTCATTGAGAATCTTTAAGACTGTTAACACTAAAAAGTTCACGTAACTTCCAAATATTAAGTTTAAAGTATTTTTACTAACTTTTGTAAGCTAAAAAAAAACAATGACTGTTGATTAGTGTAGTAGTAAAATATTTTTTGTAAGCAAAAAGAGAATGATTGTTAATTAGTGTTATAGTAAAAGAATATATATATTTATTTAAGTTCCTGTCATAAGAAGTACTCATTTGTTTAGTTCTAAAGATAATAAAAGCGTTTCTATTAATATGAATGAGATTTTATTTAACTCTCTTATTGAATTTATTCTCTGTTAATAATTGCCCCTTACGTTAATACTTACCCCAGCTCTGTTAATATTTGCCCCAAACACGGGGTATGTATTAACAAATGATTTTTTTTGATTTTATGATGACAACCCTGAAAGTACTTATCTAATTCAAGATTTTTTTTACTAATATTAAAGCTAAAAAACCAAAGCAAGCTATGGATAAAAAATAAAACAAAGAAGTTCATTATTGTTAAAAATATACGACATAATACAAAATTTGTTAGTACCAGCCCCGCTCTCCCCTACGGTTAGGACACGTTTCAGACATGTGAGCTAATAAGACATAGTTTCTATAACAGGTAAATCGGTCTATTCGGTCACTTTTCATTCTATTCTTGATCCGTCTAGTCCAGTCAGCAGAAATAAACTTTCCTGGTGATGGTGAAATTATAACAAACACACACTCATACCATAATTCGGAAGACGATACACTTTTTACTTTGATCCATAATTATTCCGATTTTAGGTCAGATCACGTTCTAAGAGTATTTTGTCAGAACAACATGAGGCTTGAACATTTCATTGGAATAGTCAGGACGGTAAAATTATTCCTATTTTTAAATCGATAAAAAAAATTACAAAAAATGTCTGTGCTCACGTTTAATGAAACACTAATCAGAGCGTGTGGCGTTATTTGTAGGTGAATTGGTTGTAGGTAAACAAAATATAGTTCGAATAAAAAGTGTCATTAAGGACATAATTTATTACTATTTAAGGGAGATAAATTGATAATAATTTAATATTCTTCTATAACCTACCTGAAGGACAGACAAAAAAAATAGTCACCATCCCAATAAAATTCAACGCTCGACCGTACGTTTAAATCCTTCCAATCCTTCGTTACAAACAGGCAAATTAGAACTAATAATCACCACTGGCCGATTAGAAGTAATAGAACTATTAGACCAAACTATTTCACTGAACGAAATATACTAGTACAGAACGCTCTTTTAAATGGCCGAGCAGGCACAAGTCAACAATTTTTCGTGATAAAAGTCCGTTAGTTCCAGTACAGGAAACAAACGTACACACCAATAATTCAAGTGGATTAAGTTTAAACTTTCATGTAAATTCTTAATACTACTATAATTATACAAAGACAAGATATATGGTGATTCAGACGGTCACAGCGCCATCTATCAAAATGAGAGTAAGCATTGTATTTGTCTGGCATTGTTGTAACAAGTTTATTATGATTTCAAAGTTTGGCGCTACATTAGTTAACAACAAAACATGATAAACAACGAAGTTGTTTTGGTCTGGCATTCCACGTGATAGTTTGAAATGAATGGCTAAATAAACGTTTGTAAACAAAACTAAACCAAACAGGCTAAAACAGATACTTAATAAAATAATTACAAAGTTGCATTTTGAATAATATATTAAAAAATCCGACGAAGAGCGAGCCAGACTCGCACAAATATCAAATTTTCAACTTTTTGTTTTCCTCTAATCAATAAAGAAAAGAGCTTGATAGCGCAGCATGTTCGGTCTGATTATTTATATTAATTCGTCACACGAGATGTAATTCAAGGTCAAGATTTGACTTTGCTATTTATCAACGAACCATAAATATCAACCTCATATTTATTATGTTTGATACTAACAAGATGTAGTACATACACTCAAATATTAGTAAACTGTACATAAAAAATGGTTGATTAAAATATTGAACTTGAATTACATCCTGAGTAAATTCCTTACACTTTTGCTATACACTGATATAGATTTTGTTTTTGTTTTGCATTATTGAATATTAATATTGGCTTCCTTTAATGTTTATTTTTTATATATTTATGTTTTTGATGAGAATATATTCTCGATGTCAATAGAGGATTTTGTCTAGAATAATTATAATGCCTATCACTTGTTATGTTCCATTTAATTAATCAACTTAGATCATAAGCGAGATAAACTAATTCTAAAACGTTAAATCACAAAAAAGACTATAGCGTGCATTTCATAAAGTGATCTTTTGAAGAGAATAATAAAAATTCAATCAAATGAAACGTGAAATAATTATGTTGGAATATAACGGTTGCATTTAACATGATACTCTGCACTTGGACATGTCAACAATTTTTCTTTAAAATAATTTTATTTAAAAATCTCGAATTCGGCAAATAAGTTTGTATGTTGCGCAAGAATCGCGTCTCGAGTCTGACTCACACGTCCATTATTTACTTTACGCATACACACTAATATATAATTATGGTTGGTTCGTGGCAAGGACATTTCAATTTGCCGAACATCTTATCATTAATAATATAAAAATATAATCCATCATATTTACAAGACATGTTATCGCAGAAACCACCCAATAATGAATGCGCCATGTCAAGGCGTCCATCGCGTTAAGTGGACTTGTACCTTAAAATTTCTTATCCAAATCGATTGTGAATGAACAAATAAATAAAGTTCAAGTAAACGATAATTAAAAATAATAAAATAAACAAAAGCCAGCATGCATAAATACTAAAATTTTTAATCCACAGACTTCTAAAGTGTTTTCATGTAACATAAAGGTAAAGAACTATATTCAGTATTTTTTATCAAGATTTTAGATCCAGTATAATCGTAAATAAGTAAATTTGGAACACAGCGGCCTCTTTTGGGAGATAAATAAGAATTTTAAAAACTCACAAAGTATATTGCGTGACATTAAATGAAAGAGTTTATTGTGTGGAGTGAGGATTTCAAATATTTTTTTATAATTATGAGATTAACAAATGTCCATTTTCGTTACTCCCAAACCTGATCTTCAGAACTACTGATCCTAATATAAAAAAAAAATACAGGTAATAGTTGTCTACCAATAAATCTATGAGATCTACGAGTATCTATAGCAGTTTATGTTTTTAAACTTGATATTTGTGCGGAACTCCTTAGCCTCGGGTTTTATTTTTTACTAATATTATTATATTTGATAAATGATTGCATTAACAATGCTATACTGAATAATATTCTGATATAATATTATAAATATGGAAGATTTGATTGTTCCTTAAATACTGGACTGATTTTAAAAAATCTTTCACCTACGGGAAGTTACATAATATGCGGTGAACATAGGCTATATTTTATCCCAAGAAACTGCAAATAAAGAAATGAAAATGGGAGTGAAAATTTGTATGGGGAATTAAAACGTTACCATAGTAACCATTATTTACTATTTGTCATTTTAATTATATTCGTGTCATGATATGAATTGATATCCAAATAAACAGTTCAGGACCACGCGGGCGAAGCCACTGGTGGAAAACTAGTTCTTTACAATAATATTAATAATTCAGTAATAAATAATCACTAAAATAAATTCTGTACAGTACCAATAAGTAAAACCTCGTCATAAATAAAGTACAAGATACGCCGAGGCAAGCTTCATTAGTTTAAGTGAAATTGCATTAATCTTCGTTTAGCTCAATGTAACGTTACAAAGTTTTTGGTCACACCTCAACTTTAATATAAGTGTTTAAGACAACCTTGTGTTAAACTGAAAATCGACGGGTGCACTGTGTAATTTTGTATTCATTATTTTGTAACCCGCGATGCCTTTGCGAGTAGAAATTTCAATATGTTTACCTTCGGCCAGTTTGTTGCTGAATAATTGCATAGGTCACTCTTGTACCTCGATCATCATATAAAAATCCTTGTTAACTCGTGAGTTACTTTTGATGTGAAAGAAAAATATTTATAGAAGGTAGGAATAGATACTCCTGTCAAACTGTAGCGATTCTGTATCAGGCGGGCTATTATTTATTCATAAAGGATTGTCGCACGCGGTTTAATATCCATACTTCTGACAATCGCGCACAATATGCTTATGACAGTTGCGAGCGACCGGTTTCTGAATTAAGAAAAGTATAAAATCTCAACTGACTATTATCAATATCATAAGTATTTTATGTTTCATATGGCAAAATCCTAGTTTCATCAAACTGCTATCAACTGATCATAAAAAAAACAAAAACGAAAACCTGTTTTAGTGACGTTTAAGACTGTTTAAGTACGGTAACTTTAATGTGCGCAACTTGATATCCACACTCTCCGAACCAAAATGGTTATATTAAAAACTAAAACTATATACTTTAATAATATTCTGTTACAGAATATATATTATATTTCCTTTAAAAATATATCAAATCAGAACACTAGAGCTGTCTTTTGAGAATCAGAACTAATGAAAGAATGGCATTCTACCTCAAAACTAAAATTAATATAATCTTTAATTAAACTCAATTGATAATTGAGTTAATTGATAAATTGTGGGAGAATATCTTGTTATTGACAAAGGATCGACCGGGGATGAGCTTCTGATTTGCGACGTTTCTTCTCGAAAACGATTATTATAATTACAGCAAAAGTCGACGGCAAGATTGTATTTGCAATTGTGTATCAGGAATTCCGTATAATTTAAAAAGTTACTTTCTCTCCATTGTAACTGGTGAATTTTTTAAATATATAAAAATACCTAATAAATTCTCTAATCCTGACATAAATATCAGTATAGTATGATGAAGAGATTCTATAATATGTAATTATAATAAAGATGTTTAAACTTCATTTTTAAATACAATATCGATACATACATTTAAATGATGAATATAAATAAATGAAGATATTATAAATTATTATCTATTATAAATCATTTAGTTTAATCATGTATCTTATAAAGGAATCCATGCAAACGAGCACTTTTTCAAGATTGAGATAGCATTGTAATGCGAAATTCACAATGGGAATAGGAATAAACGTATATCACCAGATAAACCAAAAAGACCGATGAATAACGGAACTCTAACGATGAAACCTTTCAAGAAATCGACAACTATCTTTATAACTCTCATAATAAAGTTTACATTCGCTTGGCGTCGCCGAGGAACATGCAAGAAATGTTGTCTTGTACGTTTAAAACAATCATGAAAAATTGACAAGTGATATCTCTTTCGTGCCAAGGACTTATCCGACATTACCTATAGCGGGTTTTTGTGTCAGTTCTTTTTACATGCCATAATTAATTTTGGCCTGTCAAAGATTAGAAGTTACATAGAGTTGTTTTTTTCCGCTTTGCAAAGATATGCCCTATCTTTGCAAAGCGGAAAAAAACAATGAATGTAAATTGTATTTAGAAAAAAAAAAACAAGCTTTAGTTGTATCTTCTCTTAGACCAGAGATTTCGTATCTATAGAATTTACCTATAGTATAGACATTTCGAGCATAAGTCCTTATCGAGATAAATAAAGCTAACCAAAAATCGCTAACCAAATATTTAAATTAATAGTTATGTTATGTTTTTTTTATTTATTTCAATATTCTTGGTACTTATGCACACCTATCGCGAATATGTAAATAAATTTAAGCGTAGTTCTAGCGAGGCTTTGGGAGAGCTTTGATTTAAAAACCATATTTCGACATATGTTGTAAGTTTTATTTATTTTGTATATTTTGTGGCCATATCGTAGCATTTCATGAGCATTCATGAAACGGTCCTATTTCATGAAACGACCACCTAAAATTGACAAAATTGTCTAGTTTTAATGATATAGCAATCCGCGTTTGACCATATCATTAATGTAGGGTGTCCAAAAAATAAATTATATTATTTGTTGAAATTTGTTGAAAAGTTGCTTTTTTATACGGTAGCGTTATGATTTTGGTGTCTGGAAAAAATAACCTCGAAATTTAATACGATCGCTACGCTACGTTTCGGAATCATCTTAAATTTCTAACCCATCACCGGACCTACAGTAGTGATTTATTGATATGAATTGAACTAAATTTCCTATATCATTTATAGGAAACATAGATCAATTCGTCTTAAAAACTTTTATATCTTCCAATATATTTTTATCATCGTCAGGAGCTAGATCAAAACCCTGTCTTTATCATAATCTTGCGACATGTCCGTAATTTATAGAATAATTTTTACCGCCGCACTCTTACAATTATTTCACTAAACTTAATCAATTAATTGTTTTCCTTTGTTTGGTTATCCTATTTTCTTTAATTTGTTGTATAACCTAAAAATGAAAATTCATAATGTATCACAAAAACAATGCGACATCAGCGCCTCTTATTGTAACTATTTTACGATATGATCGATCACTAATGCTTGGCCACAGTAATATTATCATCCGCCCATATAGTTAAACGCAAATTATTCATTGATCTGACCAGGCCACATCATGATGGGCAGCAAGTTTTTTCCATTTCATGAAATGGCCACCCGCATCATGTATTGCTCAATTCTACGATTTATCCCTGACATACATATACACAATTTAGTTCATGCTAATATAGTTCTATGGGCTGGGTAGATTTTGTAAAAAAATACTGAAAGAAAAAAACACTAGTCTACGCTGAGACTACTTCACCTATTATGTCCGGATTGTATTAATAGTGAATCCAGTTATAGTATACTAGGTGTAGGTGAAAGAATTCGATGAAAACAAACTAACAATCAAATATTTATAATATTAGTATAGAAGTAAAGCATACATAAAGATATGTAT
Organism: Diatraea saccharalis; assembly: GCA_918026875.4. Taxonomy (NCBI): domain Eukaryota; kingdom Metazoa; phylum Arthropoda; class Insecta; order Lepidoptera; family Crambidae; genus Diatraea; species Diatraea saccharalis. The sequence continues at coordinate 19,767,858 of OU893333.1, read as the reverse complement.
ATGGTCTCAAAAAAGAACAATTGAAACAAGCACATACTTACAATAGAATAGAAGACGTGCTAATAAGTGAGGAAGCTCTACATTTAGAAAAAAAAAACAGTGAACTTTTTAATAATGCTTTTCTATTTAACTGCTTCCAGGCGGCGCACGAGCCCACCGAACCTCCGTCGACATCTACAGCGGGGGAAGCCAGTGACCATTAGTGGGCTCCCAGAATCGGGACATCACCTCAGTGTTACACCGGACGCCTGTTAGTGATAATGTGTAATAAATAGTTCCGATATCATATTGACTGCTAATCACTATAAAGTGCTGACTTTGTTTTGTTTATTATGTTGTTAATAAGTCGAGCGAAAAAGTGACTTAACGCGTGACGCTCACTTTTATAATATCATCACATTACTGAATCTAGGATTCTATTTATTTATTTGTATATAATTATTGAGTACTGTAGATAATCTATCGGGCATTGAATTTATTTTTTTGTTTTCGTAAGATATGTGTTAAAAAAAGAAATCAGTTTCTAATGTTGCGTTAAGTCACTTTTCTGTTGTACGCATCATAACTGATTTCCACACCGGATTATTATTTTAATTGAATTGTATTTGTTACCATTTAATGTATCATTGGTAGTAGTAGCATACTTTGCACTATGAACACTTACACAGACACTTACAATAGAAGAAGACGATAGTTACTTATTTATTTAAAAACCACGGACTCAAACTATATTAGTTTGTAATTATCTGTAAATGGGAAACATCAACGAAGCTCATAACAACTGAATGGATATTTCGTTAATATTTATTGAGTCAACATTTTAAAGCTCTAATAAAATAACACTTAACTTTCTCTGCTGAACGGCATAAAGATCAAAGTTAATTAAAAACCCATTTTTACTATCTGAATATATCATATTCGGTATCTTTTCCGGATACAAATTGCTGATTCCCAAATCTTAAGATACAATCGCAAACATAAATTCGTTCCACTTTTAGAGAAGACTATTCAAGTTCATGTTAGAGATGATGTTAAATGACCTGTTTAGGGCCATAAGAAACTTTTACATTTGGGGTGACGGTATCTTGAACAAAAAACTCTGAAAGCGTGTAGCTTAATTGTTTTGATTTACAAATTATCCAAAAGAAAAGAGTAAACAATAACGTGTGATTCGTAACTTTATAATTGTTTCTTATCAATACTGCGAGGATGTGGATACGATTTTATTTTCTCGCTTAATATTTATTCAAAAGCTGATTGTGTCTACACGCCCAAAGGGACTACTGTTGAACTAATAAATCAATGAAAGGGCTGGCAAAATAAAGAATTTACATAGTCAACATTTTTAGTTCTAAAAAAACCTCAAATGAGAAAGAAAACCTTTAAAAGATATGACAGAATCGACCATAAAAAGGGGATCAAAAGCCTAGCTGGATTGTAACGTTATCTCATTAAAGCTCAATCAGATATAATCATACATAACAAACGTAATCTTCTCCCATATCGAATGATCGAAACACATTATTATTTTCGGAATAGATTTTGAAATATTACAGCTGTAGTACATTATGTATAATCTACTTATTTTTCAATATAGACTCAATTATCTTAGTTCCTTTTCAGATCACAAAGACTTTGTGCACGAATTTTTGTTGAGAAAACATCAAACATTCGTAAACGCAAGGTACCGAACAGCCATGCGTTACCAGGCCCTCAATTATAAAGGGCAATTCCACACCCTTGCCCTCCTATATTTCAATTTATGGGGCGATTTTTGCTATCATCAGAAACGTCGCACATTTACCGTCGATGCTTTAACTGATAGTCCATGATTTTACCACCAACGGTGCAGATGTTATTATTGACAATAAACAAAGTTTATGAGACAGTATACTGAACTGATTTGCATAAATATTGACAAAATGCCCGGTTTTTTATTCAAACCTTTTTTTGTAAACTTAAGGTTTGAAAGTGTTATTCGTTTCATTATTTTTGGCCCTTTAATAAATCAATGATTAAACAGCACCTTCGTCAATAATACATCGTTAAAGGCGGAAATAGTTATTTTATTTTTTAAACACAGTTCTAATACCTTTTAAAACAGCAGTAGTTGTTAACTAAAATTTTATTTAACAGAATTAGCAAACATGTCCATTTTAATTCCATGTTAATTTATACTATTACCAGCTGTTCAACTCATACGAATTAGCAAAACAAATACATCCAATTAGTGCCAGTTTTTACAAGTTCCAGTTAACTTCCGATTAACATATCGGACAGATAAATCCATAAAAATTCTGGAATTTTTTCAAAACGATACCGATACTTCTACTTTTTTTTATAATTGAAATTTTACTGATGTTTTGCTACACTTATTACAAGGCAACATAACGTGTATCAATTCATTTTGATAGAGTTCGTTATTGAAACAATTTAATGCATATTCAAATCACTTTTAAATCCTTGTGGTTCAATGTGTTCTTTACCTTATAACGCAATATGCAGATGAACGCGTCATTTACTTGAGTCGTTTAAGCACACCTCAATACGAAACATTCATGCCGATATTGAATTATATTGAAATTGTAAATCACTAGTAGTAATGATGCTGGTTTATGTGTAATCGTTTACTACACGTTGTGGACAAACGAGGCGTTAGGCGGGGCGTAGTGAACACACGCCCTCGAAGCTCTCGGATAGATACGTTTATAGCCTTCTAACGGCACTGTTACATAAATCTATGTACAACACTTGCGCGGGCTAGCGTCGAGTTATCGCTCGTAAAAGATAAGCAAGTCCACCTAAACTGGTCCCTGGGAAGGGCGACCAGAATTGTGAGTTTTATGTATTTAAATTTTTTAATCGTGATATTTATTTCGTTAATGTATACAAGAATTACTGGAACACAAAAAAAAATTATCGTTAAATTTCCAACAAGACAGCATCGATCAGGGGAGCGATTCTGTAAAAATTTCAAATTCACGTCATTTAGTATCGAAATTTTATTGGTTCCATTTTTGTATAAAAATACAAAACAAGATTGATTGATTGATACATGTCTCAAATATTCTATTTCTATGTCAATGACATAAAAATAGAATATTTGAGAACTCACTTCACTTATGCCACGAACCGTTATTACCAATTCAAGGTTGAGCGGATGCCGCTTTTGAAATTGTAATGATATTTGTTGGTTTATAAATGTTTTTATAAATTTCCAAATATTTAGAGACATTTTTATACGTCCAGATATTATTTTTAAAAACCAAATCCATCCATTGTCGACGCCGACCATCATCTTCAACATTATTTGAAAAAAAAACGTAATTCGGCCATCATTCCATCCTTTTTAGAATAAAAAAAAACCTAAAATAAGTCTTAGGTTAAGAACCTAAAAAATTACAAAAGATACTTTTAATAAAAGACCTTAAATACATTAAAAGGTCATCATAGAATTTGTTTAATAAAAACAGATTTTTATAATTGCTAAAAAGATTAGAGGTATTGGATAATGAAGTATCCATTTTAAATAATTTTTGTGTGTTTGACAGTTATTATAACGCATCAAAACAAACATTATAACGGCAAATGTAAATTAACAAGTAACTATTCAAAGACAATTAAAAAAAAATGAAGAGGTTATTAGCATAAATTAACGACGTACATTTATTCCAATCCAACGCTCAGTTGGGTGAGATAATGAGTAATGCAACCGTACCGTCAATGGAACCTGTAACATATATAATAACCATTTAATAGCAACTAGTGCGTCAGTATCATGATTCCATTAATGTTAATGATGACACTTTGAAAACATCTTAAATATTCTTCACACATGCATTAGTCTCTATCAAAACAAATCTTATGTGATCAAAGATTACTAGTCATCCACATAATTTTGCTATAAAAACCATTGATATTTACTATTTATTCCTCGGAGTAATTAGCATAATAAACACACTGATGATGCTATATACCCAAAAAGATGTACTCATTTCACAAGTTAATTAACATCAACTTCATCCTTTGCAGAAGAAGAATTAATGAGACTAAACACAACTGGTTTCTTTCAAATAAAAAAACTGGATGCTGACTAGCTGTATTGCATAATCAAATTTTGCATGAAAATTCGTAGAGTGATTTTTGATAATTATCGCGAGAATAATTGCAGCGAAATAATACTAACATCTTATGCATGCAACAACAATGTTCGACGTGAAAACTTTCTAAACCCCCAGAACTTTGTTAAGATATATCTGGCAGATCGGCCGATAGGTATTTGTAATAAATCAAATCGGTTCGTATCCTTAATGCAGTTACTATATGAGTAATCTCTCAGAATATTTTTACTATAATGTATTTGAGGACTAATTAATATCACTCACTGATACTTTACCACGCTCGTACATACATACATAACACGTTTTTGGCATTGTTTTCTACGGCGCGTCAGGTAGAATGTGACTTAAGCAAATGTGAATAATACAACACTTATGTCTCTAGTCACCGTATATGAGAATTCAATTAAATTTCTTCCATATGACTCTATAATTGACTGTCTAATTCTTATGTGATGGTCTCTGTGCTGTTTACCATATATTTTCTATCATTTTGATATTTCAAGTTGGCTAACTCGTCGTCGTGACAGTTAGGTGACAACGATAAAATGACAAAAACACTGTGACAGAAACGATGATAAAATAGCACCAGTACGCACGTAACCTGATTTTTCACGGAAACGCTTGTGGATAAAAGCGCGCCAAGAGTATAAACTAATACATATTGAAACAACGATACTATCACTATCTTATTGTAAAACTATGTCATTATTGTTAATTTCAGTACCTATAAATTGTAAATATACTGTATATAATACAATATATTTTAGAATTATACTTATTTGTTAATTATGTGTACTGTGGTTTAGATTTGTAGGTAACATAGGATTGATTATGCAAAATGGAACCAATCTGTGACTATAATTGTGTTAACACTTTAATTCTGATCAAAGTTTAATCTATAAAAGTTGTACCCTATTCTAAACGGAAAATCGTAAATAAAATTACACTACATAAAACGACAGACTGGTTTTACTATTTTTTATTTTATTATTAAATATTTCTTGTATGAGAAGAAAACTTACAAAATAATACATCTTAAACTTATTTATTTATTTTTAGAGGGTTTTATGGAAGACTTTTTTAGTATATTTTGAATTGTCATGACTGTATTTTATTATTATTATAATATAATCTAAGATTGGATCCAATTCGCATAGCTAAACACAATTATGAAAATATTTTCTGATTTTATAAGTTTGTTTGAGTGCCTATAAGAAAAACTAATTACAATTTTTTTTCTTGACTCAAATATAATAAATAGATATGAAGAATCTCAACATCACAAATAACCAATATAATCCTAAAAATACCAATAAACTCAAAAACACATTTTAATTATTATTCGAAAAACACATTTTTTGGTGTTATACAAAAAGAAAAATCGTAATTTATTAACAAATTTTATTTGTTTAGTGATTAAGAACTGACTTTGAATTATCACTCTAACATTAAATTAGTTATAATTGTAAATTGTGAATGGTCCTAATAATTTAAGATATTTTAAATATTAAGATTTAAGACATCGTATAACTCCATTGTGTATTTATGATCTTAACATTAAAATAGATAGTTTTTAATAACTCCATCCGCCCATTGAACCGTGGCATCACATTGTTACATTGTGATAATTTTTATAACATTTACAATTTTTGATTAAATTAATTAATTTTCTCAAATCTAATATGGAATCTTGAAGTTTTAATCAAAATAATATTAATGTTATCATCGATTATATTTAGTAATGTGTACTTCAGTGATTGCTATATTATTTTTATATGTAGCTTCCAACTGTCTACAACAGCCATCTAATTGGGCAACTAGCTCTTTAATTGAACGCCCATCAACTGCTACGGGCTAACCGTCCAATTGCGTGGCTGTTTTAACCGGTTAGCTGTGACGTATCGAACGGCCGAATGTTCAAACATAGATTATACTGTTATAATTGTTCAAACATTCGTTACTGAAATATTAATTTATGTCGGTTCATATCAGACGGAATATTTGTAGGATTACTTTTAGAACGCGGAAATTTAGAACTGACAAATTATACGATATGATGTTCGACCTTACACTCGACGAAAACTACTAATGCATACATTCGTAAGACGCTTGACGGATCTTCCGTCACATTGTATCAAACTCTTGCACCCTCAAGATATGATGATGCAATCTGCGCAGAGGAAATTACATTCACATTGCATTACAAACTGAAAATTACATCTCTAGAGAGTAATAGTAAGCACTTGCGCTTAGGAAACGTTTTACAACGCATCGCACAATGATCACAACATCATTAAATCTGTCCGTAATATTTCGAGGATTCCATTTAAACATATTAGAAAAAACAAAACCGGTTTATTTAAATGTTTAAGAAAATTATATCAAAGTACATATGCCTTTTTCTTTTTGGTGTAAGCGCCCCTTTAACTTCTATCTATGTTACATTGGGTTACTTAATTCTAATTTTAAGTGTTTTTTTTTAAACTGAAGCAATTGTGATATGTTTATTCATCAACGCCGACATTGCTAACTGTAGTGGTGTCGACTTTGATGAAATAAAAATATCGATACTCAAATGATTGTTTTATTTGAATGTGTAAATGTTTACCAAACAAGCACTGACTGATAACCCTACATTCGAAAGACAAATCATACTTTGTGTTGCTAAAAATAACGAAGTTCCAAACTTTTGAAAGGATCAGACATCTGTCAAAAGATAATAATCTTTATTTCACGTTGTCTGGATAGGTTTTTTATATAAGCGGTTTAATCAATAAAAAATATGTTTGAAGCTTTTAATTTATTTAGTCCTTTGAACATTCGGCTGTCAAATTGAAAATAAAGAAGCGTCTTTTAGTCTTGAGGGACTAGTTTTATAGTTTTTAAAAGTTTCAAGTTTGTTCATTATACTATTAATCCGTAACATTAAAATTTATCATAAAACTATTTTGTCACTAAAAGTCATCGTTTAATATCAGTCCACTAAGCATAGTAAAAAAAACTAATGTAACTATCTCAATTTTACTGAATTTAATATTATGTATAATAAAATTAATGTACTCATGTACTACATTAGTTTTACAGTACAGTAATTTATTCCTCGAGAAGCACCAAGACTTTACTTTTTTCTTTTATATTTTCCATATTTAGAGCAGATGAAAAAATATTTTGTGATAATGTAGCTTATTTGATTTTTTTTCACTGCAACACCATGAGTATTCACAGTTACTTTAGCCAGCTCCGGATCTATTCTCTCTATACGAGTAGGCTTGGATCTACAATTTTTTCCAACCGGGGCAAAAATTAACCATTGCACCGTCCCCCCAAACTCCTCCGTCCGATTATGAAGCTCATTCTTTTTTCTTTGCGCCCCCCTGATTACGATCATTTTAAGGTTGCGATAAAATCATTATTCGTAACAGTTCATAGGGGTTATAACAGTAAAACTTTAGGAACCACTGCACTATATGCTTTAAAATGAGCTTTAGCTATAATATGAAGTCGAAGCGTAGTGCTTATACGCACAGCCATAGTCTCACACTAACAACATAGTAAAGTGTTGGAACAGTGTGCAAAATTTATTATTACTGCTAGTAAGTGTGAAGAGGAAACGAGAACAAATCAACAGATCATTCAATATATTGTGCTAAGTAGAGCCTCAATTAATTTTTAGCTAATTACTATAAAACCGTTATTATTATTGTAAAACTTCAATTTCACACCTCGTCTACACATTGATACAAACTTATTTCTATTTGCATAATAAAAAAAATAATACAATTCGGAAACAAATTAAATTTAGATAAATATTAGAACTTTGAGTAGCGTTATTTTTTTAGAAATTCAGGATTTGGCATAATTTGGAAATATGATATATTTCTCATTATTATTAATTATAATTTATATGGCCTTAATTTTTTGAACTTACCAATAAAAACTAATGTAAATAATGATTTATGGATTTGTTCTTTACCTTTTCATAGATAGATGATACATGCGCGCACGCACTTTTAATTGTTTCCTTAAAGATCTTATAAAAAATGCAAAGTTTTGGTGCTCGAGGTGTTTAAGTAGGCAGTTACTCATATTTTGAAAACCATAAATTATTAAAAATTAACCTCCATATCGTCCATATTAAATTTCGGTGCTTGTAGAAAATCTTCACTAAATTAAAATAAACCATTATAATATAATTATTACTATTTCTCTTTCTCTTTATGGGTTTGGCCAGAAATATAAGAAATATATATTTTTTATTATTCTGACCAAATCATTTAGGTACAGCACATAAAAAGTCCATTTTAGCAGTAAGTATCTAACAAAATTAACTGTAACTATTTAAGATTTATCGTATAAGTAGATGATGTACTTTAGAAGATACATGGGTAATTTAAACGAATAGTGACATCTATCCGCTGAATTGTGGAATCACTTTCATATTGCGTGTGCAAAAATTAATCAGTTATTCTTTATTTTGTAAAAATAAAACTACTTTCTAGTTATTAATACGATTGCCATTATGCATCATATATTACCTTCAATTTGTATGCATTATTGAGGGAATAAAATGACAGCAGTAATTGAAAATTATGTAACTATAAAAACCATTTTTTTTATATTGTAATATTTCTTTAAAAAGACTTTAGTTATTATCATGAAAAATCACATGAAAAGTGAAAAGCAATAAGCAAGTAACTTTTTTGCAGTTTCTAGGAAACATAAAATAAACTGTTATTCTATTATTAAGATAAATAGTCCAGTGGCCTTTATGTTCCTATTTTGAATTCACTCGGCTTAGCCATATGAGGGATTTTACTGTAGTTAAGTTGTAAATTACATACATAATGTAAATCTTTTGCGAAGTTCGCCATTTTTGTGGAATTCTGTGGGTAATGTACTTCGAAGTGGTGGTGACGTTTAAACTATAATACTTGTCAATAAACGGTTTCGATGATCGTTCTCTAGTGTTTTATTACCTTTTCACACTCTTTATAAAAATTACTATAAAATCTCAACTTGCCCCAGACACTGAGATGGAACTCGAGCCGTTTTCACACTTTCTTTTAGGTATATAAATTGAATACTTATCCGATATAATCATATTCATCATTAAATACTGTAATAAAATAGCAATGTTATCTGCTAAAGACGTGGTAATTTATATAGGTAATATAGTAAGAAAATACTAAAAAATAAATAGTCAAACACAGACACAATATATAACACCAAAAAATATTTTCATCAATTAAACCATAACAAAGGTAAGTACTAGTCCGGTGTATTAATTTATTTAAAATTAAGACACTCGTATCTATTTTCAATATGATTTTTAAAAATTACAGCTCACATTCAATGAGAAATAACTCAAAATTTAAATTTTAGAGTAAGAACTGGGGTGCAACCGCCTAACTCATGGACGTAGCCGTAGTCGTAGCTATAACCTACGCTTTATAGATTTTACACATGAATCTGTTGACATTGTTTTAAAATTAATCATTTTTTATTATTTACATATTTAATCAATGCTTTTAGTTGTTTTTGTTTGCTGAATTATTAAAGTTAAACGAAATTTACAAAATGTCGAATTGATACAAACAATGCTATTTCGAAAATAAAAACAAACCAAAATGTTTGATAAAATATATAAATTAAAAAAAACAATTAATTTTAAAATAATATAAACAGATTCATAAGAAATATCGATAAAGCGTAAGTTATAGCTACGACTACGGATACGTCCATGAGTTAGGCGGTCGCGCCCCTGGACAAATTGAACGAACTGAAAATTTATGAATTGCTTAGTTTAACACCACTGCATATCTTAGTTATGTATGTGCCTATATTTGAGTGCAAGAGTGGGAATGGCTCAAATTTAGATTTGACCCACATATAAAGTAAAAAAAGATAATATGTTTTCAATTCTACCAGAGAGAAACTCTACTTTTCTCCTAAAATGGACATGGCGCCCAACAAGAAATTTGAATTTAAGTAAACTTCTTGACGTTTAATTATTTATTGAAGATGTTAAGACGACTGTAGGCTTAAAAACTACCCGTAATATGAGCGGCCAAAATGGGTTGGACTAATTAGGTAGCCCTTTATTCATAATTTATTAATTCCTATTAATTTTTTGCATGTCCTTAATTGACGTGAAAGTTAACATGAAAGTGTTAAAATATTCAAGGCCCACAGCAATTGGTAACACGCTATGGAAAATAGGGTTCATCGTTTTATATGATAATACTTTTCAGTTTCTATTTAATTTTTGACTGAACAAACCTGGGTCTTAATTATAGTGGAAACAAATCCGCATATGAGTTTATCCATGAGCCAATGATTGTATTTCAAAGAATCAGGCGTTATTTTACGAACGTCCATTGCTATAACCATGAAACTATGATAGCGACTACCACACCCATATCGCAATCAGTATCTGCAAGCCTGATATACACTGTCTGTACACAAATACACGTGTACAAACGGCAACAAATCAAGTAATAAAGAAAATGTAAAAATGTATTTAGTAAATTCATAGCATACCTACACTGAGCACGCTTAGTCAAAAAAGCTAAATGTTTCCAAGCCGATTAGCTCAACCATAATTAATATCCTCAGGTTTACTTTGTAAGGATATTAGTCAACCAAAGATAAAGTGCTTGGTCGGTGTAGCGCCGAGCACCGGTAGGGATGATAAGGAGTCATACTTCTCTTCTCTGCTCCATTTCAATGTACAAGATCAAAATGACTGAGCAGGGACGACTTACGATAAACGGTCACAATTCCGCACCATTCCGTTCTGCTTCGCTAATTGCGGATAAAACTGTTCCGCGCGGCTAACGAGGGGTCTTAACATGCTTGTTTAATCTCATACAAAAAAAAAACTAGTAACAAAATTCCTTGCTGATTCAATTTAAATAATAAATTATTCATTTACGAATATATTTCATATGATTTTAACAAACATGCTCTTTAGAATTAGTTGCTGTCCAATTTAAACAAAACAAACTGAACAAAAACAACCAAAAAGTTATATAGATATTTAAATCACCCGCGGAACCCTTTCTGCTATCTTTTGATGTTGACCTTCATAAAACAAGTTATTTATTTAAGTTAAAAAAATGGGGTAAGTATACTAGTATAAATTTACACATAAACATTCTCTACTCTACAACTAAATTGAAAACACAAATTATTGTTAGAACTTCACATAGGTAAGTGGTTAACAAAAGATATATAAAGTCATAACGATTTGGAGATACATGTACGGATTGCATTAATCTGAACCCAAAATCATGCTACAAATATTTCTCATTAGCATACAATTATGAAGTCATTAATAATTAAAAGATTAAACTTAAATTGACCGTGCCCAATAACCTACCTTATATGTCCTTGAATTGCTTCCCAACTAGAAAAAGTTTGTTTTATAAAGGAAGACCATCCACAATCTTCTATCACTTGAAATCTCCATAATGATATATCTCGTTTATGTACTACAAGCAATCCTACTAATATTTATTATAAATGAGAAAGTTTCTTTGTTTGTATGTTTGTCCGATTTTGATGAAATTTGGAATACAGATAGGGTATTAGTTGATTTAGATAATAGGACTTTTTATCCCACTAAACATTTCCTTAGGGACCACGCGGCCGAAGCCGCTGGCGAAAGCTTACATTGTTATCGAGAATAATCTTCGGAAATACTGATCCGATAAGAAAATTCTTTCTTCTTCTTTAACCAACGGGAAGCTATATCATATTCGGGTATTCTAGGCTATAATTTACGCGAAATCTTGTGAAATCACTTAGTAAACTGTAGAGCATTTATTTTCATTGATTATTTTAACAAACCGTTGTAAATGTTTTTCTTCTTTGCAAAAAAACACTTTTTCAATCATCTTCGGCGTCCCTTCGATAGAAAGCGTGCCCCGAAAGATCCTTACTCTTCGATAGGATATCGTACAAAGATAGATAGCTTTTTCCATCTCCATCTTCCATTATTAGAGATTGGGAACGGGCGTTAGTTAGCCTAGTCTTATCTGATTTCTAATCTTGCATTTTGTCGAATTCATTAAAATTATCTAAGCATTCCAGAAATACTCATATATTAATAATCTTGTTGAAATGGAACAAATCTTCGATTAGGAAGACAACGCCTAATAGCAAGTCAAACTAGTAAAATAAAGTTAGATACGTGTCACAATTAAAAAATATATATAGGTATTTGCACTCATAACGGATAGTGTTTTAATCCTCTAACGTAACAGATGCCAAAATCTCAGACTTTGGTCATCATATTTTATAATATACAGGAGTTTGGCAAAACTTGTGAAAATGATATCTTGTAGGAATCCATTTCGAAGTTAATAATTTTATGGTTAATTTTCATATTATAAATACCTTTTTTTTAGAATTTGAAAAATATATTCGGCATAACCCTGTCATCTTGCGCAGATGGTGAGGTTATCTGCGAACTGGGATAATAATCCATTTCGCCGACCCAGTGATAATTTATCCGCTCAATTGTCTAATGAGTAATAGCGTAGTGCGTAGACTTTTATCCGCAAAAAGTCTACGCACTACGCTATTACTCATTAGAGATCGAGATAGATACTCCATGATGTATTTTTACTACCAATTTGCAGAATGGATGCTATAAATAATTCATGGTGGAAGACGTATAGGAAAAGACAGTTGCACCGAATGAATGTGGAAAACATTCTACGCAAAAGTATTTTGGACACTGCCAAGGAATACTTGAACAACAGTTCCATAGCTGGGGTGAAGGAGATATGTGAAGCTAACATCGGGCTTCATTACAGGTTAGCAAATATCAGAAGCTGGCTGGTGTTCATCTAATGCATGAACATGAGCTTCAAACTATTTAAGAAAATCACACATAGATTTCTTTTTTTTTAATCCAAAATCAGAGAATAGCGGCTACGTTAGATAAAAATATGCTGACATCAAAATATAACCCTAAATAGAATAAATGATTATCAGATATACTTCTGGTACATTTGCCACAAATGATCCTTTTAATGTCTTTCTAAAATTATGTTAGTGCATTTATAACTGATTGTAATAAAACCAATTTATCACACCAGGGTTGTCTGGGCAGTTTTCTTCTCATCTATGGTGGGGTTCATCTGTTTCTTTCTCATCCATATTTGGTTCGATACCCTTACCAAGCCGTTGATCATCACAATGGAATCCGCTACTTATCCCATTAGTGATATTGATTTCCCGGCCATAGCTATCTGTAACATAAACAGAATAAGCAAGAAAGCTCTGGATAAATATGCCAAAGATTCGTAAGTCTCTCTTTACAAAAGTTTACTGTTTGTGATTCATCTATGAAGTATATAAGCTCATGGTGTACACATATAATTTTCTAAAATAGTTTATTTTCATTCGAATAAAACAGAACAGAATAAATGAATATCAGGCAATAACCACATACACCGTTTAGCCTAGGCAGGCCTCCTACAAAATGGACTGGCGAAATAGTTTAAAACGTTGGAAGAGGAACTACTGTCATGTAGATTTTTGTGGAAGGCCTTTGACTAGCAGTGAACTGTTTCCGGCTGAAATAATTATACATGTGGTCCTAACTTAGCACAAGAGCAGTTCACTTAAAAGTGATGTATAACGACAAGTGCATATTCCCATACTGTTGCACTAAATTTTCCTACTTTAATTTCTAGTTACGCACAACTGCCTTCAAAAAACCTCAACCAGTCGTTTTATATATTTAAAGATTTATATCGACAAATGGGCCGACTGCTTGATTACTCATGGGTAGAAGCACTCCGGAAACATTCTTTTATGGATCATTTTAATAACGCCGACCATGTCATTAATGCAATGAAAATGGTTTGTATATAAATTGATATAAATATTCAAATTCTGATGTACTACTTGAGGTAGATCGTGGTCTTTATTGAGTATTGATTTCGGTGTAAGATTTAACTGCGTTTAAATCCAATAACTGTAATGCTTCTTGAATCAGATTAAATGATAAAAATCGTAACAAATGTCTAAGAAAACTTACCTACGATGAAAGGATCATCATGGCAGCAATAAAAACTCTTATAACTTCTTTAAAACAGATGGCACCTAGCTGCTCAGAAATGTTGGTTAGATGCGCATGGGCCGGAAGGTTCGTCAACTGCTCTGACATCTTCACCGTACGCCGCACGGTTAGGGGTCACTGCTGCGCCTTCAACTTTATTCTAGACTATGATTCAACTGGAAGGTACTCTGATGGAGGTTCTGAAGTAACTCAGGGTTGTGGAATGAAATATTTAATTCTTCAGACTTCTTGGTATTTATTTCATATTAGAATATTACTATTACTATTTGCCTTATAGTAATAGCAGTTTCTGTAGAACAATGACTCGACGCTAGTTCCGATCAGTACAGTTCTTCATATAAATCATTCGCTAGCGAGTGCGGTCATTGTAAACTCATGGTAACGCTACAGGTAGAAAAATTATCAACCAGCAAAACATGACAACGCAGATTCGAACGCGAAAGACTAATGTATATTTTAAAATTAGCGGCCAAAATTGACCATATAGGTATCGTTCGGAAAATACAATATATCCTTAATAATGTGCACGGATATTATGATACTGCAGCATTATCTTGTTACAAAAACAGCCTTCAGTCAAACGTAGTGCTATCATAACAAAGAGGTTCAATCAAATAATACCTACTTTATAATGAATTAATTAGATTTTCTTCTCTAATGGAGTATGTGTGTATGTTTTTTTGTGTAGCTAATAAGTGTTTGGTATTTAGATGTCCACCTGTTTCAAATAGATCTTACTTTTGGAAAAACTATGTTAATTAATCGCTTTCTGCATTTATTTCTCTGGAACATCACTTCCAATATTGAGTTGTTACAGTAATTATACTCCATTCATTATAACATTAGAAAAAAGAGGGTCATAGAAGCAGCAGTGCAGAACATTTTATTTTCAAGATAAAATTAAAAAATATATATTATAGTTTTGTTGAAACTTTGAACATTAAGTGGCCTGAAAGAGCTGAGCAATTTTCTAATTTTTACGATCCCTCAGGGTTGCGATGAGGCCAGCATTTTCTAAATTCATCTTTTACTCCCAAGCCAATATGGAACTAAACTATCTATCTGTTGATTTGATTATAATTAGAATAGAATTAAGTTTTATCTATGGCAAAACTTCTTGAAATGTCATGAAATGGTTGAGGGTAGGTATGGGGGCTTAGAGCATAATTGTTGTAGGCCACTCGGGTCTGTACCGGCATCATCCTAATTTAATAAAACTTAACAACAAAAACAAAACAAACATAAAACAATAGCAACTTAATCACGGAAAAGGGCAAAACAACAAGAAAGGCAGTAGCATTCACAATGGATGACAATCCCAGATTACGTATTTTGACAATTATGAATAGCTCATAGTCTGACAAATTTAAAATTTTGAAGGGATTAGGCAACGTTTTAAATTTGGTAGAATTATAGTGACATGAGAATTGAGCCGAAACTATCCAACCCTGCTTCTTTACGTTCTTTAAGATGAACACTTTTTATTGTAATAGTTATTAAATCATTTAAGTTAATCAAATAGTCATAAATTTGTTTAATAGATAGCTTAAATATTAACAGTTAAGTATAGCAGCTGGTATTTAAGTGAATATGTAACAAATTAGCCGTCAGTCTTAAGAGTAACATGATTATTGATATTTTGTCACAAAGTATACTATAAAAAGAACCTTATTTAACTTCTATCTAATGCTATAATGAATGGAGTATAGAAAGGCACTATCTCCCATAATACAGCTCAAACTTATACGGGAGACAGGGCACAAAGAATATTGTACATACTAGTTGATTAAATTAACTGATCAGCAATATTTCCTTAATAAAAACTTATTGAAAAGCATATTTGAATGATTTGTTTTCAGGCCGAACAAAACAATGAGAGACCCAAAAAGACAAATCGGTGCTGGTGCTTTTAAAGGTCTGAATATGATTCTTGACCCGATGTTAGATGACTACAGCTACCCCCTCAGCCACATGGCAGGATTCGATGTGTGTCAGATAACGGTGTATCATTTATAGTATACATAAACTAGAAGATAAACTAGATTACCTTTACTTAAGATACTTGATATTATAAATGGAAAAAAAATCTTGCTCATTGCATTCGCAATGGACTGTCATGTGTGATAATAGTTGCAAATAACAATAGACTTATTAAAACATAAACATCTCATTCCTTTTGACGAAGCCGCCGTTAACAGCAGAAAATAGACATAAAGGAAGAATTTCAAGTACCTTTTTTCTATCTACATCATAAAATATAAAAAGTTTACAGATCTTTCTGTTCGACCCGACTCACTTTGCGGATCCTAGCGGAGGGCGTGTTACACATCGAATCATCGAACCCAACAAACTCATGATTTTGGAGCTGCAATCAGTTAAGCAAATGGCCACCGACGAAGTGCGCAAATATCCACTTAAAACGGTAAGATATTTGTTACATAAAATGTATAGCCTAACTGTATGCGGTTAGTTGATTAGAAAATCAATTTGGTTCTCTTACAAAAATCGTTCTTCTCTAACATACCTTACTCAAATTTCATGATAGAAAGTCAAATAGTTACTGAGATTTCATGATTTCAAAAAATCAGTACTTGTATAGTATTTATATATATAGAAATCAGCGCTTCACAAACATTTGGCGAAAAAGATATCAGCGGGTGTTTTTCTGAATTAAAATATTTTATTATTATTAATTTATATTTTAATTTCAAAATACTATTTATTCTATCATTTATGTAACTTGAAAAAGTAGTTTCTATACCAAGCGTAATGTACCAAAACAAATTTCAAACTATTTGGTGCAAAAATAAAAAAAATATGAATATCTTTAATGAAAAATTCTTAAAAAATCACCACCACCCATGTTACCCCGAGACTCAAACCCACAACCTTTGGCAATCCAGGTTACTCCTCTAATAATTGAGCTACCCAAGATCGAACAGGGGCTCAATTCTATTCATCATCATCATCATATAAACCGAGAGACGCCCACTGCTGGGCATTAATATTTACTTAATATTCGCATCTCAATTATCTACAACGGTCCAATATTATTAGTGGGTGAATTTTTCATTTCGTGCAAATTGGGTGATCGGCGATAAATAATATAAAATCGTTGAAAAAACTTTGAACTGATTCGGTTTTTGTATGATTGAATATGGATTCTAAAATCAACAATTGCAAAAAGTAGTTTTTATATTAGAAACGTATTAATTTTCAAAATAAAAGCCACAAATTTCATTACATTTACATTGCAGTCCGTATTGCTAGATTTGAAGACATGCTCAGGCTTATTTGTAAAAATTTCACTGGGAGAACCAACGACGTTTTACTATACATTATTGGGGAGAACTACAATTTTATTCAATCATAGGATGCTATAATAGTTCAACTACAGCTGGAAAATTTATTGTTTACCAAAGAACATATTTAAAGAAAACACGTGCTTTTGATTTTGGTCCGTGCACTTTTCTCTCATTACTGATCCACGATATGTTAAACTTTTCTTTTCATAATTATGGACTACAGAGCGTTTTACAGGTTTTCCGTCAAATATCGACTATATCAGTCAACTCATAAGAAGTAAGCTTGGCTTCGTAAAAGTAAGTCACCCCGCTGAAAAAATTAAGTGGTTTGCGAAATGGCTAATACCAATCTTATTAAAAAGGTACAATCTCCTGTATTAATATATTTATTTAATTATGGTGTTTGGCATAAGAATTGTTAAGTCTGTATGCCATAGCAAGTGCATATCTACTAAAAAGAACGATATATAATTGAAAATGTCTGTAAACCTTATTATCGTGTACCTCATTGCCATTATTACCGTTTCCCATAATAGAAATGGGAATTAAATACTCGTAAGTGGAATGGTAATGAGATATTATGATTAAATTCATTATACAAGCATGTTGCAATACACTAGTGGACGAAGATCTCCCCTAGGGTGCGCCAAAAATCACGATATTTATATATCTTCGTCCGATCACTACCGGCCACCGTTATGAGGTCATCAATCCATCTTACCTAGAGACTCCATTTGAAAACCCGAGAAACCTCTCATTCGTTCCTAAAAGTGTCCACCTTCATTGTCATGTCCCACGTTTTGGTTCCGTAGACCTGTTCCGCACTGATTAAATACTAGCAGCTCTTCCGCATAACTCATTATTTGTATGTTTCAATTTACAAATGTCAAATGAACCCCTGAAGGATCTATCAGGTTGATTAAATAACTTTCGGCAGACAGATCAATTAGTTACGCGGCGAAGCGGCTGGTCTTCGGGCATTGTGGCAGTGTAAAAGAAAATACACGACCCGGCCAATTAAATGTTGCTCACCGGTATTAGGGATTGAAGATGTATCTACTTAAAGATAGTACTTTCTTGCTCGAAGTGTATGCACCATTAAAACTGATCAGTTTGTATGGCATCAATTCTGTCATTATAACAACGTCCTTGGCAAGGTGTATATGCCTGAAATATCCATCGTTAACATCTAATTCCAGATCTTCCCAACATACGCAAACCTTTCAGCGTCTCAACAACATTAGATAGTTAGCAGTTTCAGGAGAATTATATCCCATAGCCTTCCACCTTTAAGTAACGGGATATGTTTTAGTAGTAGTAGTAGTACAAAAAACTTGCAATCTAGAGTAATTGAATAGTGGGTGAAAAGACATACGAAGGTATATGGACACGTTAAGGGAGATCTCTTCATAGTAGATAGTAAGGGCGATCCCACTCCCCGTTTTAATCCATTTTTCTCTCTGTAAGGACCAGGATGGGGTGATAGGAAGTCACTCCTGCACTACACAGACTCGACTGCCTAGAAAGAGGCTCCCAACCTATCCGATCTCCGCCAATAAGGTCCCCTTACTATAAGCATATCGTTAAGGAGGTAAATATCCTGGTGAATAGATAACGGTTAACCAGGTTTCATAAAATATGAATGGGTAACTTAATTGAAATAAGCAAAATGGCTTTGGTAATTTTCAAGAACATGCCCATCACGCCCCTTGCCCATTCAATAAGATTGGAATTCTGAACTGGAATTACATTGGATGGAATGGAAACTATGTTCAAAAAATGTGATGAATTTGATTCTAATAAACAACCGACTCCGAAACAATCTAATAGATACAAAAGTCTATAGAGGTCGTACTTTTAAAACAGACCATTACCTGGTGAAGAGCAGAGCGAAGTGAGAATTAGGGATTTTTCGAGAGATAGACACTATCCCTTTCTTAAGTAAATAGATAAAGAAAGCATAAAATTAAAGATATTGTTATAAGGAGTAATTACTTATACAAGTATAAAATAATAACTCAGGAAAATAAAAAGCAAATGACGTGGAGCTCTCGAATATTTCGAAATTATTTTCAGAATATTGATATAGTGAGCGAGTTCAAGATGGGGCTTGCGTCCGACGATCGACATTTCTCATGAGAAAATAAGTTGGACACCCTTCTCAGATTCATCTCATTTTTAGATTCAAGTTTCAAAGTAAGTTACCGTTATGGCTTTTAAGAGATATGATTAGTTTCTTTATTTTTTTATTAATTGCACATTATGAATAGGTAAATTAAAAAAAGTACATAATTTATATCCTTTAACAAAAGTAATAATTAAAAAAAGCTATATAATATTGAATACTATTTAATACTAATAGTTTACCTTAAATAACAATTACATTTACTTACTTTGATGAAATGACTCAAAGAGTTCTGGAAAGTACTCTAATTCACCGAAAAACGAAATATCGTTCGAGATTTCGGACGATTCCTACTACAAGTACTTTCGTTCCGAATATTCAACGAACAAAATTAGTTCGACATATTTATTTTCTAAACCTACTCTATTTCACGAAATAACGAAATGAACATTTGAATTTGACATCTAATTGTTCGGAATTCTTACCTCAAATTGACGAAGTAAAAAATGTTACCTTTTCATTTTCGTTAGCAATTTTTTATTTTCGAAATGGGGTCTATATTACTATTAATCGAGTCCGTTATCAGTGAAAAACGATTAGACCGTAGAAGAAACCGCCGGCAGCTTCGAAATAGCCTTAATATAAGAAATATTCCCGAAACTGAGTTTGTAAGTAATTACAGACTCAGTTGTGAATTATTTCAAGAACTATGCCAGGAGATCATACCTTTACTGCGTCCACAGGCAAGATCTCATGCCATCCAGTCCACAATTGAAGTTGGTAGATATTTTATCGTAGTTCTTTATAAAAAAAAATTGCATGACTACTATTATGCATTTCATATTTTTTTCATTCTTACAGAGTTGAATTTTTATGCCCGAGGTAGTTACCAAGGATCCGTAACTCAAAACATGGATGGGCCTACTACGGCCCAACAAACAGTTTCGCGGTGTTAGGAGGTTAGGACGGCCCTCAATTCACTAGATAGGTATTACAAGAAATATTATTCCCTCAAAACCAAAATGAAAGGAATCTTTTTAAGAGACAGTGAGTACGTAATAAATTTATATTAGTAACCACTGGACAGTTTGGTGAAACTTGTAAAACTTTTGGTGGGATGAGAATCGTTTGTATTATACGGATATTTAAGATTGCCATACGTTGATTATAGCCATCGTATAAAAGAAAGGTTGTTTTTAAATATGTCGGTTAATACTGTCGATAAAAGAGTTCTTTATAGTGTCTTGATCAGTTGTATCGAAAAATAAAATTTATTAATATACTTAATTTTTCGTTATATAGGTATTATTATAATAATTTATATTTAAACAATGTTTAGCCACTAAAATTGTATTTAAAAGAAATGTATGTATTGTTTAATATTATATGTTTCAAGTTACGGTAAAAACCGGAATTGACATTATAAGAAATCCAATAACGCCATTCACTCCAATCGATCACGAAAATTGTCTTTGGTATCGAACATTCGTTGGTATATACGAAAATGATAAAGAGTAGCGTTACATGCGAAATTTCGTTTTAATTTAGTTCGTAAACGAAATTTCGTTTTCGAGAAAGCGAGTAGGCCTCCTGGATGCTATGAATACTAACTGTATTGATAATATTTAGCACATTACTATTCTAGTATATACACAGTATATACGTAGGCGGGATGATAAATAGCTAGCCCAACCCATATTTTGTATAATAACGATATAAAATCTCCTTAGTATTTTACTCATTGGTTCATTAGCTGCCAGTGTTCCAAATTTCAAATCGATCGTATAGTTTTTCTTTTAAATATCGACATTTCAAAAAGCATTCTTTTGTTTTTTCTGCAAAATTGATAAAATTGAGCTACGAGCTGTGATCAAGTTTTTTGCATTTAAAAGGATTAAAAGGTGGAGAGATTTTTTCTTAGATGAAGGATGTTTTGGGAGAAAATGCTCCTTCATATGCGACCATACAAAATTGGGTGGCTGAATTTAGACGTAGCCGTACCAGCACCCAAGATGAGCATCGTCCAGGACGTCCAAAAAGTGCCACTACTCCAGAAATTGTGATCCAAATTCATGATGCATTTTTAGCTGACCGAAGATTGAAACTTTCCGAGATAGCTGATACGTAGGCATCTCTAAAGAACGAGCGCATTACATTTTGACTCAAGAATTATGTATGAAAACATTATCCGCAAGGTGGGTACCGCGATTGCTTACAGTTGAGCAAAAACGCGTTCGTATGCAAATTTCACAATTTACCTTCCAAAAGGACAAAACATAAATGGCGAATATTATGCTGATCTACTGGATAAATTACAAGTGTGTATTCGTGAAAAAAGACCCGGCCTGGCTAAAAAAAATAATCTTTCATTAGGATAATCCGCGCGTTCACACGTGCATCACTGCGATGGCGAAATTCAAAGAATTAAATTATGATTTGCTACCACACCCAGCTTATTTTCCTGATCTGGCACCATCTGACTTTCATCTATCTCTTAGTTCAAAAATTTTTAGGTGGACAAAGATTTGAAAATAATAGCGAGGTGATGTCTGCCGTGGACAGTTATTTTGAAGGGCTTGTAGAAAACCACTTCAGGGATGGCATCAAGGCTTTAGAGCATAGATGGATGAAGTGCATAGCGCTTTAAAGAGACTATGTCGAAAAATAAATATACTTTTAACACACTAATTCAAATTTTTCTATGCTAGGCTAGCTATTTATCATCCCGCCCTCGTATAATTACCATTACCTTTGTTTTGCGTTATCCGAAATGGCCAATTTGCACGAATTTAAATATTGCTTACAAATCAATGGTTACAGATATATGTATTATTCTATTATCTAATTACAAGAACTATATCATAAAAGGTTATAGTTGATGTGCTATTGACTTCCGCTAACATTAGCAAAATCGTTCTAATGGACCGACAAAATGTTCAATCCTTTGTTACTTTCACTACTAGTGCGCATATTTTCATCACTATTCAGACGGGTCGATTGATTAATTGGTAGATGGACAACCGAAAGAATTATTAATAATATTTTAAACTTACGATTAAGATGAAACTATGTTCTATATAACTATTAAGTTTGATATGTTTCTGGCGTGTTTCAAAAAATTCCGTTCTTTCAGAGACAATGTCTTTTCCATGACGAGGAAAAGCAATTCGGCGACATGTACTCGTTCAGTGCTTGTTTAACCAATTGCCGGATCAGGACCATTCAAACATTGTGCAGATGTACACCCTACTTTCTACCAAGTGGGAAAGAGTATCCAACGTGCACTCTAGAACAACTGAGCTGCCTTAACAAATACAAAGGTAAATTGAGGAAAATTCTGAACCGCCATAAAAATTTTATCTTTCTTTTAAGTAATTTCGGATATAAAGAGAGAAAGTTCAATGGTAAATGTTTGGTTATTTTTTTATTTTACAAACTTCCTTGACCAAATAATGAAACAAAAGGCGGGGGTTAGAGAGAACGGAATTAGAGCACATAGAGCAGGGGTAGCTGACTCTGTTGAGTCATTATTGTTGAAACCTCTAAAACGAAACATAATCGTAGTTATTTGTGAAGATTAATGTGGTATTTATAGATTAATATAAGATTAATTTATAGAAAAGATCTTTGTTTAAATCAGGGTAACATACAACTATCTATCTATATGTATATAGTCCATAAGTTCAAAGTCGCTTCCCGATGTCTGTACGCTGAGATCTTTTATACTACACGACGGATTGTTCTATTTTTAGTTTTTGTCGTAATAGCGGCAATAGAAATGTGTTAAAAATTTCAACTGCCTAACTACTATTTATGGTTCATTGGATACGATCGGACAGACAACGGAGTCTTAGTTAATTGGTTCCCGTTTTGCCCTTTCGTTACGGAACCCTAAAGGGTTTTTTTTTTAGAAAAGCTCCTGTACTTGTATCCCCAAGGCGCAATAAAGAACGAAGGCCTCGAGGCAGAGATTGAAGACTCCTTGCACTGTCCGGAATGCCTACCAGACTGCGAATTTACACAGCATTTCACCACGGCCTATAAGATTCCCATCACGTTGGAGCTGTCTGATCTCCACCAATACGGGAGCAAACAACTCGATACTTTCTTCAGGTATGTACTCAGGCACAGATGTAATTCAAAATATGAATTTTTTGAGCCAGTCTTACATTAGTTTCGTAGGTACTGAACGACGAACGCGAGTGAGGGCTATATATGGGGCTACAGGGTATATTAATTTTCCTTTATGGCCTATTTGTTGACTAAGTTGGAGTTACGTATGATGGCCCACTGTCTTTTAAAGTTGTTTAAAAGTCTTTCAACTTTATGTTTCTTTACTGTTATATTATATCTATATCTTCACGCAGTATCCATTGCGGGGTTAGGCAGAGAGGATATTATATCATTATTGATATATTTAAAATTATAATTTCCAATTCAAGGTTTTATAACTTTCCACACACGAGTCCCGTTCTATTCTTCTTTTTTAATTCACTTCATTTTGCGTTTACACAATTTCGCCGATGTCACGATGATTTCTTATTATACCTATAAAAATGGTTGGTTGGTGGCCTACCGGGGCATCCTTGGGGCATCATTAAGTGTATGGACTGTATATACCTTAGAGCCTTAGGTACAAACCGAGTCTTCTTCTTCTTCTTTCTTCTTTTTTAATTAATGGCTTATCTGCGCATTTCGCACAATTCTGCCAATGTCAAGTAAATAAATTAATTTTTACATGTAAAATGAAAATGAAATGAATTTGATATTCACAAACCGAGTCGTGAATGAATATCATCAAACAGTGACAGCTGACTGACAGTTAGTAATACACTTGATAAATAGTGATGCCATAGTAGGCGATGCGTTCGTCTAACGATACGTTTCAATGAAGAAATATTACTAAAGCACAAAGTCAAATACTTGCAGTAACATTTGTTTTATGTACTAAAGATGACCTAATAATACATTATACTTATAATCTAAACTAATATCATCATTATAACTTATACATGTAACTCAAATCATTTTTCAGACGTAATATGAACTTTACAAACAAGTCTGTTATCAGCGTCTACCAATCCACTAGTGACTGTATATTAGATCGCCTAGATGTTATTTCCTACTGGTTCGAAGTTGTCAGTAAGTAAACTTATTATTTTATGACAATTAATGTAATAAAGCTTACGTAATAAGGTTTCATTTTATACCAAAAAAAACTCGGACATAATGAAATATTTTATTACAGGTAATATTGGTGGATTTGCTGGAATTTTTTTAGGATTTTCGTTTGTCGCTGTTGTAGAAATTATATATTTTTTCACAATCAGATTCATAAGAATATTCTATAGAAATTACAAAAAATATCATTATTAACTTATAGAAATAGACCGCTTG
Source organism: Diatraea saccharalis (assembly GCA_918026875.4). NCBI lineage: Eukaryota > Metazoa > Arthropoda > Insecta > Lepidoptera > Crambidae > Diatraea > Diatraea saccharalis. Next base: position 19,742,814 of record OU893333.1, on the reverse strand, counting down.
CCTATAAATTTACTTGGTTTTAAGATGCTGAGAATCTGCACTATTGTCTAAGTCTAAGTGCCGCTTGGTGCGGTAATACGAAGGCGGAATTAGTTAGTCCCGTAAATCTATTTCGAAATATAATCTCATCTTTTTCCGAAGCCATGCGTATTTCGAACTCCTCTCAAGACTATTCTTTAAAAGATTATAGATTATTCTTTAAAATGACAAAGCAGCCACAGTCACAAGGCTAAAAATCAAGTGCATAGGGGGAATGTGCCCGCTTCCTTCTACCCATCAATACGAAAAATCCCTCGCTTTTATTTGACTTTCATTATCGTGCTCTCATCACTCTCTTATGCTTATTTTCCCCAAATCCAGGTGCCAATATGCCTATGAAGGAAATCCAGGTCGTAGTGAGCAGTTCACATTTTACCAGATGATAACAACTCCCAGAAAGCGATCGAGTGCCAATCTAAACCCAACACTGACATACGCTAGAGGCCATGAGCATTAGAAACAGTAAAATGAGGTTGTGGTTCGTTTTTAGCTAGCCAGTACTTGGAGTGGGTCCGATCCTTCGGAGTCCTCAAAACTTTCATCTAAGGCTAAATTCTGCTGAAGTAGCTATAGATAGTGCCTGAGTAATTGAAAAATTACTATTTTATGCAACAATCCTAGCTGCTTTGATTTCTTGGGTCAATTCATTAGGAACGAATATTCCTAAATTTTTACTTAATTTCAAATCGCCAGTTAAAATACGGGGATTATTTGACTGAATTCCTCCGTCAGTCCAACTCCTAGGTAAGCTCCGCCTCCGTACAGCCTTTTTTATCCTTAAGTGCCATCCTCACAGCTTCAATGCCTAGATCGTGATCAGGATCTCTTCTATCAAAACTTCCCTCGTGTGGGCTTCCCGAGAAATTATGTGCATGGGTCACTAGTTTGTTGGCAGACAGAAGTATTAAGGTTTTAATCGGCGGTGAATGCTCGGACCTACTGTCTATGAATGCTGGTGTTCCCCAAGGATGTGTGCTATCACCTACACTTTTTCTTCTGCATATTAATGACATGCTGCAAATTAGCGGTATTCATTGTTATGCGGATGACAGCACGAAGGACTCCACCTAAAACGGTCGTGCTAATATTTCTCGGGAAAGCGTCATTGAGAGCCGGAATCAACTTGTATCTGATAATGAATCTTCGTTAAAAGAAGTCTCTAACTGGGGTCACACCTGTGTTCAACCCTACTAAGACACAGGTTTGCGCATTCACCGCCAAAAAAGCCCCTTTTGTCGTATCACCTCGCTTTCAAAACATTCCCTTAACTGCCTCAGCCAATATTGAGATTCTCGGTGTCAACATATCGAGCGAGGTCCAGTTCCGTGGTCACTTAGAGGATAAAGCTAAATTAGCATCTAAGAAGCTTGGTGTGCTTATTAGATCGAGGCAGTATTTCACTCCGGCGCATCGCCTGCAGCTTTACAAGGCGCAGGTTCGGCCCCATATGGAATACTGTTCTCATCTTTGGGCAGGGGCACCCCAATATCAGCTTCTTCCTCTAGACCGCATTCAGCGGAGAGCGTCTAGAATCATCGATTGCCGGGACACTTCAAGTCGGCTTGATCCAATGGCCCTGCGTGGAAATGTTGCTTCAATATGCATCTATTACGGGGAATGCTCCGAGGAATTGTTCGGACTCATTCCTGCCGCTACTTTCCGCCATCGTTCCACGCGACAAGAAATCCACGCCCATCATCTGGATGGTTGGAAGTCCTCAACTGTGCGTTTTTTTAGAAGTTTTCTGCCTCGCATAGCCAAACTCTGGAACAGTTTGTCGCCAGCGGTATTTCCGGACCGATACGACCTTCAAACTTTCAAGCGTAGAGCATATTCGTCCCTCAAAGGCTGGCAGCGCGCTTGTAACTCCTCTGGTGTTGCAGGTGTCCATGGGCGGCGGTAATCACTCACCATCAGGTGATCCGTCTGCTTGAATGCCCCATATCCCATTAAAAAAAAAATTTAAAAAAAAGCTATTGAGCCCCGCCTCTACCCTTATTAACATCCCACTGATTTTCTTGAAAACGCCTGACCCCAACATTTAACTGTAGACACCAGTAGCCCCACCAGTACATGAATTTTAATGAATCCGCGTTGATCAAACAAACATTTTTATCCCTTGCCTCAATAAAGCTCTCTTACTTTGAATAGCAAAAACACTTACTAAATATACATGAAGGCATTTAATCACCCAATTAGTCGAATAAATAAAGTTGAGGAACATTAAAAATAAGAAAAAGAATATTGGAATTTTTATTTCTTAGAAAAACCTAATAGGTAGACATTACCCTAAACTATTTCTATTCGAATATTTAGTCGCAAACATTCATTATAACGGAAATAATTAGATTATATAGGTTATTTTATCAATTTAACAAAGTATAGTTGCTAAAATGAAAATATTGTGAGTTATTTTTTTTATATGTAAAAATAAGTATCTTGTAAAGATCTATATTAAATCTATATTGTATCTTGTAAAGATCTATATTGTAAAGATCTTATATAGATTTCATTTGCAGAAATCTATATTTTATCAAATTATTACTTACTTATAATGTAATGTTATAAGGAAGGATGTTAGTCACATCTTGTTTTATTTATTTTTATAAAATGATTGTTTATCATTCGTCTTTTGTCAAAACTACAGACATACAAAGCTCGTTATTAAAGGTCAATAATGAGGAAGTATTAAAAAAAAATACAATAATATAACTATGTAGTTAGATAGCAGCACAAATTATAGGGCATAAATGTCAATGAGGAAATATTTGAAAAAAAAATTAGTTCTCGAAATCATACTAGATGTCGCTATGGTACTTTCTTGATTTCTCCATGACAACCCTTCCGGTTTTCTTTCATGTATAAAAGTAAATGAGGAAGTATTTAAAAAAATGAAGAAACTACAAAAAATTATGTCAGTAGATGGCAGCACAAATTGTTGGATCTAAACGTCAATTCATGACGGTAAACCAAAGAGAATAGAATTGTCAGTGTTGTTTTGGATCTGATAACTCGGATTAATATCGAGTTGAAATTTAATTAGTTCGAGTTATGCAAACGCAACTCGATTAATACAAAGTAATCTTTGAATAAATTTATTTTTTATTTGTATAGAGGAAAATGGAAACTAACATAATGGAAGTGAGCACAGAGGTTTTTTTAAATTTAATGGAAACAAATTTAATTAATGCTGTGATATAATTAAAAGTGGCATTTAGCTACGGTTTACAATAATATTACTCTGCGGTGGTGTCGAGTGCGCCAGGTCATTACGTTCCCTGAAATGTAGTTGAGTGAAGCGATGGCTGGCTCATGCGTCAAGCTCGTCAACGGGTGCTGCCGGATTGGGAATGAGTCTACACAGGACTACTTATCTTCATCCATTTTCTTTTATTATGAATATTGTATATTGATTTATCAATGAGTATGTATGATTCGACAACCGACGTATTAATCAGTAATCGAAAAATGTCTGTCTTGTTATTTCTGATATTGTAATGGAAAGCGACGTCATAGTGTAATTAAGTCACATTCCAATAAGACTTATATGTGTGAAATAAAACAAGGAGAAAAAAGCAGCCCTTGCTGAGTTTCTTGTCGGTTCTTTTCAGTGCAAGATCTCTCACCGTAGTTTTGCGAACCGTTAGCATAGTTTTCAACTTTCACAAGTGCTATGTAACAGCCTAGACTGAATTGCACATATGAAAATACTGCACATAAAAAAGAACAAGCGGAATTCTCCGCTCCGCTTTTTGTGCTTCATTCCAAACCTCGCTAGTGACATCTAGTTTAATTTCAAGAACTTACTTTTATTTTTTACATACTTCCTCATTATCGACAGTCAAACTTGATAGCTTGGCAACACTAGCTGAAACATTTACAAAGTAGCTTTAAATATTTCAATTTTTATACGTAGATCCTAACAATTTATGGATAACTATGTATCCATTTGAGGATTATCAGTTTTAAAATATCATTAAACGATTTCATTAAGTGTGTACTTTGTAGAAATGAAATATATAATTGGCTTCAAACTGGCTTCAAAACAAAGCCAAAAATAACTTTGTTGATATTGTGCACACACTACAACTTCAGTATCATGACGATGTTACATAACCTTTCAATGAACACAATCAAAATTATTTATTTCTGTTCGTGTGTTCCAAACTAACTCCGAGAATGCGCGTCATCTATCTGTCAAAAAATCCGTGGAAATATTGGACAAAGGTTTGGAATCGCAGTTTACTTTGTTTACCACGTAAAATGTCTGCAAATACACCACCAGGGAAGAGTGATGGTAAGTCTTGAATTTGAGCTGCATATTAGATAACTATGTTTATTAAATTATTAATGATAAAATACTGCATTTTCAGGGGAAGAGCCCATCGATACCATCGGCCCTAGTGTCCCGCCAAATCCAATTGAGAATCTTGGCGCTAGGCTTAGGGACCTGGACGTAGATTCTATTAGAAGATACTTGGCACAGAAACTCGGCTTTTACGAGCCCTCTGAGCCGTCAGCTCCAAGTGAAAAAGTACTCGATGAGGTTAACTTGGATGGTATTGTAAAATGGATTAAGAGTGATAAATGTAAGAAAATTATAACATTATCTGGTGCTGGCATATCAACTGGTAAGTTAGTATGCATAACTGAATTAATGTTACATTAGTTTATATAAAATATAGTTTTTAAAGGAAATGTTTACATTGCAGGTGCATTCTCAAGGTCATTGTCAGTGATATGTTTATTTGTTATTAGATTAATCATAATTACAAATATAATAATTTGAATTGATAAATAGTTCAATACTATATTCTGTATTGTAACATAACTTATAGTTTTTAAAATATTTCAGCGGCTGGAATTCCAGACTTTCGCAGTCCAGAGACTGGCTTATATCATAATTTACAGAAGTACAATCTTCCGGAACCTCAAGCTATATTTGAAATAAATTTTTTCAGACAGAATCCAAAACCATTCTTTTGTTTAGCTAAAGAAATGTACCCAGGAAATTTTAAACCTACCAAATCACATTATTTTATTAAATTGTTACATGAAAAAGGTAAGATAAATCAACATTCATTGTTTTATAATTTTGAGTAAAAGTTATTTTTATTTATACAGGGTTAGTTGTGAAACTCCAATAACCTGGGTTTACTGGATTGCTAAAATCTAACAATGCTTGTTCCAACACTATATTTCGTTATATTTTGCTTTTATACAAAAATTACTTTGAATTAAATTTGCTGCTTGAATACTTTTAGTATGTTACATGTACATTATTTTCACAGTACGCCAGCAGTGTCATCCTCTTGTTTATGATGATGCAACAATACAATAAAAACTGAAAAATAATTTTGTTTTGAAATAATATATTGTTGCATAAATTGCCATGTATAACTTACAAGCTCAGTTTTTTAAATTACTTATTTTATTTTATTTATTTATTTATATATATGTTTAATCAGCAATTATTGATAATCACTAGATAATATAAATAATAACTAAAGTATGTGGATAATGTGATAAATTAATAGTGTCCAACTGAAGGTATATTTTTGGCCGAAGCCGAAGCCGATTAATCGGCAATCGCCACAACCTTCGGCAAAAGCCGAAGCTGAAGCCGATGGTTTATAATTTCTCAGTAATTAATGTTGTTCAATATTGTCTACAAGCTACAATTAATATTAAAATTATTTCAAAACTTCAATATTGAAGGTTATATTGACTGTCTCATATAGAAGTTGATTTAGAAATACAGATTTGACAGTGAAGGCACTTATGCACTACACTGAATTTTCATATCCGGCGGTCCGATTTTTTCCGCCCTGATATGTCAGGCCATATGTAGGTAATGCTAGCCTGTGCCAGGAATAGTTTTCCTGTCTTCTACGTCTTTGCATGTACAGTAATAGAGCAAGCAATTACCAACGTTTCAAAAATCTCATTGTGCCTATTGTAAGTGACGTGTAGCTTCACAGAGAGCTACCCTAAAATGTGCCCTAAATTTTTCATGTCATTCGAGACCGGAAAAAGTCGGCCCGCCGGACCTGAAAATTCATTGTAGTGCACAAGCGCCCTGACTCCCCGCGGCCTCTGCCAACACGACCGGTCCATCGCTCTCTCACTCAGTCTTTCGAAACAGTTCGTTCAATCTCGACGGTAGCTCGGACCTTCGGCGAAACCTTCGGCTTCGGCCTAGTTTTGGGCCGAAGCCGAAGATGGTTTTTTTGGCCGAAGGTGCCCGATGCCGAAGCTTCGGTCGGTCACTATAAATTAATCACTATCTAAAGCTTATTTATAATAACCACTCATGAACTGGATTCTCTGTGTAATTATTCCTCATAATTACACAGAGAATCAGGTTCTAACTTTTAATTTTATAAATAAAAAATACTAACCTCTAACCAAGTTCTATAGACAGAATTATTCTATCCTAGCTGTTTCATTTTACATAATTTATTCTGTCATACCCTTTTATGCGTTAAAACTTGCAATTCTTTTTGATTTGTTGTATTTTAATTGTTGCTTGTCTATTTATACTTTATCTAATTTTATTTTTAGACATTCTCTATACAAGCTAGATTCAGTAATAAATTCAGATTTTTTACTGTATAATATCTAGATTATTACTTTAGCTGTAACAAATATAGGCTGTTTTGTTAAATGACTGGAAGATAAAATAAATATTAAAGAACATCACATACATTGTGCAGATTCCAAGATGAGTAGCTAGAGCCTCTGTCTTATGGAGTATCTGAGACATGAAGGACAATATAGAAAAGTTTATTTTCTACATTAACCCGACTGGTTATCGAACCCAGGACCTCAGAGATGGTGACACCTTGTAACCGGCGTGCGAACCACTCGGCTATACAACTATACTAGTAGTTGTGGCTAGCCTCACTTGATGTTAGCCTGACACTAACTAATTTTTATTCAATTTTTTTCAACATAATAATGAGCTTTTTCAGGAAAAACATTGTAAATGTCAAAATTCCAAAAATAGGGTTTTTGGTATTAACTAATGATCACTTACATTTGCGCCTGACTCATTTACTTTAAAGTTAAAAGTTAAAATTTTTATGACATTTGAAAGTTTTATCATGAGTGACAACCAATGAATTTTTTGTTACTTGTAATAGAAATCAATATTGGTTTTGTACTAAGAAATATTATCCAAATTAACTATACTTAACAATAAGAAAATTGCATTATATTTCAGGGTTCTGTCTCAGCCAAAAAGACAGAAATAAAATCACAAAGATACACCTAAAATTCACCATCTTTTCCATTTCTTGCTGTAATATCTTTTATAGTGAAAATTGACATGAATGCGTAACAATTTGTACTTATTAACTTAATTTAAGGATGTGGCCAATTTATATAGAAACTTTTATTTGAGCAATGATTATACGCAAGAGTTGGGTGTAGTAAGTTCATCAAAAGTTTAGAAAGGTATTTAAGACAAAAAAAAAGTCTTTGAATGAAGAAGACAAAAAAGGCAATGGGCAATGAGTGGTAAAGAAGAAAGATCATTAAAGCTATTTCTATGTTAAAGTCAATACCTTAAGATATATTTTTTAAATCTCCTGTAAAATACACAAAATGGTAACAATGTTTTTCCTGAAAAGGCTTTGGTATATTTAATTAGCTTTATTTACAATATCAGCTTATGTTTACAATTTTTATATATTTTACTAATGTAAACATTTACAAAATATTAATTACATTTATAAAATATTAATTACATTTATAAAATATTATTAACAAGAAATAAATTAAAATTTTGTCTTATGATTTAGAATATCAATGAATTTTGAAAAATATCACTAAGAGCTGCAGAACTTTTCTCTATATAACATTATGAACGCACAAATAATAGTATTATAGATGAACATTCTTTTCCATGTTTTTAATCACTTAGATGCATTTCCAGGTTTATTGTTACGTCATTATACTCAAAACATTGACACATTAGAGAGGCGTGCAGACCTACCAGATGATAAGATTGTTGAAGCGCATGGTACCTTCTTTACATCTCATTGTTTAGATTGCCGTAAAGAATACACTCTAGACTTTGTTAAAGGTAAGATATACATAAAATAATATTCACTGCACAACATTTTTATATCGTCTATGTTACTGTAAAATAGATATGACATAACATCGGAGATTAAGTAATAAAAAAGGTGTCTTCAAAAAATTGCTACTTATCACCTTAGTATATTTGGTAGTTGATAGCCAATTAATGTTTATCTGCAGTTTGCAAGCAATTTTTTTTTTATAAAAAATTTTTGTGTACTTTTAAAAACTCAGCCTGTATATTATATTGCTAGTAACGCCGTCTATGACACATGTCTTTTCTTTTATATGTAAGTTTATTGAAATATTTCACAGAACGTATATTTGCTGATGAAATTCCAATCTGCACTGAGTGTCCAGGTGTGGTGAAGCCAGACATTGTTTTCTTTGGTGAGAGCCTCCCAGAGCGTTTCCAACGCTGTCTACCAGAAGACTTCCAACAGTGTGACATGCTCATAATCATGGGCTCATCTCTTGAAGTGCAGCCGTTTGCTTCACTTGTCGACATGTGAGTATTCGGAGCTTTTCAAGCATTACGTTATACAATTTTTAAGATTTTTGATCCTCCTTCCGCCTCCATAAAGTAACACTCAAGTGACCAAACCTATTGCTTCGCCAACAATATAACGTTGGCTGGCATTTTTTGGTACATTTGCGCTAGCAAATCAGCATTACAGTTTTTATAAGCGATGCAGCTGTTGATCCAATTCTCCCTCTTCTTAGGACGTTACGGTTTAAACTCACTTTCATAAAACTTGAGTATAGGTTTAAACTCACTTTCATATTATGTCCTTTTTTGTATTCAATTAAAAAACGATATTGCGTGATGCCGATGTACGAACCCCACATCCAATGTAACATTTACAAGACCCGTTCCGTCAAATTGCGTTACGTATTACTTTGTTGCATTTTTAAACTTGTATTGGGAATATCATTGTACAGTACAATCTGTTGTACTGTACAATGACCTGCTGAGGTCAGGTTGTACAAATCTGTCAAATTTCTCTACTTGATTTATAATTATATCATTATCATTAATGTTTCCTGTGCTGGAGCACAGGCCTTGAAATGTCATGATTTCATTTGTTTCAAATTTCTGATGATCTGTTGATTTTATTCGTGTTTTGGTAAGATTTTTATTTTTTTGTACGACAGGGTGCCGGACTGGTGTCCTCGCTTGCTAATAAACCGCGAGAAGGCAGGTGTTCGGTCTCCTCTTCTCCGGTTGATGGGTCTAGGAGGTGGCCTACAGTTTGATGAAGAGAGCACGAGAGACGTTGCTCTCTTGGGGGACTGCGATGATGGGTGCCAGGTGCTAGCTGACAGGCTCGGCTGGGGGGTGAGTCTAAAGAAAAAGAGAATTCTTCTTTATTATACGAATACTTTAGAGTTTGTTGAATTCTAACAATTTATCGATTATAGCCTGCTTAAACATTTTTCACAATCACGGTTTTTTATTTGATACACCTTACATTTATTATCATCGGTGGTCGGAATTAGGTAGAGTTATTCATGTACTTACACTGATTTCATACAGCGAAAGAATAAAGTGGATATGCCTCAAATCCCGAGATTAATTTTAAAGAGCAGAAAAATCCCGTGATTTTTTAAATAAAAAGTTATTTACTTTTACACAATTTAAACTACTGCACGCACGACGTTGCCAAAATTACATCAATGAAAGAAAGAAATAAAGAAATCCCGGGAAGGTCCACATTAATATCAACATTTCGATGCAAGTACATAAATAACTCTACCTAATTCCGACCTCTGATTATCATATATCATTATACTACTTCAGCTATGTTTGTTTTATATCTATATAAATAAAAATATATCGCCGAAATGTATGTACGCGCATAACTTGAAAACAACAACACCAAATTAGATAATAGGAATGTCGACTGGGTAAAAAAAAATCTGTTTAGTCCGTCAGTAATAGAAATAGATAATAGAAAAATGTTAGATACGTATTTTTTTTACTTCAATTTAACAAGAAATAGCTTAGATAACAGGCATCAAAGTTGAGGAGCGAGGTACTGTTTTTCAGGTTTGTAGAACGCAATCTCAATGTCAATTTAAATACAATCCATAAACGATCTCAACTTTCATCAAATCATAGCTCATAATATTGAAACATATACAATCAATGATAATTAGTTTTTTCAATAACCACACAATATTAAGCCAATTGGTATTAGTGTATCTAATCAAGACTACGGAACATCACTATTGGTATCAAAGAAATCGCACCAATATGACATGATTCCGCATCCTTGGTGGGAGCCACACTCATATAAATGTTTCAAATTCAATGAATTATTATTTCTACAGGATGAACTTCGTGCTTTAGTAGCCCGTGAACACGAACGGCTGGATATGGAAGGTGGCGTGACAACACCGGGCACTAGTGTCTCTGAACCCAAACTGTAGACCTGCAAATATCTACATTAGGGTAAATACTACAATTTACACTTGGGCAAATAATACTTTGCAATTGGGCAAAGCTAATAATGACAAAGTAGGGGGCAAAGTCAAGGTCAAATAGTAAAATGCCTTATGGTGGTCTAATTCTACAATCGGATAAAGGAATAATTAACAGTATAAGTATGAAATATAAAAATGCAATTACGCAATAAATAGTATATTTGAATTTTATTTTATTTGTTTAAATAACTATTACTTATAGAAATTTGATCTTTGCCTTGTGTATGTTTGAATCTGTAGATTTTGCTGTCAATCTGAAGGAAATATTTAAATATATTCATACATTGACTGTCTTTGTTCGTCGTGTTTGACTACTGTTCTAAAATAATAATTTATTTGTATTAAGAATTAATTCATTAATAATTGGTACTTAAAACGTAATTGCGTATAATTATATTGTAAAATTATAAGTTTGACCAATCAAATAAAAAAGGAAAATTTAATTATTTTCCTTTCAAACATAACATAACATAACACTTATAGAAAAGTGAGATTTTTTATTTGTGTGATTAAGTTTTGTATCATAATATTTATTCAAATGGGACAACAACGTCCCAAAATAACTATGGCCTTGGACGAGGAGCCTTAGGATTGTAATCTACAAGAATATCGCCTATACATCTACCAACATTATTGTTTACAACAATTTAAAGCAAGTTCCATGATACAATTTATAATTCTTACTTTATTATGATGGATAATTTTGTTTGACTTAACAAGAATTTTCAAATGCATTTTGGTCGATCCTCTTTATGAGCAAGTAAACAAGCATTATTTTTACGTCACGTGATAAGAGTCACGTGACTAATTAATAGGGTATTTGACAATATGTGTAAATTGAACATTTAGTAAATTTCGTCTAAATAATTCAGTAAACTAAAACAACCAAAAGCATTAATTAAATCGGTAATAATAAAACAAGATCATTGTATAATAATATTAACATATTCATTGATAGAATAGAACGTTTGAAATCTTTAAGCTATGGCTAGAGTTATAGCGAGATTGTTAGGCGGTCCCCGAGTGCTGGAACACTTGATGGCGGCGGTGTGAAACAACCTTCTAGCGATTGCTGAATATTTCTGTTACACCTAATAAAGGTCTAATTTTTTTTTTGGCAAATTTTTGTAAGAGCTCCCAGTCTATTTACAAACCTAAAATACTCTTAAATGGATTAACACCACGACGACGTCTTCAAGGATACACAATAATTGAAATAGTTGTTTTTACAACATTGAAGTATATTGTAGTATTAATAGAGGATAATATTACTTTGCATAATGAAAAGATCGCGATGTGCCTTAATCTACGTACATCTTCATGTGAAAGATCAACACGATTTCAGTACTTGGGCATCACATTCGCTAATTGCCTCGCTCTTCTGTATAAAACAACATTACTATAAACAATATTTAAAATATCTGAAGCATATCTTTGATTAATTTTGATTTGCAGTTGTATGTCAACGCAAAAATGTAAGCATCTTCAATTTATTAAAACTAGAATAATTATAATCTAACCTAAGCCTAAAATAGTTTAGAACAGATAGATTGTAAACTGAGGAAATTTACAATTGTACTGTGACAATGATAACTGCGAGGGTGTAAACCAGGGTCGCCACCTTTTGCGAAAAAATTAGGGACATTCGGACTGTCATCGGATGTAATCACACTTCGGTCGGAATTTTGTTTTTGCATATTTTTTATTTTATAACTAGGCCCGCCTGATGGAGTTTTTTTTTATCTTTTAGTTCGAATTTGGTAGTCGAATAGTTTAGGCACGGCAGGGACAGGGGGGATTACGATGCGGATTTTATCGCGGGGACTTAAGATGTGTATTGAGCGATTGTCCAAAGTTTTTAAAAAGTCGAAAATTTATAAGAAATCTGTACGCGGGGCAACATTATTAAAATCGGGAGTACCCTTGAAAGTTCAGGATGGGTGGCAACTCTGGTGTAAGCGGATCAGAAAACATACATCCCCTAAGACTAAGAACTCATAGAGTGATTTTTACCCATTTTAAAACACAAGACCGTAATTTTTTGTTGTGCCGCGGCCGCCGGCATCATGTCATGTTTTATACTTTAAATCTTCCTCTTGGGTCACTCTGCCGAAAACCGTATTAAATCCATTGTAAAGTTTCAAAGATCTCTGTGTACAGTCAGCGGGAAGAAGCTTTGTTTTATATTATATCGGGTTTGGGTGTTGTGGTACCTTCGTTTTTAAGTATAATGCAAGAGGTGGTGGTGGTAAAAGTTACATAATTGGGATCTGAACAATATTGTGATGTTTACCAAACATTCGTTTATTAATTTCACATCGCCCACTCGCGTCAGGCGAGGGTGGAAATCGCTTAGAGTTCTTAGCGTTAGTGACACTAGTTAGTGATATAACGAACGTGTTTAGTAAAATCTTTAGCTAGGGGTTTTTGATTTGTTAGTTTGTAGTGCCATGATTGAAGTACTTTTTTAATCACGAAATACTGCCGATTCTTCTTTAACCTTCAATAAATGTAAACAAAGCTACAGGAAACGGATACTTCAATATTTCTTACCGAATTGATTCTTTGTTCGAATTAGTATAATTATGTAATCACAGTAATGTTTACCAATCATCATCGATGCCGACAATGAATATCTTTGAAATATTGCTTTCACATTTACGGTGTTATTCTCAATATCAGCAATAATCTCATTAGCAATGCAACTTCAAAGATGCAACGTAAAAACTTTCAGTGTACCAACGTACACTGTAAATTTTTACGCTGTAAGTTGATATAATTAAAAGAAATCTGTCTGCCATCATTGCCTAAATATAATTCTTAAAGCAGGTTTTTAACCATTTTTTATTCGAGTAAAAATATACCTATGTTTATAATTTATAATATACCTAGGTATGTAGATAAATAGATTACATCTTAGAAGACAACAGTATAGTCGTCTGTCGCAATAATTAGAAATTCCTGTGTTCTCATATTTTTATTTATCTGTGCTGAGCTAACTAGCTATAAAAATTTGGCCGAGCACACTACTTATAATTTTGCTCTAAAGAATATTGACTTTATCAAGTGCGTATTAAACTCCCAAAAACTTCCATTTTTCTACGTTATTGCTTCCTATTAGCATTCTATTCTTTATTTATTTTACCCACTTCCAATAACATGTCATTCTGGCGTTAGTGAGTACCCTCGCCTAACCATGTAACATGTAAAGTATTTACAACCTTCAAGTGGCGGACCGCCTTTCGTCGTAACTGCTAGTTCACCACGCTCTGTACGCGACTTGCTCGCAGCAGGTTTGCGCTTACGAACTCACTTGATATAGTATCATATATGTCACATATTACATGGTTTGATGAATACCGGCCTTTTTCAGTCTTTCATAATATAAGTAATTATTAAGAATAGCATTAACTCTGTCCATTAAAACTTCAAAACCTTATTGTAAATGTCTTTGAGCAAAATATTCGAAATGGTTCAGTCGACAGCTTGTTAGGTTATACATAACTCAAAATTTTCCACTTGGTTTTAAACTTTAACGGATGAAATGTAGTGTTCAAAATCAACTTTGAAAATATGTCATTGTGGTAACCTGACTTGCTGCTATGTAAATGTCATCGTAAAATTGGCGCCCTAGGCAACAGACCGACGCCTACAAATAATCACAACAAAAAAAAGACTAATGTAGTGGGTACACCAAATAAAGAGTTTGATTTTGTCAATGACAAACTGCTGATCTGGTTTTTGTTAGGTTCTTATAATTAAAGCAATCATAATCTGTTTGCCATGCTGTGCCACCCCGAGCGAATAAAAATAAAGAAATGCGAATGCCCTAGGCAGTTGCCTAGTTTGCCTATATGGACGGGACGGCCCTGCCTAAACCTAGGATAGTTTATAATATGACCAGACAAATAATAAACTGATGATATTGACAATTTTACGGTGACATACACAGAAATAAAACTTAAATAATTATTTATTTTGTAATTTTAATTGGGATGTGATTATATATTGTTTATGTGTCAACGAACTTGAGTAGAGGCCAGACGAACACAATTCAATAAATTGTGAGTCGTTTATTCCAGTCTGGAGTTTATATGCCCCTATTAAAATCTAATACATACTATAATATTCTATAGGTACTCATTTCACATCTACAGTAATCATGACACAAACCAGTAGTTTAATTGTGTAATTAGAAAATCTATAACAATTACTTTGAAATTGAAAGATATTTTAGTAACTTCGCGCTCTAACTATTTGACATGCGATAGCGTTGTTTTTGGAAAGATATTGAATGATCTATAACGTTTATTTGACGTTAATTGGAATTGTCTATGACATTTATATCATTCATAGCATTTTCCGTTCCAAGAGCGATTGTATCACACGTTGTAGCAAAGGGACTGATTTTAAAATTAGGCAACAAATTTTCCATAACTAAATAGATAATAAAAAGGGAAACATTGTAATCTGACGGCCAAACTCCAGAGGTGGAAAGAAAAAATAACTAATTCATTACGTGTACATTCATTTGGCCGCTCCTTAATTGTATCGTAACTGTAACATAAATTGTGGTGATCGGTGATAATGTCTAAAAAGTTACGCGTATTAAGGACTATTTCTTTAGCTCGCATTATTGAAAGTCAGTTTTAATATTTATTGATAACTTTATTACTTAGTTTGACTTCTTGCTTCTTTCCTCGTAATTTGAAAAGAAATGTAAATAAAAATATATTCATTATTAAAATTATCTTATTGAAAGCTTTTAATTTTTCTCTTCAATTTGATACGCACTCAAGGTACGCTCGTCCATTGAATTGAGTTATGTACTCTTATGTATATTTTCAGTGCGATCTCAATGGGACTTGGTTTATCACTAAAGTTTTTCTAAATTCTACAAACATGCTAGCATATTGACTTATCTCCACAAAATAATGCACACATTTCTACCACAGCAAAAATCTTTGATTTCGTTAATGTTAATATATTTTTAATTTTCCTACGATTTTCTTTCAGTGTGTTCTTAGCTGATCAGTTAAGACAATACAATTAATTACTCGAGAGCAGAGAATTGTTTTTACCTTCTATGAGTAATATACTAGCATCCTTTAAAAAAAAATTAAGTGCGGCCATCTCCCATTGCTGACATAGATTCATAAGTATGGTGTGGATATAAAAACTTCTATGTATACTACAAGGCAAGCTTTTAGATTCTGGAGAATTAACCGCTACGTTGTGGTGTCAAGACAACTACATTGTTCGGTTGACTGCATTGCGGTCTCGCTTACTCCTTGTGCCCGTGCGCGCTCGTATTGTATCACAATTTTAGTTCATAACAGCTTGTCTAGTATACATATGGTCGGTTTCTGAATTGAAAAAAATCTCAATAACTTAAGTTTAAGGCAAAGTCCTAGTTTTATCGAATTGCCATCAACTGATCGCTTAAAAAATAAAAATCAGCAACGGAAACCTGTTTAGATGACGTTTTAGATAGTTTAAATACTGTTTGAGACGTGCTTAACTTTAAATTCTCAATTCAGAAGCCGGGTGATAGTCTTCGTGTGGATTTGACTAAATGTAGAAGTAGATATAAAAATTGACACCTAAAGTGTCTAAATGAAATATGTAATATTTATTATGTTGATTAATATTTATTTTTAATACCAGTGTTTTTTTTAAAGAATGAGTTAATAGTTTATTTTTTCATATATAAATATAAATACAATAACATTTCTTATGATACAGATATGTGTATACTTAATTAATTCATAAAACATGTTGTTATGTCTACCCATAATGATAATTGTCCTTAATAATTATTTATTTTTATAAGGGGTTTAGAAATATTATAATATTAATAGTGTCTTGTAGAACTAGCAAAATATAGTTTTCGCTTAAAATTCAAATGTACTTCAGCAGGTATATAAGTATAAAACTGTAATAAGCTAAGAACATTCCTTATATAGTGAATATGTATTCTATATTCATCGATTATTTATCAAAAAAAAAAAACAAGAAAATGTAACTAAATTGGGCTTGTTCTACGAGTGTAATCAGAATAAATGATTTGCTAAATATTTCACAAGCTTTTTATTTAAACATTGGTATCATGAACATTTGTACTGCGTCTTAAGGCAATAATAAATCCACATTTCAGCTGCTTAACTTATTATTGTGATTATATACTATGATGACATGCAATTTGATTTTCAACTTGTAGTGAGACGAATATGACGCCAGCGAGTTTTTAATAGAATAACGGAAAGACAATTTGATAGTTTCACCTGCTACTGTGTTTATATTTGGAGTACATAATTGAAAGACTGAATATATTCCTTACATTTTTTATTTAAAAATAAGTATTATACTCGATTATTTATTTACAATATTCGACTTACAATAAAAACAAACATTGAAACATGGAGCAATGTTAAGGTGTGATTCACACGTGTCATTGTCGTCCCGGCAAATTAACGGGTAGACTAAAGATTCTTTTACCAGTGCACAAAATTTTCGTAGGTGTGGTCGACGATTATTCTACAGGAAATATAATTTCAGATTCACATTACTTTTGTGATGTACTAAAAATAAAAAATGTTACCCGTCAACAATAGTAGTAATAGTAGTTCGCTTCGAATGTACCGCTGATGGTTATAAGCGTTTAAAAAAGAAGGGACATCCGAAACTGATCCGTTTCTCTGTATTGACGCATAGCTAGATTATCGCCCGAATTCTGAATTGAAAATTTAAAGTTTAACATTTCTCAAACTGTACTTAAACAGGTTTTCGTTTCTGATTTTAGTTCTTTTTTTAATGATCAACTGATAGCAGTTTCATAAAACTAATTTTTTTTTGCCTTGTGAAACCTGTGAAGACTTGCAGCATCAACTCAATTTGTTTTCTTTCTTAATATTTTGTCAAGTTCATTTATTTGTGCCTCATCCTTGACTGCTTATGTTCTCCACTGCTCCTAGCTTCATCTTAATATCAACTTGAACATCATTAATTTATCCAGTCAATGAAGTTTGACCATCTATTCTTTAGCATCAGTAATGCCCTCATTGCTTATCGCAAACATAGCTTCAGTTTCTGGCAGACAAGGACTGTCGTATATCTTGCACACTCTGTTATCCCCTCTCCCTTTCCTTAAATATAGTCTTGTTGTCGACGCATGCGCCATGATATGACCTCCGATCGGTTTCTTAGTGTCCGCATTAAATACTCCTACGGAATCCACTTGTGCTACTACTTGGTTTGTTATTATCACTGCTACGCCGAACTGTAAAATGAAAATAAATATCATTTTATTTATTTCATCACAAATATATATTATTTCACAAAATGTTATGGTACTCGTAGTATCCAACAAAATATTCAAGTAGCTAGATGAAAGACGACGAAATACACAATTTTTAAATGGACTTATGCTGTTTGATGACAGACAAAGCTGTTTAAACAACTAAATTTATTCTTTTTACTATTACTATGCAAAAACGTAGTTTCCACACATTTAAAAATTAAATAAGTGGCCTTCATTGAGATGATTTATTAGTGAATATGTTTTTATTCGTTAAAATAATTAATATTCAACATTTCTTGTAATCATACTATTTATAAAAATTAATGGTAAAATTAATTAATTATAGCTAATAATATATAGTGTATGCACCTCATCCGCAAGCCGCAGAAGCATCCTCATAAACCTGCCGAGGTGTTGTTGGCGTGGATTAAGTTCGCCACGGCCAGAATAGTCTGTGCGATACAACGCCGTAGCACTGTCCACTATTATTAAAGAATACCTACGATGGAATAAAGTGTTTTAAATAGTTTATCGTTAAACTGAAATATGGAATAATAATTTTAGTATAAATATTTAAGTTAAGATTTAGGGTTATTAACCAAGATAAAGTATTTGTACATTTGTATATTTTAAACACAAAATGAACATCAATTGGATTTTTACTTTGTAGCATTATAGTCTCTGATTGGATGCCATAATTTGTTTAAAGCCTTTTTTGTAATTTGTAACATACTCAGTTGCTAACCGCTCCGCACTCTTGATTAGTTCACTAGCATACTCTGGCGCTAATATAACCAATCAAGAGTACGAAAAAGCACAATTGCAATGTTGATCGATCGCAATTCTGCTAATGTTTACGTAATAATCCCGTCTCAATAGAATCAAAACAACTTGTATTTTAACATTGTACTATCTACCTAAAATCCAATATTATTAATGCAATGTCTTCCTCACACATCAATGGTAATAGATATAGAATAATATTGGGCTTCAGGTAGATAGTACAATGGCAAAATGTAAGCAGCTGAGATTCTATCGAGATGCTATTATTATGTAAACATTACCACAATTGGCCTGCTGATCTCTTGTAGCACGGTCGCTGAATAGAAATAATTTCGTACAATTACCAGCCCACGATTCAGTAAAAATCCAAACCTGAATTTGAATTCATTCAGATATCTGAATTGATTTCAAAAACCAGAATGGTAATAACGTCTTGTGGCATAAGTGAAGTGAGTTTCAAAATGATATAAGAATAGAATATCTGAGACACGTATATTCAATCAATCTTGTTTTGTATTTTTGCAAAGTGGCATCAATAGAATTTCTACACTAAATGAGGTGAATTTGGACACATGAGTGAATTCGTATTTTGGTTTGGATTTTTACATAATCGTAGGGCTGGCACTACCTATCTCTCTCACTCTGACGCAAATATATTGCTATTGCACTCGCAGTCTCGCACAGAGCGTCTATACCATTTTTCACATTAAAGTGAACCTCAAAACATTACGATATCTATCAGTAAGTGCATAGGTCGACATACGAAATTTTCTCTGTCCAGCTACGATACTATAGCTCAGTTTTCCTGTATGGCATATACCTATTGTTCTCTAGCTAGAAACCATAGATTCAATTTAGTAGGCACTACAGTATTATTAAAACTATATAAATATCCATACTAGAAAGTAAATATCTTTAAGAGTAAAAGTATATAAGTAACCTTGACTCTGCCATCATCGCACAGGCCTGTACTAGCAGCTGTGTCTGATGGTCAGTATTGTAAGCTCGTGCGTATGCAACATTATCTAATACAGCAGCCCCCTCCATACCATAGCGTTGAGCAACAGCCAGCAATCTCTCCGGACGAAATGTACCTTCTGTGTCTATATACATGCATTTTCCTTCTCCACCTGATTGTTCAATGGGCAACTGGCAACAAGAGAAGTAAAAAAAAATTAGACTGGACCAAGCAATTATTTTAATTATAAGCTAGGGGTTGGCAACAAACAGACCATAATTTTAATATATTATTCTATGCAAATATAATATTTAAGTAATTTAATGTGCCAAACAGGATCATTGTGCACCTTTTTCCTTACAAAACTGTAAGCAGCACATTTGGACTGTTGTATAGTTATAATATTAGATTAATTTTGCATTATGAAAAATATTCTTAATGAATTTAAGCATCAAAATCCACTTTGTCCCTGGCACTCTGAGATGGGACTCCAACCCTTGATATATGTTGTATAGAGGAAAAATAAAACATTCCTTAAGTTCTATTTTTTTTTTTATTACTTTAGACAATATAGATATTTTTATGCAGTTTTTTTCAAAGAATAAATCATTTTTGTGATCATAAGCAAGAACTATCTTAACTAGAGTATGTTACAACCTGCCACCCCCCTCAAGCATTGACTTTTCAGACCTTAAATAATAGGTATTCAAAACCTTTACTAAATCATTTGCAGACTGCTGTTAAAGACAGTCCATACCCCACTGTTTTGCAATAATATACCTGACATGTCACAGCTAATGTGTGACATAGCTGTGTTTTGCCTGTTCTAAATTCACCAAATATTTCTGTAATTGACCCTGTTTCAATACCACCTCCAAGTAATCTATCTAATTCCTTAGAACCAGTTGTCAGTTGAATTATTTCAGCTCTGTAAGTTTTTAAATAAGTATTATAGGTTTTTATGTCTATAAGTATATTTATGTTGGTTAAATTTAGTATAAAGAAGCAGTTTCCAGACATTATTAAATATACCTTTTTTGGTGAAATTCAGTAGCTGTGGTGAAACCCATTGGAACAAGTTTTGAAGCTTCAGCTAATATTTTGTCAGCTTTTGCTTCTGATATACCTTTTATTGTAATAAGCCATTTTTTAGGAGCATAAGCGACGGATTCTACTGTATGATATCCTGCTTCTTCCAACTTTTTTATATCACCAGATGTAATACCATTACCCTGGAATAGATAATATAACGTCTTTGTACTGTATAATTTTACATACTAAATATTTTTATGGATGTGCATAACATAAAGACACATTTTTAACATTATTCATTTAACCTCTAATTTGCTAATCAGCTGTGGTCCACATTCATCCAAATCTTCTTCAACGGTAGCAGTGGCAGCAGAAGCTGTAGCCGCCATGTTTATCTCCCACACCAACAAATCTAATAAATCATTAAATATTCACGTAGGTATTACAAAATTGAAGAAATCAACAACAAACAAACTCGTATCAACAGGTTCGCTCCTAAACCGTCTGTCACTGTCAGTGTCAGTTCAGTGTCAATGAATGAGAAGTATTAAAATAATTACATTAGTTCCCGAAATCAAACTAGATGTCGCTACGGTACGTTCTTCATTTCTCCATGACAACCTTTCCGGATTTCTTTAATGTTTAAAAGTGAATTAGTTTTCAAAATTCAATAAACAACTCATATTCTATTTTTACTTTTTCGTATTTGTATTGATATATAAGTTTCGAACTACTCAAATTTTAGTTTTTTAATATGTTAGTTAAAAGGAACAGAAATTACTGTCTTTGGTCCATTCGTTTCCTGCAAAAATCAACTTTTACCAGAGTCGCCATCTAGTGCTTTTTAGTGCATTCGTTTTTTTTTTAAATCAATACAATATAAATTCGATCAAGAATCTCTAATGCCGCGTCCGCACGCTTGCCAAACCTCAACAAGCCGCAGCAAACTCAAACATAAAGTGTTTGCCTTGGTTTGTGTTGACTTGTAAGCGTTTGTAGTCGATCCGATCGAATGTCGGTTTTTTTTTCACAAATCAAAGGAAGTTTGTGCCAACGCTTGCGTCGCGTCCACACGTTTGCGCGTATTCAGTATCGTTTGTGTGCTGGTGGTGAGTAGATGTACGCTTGTATTGTGTAAAAACATGAGTGACTGGTCAAGTGGAGATTTTAAATTTTCAGAAACTTTACCAGGCAGGATAATGCAAAAATAAATTAAACCAAATGTTATGGTCGATATAACCTCATTATCCATCACGTCCGTTATGCTTGGCTCTTCAGAACACACTAAATCACTCGCAAGCGTGTGGATGGCGATGTTTAATTTCCTAAATCAAGCCAAACTTTGCAGAGGTTTGGAGTTTGCGGCAAGTGCCAAACGTGCGGTCGCGGCATTAGACATAGATATTTTTTTTTCTGTACTGTGTGGTACGGTGTGATAGTTTATTACTTTGTGTGTGTATTTGTAAATTTATTTCAAAAGTTAATGTTTGATACCTTTTATTTCTTTTTGTGATACCTTTGAATGTTAAGTTTTATTTCGTAACTATCGGCATAACGGTAATTTAATTTATATTTACTATAAAAATCATCTAGTTTTAATCAAGAAAATCATCATGGAAGAAGTTTCGTTACACATAGATAATCATATATTTAAAGTAAAAAAAGAAATTCTTTGTGAACATAGTGATTATTTCCGCGCAATGTTTAGCGGGAATTATGTTGAAAACGATAAACGAGATATTAAAATTGATGTAAGTATCAGCCTTAAAAAATGTAATAACGTTTATTACAATAGTAAAAACTGTTAGCTTATTTTTTAGCATTTGTTTATTCTACCTTCATATTTTGTTACTTAAAGAATCTTTTAATTCACTATCTTACAAATTTTTAATTTGTTTGAATTTGTTACACTTATGTAATATTTATTATACAAACTAATCAATATGTAATAGGTTTTTCTTGTACTTATCTGACTCTATAATGTAGGTTCTTCAAAAAAAGAAAGTTCATTTTTATTTTCTTAAAAAGAGTTTTAAAGAAAGTTCAATTTTATTTTAATATACAACTTGCAGGTTGTAGATGCTAATTCAATGAAAATAATTATTCAGTATATGAATAATGGTCTGATAGATTTATCAGAATATACACTCAGTGTCATAGCAGATCTATCAGTTGCTGCAAATTACCTCCAACTACCTGAACTCATAAAACAAATAGAGTATTGCTTAGATCTTCAGCTATCTTTATCGAACTGGATGCAAACCATGACTATTGCAGAATCATCATCATATACGAGACTGGAGCAGTTATCTGCTGCTTTCGGCTTGCTTTCCTTTAAAGAGATGAGACCAGAATATGTGCCATCAATTAAGAAACTTTATTGGTACTTATCACATCCATTCTTAGATGCACCTAATGAATTAGAAGTATTCAAATTTGGATTACAATGGGTTTCAAATACAGAGACTGGGGCTGATGCAGTATTGCTAGTATTATGTTGTTTAGATATTCAAAGGCTTACTACTCCAGATTTGAAGGAGATTAAGATCTTGGTAGCTGACTACACCAACAGTCTTGCTTCTAAAGTAGTTGACTGTATCTATGAACTGTCAGTTGGAGATTATGAATTGACAACACCAGTACTTATAAAGCAAAAGCCTACTTTATGTGAAATGTTTACAGAGAGAGTTTATAATGAGGTGTTCAATTTAATGAAAGAAAGTAGAAGTAGAGAACTGAGATATATTCCATCAGTACCTGTTTGGATGGTAAAGGTATGTTGTAAAAAATTTCTTAATATGTGTACTTCATTACAAAATAAGTGATGCAAATTTTTATTGAGAAAATAAAAACTACCCAGCGAAGAAGAACTAGCCTACCCCATAAGATTGTATTGGAATAAATCAAATTGCACTCTGTATTATTAAAAACATATGTACCAATACATGAGGTTGAATCAAATGTAATCAATTTGCAAGTTCCCATTTTCAAAAGTTGAATGAAGTTGTCAACTTTATTTTTAAATAGGATAGAAATGTTCAGTATATTAATATGGGAATGATAGGTTGGTTCATAAAATAAGAAGCATTTATTAATAAGTACCAATAAAATCCAATTGGTCAATGGGTGAGGGAAATATTAATACGGGAATGATAGGTTGGTTCAAAAAATAAGAAGCATTTATTAATAAGTACCAATAAAATTCAATCTGTCAATGGGAGGAGGGAACCTGTGCTCAGCTGAAGATGATCATTATGAAATTCCAGTATTCAAAAAGTATTTTAGTACTTAATGGTATTTTAACTCTTAGTTTTAGAACTTCTCACATAAGGTTTTTTATTCATTTAATTGTTTGTGAGTTTTAAAGAACATCATATCATTAGTCATAATATTACAATATCAAAAGTCCTATTTTCAAAAGTTTTGTTATCCTTTTTTTGCAAGTGCTAGAATAGTCCAATTGCTTATTTTGAAACATTCATGAATAGTTTGTATTATTAAATTTCAGAATACAAAGCCAGAAGTAATACCACACTATATGTACACATATACAGAAGAAAAAGGCTTTGAAAAGTGGATAGAAGTTGCTGAAAAAAATCTGTGGGGTTGGAGTATTGTGGAATGGGGGCCAACTAGACTGGTTGTTGTGTGCGGTGAACATGGCAAAGGAACTGGTGTGTTTATGAAGGATGTTAAAGTTTATGATACATTAAGGAAAGAATGGACTCATCATGGAGTAGAGCTGCCAGCAAGGAGACATGGTGGTGTAACTGTGATTGGTGATGAAATGTATTTGGTTGGTGGTGTAGGTGGGTTTAGGTCAGTCTGTGTTCTAGCTTTAAGTATCAGAACATTAGGAAATATTAATTAATAAAATTAATTTGAAGATGTTTATTATTGTACTTGAGAAAGAATTTAGGACCTATTATAACTTACTTGCAGTGGTCAAAATACAGCATAATAGGACTTTCAACACTTTCAGTTCAGAATATTCTATTCCCAAAATGTCCAAAAAGTGTCATAATAGGTTTTTTAAATATACAAATAAATAATATTTGGGAAGAATGTTAATGATAATATTTTTAAGACAGGCAGGCAGATTTATACAACTGGCTTTCTACATATTTTTCACCAGTGTATTGGTACATATAACTCATTATGATACTAGATTGGGCATTTCAGGAGTTGGATATTTAGTAGAATTTACCACAGTCCATATCCTGACCTTATAATAATAATAAACTTTTATTCGAGTACATCATCTTGGAATAAATTTCGCTAGTTAAAAATGGACCCTACAAATTTTCTCAGTTCAGTGTACCTCTAACAATTTCCACTGAGTTCTGTCCTTCGCTACCCTTCTCCAATGGTATAGCTGTGAGTTTTAGATCATCTTTCTGTCTCATATGTAGATGAAGTCAACTTATGCTGACTGACCTTATCCATCATTAAAATATCTTATTTTTAATTTAATGTTATTTGAGCTTGGCTTTGAACATCAAGGAAATTTGCACTATTACACTTAGTACATAGGTTCCACAAGACTAAGAAATAAATACTTTTAAAAACTGTTGATATACCTATTTCGAAAAAATTCATCTTACCAAAGTTATAACCGATTGATTTATCATTTCACAGGGTAGTCTTAGATACAGCAGTTGTATATGATTTGAAACAAAGAACTTATAGAAAAATCGCAAAATTACCCGACACAATCCAGAATCCAGCCATTTGTACACACAACACTGTAGTCTATGCAGCTGGACACAAGAATATATACAGATATGATGAATTTGAACAAACTGACAGATGGAGTATGGTCATTGATACAGATTTTCGAACAAGTTGTATGGTCTCATTCAATAATTACATTTACTGCACTCAAAATTACTTCAGTCATTTTCATAGATTTAGGCCAAATATTGATACCAAGTTGGAGATGATTACTTATTTTACTAATCCACCTGCTACAATTTGTCATCTAGGTAACAAGTTTTATTTTTTCGTTTACTTTGTTAATGAGTTTGAGTCTTGTACAGTTTTGTACATTGTCGAACAGTTGTCATACAATGGAACAAATATATTTACAGGTACACGACTTATAGTGTTCACAAGAACTATGTGTGGACAAGCTGACAATTTAGCTGTGGAAGAGTACACCGGTACCAATGCCAATGAACGCCCTAGGTTGTTATGGTCAGAATCCAACACTGTAATGAAAGTGAACGATGTCGCAGGTTCCTGCACTTTAGTCTTGAGTTTACCGCCGCTGCATCCTGAAGAATCGCAATACCACAACCGTTACTTAAATATTTATGCTAATCTATGATAGTTTTTTTTTATAATAAAAGACCAGCTCAGGTGAAGGACAAGACGTCAAGTGAGATCGCTTATGAATGTATGACCTAATGCGAGAACTATAAAGGATTACTACTACATAAACCTTTCGCTATTGACAAATAAGAATTAAGATCATACAACAATCCATGAGGATTCCGTAAATAGGAGCAACCTCTTGGACGAAAGTCAAATCTCGATTGTCTACAATTGACAAAACTATTCAAAGTTCAGTTGACACATAGGCTCAGACCGTGCTATGATAAAACCAAAGTCTTAAACTGCAAAAAATTAAAACATAGCTTTAGTGGACTGGAAATGCGAGTCGCGAAATATGCAGTCTTAGTCTTCGGCGACTTTTGTCCTTCAAGTGTCTCGAGTCTTAGGCAAGGGTCTAAAATATCAACCTAGTCATAAGTTACGAAAAAAATGAGTCCAAAAGGGTCAGCTCACAAAATATAGGACCCTTTTTATAATGAGTAAATTTTTTATCAAGTTGTATAGTTTTGGCAAATATATCGATTAGTTAAGGAAATGTATTATTCAATTGTTTATTTTTAAAAAAATTAAGACTGAATTGTTCGAATGTGAGATAAAACTGTAAGTACTCAAATAAAAAGCATGTTTAATTGGTTATTCATTTACATTTATTCTAACTTGCATTCACATACAGACAAATTACAGTTTACATACATTATGTAGTCTTAAAATAACAAGGCAAATTAGTTAATACTTGTCCATTGAATTGTAATAAATGTGAAAGCATTTAATGCGTAACTTCGTTACGACTAGGAGTCCACAATAATAAAATTAAAACTTTGAATTAATGTTAACAACAAATATTTTTATGAAGTGAGATGATTCAATAGTAATTTATTTGTTAACATATGTATTCTTAAACTTAACATGCATATTATTTAATATTATTTACATATATGTGAAGGAAAAATCGGAAAATAATTCTTAATATAAAATTTTAAGGCCACTCTTTAAGGTCCTATATAATTATTTACTCCATTTTAAAGCACCATCGAGTGCAATATTATCATTAATGGCACTTATTTATTGATTACATATTACAAAACGTAAAATTACATATTATCAACCATAGACATGATAAAATAACTTAAAAACTTATATGTTATATCTATAAAAGCTCATACCAACAATTTTGACACATTCGCTAATTTCGATTAGATAATTAATTGAAGTAATTTTTCTCTATAGAAATGCTTCCATAGAGAAACATTTCGGCGTCAAAATTATTATTTGGCATTTTTTAATTTGCTAAATATTATGGAAGCACTACCTTTATAAAATCTAAATAAATGACATAAGACATGAATCATAGAATGTACAAAATTTCGCTTTCCTATTATCGTAATAGTACCATTTTACTAAACGTAGTAAAGGCACATTTCATAAGCCCTTTTCATATAATTTTTTAATTATAAATATAGTTCATTTATAATAATATTAATATAACTCCAATTCGAAAGTATAAGAGTTGAACAGATCAATCATCCACTAAATCTATACCAAAAATTCTTTAACAAACAACACTGTATAGTATACTCGTAACAGAGTTTTTAATAATTTATTTCATTAAAAAACGACATTAGTATTCAATGTCAATTATTGTAACGAAAGTAAGCGGGAATCAGCTTGCCCGCATCTCCGTATAATCATGTTATTTTTTATAGTTTAAGTTTGATGTTTTGCTTTTATATTGATACCAATTTTGTCTAGTTTGATCTATATAGTATGTATGTAATATTTTTCATTGATAAATTTCATTTTATAAATAAACAAGTCCACTGTCCCAAACGTCAAGAATGGTTACACATATACTGCGCCTCGTTAAAATAGTACGTCTTACGTCCATCCTCCTGTGAGTTTGTGGAATGATTCTTCGTCCAATTGTTGATTTGCATCCTTTGACCTCATTGAAAGAAATATGTAACCTCCAATGAACTCGTGCACCACTTTACAATCTGCAGACTGCACGGAAAATATGATATTGCCCTCTTCGAATTGCACCATCATGTGCTTTATTTCCCAGTTCACATTCCATGCCTGGAAAATATCATTCTTTGTTATGTAAAGTATGGTATAAAATAATATAGGAAAAGAGAAGACCAAGTAGAGGAATGCTCAGGATTAATTATCTCGATTTTAAACTATAATTCAATTAGAAGTTAAGTTAAAAATGAGAAACTTGGAAATTGTACGTTTTGTGAACTTCTCTCAAACTAGCAGTTGTCTGTTGAATACGTCCGCGTGGTCAAAGGGAAACACAACATAATGAATTTTCACGACAAAAACTAGCCCGTGGGACTTGTCTGCACACAAAAATAATACCATGACGATCCGCTGCGACGTTGAAAAATACAAGCTTTATAATTTATAAATAATATTAGTATAAATCACCTTCATAGTACTAAACCGCCATGTCTTGATATGGTCGCCAGTGTTAGGGTCGAGTCGCATGATACGGTTGTTGGCGATGCTGATTATCTCATCCTTGCGATGGCCCATGAACCTGACCACGAAGAGAGACTGACCATAGTCCGGCAGATTCTGCCATGTTTTTATATACTGCAGCTTCGCCTCCAAGAGAGGTAAGTCTTTCACGTTCGCATGACTCTCCAGTAAGCGTTGAGTGAACTGGTTTAAAAGAAAGTTTAATTAATGATAAAGTCTTTTTTTTTTCCAATACAAGTGGAATAGTTATCATTAGGAACATTTTAGAGACTACGGTGAGTTGCACAAACGCCCATTTAGGCTTAATGACGCCTTTAAGCTCTAATGGACAATTTACAATTTGTATCGGTAATGTCACTTTGTACAAATTTGACAATGTGTATCGGTAATGTCACTTTAAACTAATGAAAATTTTAATGGATGTTTGTGCGACTGGCTGATAAGTTAAATGATATTTACATTACTAAATATTGAAACTTGATCAATACTAAATATTAAAACCTTATCTTATTATACAAGAACTAACTTTAGTACCAGGTATAAACTATCCGACCAAAAATAAGTCAACACGTCTCCATTTGAGGTTATCTCTTCTGTCATTGTCTATTTGCTTTAAGCGGTCAATGGTTTAAATAAAGTACTAACTTTAGTCCTCGTTTTATAATAAGAGAAATAAAGACGTGAGAGCACGTTAAGAAAAGTTATGAATGTCCACAAAAAAAGCAAAATAATATCAGATCTAGCGTAAAAATAATAAATTACATAATATATTTCTATATGAACGATTAGGTAATTTTACAATAAAGAAAGTCAAAGTAATCTTTATTCAAATAAATTAAATAAAAGCTCTTTTGAATAGTCCAATATTTTTTTATCTAACATCCATTTAGGACATCGTTTGGTTGATAATAAGAATGAACAAAAGAAACTCGTCAATAAAATGAACAGAAGAGGAAATACATGTAACAACATTTACAAAAATCATGTCTCATTACCAGGCCAATATTAACTATATGAATAAATAGCAACCTGATTTTGAAATATAATATGTATCAAAATAGCAGGAACCGTGACAGAGGGTGGAGGCTTAAAAAAACATGGATTTCATGTGACGTAATTTATGAACGGACCCCTTATCTGTTACATAATCATTTTTGACCTTATCGTAAGTTATTTAAGATCAATTTTGCAATCACAATGCAGGAAAAATTCTTATTGCGAAAGGTCGTGGATTCGTATCCCATCTCAAAGTAACAGGGGACAAAGTGGACTTTAGCATTTTTCATTAAGAAAATCTTATAGTAATACTACTAAAACAAGCTTATATAATAATTCTGATTATACAGATGAGATTCCTATTAGGCCTCAACGGCATCACTCACCTTTCCCTTGAGTTTCTTGAGGAAGCGTGGCGCCAGGTAATTCTCTGGTCTCAATTGGTTGAGATGCGGCAGTTGAGCGGTGTTGGTGGCCGCGCCGGGTTTAGGCCGCTGTAACGCGAGCAGTGTCCGCACCGCGCTCGCCTCAGTCTGGAACGACGCGTCGGCGAGGGAGCGACCGCGTGCGCCCAGCCTACACGCCGCCACCCATTCCGCGTACTGGTCCTCCTGACGTAACACAAAACGGTTATTATCATCTTCAATGTGTCTACTGCTGGGCAAAGGCCTTCCCTCACCACCACCACCACCACCAGCCCTTATACGTCCCCACTGCAGGGGCTCAGGCCTTCCTTATGGATGGTTAAGGAGGATGGGCCATGACCCTCCACGCTGGCCCAATGCGGATTGGAGGGTATTAACGACTGCAAATGCAGTCGGGACCAACGGCTTATCGTGCCTTCCGAAGCACGGAGTAGCTCGAGATAATAATTTTTTGGTCACCCATCCCGTGACCGACCCTTGCGAAAGTTGCTTAACGACTACGATCGCGGGACGCGGCGCTTATCCACTACGCCCCCGAGCTAAGGCCTTCCCTATAGGGATAAAAAGAGGGAAAGAGCCGTAAACCACCACTGAGTCCACAATGTTTTGGTACTGGTCCTCCTGACGTAACTTAAAACGGTTATCACCATCAATGTATCTACTGCTGGGCAAAGGCCTTCCCTATAAGGATAGAAAGAGAGAAAGAGCCGTAACACAAAACGGTTTTTATCACCATCAATGTATCTACTGCTGGGCAAAGGCCTTCCCTATAGGGATAAAAAGAGGGAAAGAGCCGTAACCCACCACTGAGTCCAGAATGTTTTGGTACTGGTCCTCCTGACGTAACACAAAACGGTTATTATCATCTTCAATGTATCTACTGCTGGGCAAAGGCCTTCCCTATAGTGATAAAAAGAGGGGAAAGAGCCGTAACACAAAACGGTTTTTATCACTATCAATGTATCTACTGCTGGGCAAAGGCCTTCCCTATAGGGATAAAAAGAGGGAAAGAGCCGTAACACACCACTGAGTCCAGAATGTTTTGGTACTGGTCCTCCTGACGTAACACAAAACGGTTATTATCATCTTCAATGTATCTACTGTTGGGCAAAGGCCTTCCCTATAGTGATAATAAAGAGGGAAAGAGAATCATATAATAGCGCCATCAGACAATTTACGCACTTGACTTAAGGTTACTGAAACAAGACCAGAATATAAATATTAATAGTCTTTTCGCTCATAGTCTGATTTGGTAGATCTCCTAAACGCAGCTTGCTATACAGTCATTGTACCGTTTAAATTTGACATTAATGTTAGCAGTAGCGGCGTTAGGGTAGGGCGCGGTTGGGCGACCGCCCAGGGGCGCCGGACGAAAAGGGGCGCCGCAAGCCGCGGCGCCCCTTTTTCGTCCGGCGCTTCTTTCTGATTCTGTATAATGAGGAAGCATTTTAAAAAACCAAAAGCACTACAAAAATACCTCCACCTAGATGGCGACTGTAGCAAAAGTTCATCTTTGCAGGAACTAATGGAACAACAGACAGTCATTTCCGTTCATTTTAACTAACATATTAAAAAACTGAAATTTGAAAAGTTCGAAACTTAGATATCAATACGAAAAAGTACAAATAGAATATGAGTTGTTAATTGAGTTTTGAAAACTAATTTACTTTTAAACTTGAAAGAAAACTGGAAGGGTTGTCATGGAGAAATCAAGAACATACTGTAGCGACATCTAGTTTGATTTTGGGAACTAATTTTTTTTTCTAATACTTCCTCATTTCCCATAGACGCCCTCTTATAGTTCCCTTGCTCATTGAACAAGACCTACTGGGTCGGCGAAAAAGAACATTGAAGATTTTTTTTTATTTTCAAGTTGCCTCACTTTTAGCATGCATTGAAAGGAAACTTAACAAGAAAAATATTATATTATGGTAAAACAGAACAACATACCGATTACCAATATGAAGATATGTATTTTATTAAGTTTGATTACTGTGTTTGTTTGTTTTAAAATAATCGAATAATTGTTTTAAGAGCGTCCACTTATGTCAAGCAAGAAGATAATTGTTGATTGTGTTCTTCTTCGTCAAAAATTAAAAGAGATAGATCTAGGGAATCCCCGATTATAGAAAAACACATTGTTTCTGTATGGTCGGAAAGTCAGGGCTTCCCGAGAAATTAAACCGATTGAACACTACGTTCCATTCTAATGTTTCCAACTTAACAATCTACCTAAATTTAGGAAAAATTACAAGTAATTAGGCCGAGTCGGCGAAAAATAGACAAGTAACTGATTTGTAGTATGTAGTAGTAACTGATTGTAATTGAATTGCAGTTAGAGGGCGCCGAAGAAATTTCGCCCTGGGCGCTAGTAGTGCTAAAACCGGCACTGAATGTTAGCATATATATAATATACAGTTTATTTTTGAAATCTTACATTTTCGCATTTAAGCCACATCTCGTGCATAGTATCTTCCGAAGGCACTTCCAGCTTGATACTATATCTTCCCGATGCTGGGTGAGCATCAGGTGTTACCTGTGAAATAATTGATGTGTTTTTAACGTATCTGTAATAATAACATTAAAAAATCAAAGTTTCAATTACATTCATAAAAAATGTATATAACTTGTTTAAAATTAAATTTAATTTGTCTTACCTCAGCTCCCCTCAATTCGACTGCATAAGAAGGCGCTTCGCCCTTAGCGGCAGCGTCACGTGACGAGTGTATACGTAAAACGCCATCGCGACATGACACCCAACCTCGCTTGTACGCCTTCAATGTGAACCGTTTAGGCCTAATAATAGAAATCAATATTTGTAAAATACTTTCAAACTTCTCATCAATACAGTTGTCTTTAGCACGCAATACTTAATAGTTAGGTTACCACCTGTATATGTCAAATTTCTTAATAGACTCTATTTTCAAAGTTAATAAAGTTTCAAATAAAGCAGAGAAATTCAACATATTTGTCTAACCTGACATGCTGTCGACTGCACATGAGTTTTACTCCAAGAATATCGAAACAAAAGCAAGTCTCACTTAACTACCACGCGATAAAAAGTAAGCTTTGTTCGCTAAACATAGATTTCAATTTTTTAATAATATGAAAGAGAAGATGAGGTATTGTAATCTCTTCTTGTGTATTAGTAGCGTTGGACGTTTGTCTTATGATAGTCTTGTATTTAACATTTTATATCATTATACAATCTCCCAAACAACGAATAAATGCCACCACTCACAAGTGTTTTTCTTTTTCAAATATAATTTTTTGCTACATTTAGTGTGAAGCATCAACTTCCTTAACCATCCATAAAGAAAGCCTGAGCCCGTGCAGTGGCGACGTAAAAGAGCAGACGATATGAGCATGGAGCAAGCATCTCTGTGGTCCTAAACGCTTATACAGTTGACATATTGTCAAATTTAAATAATCTTAATTTCATGAGAGTTATTATGCTGGCTGAATTTACAGTTCTTTTAAAGAACTTTAAATTAAGCCCATAGCCCCCTACAATGGCGTTTCCATATATAGATATTGATATAAATAAGGTCATACTTACATTATAATAGATATAAATACAATTTTATATGCAATATAAATTATTGTTTAATTTAATATAAAACATGTTAATTTACAACATACATATTTACAAGGAAATAAAGTTAATAATTATTTGGCAACACTATTCAATCAACAATAAAGTTCTATCTATCCCGCATCCTGCTAAAGATTCAGTTTGAACATAATATGCTTTATATTTGGAAAATCGTTTATATATAATTACAGGAATGTTATGGTATGAATATGTATATTTTAATTGTGTTTCACTACAAACGAGGATACGATTCAATAAATCAATGCACAAAGATGCATTTTTAACTCGTCCATACATGTATACTACACTACGTATTATTAGGTTAACATATAATTAGGTATCACAATAATATAAAAAATAAACAAAAATGAAATCTACTTTTGTTAATATAAAATTAGTGTAAAATGTTGACTATAAAAAAATATGGCGACAAGTGTGTTGAAATCAATTATTATAGTGAATCTATTTTTGTCGCACTCATGCCATGTTAGTATGGGTTGGAGCGAGATAGTATAAGGTTGTCTGAGGGGTAAAAACGTTTCATCTTACGCAGCGGTACAGTAATCGTTGTGGCATTTGCTGCGTTGCGCCGCACCCCGAGATGGAAGAGAAACATCCAGTTAGATGAATATGAATATATTATGTATAATGAATGTTATGTAATAAGCCAGTTTATGAATGAGTAGTAACTAATGTGCGAAGATAATCTTCTATAAAAAAGAACAATTCCATTTTACTGATAATTGGTGGATTGTAATTTCTCTAATAGGCTAGTCTATATAATTATATAATATGTAAAATAAAAAACAGGACACGATTGTATAAAGTAAATAAATACTAAAAATGTATTGATACAAAAGCATCGAATTTGAAAAATACAAATAAATGATTACTAAAATTTATTGAGAAAACTTCTCATAAATAATAACGAAACAAATAATGCATAATCTAGGAAATTCACTTTCAATTGCATTTTATTATATCGCCTATTTAAGTTTCATAATATGTTGGCATTCTAACAGGTAGAACCTCTCCAACTATGCCAGCGGGGCGAACATATGTAGGGTAGAGGGATGTGTTGCCATGTGTATCCTCACCTGAGGTACTTCAGGTAACCGGCCAGTTCAGGCACTTGTGTGATATCGTGTCTGGCGGGTGGTCCCCCCTCCAGCTGCGCCTGCAATTCGCTGAGCGCAGCTTCTATTTCGTCCTCCGGCGCTGCTGTATTGGAATTATTGTGTGACCCGTCGGCCGCATCCACGCTGCCCCCCGCAAGAGTTTGTAGCTCTATTTGAAGCTGTGAAATAAGATCTTTATTATAAAAAATAATGAGCATAATAAAGCGTTTACCAAATCAATAATGTAAAATATTTATGATAAAACATGTACGTATCAGAACTACATAACGAATGAAAACGACAAGTGAATTAAAAAAAAATAATTGATGAACTTTTAATCTATCTAATACTAATATTAAAAAGAGGTCAGATTTGATTGTTAGTTTGCAACAAATAGTCTCGTTATCATCCAGGACGGATTTTGAAAATTCTTTCACCTAACTAAGGGAAGCTACATCGGATGCGGTTGACATAGGCTATATTTTATCCCGAAAAACTGCAAATAGAGATGAAAATAGGAGTTGAAGTTTATATAGGGAACTAAAATATATGTAGAAAATTTTAAGCCATACTAAATAGATCTAACAATCAGAAATAATCAACTTGTACTAGGCAAAAGTTAAAACAGTTCTCTAGGGGCCACGCGGGCTAAGCCGCTGAAGGAAAACTAGTTCAAACCAAGATCTTGATACATGACACAAAAACAGATGATTTCAATGGTTACCTGTAGTGCAGCGAACAATAGCATCTCCTCCTCGGTACAGTGCACCTCCTGGTTGAGGATCTGCCAGCGCGCCTGTTGGTACAGTTGATTAAGACGGGACGCATCTTGCGCGCGGGGTGTCAGATCGAAGAACGAGTAGAACTTGAATCGCAATTGCAACGTGTCCCATTCGCGGACGTACTGCTCCATTATAGATAGTGATGAATCCAACCATCTGGGGGGAGAGCGGTTTTCTAGTTCACGAGTAATGAAGATAACACTAATGCGTTGCTATAATCAGAAGAATATGCAGTGCGTAGCAGATGAGTGCACTTTTGCTATGGATATAATAGACATAGATATTTCCAATCGGGGATCATGGCTATAGCACAGTCGCCGAACAGAAATAATTTCATAAGTTACCTTTATACTTACTGATAGATATCTTGAACATTTCGGTCCCTTTACAGTGACATAATTGGCTAGATGCATCTGTGCGAGATATTGTACGATTTTTTCTCTGTTTGGCGGCCGCGCTATAGTAAAACTTCTGGGATGATATGAAACTCACCCAACGTTCATCCTAGCTCTCTCCATGAGTGATTTGGGTGTGAGAAGAGACTCCCTAGACTGGCTCTCTGGTGCCACCGGCGAATCAGCCAGCGACAAGTCAGCGAGCGAGTCGAGTGCGTCCAGCGATGCGGCTCGTGGCGGGGTGCCACAGTAACCACCGTCGCTGGAGCCATCGCTTTGTGTGCTGTATATGTGGCCACCGTAGCGACGTAGTGTACCGTTCTACGACAAATTTTTCGGTGAACATTTTTTACAGATGCTACTGCAATGATAAGTTGATTTTCTGATGTTGATCAAATAGCCTTAACCAGCATACTTTTCGAATGGAGAAAAAGATGGACTACCAACTCTAAAATTATAGGTTATATGATTTTTTTAAATAATTTATATAGGTGACTCTTCTCAATTTTAATGACTAGATAACTGTTCATTATTGAATTGGTTAGCAATATTATATTTTCTAAACTAATTACATATTTACTTACAGTTAACTAAATAACTAAAAAGCGATTTCACACCAAACTGACATTAAAGATTAAGAAAAAAGTATATATATTTTTTTGTAATACAGAAATAACCAAGATCCAATTAAAGGCGCATACAGAGACAATGACTCACCCGAGTTATTAGATTTTCGTTTAAGGTACAGTGGTTAGACCGTGACGTCTATCTTGTTTTAAGGTAAATGAATCACGCTTCCAGAACTACTTGAACATTAAATGAATTAGAAGTACGGCCCTAAAGTCCATTCATTAAAGTATACTATTCAATGCGAGCATGTAGCTGTTTATTTACGTCTCACTGATTTTGGAGTATCCAGTTTCCAGACAACAAAGGTGGTAATTTAAGGAAGAGTTTCAAGGTTTGGAGCAATGTTTTAATTTATATATAATATAAATAACGTTGAAACTTCCTCATATTAAAACTAAATAGAATAAGGACAACATATAAATTAATAGTATTGGTGGTAGGCAGACTATACTCACGTGTTGTGACGCCACAGGAGTAGCCGACAAAGACCTCGGTGGTGGCGGTGTGGAAGGACAGGGCCCATTTGATCTATCCAAGCTGTTTGAAGAGCCTCGCGTGGCCGCTATAAATGTATTCGTGTCAGGGGGGGACTTTATCCGTTTAGCCTCTTTAAGATTTTGGTAGTTTTGTTTCAGGTGCGATGGCTCCAGTGGATAGCAGAGAGATAGCTCCTCCGGATGCCTTATACCTAGAATAAACTCGAAATTAATTTATGTTTAGATCTAGATTATAATATTTATAAAAATTAGAAAACGTATTGTTTTTTACAAGAAGATTAAATACTACATGTGTTCAAACCATTAAAAAATATTATGGTAATGATTTTCATAATTTTACTTGCCAAATGTAATTTTCATTATCTGGCTGAAGATATGCAACTGTAATTTATGCAAATCTACGTAATGAGCGGTTTTTCATTTTGTTATTAATTTGTGATTATTTACGTCACTGCAGTAAGCCCATCTGGCTATCTGTTGGTTTTATGTATAGCTTTGTAAAAGACCTTTCAGTCGTAAACCAGATGGGGACAATAAAAATTCTTAATGGATATGTTTGTTATACATTTAGAATATTTAAGTCTAATTTATATAACTTTTCAATCATCGAACTAGAAATCAAATCAAAATATAACGAAAAGGAAGAAAAGACGAGTACTCATAACGTTGTACCTAAAATTTAGCGGCATTATTAGACAATAAACTAAGCTGAGCTGTCTAGCAACGGACAGTTCTAGAAACTTATACGATATTACTAGTAATTGACTTCGATAACAAGCTGGAGTGACAAAAACAATTCAACGCACTGCGACATAAGTATCACACATAAGACTCACCAAGACTTTTGCATAATTGAACTACCGCGCTGAAAGTGTCGATAGAAAAGTCAATCTTGCAGTCTATATACCGCAGATCAGGTAGTTGGATGCGCAGGGGCTTGTGCATAGGTGTGAAGTGAAGAGCGGCATCCGCGTGTACACCATACTGATCCAACGTATGTTTCGGCCGTGATAGCCATTTGTTACGTGTTGGCCACCAGAGGGCATGGTCTGACCAGTCCTTCTTGAAATCTGAAAATTAAAATTTACAAAATATTAGCAAAGCATTCCCTCATATATCTACAGTTTGATATGTCTGTTTTTCATTTCCGAAAAGTTCCAAGAATCTGTACAATTCATATGGATTTCATTAAAGTAAAAAAAGCCTTCCAATTTACCGCATCAATTGACATTACGAAATCTGTGTCCATATTAAACATACACATGTTCAAGAAAAGGGGTTTGAACTCTTATTCACAGATCCTTGTGCATTACAGGCGTCTCGAGAGATCGAATTTTATTTCATATTTAATTTATTATTCCTGTTTAGTTTAAAGTCAACTTCATAAAATTATTTACATAAAAATCTTACTTTTTTAAATACCGAAAATTACCCTATAACCTTATTTTTAAATCTTACAACAGTAAAAACGGCTGTATAAAAAGTAGAACTATCGCCACGATCAGAGAAATATTTTTTTATGTGACCTCATTGATGAAATTACTGTTATTTCATCAATGAGGTCACATAAAAAAATATTGAAATTATAATTATAAATGAAATTATATTTTGACCAATTATGCATTCACATATTATACTGGAAAATATTGTTACTGAAAAATGTTTAAAAAATCCCTGGTACTCTGAGATGAGTTTCGAACCCACGACCTTTCGCAGTCCGGGCGACTGCTCTAATCGATTTCTTATTAAGAAATAACCGTTGTTAGAGAAACATATTAATTTATGATTTCAAAGATATTGTACCTATAAAATATTACGAAGCCCTAAATCTGAGATCAGACGCACCGCGTCGGCAACCATAAAACAAAATTAACTTTAGTTTTCTCTTCATCCGAGACGCCCTTATTTCTAGCAGTTCACGCTTGAAATTGTAACTGACGTAATGTAGAATGATATTATTGTCTTGTGCAACCACATTCGTTTTGCTTCCGCTCTGGCAGTGACTCATGTTCAACGTTGCTTCATGGGGTTGAGTTGTAAGAACATCTAATTACAATTTCTGACTCATAGCGTTATTACTTGCGAATTTTAGAGATTCGAAATTATAGGGCCGATCGAGATAATGTTTCGCAAAACACGTGTGTACTGTAACATATCTCACTCAAAGGCATATAATCGTTCGCAAAAAATATTTGCACTGTAACAAATCACACTCAAAACGACTTTGAAACAAAAATTGCAGACGCAAAAACGGTCACAAAGTCTAACACAAACATTTATTGAAATGCTTAACGTTATGTTTTGAACATAAATAAAGGTGACGCTGCTTTCGAGTAATAAATTGTACAAAAGACGTAGGCGCCAGACAGACAGCTTTCACGACTATAAAAACACAGTCAGACCATCGATGTGATGAGATGATCTTTCAACTAAACACTTCGTGGCATCGTTGTCAATGCGACTCTTCGGATGCAAACTGACAAGTGGTAATTCGGAAAAAGATCATCCAGTTCAATCTTTTCCTCTCTCTCTATTTCTCTATGTCGCTTTCAGGGTAATATTTTAATGAGTGCATAATCTGTTATTTTATTGAAGAAATTGTTCATACGAATCGTAGAAAATTTATATTCTAGACTCGAATAAACTCGTAGTCGAATACCGAATTTCTTTAAATCTGATAAATTAACCTATAAAACTTGAATTTACCTATAAAACTTGAAGCACCCTATTTCTCATAAGTAAATAGAATAAATGAAATAACAATTAAATCAAAACCTGTTGCTTCTACCTTTCCCAAAGAAACAAAATTTTCACGCAGAGATTATCTTAAAATAATAGATCCTTTCTGTAGGTAA
This sequence comes from Diatraea saccharalis, assembly GCA_918026875.4. Classification (NCBI taxonomy): domain Eukaryota; kingdom Metazoa; phylum Arthropoda; class Insecta; order Lepidoptera; family Crambidae; genus Diatraea; species Diatraea saccharalis. Next base: position 19,703,016 of record OU893333.1, on the reverse strand, counting down.
ATGTATTCTTGAAAACTCATGAGCCATGGTTAATAAAACAAGGACTTCCTTTATTCCTTGTTTTATAACCACACCGGCGCAGTTAGCGCAGTGTCAACAAGTATCATGTCATTTATTCCTTTAGATTTAAGAAAAATAATAATTAAATAACTATGTTACAAAAGCAAAACAATTCATCGATGATATTAAATTATCTACTTCACCTGCAAAACCCCGCTGCGTCTGTCATTATTCTATTAGTTTTATTTTGAAGTGTAATTTAAGAACCTATCTATTAGTATAAAGTGACGTCACCATAACCTCTCCTCATGACCCTAGTCTGACTCAGAGAAGACGCAACGCGTGCAAAAACATTGCCGACACAATACATTGCACCCAGAAGTCTCGCGTATCAAATGAATGTTTATATTCAAACTACAGGTTACTGTAAATCTGAGTAAACCCCCAAGGATAATTGACCAATCAAAATGTTTTTCTATACAGATGAAAAATGATAACTTTAACAAACGTAGATATCGTGTTAGTGGCAGAAAAAGGTTCTGCAGGAGATAATGACTCTTTTGCAACTATACAACATAGTTTTAACAATTTTAGCTCTATGGATCTAAATGTAGGTTATTTTTTATTGAAACTTTCAACCTTTATCAACTAGGACGGAAAGACCATGAACTTTAATGACATTATTTTTTATGTAAAAATTATCTCAACTATTATTAAACAATAAAAATCTGTATAAGAGATGATATTATAATTAACTTAAAAGAAACAATAGTAATAAATTGAGTGAACATGTTGTCATGGAAAGGAATTTGAGTTGTTTTATAATAATGACATTATATTCTAATTCACATAACATCAATGCGACCTAAGTATGGTATCATTACTACCGTCGTCAATATAACACGAACATCGGTAACAATGTGCACGACAGTCGATGTCCAGTTTGACTCCTGTAGTTATGCCCATAATGGTACTTGTGCTGCTGACATATTTGGTATCCATAGTGAAACGACTTTACCATCCCGGTCACGTATAGCGATTTCTTGTCCAAGAAATACTTGGAAATTCAAAAATACCTTTGCTGGATATCTGCTATTTGATGTGTTTGTTGCATCCCAGTTTACAAGGATGTAATCAAATCTCAATCTTTACTACATAGTATAAAACAAAGTCGCTTTCTCTGTCCCTATATTCCTATGTATGCTTAAATTTTTAAAACTACGCAACGGATTTTGATGCGGTTTTTTTTAATACATAGGGGGATTCAAAAGGAAGGTTTTTATGTATAATACAATACCACGCGGATGAAGCCGCTGGCAGAAAGCTAGTTGTCTTATATTTTAACGGTGCAATGACAAGATCTGATTGTAAGCGAAATTCCACATTACGTGAATCTTCTTATTATCAAGATTTAATTTAACACTTACGTTAGAACGCTTATGCTGAATTATTGCTCGTATAATTATTCATTGCTGAATAATTGCAAATTTATTGGGATTAATTCGTAGTCTACAATTTTATGCATCAAAAATAAAACAACGCAATGCAAAGCATGGACATTGCAATGTTCTCAATTTTATTTATAATGCGAAAGATAAAGAGGATAAAGGTTACCGTTCAAGCCAATATAAACATTATACCTCGCATTATGGAACGATTTTTATAACGAAGATTTGTTCGATGGTATGTGCAATGAATCAAAGCATAATTAAGTATTCATTTTGCTTCTCTGTTTGAACCTTACATGGTTATATATAAGTATTGTCGAGGCGCCAATGTATAATACATTCATTAATATAATTGGTGCGTCGATATAGTTCTTCATTACCATTAGTTAAAAGTTATGTATAGTTTATAAATTCTAACTCTGAAGTTTCAATGAATGCGTTGTTAATGTTTAATTAAATATAAGTATACATTAATACAGCTGTGTACGCTGAATACGTCATAATATTTTAATAACGTATGCATGTGTTAATTTAAAATACGCTTTATAACGATAGTTTATATGTTTCAGACCAGTTAAATAATGTTTTGTTTGCTTCATTGATATAATGTGGAACACAGAAAACTATTTCTAGCGTCGTTTCCTGCGCTATGTGTTGGTGAGACGAGAAGATGTCGACACTTTTGATTTTAGGGCTAACGAGCTCCGTAAAGGTGAGTTGTCTGTCATTTAATAATGTCTTGTAAGCATAGATGACTAAATAATGTGTTTAAGACAATATTATGGTATTTAATACCTAGACCGGATACCATAAACAAAAAACGGTCTATACAAATAAAAGGATGGGTGAGATCATTCGAACGGAATTGAAGACCAAAATAGAGGACGTTAACCAAACATAACAACTTTATTTATACAACCTTCTTAACGACCATCAGAATGCCTTTTTCAGAAATTTGTTGGTCACCGCATCGTTTGTTAATATTGATAGTATCTTAAAATGTTTTAAAACAAATTTATCGGTATGCGGTCCGGGTCAATCGCTTCTGCTAAATTATAAATTTCAAATGTAGGTCATCTCGCAAGCTTTATTAGCTACGCTTGACGGCCTTACGATATATTTACAGCGGTGCGGTAGTATCCAGACAAACCGTGATAACATCAGACAAATAACATTCTATAGCAGATCATACTGATATTTATTTTTTTTAATAATTCAGTAGACACAAGAATAACATTTTTTGAGTAGCGAACAAGCAATCATATTCTATAAAATAGATAAGAATGAGAACAGTCAATGTTAATTTGAGATAGACTGGTTGGTTAACCTTTTAGTTCATAATGATTGGATTAATGTTCGACATGGCAACCGACAATCCAACGTTTGTTGACCCATTTGAATTACCGACACAGGAAGTCAGTGCATCCAATGGAACTGGGTCATATAAATATAAGAAGTTGCATTCGAATAAATATAAATTAAGTTATAATGTTGCAGTAAACTAAATTGTGTAAACTTTAACCTTATTAAAAACTGGTTCTATACATACAAAACTCATTAAAAATTAAATTGAAGATACTTAGTTACATTACAGACAAAAACCGATAACATAAACCAAAAATTTTAAAGTTTCTGAACCATCGTGCAACGCATATATACATACTCGTATTAAGGTCATATTACTAAGAAGAGCTACTATAACAGTAATAAATAAACCTTAAATTTAAGACTACCAATCTAATAATAAACTCCAGTGAGTCTGTATTAAACATAACATAGGATTGAAAATATGTGATACCTTCACCAATACTATCAGATTAATAAAGTGCAATAAAGGAACCAAAGTGATCCCTGCGGCACAGTTTATGATCATGTGAAGATCTATGGATATTCCGCGAAAATACTTAGATCCACTCTCGGAATACGATCATAAAATTTAACTCATGACTGATTATATCTTAAAAGACACCTTTAGTATACCTTATTAGCACATCTTGTACGACTGTCGCGAAGCTTTCTACAAATCCAAATTTTCCATAGCATATTAACCACATAGAAACTACTATCTTTGTTTAATTTATGAAACGCTCGTTCTCTGCTTGCTCTATGTATACGTAAATAGTAGCGGTTTTGATCGTAAACTCGTGTAGAGCCGGGAGGTGTTAAAATTTAAGAATCAAACTGACAATTACTGTACTGTAAATCACTAAGAACCAGAAATCCGGCTTTAATCAGCGTGGTACGGTGGACCGTCATAAATATTTTCATTAACATCTTCTCGGAACATATTAAGATATCTCTCAAAATATTCTAACTATTGAATGGATTTGGTAAGTCAAACTGGTAAATAATAAAATGAACTCATCACATGTAGTGTCATAAACACATAGCTAATCAATGTATGTTGCGTAGTAAAATCGACGACATTATGAATCGACAGCTGTCCTTATATGATTAGAATAGAAGCCATAGTATAGACTATAGGTGACATAATCACAGTTGCGTGGGCGCACGCCCCGTTCACCACCCACCGCTTCCGTCGTGGAGGCGGATTGCCACCTGATAGTGAAGCAATCTGCGTACAGACATTACCCAGGTAATAAAAGCGTTTACTCAAATAAGTACCAAACTTCAATTTCGCAAGATTGGCAGACACATCTTTGTTATAAACATATAATAAAAAAAGATAATTTGACAAATAACAATGAAGTGATAACACAAATGTAAATATGTAATTATTATTTGAGACAAGGTGCTACATATGGTTATGCAAACCATATTTAGGGTCGGCGTTTTCGGAATACAATTCGTTAACTGTTTTATAAAACGATACCTTCAAACTGAATTAGACTTAGCTATAATAGTGATTCGTAATTATCTACTACTTCTATTCTATGACATATCGGAAACATAAACCACACAATACCGGTTTATACAGTTTATTATAATTCCATAACATAATTAGCAACCGACTTTGCGTCAATCATCATCATGGTTAATCAAATCGCGTGGTGCATACGTAATACCTACTATGTTTTCAATTAATATTAGTCAATACGTCTTTGATAAGCTAGACCTTTGTTAATGTGTTAAATGTACCATATGAAACGAGACTGTTTATTTTCCTCACAAGTAATTCAATGCGTCAATCGATTCAATGACGAATTTAAAGGTGACTAAGACCAGGCAGGCGATTTGATTTGATAGATAATGAATAACACATAGCTTTAAATTCAAGAAAAATGAAAGATGAACGGGGCCAATGTATATGTGTGTCTGAGGCCACACACTCCGAGAAAGATAACAATACATGAAAGCATAAAATGACAAATTGAGAACTGACGGCAATAAAACCAACCACAATTGAACGGTAATCGTGGTATAAATAAATTTTACTTATCGCCGTGGCACATCTCTGTAACGTTGACACAAGAAGAAATTCTATCTCCAAAGGTTTAAATTCACATTCGAACACACACGCAGATGACCGCTATACAATCGCACTACTTATCTCAGATGTCAGCAATAAATTTAGAGTTTTACTCCGCTAGTTTCAAGACCGAATGTCCGATGTTTTTACCAAAGAAGTTTGCTCTCGATGATACGGCAGTAAGTATACGTAGTAGACACAAGTACCGGCTCGCAGAACTAATAGAATTTCATAAAAAAGTTTAAGCAAAATATAAACCTCATTTTTAACGAATTGTAGAACCTATTGTGAGTTTCCCATTATTTTGAATCTTCTATTACAGAGTAAGAAATAAACTGCACTGCTACGTCACATAAAACAACGTTAAATCATATTATGAGAAAAAAATTTAACAAAGGTGCATAAAACTTTGACAAAAAAGGAATCATAAATTATTTGACGTGCACATCATTGCTAGCAGGAAACTAGTCTGAAATAACAAGACGAAAGTCATTATTGAAGCTTTGCGTGTTCAAGTTACTTTAGAAGGGTGTTACAAAATGTTGCGACCTAAACGAACTATCATGTGAATGATTTTTGATACCGAAATGTCATGTAAACATTGTGAGGTTTAATGACCGCTAGGCACGTCACTTCAAATGTCATTTATCATTGTGAGAGAACCTTGGAAGCATTAAGGTTCTTCTTTATAATGTTGACATATTAGTTTATATCACTATAATACGTATGTTTACTATGAAATTATGACGATGATGAATGATGGTAATTATAATATGATATTAAATTAAGAAAATAACAATGCATGTTATTAATACGTAAACTGGTGCTGTAATGTGAGATGAAGTTGTATGTTATTGACCTAGCGTCAATACAATTTACTTATATGAAATGATTTAATAAAATAAGGTCTAGGAAGCCATAGACGCTTTATGATTTTTTTTTTATCCAGATTGATTGAAGCTAATATACACGTTTTATCAAAGGCATCAATTTGTAAACCAATTTTTGATTCATGCTGATAAAAAAAATCCATTTCAAATTATGTTTCGTTGTTAACAAAATACATTTATATATGAACTCGTAGTAGTAATTCCAAATATGTCTCAACACAATCAATATCAAACGTAACTGAATGATGGTGTGTGACCTATTTTATAAAATCCCTGCAATCATGATTAAAATGAATGTTTTGTTACATTAGTATCACTATTTTGTATATCACTTTGATATCAGTAAGTTAAATTAAAATGAAGTTATAAACATTTAATTCCTCCACACAGGAAGCGACGTTCAATCTTATCATAATGTGAGGGTATTCACTTAATTGATTATCAATCGGTTTCTCATCAATTCCTACCTTTATGAACTAATTTATAGTGTTTTGTATTTTATTATACCGCTCACCTTTACCTGCGAACAAGACAAATGAAGGTTTAAAATTCATTGCATATTTTATATTAGAAATAGACGTGTCGTAGTTTATTAATCGCAATACTTTTTATTATAATAATTGAATCTTAATCAACACGACTTTCTCAAAGTAATAGCGTATGGAGAGACGAAACAAATTTCCACAGCAACCGGCTAAATTACCGATGTTTTATTGACAGGTACAATTTTCTTCTTTTATAACCACTTTGAGAAAGTTGTTTTAGACTCTGGTTTAAATCAACAATTAATAATGGAAAATTTAATTTTTTGGTATTCGTTAATATTTATAGATAATCTCTCACATGTCTATATCTATGCTGCGATGCCAGACAGTTTCCATAATGTCTAACGTGTGGGCACATTAAAGTGTGGGCGCATATTGAAAGTAGTTCTATAGAAGAAATTGATAATAGAGATACTGCGCACTAGGCTAAATAAATCTCGTATTATATTGTGTCAATATTATATACAAGCTGTTTCCCCGTGGTTCCCCTGACCGCCGCTGCAGCCCGTATAAATTATAGCCTATGTCACCCGTGTGTGAAGAAGCTTGTAGCCGTGTATGAAGGACCTGTGTATGAAAGAATTTTCAAATTCGACCCGGAATTTTGTAGCTTGCATTTGTATATCTTTTCTATTTATAATATTGGCACAGTGTAAGAAGATGTATACAACAGTAAGATGCATAATAGTGCAGCATTATCGTATTAGCTAAAAACAAAAAAAGAATATATTAGTATGAAAGAGCAAAAATTATAAACCCGCACTCAAATAGTCTTTGAAAGTTCCAAATTATAATGTTATAACACATATTTACTCGATTGCAAACAGTGTTGGTTAGAAAGGAAATATATGTATAAGAACATCTTTCAAAGATAAAAAGCCGATTTTAACTTATTACGACCACTAGAAATCTACGAGACTTGATAACCTATCATTATTCCACTATATTCTCGGTAGCAGCTACTGGTATCTGGGTTCCGTGTTATAAATTTCTCCATTAACGCGTCTGGGCAGGTCAGGCTACGGCTCGAATTAGATTCCGGCCATGAATATCTAACAATTAACAGCATCAGAACAATTATAGAGGTGCGGTGTTCTGCTCGAATCATTAGCACACATCAACTAAATAATTACACACTTCAAAGTAACAAGAAGCATTCCTTAAATCTTAGAGACCTTTTGATTTCAGTAACTACTCTCGTGCAAGGTTTTGGAAGGTTGCTGAAATCTGAATGTGTTTGTTCATTATCTTTGATGCAATGTTACAAGGAAATCTCGGTTAGACAAATGTTTATCAGTCGACAAAACACTTCACGAAGTCTGGGTAGAATGTAGTGCTCGCAAGTTCTCATTTTTTGATAAAGGGTATCTAATCTTCTTAACTTCACTAGTAAACAAAATTCTCATTACACAATTCAAAGAGATTAAAGGTAAGACGAAGCTTTTCTCTAACTACAATTCCTGACTCTTATTGGATGAATGCGCTGTTAAAATTAGTGGGGGACCTCGAACCGCTATCATTCACTTAGCACGTTTTGCGAATCGCCATGTTGGCTATCATGTCGTTAACCTTTCTGACTAAGCACTTACTATCTTAACAATTATTTTCTACAGCTTTCAATATACACTGTTCTTAAACTAAAAGACATTGGTACGTAGATCATATTGCAGTTTATATTATTTTCTCATATCTCTTTAGTGGCAAAATACCATATTAAGTTTTCTAATATACGTAGTTTCAATACGATATTAGAAAGAAAGAAAAGATGACTGACATTAATACAGAATATGTATCAAGTTCTATAGATTTAATGAATGGAAACACTTTATATATTAAACTAACACATGGGCCCTGTGTGACGTTAACGACAACAGTAATTAATATGAAAGATATTTTGTGAGAGTCTGTTCTCATATACAATTCTCACAGCTTTAAAAAAAAGATACGTCTGTGACGTAATTTTTTTTGCAGTTTAATGCTCCCTACGAAGTAACGCGGCTAATGTATCAATACTGCATTAACATTAACCCGCCAGTAGGTAATTTACGATGATCGACCGACATTACCTACGTGCATTAAAGTACTATAATTTCCTGAGCAAACGGTATATGCCCAGTCACGTTGTTTATTGGACAAGTAATTAAGATATACATAATGAAGGCGCATATTATTAAAGTTGTAATAATAAATTATTAAAATATCTCGGTAAGATCTTGGTCACATGATCTAAACGGTAAATACCGCTCTGCGAACCATAAATAAATTTCAAATTCATGTAAAGAATATACTTGTGAGTAAAGGCTATTATAAAGTTGATGATTATTTTAAGGATCGCAATGCATGGAATTAATAGCCTTCGTTTTGTTCTATAAAGACTAATTATATGTTCAACCTATGTCCCTTTCTGACAGACTTTGAAAGTTGTATTTATTATTGTGATAAATGATAATACATATTATTTTGGTAATGACATGATTTATGTAAATGTCGTGATTGATAAAAATGATTGCGATAAAAAGCTGATAAGTTTCTTTCGCTTGTTCTTCTTGTTAGCTAAAAGACGTCCTGAACAAGTGGTAGGGGAAAAAAGTTTTTTGGACGATTCAAAAGTGCTTGTAATAGCCTACTTGAATAAAGATATTTTCATTTCATTTTCATTTCATTTCAACATGGGGAAAAAATATACTTGATTGTAAATAACATCACAAATGGATATTCCTGGAAATTTGGATTACCGCAATGATGGTTGACACTTTTACTAATTGTTGTTAGTAATATTACATATTTCTATAAATATGCACTTACTAACGTTACCTAAATCAATCGCGACATGCAAATTGTGAAGACCGTTTTAAATGTCGAATATCATACTGTATGGAACCAATTATGCAAAAATATGAACGAGTTTAAAGAACCTGCTTTACCGTAGGATGTATTCGTAAGTGGATAATTTAATTGACTTCTCAGAAAATTGTCCTGATGGTAACGCAAAGTCACAGTAAACGTTTTATAATATCTTCAGAATTTTCGTGGTATTAAATAACGGCACGACAATTGTATTACACAACATGCATCAGGCAGACAATGAAGATGGCAACGAATGTACTATAAAATCAATATTGTCAATTGAGACTATCAATAAAAAACGATATAAAACATAGAGCACCAAGACGGAATCTGTTGTAACACATAATGCATTCCCATTAAGCAGTTGCATTTAATTAGTTATCTTTATCTAGATTCATTAATAGTTTGCGAAACGTTGGACTATGCAACTGAATTCTGATTTAGCTAATGCATTTTGCCTCGCAGATTACACATTCCCAAACACATGTTCAATTTGCATGAGTAAAAAGATTCATAACATTCATTATGTAGGACAAGATCACTTTGAGTTTCGTGGTAGACCATGACCTAAATAACGTTTTTGTAAGTCGGAATGAGTGCGACGAAAACAAATATACGTTTGGTGCCAAATGTATCGTTTTAAATTATTTATTACAAAAATTTGCGATATACATATCATATTGAGATAAATAAACATCGTAACATCGTAAAATTAAACAGGTGATAGTGTAAAAATAACAATGACAACACCAATTAAAATGGCATACATTTTTTAGAAACGTTGACGTCAGCGTCAATAGTTGTTACATTATATCATAACGACTAGGCGAGTCTCTCGTTTATTTTATTATAAACGTTGGAAAATAAAGATGCGATATACCTTGAAGTCAATGTTGCCGCGAGATCTCGGATATTCTCGAGATCATTATGGCCACAGATAGAATACTGGTTTGTACCTAACGTGAATCCGTGTGCAATGTTCTAGCTTTTTAGAAAAGTTTCAAGTAATGTTGTAAAAATATATTAAATTCATCCCTCTTCTAGGTCACTTCGGAGATCGATCTAACATGGTTAGATCAATTTGGTAAAAGCTGAAGTGAGGTGAGGCGAGGGTGAGCCAGCAATGAATTTTTTGGTTATCCAGCGCTATTTTAGTTTGGTAATGATTGATGATGTATAACCGGTTTTCTTGAAAGCCTATCGACAACCTATTACGCGATGACTGATGGGTATTGGAAAGATCGTATCGGTACTGCATACTATTACATAAATCCGCTACAAATTTATTTTTACATCACACAAAACTGCTTAGACTTAGATAAAGAGTAACTAATTTATCGATGGTCTTTACATATCAATCGAAGGTTCAGTAATATAGGGTAGAATATAAACTTTCACTGGCGAACCATGAATATCTATTCCAAACGTAGCGACTGTCAGAATATTAGTTTACACTCTACAACCTCAGTAGCTGGCCGTATTTACAACAGCGGCTACCATTCGCGGCGCGGACGCAACGCGTGCGCAGGGCGGATACGCGTACATTATAAATAGGCGGACGTCTATTTTAGTACGCCACAGAAACAGGCGCCTGCCATGTGCCATTCGCCGTCGTCTGAACCTCTGCTTTCTATTCAATTCAATTAAATTCTTAACATGAATCGTGTATAGAATAATCACTTTATTTGTAAAAGCTTGATACATCAAATCTGGAATTAATGACAGTTACAAGTTTTCTGATGCTCAGTCATCAGTAATGAATGACAAACTACTATAAAGAATTCATGTTTTCAATGACAATTTGTTTACACTCAGATTACCTTGAAACGTTTTATGAATATTTATTAAATGAAAGAAAATTACGTTTTAAAACACTTTTTTGTCAAGAACGTGTGCAAAAAGTTGCCTCAGTCACAGCTCAATAACAATCATAACATAAATTCTTATTTTATATCAAGATATGGATTATGAAATTTACAAAAACATGGTAATGCAGCCGTAGCAAAATACCTACATTAATGCATTAGTAACAAGCAATTTAGAAAGTATAATAAGACCCTTTCTTATCCTATAATTTTTAAAATTCAATTAAGAACCCCTTATTTAGTTTATCTTAAAGAGTTCAAGTGCATGTGCTGCTCTACAATTTTATTACTTTAGAACGATCGTGGTCTCTTTCCGTCCATCAAAATGTCATTTGCCGAATACGCGTGTGTACAAGCCACAAGGTCAGGGGCTTAGAGAGTAGTTTACAAATATTTATCTCCCTACTTGCCACCATGCAGCCACATTTCGCGTGGGAAACCAACGACCAAGAATTTTGGGTAAACACAATTCTATTTACACTTTGTTATGACGTGACTGATGTTTAGTATTCAATGGTAATGTATTCTAAATGAGAAGCGTTTTCTGTGCGTTCCCAGAGACAAATTTCAGCGTGTATACTTATACCTGTACATTGACTCGTTTCGTTCTCTAAGAATCCCTCTTCGTGGAGAATAGCTGATCAAGTTGTGTCAATAATGTTAAATTATTTATAAAAACGTAATCTGCTACTTCACTGAATATTACTGAATTGTCGTTGAATTAAATTAATTATATCAGAATGGAATTTGCTTCTGCATTTACTGGTGAAGATTTTGTCAAGTCATGTCGTTAGTATATCAAATTTAATAGATGTGGTTAAAACATGCGGGCGGACGAATAAAAGGGTGAATCGTGATTCTTAACTCTGGTTACGAAAAATATCTATCCGGGAAGTGTAAAGTTCAACAGGGGTGTATTGCATTGGAAAATCTATTCAGGCATTGAATTTCCGTTTTTTTATACTACGTTGATACATCTCTAATCACCACGATTAAGTTTTGAAGGAAAATATCATATTAATAGTATATTATAGCACATACATAAACATAAATATTTACCTCCCCTTAGGTCATTGATCTCACGATCTCCTTTAGATCAAGCTGTAACTTTTTTTAAGTCCAGTTGTAGATTTATCACTGCCCAGTTATTTAATCGGGAAAATAGTAATACAGCATGGGATACATCAGCTTACAAAGTTACCAGTCAACATGCCCGATACATATATAGGCAACATAAATTATGAGATATGATATCGTCAACTGATCACGGACCGTCGCGAAAAAATTGCAAATCTAACTTTAAAATCGTAACTGTAAAAGCAACGTTATACGAATATAGATAAGATATATATTCGACTGAATAAACACATGAAGCAATGGTTATTTAAATAAGTCTGTTATTAAATTCAATATAGTTTATTATTAAATTAAATATTGAGCACAGCTGCAATGCTATCTTGAAGTTATGTAAGTATGTTATTATTTACACGCACATTTTACAATGTTTAGTGCTAGAACTATATTGAAGAAAGGTAAACATAGATCTTATACGAATTATCACGACTGTGTGGAATCCGGTAATGGGTAAGGCAATATTAATTATTATCTTGGAAAGCTTTGAATTGACTCACATTTGTTTCTGAAATTAAAGTAGGCATAACGACTCTCTGGAAGCGATATCTTCCTACATAATTAAAGTTTATATCAGCGAAGATTAATAACATATACGCATTTCCATATTTAAACCCACTAAAATTAAATAACAAACAGATTTTGCTGTTGTCGCTTATTCCACTCTAACGCAAGTATTTTTCATTGCTATACAGTAGGACAAAGTGTGAATACATTCACGTAGAATAGGGAATATGCGTCTGACTCAAAAAAGGGTAAAAATATATTTTATTACGATCATTATTGCTTTAGAATAAAGCCAATAAAGTTAAGAATATTTTTCAATATTAGTTCGTTTTCGCCTTGGAAATAATTATTAAAAAGTGCAAAAAAATGCGATCACTTAAAAATATTCAAACGCCATGCTACTTGTCAGAGCGGATGTGACGAAAATGTACACGTATAGGGATGTCGTTGTTACAAAAAGTTAACATCGATGCAATAACATCAATGAATAATGTCGCAAAATAAGCTACAGATTACAATTGAAATTATGTTTTAGGTTTTTATTTTTATTTCACCAATTTGGTAAACTATAGATTTATTAAATCATATTGTTTACCAAATTTAAAGTCTATTATACCTTAAAAATCGATTTGGGTAATTGAATAATATTTAATCAATCAAAATCCATATTGATTTAAAATGTCGAATCTCTAGTCGTGTCCGTGACGTCACGACAAGCGCGCCAAAAATTCCGGAGTTAAAACTGCACGCAGCTATTACTTATTTTCATCAATTATTAATGTTTCAAGTTTTAGTATTTCAGTGTCGTTTTTTTTACAGTTATATATCGATGTAAATTATCATATAAAAATATTATCCAAAAATGTGCATATTCCCCATAAGCGTACTATTTACTACTATCGTTTATTCTTACACTTATCCTTACGCTCATTAATGGCTTTGATTTGGTTTTTGTGCAAATATCCAAATCAAAACAAATATGCGAAAGATCATGGGTTCGAATCCCATCTCAGGAACCAAGTGGACTTTTTAAGCATTTTAATAATATAATTAAGAAAATAGATTATTATCCAAAAAGTAAAATAAGAATTGCACAATGTACTTATTACTATTTATTTGACACAGACTGCAGGACTGAATATTAGTAATTATTTATAGAAATAATAATATACTTTACTGTAAAATTTGGTATTTTCCTGTTGATATTTTTAAACTAAATCTGAATTCCTCGTTCCAACCAGAACTTTATTAATTGTTACTGTATATAATTATGAACAAAACAAATAATCTAATAAAATATTCCACCCATAGGGAAGGCCTGCGTCCCAGCAGTGGGGATAAATAGGCTGATGATGATTTAAAATTTACGTGGAATGAATTAATTTAGTTTTAATACTTTTATTCGGCACAAATCGCCCCGGTCTGCCTCATTAGATTTCACGATTTCGCCTAGTTTTCTCGTCAGCGTTGTATGCAGTCTGTAATGAAATATCTTATATATTTAGCTATCTAAATAGCGATGTTTATTAAAAGAAAAAGTTTTATATCAGTCTTTAACGCCTTCATCGAAAAAACAGAAAAAAGAATCCTACTAAACAATATTAGCGCATGATATTTGATAAAGCATAAGGAACACCACGCCACAAGAGGTCAAATTCTCGATTTAAAGTCTAATCCTTTTGATAGTTAAATTCGAGATTGATTACTAAAATTTCGACTACTCAAAGGAACCTTCATCAAACATCTTAAAAAACTACGGACACGTGGCAGTTATCTCTGGTCAACAAGTTACCAATTGCAATCGTTTTCGATTTAAAATATGTTCGACATATAAGAAGTTTCTAACAAGGCCACACAAGATTTAATTTTGTAGGAAAACGAAGCTTTATGGACAAGGTAATTTATCGGCTAACAACGATAAAGCTTTTTGCTGCACCTCAAAAATAATAGGGATGACGACTGGGTAAAAAAAAGGAAAGTGTATTTAGTATTTATTCCGTACGTCAGAAAATAGAAAAATACTAGATACGTATTTTTTGCTTCAATTTAAACGAAATATGGCTTAGATAATTAATAGGCATTAAAGACTCGCTACGTCAATTTTGTAGAAAATGTACAAAAGCGTAATATCATGGGACATTTCAACTCAATTTATCGCCGTAATTTATTGATTACCGCAAAAAACGTGTTTAATATTCTTCAATAATAAACCTGACGGACAAACAAATAAAAATTAGTCGCCATCCCTATTGCGTTAATTTTCTTTAACCTTGGCTTATAATATTAATAGCAAAAATGACTTCATATTATTAACACGATTCACAGAATATAAATTACTATCGAGTAACACGAACGTGAAATGGCGTCATTCTTTTCCATCAATTTAAAATTCAATTACGGACTTGGTGAAACCAGTAATGTAGGGTGAAATAACTAATTTTCTTTTGAGTTATTCCTAGACCGTATAATCTTGAATTATCATAATTCTTTATTCGTAACTAGCAAAATAATTGGGTCATTTGCCTACACAATTTGATTTAAAACTAGTCCTGAAGTAGACGAGACAAAAACAATGGAAGCTAATGGAACGGTAAATATAAATAGTGGAGTAACGACGCACCCGTTCGACCTTGACCGGAGTTGTCGACCATATGGGCAAATAATTTGTAAATGTCCTACCTAACCGGAGTACAATCAAAACAATTGAAGGCACAGCTGCTGGATATCTTGATGGAATTGCTGTAGATAATGTCGGAGTAGTTTGCGATCAACTACCTTAACGGTAAGATAAATTGAATTAACTGGTTCAACGTGATATGTATACATTTTGATTGATTATTTATCAAGTAAATTAGACCATAATGAACCTTGACGGAATGCTCGTTAAATATATATTAGATAGTTAATTTAAATATGCTGCTCGTCTAAAAACATATGTGCCAGATGTTTGAAAATTTTATGAAGACTACTTCAAAAAGACAATTAGCTGAATAATGAAAACTCTAGTAATCCTAATATTTGATAGTTTAAAAACATGTTGACCGCCAAACTATTCCATGTGTAGTGTCAGTATCAAAACATTATGTGACATCGGTGTGTGTAAAATTGCCGAATGATGTGTGTTTTGTTACTAAATAGTGAAGTCAGACTTTTATAAATAGCAACCAAACGGAGAGCAAGATTTAAAGATTGTATTTTCAAAGTACGATTTACTGTTGTAGTCCGGTCTAAATAAAACGCAAAGGGATTCGATTTCTACATTCGTTTGTGAAACAAGAATACTGTAGCTGAATTGATTTACGTGGAAACATTACGTGCTTGGAGTTACCAGAAATAAGTGCGGACGTTGAGATCTGTTACAGTAATCAAATCTATTATGAGCTATGAATCAAACGGACCATTGCGAAAACATAATTGGTTTAATGTATGCGTTAGTTACCATCAGCTTTTCAGAATTTATGAAACATTCAGAAACGAGGTGGCTATTGCGATGAGGCATGGGCGAACTGAGAAGGAAATAACTTTACTATATACATACGAGAATTAGCCAAGGTTTTCATGACGTCACCCAAAGCGGTAAAAGAAAAACCGGTTTCAATAACGTATGACCACAACAAGAGTCATCAAGCGACTTGAATCACCAAACGGCTACAAAAGTAACAATCCATGAATTTAATTTACACAATATAAGTACTTTTTTAAGTAATTTTAGTTAATATAATGTGTTATTACAACTAAGAGGAAACTACTGGCGCGCGTGTTAGCTTTGCATAACAAAGAGACGTTATCCGATTGGAAAACAGGAAAACAGTTACAAACATATTAACACAGATATTATAATGCTAGCATGTACTCTGAGCAAGAAAACAAAAAAGTCCCATTGCGTATAAGACGGAAAAATCTTAAGACATTAGAGGGCCACAAAAATGTGCAAAAAACCTGAAATTCTGAATAATAATATAACAAAAGTAGGTGAACTAGAAACAGGGTTCGAAGAAATCTGATTATGTTTTAGATATTTATACGATAATATATTTTTTAGATATTTTTAGGTTATATTGTTAAAAATACGTAAGAAGCCAATGTTTTTGTTTAAAACAATTATATTTGTTTATAAATAAATTTATCTATTTAAGAAATGGTATTTTTAGTTTTGCCAATTTTTAAACTACTTTTATAATTTAATGGTTATTAAACTAAGTCCTAATAATTTGTATAGTATGAAATATTTGAATAACATATGTCAAAAATAAAGATCAGATATTATATCAACGGATATTATCGTCGACTCCGAGTCGAAGTATTAATTTGTTGTAATTGTGTGGGAGATCATCTGTAGGTTTATTAATTAAATTATAGGCTCAAGAATTCATATTATAGGTAACACAATAAAAATTTTAAATATCTTTATATATAAAATATTCAACATAGTAAAAGTCTTAGAAAAGAAGATTTTGTTTATTTGCTCGACATAATTTGTACCAATAACTCTATACTCATATCATAAAGAGGATAGATTTGATTGTTTGTTTGTTTGCATTGGATACGTACCGACACTATTGGACCGATTTATAAAAGTCGCGGGAAAACAGCTTAACAGTTTGATAGAAATTGGTTTACAATTCAAGACGATATCAATTAACATACCTACTTTCATAAAAAATACATAGAAAATCCTCGTTTCAGATTTTGAATAAATTCAAAATACACAATATTTATAATATTTCGATTTTTAGCTGTAATACATGAAATTCAAGACTAAACATCTAAATATGTATGGTGAAAAACGTATTTTGTTTTGTTGTAGAAGGAAAACTACCGATTCGATTTCAATAAAATTTAAATCGGATCACCTCGGATCGAATAAAAGAAAAACAATTGGCGAACTTATCGGTGAAACATACATAAAAAACATACATCGCCGTCGAACATATAACCTCCTCCTTTTGGATTTTGAAGTCGGTTAAAAAATACTGATGCTGTTAAAACCATCGTTCACGTTTAGTCATTGTGAAAGAATAATTATTCAAATAATAACAACGTGGCGATAACATTATGATCTTGAAAATATAAAGATCTGTTTAGATTATCTTCTTAGCTTGAACAATTACGTCATATTGTGATAATTAGTTATGCAGTGTTATTATTAAGGGTGATGCAAACAAAACAACAATCTACAAGCTAAATACTTGTGAAACAAATTTTTAAAATGTATTCCACGGACGAAGATCATTTTCTGGCCTCCTGGCGGTCGTCTCGAGTCACCAAAGTCAAGGCTCTATAAAGGTGGTTGGTTGAAATAGCCATTAGCAGATCTTTATAAATACTATCGTCCTTTGATACTTTCAAGCTAACCAGTTTTGTAAAGAAGGTATAAACGTGTGAAATGTAATGGTCTTGGATCGTCTAGAGTAGTTTTATTGACGCGTAAGAACACAGCAATTAGCCAATCCCTGACTGCAGAAAATTGGAATGCGCACAACCGTTAGCGTCCGGCTGTTCCCGAGCCATAGTTGGTGACAATCTTTCTTTACATCTGGATAGGTGATGAATATCTCACAAAATAAAAGTATCGTCACAATTACCAGTTCATATAAAGTATTTGTGTTAGTCTTTCCAAGAGAACTGACCGACACAGGCTGTACCACAAAAGATTTAAGTGGACAGGCGCCATTGTTTGGCAACAATAATGAAGATCCACATTTACAAATTATGTCCTTGGAGTACCATTGTGTCCAATACTCGTTAAGTTTAATAAAACTTTACAATCATACAAATAATTATCAACCTTGAAGTAGAACCTACTAAATAAGGACAGATTGTTACAAAAACGGTTTCATTACTGCACACTAACACACATGTCACACTTATCTCACCGTCCCCACATTATAACGATAGCACACGAACCCTACAATGGATTCTTGATAGGCAAAACGTTAGTCATACTAACACTATACAAATGGAAAACCATATAAGGCCATAGGATCACCACTATTCTATAGTTCACCAAGATTTATACCATGCTAAACTGATGCCACACAATAGCCCAATAATTACCTTATTTGTAACCAGTCTACTTATTTGGATAATTTTAGCTTGGAAATATTCCTTAGCATCTTTCGTGTACTACTTGCTGATTAAACTTGAGTGCCCTTATCGAGAAGCAAGATCTTCTCTTTGGCTTTGTTTACTTTCTATGCTAAATATATCGTAAGGTTAACGCCCTGCGTAATTGCAATTGGTCAAGTAACACATCAGAACAGAGGAACAATGAGCGGATGATAATACCTTATCTATTGTTGGAACAGCAAGGAGACGCCGGAAACAAATGTCACTTTATTTATTTGAACAGTCAATCGATAAACACATGTCTAGTCAATAAATACAGACTAGTTCTAATAAAATCTATATTTTGCATTACATATTACTCTTTGCCACGTTTGATATTCTTAGAAGTTATTCTATAACTTTTTAAGATATTTACATTATGAACTACTAGTAGTGCTGAATTTATTAAATAGCTTTACTATTTTTATCATGAGAGTACCATAGAACAAATTTGGACATAATTTACGGAGAATTATGTTTATCTAACCATGTTATCTTTCATCATATAATTTTGTAAACTTAAGTTGAAAGTATAAGTAGCCACAGTACTATTTCTGTAATTATAAAGTTTTCGTTATGTAACCTCAACTATATAAGCCACGTTATATTATCTGTTTTATGTATTACAATCGTGATACCTTATCAAAGATTAAATCTTAGGTAGTAGGGAATTATTTCGTCAGTCCGCTTTAATAATATTCTTGGCTATAGATCATTTATATGATGTGAGTGATGAATTAAACGCAGATACCTTATTTTAAACGACTTTAAAAATACTATTTAGTGGCTACTTTTCTCTTTGGCACTTTTTGTGGTATTTTCTCATTCATGATACAACTGGTCAATGACTGATGTTATCACAGACTGTCATTAATGTAAAGGCTCTTTAAAAAAGGCGTCATTTCTGTTAACGACCATTAATTTACCCTTTAAGTCTGCGTCTGCGCATATATGCATGCGATTAAATTTTATACAACACGAGTGCTTTTTTTTAAATTGCCTCAAAGTTTTCAGAAAAGTTATATAATTAAATTTTAATACATAGTTGTGGTAGAGCTTCTCTGCTATGTAAATAGTGATGTAGATTTATATTTCGGTTGTGATGTGGTTGTGGTCTGGGCAGGCAAGCAGAAAAAGCTTCTTTACTTACG
This sequence comes from Diatraea saccharalis, assembly GCA_918026875.4. Taxonomy (NCBI): domain Eukaryota; kingdom Metazoa; phylum Arthropoda; class Insecta; order Lepidoptera; family Crambidae; genus Diatraea; species Diatraea saccharalis. The sequence continues at coordinate 19,683,094 of OU893333.1, read as the reverse complement.
TAATTGGTGATTATTATAGATCTATTTGGTTTATAAGGAGTTGTGTTTTTGATAACGCGTGGAATTTATCAATTGGCGCTTTGTTATGAACTTCTTTATCAACATATTCATGAGATCAATGTTTTTTGCAAACCTTAACTACTATCACATTTAACATACTGTACTGTAAATAAATATTTTTCATAGGAAATTATCAAACAGTTGCTCGCCGCTCAGCCTTTCTATGAGTCTAGCGAAATAACACCATAGATTAAAACAAGTTTTGGGAATGAGGTGGGCGCATATTGAGATTTAAGAACGCCGCTGCACCGTTTCGAAAGTCATTTATTGCGACAAATTCGCGTAGGTGAAATACCTACAACTACATACATACACTTCTCTGAATGAGTACTCTAAGACAGTATTTCTCAATCTGTACAAAGCGGGGACCAGCTAAGATATGTAAAGGGCGGATCTTAATCTCCGAAAAATCTAGGACTATTTATTTGTTTGTAATGCATAGAAATGAGAGCTTATTCCGATTATTTTTATTATTATCTAAGGACTTCACTATTAAAATGTTGATTGATTTATTACGTTTCCTTCGTCGACAAATAGGCCCTCCGTCCCTATTATGTCTTTCGGCTTTAGGTCCTTCTTCAGGTGGTCATATATTGGTTATCAAATCCACAACACCCGAGTCAAGCAAAAACTACATCGCCAGTGTTGGCGGCCGTGAAGGACGCGTGCCTGCGTACACGCACCGCTCCGAACGGCAGTCCTTCTCTTTCCCACTAATTATAATGTAACGTGTCTCCTACTCTTTAAATCAAGACTTCTTTTATTGCATTGCCAGTTGGCAAAGCCGGTTCCACTTCTTGAGAAATATGAATATTGATGATCAAATGTTAATATTGAGAATTGCTCTAAATATGGTAATGGAATGTAGGTATATTTAACTAGATGTACTGGATGTTCCCTTGCCAATCTAATAGAAACATGCATTACTTAAAAACAACATCATGATCGCAATACCTACCTAAAAAACATAAAAGCTAGCTTTCATGCTGAAAAAATTGCTTTTCTATTTATTTTTTTAAGAGTTGGGAATTGAAAATTATTATTACAGTTTCTGTAAAAAATGGTAATAAAAATCCACATTACACATTTTTGTTTATTTTAAGCCTACCTTTTAATTTTGGTGAGCATCCAATCAAACATTTCCTATTATTTCAAATGTGGCTAGCAATATTTGTGACAAATAATTGGCCTGATTTAAATAATTCAAAATTACTTACTATTACTATATAATACTCCTATTTTACGATGCCAAAGATCCGGAGAAAAATTTAGTCTATGTTAAAAGATAGGCTGACCAAGATTAGGGGTTGGGTGTGGAAGATCTACTTGGAAGAGTGTGTGGAAGAGTGTACCCTGCTGAAACCTAGGTCCTTCCCCAAGAGAGAGGACGCACAGAGTAACTCCATTTTCACCCCTTTAAGTTCTGGTTATTGGGATAAAGTATCTTCCGTTACCTTTCTAGGTACTAAAATTACCTATATTTAACCAATTTTTTCATTCTGGTTCTAAAACAACTAACTTTCATACATTATAATGTAGTTTGTTTACATCACAAACACACATAGGTACATATAAGAGAAATCAGTACAATACTATAAAATGAAAGTAAATTAAACCACATAGTAGCTTACTACTCATATGAATTTTCAAATGCTTACGCAACTCCAAAGAAATGTGATTTCTGATAATTTATAATGGAACTTAGGTAGGACCTGGCACAGCCTCTAATGCATCAATAATATTCACATATATAATTTTCACAAAATTATAAGAACAATTTGAAATTTTCTGAATTTTTGTTTGAAGACAAATAAAATAGTGTTATGTTAATTAATACAAGTAGTAACAATTACATGCAATATAATAAAACTTAAAAATTATTGTAGTAAAAAAAGTAATAGCAGAGATGGATACCCAATTATACTGTTGTCACCTTCTCAAACTGTTTGTTTTTATGGCTTTCTACATAAATAATTAATATACCTGTTTCTCTATAAATCTATTGACATGAGTTTGTTTATAAACATTTTATGGGCATCAAGTCTATCTGATAAAATAGTTTGTGTTCATTCTTACTTAACATATCCACCTACTACTCATATGAATTAACATGACGCCTGTACGCCTATTCTACTTCTTCGAAAATGAAATTTCGTCTATTTTAATAAGATTTCAAAGAAACGTCCTGACACTGCCTCTGATACATAGATAATTTCCATTAAAAATTTTCCAAATAACTTAATTACTCAAATGTCATGTTAATTCGTACGAGATGTACAGGAACATGTTTCTTTCTACTACCGATACACATATCTAAATTAAAAGCATTATAAACATGAACAATAAGCAGGTGTAAAGTACATTATTAATTAAGCAAGTAACGTATGTACTGATAAGACACTAAAATATTATATGTGAGATAAATTTCACTCACTTGAGTGTTATTGAACACCTATAATTAATTCTAAAGCGCATAGGAAAAGAAAAAAGTATGATAAAAAATATATAAAATGAGACTTTACCAAAACTCTCGGTCAGTTTCAGCATAACCCCGCCGATGTGCATGTCACCTTTCACGACCATGGTGCGTTTTTCATTTAGATCTGTTACGTAGATCGTGAGGTTCCACGACCCATCTCCAACTATTTCACCATCCGCCAACATTTTGCACAGATACTTGAACACTACACTAAAAAGTCACTTCATAAAGCACATCACGATTAGAAATATGCACGTCTTAAGAATCAGCCTGTATTATTTCGACCATGCTATGCAAACTTAGAACTCGATTTTTTTTTACTTTACAGTGCCATCTATGTACCAGCTTTTAAAATAGAAATCATGGTGTAGCCACAATAAATAAATGTGTTTATAATTGGGGATAATTTTTAAAGGCATCATTAATAAATCTTGTTTATTATTACTTGAAACTTAGTTAAAAAGCCTTATGATACTTAATATTATTGAAATAATATATCTTGTTACAGAATAATATAGTAATTATAGAATTGTCACTAGAAATGTTTCTAATTTAAGTGGTAATATTAAATATACTATGGCAATATCAATTGAAAATGGCGCGTATGTAATGGTTTGGTATTGTGGGTAAACTTTAAAACTAACTTCGCAAATTGAAAATGTATTGAGTGAATGTCCGTGTGCTTGTTAGTTTTTGCAAGTTCCTGTAACTTTTTCTGCTTTTCACGTTAAGTTGATTAAGTTCGTCCGTGTAATCGAAATATATTGTGTTAACAATCGTATTGTGTCTTGAAATATCCCGTACCGAAATGTTACTTGTTTTTAATTTGAACTTTGCTCAAAAAATCATGGCTCAAAACCGTTGTTGTGTACTTTAATGTTCAGTGACTAAGGATAGCGGTAAGTGCTTTTTAGTTTGTACAATAAATACTTTATGAATTGTACTATAATGACAAAGTTTTCAACCGATTTTTATACCTATACGTGGAGTTTCATAATTCAAATGTTTTTCAGGTATTTTTCTTTGAGCTATCGTAGAATACAATATTCATTAAAAAACTTATTATGTGCCTACAATTTAAGAATTGTTATTTGTTCATCCATTATACAAATAATTAAGGACTAATAATTTGTTGTGTGAATAGCAGAGAATAATACATATTATTATGTTACTCAGGTATCCCTTTGCACCGGTTTCCTGAACCTAGAACTAAAACAGAGAAATTTAAAAAATGGCTAGACAATGTTGGTGGAGAAATAACTCTGGATCCAATCAAAATATATAATAACATGCATATTTGTGGAAAACATTTTCTATCTATTTATAAATATCCCAATAATAGACTGCAACATAGCAATGCCTACACTTCATATGTCAGGTAATTTATTATTTATAAATAATACTGCATATTGAATATCTACCTATCTATTTAAAGATGGAAGCAGCAGGCTATGCATTAAAATTCATTCATATGTGATTAACAATGACCAGTGAATAATTTTTCAAACTATAAAAAGTTTAAAGTAAAAATGAAATAGTAGAAAACAAATACGTTTTCTATAAGCTGAGTTCTTATAAAAAACATTATGTATTTTAATGTGGTTTTCATCAATATATAGAGTGGTACAAGAGGAAGGTTTATATGTACAATATAAGACCTTGTGGGCGAAAGCTAGTTTCTTATACCATTGTTCAAATAATGCTCCTAATTTCCATGTTAATTTTTAATGTTTATTATAAAATAAAATATTATAAAATGTTTTTTTCTTCATGTTCAGCGCAATCAACTGGAGAACCTTACATAGTTGCAAGTGCGGATTTGCCATGTAGCTCACATTTTGTACCTTCTCAACTACATGCCAGCACATCAGGTTGGTAAACGTTTTTCTGATGAAAATTAAAATAGTTAAATAATCATCTTAAATATAATATTATTTTTTATATAAAGGAAAATTCATGAGTCAACATATAGTTATACAAAAATTGAATGTCCCTTTGTTCAAAATTGCAAATCTATGTTCTGTAACATAGGCCAATCTTTAATATTTTGAGCCAGAGACTGATAAGCCAATGATATCCACGAAATAACTTTATTTGTTATTATTTCCAGGTCAGCATACAAACCTTGGAAAGACACAAACACCTGTTGCCAAACAACAGTTGCCAAGAAAATTAAAAGGTATGTTTTGCAAAAATATATCTCAATTATCCAATTTGAAAATTGCTGCATGAAATTGGAAACAATCAGCAAATCTGAAAAAAGACATAGTCTAGATGATTTTATTACAAAACTGAATATTTTTGTACAGTGTGTAATGCAAAAAAAGAAACTATTTATTTTTGAGGTTTTAATTTACATTTCATGAAATTTGTTGCAGGTGTTTCTCTAAAAGACCATAAACAATATAAAATCATTGTGAATAAATTGAAAAAATGAGAAGCTCAAAAAAGGAGCTTTAAACAAAAATTGGCTCGTGCTAAATCTTTAATGAAAACCTCTGCTTTCCAAATAATTTCCAAAAATATGTCACCTACTGCAAAATTATTTTGCCGAATGCAAATGTTACATGGAAATAAGAAAAAGCAAGGGCATCGATTTACCATTGATGAAAAGATTGTAGCGCTATCATTATACAAACCTGCACCTAAGGCGTATCGTCTGTTAAGAAAATTTTGTATTTTACCTAGTAGACCAACATTGCAGACTTTGTTGTATAAAGTCCAGTTAAAGGCAGGCATTAATGAAATTTTATTTGACAACCTAAAATCCAGAGTTAGGAGAATGCCAAATAAATTTAAATACTGCACCTTGGTATTTGATGAAATGGCAATGGTGCTATTGCCATTTATTGGTGGTATTTATTATTGGTATTAAAGCATCAGCTTTAATAAAAAAAAAAAATTATCACAGGATTTGTTGATAATGGAGCAATGAAGCAAATAGTACAGTAACCATGTACTTGTTTTCTTAATTAGAGGCATTGTTAAAAAATATAAACAGCCACTGGCCTATTATTTTTGCAGTGGCAGTACAAGAACTTAAAGCTTTAATAAAGAATATGATTATTAAAATTGCAGAAACTGGTCTTATGGTGGTAGCAGCAGTATGTGACCAAACTACATCAAATATTGCTGCTATAAACTTGTTGTCAAAAGAGATTAACGAAATGTATTTGAGAAGAGGGCAGCACTATACAGAAGGATTTTTTGAAGTTGGAGACAAAAAGTATTTTCACTCTATGACCCACCTCATTTAATAAAAGGGATCAGGTATAATCTGTTAACAAAAAATTTAAAATATAACATGAATGGAAAGGAATGTACTGCTAAGTGGAATCACATTCTACAATTATATGAAAGATGCCCAGGCTACAAAGGAGTGAAGATGGCACCTAAGTTGACAGCTCATCATGTAGTGCCATCATTAATACTAAAAATGAGAGTGAAACACTGCACTTAGGTGTTAAGTAAAACTATTGGAGCTGCTATTGGAGTAATGACAGGTGATATTTTTTAATATTATTATGAGAATAGCTTGGTGGCGTAGTAGATAAGCGCCGCGGCCCGCGATCGTTGTCGTTAAGCAACTTTCGCAAGGGTCGGTCATGGGATGGGTGACCAAAAAATTATTATCTCGAGCTACTCCGTGCTTCGGAAGGCACGTTAAGCCGTTGGTCCCGGCTGCATTTACAGTCGTCTATTCACTCCAATCCGCATTGGGTCAGCGTGGAGGGTCATGGCCCATCCTCCTTAACCATCCACAAGGAAAGCCTGAGCCCCTGCAGTGGGGACGTAAAAGGGCTGATGATGATGATGATTATTATTATTATGAAATTTTAGAGTCCATATGTTTTATTATATTTTTGAGAGCAGATTTATTATAGAATTTTTTTCTGGTATACATAGTACATACATACTATAAACTAAAAACTTATATTTTCCATTACAAACCTAAACAAACATTATATTTTCATTGCAGAGTTTGGAGTTCTTGAAAAAGAATGCACTGAAACTGCAGACCTGTTGATGTTTTTTGATGACTTATTCGACAGTGTCAGTGGCAGCTTTAGCAAACCAAAAGGGGGGAAAATGTATAGGACAGCAGTGACACCAACATCGCCTCATCATAAATTATGGAACAAAACCCTTCCAGTTTTAAGGAGCATGAGGTTTCATAATGGAATTAATCATGGGATAGTTCCATCGTTGTCCAGCTGGATAAAAACAGTAGAAAACTTCAAAAGAATTTTAATTTATTTGAATTCAAAAGGCATAAATTCATTATTGCTATGAAATTTCAACCAAGACGCATTGGAGAAATTTTTTGGGGCAATAAAGGCTCATGGCTGCAGCAATACGATGCCTACATCACAATCTTTTGAGGGGGCCTTTAAAACATTGCTTATTGACAATATTTCTTCTTCACATTCAGTGGGATCAAATTGCGAAATGGATGATAGCGTTTGTCTGCAAACACTAAAAGAACTATTGACTAAAGACGTAGATGATATACCCACTGAATGTGAAGTTGAAATTGAAAATGCTCATTTATGCATTGATTTAATGAATACAGAAAGTTTAATAAGTAGAAAAATTGGATACTGTAGTGGCTGGATAGCACAATTAGCAAAGAAAAATTTTTATATAAGCTGTTTATTATGTAAAAACAACATAGAAGCTAAAGAAAAGCAGATATTTCATACTTATATAATTTTAAAAGAGTTTGAAAACAAAAACTGGTTGTGCTATCCTACCCGAAACCTATTTGACTATGTTATCAATACTGAAAACAATAGAAGTTTTAAAAGAAAATTGCAATAAAAAAAAAAATATTTTGACATATATAAAGTTAATCATAAAGATTAATTTAGATTTAAATTTTTTACAATGCACAGAACACCAAATTCAACTAAAAGAATTCATAACAGAGAAATGTGCAGTATTTTTTATTAATAATTGGTGCAAAAATATCAATCATTTAATCAATGGCAAAATTCATTTTGGGATAGAAATGATAAAATGAAGGTAAAGGCTCATAACCATTTTTCAAAAAATAAAGATAGGAAGAGAAAACTGTGTGTGGATCACTGATGAATGTCTGAAATAAGATGGTTAATAAAGCTACAAAAATAACAAGTCTTTCATTGAAATAAACTAATTGATTTATTTTACTCGCTCTAAACATTTATAATAGTTAGCATTGAACATAAACCATATAAATATGACTCCTGATATACTTGTTTAATCATAGCAAATAAAACGAAAAATAATCTGCGGTCTTACATTTTGTTTTATATTTAAGGTTTAATTAGCCAAGTGTTTTTTTTTCGATAAGTTATAAAGGTACATTTGCTTTTTTTATATATGTATTGATTCTCAAAATGAATAATAACTATTAAACATTTTTAGAATCAATCTATATAAAAGAAAAAATATACCTGTTTATCTTATAAAAAAAAAAACACTGATCAAATAAACCTACCTGGCTGTAGCTAGCTACACACATATACACGCACACATACGCGTGACTTTTTTTAGCTGGCGGATAGATGACGCTGTAATCGTGACCTATTTAAAGTTTGAGTTTGCTATCTATTACCAGTATAATATTGTAATCTTTGATTTCGACTAAAATATTTATTCCTCTCACCTCCCCCTCCACCTCCACTGTAACAGAACCACAGACTATAAAGAATACCGAGCTACTATGAGCGTAGACAGAGTAACTATACTTACTCTGTCTACGACTATGAGGAAGTGTTTAAAAAAAATATTAGTACCTAAAATCTAACTAGATGTCGCCACTATACATTCTTAATTTCTCCATGACAACTTTTCCGGTTTTCTTCCATATTTGAAAATGAATTAGTTTTCAAAACCCAATAAACAAATCATGTTCTTTTTGTACTTTTTCGTATTTGTATTGATATCTAAGTTTCGAACTTTTCAAATTTCAGTTTCTTAATATGTTAGTTAAAAGGAACGGAAATGACTGTGTTTGGTCAATTTGTTTCCTGCAAAACTCAACTTTTGCTAGAGTCGTCATTTAGTGTGGTGCTTTTTAGTGCTTCCTTTTTTTTAAATACTTCCTCATTCAGAAACCGGCCGAAATGAATAGTTACTACTGTGCAATTCATATATGTAACTGGTTAATTGTTAGGCTCTAGTTAAACTTTTTTCGTCAAACAAGGAATAGAAAATATTGAAATCCATAAATGTGGTTATTCATAAATAAGAATCATTGTTTTCTAGGAGCTTTTCCAGACCGATTTGCGAAGAAGTCTTAGTCGGAATAAAATGTTTCCGTCTTTCGCATACAACATGGACCCAGAAGACGCTGTAGTGAAAAAAAAATGTTTCAAACGAAATCGTTTTGGTGAACTGGTCATGAATGAAAAACATGATTGATTTTACCAAATACAGGGCCAGCTTCATATTGCAAAAAGAAATATCTTTTGTAGTTTGGACTGGTCCGGACTATATAATAAAAGTAGTGAGAGTTCAACGGAATGACAACTTTTGGAAACTCTCAAATTTTACTCAAATTGACGCGTTTTTACTACGAGTGTCTGCTACCAGAAGTAATCGACTCTCGAAAATATAGATCGATGCCATTAAGAGCCATATTACATCTCAACTGTGATTCTTGCGTGATTTTTCTCGGAAACAAAAATAAATTAACAATTTTGACTTGTTGAATAGTAAAGAATAACTCTTAGTATAGAAGTAAGTGGCCTAACTTTTTGGAAATTTTGCTGATCTTTTTAATTAAACCCAAAATACCAGAGAAAGATTTTCATAAAATGCGCAAAGACACTTTTTTTGAGCTCCTGGATTGAGCTACTGTTCTTAACAAACGAAATAAAAGAAATATAATAATATCTCTTATATAGTCGTAAACAGTAGCGTCGAAATTTTGAAATAGCACTGATTAAATATAGAAAAAAAAATCATATTATGAACCGAAAAACATCAAAAATTGCTTGAAGTTAACTTTGAATTTCTCTTAGCCACAACAATATTATTTAACAAAATTTATGCCAGATTAATGACTATTTTATAAGGAACAAAGCATAAATTTAATTAAAGCATAAATTTATTATATTATTTCAATAAAAACGATAAATGTAAACGCAAAATCACTACAAAATACGATGCAGCGGCCGTTCGAGCTCAGTACCGCGCAAGCGCTCCTCAACGTTGGATCTGTGTCGCATTATTTCGCGCCATTTTCGATCTAGGTACGTTCGAGCGAGCGTTAATAGAGCAGTATAGTGGGACTTCCAACTTTGATCACGAAGTTTGATTTATATGGAATTTATATAGCTTGTTGAATTATTTCTAATACACATTCGTTATTTTCAGCATGGGTCGAAAGACCCCTAGGTATAATTGTATAAGAAAGTTAAAATATACATTTATATTAAGAAAAGCAAATAAAGCAAGGTACTTCTTCTCTCAAAACAATGAAGAATGTTAACTAATTTTTATTATTAGCGCTCCATATTCTCTGTCAAAAATAAAAAATACTAGTGAAAGAATTACTTCGATACGTCAATTAGTTTCCGATTTAGAAGTAAAACAAGTTGTAACCGCACGACGCGGGCTGCCGGTGACGGTGTGACGTCATTGCACAACACGCTCAGTCTGGCTCACTTAGTCCGCTTGCAGTAGCGCGCCCGTGCCGTCGAAATTTTACCAAAATACTTTTAAAAATGTCCAATCCAAATACTAGGAAATCATGTGTTGTGCCTAAATGTAAAAATACAACTACTAATTCGCCGGAAAAGTTGTTTTTTATAGACATCTTTATGATAAATAGACATCTTTTCAACTTCTTTTTTTTTCACATATAAAATGTGAAAGAGAACACTGTATTTGAAGCTCTCTGAGTTTTAATGCTACTTTGTCCCAAAAAAATATTTTCATTCTGACCGGCTAAATGAAGTGTTACACCACTTGTACCAAAATCTTTAGCTTTAATCATATTCAGTGTGGAACCAACACCTGAGAGCTTAGATTTTTCCAATAACACTTGGTAGCAGTCGTTGAAGGCTCCTCGCTTCGATGATGTAGCCACATTAAAAATGCTACAGTATATTTGCAGCTACCTCTGCTGGCGGCACAATCTTCGCAGGTTACATTTAATACTTCTTGATCCTTTTCATTGCATTCTAAACTGCAATGATAAGGTGTGGTACTTACGCGGTGTTCTGGCGTGATCCTACATTTAACCATACATACATCACCTACTCTTTTAACTTGAACATAACCAATAGCATTATTGCCATAGCTGTTTCTTGCCGATTTGAAATAAATTTCAAATAAAAATAAATAGCCTTAAGTAATTTGTTAGTAAAAAAATACTAATAAATAAAAAAGAATGAACTAATCTGTTCAAACATCTACATTTATATAAAAAATTAATTTAATAAAATGACCTTACGCATTTTTTTAGTAAAAAAAATACAAATAAAAAAAGGTTTAGAACATCTGTAACGTTCAACCCACATCCTACTTCCTACTAATATTATAAATGCGAAAGTTTGTGTGTGTGTTTGTTTGTTATCTTTCACGCGAAAACTACAGAACAGATCTCGACGAAGTCTGGAATAACACATAGGCTACTTTTAAACCTGGGAAAATGTATAGCTCCCGAGGGAAACGTGGGCGAAGCTGCTGGCGGAAGCTAGTTTGCAATAAATCAATGTTTGTATTTATTTAAATTTACTAAGAGCGGTACCTATATATACATACGTACTTACCTGTAGCTACAAAACTATAATACATATTTGTCTTTAACGTAAAAATTTAATGGTAGATAGGTACTTCTACTATTTGAGTTGCATTCTTCCATTACGACATTAGTTGCGTATTTTGTTTTGATAAAACAATTTAGAACAGATAAACTATTAAGCATAAGTAGTAGCAAGGAAAGTTTACTTACTTACTTACTATGCATTTTTATTCCTCGCTTTTCGGCGGCAACGAAATTACTATTTGTTAATAAACAATGCGCAACCTTTAATCCATCTATTTTAGGTAAATTATCTGATGGCTCTTTTTCGATTCCTTCGTCTATTTTATTAATCGAATAATATTTAATATTATCAGACTATTAACTATTAAGTTAACACGGGCGAAAACACAACAAAATACTGCGCAAGCTCTTACACCCACTATAACCGCTGGCGACTTGATCCTAAGCGGGGCGCGGCGCGTTGTGACATGACGTCACAAGCGGTCACGTGGCTGTTAGCGGGATTCGATATTTTTCGAAACTTTGAATGCATATAAAATCAAAATTACTAGGTATTTTTGACTACAACAAAAACTAGTGTATTTGTATAGCTAAGGGCTTTATTGAGACAAAATTTCAAGCGATTTGGCATACCTAGTAACATTCTTCATTATACTAGTACATAAAAATTGGTGTGCATATTTGTAATATTAAAATAACCCCTTTTCACTAAATACATTTGTGTGTATACACGGTACATATACAAAAATTATATTTTTTATCCGTCTGTCTGTTAGTTCTGGCTAATCTCTGAAATAGTTTGGCCGATTTTGAAGGGACTTTCACTAGAAGTTGACTTATGTAATAAGGATTAACTTAGACTCATGGCTCGATGCAATTCCACCGATATCAAATTTATCGGAGATCCGTATATCAAACAACTTTTCCTAAATTCAATATTTTTTTAATTATGAAGTGTGTCTGTTAATGGTTTCGCATTCGCACACATATGTACAATTAGTTTGCACGTTTGATCTGCGATTGTTAAGATAAGCGACTTTTGCAAGGGCCGGTAGTCGAATGGGTGATCTTTATTTTATTTTACTGAGCTGGGTGGAGTGAAACAGGCATTTACAAAGATTAAAAAACGTTTCTAAATGTCAGTAATGGGACGGGTGATCAATTTCTTTTATTTGACTGAATGGGGTGGGACAAGCACTGCCGGAAGTGGCCGGGTTTGCTTCTATGTGTACCTTTAGTAATAACAATCAAACGCTCTAGAGTTTGATCGACGTTAAGCGACGTTCGCCAAAGCCAATAATGGGAGGGGCGATCAATCTTTTTTATTTAGCTGAACGGGGTGGTGGTGGGGCGGAGCAGGGCATGGCGAGTATTTGCTCTCTTTTTAACTCATCAGCATCAAGTCAATCTACTCAGCATTTCTGACTGGACCCACGTGTGGTGGTGCACAGATATTCTTAATAGATGAAACTATTCCAACCAGCATTCCTCGTTGCATTCAGCACACCAATTAGGATTGGTAGTGTTAAAGCACATATTGTTAATCGATGATTCAAATGCATTCAGAATTCCGCACTGGGCCCACATAAAGGTGCCAGTGCGGATTGGTGGTGCTAAAACATATATGTCGCGTCATCATTACGAAGATCGTTTGATTTAGTTTCTTTTATTTTAATTGCTAGTTACTCGATTACTTAATTACTCGATTGTAAAGAGAGCGTGATCATCGATACTTTTAATTTTATTAGAATGGTGACACTGACTTTGACAGTTCGTTTACAAAAACCAAGTTGCCGCCATTTTGGCACACATTCTGTTTCCGATCGCCGAGGAGTAAAGACATCCGACGAGATCACGCTCATATCGTTATATTTTCGTATGAAAAGTGATAAAATGGAATAAATCCACGTTGGTATACACGCCTGCAATGTTATTGTTAGATATTTACCTTAATCAAGTTTGCTGTGGGAGCGGACGCTGCCTTAATACCATAACTGTCAAATGGAACGCATTCTTTTTGGTTCAACAAGACGTCGTTGGGCGGCGCGACCGTCTTTGCCGTTTCTATAGAAATAAGAAATAACGAGATGTCTATTCTTCTTCTCAAAAAGACCGTTGAACATTTTATCGTATATTAAAATAATTAGTTTTTAAATGACATTTGCCGGCAAATTTAGTTAATCTTAAACATCTTAACGCTCGGAGAGTGAAGTTATAGATCTTACTAAAAGAAGACCACTGCAAAATCTGGATCAGTTGAACGCTGCACAGAGTTGACGCCGTTTACAAGGATTGCGAGTTCCAAGCAGGAAACAGGGCGGTTTTTAAGGTAAGCGATTTGTTTCTGTGGCTTCTCGATTAAGGTGAATACAATCATTTCAAAAGCATCTCAATTCTACAGTCCATTTTATGTAAGTCGAAGAGTGGTTCGGTACATTAACGCCACATTTACTGGTCCTTCGAGCCGGATTTAATATCTTTAAAATATATTTAGTTATTAATTACATCACGGTAAATCGTATTTACCTACAGAAGTAACATTATTATTGTTTTTTCTGCTTTTGAAGTGGTTAGTTGAACACGGGCGAGATTGGCTTTTGAACGTTCGTAACGTATTCAATTCTATTATTCTAAGTTCATTTACAAAATGGCGGAGCCGAAAGAACAAGAAATGAATTTAGATAGTGAATTATTAGTAAGACTTGAAACTAGTTAAAGTTTCAAGTTAAAAAAAGAATATCTAGTAGTTAAGAATATCTACTAGTTTAAAAAAGAATATCTGTTTAACAAATTACAAAAAGTTTATAACTTATCTAAAGAAGTTCGTTGTGATAACTTAGATTCGGTACAACGTTTTATGGTACAGTATTCAGAACTTGACGACACTCGTCGTGATTTTGAGATTATCGTTACGGAAATAATTTCCATTGAATTACAATTACAGATAACATCAAAACCATCAACTAGCGTTTTAGAGAGTTTTGACGATATGTATTTTTTGTGTAAACGAGTTGCAATTAATTGCAGCAAGTTAGACCAGGAGTCGAATACAAAAAGTTCATCGAGTAATGAAAATGTTAATTTTGTGAGACCCTCATTACCTAAACTTACTTTATTTGAATTTGATGGGCAATTAGAAAATTGGCCTACGTTTTATGATACATTTGTTTCCCTTATTCATAACCGTAATTTCGATAACATAGATAAATTTCACTATCTTTTGTCATGTGTAAAGGGTCCTGCGTACAATATGGTGAGGAATCTTCCTATCACTGCTACCAACTATGAGGTAGTTTGGCAAAGTCTTTTAGATAAATATCAAGATAACCGGGCATTGGTAGGTAGGTATTTGGACCGAATGTTGAGCTTTACACCATTATCAAGAGATACTAAAACTAATTTGAGTTCATTTATTGAAACATTTGATCATTCTTTAAAAGCGATAAAAGCTTTAGATATTAAAAACTTAGATGACTATTTGTTCTGTCATATTGCTTTGCGGGGTCTCGATAGTCATACTAGAAAGCTCTTTGAAGAAAGTCGTAATCAAAACCAATTGCCAACCTTTTCAGAATTAATGAATTTTGTTAACAAACAAATTAAAGTACTTGAACATACTTTTCCGACTACTAGCTCCTGGTCTACAAACAATTCAAATAAGATAAAATTACAAAATAGTTTTATTCCTAAGTTAAATAAAGAAAATGCTGTACAACAACAACAACAACAACAACGAAATTCTTATAATAATAAGTTTTCACGCACTAGCCAACCGTCTTCAAAAATAAATTTAACTTCCTCCCGATGCGAGACGCAAAATAAATTTAGTATTTCTTGCGTTCATTGTAATAAAGATCACATGATTTATCGTTGTGATTCATTTAGGCAAATGTCTGTATCTGATAGGGTTAACCGTGTTAACACTTTAAAGTTGTGTATTAATTGTTTAAAAAGCGGTCATGAATTGAAAAATTGTAAAAGCAATTTAACTTGCGGTGTTTGTTTGTCACCTCATCACTACCTATTGCACCAAGACTTGGGAGCTGGTGCGTCATCGACCGTGTCGACGGCGCAGCCTTCTCGTGCGAACATGCTCGTGAGCGGAACCTCTTTATCACACTCCGTGAGTGCTGAGCCTGCTGCTGCGAACGAGAATCTTCATTCCGTGAATGAAGCTAATGTTCAATATGGTGTGGTGCTAGGGACAGCTCGTATAGATATCATAGACATCAGCGGTCAGCCACTGAACTGCCGTGCAGTTTTAGATTCAGGCGCACAAAGTTCTTTCATTACGTTAGATTGTGCTCAACGTTTGGGCTTGCGTAGAAGAAAGTGTCCGTTTTCCGTGTCTGGTCTTAGTGGTGAAGTCGTAAAGAATTTAGGTATGGTTACGTGTGACATAAAACCGTGCAAATCGGACGTTCCGATATTTTCTGTTGATATGGTAATAGTTTCAAAGGTATCTTCAGATATGCCAAATATCAATTTTCCGTGCGATGTAATAAGTAAATATCAACATTATGCATTAGCGGATCCTCAATTTTACGTAAAGTCTTCAATAGATATTTTGTTGGGGAACGATATTGTGTCGGAATTAATAAACAATAAACCGATTAATATTCACTCTAATATTCCAAATATTATTGAAACTGTTTTTGGGTTTGTCGTAAGTGGCAAATTATATTACGAAAATAAGTTGTCTTCAGTAAACTTCCATTTATCGGTCAAAGACGATAATTTAGATAAAACTTTAAGAGAATTTTGGGAAATAGAAGAATTGCCGAGTAATCCTGTATCAAACCCTCTCGATCAGTTGGCAGAAGAGATTTTCACTAAGGAACATACTCGCGAAAAGTGCGGTCGTTATGTGGTGCCGCTGCCGTTTATTTCTAATACACCGGACTTGGGCGATTCCCGTGCGATCGCCGAGCGGCGATTATTAAACACCGAACGTAAACTTGCTCGTACTCCCATTCTACAACAAGCTTATAATGATTTTATGTTAGAATACGAGCAACTCGATCATATGGAATTATATACAGGTAGTGAACCGAGTAAATATTTTATACCGCACCATAGTATATTGCGACCGAGCAGTACGTCAACTCCGTTACGCGTTGTATTTGACGCATCGGCTAAGTCGAGTAAAAATATTTCTCTTAATGATATTCAACTTACAGGCCCTAATTTATATAAAGATATCGGTTCAATAATAATAAATTTTAGATTATTCAAATATTGTTTCGCGAGCGATATTTGTAAAATGTATAGAGCAATTTTAATAAGAAAAAGTGATCGTAAATATCAGCATATCTTATACAGACCATCCGTAGATGAACCTATAAAGGTTTATGAATTAAAAACTGTTACGTATGGAATCAGTAGCTCACCGTTTCTTGCAATACGCACTTTATTACAATTAGCCAGCGATGAAGGTGAACGTTTTCCTTCGGCTGCGCACGTTATTCGAGTAGGAGTATATATGGACGATATACTGTGGTCCTGTAAAACTTTTTCTGACGCTTGTGCGTTGCAAGATGAGTTAATAGACTTATTAAAATGTGGTGGTTTCACTTTAAAAAAATGGTCAAGTAACTGTTCCGATTTGTTAGATCGTGTGCCGGTTGAAAATCGCGAATGCGCTATATCTTTTGATAAAGACCATAGTGACGTTTCAATAAAGTTATTAGGTTTGCAATGGAACCCCTTATTTGATTCATTTATGTTTAAAGTAAATAAAAAAGATCCAGTAACCACAAAACGCTCTGTTTTAAAAATTTTAGCTTCAATTTATGACCCCGTGGGTTTTATATCTCCTTGTACTTTTATAGCTAAAAACATATTGCAAGAACTCTGGAAGTTAGGTATAGGATGGGATGAACCTCTGCCGTCAGATGCGTATAAAAAATGGTTACAGTTTATAGGAGAATTACCACTTTTAGGTGAATTAAAGATTGAACGTCATGCGTTATTGCCTGATCGGACGGACTGTGAATTAGTAGGGTTTTGTGATGCTTCCTCTCAAGGTTATGCAGCTTGCATTTACATTATCTCTAAAAGCGATGGAATTGTTAAAACAAGACTGCTCATTTCTAAGTCTAAGGTAGCCCCCGTAAAACCTATTACTATTCCCAGATTAGAACTTATGGCTGCAGTTTTGTTAGGGAAATTAATGCAATACGTATGTAAAGTTTTATATCGCGTTAACGTTACACGCATTACGGCTTTAACGGACTCTTCGATAGTGCTTGCTTGGATACAAACAGAACCATATAAACTAAAAACATTTGTGTGTAACCGTGTTATACAAATAATTGACACTATACCACCTCATTTGTGGCGTCATGTAAACAGCGAAAATAATATTGCAGATATTAGCTCCCGTGGAGTATCGCCTGCTCAATTATTAGAAATGCGTATTCGGTGGCTAGAAGGTCCTGAGTGGTTATGTGCTAATAGGCATCATTGGCCTATTAATATATTTTATAATAAAGAAAATAATAATATTCCGGAACTGAAATCTAATGCTACTTCAGTCAATTTGATATCTCAAGGAAAAATCATTACAGAATCTAAATTAGAATTTTTAGAAAGAATTTTAAGTATTTTCTCTTCCTTTTCAAGATTGCTAAGAACGGTGGCTCGTATTATAAGGTTATTTCGTTTTAGAAAAAATAAAGATGTCACCAGTTGCGCTAATAATTCTGTGTTAACTACTTCTGAATTAAACGAAGCTCATAATTGTTTAATGAAACTGGTTCAATATTGTTATTTTGAAAATGAAATTAAGGCTTTGTCAAAAGGTGCCACATATGTCGCTTCCTTAAGAAAATTGTCGCCTTTTTTGGACGAATGTCAGTTTCTCAGGGTGGGGGGTCGTATCCGTTATTCTGAATTACCTTATAATGCAAAACATCCAATATTGTTACCAAAAAAGAGTAGATTGACTTTACTTCTCGTTGAATATTTACATAAGAAATATCTTCATACGGGGCCGCGAAATTTACAAAATATTATTAATCAAAATTATTGGATATTATCCGCTCGCAGTTTAATTCGCTTCATATTGTCACGATGTAAAATTTGTTTTAAATGTAAACCTCCTTTAATACAGCCAAAAATGGCAGATTTACCCTCGACTCGTTTAACACCTAATAAAGTATTCGAACATGTAGGAGTAGATCTAGGTGGACCTTTTCTTATTAAAGAAAGTACTCGTAGGAACGCAAAAGTTAGTAAAGCTTATTTGGCACTGTTCGTGTGCTTTTCTACAAAAGCTGTTCATTTGGAAGTATTATCTTCATTGTCAGCGGATTGTTTTCTGGCTACGTTAGATAGATTTGTTAGTCGTCGTGGTTTGTGCGCTTGTTTGTATTCGGACTGCGGGACAAATTTTATTGCTGCTAGTAAGCGTTTAAATGAAATTCAGCAATTTATGTCAAGTAAACATGAACAGAATGATATAATAAACGGTTGTGCTCAACGTCAAATTAATTGGGTATTTAATTCTCCTAGCGCCCCACATATGGGTGGACTTTGGGAAGCAGGTATAAAATCTGCCAAGTATCATCTTGTGCGAGCAGTAGGTGATAAAGCCTTAACTTTCGAAGAGCTTGCTACAATATTTTGTAAGATCGAAGCCATAATGAATTCGCGACCGCTATGTGCTTTGCCTGCCAGTGATAATCCGAGTGATTTTAATGTTTTAACTGCGGGTCATTTTCTTATAGGCAAGTCTCTGACTGCTGTACCAGAAAATAATTTAAAGGACGTTTCTATTAGTTATTTGTCACGGTGGCAATATTTACAAAATTGTTCACAATTATTTTGGAAGAAGTGGAGCAATGATTACTTAAATACTCTTCAACAGAGAGTCAAATGGTTTACTTCTCCACCAAACCTAAAAATAGGAGACTTAGTACTTGTTAAAGATGATCAAGCTCATCCGTGCAACTGGCCACTTGCTAGAATTGAAAGTGTACATCCTGGGCTAGATGGTATTGTTCGAAAGGTAACTCTGCGTTCCAAAAACCATATATTTCAAAGACCAGTGGTGAAATTAAGCCCCTTGCCTTACATTAATTAATGTATATTTTATTTTTAACTGTTATCTTATTAATTAACTGATATTTTACGTTAAAATAATTAAAGTTTTTGTTTGTTATTTAAATATATTAATTTTTTTTTTTCTCTACTATAGTGGGAAAGCTTCATGATGCTTTCGGTGGGGGGTGTTAGATATTTACCTTAATCAAGTTTGCTGTGGGAGCGGACGCTGCCTTAATACCATAACTGTCAAATGGAACGCATTCTTTTTGGTTCAACAAGACGTCGTTGGGCGGCGCGACCGTCTTTGCCGTTTCTATAGAAATAAGAAATAACGAGATGTCTATTCTTCTTCTCAAAAAGACCGTTGAACATTTTATCGTATATTAAAATAATTAGTTTTTAAATGACATTTGCCGGCAAATTTAGTTAATCTTAAACATCTTAACGCTCGGAGAGTGAAGTTATAGATCTTACTAAAAGAAGACCACTGCAAAATCTGGATCAGTTGAACGCTGCACAGAGTTGACGCCGTTTACAAGGATTGCGAGTTCCAAGCAGGAAACAGGGCGGTTTTTAAGGTAAGCGATTTGTTTCTGTGGCTTCTCGATTAAGGTGAATACAATCATTTCAAAAGCATCTCAATTCTACAGTCCATTTTATGTAAGTCGAAGAGTGGTTCGGTACATTAACGCCACATTTACTTTAAAGATAGTCCCCTGATATGAACGATCTATTTGGGCTTCGTAATAGCCCTTTCGGACTACCCGCCGTTATATATATTTTCAATGAATGATTAATCTACCGAGTAATCCGCAATCGCACGCGCGGTCGTCCTATAGGACGTGGCCCTGAGTGAGATGAGATGAGTGGTCAATTTTTTTAGTGGAACGATATATCGTTATATCGTTCGATAACGATATATCGTTCCACTAAAAAAATTGACCACTCATCCGATTGCCGGCCTTTGCAATCGTCGCTTAACCTCCTCAATCGCTGATCAAATGCACTATCTGGCACCATCAGGCTTTTCACTTGTTTATATACGGATATTGCCGTATATTTTTCTAAAATTTAATATATTTTGATGATATGGTAAGTTTGCGCAACTGAATCGTTTTACCGCCTTCATACAATTGAAGCGATACCACAGACCATGAGATTTGTGACCGATATTGACAGATTGTACAATCTCATGAGCAAACACTTGCGTTTTTCCATACATTTTATAAGCGCATGCGATTCGTGCGATATCGCTCATCGATATCGAATAACATCGCATCTAGCCATGAGAAAAGAACCTTAGGTTACTTTCCATTCGCATAAAGTCGCGGGCACAACTAGTTTAATATAACTCTAATTTACTACTTTTCAGCACTAATGATATGGTGATAATGCGACTGTTTCAGAATGGATCATGCCAAGAAAAACAAATATATTTCCTATGGATGACGAAAATATTCCGAAATCGTTGACGAAGAATATGGCACGAATATTTTTTGATTAATATTTATATTTTTATAGATATATTATCATAGATATTTATATTATATAGCCTATGATTTGGCTAAACTTGTTTCTTTTAATTTTTAGTTCGATCTTAGCAGTCGTGTTTTTGATTTTTAAATTATTTATTTCTATTTTATTACTTTTAGTGAATATTTAATTATATATAGAGATTGTATATTTTTTAATATACTTCAAAACCTTTGATTTGATACCTATATTCCTATAATAATAAAAAATATACTTTTTTAAATGCCATCATACATTGCAATGATACCCTATGTAGTTTGTGGTCACTAGGGATGATGTAACGTTTGTAATGATACCCATACATTCATATCCGTTATATCTTTCAAAAGTTATGGTGAAATAAAAATTTACATACATATATTAACTCTAAACACAATAGACTCCTTTTCTCGGGCAGTCGTGTTAAAATGTTCGGATCTCGATAACGAATCACACTATAGAAATATTAAAACGATGCGCAAAAATTGGGGAAAAGTATCAAAATAGCTTGGTCGTAGTTTCAACAGAGTATTGTGGACCTTGAACAAGTTGTCGAGAACCGGAACGCTTCAAAATACCTAATTTCCCAGAGTGCCAATTTGTAATAGGGCTCTTAAGTGCGGCCATAAACGTATTTCTATATAAACAACTAGCTTTCCGCCAGCGGCTTCGCCCGCGTGGTCCACTGGTACCTTACTCATAGATCTAAACTCCCCTCCCGCACGCGCACCCCCACCTTGGTGACGCTCACTTCGCAACGGGCCGTGCAGCAGAAATCGTAATACATATTTTAATTTCGCCATAACTTCGAAACCAAACGTTCAATTTAATAATTCAAAGACCAAATAGTATCAACATAAACTGTACTTAGTGATGAAATAATTTAATTTAAAAAATGCGTTTAAATGTAGTCCAGAAAAAAAATTCAAGTTTTTTAAATAAAAAAATGGTTGCTGTGTCTCACTCGACATAGATAGTTATAGTGTGTCGCGGACTTTATTGTAGATATTTAAAAGATCTACAATTAATTAGAACATGTTATGATTCTATCTTTTATAGTTTAGTAAGCGTACGCAAAAAAGTAACTTTTCTGGTTGATTTTTACTTCTTGTGTCCGAAAAACCCAAATATCTTACGGAACCCTATTTTTTTCCAAAATAAAATATAGCCTATGTTACTCGTGGATAATGTAACTTTCGAATGGTGAAAGAATTTTTAAAATCGGTCCAGTAGTTTTTGAGCCCATTCATCACAATTAAACAAATAAACAAACAAATTTTTCTTCTTTATAATATTAGTTTATGTAGATTAGTGTAGATAAATAAATAATCATAGCAATTAAATATCAATAAAATATACGAGGGTTCTTTATTGTTTTTTTCGAATATCTCAAAAATGCAGTCGAATTTTGATAAACTCTTGGTGATAGTGAAAAGTTAAATAAAAACTTGTCTAGCTGAAAGTAAATGTGGGTTGACGCAAGTTGGTATGAATCCCCATACAAGAAAATGCATTCTCCTATAACTATAATAACATTCTAAATAATATAATGTTTTTATTAATATTTCAGTAATAGCTTAGTATATTTATAGTTTACTAATGAATAGTACAAAATAACACAAACAGCCAATTTGTTGTCTATCAAACAACTTCAATATGAATGCGAATGCGTTATATGCAGTCCGATTTCTTTTCAAATATTGGAAAAACAAAAAGCACATACATACATGACTAAGATAGGGTTATTTAAAAAGACAGTATAATAGACTCTCAAGTAATTATTTAATTTGTTGACTCTGGTTCATCTTGTTACGAATAAATAGTTTCATTAAATCCGGTTTTTACATTGACCTCAAAATCGATTATTTCTATTATAAATGAATTATATGATATCTATTTTTTATAGATTTTTTATCACCACGTCACTAAAAGCTTCAAATTCCAAATGTCACTGGACCATAGCACTGGACCAATGCAATATGTTTTGTTTCGCGCGAATTAGATGATGAGATTATTGGATACTCGTAACTTCAATTGACTTGATTCATCCGAATTCAGGTTTGGAATCAAGAACAAAAAGCGGAGCGCTGGATTCAGCTTGTTTTTTTATGTGCTTGTTTTATTATGCATCCACACGTCAAATTATATTAATATAAACATCAAAATTAATTTAAATAGCACTTGAGAAAGTCGAAAACTTTGCCAACTGTTACTAAGGCGGGCGATCTTGTACTGAGAAGAACCGGCAGGAAACTCAGCAAGGGTTGTTTTATTTCACATAGAGAAGTCTTATTGGAATGTTACTTAATTAGACTATGAAGTCAGTTTCCATTATAATATCAGAAATCCTACATACTCATTGACAAATCAATATGCAATATTTATAACAAAAGAAAATGGACAAAATTAAGTAATTCAGTGCAGACTCATCCTCACTGGCACCCGTTGACGAGTTTGATACATGAATTTGCTATCGCTTTGCTCATCTATATTTAAGGAAACGTAACGACCCGACGCACACGATACCACCGCAGAGATTTTTAAGAGAGCATGACTTCTATTAGTAATATATTTAAATAAAACTGATTTCTAGAGTAAGTTGAGTAGGAAATCAATTGTAAGAACTAAAAAAGCACATACCCACCGTACATGCAAGTTCAGTAGCGATAGTATAATAACTGACCGTGTCTTTGTAATTTTGAATGTTTAAGTTTAAACCTTGCTGTTCGTTTCGAACGGACGTTTCTTGTCGATTGCTGAATTTTTATTAAGTTGATTTAATTATGAATATAAGATTTAATAACTGATTATAGTTTTTTTTAAATTCTTAATTTCGAAAAGAAACTTATTTTTTCACGTTATACTTTGCATGTTATTTTGTACGAATACCTGGTATATTTGATATATATCGGGTAAGTATATAGATATTAAACAGATTTTTTATTATAATTATCGTTTTTATGGCCTTCGTTGTTGATGAATGAACCGTATTCATTAATTCACCACATATAATATAAAAATAGTATTGAGACTTGATTTAGTTTTTTTTATAAGTTCAACAAATAACTAATAGCAATAAAACTAACTTACCTAGTTGTTATTGTTTTCAGAAATTTTGTTAAATATTATAATGTAAAATTCGTAAACCTACTATGGCATAAGTATTTTATTTCTAAAGACAAGTTCACGGTAAAAGCTAAATGCCACTTTTAATAATTTCACAGCATTCATTCCATTGATTTCCATAACCTTCTCTATGCTCACTTCCATTTTCCTTTATACAAATAAAAAAGAAATTTATTCAAGGATTAGTTCGTATTAATCGAGTTATGTTTGCGTAACTTGAACTAACTGAATTTCAATTCGATATTAATCCAAGTTATCAGATCCATAGCAACACTGACAATTCAATTCTCTTTGGTTTAACGTCATGAATTGACACTTAGATGGTACATTTTATGCTGCCATCTAATGAAATATTTTTTTGTAGTTTCTTTATTTTTTTAATATTTCCTCATTGAACTGATGCAGGCGAAATAGCATTATTAAAATATTTTTAGGATTCAAAATCTTAGCGTATTGGAGTTAAGGTTGCTTCCATATGTTCTTTTTGAAAAAATTTTAATAGACTTCATTTTGTGAAGAATACGAAGCATACGAAAACAGCATGCTAGTTAATCGCACGCCTGTTTATTTTTCCGTGCTAAATTAGTAAGTGTGAACGTGACATGCTGCTTGATTTGTTTTGCTAATGAAGAAGTATTTAATAAAATCGAAAGCCCTAAAATAGCACCTCCACTAGATGGCGACTCTAGCAAAAATTGATTTTTGCAGGAAACGAATGGAACAAAGACAGTCATTTCCGTTCCTACTAACTTATATATTAAAAAACTGAAATCTGAAATGTTCGAAACTTAGATATCAATATAAATACGAAAAAGAACAAATAGATTATGAGTTGTTTATTTAATTTTGAAAACTAATTTACTTTTAAATTTGAAAGTTAACCGGAAAAGTTTTCATGGAGAAATCAAAAACTTACCGTAGCGACATCTAGTTTGATTTCGGGAACTATTTTTTTTTAATACTTCCTCATTTATTGTTTGCGATTGTGTTCACGACGATTTGAGATTACCAAACACAGATTGATTCACACATATATAATTTCAAAATATATATAGTTTCATACAATATGTAATTTCAGAAAATGATATTGAATATCGATATAGTTTCGAATCGATATTGTGAAAACGTGATCTCACCACATCTACTGAAGAATAGAGTGTAGAATGGAGTGACCGTAGTATATCCTTTTCTTATTGTTGCTTATATATTGTTCTGTGGCTTATAGTCTTCGAGTTGGTCTGTGGGAGTGACGTTTGATTATTTTGATGATAATACTTTGCTAACCTTTTATTAATGTTAATAAACTTATCTTTGGTTATTTACTTTTTTATCGACACAACTCTATCAAAATTACATTTATATTATAAGGCTTGCTTATGAGTAAAGACAAAACAGTATCAATGAAAATGGTCGCTACTAAAAACAAAAATAAAGGTAAACAGCTGTTTGTAGCAACATGAATTTGGAGGCTGTTCCCTTAGCTGATTATAATCTAATCTTATTTATTTATGTAAACAGTATTTAGACATTCTATTGAGTTTAATAGTAATATTATAGTTATCATGTTTGCAGTGAAAACTTGTTCTACGCCGGAACATCAAGCCGACTCGCCATCAAGAGACAGTGATTCATTGTGCGGTTCAGAAGCAGCCAGTCCAGTACCATTTCTTTGTACACAAGATGGAGTGGAGGGCGATACGGATGTTGTTTGGAACTACTACACACCCAAAGCAGATAACAAAACACAGCCACAGTCTAAAAATTCAACGCCGCTTAGTAGAAAATCTAAAAAGTATTTCAGGGCAAAAATAATAGAAAGACAGGTTCCCAAACGTAGAACACTCAGAGTTTCACATAAAAAAACAGAGCTTTTTCAAGAACTCATAGAGCTGAATCAGAAATTACCTGAATTATTAGCAAGAAAAACACAGAATACTCCAGAAATTGGTATGTCTGGTAGTGAGGAGGATATTTTTAATGAGTCACCAGAATATTCTCCTAAAAGTGGTTTGAGAAGTTCATCAAGGTGTTTACGTAAGAATGTGTTAAGTTCCAAATTTACAAAACCTGACACGGACACAGCTCTTGAATCTGATGACTCTATGAATGAATGTTTGTTGAAAGCAAGTCAGATAGTTGAAGAGAAATTTGTTAATTCTATACCTACCTCACCAAAAAGAGCATGTCATGAATCATATAAGACTAGCAAAAATAATATGAAATCTAATATTGATCTGAAAATGGATCAAGACTCTATGGACGCAATTTTGAATAGTATAAAATTAGACTCACCAATTGTTACTCTTTCTAAGAGATATGAATCACCAAAAATGTGTAATGATTCATTTGATAGCTTTGTTGGTAATTTGAATGACAGTGCTTTAGAACAACTAACACAAATGCCAATAAGAAGTAAAATGTCTGAAAAGAAACATAAAACAAACTTCAACAGTACATCAGATTGGACATTGAAAGAAATGGTGGTCCACGATAGTCCTTTCTCTAAAATGTTGTTGACTCGACATAGCTCTATGCCAGTGTCTCCTATTGTTGATAATAAGCCTTCCTCTAGTGGTATGTCTTTTGGTAGATATAATTCTATGCCATATGACAAGAATGCTGATAATGCAGGTTGGTACTATAAGAATTAACTACACATTAACCAATGTAATGATAATTGCTAATTTAAGGTCCATTTCTACTCACAATCAGTGTCAGACAAAATTTTCTTCTATACCATTATCTATTAATGTATTTATATCTATAGTAACACACCTGCACAAAGACTAACAGATACTGACTGTGCTTGGCTACTACAATACAGGGGTATTAAAATTGTAAGACAATAAAAATGCCTTTATGATTTAAGTAATTAAAATACAGTGACAATTAGAAACAAAAAATCTTATGAAAGTAGTCCCAGACATCAAAGCCTGTCTCTGTCAATGTCTGCATTAGCATGTGTCTGGCATGTTCAGTGTCAGTAGATATGAACAGACCTAATACTAATGTGAACCAATTCAACTAAATTAATAAACATTACACACATACTCAACAATAATTAACACTTAATAATCTTATTTTTGTGATAAATAGATTGCTGTCCATTTTTATTAAAAATACAGGGTGGGGTAATGTGACCTTCAATTAAAGTGACTTGTTGTTTGGAAATTTCAGTAAATGGAGATTCTCCTATAAGATGTACACCAGATGAAATCAAGAAGAAACATCAACAGGCTAGGGAGAAATTGTTGGCAAAAAGGCAGCTTCCCTTCACATCATCACAACAGTCCGCGCAATCCTTGCCAGAGCTAGTTCAACAAAACAAACACTCTAAATTTCAACCAAAAATACCTAGTTCTATTGCTCAAAAAAGTGTGCCAGTTAGTAGCATTCCATACAATAATACAAAAGAAAGCAGTACTGATATTAAGCTAATAATAGAGAAAAAAAGACAGGAAGCCCTTATGAAATTACGACGCCGACAGCCAAAATAAAGGAGACAATTTTTTTTCTTTACACAATGGGCCCACTACAAATCCTGGCATTTACTATCAAAACGCACCTCTATTTATTCGTTATATTCAATAGATTACAGTGGTAATATTTATTTTTTATTATCTAACAGCAACACTGAGTTTTTTACAACAATATAAACAAACATTTCTTTAAAAGCAAACTATAAGATTTGTTTAAGATAACATTGTTTAGAGCAAAACGACAGGTGTTTTGACAGTTTATCATACATTTTTTATGTTATTTTGAGTTCCTGGTTAAAGTGTAGTTTTTTTGCTAGTTTTCTTTTGGTACAATTGCGATCAGTTAACACTCCCGGAATCTAGTGGGCCTAAAAAAAATTGTTGTCTTCTCTAAGTATACGATATTACATTTGCATGGAAAAAATCAGCTCATTTTGTATGTTTTGTTAAGGTTTTCAAAGAAAATAATTTTACATTTAAAACTCAATTCACTATAAAAATTGTTGCCTTAACACTATCAATAATGCACTTTTATGTCTTTTGAAAAGCAGCTAACTCTTGAATGCAACAGCACGTCAAGCTACTACTAATTACTAAAATTTCTAATTATAAACTTTAATTCAATGATGATAGAGTTCAAAATCAAATGTTGTGACTCTTACACTTATGGAGAAATTTTACTGTATTTGATTGTTTTGTGTTTTTAATTTAAGAGTTATATGTAATCTGGTGTGGTTTTACTACATGCAAGTGTATATGTATTTGTATATTATGTGGAAGCTAAACAGATGTATTATAATTTGTCTTGTGATAATATTAAAATAATAATAGAACTTTAACCAATTCAAGTGCCTGTATTATATCTACTATGCTGATTTATTTGATTTGAAATAGTATTTGTATGTACAAAAATATACGTGAAATCTAAATACACAACGTTTACACTGTTACTCCATTAGAAAAGTTGGAACAACGCTCACCGAGGAATCGTCTATTAATCACGTGAAGCTCGAAAAGGGGGGGGGGGGGTCATCACCGACCTCCGATGAATGAGTGCTATAGGGTCAAACTGAAATTTATCTCCGAAGTCCGAGAGTTCCGAGAACGAAACGTTTATATTCCTATCAATGACAAAATTTTTTTGCACTTTAATATTGAAATACTTTCTCATGGTATTACTTTTAAACTTGAAAGAAAACCGGAAAGGTTTTCATGGAGAAATCAAGAACGTACCGTAACGACATCTAGTTTCGGGAACTAGTGTTTCTTTTTTAAATACTTATTAATTTCCCATTACGTCGATGTAGCTAAAATACTCCCTACTGCCCAAAAATAGTTCGCACTTTCTTCGAGTTCAGTTCATAAGTGAGTTGTGATTTGCAAGATAAACAGCCTATAACGCAATTAAGTAAATAAACTTATTAAAATTGGAATATTGATGCGTGCATCTCAATTTATATATAGTTGCATACTTTTTGTCCGGAACAATATTATTGTGTAAACCAAGCATAGTGATGTACAAAAACTTAACACTAGAAATAAAAACAAGCTAGTAATGCCTTATTACAGGATTACAGAAGGTATTAGGTTCTTTCATGGGTCAAGGTATACAGTACTTTAACAAGATCCCCAGTGATGTATTAGATTTGCCAATAAATCATTTAAAAAGTCGTATTAAAAGTTATCTACAAAGTAAAGGATATTATACCGTTAAAAAATATCTAAATGGCAAAAAGGCATGGTGTTAGATATTTTAACTTTATGTGATTAATATTGTACCTATATATTATGTGCCGTATCATGCAGCTACTGTTAGATGTATTAGATTTAGCTTCCTTAATTCACTGTATAAGTACCTAGAGTAGTCACGCTCTTTTAAAAATCTCTGCGGTGGTGTCGTGTGTGTCGGGTCGTTACCTTCCCTAAAATATGGTTGAGCGAAGCGATGGCTGGCCCATGCGTCATGCTCGTGAACGGGTGCTGCTTGTGGGGATGAGTCTGCTCTGGACTACTTCATCATCATCATCAGCCCTTTAACGTCCCCACTGCAGGACTCAGGCCTTCCTTAAGGATGGTTAAGGAGGATGGGCCATGACCCTATATGCTGGCCCAAATTAACGACTGCAAACGCAGCTGGGACCAACTGCTTAACGTGCCTTCCAAGGCACAGACTAGCTCGAGATAACAATTTTTTGGTCACCTATCCTGTGACCGGTCCTTGCGAAAGTTACTAAGCAACAACGATCGCAGGCCGCGGCGATTATTCACTACGACACCGAGCTACTTAACTTAAGCCCACAATTTCTTTTATAATGAATATTGTAATATTGATTTGTTAATGATATTTTAGCAGCGTTATGATTGAAGGTTGGTCCTTACTGTGGTGATGGAGACAACTGGCCAGGGAGACTAAAGGATAATTGTCTCCCTCCGAGCTAGGTGTTGTTAGCCCGGGGACCGCGGTCCGACCGATGTAGGTTGGACGTTCTATTTATGCTAATAAGTAATGAAACTTATTCTGTGCGATGTAGGTTTCTTTGTTCTTAATGCCTTGTAGTTATTAATTTATGCTGCTTGTATTGGTACAGCGCCATCTCGTTACTTTCTGTTGAAACTTATTGCAGTTCGTCTTGCTATCGATGGCTGTGACGATGCTAGACTTTTCGCTATCGATTGTTGTGGCGATGTTAGTGCGATGAGTTAGATGTCGCTATGTATCCGTCGCCACAATATGTTTGAATCGGCAATCGGCATATTAATCACTTATCGAAAATATCTCTCTTATTTCTAATATTGTAATGGAATGTGACTTCATATTCCAATGAAGTCACATTCCAATAAGACTTCTCTGTGTGAAATAAAACAGGGAGAAAAAAGCAGCCCTTGCTGAGTTTCTTGCACAGTTCTTCTCAGTACAAGGTCTCCGGCCGTAGTTTTGCGAAACGATGGCGTAGTTTTCGACTTTCACAAGTACTTTGTAAAAGCCTAAACTGAATAAACAATTTTCATGTTTTGATTTTGTTTATTAATTATTTAGATAATACTAATCGATATTGAAGATTTGCACAAAATCGACTTTTAGACATCCCTAATGTCATATTTGACAAAAATCTGTAGTGAGCGACTAAATGGACTGAATGTAGTAAAAGAGTTTTTAATGATATTTTAGCACCGTTTTGTTTTATGCTAAACCATATTTGTGTTGATTATACATAGATATATTTATTTTTCTTTTCGAAAAAATGACAATGAAACGTATTCGAGAAATAACAAAAATAATATGTAGGGTTGGCAGTGTTAAATCAAATTCACAAATAAGAAACATTCACACAACGCAAACTCTGTGCCTTGGAATGATACCAATAGTTGTCGAACAGACTGGAAGAGGAGAACGTGCGTACGATATTTACTCAAGATTGCTACGGGAACGAATTATATGCCTCATGGGTCCTATAAACGACGAGATCAGTTCTTTGGTTGTAGCTCAATTACTGTTCCTCCAGTCAGAGTCGAGTAAAAAACCTGTACATTTGTACATAAATTCACCGGGTGGTAATGTTACTTCGGGTCTCGGTATTTACGATACCATGCAGTATATCACACCTCCAGTTGCAACATGGTGTGTCGGTCAAGCATGTAGTATGGCATCATTGTTGTTAGCTGCGGGTGCACCTGGAATGAGGCATGCCCTTCCCAATTCGCGTATAATGATTCACCAACCTTCTGGTGGAGTTAGAGGGCAAGCTACTGATATACAAATTCAAGCAGAAGAGATATTGAAGCTCAAAGCACAAATTAATAATTTGTTTGTGCGACATACTGGCCTCCCTGCTGAAAAAGTTCAGAGTTCCATGGAGCGTGATAATTTCATGTCACCAACAGAAGCAAAGACGTTTGGTCTAATTGATAATGTATTAGAACACCCTCCATCACATGCCATGGAAAAGGAATGCGCAGCTGCAAGTGGGACTGGGAATACAGGGGGGAATATGTCATAATCATTTATTATGTGTTTAAAAATAAATTTAGACTGTTTTTCAAATGTTTTAATAATGCATACTCCTTTGTAACAAAAGTGAAATTTTCTAGATGATTATGTACAAACTAACTCTTTGGAATTTTGTTAAGTAGTAGGTAGTAACATTTGTGTAAACCGTCAGTGCTGGCTATTGAATAATTATGAATTTGAACAAATATATTAGTCTAATTTCTAATTATGTACCAACCAAATTAATTCTCAAAAACTATAAAGAAAAGTCAGCACAGTAACAATATAAGTGAAGTGATAAAAGTTGACCTGTGAAGTAACATTTAAAGTAAAACTAAATAATTGAACATGTAGTAATAGAAATAACTTGAGTTTTGATAACTGGCTTATTAATAGATTAATTATTTTTTTAACCCTTAAGTGATTCTTGTATAATATTCTGAATCTTGTAAACTGCTTCAGTGATTAATTTAGTAGGTAGGTATGCAAGGTGTTTTGGGGGTGACTAATGAATCTAGCTAAGTTTCATTTATAAGACACAGCTTTGTGTTATTTTAGTACAGGTATATCTTTAATTTTGAAAGAAAATACAAAGATGGATGTGATGTATTTGGATTTGTGCTTCCTGCACAAAACATGCCAGGTGTAATATCACCCATCTTTAAGCACATCTTACTTTATTTCAACCGCTGCTCTGTGTATTTTAAGTGTGATGGGTTTTAATAATTCTTTTTGTTTTTAAGCTAATAATGGTCTCCACATTACAGAACCGTAATGAAATAGTAAGAGATACAGAAATGGCTTAATTATAAAATATGATAAGCATATTTTGCTACGTGTTTAAAAATTTTAAGATTTGCAGTGGACTCTTAAATTATACCATATACAGAAAAGATGTCGATGTCAACGAAGTGTTCTAAGTAATAAGCATTTTCTGTTGACTTAAAAAATCGAAGATCTGAAATATGTGTTGGGGAGTTCTAACAGACTACTGACACTATATTATACTTATAAGACTGAGGTTTTATAAATCGATAACGTTGTTTTCTGTAGCAATTAAAATTCGAAGATTTGAAACATCTGATGTAAATTTAAAGAAACATGGTTAGTGAGTTTTCGTTCTGGTGTTTGCAATTGTTTTGGTATTTTGTGGTCTTTGAGATCCATTCAAAAGTACTTTTAAGAAGTCTATTTGAATAAAGATTATTTTGACTTTGACCTTAAGAATAAGGGAAAAGTATAAAAAATCTATCTGAAGACATTTTACAATCGAAAGTGCGATGAAGGTTTCTACAGACCTATGTAGTTTGCGGTTTGTGCGACAAAACTGTATGTATTGCGAATAGCTGTGGTTCGAATGTACTCTAGTGCGATACACTGAAGGTCGACAACATTTTTGTGCGACATAGAAGTTCAAGAATATTATGCCTATAAGGAAGATTTTTTGACAATAAGATTCAATGAAAAAATAAATAGAACATAGTTTCATTTTATTTTAATTTCTTACAACTACTCATTCCTTTGATTTGCCTTCTAGAATAATACTTCCCTACAAAATCCGTCATTACATACATATTTATCGTATCATAGCGGGGCTAAAATAATATATATTACTCTAGGGTAAAGGATGACCAACGTGCTACATTAAATATTCATCTTATAAAATCCTACTAAAATAAAAAGGTGAAAGTGGGAAGGTTTGGTTGTAAAGTGCCCTGTAAACGACCAAACTGCTTGTCAAACTTTACGTGCTTGACAAACTTTTTGATAGTGTGCAGCTACGCTTGATGCGCTTGTCAAACAGTCTACGTGTTTGACGTGTTTGATGAAAATTTAGATTGAAGTCGTGCTTGACAAACAAGTTTGTACGTGAACGGTGGTGTTTGTCAAGCAGGATGTCAGTCGTTGTGTTGCATCTTGTAAGACGGTAGGTACGCCAAATAAAAAAATACAATGGAAAGTGACGATATTATTACGGATACAGAATTTACCTTGCATTTCATATCTATTTATCGTGATATGCTGAATCTATGGAAAGTAAAATCTAAAGATTATATGGACAAGAACAAAAGAAGAAATAGCGTTTAAAAAAAATTACTAATTTACTGAAAATGTATCGCCGGAACATTACGGATGAAAAGAAGAAAAAGATTAATATTCTACGTACATGTTTTAAGCGCGAAAATAACAAAGTAAACCGAAACTTAACAAATTTGTTTGATCTTTGGCTTGATCGTATGTGCTGTTAATTGATGAAAACGTCAAGTTTGACAAGCAAATTAGTCAAGCAAGTTTGATCGTTTTCAGGGGGCTTTAGGATATTCTTACTTCTTCATGCAAAAACTACTGAACGGAATGAAAAAAAAAAATCAAAATCAAAATTATTTATTCAGGCTGTTACAAACACTTGTGAAAGTCAAGAGCTACGCCATCGGTTCGTAAATCTACGGCGGGAGACCTTGTACCGAGAAGAACTGGCAAGAAACTCGGCAAGGGCTGCTTATTTCTTTCCCTGTTTTATTTCATACAGTGCGTCAAGATTGAAAAATGACTTCATTAAATATGAAGTTCAGGGGCGTAGCTACCGCCGTATCTGCCGTATCAATTATATGGGGCCCCTGGGCGAGGGGGACCCCCAACGTGCGTAAGCAAAAATTAATAAAAACTTGTTAAACTTCTTTTTATATCAGAAATGACAAAAGTAAAAAAACGCGTAAGCGTGCGTTTGAAGGTTGGCAACACTCTCGGTTTTCGCGGACTGCGGGATTTCTCCGTTTAAGTCACAGAACAGTAAGTAATTTACTTCAATAGGGGAATCTCACGATAATCGACGTACATACGATTACAATTCTCACAGTTTATAGTAATAATAATAATCATTTAATCAAACATTTATTTTCCTTTTGTGATAAATCTGTACCCTCCATAAGAGCCCCTAAACAAATTCTTATACGGGGCCCCGCCAAGGCGCCAACAGTATTTACGTCAATCTACTCACATATCTACTCAAACAAGTTCACCGATAAATAATTTCAAATACATGAAATAAGCCATATTGAGGACGAAGCAGTTTTATCGTTTAATATTCATTTACAGTATAATATCCTTTACTGAGTAGACAATTTTTAATATGAGTTTTAAAATTAGGCAAGGGTAAGTTTAAAATTTCCTTGTCATGACGGCAAAACAAGTTTATCTTTGTTTCTAGTATTAAATTGTGTATATAACTATGTTTAATGTAAATTGTTAATATTTTTTCTAACATAAAGTATGCAATTATATTTAAACTAAGAGGCCAATGTTAAAATCCCAACTTCTTTGAATTTATCTCTAAGTGATCTTCTTGAACCCAACTGATAAATAGCCCTTACTGCTCTTTTTTGTAAAATAAATGCAGACTCTATATCTGCAGCCATTACCCACATCAGAATGCCATATGACATAGCGCTATGGAAATAACTAAAGTATACTGTCCTAGTAGTATCTACATCTGAGAGTTGCCTAATTTATCTTATTGCAAAGGCAGCTGAACTTAGTTTTCCTGCCAATAATGAAATGTGAGAATGCCATTGCAATTTAGAGTCCAGCATTACACCCAAGAAGATTGTTGAATCAACGAAGTCGAGCTTTTCATCATTAAGTTTAATTTCTGTTAGTTCAGCTTTTACATAAGGTAACATAAACTTTATACATTTGACTGGACTTTATGCATTTAACTGGAGATTATTTAGAGTAAACCTGGTTAGAAACAGAAAGGGGCCCAGAATAGATCCTTGGGGAACCCCCATTTTACTTGTGAACCATGATCTCGTACCGTTTACATCGATAGTTTAAGCTCTGAAACTGAGGTATGACAGTATTAGTTGTAGGGCAGAGTCTATGATACCATAGTAATTTAGCTTCGTTACCAGTGTTCGATGCTCAACGCCATCAAATGCCTTGGATAAGTCACAAAATACCCCAAGAGCATTCTGTGATGCCTCCCAAGCCTTGAATATATGCTTAAGAAGTGCTTCACCAGCACCAGTAGTAGAGCGACATTTTGTGAAACCATTTTATTTAGTATGCAGTAATTTATTTAAATTAAAGTAAGAAAATAAATTAATAATAATGCGGTAATATTGATATTGATACAGTGGTGGTATTAAATTCAAACAAATCTATAGTTGAATACAACAATGAAATTAATAAAACAATGGAAGAAATAATCAACTGGTTAAAAGATAATAAATGAGTTAACATTAAAAAAAACAAAATATATACAATTTCATAATCAAAGAAATAATAAACGGCTTAATCTTGAAGTACATCATGAAGGACAAACGATTGGGGAAAGTAAAGATATAAAATTTTTAGGATTAATACTGTAACCATGAATATTTTAGTGAATCATATTAAAATTAGTTGATTTGATTGTTGTCTTACCCTTCAGTTTAAAACTGAGTTGGAAATTGGTGTAGTATTATTTACGTTAGCAGAATTACTAACACAGTACCTAGTTAGACTTTGTAATATCATAACTCTATCAGAATTTAATGAAATTTGGTATAATATATGATATTCTGTTTGGATTAACAAATAGGCTTTCTATCTCACTTAATAGTTCCCTAGAGATTAAAGTCTCGCTTTTTCAAGAAAATAATAAAAAACTATGCAAAGGCGTGTTTAAAATTATTGAAATTAAGTATACATATTTTGAATAATTATCAAAATAAATGTACTGAGCTAACAGGGGCTCAATCTCTGACCACGTAATCAAATATTTTGAAGTTAGTTCTATTTTTTTATGAGTTTTTATGTTATGGTTTTTAATGGTATCTATATTTTTATATAACAGGTAACAATAAAAATATTCAATAAAGTGAAAATCTTAGGGAAGGAAATGTAGAATATTTTGCTCGACATAATTTTTTCAAGTAATCCATACTCATTATACCTATACTATAAAGAGGAAATATTTATTTGATTGTTTGTTTGTATTGATAAGCTCCGAAACCAAGAGAAATGGGAAGCTACATAATGCGCGGGAACTGATATTATAACTGTATTCGAGTTTCGGTTTCTTACTGCACGAGGAAAATGCAATAAGAAAATGTCTATGTTGCGTTTTTCATTTTAATGGTAATAAATACAAATTATATTATAACAGTACGACATCTTAGCGATATTATGTTTCTTTAACTTAAGTTGGTAACACTGCTGTTAAACTCATAATCATCATTCTTTATCATTCGTTCATAGTTATCAAAGATAGTTATTAAGGTAGATGTCAAAGTAATAAAATGAATTAAAATATCGTCAAACATCTCCAAGATACCGTACCCTAGTTCTTGTTAGAGAGTTAAGAGGTCGCACTCCTGGACTTGTATTTCTTTTATTTATTTTGGCGAATGAGGAAGTATTTAAAAAAACGAAAGCATTAAAAAAGCACCTCCACTAGATGACGACCTTAGCAAAAGTTAATTTTTGCAGGAAACGAATGGACCAAAGACAGTCATTTCCGTTCCTATTAACTAACATATTGAAGGACTGAAATTAGAAAAGTCCGAAACTTAGATATTAATACAAATACGAAAAAGTACAATTTTCCTCTGTTATTTTACTTAGTGAGCATGAACGGTTGTGTCATGCTGCACCGCAAACATTATTATATAACATTCGCGAGCTATATTGACCGGTGGGAGGTAGAATTCTTGCGAAGTGTATTGTACATAACTGCGTTATTTGTAAGCGATTGAGAGGACACACTGTATCGCCTATTATGGGTAACTTGCCACCAGAAAGAATAACTCCAAGGTTTTCATTTCTTCATTGCGGTGTAGACTATGCGGGACCAGTGTATACTTTAAACCGTAAAGGAAAGGAAGGGGTTCAAAATTAGTGAAGGGTTTCATTTGCCTATTCGTTTGCTTTGTCACTTGCGCCATCCATCTAGAGCTTGTCAGCGACCTCTCCTCTGATGCTTTTATTCTCGCATTAAAAAGACTTGTATCGCGTTGTGGTAAACCTGCTCAGGTTTCCTCTGATAATGGTAAGAACTTTGTCGGTGCTGCAAATGAGTTTTCGAAAATTCTATCAACTTGCTCTAATGATATTCTTGAATACGCATCTGAACAAGACATTAAATTTTCTTTTATTCCTTCATATACGCCTCATTTTGGTGGACTGTGGGAAGCCGGAGTGAAGTCATATAAATATCATTTACTTCGAGCTGTACGAAATGCACATTTAACATTCGAGGAATTTGGCACAGTACTTACACAAGTGGAAGCTATCCTAAATTCCCGACCCTTGAGTCCTATGTCTAGCGATCCTCACGGTTTTACCCCACTGTGTCCAGCCTCTTTTCTAATTGGTCGACCTTTAACAGCGCCTTCAACTGATCATCTAATGGATGTTCCAGTTCACCGACTGACACGCTTTCAGAGGCTAGAACAAATTCGTCAACATTTCTGCATTCGTTGGAGTAAGGAGTGTATTTCAGAGATGCAAACTAGAAAGAAATGGAAAAGGAATGAAGCTTATCTTCAACATAATACGCTGGTCGTCATCAAAGAGGACAACGTTCCACCTTTGAAATGGAATTTGGGACGCATCATTTCCACTATACCGGGAAAGGATGGAATATCAAGAGTTGCTGATATACAGACCACTGCTAGGATCATTCGTCGTGCATTTTCTCGAATTTGTCCTCTTTTCGACATTGAAGACGGTACGTTGGACGCTGGTGCTTCCAAAGCCGGGGGCATGTTCAGGCAACAACCAGAGCGGTTGCATGAAATGGAACTTCGCTACAGCATCGCGTTCTTATTGGTCAATTGCGGACACACAGATCGCCTTTCTAATTTTCGTTCAACGTTTTTTTTTAGTTCACATTCAAATTTTCTCTCGTCATTATATACGCCCTTTGTTTTAAAATAACTAATTATATTCTACGAAACATTGTAATTAATAACGAAATATACGCATTATTCAAACTATAACTGAGCATAATTGAAGACACCAAACCCTCGCTTCCAATCAAAACAATCAAAATATAAGTAAAGAGGAGATGTGTGTAGATTACTTACTTATTAGATTTACATGAGATTATATAAAATTGATCACATTACACAAAATTTTTGTTTAATTAAAGCAGTGTTAAAAATAATTTAATTGAATCCAACAGATTTTAATTAGAAAACTATGATATATATAGTAGTTGATCAATTGTGCATGCCATTTAAGATGTTCTGATTTCTATAACACAATTGTGACAGATAGTTTATCTGAGAAGTACAGTGTTATATGTAAAGGGAGCTCGGTCTGCCAATAAACTGTTAAGCAGTTTGGCGGAATAATAAATGTTATTTTTGTCAATGTACTGCTTAAGAGAAATAAAAAAAATAAAAGAAAAGAATTAGCACACTACTTCCGGTCTTTCTCTCCTCATGTTACATGTCATGGTCTGGAAGAGATCGCTTTCAGCGATAAGATCGCCTTTGCCCACCCCAGCATTAGTACCAATATTGTTAGCTTAATATTAATAATAATGTGTGAGGAATAAAGTGTCAATTATATTTATTTTTATTAAAGAAGTCAAATGTCAGAATGTTGGTTTTATCATACTGATGGTGAGATTCGGACACGGTTACGACATCCATTAAAATTTTGTATTTTTCTCCATCCAGCTAGTGTGATTAAACTATCGAATATCGAGTGCGAATTGATAATATTATTAACTCAAAAATAAGAACACTATCACGTAATTTTGCGAATTATGGGAGTTTAAAGTACTCGCCACGGCTACGCTACTATTTATTGCTAACTTTTAGCAACTAAATAAAAGTACAATCTGTCACACACTCACGGGAGAATAACCGAAAGGTAAAATTAACTTGATATAAAAATAAAATATTCTAAATACTATAAACACATAAAACTTACGAAAAGGACATAATACTCCCAACTGAAAAGCTAGCCGAGCGAGATGTCAACTACAGAGGCTATTTGTCCCTTCTAATAGGGCGACAATAATATTTTAATTAAGTGGGACTTTTCATATATATTATGGTTCAGTTTTTTCATTACTGTAGCTATTATCGTACACAATATTCTTGTAAAACTTTTTATAGGCTTTTCGTGTCATTCGATATCGACGAGCGATATCCCATGAATCGCGTGCCCATATAATATGTATGGAGAATCACAAGTATTTGTTATTCACGAGACTGCATAATCTGTCAATATCGGTCACAAATTTCATCTACAGCAAATTGCATATACGTACTCATAGTCTGTGATATTTAAAAAAAAATTAGTTCCCGCAATCAAACTAGATGTCGCTACGGTATGTTCTTGATTTCTCCATGACAACCCTTCCGGTTTTCTTTCATGTTTAAAAGTATTTTTTTTTTCAAAACGCAATAAACAACTCTTATTCTATTTGTACTTTTTCGTATTTGTATTGATATCTATGTTTCGAAGTTTTCAAATTTCAGTTTTTTTAATATTATGTTAGTTAAAAGGAACGGAAATGACTGTCTTTGGTCCATTCGTTTCTTGCAAAAACCAACTTTTGCTAGAGTCACCATCTAGTGGAGGTGCTTTTTTAGTGCTTTCGTTTTTTTTTAAATACTTCCTCATTGTATGAGAGCTTGACTGGCTCGATCTACTTTTGCGCAATCTCATATATGGGTTATACTAATATCACTAAATCATCGAAATATTTTCAATTAGACAAAAAACTATGGCAATATCCCTGCTATAAAAATAAGTGAAAAGCTCAATGGTATAGTGGTTAGCGAGTTTGATCTGCGATTGCGGAGATTAAGCGATGATCGTAGGACGATTACGATGTCCCAGTATGAATTACTGTTAAGATTGATTTCATTAATTAAGAATATCTATGATTTAGCATCACCAATTTGCATTAGGAATTCCACATGGGTTAATGAGAAATGTCGGGTGGTTAGCGCGTTTAATCTGCGAATTGAAAGGTTGACCAATTTTTTTACATGTTACTAAGTACTAAGTAAAACCGCGCCACGCCTGTCCTGCTTCACCACACTAAACCAATTAGAAATAAATTGATCACCTATCCCATTACTGGCCTTTGCGAACGTCGCTTAGGTTGTCTTGGCAATCGCAGATCATATGCTCTAACCACTTGTACACGTGCACGCAAAATCGTAACACACACTTTAATTCATAAATAAAAATATAATAAATTTAGAAAAAAATGTTGTATTATATTACGGATCTCCAATAAGTCTATCGAATTGCATCGCGCTGTATTGAGCCATGTATGAGTAAAGAGCCCTAGGATGTACCTTAAAAACCTTAAAAATAATATACAAAATCTCAAAAGATTCTAGGCCAATTATATATTATAACAGAAAACTTTGTTAACATATTTTAGTAAATTTCTTACCTGTGTGAAATAATTGGATGTGATATAAATTAACGATTATTTATTTATAATATATATTTATTATGTTGATAACAATCAAAAGCAGTACAAACGTTCTAATAACCATTTCTTTTGATACTCAATATTAAATAAATAATCATCACATAACTAAAAAATTGTTTCATTAATATCTAAGTCAAATTTTACCTTCAAAATTTCGTAACGAATTCAATTTAATTTCGTTTGTTGAAATATTTTTAAACCCTTCCATAGTGACGTACGCCAATAGTCCAAAGGGTGTCTCGCAAATTTAAAACAGGAAGATTCATACAAATTATTACACAAGATTTTTAAAATAAACAATGTGTAAGTTTCTCCGTATGTTAACCCTAATACTTTTGCTATATTATTCTTGATGTATGAGCTATAAGCACCGGTATCTATGAGTGCGCGAACTAAAATCTCTTTATTGTTTGAAACGAGTTTCACGACTATAGTCTGCAATAAAGTCATAGTTTCTAATCTGCATAGTAACTATTCCGATTTCTTTATGGGTATTTAAATAGTTTCTGACTTCGAATTTGATACTTCATCTTCTTTTTTTATTTATGGATTATTGCATTTCGCACAATTCTGCCAGTGACAAGTATTTTGAAACGTTTGTTCTTCAACGTTTTGTAATCTTTCTGATGCATCCCTTCTGCGATGAACCTAGTTTCTATACTGAGAGCATGTTCGGATACGGCGTGCCTCTTCGAAAATTTTCATTGTGGTTGAAAATTCACGCCTTGCGTTTTAAGTCCTTTATAATTTTTTTTTTTAACGGTCGCAACTAATCAATTCGGTAATTCGGGAAATTATGGAAGACTAAAGTAAACGCCACTGTAACTTTAAAAAATCAAATCATATTTTACAAATAAAACCTTTAAAAAAGCGTGGCGACTGATACATAGCGACATCTATTACATCGCAGTAACATCGCCACAACAATCGATAGCGAGAAGACTAGCATCGTCACAGCCATCGATAGCAAGACGAACTGCAAGAAGTTTCAACAGCAAGTAACGAGATGGCGCTGTACCAATACAATCAGCATAAAATTAATAACTAGAAGACATTTAGAACAAAGAAGCCTACATCGCACAGATTATATTTCATTACCAATTAACATAAATAGAACGTCCAACCTACATCGGTTGGACCGCGGTCCCCGGGCTAACAACACCTAGCTCGGAGGGAGACAATTATCCTTTAGTCTCCCTGACCAGTTGTCTCCATCACTCACAACCTTCAGCATCACAACGCAGCCAGGACCGCGGTCCCCGGGCTAACAACACCTAGCTCGGAGGGAGACAATTATCCTTTAGTCTCCCTGACCAGTTGTCTCCAAGGTCCGGTCGTGGGCTGCGAGGACCAGGTCGGGATGATGCCGTCGAGTGGTGCCAAGAATCCAGGAAGCGTCGTCGATGCTGCTGTGATGGTCCCTGGTGTGGTGATGGAGACAACTGGTCAGGGAGACTAAAGGATAATTGTCTCCCTCCGAGCTAGGTGTTGTTAGCCCGGGGACCGCGGTCCTGGCTGCGTTGTGATGCTGAAGGTTGTTGATGTTCTGCTGGGGTCACCACTTTAGGAACCCAAAGGTTGGAGGTTGGAGTCCCTATTGTGGTGAAGGAGACAACTGGCCAGGGAGACTAAAGGAT
This sequence comes from Diatraea saccharalis, assembly GCA_918026875.4. Taxonomy (NCBI): domain Eukaryota; kingdom Metazoa; phylum Arthropoda; class Insecta; order Lepidoptera; family Crambidae; genus Diatraea; species Diatraea saccharalis. Next base: position 19,640,549 of record OU893333.1, on the reverse strand, counting down.
AATTGTCTCCCTCCGAGCTAGGTGTTGTTAGCCCGGGGACCGCGGTCCAACCGATGTAGGTTGGACGTTCTATTTATGTTAATTGGTAATGAAATATAATCTGTGCGATGTAGGCTTCTTTGTTCTAAATGTCTTCTAGTTATTAATTTTATGCTGATTGTATTGGTACAGCGCCATCTCGTTACTTGCTGTTGAAACTTCTTGCAGTTCGTCTTGCTATCGATGGCTGTGACGATGCTAGTCTTCTCGCTATCGATTGTTGTGGCGATGTTACTGCGATGTAATAGATGTCGCTATGTATCAGTCGCCACAAAAGTTAAAAAAATATTTTATTTAACATTTTTTATACTGTGTTATATACTATAAGCAAGGGCGCCACCAATAAGGGGAAGAAGGAGCAGCTGCCCACTCCTAGAGATTCTAAAAAAGTTTGATTATTGTAAAGCAACCTTAAATATGACTTCACTTGCTTGATCGATCATTCCCGTACGTCGGACTAGAATGAACTTCGTTAAAGCCGGAGAATGGAAGCTTTTTTTATCTTGTTTATTTTATTTTTAAAATACATCTTATAACTTATTTACAAATCTTATTTATACAGACAAGAGCTCATGTAAGGGAGAATGGGCAATTTACTATGAGAGTTCGGGTATTTTTGCCTAACCGTGCACATTGTTGAAACCAACGGTAAACGATAGAGAATTATTTCTAGAATGAGTAGAAAAAAAAACATTTTAAAATTATGCCGCAGTTTGATAGATAATATATGAATATTTATCAGAGTTTTAGAGGTCATGTCTTTATAATATCTACGTATACAAAAGCAATAAAATGAATAATGTATTTCAAATAATCGATGACTAACGGATATTTAATTGCGAAAAAGTACATATTTATACCTACCTTATAAAAAGGAAAGTTTGGATTTTTATTGTAAAGGATAAACTCAAAAACGTCTGGGCCGATTAAAAATAGTCTTTGGCTAATATAATACCTGACCAACATCAGAGTTAAAATAATTTATTTGGTAAAAGTAGTGCTCGGAAGCATGTCAGGTCGATAAATAACTTGGAACTTAGTAGGTAGTCGTAGTAATATTGTAGTAGGTAGGCATATGCTCACCGCCAAAGAAAATATTATAACGAATGTCAGTAGCTATCTTAAGTTGTTTAGGTATTTATCTAATGGAAACTAAATATACTAACTCAAAGGTGACTGACTGACATAATGATCTATCAACGCACGCACAGACTAAACCATTAGACGGATCGGGCTGAAATTGACATGCAGATGTTATGACGCAGGAATCCGCTAAGAAAGGATTTCGATCAATTCTATCCCCAAGGGGATAAAATAGGGGCTGAAATTTTGTATGAAACTTTGACAATTTTAATCCGATCGGGCTGAGATTTTGCATGCTTAAAGCTACGAGTACTATGACGTTGGCATCCCCTAAGAAAGTATTTTGATAAATTCCACCCTTAAGGGGATATAATAGGGGATGAAACTTTAGTTCAGTTATTTTACACGATATAAAAGTAACTTTACCACGCGGACGAAGTCGCGGGCAAAAGCTATTCTTGTTATATTTATGTATAACACCGCTTAAACAAAGATGTTTCTTCCTCCGTGAAAACTTGGCAATTATTAATACTTAAATCGCAGTACCCAGTCAAGAGTAACTACGAAACGTAATTACAATGTCGATTGGTCGCGATAGTTCGAGAGTAAGGGAATCAAGTATGTAAAATAAAACAAACATATTTATGCACTTGTTTATTGATCATCATTTTACAATAATGGAGCATATTTTAATACCATATTTTATAACCATAGCATATTTAAATCTTATCCTTATGCCTATACGAATTGTTAAACCTACATGGTTTTGTAGCAGGAACACTGTCTATTCATATAAAATTGTTTTTTTTTTTTTAATATTAAGACTGTCATCTTACTCTCTTGTTTGTTTTCTTTCCAATATAATCTTTAAAAACCTTTACTACAAATTTAGTGGTTATGGCCCCTTCTTCCACCAAATCTTCGACCATCGTCGATATTGTAATGTCTTCTAGTTCAACGGTTGTAAAATTAAAGGACGTGAAAATTACAAAAACTCGTGCTTCGCCATTAAAATGGTACTAATTGATGCAGGTCTTTGGGACATTGTAACACAACTTGAAATAATGCGTACGAAACTTACATCCGAAGAATTTCAGCGAAGCAATCAAAAAGCGAGGTCCAGAATTTGCCTTAATATTTCAGAAAGTGTTTATCCTATTGTGATAAATAGCCAGAGATGTACAAAATACCCTGTACAAAGTATCTGGAATACAAGATACAAAATATTGGGTTGGCACAAAAGTAATGAGACACACTAGAAAAATCTATAACATTTCCTTTTTGAAATCAATTTTTTCGATAATAGTCTAGAATGTTGTAGAACATTCTAGGTACTTCTGGTGTATGGTATATAAAGCCGCGCTCGCGTTTTTTTTAGTCAGTTTGAAGAAAAATGGACGAGCGACAAGTTCGAACATTATACTTATACGAGTACTTGTTAGGCTCACACAGTGCGCGGGCTGCGGCTGACAATATCAACAATGCATTAGGCGCTGGAAGTAAGAAGCCATGCGAGGGTGTCCCGATGGTTTGACCGTTTTAAATCAGGAGACAGGAGCCTTGAAAGTCAGCCACGCTCAGGGCGACCACCCGCAGTGAATGATGACGATTTGCGCCGCGAACTGCAGTTGAATCCGGATGCTACCACTCGTGAATTAGCGAAAGCACTTAAATGCAGTCACCACGCCGTGGAACACCATCTGCATGAGCTTGGTTATCGAAAAGTTTTGGCTCGGTGGGTACCGCACATCCTTACAGACGCCAGTCGTGCAGTCCGTGTCGCTATCTGTCAGTCACTTTTGCTGCGACCCCGACGTAAAGAGTTTTTGTCAGATCTGGTTACTGGAGATGAATCATGGATTTATTACGAGAACGATACACGTCGTGCTTTTTGGCTGCCTCGAGAAGAAACGCCACCAACTCAATCGAAGCCGAGTCAAAATAACCGCCGAAAAATTCTGCTTTGCTGTTTCTGGGATGCGCAAGGCATACTGTTTTTTGAGCTATTACACAATGAAACTATAAACGCTGACAAATATTCAACCCAGCTTACCAAATTATCTGCCGCTATCAAGAAAAAACGACGAAGACGAGTCAATGTAGTTTTACTGCACGATAACGCTCGACCTCACGTCGCATCTGTGCTTCGCCGGCAGTTGGAGAACTTGGGCTGGGAGACGATACCCCACCCACCTTATTCCCCAGACCTCGCCCCATCAGACTATTATTTGTTTAGAGCCCTGAAACAGCATTTGCGGGGTAAACAATTTAATGACTTCTCTGACGTAGAGGCGGAGTTGAACAAATTTTTCGAGGCACAGCCATCAGAGTTCTGGGCAAAAGGCATCCAAACTTTGCCGGATCGTTGGCAAGAAGTCTTAGATACTAATGGTAATTACATCATTGACTAAACTTTTTTTATTGTAATAATAATAAAAAAGTAAAAACTTAAACCAAGTGTCTCATTACTTTTGTGCCAACCCGATACTTTTAAATTAAGTATTTCAGATACCAGATACAAAATACTTTCGAGAAAAGTATTTGAAATACTAGATACAAAATAGGTATCTTATAGATACTTTTTATAAATACAAATACTTTTCTAAAAAAAGATTTGAATTTCAGTTTGTTTATTAAAGACCACAAAAACCTAAATCTTAGACCAGATGGTAAGTGGCTTTTTTAAGCATTTTTCAGTAGAAACAATTTTTGTAAGCTTTTATTTAGTTTCACCTGTGTTTGTACTCAAACCTTACAAGCTAAATTTCACTCACTTTTCCTCCGTTTTATTTGATTGTCAATCACAATGTAACATATAAAAATGCAAATATTTAATACATCAGGTTTAAATTATTTAAAATTTTTTAGTTCCTTTTTAATAATATTTTTTTTTTCAATATAGCATGGTGAATGAAAAATTGCTGAAATATAACAACAACAATAATTATTTAAATTTAATTATAAAATTATTATTTATTTAAAAAGCTGGTTTTACGTACGACGTAAAATTACGGAGAACTGAAAATTCATTTTTTCCTAGTGAGATGAAGAGAATGGGTAAAAATAAATACAGTACTTGGTTTTTAAAATTAATGGCGTGACTTGTGACGAGGTGAATGTGCGATAGTATGTAACGGAACGTATATTAACTTTTTTTGCAGAATTACCGAAAATTATGCCCCTTTAGTGTGTTAAGCTAATTTGAAATTTTTTAGTAGAAAATACTTAGCTTCTGTGGTTGATTATAGTACGTTGGTTTGTAGGAAAGGCTTATAATACGTAGATGTACCTAAAAAGACGTAGAGTTGGTATTGCTGGTACTGTTGGTAATGCGCCATTAGTTACCATCTGATCGGATAAATCCGGTCTCAACCGGATTTGAAGTATTAACTAAGTCTTTATCTATGATATTTCCGTTTTTAATAAAATAAATGAAGCTTTATTTTCTTATTTCTATTAATCAAAGTAATCACCCATGCAATCAATACATCTTTGCCAACGCATTGGTAGTTTAATGATGCCTTCTTGAAGAAATCAGCTGGACGGGAGGCAACAAATACTTCAAAGGCATTTTGTACTGCCTCTCGGAAATTTATTTTTTTCCCGCTAAGACGTTATCCAAATTCTGGAAGAATAAGAAGTCTGTAGGCGCATGGTCTGTTAAGTACGGCGGATGACGGAGAACTTCAAACCCCAGCTCTTGTAGCTTGGGTACCGCCAATTGTGTAGTATGAGGTCGTACGTGGTCGTGCAGGAGCAGTGGAACCGAACGATTGACAAAACCTGGTTGGGGTTGTGCCAGCTTCTCCGTCATTGTGTTCAGTTCTTCACAATACACACAGTAAATCTGCAGTAATGGTCGTCCTGTTTGTAAAGAAGCTGTGATGAAATACATCCGCGTTAGACCACCAAACAGCAACCTTTTCGTAAACCAATAACGGGTGGTGCGTTCGTTTGTAAACGTTGTAATGTTGCGTGCCGCTTTGCTGCCACGATGGCACATATACTCCATAATTACTCGAATTTTTAACTTATCCATGACGACGAAAAATATTCAAATTCATTGAAAACAAAACACTTACTATTGAACAAATGACGATTTAAGAAAAAATAATTTGATATTAGAATTATCAGCCAAAAAAAATAGTTTGATTTTAAATGGCTAGTACAGTAGAACGGCAATTACATAGGTAAAGAAATAGAAATAGAAATAGAAATAGAAATAGAAAGCGTTTATTTGGTATAAAATATAAAGTAACAAAATATTACATAGCAAAAATCAAAAAAATATATATATAAGTTATACCAAACGGGCCTCTGCTCAGTATGAGCCGAAGCAACGTTTGCTACGGCACTGATTTTCAGCAGATGCCCCGAGACTTTAGGTTAACATTAATACTAATATATTAGTTACTCCATTAAAATTATTTTTATTTAATTAAAACTACTGCAATTAAAATAACATTTCCGTATAACAAATTCACACGAATATATTGCATGGGGTTAGAATGGCATCAGGCTGTGGCACTTCAGAGAAAGCAATCACTACTCTGTAACATTTGACATACTCTTTTGTTGAACCAATAAATGACTCTTGTATTTTAACTTAAAATTATAACCCGACACGGAGTTCCTTATTGGTGGAGGGATATTGTTCCAGCACTTCGTAGCTGAATACCGAAAGCTACTCCGAAATGCACTGGTCCTATATGCATTGTATTTCATGTGTGAAGCAATTCGTGTTTGACGTTCCGAGAACCTTAATTTTTCATACAAATAAGTGGGACACTTGTCTTTAATCACACCGAATAATAAACAAGCAAAGTGCAGTTTCCTACGGTTCTCCATGTTCAACATATCACTTCTGTTTAGATACGGAGTCACATGAGCGTAACGAGGAATGGGAAAACAGTATCTTGCACAAGCATTCTGTACTCTCTGTATGAGCTTTTTTGATCTAGCTAGAAGACATCCCCCAATGACTGTGTCTGCGTAATTTAATTTCGACAATATAAGCGTCTCACAGAGACGTATTCGTAGTTCTACGCTTAAATACTTCTGTATTTGGTAGGGGATCTTTAGCCTGTAGAAACACTGTCGGACCGTATCCGCAACGTGTTTCTCAAATCTCATATCACAATCAAACAGTACTCCCAAATTTCTAGCCTCAGTCACTTGATCAATTACATTGCCTCTAACTGTTAACACAGGTTTATAGGTATTAATGCAATTCGTTTGCGCCCGAGTGCCAGAAACGAGCAGTTTTGTTTTCGCTGGGTTTAGCAACAGACCGTTCATCTCTGACCACTCACCTATACGAGCCAGATCCTCATTAAATTCATTGGCCGCTAGAACCGTGTCTGTGGGTTGAAAAGATTTGTAAACCTGTAGGTCATCAGCGTACAGGTGATACTCACAATTAGCAATACATTTAGGTAAGTCGGCGGAGTATAAAATAAAAAGAATAGGCCCAAGAATAGATCCCTGAGGCACACCACAATATATAGGAGAAGTTGTAGAGTATCTTTTAGTGCCATTGGGAGATGTAACCTCAACCTTTTGACAACGGCCTGTGAGATAACTTTTAAACCACTTAACAGTATTATCATTAAACCCATAATAAGCAAGCTTCGCCAGAAGTAAAGCAATATTAACAGTATCGAATGCACGCGAGAAATCAAGCAAAACCAAAATTGATCCCTTACCCATATCTCTACCCGCCAATATGTTATCAATGACATCCAAAAGTGCAGTCGCTGTACTCATACCCGCTCTAAAGCCTGACTGCTTTTTTGGTAAGATACCATTTGCCAAGACCTAATATTAAGACAGGACTCCGCCCATTTTTTTGTTGTTTCTCAATAAAGATCCCTTGAATTAAATGGTTACTTATTAAAGCAAAATCTACCATACGATTACATCACAGATTGTGTTGTATTTTTGAAAAATAAAGGAGTATTAATTGACGATGTCAAAGAAATTATTTGAAGAATTTTTTCTATTAACAAATTTATTTTTATGACGATTAGTTGAAAAGCAGTGGGTAATTATTTTCAATATATGCAATGACAGCACTCGTTTCCGAACTACTGAAGATTTGTCAGTATTTTTTTGTATTATGCCTCATAATGCGAATATTGTTTTTTTTTTTCGCTCATGAATATGCAGTGGTCAAAAGATAGAAAAAGATTAACTGTTGAGTCAATAAAGGCAATATTGCTTTGCTCACGGGATATAATTTCAAGCATTTGCCATGTATCGAATTTCACAGTGAAATTTCTTTAAAAATAAACTTTTTGAATGCTGTTGTTAGTGGAAAAAGTATAATGTGCAAAAAAATTATAAAATTTAATAATGAGTTTAATTGATATACTGAGTTTTATTTATAGCATATAACCGGGTTTTTACATAAATCAAGATTTTTTATTGCTTGTAACTGGTTATTCGATTTCAAGCCCTATGCGCCATCTATCAATTTTTACTAGGGATGGTGTATTACACCGGTATAAGCGTACGTTCAGTTCTACGCATTTACTTTTTAAATGACACCAAACAATGTTTGGATTCGAGTTATTTTTAACTAAATATTCATTGCGTTGATAATTGAACACTTTCTTTTTGTAAATATGTATGTTTTAGGCAAAGAATGTTTTGTGATATTTATAAAATGTATGAAATAATCTTTTTATAAAGTATTTTATCAGAAAAAGTATTTAAAAGATACTAAGATACTAAACAAAAGTATTTAAATACAAGATACAAAATACTTCCTAAAGAAAGTATTTTAGATACAAGATGAAAATACGTATTTTGTATCTTGTATCTGTATTTCAAATACTTGTATCTAAGATAAGTCACATCTCTGTAAATAGCGACACCGCTGAGCAGACGTGGAAAGCTCTACAAAAAGAATATGCTGATAGTAGCCTAAGCAGACGCCTATCGCTGCTTAAGAAAATGTTCAATAGCAAATTTGAGTTATACACAAGCATAGAATTTTACATCAATGACATTCGGGACACTCAACAAAAACTGTCGGCTATGGGGAAGCCCATGGAAGATGAATTTGTTGCTGTGGTAATGCTTGCTGGATTGACTGAAGAATACTTACCAATGGTGATGGCTATCGAACATTCTGGAGCATCTATTACGTTGGATTTTGTCGCTACGACACTTTTAAAAGAAGAGCAACGGCGCGTGAATACCTCTTCCAACAACACCGTTCTTGCAACTTCGTCCAAAACGTTAAATCTGTGAACCCTGCTTTCAAGGAAAGTTGTCAAATAAGCTATTTAAAAAGTCTGAAAGTAGGTCTAATAATAAATTAGAATTAATTCATACTGACCTCTGCTGACCAATGAGTACGCATACATGGGGTAATTCTCTCTACTTACTTACTTTCACTGATGATTTTTTCTAGGAAAACTTTTGGCTATTTATTAAAAGCAAAAAGTAAAGTATTTGCAAAGTTTGTTGAATATAAACATTTAGTCGAAAATTAAACAAATTTAAAAATAAAAGCTATCCGATCGGATAATGGTCGTGAATTTGTAAGTGACTAACTTTCTCAGGGAAAATGGTATCATCCATCAACTGACGGTTCCATACAATCCTCAGCAAAATGGCTTAGCTGAACGAGTGAATCGGACAGTCATAGAAAAAGCAAGGTCAATTCTTTAAGATGACAATCTTCCTAAAGCTTATAGGGGTGAAGCTGTGAATACAGATATTTATGTTTAAAATATTTCACCAACTCAAGCTTTAAACAATAGAATACCCGAAGAAGTTTGGTTAGGTAAACGTGTAAATCTTTCACATTTAAAAGTTTTTGGCTGTCTGGCTCATGTCTTAGTATCTAAAGAAAATCGATCTAAATTACAATCTAAGACAAAATGCTGTATTTTCGTAGGGTACCCAAGCGATAGCAAAGCCTACAGTTTCGTGGATCTTGATAGTCTCAGGAGCGTTATTATTGCTCGAGATGTAGTTTTCTTAGAGGATAAGAGATACAATGATCCTTCATCCTCTCAACCTTCAAATGTCGTTGAAAACTCAACAGTTACTACAATAGAAGTCTCTGCACCTGCTCCTACTACTTCCAATGAATTACACTCTTCTACAGCCGGGCAAGACTCATCTTCTGAACCTTTTATAGAATGTATATAACTTCAGAAGAGACAGCAATAAACTTCTTATTGTTGCTCTAAGTGTTGGAGCAAATTACCAATTACATTTATAAGAAAACTATACGACTCAATGCCATCCCGTATTTTTTATTTAATTCAAAAGAATGGAAAAGGCATTGATTATTAATCAATAAAAAATGTTAATAATAAAATTTATTATTAATATATATTATATTTTATTTAATGGTCGTATTCAAGTGGCGCGGCACATTGGCTATTGGAATTGTTGCGGGCGCCTCGTTGAGTGTTTTTGGTGTTCAATTGTTTATAGTTAAACGTGGCATGTCTTAAGATTTAAATACCTTTTATTTCTAGATATTTATTTTGATTCATATTTTAAAGAGCAAAGGAAAATGCACTGGTCCTATTCATGTGGCACGGTGTGTATATAAAATATAGCCAACTGATCTTATAATAATTATAGTTAAATCATGACATTTAAACTTACTAAAAAGAGAAAAGATGACCGATTTAAATGCCACCGTAAAGTTCATTTAACATATTAATTTTGCTTTGTTTACGAAACGGCATCAACGATTGGTCTATGTCTGTAATTGCTTGAAGTTGTTTTTACAAAACTTCGAAGAAAATTAGTCTGATTATAAATTTGAACAACAAGTATGAGACCAGAGATACTTTTAGCCATTGTATGTGGTCCGTGCGGCTAAAGACAGCATGGCAGAACTAGAGCTCGTTGGAATGACGACATAGTAAAATTAGTGGGAGGGGACTGGATGGACGTCGCGAAAGACAAGGACAGATGGAGGCACCTGGTTTAAAATATTGGTTAAAGTATTTTTTTTATGTTTTGTTTTATAACAACACACACAATAATTTAATATTATGTTAAAAGAAACTATATGCCTAGAGTAAAATAAACTACTATTTATATCTAAGTGGGACTTTATTTTAGTAATTTATATGATAATTTGTTTAATAAACATTATTAAATTAAATATTGATTAAGAAATTCAGATACAAAACTTTGCAGAGAATCAGAGCGCTTCTTTATTTTGGGAAAAAATTATTTCATGCTGAAAATTTGCATGTAAATTCAGACCAAATAAAAAGTATAGACGGAGTTTTGCCTAACAGAAAAGTGAAGCCGACAAAACTACGCCTCGGCGTATTCGTACACAGTCTCACGCACACATACATAACGAAACTACGCCTTCCTTATCTTATCAGTCTAACTAAAGACAGTGTGCGGAATGTTTCATTATAAAAAAATCAAAAATTTCTTACTAACTGCCGAATTGTGTAGTAAAAGGTTGTAAAAACCAATCGTCAAAAAATAAAAAGCAGGATGGAATCACATTTCACACATAAGTTAATTTAAAAATTAAATTTATGTAATTGCTTGGAACACAAAACCTCAGCCAAATATTACCATCGTTAAACGTTATTATTTACCCCGAAATCAGGTAACTTTAATTTTATAACGCGTTATTTCTAACAAAACACAAATTACGTTATGTATTTTTTTCTTGCTGTATGGAAATGATATTTAATAAATTTTGCATTCAAAATGCTACATAGAGGTCCAGATCACAGATATTGAAGTGTTAGAATAAGGAAGTAATAAATAAAAAAACGGGCTTAATTTTTTACTTCTTTATTTTTACTAAACGGGTTTGCATACATTTTTTCATTTCCAAACCGACATCAAAATGTGAAAGAGAAGTCGAAATGAACCTTCATGGAATCCAACTTGGCGCAGCGTAGTTTCTTAGACTTATTTTAAGAGCTATGATTATACTATAAAAGGGTCACGTCGAATAAAACAAAACTTATATCCAAAGGTTTCAAAATTTCTATATATTAAAATTTTTGTTAACAAAGTGGAAGTTTTCAAACCTAACTTAAAAATTTATTAAATAGTCTCTCTGATGTATGGCCTCCAATAATAATTACCTACACTTAAAGATTTAAGACTATCTATGCTGATATTGACAAACAAATTTACATTATATTATTAAATAGCATAGCGTTAATGTTAGCTCTATAACGTCGTAACGTTATGTTATTGGGGTGTTTTTAATGACTATGGTCACACTGGCACGCACACTACAATTGCTAAAAATCGGCTTCACTTTGTTTATTCAGCGAACTCCGTCTTTACTTTTTATTTGGTGTGAGCATGTAAATTCTAATCATTTTCGGGAGAGATGTTAAGTATAATTAAGAATCAAACGATTTAAATATACGAATATCTTGACCGAAGATGATTAGGGTTTAAATGCAGCAGTACACGAAATGGTAGCCGTTTTATTTTTCAACCAACAACTAGCACCGAAACCATACACCAGTTTCTGCCTGTTATTGACGTGAAAATATCACTTCAAAAACAGTAGCAGAGACACATTTTGTCTAATTGATAATATATTAAAATATCCCTCATCACATGCTATGGAAATGAAATCTACTAAAGATAATTCATAATCAAAAATAAATGAAGACTGTTTTTATAATCTTTTATTAATGCATACTTTTTAGGTACAGCAGTAAAATTTGTAGATGATTATGTACAAACTAACTCTCTGGAATTGGTTAAAATCCAATTGTAGTAGTAAGTAACATTTGTGTAAACCGTCAGTGCTGGCAACAAGGGATTTCTGAATGATACTATTCCAATTTCTATAAAATTTGAAGTTATCAAGGCGCTGCCAGAATCACCTCTGTAAATTATATACCAAATAAATTAATTCTCAAAAAATATAAAAGGAAGTCTGTATAGTTACAATATAACTGAAGTGAAAAAATTGATATGTGGAATAACATTTAAGTACCGAAAACCTTTTAAATAATAGAACATGTACTTGAAGTAATAAAAATAACATATTTTGATAATTTACTTAAAAACAGATTAAATATATTTTTTATCTACATCAAATTGAAAAATTCGAATCACGAATTCAAAGACGATTCTATCCATACGCACTTTATAAACGCAAATACATAAAATTAAAAATAAAACTCATTATAGTACCGCCAACTGTATCATAAAACTCATTATAGTACTGCTATCTTTTTTTATTCATTAAACTAGTCTATGGTTTTAGGCTGAATATGAAAAAAAAGGCGCACGCATGCGCAGTTCGAACTGTGAAAAAAAGGCGCACGCATAAATTACTTCCTTGTTACCTACCTACATCGTTTAATTTCAATTTTTCCTATGAGTGAAGATAAAGTAGTGTATGCAACTGCATATAGCTTAGGTATTAAAACACTCGAGTCAACCTATTATCGCAGATAAACAGACTCTCGTGTTTCTTATATGACAGTTGCATAAACTACTATTAATTTTACTACTATGTAGACAATAAACATTACAATACCCTTTAACAACTGATTCTTGCCTAATAATCTGAATTTTGTAAACTGTTCTAACAATTAACTTTGTATGCAAGGTGTTTAGGGGGTGACCAATTTATAATAGCTAAGTTTCATTTACATTTATTTTAGTTTAAGCGTATCTTTAATTTTGAAAGAAAATACTTACGAAGCTGGATGTGATACATTTGGATTTATGCTTCCTGCACAAAACATGCCAGGTGTAATCCTCCTGATACTTAAGCATGTCTTCCTTGGTATCAACCGCTGCTCTGTGTATTTCAATTGCGAACTATGCTCGCGTGTTATTTCCTAAGACACAGTCGTAATTTAAATTTTACATGTTTTTGACTCAGACGAATATTTACCACCCGAGTGGAAGCTTAGGATTGGAAAAATTAAGATATAATTTTTGGCTTTCGGTACAAGTTCCGGTTCAAGGCAACACTTCGCCAGTGTGAGACCTAACCACGACGCGAACGCGAAGTGCACATCGTTCGCTCACTACTAGAGTTTGGCAAGCGAAACGTGACACCACCTATTTTTCCGTTTTCATATGGCAACAACATAGAACTGTCAGTTTGACACTACGTTAGACAATTCAAGAATATTGAATTTTGTTGTTTTTGCGAATTTGAACTTGTGTTTTTGGTTAAAAATTATGTCGAAGCCGATAAAAAGTTCATCGAGGAAACTTCTTTCCATCATGATTGACAAGTTTACTGAAGTGAAAACTGAATTAAATAAAAATTTCATGGAGAAATTACAACGATTAGATAAAGTTGTATCTTTTTTAGGTTAGTTTTGTATTATAATTTTGATACTTTCGTTTTAATTTTCTGTAATTAACTAAACAGATATTTTTTATAAAATATTGCTCTATTTCAGATAACTGTGATGGTGATATTCAACCAATAATGGAGGAGATAAATGCAATAAAAACTTTAGAAAAACAAGAAATGCTGAATTCGGAAACGCAGTACTTACAAAAAATTTCTTCAATGACAGGTCTCTTTTCTTGTTTTGATTTAAGATAGATTGATAGTATTCCTATAATATTTACATAGGTTTTTTATGATGTATTGGTTTTTATTGTTGACATCCAATGATGTCATAAGAATGTTTTGTTTAACAAGGAAATTCACAGAATTCATGAAACTAATCAAACCATGTAATTGTTATACATGCTAAATATGCACATAAACTTAACTAAATTAAACATAAATTGCATTCATAGTTGAATAGGTATTTAAATTATTTTGATGTATGTGTCTATCATTATTTGCTTTTAAATACATTTAACATATCTTTGTTTCAAAGTGTTTAATCTTTTATAGATGTAAGTATAAGGACACTAAGAAGGATAAAAAATGAAGCATTAATTAATAAAGGAAAATGGGACACTCCTGGGAAAAAACGACCTCATCAACCAACAGTGTCTGCTTTAGATAATTTTGATTTAAGTGCAATTCGGAATAAAGTAAATGAATTTTACTGTGTGAAAAAAATTGTTCCAACATTAAGAAGCCTTCACAATGAATTAAAAGATGCAATAGGATTCAGTGGTAGCCGTGAGACTTTACGAAAAATTATGCTTAAGAATGGATTTTCTTTTAAAAGCAATGAAAATGAACGTTCTATGCTTATAGAAAAATACCAGATTTCTGCATGGAGGCACAAGTATTTGAGAGAAATAAATATAAAACGAAACGAAGGAAAGCAAATTGTGTACCTTGATGAAACTTATGTACATCAGAATTATAAAGTTAAAAAGTCTTGGCAAGGACCTTCAACAACTGGTGTCACTACAAAGATATCCTCTGGAAAACGGCATATTGTTGTGCATGCTGGATCTGAGGAAGGTTTTGTGCCTGGTGCATTATTAGTGTTCAGTAGTAAATCCAAATCTGCTGATTATCATGATGATATGAACTCATCGAACTTTATGAAATGGGTCAGAGAAAAATTAATACCAAATTTAAGTAAGCCCAGTGTAATTGTTATGGATAATGCCAGCTACCATATAAAACAAATCAATAAACCGCCTATAATGTCTAATACCAAAGCAGATATCCGTAAATGGCTTGTAAATAATGGAATACATTTTGAGGAATATCAGACAAAGGCAGAGTTAATGTGTTTGGTTAATGATAAGAAAACATTGCCTGTATATGAAGCTGAAGAGATTTTAAAAGAACATAATCATGAACTTTTATTGCTGCCACCGTATCATTGTGACTTAAACCCAATAGAGATGGTTTGGAGTCAAGCAAAAAGAAAAATTGCAAGCAGAAACATTGGAATACCAGGAAAGGAAATGGAAAACTTAATAATAGAGTGTTTTAACTTAATTACCCCTAGTGACTGGAAGAAATACACTGATCATGTTTTAAATGTCGAAAATGATTACAAATTAAAAGATGGCATTGTTGAAAACGAACTTGAAAAATTTATTATATCTGTTGGTGCAGACAGTAGTGAAGAGAGTGACTCTGATGATTCCTTGTCATTGTTATCAGGTGTAGAATATTTAGAAACAGATTTTGACTATGAATCAGACTAAAGTATTTTTAGTCTGATTCATAGTCAAAATCTTATCTTAAATTTTCTATTGTGATTAACATGATGATTTTGTGACACCTGTATTATGTAATTTATCCATGGCACTTAATTGTAACAAAAATAAATGTTTTTTTTATTGTAATCTGGTGTTTATATTGACTAATTTAATTTGATAGATAGTGGTTCTGGATCAGAGCAAAAGGTTGTGATGAAAATCCCTTACGAGACATGTATGTGTTATGAACACATTATAAATATAAGGGCCAGAAATCAAAATTGGCTAACATCACATTTATTTAAAAAATGTGGCCAGAGTCGCCCATATTCATTACGAAAAAACAAAGAAGTCGTTGCAAAAAACACCCTTTTAATTAATGACAAATATGAATTTTTAATATTATAAGTGCTGTTAGCCAATAGGTATAACGAATGGGTTAAAAAAAAGATTCGATTTAGTCCGTCAGTCAGATAATAGAAAAATATTGGATACGTATTTTTTTTCGCTTTAATTTAACAACAAATGGCTTAAGAGGTACTATGCGACGACTTCAAATATGCTTTGCAACAATGTTACTTTAATACAGTTTATCGATACGAAATCAAGTGTCAAAATGGAGTCCAGTGGAGAATGCCGATATTGACATTTCGAAATTGCTCATCATTGATAGAGAATACGAAATAGTGATTTTGACACAATCAAAGTGTCTATTTTTTACGGTGATGACGATTCTTGGTTGTCAGTTGAGTTAGTGAATAGGCCTACTGATATGCTGTTAACTGTACAATTAAGAACAGTCACGCTTTAGTCAAATGTTCCAAAACAAATAATTTTAATTGATATCTAAATGTTAAGATTAAATATAATTAATAAAAGTATCAAAATTATTTTGCAGTACTACATTCAGTGTTTACTGCTTAAGAATTTTTGAAATTGCTGCCCTTTTCTTGTGACACGTTTCGCTTGCCAGACTCTATTGTATGGATTTGTCTGCCCGTGCGCCGATTGTTATTTACATTTTACCTTTTTATTTCACACCTTCTAAAATCGGAATCGGAATCTAATATCGATTTTTTTTAACACCGCCTTGGACAATTGGTTGCGTGCCCTGAAGGGGCAACGAACTAGACTTGAGTAGCTCGCGAGCGAGTTATATAAATGTAACATTTGTCTTAAGTGAGTTAATATATCATTTCGCTCGCCTATGTTTGAAACATATCTTTATATCTTCATAACACGATAACTGCGAGTGAATGAAATAGTCCTGGCAAAACTTCTAGCTCGTATTGAAGTTGTGATGCGTAGGGATAAGTTGTTTTATACACATAATGATAAAGTTTACTTTCTTACCGCTGCTATGCTCGAAACAACTTCAGAGCGATCTAGAGGTTTGGCACAAACGATACGTTGGATACATGCGTATGAAAGGAGTCTCATAGTAGGAACCTACATAAATGTAAATAAAATTTGTAAAAAGCCATTTAGTTTTAATACGTCAACAAAATGATTTCAAACTAAAAGAATGAAGCTGCGAACGTTTCACTTTCGACTATCTCGTTTGGTGCTATAGTTAATAACGCAAATCATTATACACCCCAATTAGAAAATGCATTTATAATCGTAAAACGAGAACTTGAATTTTACTTTTATGCACTAAAACTTTGTTTATGTGTGGATACGGTTATACTAATTGCTGGATAACAGTGTGAACATCTTACAAATCCACACAATGACGTCAAAATTACGGTTTAGCCTACAACTACAAATGTATGTACCTACAGTGCAATACTACAATGATACCTACTAATAAAAAATCTCAACGTGAAATATTATTCTGTATCGAGATTCAAAGTGTTTTTAAGTTTAGGCAATAATTATGATTCTTACTTGCTATGTGTATCGGCTACTATAGACTTGCGATCACGTATCACACGGCGAGCACAGTATCACCACATTGTGCCTAACTCTTAAGCATTTCGATGTATTTACTTTACGTTAGTACAACGAATAATCATCGCAAGTGAAATTGAAAATTCGATAAACTTAAATTGCTATAAAATAATCATCCACTGCCACCGTCATGTTTGTCACATGTGTCCATGAACTTATTACTTATAATAGGACTCAAAACTGCGAAAAATTGTAACTACAAAAATGAACCTTATCGCTACCG
This sequence comes from Diatraea saccharalis, assembly GCA_918026875.4. NCBI lineage: Eukaryota > Metazoa > Arthropoda > Insecta > Lepidoptera > Crambidae > Diatraea > Diatraea saccharalis. The sequence goes on along the minus strand of OU893333.1, from coordinate 19,623,175 downwards.
ATTAAAGTATATTTTTAATGCTTTGTGTACAGAAGCTAATCCGAGCCGAGAAAGATGTCATAACGGAGGCCGTGTGTCTTGTTCTTTCATATTTAAAATAAATTAACTTAGTGGAGTTATTTGTATTTTAATGGAAACTATTTTAAAATTTTAAGTTATTATATAATTATTTTATGTAATAACTTAAAATTTGAAATTTTATTTCACTAGTTTTTTATACATTCCAACGTAACGTGGTCGTAATGAGGAAGTATTTAAAAAAAGAAAGCACTGTTGATGAGTTGTTTATTGAGTTTTATAAATTAATTTACTTTTATACAAAAAGAAAACCGGAAGGGTTGTCATGGTGAAATCAAAAAAGTACCGTAGCCGACATCTTGTCTGATTTCGGGAACTAACTTTTTCTTAAATACTTCTTCATACTTTTTTTCACGATTAAGATAAAAACAACAACTTTGTAAATCTAAAAACTATATTTACCATGAGATCTTTTAATAAGGGGGTGATAGTGTATGTGGTCATAGCAAAGTATTTATACAGATTTTCAAACAAAAAAGAAATGCTACAAAAATGTCTCAACAGTTGGTGGCAGATACGTGAAGCAGAAAATTCAGTTGTATGCAGTCGTCACTGTGAAAGGGTTTAAAAATATTTCAACAGATGAAATAAAATTTTATTCGTTACGAAATTTTAAGGGTATAATTGGACTTAAAACTATTTTTGTAATGTAATAATTAGTTATTTAATATTTAATTTCAAAAGAAATGTTTATTAGAACATTTGTACTACAAATTTATTGTTATCGACGTAATCAATATATATCTCTTTACTCTCTTAGGCTCTTTACTTAACTCAATGGAGCGCGATGCAATTCGACAGACTTATTGGAGATGCGTAATATAATTCAAAGTTTTATAATTTCAATATATTTTTGTATAAGAGGTAAAGCGTCTGTGTTACGGTGTTGTGTGCATATGTACAGGTGGTTAGCGAGTTTGATCTGCGATTGCGAAATTTAAGTGACCTTCGCAATAACTAGTAGTGGGATGGGTGATCAATTTTTTTCTAATTGGTTGAGCGTAGTGGATAGGCGTTGTAAGTAGAGGCGATGTGGTGCTGTGTGGAGTGGGGTGCGGCGGGTTTTTGCTCTATTTTATTCTCTTGTGTTTAGTAACATGTACAATAATTTGGTCACCCATACAATTCAAGGATCAAACGCGCTTTCCCCCGGCAGTCCTTATGCGGTTTGATGGCGCTAAAGATACAGGTATTCTTAATGGATGAAATCAATCTACTTAGTACTGGAACAACTTGATCGTCCTAAATGGATCCGAAAAAATATTGACCATCGATCCTATTACTGGTCTCTGCGATCGTCGCTTAACCTCCGCAGTCATTGATCGAATACGCTAAACACTACACCATCGAGCTATTCAATTAATTAATTAGATGGAGGGATATTGCCAAACTTTTGCCAAATTGAATATATTTTGATAATTTGTTTACCCGTGCATGTGAGATTGCGCAAATGTAGATCGAGCCCATCGAGCCGGTCGAGCTGGCCGAGCCCTCATAAAATTGCAGCGATGTCTCCGATTATGAGTATGTACATGCAATTCGATGTAGAGGAAATTTGTCACCGATATTGACAGACTGTGCAATCTCATGAGTAAACAAACACTTGTGATTTTCCATACATATATTGCGCACTTGTAGCGTGCGCGAAACGTGCGAGACGTATATATCATCGATATCGAATTGCCCGAAAAGCTTATAAGCAATAAATAATAAAAATATATTTATTGTACCAAAAAGTTTAACGAGATTATTGTGTACGATAATAGTCGCAGTAGTTAAAAAGAAAGAAAAGTCTCACTTAATTAAAATTGTATTGTCCTGTTATAAGTACTAAGTTCATGCATAAGTCATGTTCATTTGTGGTATAGTATTTATATTATCTTGTGTATCCTAGCGATTAAGAGCATTTTAGACTTAAGGCAAATTAAAAGAAAGCTCATTTTTCTTTGTTGGTTTTTTTATGTTGTATTTTATTACAAGCTAAGAATATAGTGCATTTGAAAATACCTTATTATGACTAAGCTTGCAACAAATAGTATATTCGGCCATATGCCGAATACCGAATATTCGGCGAGCTTCCTGGCCTAATAACCGAATAGTAGGCATAAGTATTCGGCCGGAATGTGGCGCCAAAACTTGTATCAACGTGATTGTTTCGCGCTGAATTGTTGTAATGTACTCACCACTCTTTTAGCCCGGGCCGCCCGTGTACTGCATGTTTTGACAAGTTTAGTTCGAGCATATCGTAAATACGTTAAGTGCAGTTTCTAGTACACTCTGCGTTTTAATTTGTTTGTAAGTGAAATTGTGAAAGATTCAACAAATAAACAATTACATAATTATCTACCTACTTTTATAATAATAATAATAAATAAGAATAATGATCGACTAGACTTGTAAATAGAAATCGCATATCGAGACTCGAAGTATGTCTATATACTTCGAGTCTACTTTACTGATGAAAGTGACTTGAAAAATGTCGTGATCGATAGTCTAAAGATGAGTTGTGAAGAAAACAACGACGGTAGCGCGAATTCGTCCCCTACTTTGGTTAAGAAGATGAAAACTGAAGAGCAAAGTTTATACCAGAGTATTCACTCAACTTTTATGGATTGCTCCGAAGAAGTGATAGCAGAAAAAAACAGCTTATAGAGACAAAAATGCAACTGCATTTGAGACAGAAATAAATCTTTTTTTAAGTATTAATAACATATCACGGCATGACAATCCGATACGTGGTGGCGAGCAAGAAAATAAAGATTTCAGTAAATAATTATCGGCGTCAGGAAGTTGTGTTTATTCAGAGCGCCTTTCTCTGAAGCTGGCCAAGTCTACAAGAAAAAAGAAGTAAACTACTTCCTGAAAATGCAGAATAATTAATATTTCTACACCATAAACTTCTGCTTCTAAACTCTGATTACGACAACAATTCAAATGCATAAAAAATCATTAATTTTTGTAATGCAGAAGATGATTGTGTACTCTCTGTTCTCGACTTTAATGATTATAAGAAATATTAAAATAATATTATAAATCAATCAATAATTTCTTTTACTGAATTATCTCATTACAACAAAATATAATTATTAGGTAATTAAGTATTCTGTATTCGGCCGAATAGTATCGACATATTCGGTATTCGGCCGAATATAACAAAAGTAGCCGAATAGGCCGAATACCGAATACTAACCGAATATTCGTTGCAAGTCTACTTATTACATACACTTAAGTTTATTTTTTGTTTGTGACGGTTGTAATGGTTACGGATAACCATAATTTACTTGATTCCAATTAAATTTAGTAAAAAATTACCTATGTTAGAAGTTGTTGAAATCGAATCAGTATCTGATTTTAAAAAACTACTTTCAGGATGTGCATTAATTGAACATATCCGTTGAACATAGAAAATCCGTTAGGTTTCAGATTTAGAAAGGATGCAAAATTTGCAATCCTTTGTTTTTTGGCTGATATATACATGTCATCAAAATATTTAGGTAATGTCTGATGAAAAGCATTTTTTGTTTTTTTTTTTTTTTTTATAAAAAGAAAAGTACTGGTTCGATTTCGATAAATTTAAATGACCACTTCGGTCCATTAAGCTGTCGAAAAAAAAGAATTTTGAAAATCGGTATACAATTGGCGGAAAAATCGCTGAACATACATAAAAAAACATACATTGCCGTCATAATAAATCAAAGTTAAAACAAAAAATTACACTCACATCAATGATCCCCCATCCTGCGATCTTGCCTTCGTATTCATTTGGAAAACTTTTTGATATGATTACCCTTTTAATGTTCTCGTTTAATGGAAAAGACCTTTCCAACTCAAGTAATGAGATATCGTTTTCCACCGGACTTTCTTTGTATTCTTTGTGTATGATTGCATCTACAAGATTCCTTACGATGGATAGCTTCAAAAGAAATACAATGAACCCTTTAGGTTCAACTCAGACAGTTTACGTACATGATATCTTGTTGATGATAATAAAACAGATCCTGGGGTGTGACCCCCTCACACTCTAGCCACAGGGTATCTAGCAATAAAAAAAATTAAGCCTTAACATCGCTAAAATGTTGTATCCTATGGCTAGAGTTACGGGTAGAGAGGAGGTCGCATTCCTGGACTTGCATTTCTTGTCTTTTTTCTTAATTTGGTGAATTTTCTACATTAACCTTATCAAAATTCTACAACAAAGCAGCTTTCGGACATTTGGAGCTTAGTGTGATACTATCAAGATATTTTCAAACTTCTTGAATTCTTGCACCCATCTTAACATAAAGAAACCTTTTTAATAGTATGATTTTTAATTTGTATCTTAATTAATTATAAATTAAAAATTAATAATTATCCCTTTGTTGAATATTACAGAATGAAATAAAAATCGTGGTTCAGAAGTTTTAGTTTATGTCAGTACCGCACAAAAATTTGATAGGTATCCAACTTTTGCCTAAATATTTTCACTTTACCCACTTCCCATGTACCCCGGCAGTACTAACCATGCATCTTCTTGCTTGCACCCAATGGCAGGAGACCTCCCTGTCCGGTAAGAAAGTACTTAGAAAAAATCACCTACAATTTTTTTATCAGATAAAGCCAGCGGGTGATCAATTCTTTCGAGTGTATCTTATCTGGAGATCGAGATACTATTTTTGTTTTTATTTTCGGTCTTTTCATTATTCCAGATTTTTTTTATGTCTCTCACTTCACAGTTGAATGATCACTGAATACAGAGCATTGTGATTTTAAAATACAGTGTTTTTCAATGGAAAAAAGATGCCATTGGAAAACTCTTGTATCTCTCACTGTCAGAAAGATCGTAAAAAAAGTACTAACGTAATACTCACAACTTTGTTATCCACATGCTATAAGTAGGTATATATGTTTTTTTTCTATATTCTGTATTGATGAATAGCATGTGTAGATGTTGACGGAGGTGCATAGCACCTAATCCTGACGGCGCTCATGTCTCATCGAAAGCCTTTATCATTATTTAAGTACTTACCTTTTTTGAATAATCTTCATATCCTCCTAACGCATCTACACGATCAATTTTGCTTTTAATTTTGCATCCATCGACGCAATGAGCTGCTGTTAGTAATATTTTCTGATTTAGTACAGAGGACCCACACGTCCACGTCTTTTTTTTACACTGTGCTACTAAAAAAACTGCATGTGGAAATAGTTCTATATGAGTAAAAGATCCCCCCACAATCTTTGATTCTAGATCGCAATGGGTTAATTTAAAAAAAAACATAATTAATACTAATACGTAAGTTGCACTCCATCTTGTAACGAATTGCATAACGTAGTCTTTATAATTCTGCCAGTATAATATGGTACGTAATCTTTGGTTCGGACTAACTAATTAGATTTTTATTACGTTTCCCTTCGAAAGCGATTTGGTAATTTAAGATTATAGCCGCTGGCTAATTTACTTTAGCTGACCTGAGATTATATCGATAAAAAGATTATTCGAGTTCATGGATTCACCATGGATTCTGTACCTAATGTACATAAAGAACTGTAGATAGGCTTAAATTTAAATGTCAGAATGTTTGTATTATAACAATAATGGTGTGATTCGGACATGGTTACGACATTCATTAAAATTTGTGTTTCTCTCCATCCATGTAGGGTAGTGTGGTCATTACTTGATTAAATCACTACTTGAATTAGCCATCTCCATCACTATGACAGAAAATATATTGGTAATATCATGAATAATTACTAAAGCATGGAATCATGCTAAAATACATGTATTTGTCTATTTTTTTTTCTTACGACCCGTGTTAATGCGTTAGAAAGAGATGTTTTAATATTTATTTGTCATGTCTCAATTTTTGTAGGGTCACGAGGTTTTGCTTATAGATTTATTATTTTATCTTAATGACGTTCCTTGTCGACATTTTATCGATAAATACGAATCGATATAAATAAGACACGGTGATGTGTTTTTTTTTATGTTAATTTTTTTTAATAAATTAAATGTGTATTTTTAATAAAACTAATATGAAATTATTATTACATTTTCAAAACACAATTTCTTAAAAACTGAAAGTTGCAATAAAATATTATCCGGGTGTAATAAAGATTTTTTGACAATATGATTGTCAAAAAATCTTTATTCTTATTTAATTTTATATGGCATGTTGTATTAAAACAACAAATTTTTTTGAACGATAGATAACAGTTAACAGATAAATTATAATTTAAACAAATTCGATTTCGTTAAATCTTATGTAATATCAATTACATAAAAAAAAATATATATATAAAAGTCGCGGTTCAATAAAAGTACTGTGATAAACATATCCTTCTAACGATTAGATCATTTGCAACTGAATAAGTGCAAAGATTATCGATTCTCAGATAGATTTTAGATCAGAATCATGATTCCTTTTAGCCCATGTCAAATTTGGTATTCTTAAACGTTGTTAAGCCACTGTTTCAAGGCTTCAGTTTTTGGAAATCTGTAGCAAAATAAAGTTCGTGTCAATATTAATAGTGTAGTATTTTAATCAGATGATTTTGATGTTCGCAGAGGTCCACCACTTTTAACTCTCTTTAAGGTAGAATTTCCAAAATTCGCTCCTACAATTAGTATCTACGCAATAATGTACCCTCGCAAATTTCAAATCTCTATGACCAGCGTTTTAGGTTGTTTGTTGTCTATTAGTAAATTATAGACTATATTCTTCACTTCCGTAATGGTCCGAAGGCGCTAAGATGATTAGAGATTTTGAAGAGCTGATTCGAGAGCGCGCCACGACATTTTATAGAAATCTAATTATTTGTTGAAATAGAAATACAAACATCAAATGGCTGACCGCATCATGAATTGGTTAATTCTACGATCTGGCCACGACATACCTATATACTTGGAAACCTATACCACGGTGCTGACATAATATAAGTAATCAACTGTAATAAAAAAGGATTTATGAAAATTATCAACTAGAAAATCTTAGATTAAGACCTAGCAATACTTATCCTCAATAAATTAATCACTGATGATTACTGATTTTGTTTGGGTAACAGCTGGGAAATACACAAAAAATTATGTACATAGAATGTTTTTTACAGTGATGGTCCTTGATTTATGTAGACAATCCGGTTCTAAATTACGAATATACTTCCTATCTAATATAAACTTTGTCACAAATAAATTACCTTAAGCTTGTCATCATCATCAGCCTATGTTCGTCCATTTTTGGACGTAGGCCTCACACACTCCATTGAACGCGATCTTCGGCTACTCTTATTCATTTTCTGCCAGCTACCTCATGTCACTAACAGAAACTTTTGGTCTAATTGATAATATATTAAAACATCCTTCATCATTTGCTATGGAAACGGTATGAACAGCTGCAAATGGGACTGGGAATACAGAGGGAAAGACATCATAATCATTTATTATCTGTTGTAAAAATAAATGTAGACAGTTTTTTTATAAGCTTTTATTAATTCATACTTTTTTTACAACAGTGAAGTTTAGTAGATTATTATGTACAAACTAATACTCTGGAATTAATTAGGATCCAATTGTAGTAGTAAGTAACATTTGTGTAAACCACCAGTGCTTGGAGTCGGTCATCTCTGAATGATACTAGTCCAATTATTATGAAATTCGAAGTGATCAATGCGCTGCCAGAATCACCTCTGTAAATTGTATACCAATCAAATTAATTCTCAAAAAATATAAAGGAAAGTCTGCATAGGTACAATATAACTGAAGTGACAAATTGACCTGTGAAATTACATATAAGTAACCTTTTTTAATAATTAAGCATGTACTTGAAGTACTAAAAATAGCATGTGTTTTGATAATTTGCATAAAAGCAGATTAAATATATATTATTAGCCTTAAACAAGACTTGTTTAAGATGATTCTTGTATAATAAACTGAATCTTGCAAACTACTCCACTGATTAATTTAGCATGCAGGGTGTTTCGGGGGTAGCTAATCGATCTAGTTAGGTTTCATTTACAGAAGACAGAACTTTGTGTTATTTTACTTTAGGCGTGTATTTAATTTTGAAAGCATATACTTACGAAGATGGATGTGATATATTTGGATTTGTGCTTCCTGCACAAAGCATGCCAGGTGTAATATTACCGACCATAAAGCATGTCTCTCTTGATGCCAACTGCTGGTCTACGTATTTCAAGTGCGTACTTCGGTCGCGTTTTATTTCCTAAAGCAAAGTCGTAATTATAATCTTATTTTCTATCTGACAGACCTTGGTTTTGACTCTGTCGCAGATTTACCACCAGAGTAGGAGCTTAGGAGTGGCAAATTGAGACCAATAATTTTTGTCTTAGTAAGTGTTAAGATAGTCTTACAGAAATCAAAATATTTGTAACCAGTGCACAGAGAAGATTGGCAGATACTGTTGATTACCGCCTTTAGACCACAAACTGGGCGTCCGTGGTCGTGGTAGCGGCATTGTTTATTTTATTTATCTTTTAAAATGACACTGTATTTACAATTGAAAAAGAAAATAATAATCAATAAAAATGTACAACTGTAAGTATGAGAGAAAATGTGATAGGATGCAAGTATGTGTGCGTTTGTGTGTTTTTGTGATTGTGTATAAATGTTGTTAGTGAGTGTGTGTATGTGTGCTCTTTTAAAATCACTATATACTCTACCATTAAAATTAAACGTGGTCTACCTAGTTTTAACTCCTGTCTTCTACATAAACTTGTTGTATTTGTATATTAGTCCAAGATCCCAGAGCGATCAGACATAACTTATTTTTAAAAGCATAGAAATTTGCTTTTGCTCTCGCGCTCATACTTATGATTGCATAATTTTATTGTTTAGGGGATGTTTGGTCATTACAATTTGTCTAACTGATTAAATATAGCTTTGTAATAGTTATCTTAATAACATATTTAAAAATAAGTAAAGTCAATTTATTTTTTACGGAGCTTTAAAGCGTCTGACAAAAGTTCTGGCCTATGGAAAACGTCTAACGCTTTTAATTTTACTTCAGAATAACATTCTACTTAATATATTTAAAAATCAGTCATACAAATTCAAGTAAAGTAACGCTGATTTTTAGTAACCTTGCGAGGTGTCACCGAGCGAACTCTACAAATACGCAGGTTGTTACGGACGGCGGACATGAAGACCCTTCCCCGCAACCTCACCCCCGCAACGAGTGGAGGGGGCACACCACGGGCAGCAGCGACGGGAGCACCCCCCCGCGACCTCCCCGCCGCATAGTGGAAGGGGCACCGACATAACATGAATCTATTAGGTCAATTAACGCGTTAGGATAGTAGCTAAGTGCGAACGAACAAATCCCACTTAAGTAAACCCGATTTGTATGAAAGCATGCCTACGAACGTTTTCGTACTTTGTACTGCAAATAAGAAGAAAGAATAAACGCCTTCAAATCTCCAAACTGTTGTTTCCATCCCCAACACAGGTATTAAAAGTACATGTAGAGACTACTTAGAATCGAAAGTTCTATGCTTTTAAAAATAAGTTAAGATCGCCCTGGGATCTTACTCTATATGGTACACTTGTGTTGCTTCAGATGTTGAAGAAATAAATAAAAATATACTATTATTATATATGCATATAAATAATTAGCTGTTTTCCCGCAACTTCGCCCGCGTAAATTATTTCCCTTGATCGAAGCGTACCTTTCCAAAGCGCCAGTGGATTGTTGCCACATGTAAGAATTACGCACAGTTACGGAATATGTAGAATTTGTGTTCGGATAATAATCGATACATCACAATATTTAAGAATTGTAAGTACTCTTGTTTAATTAAATTTTTAGATAGGTATACTGGACATATATTCGATCCTACACTAATTCTTAAGGGCAGTATAATCGATGATAAGTTTTTTGAACGTCTAGATATCCATGATTTTTTTTTTAATGAGATAGCTTAAACTTTAGGTAGAATTTAATCATTTTTGTTTCTAGATATCTAAAATCTAATTATTTAAATAAACCCAAAATTATTACTTAAGAATTTATAATGTCAAAATTTTTGGATTTTGAAAATAAGTTTCATTTAAAAACATTATTTATTTTGGGATAAAATTTAAATTTTTACTGCTTTAATAAGGTTAGCTATTTTTAATATTAAATTAAGGGAAATAATGAAGGAAAATATTGGAAATTTAAAAAATTAACTGTGACTTGTAAAGATATTTTTCAGTTCCTTCAGTATGGCAACAGTGTCAGTAAAAAAAAAGTTCTGGCAAGCAATGTGGATGACACGCTTCTACGCCCCCGACCAAGAACCGACAAATACGTAGTCGGAGCTCAAGTTGGCGACCAGCGTGGACTGGACCAATAATTGTGGGTGGCTTTTTACCCTCGTATCTATAGTCAAGATTCGTATCTATACCCGATACGTGTATATTACCCGCGTTTGATGTAGCTTCTCGTAAGTGAAAGAATTTTCAGAATCGGCCCTGCAGTTTCGAAGCCTATTCGATGCAAACAAAAAAACAATCAAAAATATCCTCTATAATATTAGTGATTTAATGTTATTTAATTATACTGTTAAGACGCTTTGTAAGTTTCATTTAGAAATTAACTAAAAATTATTCAAAGTTTTTTCAATTCATGAGTTAATACATAACTAAAAGATTTTTTGATTTCGTTTGTTATATATTAGCTCGGGGAAAGTCTTCTCGCATATAGCATGAAAATATTAAAATCCTGGCTAATCTATTTGTATGTATATGGCTGGTTTCATTATCATTAAAAAGTTTAAATTTAAAAGAAAATAACTCCGAATTCAAATTTAAAAAATGTGTGATTTTCATTTGTTTTTCTTATTGTCAAAATGAGTGAATCTAATGAAGAAATTTTATTATAGAAAAGTAAAAATGTAACGCAAGCCGCGAAAAGTGACGTTTATGGACAGTGCAATTTCTGTGAGAGTAGCACAAATTTGATTTAAGTGTTCTCTGTCCGGATTCTCAGTCCGGATTTTTTTTGTAAAAGTGGAGCAAGATCGACATACCAGTAGTTGAAGAACTGGGGATTAACCATAAAACAGTTATGGTGCGTTTGAAAAATGCTGGGTACACAAAATGTTCTATATTTGGGTACCTCACGAGCTCACTGAAAGAAACCTCATGAACCGTGTACTCATCATTTATTACGGCGTAATTAAACCGAACCATTTTTGAAGAAGCACTAAGGGGCCCAATGCGAATTGGTGGGTTAATGCTGCAGGGACCAACGACTTAACTTGCATTCCGAAGCACGGCGGAATTCAAGATAATATTTTTTTGGTCATCCACCCTATGAACGGCCCTTACGAAAGTTATATTTTTAATCTTTTTCTCATTTTTCTCTCTGCTCTTGTGTCAGACCATTTTTATCGTACATTAGCTATACCCGTATTAATGATACTTACGCTGTTTCTCATTGTTCTTCTTTTGATTTTGATGTTTTTAAAATGTTATTTGTATAGTTGTATGCGCAATCTATTATTTTTTGTTATATTTTTCCATCCAATGCTAGGTTGCCTGAAAGAAATCGTTGGCTAGCGCTTAGTTTGGTTTTAGTACATAGCTATGAATGTTATGTATGAATAATATTTATGTGTCATTTTTTCGTTGTGCAATGTGCAAACGAATGCGCTAACCCTTTAATCTTAAAAAGAGGAAAAATTTCATAGTGTTTTTGCTTCGAATTGATTCTTAAACCACTGAACCGATTTTAAAATTCATTTACCTACGGGAAGCTACAAATACAGGACAGAGGTTATAATTTACGCGGCTAGTTAACAGTTAATTATATAGGTACGCTTGTGGGGTACAGGCAGGGTAAAGGCAACACCGATTGGCGATAATCGAAACTACTTTCTCGCTCTCTATTCTGCAAGATCCGCATTTCTCTATCAAAGGAAGTTTCAGACTCAAACAATACTGCATATATGTTATGGTCAGTAGTTAGACGTGCTCAGTTATCTTCAGGAGTTTTCTGTAATCAAATGCTTGCTATATGAGTTCTTTGAGAGCTCAAGATATTTTCCCTAACAGTGAATGCTCCAGATTCAACTTAATAGTGCATGAGTGTCGCGAATTGTAGTGTGTAGCTGATCAAGTATCTCATGACCGGAGAATAAACCCGTATCTCCAGTGAAGACTGCAAATACCAACTTTAAAGTAAAGCGATTAAAAGGTAAAAAAAAAAACAAAAAGAGTAACATAAGACTATTAAGAGGAAAAAAATTATATAACTCATTCGAGAACGGTGTAAACCCCGTTTAGATTCATGCTGAGCCAAAGTTTCTGTAGGACGTAACCGCGCCTGAATTTTCCTACGTCTCGGTGTAGGATCTTTTTAAGAATCTCATCCTTTTAGCAGTTTTGCAAGTTTGCCCTTTTTCTAGGCATTCTTACAATTTATGTACCTTTTTGGCAAAAGTATCTGCTGAGACTTGAACTTAACTTTCTTTTAACAATACTTCTGGCTCTGTTACTGTTACTCTGCAAGTAACAGGGGGTAAGCAGGACTCTTCTCCGTGAACCCACCCCGCTGTAGCCGAGTCACCAGAATACACAAACATTCCCATCGCAGATGGAGAGGCTCGGGTCCTTCGAGAGCCTCTCTCACACAAGTGAGTCTCTGCAATTCAGAGGTGGCTGCCAACCACCTCTGCTAGCCTCGAAGACGTAAACCTAACTTGATAAGAATTTCTTATCGAAAACCTTATACGTGCGTTCCCTATAAACTACTTGATACTTAACTGCAGCAGCGCAACGCTCTTTTCGCTTGATCTCCTACTCACGTGATCGTATACTACATGTCCATTATAAGCTTCAGCTTATAATATATATAATAATGTCTATGATATATAATTGAAGTCAACTTTCATTGCAGTGTCAAAAATATTAAATTTTTTATTTATATTCATATAAATTATTATTTTACAGACAATATCAATACATAGCTCGGTAGCGCTATGGATAAGTGCCACTGCCCGCGATTGTTGTTGTTAAGCAATTTCCGTATGGGTAGATATTTCACGGGATGGATGACAAAAATAATATATTTAACAAAGCAATTCATTTCATAGCAATTTTGGCGAACACTGTACTTCAAAATGATATAACTTTTTTATTTATTAACCTATTAAAATAAAACTTAGATACAATAGTGAAAACTGCATTACAATCGGTTAAGCTGTTTCTGAGATAAGAGTGTACAAACGCTCAGACAAATAGACAAAAAAAAAAATCATTGTTTTGTGTTCTATTGCGTTTATAAATGCCCCTCATAACAGTTTTTTTGATATATTTTCAATGTCTTCATAATCTTCATGATCAGACATCGATAAGATACGGTTTTATTACAGTAAATATATTTGCACATCTCTTCATTGTTTAAAATCTGTATATATAATTACTGTAAAATAAATTATTACCTAATTGTTTGTAATCGTAACTTTTGACCTTTGATTAAGTTCATTGACATATTCAGAGCTATAGTTTTTAAAAGATATATGAATTAAAAACAACATAAAAATGGAATTTATTTTGTATGTTATGTTAAGATAAATATTAGCAGATAAATATTTTTATAATAAATTCTATTGAAATCATAATCAAAATAAAAAAATACACTCACATCAATGATCCCCCATCCAGCGACCTTTCCTTTGTATTGATTTGGAAAACTTTTTGATACGATAACCCTTTTAATGTTTTCATTTAAGGGAAAAGAATTTCCCAACTCAACTAATGAGATATCGTTTTCCACCGAATCTTCGTGGTATTCTTCGTGTATTATCGCATCTACAAGTTTCCTTACGATGGATAGCTTAAAAAGAAATATAGTTGTTAACCCTTTAGGCTCACCTCAGACAATATCTGTTTACTTACGTGATATCTTGTTGATGATAATAAAACAGAACCTGGGGTGTGACCTCCTCATTTTCTAGCCATTGGGTACAACATCTTAGCGATGTTATGGTGATATTTCGTTTCATTTTATTATGTTCACATGTCTTTTTGAGGAAATATATGGGGTAAATTACTAAGTTGGTAACACTGTTGTTATAACCGTAATCATCATTTTGTAATATTCGTTCATCGTTATTAAAGTAGACGTTGAAGAAATAAAATTAAACGAAATATGGCCATAACATTGCTAAGATGATGTATCCTATCGCTAGAGTTCTGTGCATTATTTCATTTTAAAGTCTCAAATTAAAAATCGAGGTTAAGGTGCGATTAATTTTCTGATTATCGTGGGGTGCCGGCCTAAGAGTAGCACCCCCCCATATCCTCCCGCGGGTGTCGTAAGAGCCGACTGAGGGATTATACGGAAGGCGGGCTGCAGCGCCTCCCGGTATCACCTACCACCACCTACTGCGATCCCCCCCCCTCATGATGGACGACAATGATGTATGGCCCCCAGTCCCCGGCAGCCCCTCTATTCCTGTCTCTGGTAGCGTGACAGGTAACGGAGGGGCAGGGGGTGCTGAGAATCCCCGGCATATTCGGCGCTACCAACACAAACAGACTCTGGCCCTGGCAACATACAATGTCCGCACACTGAGGACTCACGTGAAGTTATTAGAGCTGGAGGAAGAATTGAGCAAGTTGCGATGGGACATAGTGGGATTATCCGAAATCCGAAGAGAGGGCCAGGATACGGTAATCCTTGAGTCCGGTAACATGCTCTTCTTCCGGGAAGGAGATCAAAAATCTCAAGGTGGTGTTGGGTTTCTCGTCCACAAGTCCCTCGTGAACAACGTGGTGAAGATCGATAGTGTGTCGAGCAGAGTGGCGTACCTTATACTCAGAATTACCGAAAGGTATTCGCTGAAGGTCATACAGGTTTACGCCCCGACCTCTTCACACTCCGACGATGAGGTAGAGGCTATGTATGAGGAGATGTCTGAAGCCATACATACGACTAATACCTACTTCACCGTTGTAATGGGGGACTTTAACGCGAAACTGGGCGCTTCGAACGGCGATGAGTTGAGGGTGGGTCGATTTGGGTATGGGCGGCGCAACCACTGGGGCCAGAAGCTGGTCGATTTCATGGAAAAGGAGGGACTCTTTGCGATGAACTCCTTCTTCCAGAAGAGACCCTCCAGGAAGTGAACCTGGATGAGCCCTGATGGTTCGACAAAAAATGAGATCGAGTTCATCATGACAACCAGAAAGCACATATTCAATGATGTCTCCGTGATCAGCAGGATGAAAACCGGTAGCGATCACCGAATCGTTAGAGGCACATTGAATATCAATGTTAAGCTCGAAAGATCACGTCTGATGAAGTCTACGCTCCGTCCTAGTGCTGCTCATATCGTGGACCCCGAAGCCTTCCAACTCCAACTACACAATCGCTTTCACTGTCTAGCTGAATGCGAATCTGTGGACGAAATAAACAACGGGTTTGTAGAAACAGTCTAAGCTGTGGGGTCTAAGTTCTATAAGGCCCCGCGCCGTATTAAATCTCAAAAGTTCTCAGACGAAACGCTCAAGTTGATGGCGGACCGGAGGGATATGAGACTGCAATCTTCAACCGATATGTCGGAATATGGTCGACTTAACAGACGAATTTTCAAATCGATGCGACGATATCTGCGCTCCTATAATACTACACGTATTAGGGAGGCAATAGAGCGGAACCAAGGCTCCAAAGTGTTTGCACGAAATTTGTCTGCTGGGTCGAGCCAGATGACGAAGCTGAAGATCGACGACGGCAGGATCGTATCTTCAAAACCGGAGATTCTGATTGAGCTTGAGAGGTTTTATGGACAGTTGTACACATCATCACAACAACCCGTTGAAAGCAATGCTCAGGACACCAGAGCAAAGCTGACCCGACATCACACGGAGGATATCCCAGACATCAGCCTGTACGAGATTAGAATGGCACTCAAACAGCTCAAGAACAACAAGGCACCGGGGGATGACGGAATCACTACTGAACTTTTGCGAGTGGGTGGAAAACCGGTACTCTTAGTTCTCCAGAAATTGTTCAATTCCGTCATTCTCGAGGGTACGACGCCAGAAGCGTGGCACAGAACCGTGGTTGTGCTCTTCTTCAAAAAAGGTGACAAGACCTTGTTGAAGAATTATAGACCAATCTCGCTTCTGAGCCACGTTTATAAGCTGTTTTCGAGGGTCATTACGAACGTCGGTTTGATGACTTCCAGCCTCCCGAACATACATACGCTGCGGCAGATTATACAGAAGACCGAGGAGTATAATCTGCCACTTTGCTTAGCGTTTGTGGACTATAAGAAAGCCTTCGATTCAATCGAAACCTGGGCAGTACTGCAGTCCCTCCAGCGATGCCAAATCGACTACAGGTACGTCGAAGTGTTGAAGCGTTTGTATAGCAACGCCACAATGTCGATTCGCTACCAGGAAGAGAGCACGAAACCAATCCAATTGCGCAGAGGCGTGAGACAGGGAGATGTCATTTCTCCGAAACTGTTCACGAATGCATTGGAGGACGTCTTCAAGCTCTTGGAATGGGACGAATACGGCATCAACATCAATGGCGAATACATCACTCACCTTCGTTTCGCCGATGATATAGTCATCTTGGCAAGATCGATGGAGCACATCAGTACAATGCTCAGCGACCTGAGTATCGTTTCCAAACAGGTGGGTCTTAAAATGAACATGAACAAGACGAAAATCATGTCGAATGTCCATGTTGCACCCGTACCGGTGGTCATTGGAACTGATACTCTCGAAGTTGTCGATCACTACGTGTACCTTGGACAATCCAGTTAGGTAGATCCAATTTCGACAAAGAAGTCGCTCGAAGAATCCAACTAGCCGAGTTGGATGGGCAGCGTTCGGGAAGCTACGCGATATCTTCACGTCCAAATTACCACAGTGCCTAAAGACGAAGGTGTATAACCAGTGTGTGTTGCCAGTGATGACCTATGGCACTGAAACGTGGTCCTTAACTGCTGGCCTCTTAGAGAAGCTCAGAGTCGCTCAGCGAGGCATGGAGAGAGCTATGTTAGGGATTTCTTTGCGCGATAGGATCCGAAACGTGGTTATTCGCCAAAGAACTAGAGTGACCGACATAGCTCGCAAAGTTTGTAAGCTGAAGTGGCAGTGGGCAGGCCACATCGCTCGACGAACCGATGACCGATGGGGACGAAAAGTTTACGAGTGGAGACCACGAACTGGAAGACGCAGCGTGGGTCGACCCCCGACTAGATGGACGGACGACATCATCCGAGTCGCGGGCGGCCACTGGATGCAGCTGGCGCAATGTCGTCCGTCGTGGCGTTCAAGGGGGGAGGCCTATGTTCAGCAGTGGACGTCTTCCGGCTGATGATGATGAAACCGCACAAAAATTTAATAGGTCACAGAAATTTTGTTCCAACTTTTGTCTAAATCTTATCACTTAATTCATATCCCATTGATGCCGGCTTGCCCGGTAAGAAAGTACATAGAAAAAGAATCGCATATTTTTTACAAGATTGAGCCAGAGATACTCTCCGTATTGCCTTTCGGCTGTATGTATAGTTTTTTAATAGTATGCGGATCGAGTAACTATAATTTTCTTTAAATTTTTATTTTCTTTATTCCACAATACTTTTTGAGTCACCCTCTTATTAGCTAGATGATCACTGAATACAAAGCATTGTGCTTTTAAGATAAAGAGTTTATAGGCACACTTTACAAAGCAGCATCAACACACAACTTAGTAGGCCAAACCTAGAAAAAATTATTGCAAATATAAGAAGAAAGAGACGAGTTTCTCAAGTATGCTTGTAAAATGGTAGAGAATATTGTAAAAAGAAACAAGGATTGAATAGAAATTGTATAAGTAGACGCAAATACAGCAAAATGATCTGTGAAATTATAATAGTAGTAAGTAACCTGTAACAAAAATAATAAAAATATAGAATACAAACAAAATTGTAAACTAAAATAAGCAAACATATATATGTATATAACTAGATAAAATGTAACAAGATAAAAGAAAAAATGTAACTAAAAAAAAAGAATAATATAAATAATAGAATAAGAAAAATATGTAATAGAAAATAAGAATATGCTCAAAAGAGGGAAAAAAGTGATCCCAAGACAACAGACCAACCAGGTCTGTAAAAAAAGAAAAACATAATAACAAGCATAAAAAAACAAAAAGAGAAAAATAAGACAGCCTGCTCAAAAGTGGGGGAACATGCATTTAAAAAAAAAGATAAAGAGTTTATCAATAAAATATCTTTCACTGTCAGACATATCGTAGAAAAAGTACTTACCTAATACTCGCAACTTTGTTATCCACATGCTATAAGTAGGTACATGTTTAGTTCTAAATTTAATATTGATCAACAGCATGTGTAAATGTTCACGGAGGTGCATAGCACCTAATCCACCATAAAACTTTCATCAATATTAGGTCCTTACATATGAAATTGGTGTTTCGTATGGGAGGAACAAAAAGTCGAATATTTTTTAATAAAATTTATTTATTTACTCAAAGTATAAACCATTGTTATCTATGCACTTTTGCCATCTCATAGGTAGTTCATTGATCCACTTAAAAAAAAAACCACGCGGACTGGAATCAATAAAATCTTTAAGGGCGATTTGCACTGCCCCATCGGAGTTGAATTTTTTCCCTTGCAAGAAGATATCCAAATTTCGAAAAAAATGGTAATCTGTTGTAGCAAGATCCGGGGAGTACGGTGGATGTCTTAGACATTTCAATTGAAGCTCTTCTAATTTGGTAGCCGTCTGTTGTATAGTGCGTGGTCTAGCGTTGTCGTGAAGTAGCAGTGGCGTAGAGCGCTTGACCAACCTCGGATGTTTAACAGCTAGTTTTTCTAACATGGTTTGCAATTGCTGACGATAGATGTCTGCCGTAATCGTCTGGCCAGATTTGAGAAAACTGTAATGAACGACACTGGCACTAGTCCACCAAACGCTTACAAGTACCTATTTTGGGGTCAATTTTCGCTTGCGGCAGGATTTGGCTGGCATGCCAGGGTCCAACCGTTGCGATGAGCGCTTCCGATTATCGTAGAGAATCCACTTTTCATCACAGGGAATGATTCGATTTAAAAACCCATCATTATTGTGCTGGTTAATTATATTGTACGGCAGCAGTCGAAGCGCGTTTGCCGGTTTACTTCACTCAATTCGTGGTACCCACCTTTCAAGCTTGTTAATCTTTCCAATTTGCTTCAAGTGGATTAAAACAGTTTTATCACTACCACCGCAGCATGCAGCTAACTCGGGTGATGTTTGCGATGGATCCGCTTCCACAATAGCTTTAAATTCTTCATTATCAACTTGGGTCTCCAGCCGTCCACTGGGCTTGTTCTGCATGTCGAAATTTGCAGAACGAAAATCAAAAAGGCTGTGTTTCCTTTTGCGACACAACCACGATACACATCATTAACCCTTAGAGCCTTTTCCGCAGCACTGGTGCCACGGTGGAACTCGTACTCGTAAATCACATGATATTTTAAGTTTTCCATTTTTTATACTGGGCGAAGTAAATAGGACAAACAGAAGAAAAAAAAAAACAAATGAATGCCGCCTAACGAAACGCCAATTTCATATGTAAGGATCTTATATTTAAGTAGGTACTTGCCCTTTTTGAATAATCTTCATATCCTCCAAACGCATGTATATGATCTTCTTTACTTTTAATATTGCAGCCATCGACGCAATGAGCTGCTGTTATTAATATTCTCTGATTCAGTACAGAGGAACCACAGATCCATGTTCTGATACCACAATCTGCCATTAGAAAAACTGCATGCGGAAATAGTCCTATACGGGTAAAAGATCCCCCCACAATCTTTGATTCTAAATCGCAATGGGATAATTTAAAAATTTTCATGATTAATACAAAAACATATTTGAACTCCATCTTGCAATGAATTGCATCACGTGGAGTCCTTATAGTTCAGACTAATTCGATTTTTATTACGTTTCCACTTGAAAGCCAATTTGTAAATTAAGATTATAGCCGCTGGTTAATTTGCTTTAGGTGAATTGAGATTAGAAGGAAAATAAGATTATTTAAGTTGTTGGAACTCACCATGGATTCTGTATCTAATTTACTTAATAGAACTGTCTACTGGTCTTAATTCAAATGTCAGAATGTTGTTATTATAACACTGATGGTGTGATTCTGACACGGTTACGAGATCCATTAGTGTAATTAAACCACTACTTGAATCAGCCATCTCCATCACTGTAAGAGAAAATATATAGATAATATTGTTAACTCAAAAATAAGAATACAGAATGTTTTTCGGGAAGGTGATTTAAATATGTTTTTTTGCTTTTAACTTTCAAAAATCATGTCATATAAAACAAACAACTATCAATCAAAAATTTTTGAATACTTAAATTTTAAATCACTTTTCTCTACTGTAGGTATTATATTTTCTAAGGTACTAAAACGTAGGTAGAGTAATCGATGAAGTATGGCGAAATGACAAGAGAAACAGTTCAGTTATAACATTATTTACTTGTCGTATTAACACACACATAAGGTATAATCACATATTTTTTGTAGGGGTAAACAAACAGTGATACAATTTATATTGATATTACAAAATCAAAGAAATGAGATATAAAAACGTCACTAGCGTTCACCACATCATGATCTAGCTCACAAGAGGTCGCACGTAAAGTTTTCATTATATTAGATCAATTTTGTACTTGAACCATAATTTACCTATTACCTGTTACCTATATTGACCACAATATGCAAGTTAAGTTGTAGTTTGGAGTCTAAAACGATTCCCAGGTCTCGCATTGTTTCCGCAAATACAAACTTGTTATTGTATAGTTTTTCTTTCTAGTGAAATTTATTATTTATACTAAGGGTTTAACCTATTACTTTCACAATAAGCTGAAAAACAAAAATAGTGATCATTATTGTTTTCGATTTTACGGAAGGAAATTGTTAAGTAAAAAGCATTTATTAATGTAATAAATAAACAGAACAAATAATAGTGGACTCAGGATCGAATCCTGCGGAACGCCAAAGTCAACTGGTAAGAATTTACATTCAAAACCTTTAATTACGATCTTTTGTGTTCTATTTGTTACATATGATTTGAACCACCACCGTTAATTGCCACGTATTTCATTTTACGCTAATTTATCCATAAGTAACATGTAATCGAAAGCGTTTAGAAAGTCTGTGTTTATGGGTACTTCTTGGAAAAGCAATTTTTGAGTGTCACAGGGACATATCTCCTATAAAAATAAATTATTATGATAAAAACTACTATTACATCGTTTCTTCATTTCATTAAGCATAGTGTCATATAGATTTCACGGATAAAAAACGACGTAGATCGGAGTAATTTACCCTCAACACCACAAATCCGGTCAATTTTGCACGTTTTTACCGTGTCACACGCGCGCCGACTTTTGAGCAATCGCAAATATTTTTGAAATAACCCACGTTTTTAATCAGTTTGTTACACATGTTTAAAAAAGACAAATCGGTTTACATATTGATCAAATTTCAAATTAATCGGAAGGAAACTTTTGATTTTATGGTCAGAAGTATATGTGTCACACGCTTAGCAAAATTTTCGCCGCGCGCCTTGCGCGAGATACTGTTCTGAGCTGGCGAGGCGTAGGCGAACCCCGATTGGTGTTTGCGAATCGTCATTTATGCCGCAGCTAGCAGGTGAGGTGGCCACGTCGCTGTTTCCCGCGCTTTCGTTGCTAAAATAAGTTCTTCAATTTCTTAAATTTTTGTTCTCAGTTATCCGGCTTTGCCATGTCACATTTTTTCAATATAATTGTACTTCTTCTAGAAAATGGGTTTTAAGGTGAAATATCTAGCTCTATAATGTAGATAAACAGTAATAAACTAGCCGGTTATATCTTTTCACTGCAGAGTAATTTCAAAATATATGATTTTTGGTAATTTCCACGGTGTAATTTCCATGGATAAAACACCATGGAAATTACGTATCACCCATGGAAATTACTTTGTTTCATTTTGGTTGCAAAAAAACAAACGTTATGTTCAATGTTTGTTTTCAATGAAATGCACGCCATCGCCAAATACAGACTTAAATGTTGAATGTTGGTTATTTTTTTAATTAAATCGTCTTAAATAACATTTAAAACTTTGATCATCATCTTCAAATTCTCAAATCGTGATTAAACAAATTCAAGTTTAAAACATCTGTCTTTCGCTGTCGTCTGTTTGAAGTTAACAGGGTCACAAGGACATTTTTTACACCGGATTAAGTTAACATATTATATAAATTATTTATTTATTGTAAAAATTTACTTTGATTAAACACTAAATTGGTACCTGTAGGGCCAATGGTTTTCTCAAAAACGATAGATAGCTAAAGGGGTTATCTTGACTGAAATAACCTCCTAATATCTACTTATGACCGGTGTTCGTTATCTATCGTTTTTGAGAAAACCACTGGCCCTACAGGTACCAATTTGGTGTTAAATGAAAGCCAATTAAATTTACAATAAATTAATTACTGATATTTGACGTAAGATGCGTTTTTTATAAGATAATTGACAAAATAAATAACCATTTCGAAAAAGGGTTCTCTATGTCACTTCGAAACACGTTTCTTCGATAATTGATACATCGACAACTATACGTGAACGTCGAAGCGTTCATTGTTCGAAGTTTCAATACATCGAATATCTTACTTCGACGCCCGACTTTTGTTTGTCCGATGTAACGTTACTTCGAAAAATTTACCAGATGCTGAAATTTCAATGTTGGTCTCATAGTGAA
This sequence comes from Diatraea saccharalis, assembly GCA_918026875.4. Lineage (NCBI taxonomy): Eukaryota > Metazoa > Arthropoda > Insecta > Lepidoptera > Crambidae > Diatraea > Diatraea saccharalis. Next base: position 19,600,349 of record OU893333.1, on the reverse strand, counting down.
AGTTGTTCAGTTTCATGGGCTGAGCTACCACCTGAGAGGTTTTGCGCTATTTCCATAACACGTTGTATATATTTTGTTTTTTGAGAACATGAACGTGTTTAGGTTTCGTTCCAACTTTGAGAAAATACTATCGTATATCGTTTCAGTATAATGTAGGTAGATCTTAATACTACCCTAACTAATATGACAGCTTAATTTCATATACGACATGGTGTTTAGCAAAATTTTATCTGCTGTGTAATTTCCATTGCCTTATATGTAATTTCCATGGTCCGCCAATTTTCTACATTTTTTTTTAGCAAAAGTATAGATCTCAGTCGTGGCCAATTTTAATATGTTGTTTAAATTTGCAGAAGTTTTCGAAATATTTATATAATTCACCATAATTTTGCGATTTCAAAAATGCCCTGGAAATTACACGGAGAACACATTTCCCAAGAATCACCCTTATACTATTTACATGTATTTTACTTTATACTTTGATTTATCGAGTTTACGTAATTCTTCAAATACAGTTAGTTGTATATCGTAAATTACAAGATCAGAATATTGATTCGAATCAAATACGTCAGAGATGTGATAATCATCATTGTACATGATGGTTGAATGCATGATTTGAAAAATAATGAAGATAAACGGCATATGTCGACTGGATTACTAGCAGTGTAATCTTTGTAGGTCATTTTATCAGACAATTAAGCCTATTTATCCATATATTTAATATAAGTCCAAAAGTATTTAATGTTGTTATGAAAACTGTCCTCCGCCATACCTAAGTATTTTTTTATTATATGTTTTACACTTTATACATGAGTTATTTTTATTATTAAATATGTGAATTCAGGCTTTTGTAAACCATACTGGAAACTTGGCAGATTCAATTTTTTTGTAGACATAGGTATGATTTTTTCACTAAATTATATATTGCCTCGTAGAATATCATAACTACATTTAAGTTATATAGGATTTCACTGCATTTAATTAATGAGAAATCAGTTTTTTTTAACCTGAAATTTTTTGAGTATAATAAAAGTTTGAGGAAAAGTTCCAATAGATAATAATGCCAAGAATGGGAGATGATTTGCGTCCGGTTTTATCATAGGAACCGATGCTCCAGAAACCATAGTCTAATCTATGTTTGTTATAAAAAATCAAATATGCAATTATTACAATTTCTTAGTGTATTGTATTGAAAACAATTTAAACGATTAAAAATTCATACCACTCCATTGTAGGTAAATTATAGTCACCCATAATAATAAAGCTGCTAACGTCAGGCATTTCTAATACGCGGCTCAAGTAGTCAAACTGTGTCGAGTAGGCAATATTGTTAATATATGAGGCAATATAAAGCAACAGGTGTTTCTTTTTCGTATTTCTATAAGTTATTTTAAGTCCAGAAATGAAAAATTTCCATAAAAACTTTAGAGGTCGAATTTCGTAATAAGTACATGATCTATGAGCACTGATGTCATTAACACAGGCACATGAATATATAGCTACATCTCTCAAAGTAGTCCGAGTTCGCGCAATACCGCGATTAAAACACCGCTTCCATCGCCTCGCCCACTCTTTAAGCGGTCTCTATCACGTCTAAAAACCCTGTATCTATCATCGATAAAATGATTATCCAATATTTGTTCATGTCACCATATTACTGAAAGCTCGATTATATCATAATTATGCGCTAATATTAGGTCCATATATATTAAATGTATACAGTCATTTACACATGTATTTGTGTTTCGTTAGGCGGCATTTATTTGTTTTATTTTTTCTTCTGTTTGTCCTATTTACGTCACCCAATATAAAAAATGGAAAACTTGAAATATTGTGTTATTTACGAGTACGAGTTCCACCGTGGTACCAGAGCTGCGGAAAAGGCTCGAAGGGTTAATGATGTGTATGGCGGTTGTGTCCCAAAAGAAAAAAACAGTGCGTTTTTGGTTCCGACATTTTTGTTCTGGAAATTTTGACCTGCAGAACAAGCCCCGTGGACGGCCGGAGACCCAAGTTAATAATGAAGAATTGAAGGTTATTGTGGAAGCGGATCCTTCGCAAAATTCGTCCAAATAAGCTGCAGGCTGCGGTGTTAGTGATAAAAACTGTTTTAATCCACTTGAAGCAAATTGGAAAGATTACAAAGCTTGAACGGTGGGTACCTCACGAATTGAGTGAAGCAAACCGGCAAACGCGTTTCGACTGCTGCGTTACATTACTTAACCATTATTATTAATCATTACCTGTGATAAAAAGTGGATTCTCTGCAATAATCGGAAGAGTTCAACGCAATGGTTGGACCCTGGCATGCCAGCCAAATCCTACCCCAAGCGAAAATTGACCCCAAAATAGTTAATTGTAAGCGTTTGGTGGACTAGCGCCGGTGTCGTTCATTACAGTTTTCTCAAATCTGGCCAGACGATTACGGCAGTCGTCTAAAGTCAGCAATTGCAAACCATACTAGAAAAACTAAGGTAAACGCAAGTATTACCGCGGTCTTTTTTGAAAGATCAATTTATATTCGTTTTAATGGACCCGTGCCACACTATGCACAACAAATCAGAAAAACAAAAAAAACGATTAGTTTGCGTCCAGCCGGTGCCAGAGCATGACGTCCATATAAATGCAAGTCACCATACGTAAGTGCACTCAATATTTTACTAAGAGTCAAAAGAAACCATATATACAGATTCAAACTAGGCCACAAGGTGGATTATAGTTTCAGCCATTATTGTAATTATTTAATTTTCCTATATATTGCATTATTTTTCGACAATAAATAAAAATAAAATACCGTGGTGATAGCTACACAATTATCTTTTTGAATTTATTGACCGCATTATACTCGGTAATAGCATAAATGAATACTTATAGTTTTATTCTTTTTTTAAGAAAATTCTATATACATAAAAGCAATACAGATGGTTTGGTAATTCGTTCAGATAATTAGGTAATTATCGTAAAAAACAATTTCCGCGGTATGAAAATTGCATTAGAACTCTTATTTTCTTGTTCTAAATTAAACCATGAAAATTAACTAACCATGAAAATTAAGTAAATTAATACGACATGAAACCATAACCCAGTCTGTATTTTAAACCTTAGTACTTATTTCAAAAATCTTGCTTATGTTTAGGTAACTTTATAAGTAATCGTTTAAACTTTTGTATTGTTAAAAGTTAATCAAATTTTATACCTTGAAATTACATTATTTACACTATCGCGGATGAAGCTATCACCGATGGTGAAAACAAGCTATCACTCGGTTATACCTTGTTCACGAAGCTATCACCGAGTGTTATTACTCGGTATTAACTTCACTATAGAATTCTAATACCAATTGATAATAGCACTTATTCTTGAGATTAGGGTTCTCTAGAAACAAATAAGTACCTCACGTGAAATTCAAAACCCTACTTTCACCTATAAATACCTATTTTTCTAACTTAGAGTTTAATTTTTACGTAACAATTTCGTTCAAAATAACATGTTGTTCATACGAAAAAAAAAGTTTCTATTAAATAGATATTTTTTATTATTGTTATTATTTATTTATTAAGACTATCAAAAGAAACACATAAGTGCCATTGTAATAATAGTAGTAGATAATAAGTCGGTAATGTAGTGATTTTGATAAAAAAACTTTATTAGAGTTAAAAATTGTTGATTGAAATTTAGAATAGCCAATAATAAGTGTTTCACTAAAGGTTTTGTACGGAACCAACATGACTATTATTTTTCTGCCCTCGGTAATAGAATCACGAATCGCGGTATTAGCTGCAAACGCTAAAGCATACCTCGGTAATAGCTTCATCCGGATTTTTGTGTTTAATTTTTTTTTCTTTATGCATTTCCTCAAAAACTATCTACATATTTATAGATTCCAAAAGTTCAAACCACTACGTATCATAAAATATATACTAGTAACTGTTTTTACGATCGGAAATTCCTATTTCGAAGGTTTAAATTTTCAAGCCTTGATTTTACCTCGGTAATACCTGCGTTTACCTTAGCTGTTAAACAACCGAGGCTGGTCAATCGGTCTACGCCACTCCACTTCACGACGCTAGACCACACACTGCACAACAGACGGCTACCAAATTAGAAGAGCTTCAATTGGAATGTCTAAGACATCCACCGTACTCCCCGGACCTTGCTCCAACAGATTACCAATTTTCCATTTTTTGATAACTTCTTGTAAGGAAAAAAAAATCAACTCCGATGGGGCAGTGCAAATCGCCTTCAAAGATTTTATTGATTCCCGCCCAATTGTATTTTTTTAGTAAGGAGATCAATGAACCAAAGTGCATAGATAACAATGGTTTATACTTTGATTAAATAAATATATTTTATTAAAAAATATTCGATTTTATGTTCCTCCCATACCAAACACCAATTTCATATGTAGGGACCTAATATATTCATATAGATTGTGTGTAATTTTGTCTTGAGCACTCGAAAATTCTGTTAAAAACAGAAAAAGCATGTCTAGCCACGGATAACAATACAATATAAAATTTATATATCATCATCATCATCAATCTATATTATTAAATCCATTGACTCATATTTTTTTTCCTATCGACCACTCATAATAGTTAACTAAGACAATAGACAATTGTAGATAATTATGTAGAAATGTAAAAGAATAAATAGATAAAAGAAATGTAATTATGTATTTTTTTTGTCTAACTTTAATGCCTATTGTAAATATATTTCTTTACCATCCTTTATTACAGAAACTAAAATATGCTGGAGATAATTTAATAATATATAGGTATTTTACCATTACTTGTTGGAGAAGATAATTTCAACGCCTTTTTTGGTTTTTAACCTTAGGGTATCGGAACCACCTTCCATAGGCGTAGCTAGTAGTTTTGATAGTAGTTTTATAGTATGCATATTTTTGTGTACTCTCAACATGAGATGACGACTCGGCATGTTTTTTGAAACTTTCTCCCAGTTTTTTCCAATTATTGTATCCACTTTTTATAAAATTTTCATGTTGATCACGCAATCCATACTTATTGTAGTGCCTAGACACAAAATAGTAGGCCTTATCTTCTACTGTGTTGTATACTAACCAACCGTATAATTTATTATATTTTGATGAAAAAATCTTAATCTGGTACCAGTATGTTTTTGGAAAATTTAAGTGAGGCTGTGATGATCAGGTTTGTAGGTTGCCCAAGTTGTTTCGCTTCCCGTTCCTGCTCTGAATCAGCTGTTTGACTTTTCTTCGACGAAGGACTGTCTTTTGAAGATTAAATCTATCTACAAAATAAATATTTCGGAAGTTTTCTTGAAACGTGCTTGTTGATGCTCTAGGTTGTGTAGAAAAATTACTACTTGGATCCGCTACATTTGGCGATCTTCTAGTTTACTTGACACATAACTGGGCTAAGGCAATTGAAACGAAGGGAGAGGCCCCTGGCAGTAAGTTTGGACATAGCGAAAGCCTTCGATCGAGTGTGGCACAAAGTTCTTCTATCAAAACTTCCCTCGTATGGGCTTCCCGATGAATTATGTGCATGGGTCACTAGTTTTTTGGCAGACAGAAGCATTAAGGTTTTAATCGACGGTGAATACTCAGACCTACTGTCTATTAATGCTGGTATTCCCCAAGGATGTGTGCTTTCACCTACATTTTTTATTCTGCATATTAATGACATGCTGCAAATTAGCGGTATTCATTGTTATGCAAATATTTCTCGGGAAAGCGTCATTGAGAGCCTGAGTCAACTTATGTCTGTTATTGATTCTTCGTTAGAGGAAGTCTCTAACTGGGGTCGACTTAATTTGGTCCGTTTCAACCCTACTAAGATACAGGTTTACGCTTTCACCGCTGAAAAAGCCCCATTTGTCGTATCACCTCGCTTTCAAAACATTTCTCTAACTGCCTCAGTCAATATTGAGATTCTCGGTGTCGACATATCGAGCGAGGTCCAATTCCGTGGTCACTTAGTGGGTAAGGCTAAATTAGCATCTAAGAAGCTTGGTGTGCTTAATAGATCGAGGCAGTATTTCACTCCAGCACATCGCCTGCAGTTTTATAAGGCGCAAATTCGGCCCCATATGGAGTACTGTTCTCATCTTTGGGCAGGAGCACCCCAATACCAGCTTCTCCCTATAGACCGCATTCAGCGGAGAGCGACTCAAATCGTCGATTGCCGGGACACTTCAAGTCGGCTTGATCCACTGGCCCTGTGGAGAGATGTTGCTTTACTGTGCATCTTCTATCGCATCTATTACGGGGAATGCTCCGAGGAATTGTTCGGACTCCTGCCTGGCGCTACTTTCCGCCATCGTTCCATGCGACAAGAAATCCACGCCCATCATTTGGATGGTTGGAAGTCCTCAACTATGCGTTTTTCTAGAAGATTCCTGCCTCGCACAGTCAAACTCTGGAACAGTTTGTCGCCAGCGGTATTTCCGGACCTATACGACCTTCAAACTTTCAAGCGTAGAGCTTATTCTTCTCTCAAAGGCCGGTGGCGCGCTTGTAGCCGCTCTGGTGTTGCAGGTGTCTATGGGCGACGGTAATCACTTACCATCAGGTGATACGTCAGTTCGTCTGCCCCCTATCCCATAAAAAAAACCAACAAGAGCAAGAAGTTACTCAAAATAAAGATTACTTAATGAAATTCATTGACATCATACTTACTCTTGTCCGTCAGGGTTTGTCTTTAAGGGGGCATCGAGAAGACAAATCGTCCAAACAAAAACTTGTGCATGCATTTTGAGAAATATTTTTACTATTGCAGTCCAGGATTTCAAAACGAAATTATTGGAATTATAGCATGCCTAACCAGAGAACAAATTGTCAAAGAAGTAAAAGCATGTGGATTTTTCGCCTTGAGTGTAGATGAGGCGAGATGTTACGAAGAGGAGCAATTTTCAATTACAATCAGATACATAATCGACCTAAATGTGGTTTAAAGAATTATCGGTTTTGTTTGCTCAGTCTTATGACGTCATGTCTGCAAAAACTAAGATTTGCAGGCGACATATCGTCATTAAAGAGACATATCCTCAATAGTGGCAATCCTACACGACATAAAAACGCAAAATACGGCGTTTCGTGAACAAAAGAAATCCTTTGGCAGGTTTGATCTGTAGGTCCAAAGGATTGATTTAAGAAGTGGAGCCACCTGGATTTCCCTTGCAGGTGAGGGGGGGAGGGGGGGGGGAAGTTTGCACCCGCCGCGCTTCGAATAAAAAATTATAACTGCTCCAGTTATGCATACAGTGGCGTGTTTGGTATCGTTTTCGCATAAGAAGAGTACGGGGAATCCGTTTTTAAGGTTAGTTAGAGATACTTTTGTACAAAAAGTCAATAATTTTCGAAAAAAAGTAAATTTTAAAGTTAGTTTTTTTTTCTTTTAATTATGTTTACCTTTAAAAATAAATCGATATTGTGATGAAAAAAATAGTATTATCAAGCTCATACTGTCTAGTTTGTAGAAATATATACATTACATATACTTTTTGGACAGTATGTACCCAAAAAAAAATGCCGCGCGAATCTAGAAAACTTAAGTTGTAAATCATTTTACTGTTTATCTTTTTTTAACTGCTCCAGTTATGAATACAATGGTATGTTTGGTATCGTTTTCGCTTAAGAAGAGTACAAGAAATCTATTTTTAAGGTTATTTTTAAACATTTTTATACAAAATGTTTATAGTTTTGATAAAAAAGTAAATTTAAAAGTTATGTTTTACACATTTTTGGTTATTTTTCGCAAATTAACTATTATCTTCTACGTTGGAATGTATAGTTTGTTAAAGACGGAGTAAATAAAATAATGATAAAAAATAAGCAAATATATTTTATATTTATAAAATAAAAAATTGTTAAAATCAAACACTTTCTCAAGTCTTCGAATTCCTCCGGAGGGCCTCGCGGACTACAAAACTGAAACAAAAAAGATAATATTATATGTAATAATGTATAATCTCTGTTTAGTTTTAATAAACTATAAATATAATAAACTCTAATGTTATCTAACAATTTAAATATACCTACCTACCTGGAATTAGCGGAGTATCTGTTACACTCTTATTCTTCGATGAGCGCCTCGAGGTCTATTGCACTGTAACAAAATAGAAATAATATTATACAATGTAAATAACAATACGAAATTCAGCAGGCAAAGTTATTTGACAACATAAATATACCTGGTATTATCGCAGTTTCCGTAGCAGCTCTTACACAGCAGTGTGCATGGCATACCCTCTCGTCTGCAAGAACATCGGCCTCTGCAGCTGTTCTTGCATCCACACTTCACCAGCTCTCGTGCCGCCTCCCAGATACTGGGCTGAGTTGTCCATAATGGCTGCCATTCTCCTTCGGTTTGAGTCAATCCCCAGTCAGCTGGGGAGGGGATAACCCCTGAGGGATCAAGAGCTTGTCCCCAGATGAAGCCTGCTTGATAGGCTGCCCTCAAAGTGTGCATCCTTAGAGCATCCCTCGTAGGGGGGATATTTTGCAATGACTTTTTTTGGAGAATAAAATTTGCGGGTTCGTTTGAACGAATTTCGTATCATACATATAACATGATGCGTATTTTTCTATTTTTGTCTTCAAATCATCTGTCACTTCTTCCAATAGTTAATTTGCGAAAAATAACCAAAAATGTGTAAAACATAACTTTTAAATTTACTTTTTTATCAAAACTATAAACATTTTGTATAAAAATGTTTAAAAATAACCTTAAAAATAGATTTCTTGTACTCTTCTTAAGCGAAAACGATACCAAACATACCATTGTATTCATAACTGGAGCAGTTAAAAAAAGATAAACAGTAAAATGATTTACAACTTAAGTTTTCTAGATTCGCGCGGTATTTTTTTTGGGGTACATACTGTTAGAGAAGTATACGTAATGTATATATTTCTAAAAACTAGATAGTATGAGCTTGATAATACTATTTTTTTTATCACAAAATCGATCTATTTATTAAGGTAAATATATTTAAAAGAAAAAAAAACTAACTTTAAAATTTACTTTTTTTCGAAAATTATTGACTTTTTGTACAAAAGTATCTCTAACTAACCTTAAAAACGGATTCCCCGTACTCTTCTTATGCGAAAACGATACCAAACACGCCACTGTATGCATAACTGGAGCAGTTATAATTTTTTATTCGAAGCGCGGCGGGTGCAAACTTCCCCCCCCTCCCCCCCTCACCTGCAAGGGAAATCCAGGTGGCTCCACTTCTTAAATCAATCCTTTGGATCTACAGATCAAACCTGCCAAAGGATATCTTTTGTTCACGAAACGCCGTATAATTTCTCGTAGACCGGCCACTACAAGCCATATATATTCATTGCATAGCTCATAAATTAAATCTGGTGGTTGTTGGAGAAGAAACACCGAATAAATATATACCTCTCCAGCATAGTCTTACACTTCGCATCTCTTTTTGCCGCTTTCTTGCCGCAATCCTCCGCAAATTCATCCAGACCTTCCACCCACTCCACCCGTACTCCACCTCCATCTCATGTTCATCCACAACATCACCGTCACCCGCCGACATCGACTCCCTCACATCATCATCACCTAAATTGGGTCACGTCATCAATGTTTTTGTTTTTAAAATGTTCTCCCATATTGAATCCCACGAGTATCATGGCAAACTAAAGTCCACTCAAACATTGAACATTATCATCACAACACAAACATCCTGATTTTTGAGTAAGCCTAGGGTTGTGAAGGCGGGGGTCGGCCGGTCCCCTCCTCCAGAGGCCATGTCGAGACAGTGCCACCTCCTGCCATCCATTCTTTGACACAGGGCTAGTACAGGATTAGCGTTTTTCCACGTGGTTTTCTCCACACAAGACCACCCAGCAAAGGGGAGCCTCCTCATCACCACCAAAGAGCAGATACAAGTCGGCCGGTGGTTGCCTTGAAAAAGGCGCCTGTCGCCTGCGTCGCTACAGTACGACTAGCCCACCGCCCTCGCTAGCACGGCCGCTACACGAGTGATTCTCAAGACGCCCGCCCAGCACGAACCGCGCCGCCGCTTCCCGTCTTACCGACTTATCGTTCAAATGTTGTGGATACAAAACCGTAACATTTCAACACCTAAAAGAAGTCGATCCCGTTTCATTTCAGATTCAGAAAAAAGGTACTCTAACGTCCGTGCACATTACTATAGGCAGGTTTACTTTTCAAACGGTTTATGGTCAAGTGCTGGCCGTTAATATTTCAAATTATTACTTTTCGAATTCGCGTGTTCGTGTTTTGCTGGTTGTCAATCTTTCCTTTTCTGATCGAGACCAGCTTAGAGTGAGCATCATAGTTTTTGGTTGTAAGTGTGCTAATGTAATACTAATTGAAAATAAATCAAGACTGAGGAGTTCTACCAGTGTTTTCATTGCGCCACCCACCTCGACCATTAGACTAAGTTGCCATATGATCTATTTTCAATACTCTAATTTGAAAAAATGCGCACTTGAAGAATTAAAAGTTTATCTATATAAATTAAAAGTTTAAACTGTTACACACTTTTGTCTTGATATCTTAGGCTATTATAGTTACTGTAAGTATGAACGAATTATATAACTTACAGTGTAAGTAAATAAGTTCGATAGCATACGCTTGATGATATAATATTAGTATAGAAATACTGTTCTATACTAATACAGTCATATATGTATATATACTATAAACCTTCATAATATACCATAATGTACTCGTACCATTGGCAATTACAATATAAGCTCTACATAAAATAAGTTTTACATATAGATTGTACAAGGCATGCCCAGAATATTTCATTTTCTTTTAATATTATCACTATACACTAGAAGTTTTCTATATTTGCTCTTTCCGATTTTCGTTAAGATATTTTATGTCCCTATATTTATTTTCTCTATGATAGAAATAGATTAGTAAAATAAAGGCACGTTAGTGCCTTTCGAAGCACCAATTAGCTCGAGACATTATTTTATTTTGACCACCCATCCCGTGATCGACCCGTGCGAAAGTTGCTTATCAACAGCGAGTGCGTGCTGTGATGTTTATCCACTACACCACCGAGCTACTCAAGAAAATAAAGATAATATATATAAATAGTAATTAATATTTAAAGTATGCTAGCAAATAATGAAATTAATTTTATTTTTGTCTTTTAAATAATATTATTCAGGATTTTTACTATAAGATGTAGGTATATCGATTAGTGTAAATCAGAAAGCTATAATTCAAGTTTCGTAAAGTTTAGGTATTTGTGTTTTTATTACGATTTCATTAGCGTAACTATCTGTTTATCTGTTTAATAAAACAGTGAACCAATTAAAAATTAAATATCTTATTAGATAATTGGTTTTGTTACAGGTTAAAAGCAAAATAGTTTGGAAAAAGAGAATATTCATTTAGGTAAGATAATTGTATAGTTATTTACTGTAGGTATTGTACATTAAATATCACTTAGGTATTTATTTTACTAATATTATCGTATTAAGAGGAAATATTTAATTGTTTGCTTCCATCAAATAGGCTCCGAAACTAATTTTAAAAATATACATACATCAAATATTTTATTAATTTTTAATGATAATTATGATGTTGTCGGAAGAATTTTTTTACGAACGGACATTCAGAAAGAGCATATCGTGTTACACAAAATGTCAAATTACGAAAAATGAATAATAAAAAAGAAATGATGTTAAAGATAAAAGACAAAGTTTGGACGTTGAAACCTAGGACAAAATAAACGGTCACACTAATAAAGACGGATCTGACGAGCCCAAACACGATGCAGTTGCGTTATTTCATTGCCAAGTTCCTATGACCACCTTCTAGCTCCATCATCACCAAACCTTTGTGAAGAAAGCAACCAGTACTAAAGTCCTAATAAAGACGGATCTAATGAGCCCAAACACGATGCAGTTGCGTTCTTTCATTGCCAAGTTCCTATGACCACCTTTCAGTTCCATCATCACCAGATTTTGGTCTAGAAAGCAACCAGTACCAAAGTCCTAATAAAGACGGATCTAACGAGCCCAAATACGATGCAGTTGCGACGTTTCATCATTAAGTTCCTATAACCACCTACCGACTTCATCATACTCGTAATATAATTTTCTGACACAATAATATTACATTTTCATAGATTTAAATGTCTATATTATAAAGTGGGTCAACTTGAGTACCAATATTTGCGCACTTATTAATAATACTTAACATACAAACAAGGCAAGTTAAATAAAAAAGCTTGTAATAATAATAAAAATCAAAAGGGCCGGTAAAAGGGACTGATTACCGTTGAAAAATCTTAAGATTTTGATGCATTTTGTGATTTTTCTCTCAAAAGTACTTTCAATTTTAAAAAGTGAAATTATTATTGTTTCTATACATTGTGGAACTCGGGGGATCTCGGTCACACATCAGTGCGTTCTACAATGTGAGCGATAAAACGGGCGGGCGGCACTCAATCGAGTTTGTATAACTTTGTATTAAAGAGATATTTATAATGTATTTCATTAAAAATTCAAAAAATCCTAAAATTTGGAAAATCCTGGTGGGATTCTTGTGAAGAGTTGAGAAATCCTTAGATCTCAGGACAAATTTTGAGATATGGTAACCCAACTCCAACTCAACGTCGTGTCTATCAAATGTTTAAATAAATATATTTAATCCGATAAAACTATGCTTCAGTTTTAAGATTCTTATTTTAATCCCATATCATCATCATCACCAGCCTATTAATAATCCCAATGCTGTGGAATAGGCTTTCCCTATGAATGCAATGAATATAATTAGGTGAAAAATCTGTAGAGGAAGAAAAGACAAAAATCAAAATTGGTAGGTATTAACGTCTACAGATGCAGCCGGGACCGACGTCTTGACGTGTCATCCGAAACCTTGAGAAGTCCTATGACCGGTCCGTATGAAAGTTGCTTAAATTCCACATCGCAGACCGAACGCGGTAACCATTGCGCGATCGAGATCCTATTCAGCAGTGCAATTCTATAAAAAGATTGCCTCGAATTTGTCAATCGAAAAGATTTAAATGATCTTCCAATAATATGGCAATAATGTAACCCCTTTTTAATAACCTTGTTTTTTTTTTTTATCGCAAAAAGAAGATTTCTTTGCAGTCTTTTCACAATACTTAATTTCTCAACATCCATGTCCATTGCAACCATTTTATAAAATGACGATGAGGTTCTACGAGTATCTAAATCCCGATCATAAGTCTTATACAGATCGCATATGAGGAATGCCAAACATCTGTCCGCACGATCGAAAACAATGATCGCGTAACATCTCATAATCCGAGGAGGTTTCGTTCTGAATGAGCGTGGCGCATGCGTGCGGCCCCGGTCGATATTCCGTGACGTCAGCCGGATCAGGCCTCAGTCTGCCATAGCCAGCCACGCTGCGAACATGTGGCTGAAATGTTTGGCGGCAACGTTGCTAATAGCGGCGGCTGCTTCGAAGGAGGTCTTCACAAATTCTTTTCTCGTTCGCTTCAAGAGATCCATACGGCACGACGAGGCGCAGGAGTTGGCATCACGTCATGGCTTCGAGAGCTTAGGACCGGTAAGTACACGTGACTATACGTAAACATACCACCGATTGTATACTGTGCTCGTTTTGCCAAGAGGCTATCCTAATTTAGCTGTATATCAGGTTACGGTAAAACGAGAAGCTTAGTTATATCGCCATTAGCATCGTACATGTTATCATAGCAACGGTTGTACAAACTTATAATATACTTAAAGATTAATTTGATGGTGGTACGATAATGATCTTCTAAAAATTAGTTTTTGTGCTACTACATTAAAAAAATATTAAAATTTATTATGTATGAAAGTAAAACCTCTAATAATATCTTCAATGCATTATATAAACAAATATCAACGAAAATATCAATACTTTTAGCAATAGAACAAAAACGTGTAGTTGCAAATGAATTCCTTGTGTATGTTAGCACATTAAGGTAGTAGATAGATCTACTCATAGTTAAACAGTTCTTTATTAGATTTTAATAAGATACGCCAAGAATATATAAGTTTCTCGGTATAGGTACGCGATTCATAACGTACACAAGATTTTGCAAAAGGAGCTGTAACGTCAAAATTATTTTTTTCAAAAATAGGTGTTATTGCTTCTCGCACATTTAAAGATTATAAAGTATTATCTTCTTTTCGTTCTTTGAGATTTCTTTATTCAGAAAGATTGTAAAAATAAATTCTATTCTTAATCACGATAAAATCCGATTATAGGATTACTTCGCCGAATAATACCTCTATATTTCGGATGATTTTATGAAGATTTTTAAGCCGTTACTTATAAAAAAATATTTTTGTAATTAAGAATTTACCTTAGACAAGACTTGAAAAAAATAAACTGCGACGCAACAGATAAGTTAACTATGTACACGTTGACATAGTTATACTTGATATCCTATTAGTAGAATGTTAAGTGAGGACATTAACGTAAACGTTTCTCGAGAGATGAAAGTATAAAATACGAGTTCAATTATTCCATGCAAGTTTCAAGTTGCCTCACTCTGCACTTCAAGTTTGAATCCTGGCCTGATCATCATATAAAGGGAATTTTCCTATTTTGTCTCATGTCTGGTTGGTTAAGGCACCATCGTCGTTAAAGTTTTGCTAGGCTTTAAGTAGTGCCTAAAGCCCTTTCGATAAGGTAAATTGTCTGAAAAGTTTAGTACCTAATGTTGCCTAATATTAATTTATAGTTAGCCTGAAAAGATTTATTGAGTTATTTACGTAAAATAAAAAGTTATTTACGGGTTCCTTTTATATCAAGACAACGACCAAACTCGACTTGGGAGGAGTACAAATTTTATATGTAGCATTGTAGGTAGGTAGTAAACTAGAAAACCCACAATCGGACCCAATTCAACAATCATCTTCATAATGCAGTCAATTTACATAAAGCCTTAATGAATTATACATCGAACCGTTCCTCGTGAATTATTCAGTCTATTAGTGAAAACTACCTACATGAAAACCCATTTCATAGTTAATGAGTTTATCATATTCAGACACGCAACGCAGAATCCTGTTTCATAATTGTAAAAATAATGCTATCAAAAACCCGTATTTCTTTTGTTATTTACAATTTTAATTAATTATTTTAATAAATTCATAGGAAGTAAGATGTCTTCCGGGTTAAACTTATTATTATAATTTCAATTTGACAGTTTACATCCAGCAGCCATAATTATTTATTCAAAGAATAACATTTCCCTCAGGAAGTTACTTTTTCGTATTGTGATAATACGTATTACGCGTTTTCCTTGAAGGGGGCTTAGACTGATGTCGGCTTGTTACAGTACAAATAAACAATTTAGGAACGTTATATTCCCGAATCAGTTTCGAGGTCAGTCGTTATTTTACGAAATTATAGTGTGTGAATCGGTTTTGCGTGCGCTCGGCGACGGAGTGGCGAAATTGGATTATTATGAATATATTCATGTGTAGTCTCAATTTATAGATAAGTAAATTGTTAAATTCTACCTAACCTAAACAAGTGAACTGATTTTAATGATAAAGTTGACCTTAAGAAAGGACATAGGTTACCTTTAAATGGACTATCGATATATTTTCGTCCTGCCCTTTCTTGGAATAGAATATAAACATAAAGACTAAATAGGTAATTAGTATGTATAATATTGAGCAACCATAAATGGAAGAATGTGCCTTATGAATTCAAGCCGTTTCATCTGAGAATGTCCTGTTGGCGCAACACGTGTAGAGTAGGTGACTGCAAAATTTACCGCCGCTTGCCATAGAGTAAAGAAATTCGTGTTTATCTTAGGCGCGCGTGCTAAGGGATTTCGCAAATTCTGTTATTATTAGCAGTATATGATTTGAAAAGATGAAGCGGTACAAATATTTTAATACAACGTGAAGAGCGTATGGGTAACTGAGCCTTAGTTATAAAATTAATTTTCGATAGAAGCGTTCATGTTGTTCATTGCTGCAAATGATGGCAGGCAGGCAAGCGCAACCCGTCGACATTTTCCACTCGTGGAGTTTTCTTGCTCAGTTCAACATGGGATAGGTTACTTTATCACGAATGTCTACTACTCTGTTTATTGAACTGCCCGTATGCCGTGAGTCACGTCTAATCTAGTGATCTTTAGGGTTAACACACAATCTAAACCAATAATGTTTCAAGTTTATTACGTTTAATATTTACAAAACCTAAAAATAGACAATCCCATATATATATTGTAACGATGCATCGCTTATTTATTACATTACATTACAAAAAAGAGCAGAAACTGTATG
The DNA here is from genome assembly GCA_918026875.4 of Diatraea saccharalis. Lineage (NCBI taxonomy): Eukaryota > Metazoa > Arthropoda > Insecta > Lepidoptera > Crambidae > Diatraea > Diatraea saccharalis. Next base: position 19,584,070 of record OU893333.1, on the reverse strand, counting down.
TTACCTATCATTGGTTAAATTGGAAGTTTAATTAATTTATTAATGCACAGACATGCACAGACTGTGAAAATTTTAAGTAGTGATAAACAGTAGAATCGATTTATGTAGTTTTCTGAATATAAAAGTATTCAGGATATATATCAAATTAAATTTCGTTTCGTTTATAAATCATATCTTGTCTTGTATAATAATAATCTTTATTGACTATAAAGTAAATAAGTTACATGAAAAGCTTATCAAAATTTTCTATTTAACAATTTAAATACATATGTAAATGCATATGTTTATATATCTTCAAAACATTTTTTTTATTTACTGCATCTAGGCATGGCCGCTATCTTTTTGTAGTTACTACTTACTTGTAGTTAGTTTTCTCTGCATTTTGTGGTCACCCCTACCAGCCAAGTTAAGATAAGATCTAGAGCGTGTCATTATCATGGACAAACAGACATTAACTTCTTTATTGCGTACACAGCTCCGTTTAGATGAGAAATGTTAAGTATGTTTATGCTATGCCACGTGTGTTGTCAACAGTAGAAATCTTTTATACGAAATGATACAGAGACATACGTACAACGACACATTTCGTTGATAAAAAAAAAAAATCTCACTTTGATATTGAGCTAGTGGGAATGAGAACTATATGGGTAAATTTTTGAGCGTACTTTTTTAGGCGTCCTATGATCTCTATAAAGAAAACTTTCATTGAAACCAGACTTAGACTTTTTGAAAATATACCTCGTAATTTAACCGTGTATAAATTATTTATGAGAATAAATTCCACGTTGAATATTCAACTTATATGAGCTACTAGCCCCTTATATAACTACTTGGCCCCTCAAAAATTGTGATTCCGGTGCCTGCAGTTGACTATTTGCCATAATTTTCTTTCGGATCACCTTGAGCGTTAATTCGGCCTTCACATGCCTGTGGAAACGAAGGTCTAAGTGCAGGTTTTAACTCGTTCTCGAGGTAAGTTTCTAGTGAAATGTGTTTTCGTTACTTTGTGCGATCAGTTCTGTTTGGTACAAGTTTTATATAATGAATGGAATGATGTATTGTATCGACAAATTAGTATCAAATTAGCCTTCCTTATGGATGGTTAAGGAGGATGGGCCATGACCCTCCACGCTGGCCCAATGCGGATTGGAGGCTATTAACGACTGCAAATGCAGCCGGGACCAACGGCTTAACGTGCCTTCCGAAGCACGAAGTAGCTCGAGATAATAATTTTTTTTGGTCACCCATCCCGTGACCGACCCTTGCGAAAGTTGCTTAACGACAACGATCGCGGGCCGCGGCGCTTATCCACTACGCCACCGAGCTACTTTATCCTATTATATACTTTATAGATAGTTTCAATATACTTTAAATGCATAAACTTTCAATATTTAATATTAATCTAAATATATATAACTCAAAGGTAACTGATTGGCATAGTGATCTATCAACGCACAGCCCAAACCATTGAACGGATCGGGCTGAAATTTGGCATGCAGGTAGATGTTATGACATAAGCATTCGCTAAGAAAGGATTTTGATCAAATTTAACCCCAAGGGGATAAAATACGAGATGACAGTTTGTATGAAACTTCGTCAATTTTAAACCGATCGGGCTGAGACTTTGCACGCATGAGGTAACTATGACGTAGGCATCCTATAAGAAAGGATTTTGATCAATTCTACCTCCAAGGGGATATAATAGGGGATGAAAGTTTATATGAAACTTTGTCAATTTTAAACCGATCGGGCTGAGACTTTGCATCCATAAAGCTACTATGACGTAGGCATCCCCTAAGAAAGGATTTTGGTAAATTCCACTGCTAACTGGGTAAAATATGGGAGGAAACTTTATTTCGAGTATTTTACACGATATAATGAATAAATATACGTTAGAAATGCTGCTCAAAGTAACTTTACCACGCGGACGAAGTCGCGGGAAAAAGCTAGTTTTAACATGAAATACATTATGTATTTGTGAATTAGTTTAATTGTGGTATGAAAATGGAATATTCCAGACTTGGAAATATAGAATAAAACGTTAGTTTCTGAGTGAAAATTCCAAGTAGTGAAATGTATCCTCCATCTACTTCAAATATTTTTAATTTCTTCATAATATAAAAGGTCATATCTAAATTTAGAATATTTTTCAAGTTTTTCGTAAGATATAGAAAGACTTTTGAATTGGATGGTTAAATACGTGTGTAAGTAAGTTTATGTTATTTAGAGAAATACTTCTGTTGTGCTTGTATAAGATTTTTTGTTATCTCTTAAAAGTTTTCATTGTTTATTCTAAATGCAAAATTATTAATTTTAACTATATGGTAAGAAGATAAAGCCTATCTTAAATTAATATATTTTTGTTTATATCATTTACTGTGCTATCGATGTTTCTAGTACCAACAAGTTTAATATTAAAAATATAAATAAGGAAGATATATAATAGCATTTTTATTTGAATATTCAAGAAAATGTATTTAAATAATTATTTAAGTTTGTTTCTGTAAATAGTGTAATGTCAAGAATAAAAAGTTATCTATCTATCTATCTGAGTAATATTAGCTTATACCATAATTCTGGTGGCGTAAAATAATAAAATATGTCACAAATGATTACGACAGTACAGAAAAAGACAATTACAATAATAAAGAAAAAACAAAACAAATAATTGAAAAAAAAATATAAAAAAGGATGGTGTTTTTCCAGTCAGTTGCTAACAGATATTTATAAGGTAAACTTTTAGAAAATCTTATCTAATAATTCATATCTATATTTATATGGATATGATAAGGTAATTAAAAATACTATATAAGGCTAATGATAACGAATGATAGATGATTAGTACGAATAGGCTTCATATTACTAAAATATTCAAACTTCTTCCTTTCATTGATCTTCTTTAAAATGTGTAGGCATTTCGATTAGCGAACTAATAGACGCAAAAATAACATAAAATGTACATAGGTATATTCTCATCAATAAAAGTGGGCTTCCTTAAAACTTTCTTGCGAATAAGACGCCATCAAGGAAACAGCTACGGAAATTGTATCTAACAATTCTCGTAGCGGCGTAGCGTGTAGTCGATGCTACGAGTGCTTGTTCGTGTTGCGAAAGTAATGAAACGTTTGTAGCGTATGTGTAACTTTAATCTTGAACGTAAGTATTATGTTGCAGGAAACATTGAAAATCAGGTCGAGACATTTAAAGAGTTTGTTTTTATTTATTTAATATACCTACTGTTATGTTATTTGAAAAAGAGGACAATATTTTCTGTCACTAAATTACATATCTGTCACTAGTAAACATTTTTCTAAACTGATATTAATTACATTAATACAGGTATTGTCTGTATAAAATATTTAAAATCTATATCAATTAAAAAAGTATTATATACATTTAATAGTCAATCAAATAATATCAAATAGACGATTTTCAAAGAAGAGGGGACTAAAATGACCTATTACGGTTACGGTACCAAATGAAGTTAGGGAAGTAAAGAGGAACTGCGTTACCTCCTGTACATTTTAATTTTCACTTTGATTGTATTAAATAAAAATTAGGTCACCAATTCAAATAACGATTAGAGAAAATCTTTTAAAGGTTTTGCATTCTTTTAGCCTTGTTGGCGCGTTATGATGACTGACTTCTTGATATAGAGAAGTGGTAAGGTTTATTCATGAAAGAATATGTCATGTTCTCGAAAATAATTGTATACTTTAAATGGTAGTACTGTCACCAAATATAAATATATATTTTTGTACCTTCGTGTTTGTTTTTGTGTCCTGTATCAATATACTATTCAACAAACAGAAATCTTCAGAATACAGTGTCATTTTTTTCAGTTTTAGGATGCATATTATTGATATCATTTAATTTGTTTTAAGAGTGTCTTAAGAAGCCTTTCTATTGCAATACTTTTGCACATAACGGTCTCAGAATTTCAGTTTCATAAATGAAACAACTTTAAAACGGGTTCATCGCGTTTGTATTTAGTTTTATTGACGTTTCGGAGCCTTTACAGGGTCCGTGTTCACATAGGAGTTGTTTCATTTATAGATAGTGCGCGTGAAAATATAAGAAATAAATATTTCAGTATCTTAATTTAAAAGAAAAATAAAAAAATGTTCGTATTAAAAATTTTAACTTAAGGTATCCCTACCTTAGTTTTAACTTAAATAACTGAATTTAGCCAAAGTGAGGAGTAAAATAGAGTTTAGAAACTTCGTTCAATTTATCGAGGAGAAAATTAACAATTTCAAATAAGAATCAATCTATTTTCCGTTTAACTTTATTTTCATTATACATTTTGATACGTTGGTAAATTTAAGATGTACTGGTGGTAACAACATAAAAAGAATTTATACTAAGTTACGGAGTAAAAGGTTAATATATAGCCATAACTGAACTAGGAAACCCCTAATCATACGAATCGCCAAAGCAGATTAGTTTAATATCAAATGAACATTTTTTATTTTATCCTTCGACACATTTGTGTCTTATTACGCAACTAGCCATTTGCGTAATAAGACACAACAAAGCGCCGCATGAAATTGCTTAATATCTTTAGGTGGTTCCTAGTGGTGAAATGCATTTTCGCGACAGGCGATTCCTAAATATTTAGGCCACAGATTTAGGCGACTCCAAAGTTTCGTGAAAACGGGCATTATTGTCATTCAACCTAGGTAAACTAGTGCGAATGAACCCATTAATATTATTATAGAAGGAAAAATATAATAGTATCTCTATAGAATGAATATTGAAATTCGTTCCTGAATATTTTTTATGCATATATTTAAGTAACTTTGGAATAAGCTAAGCGAATCCCTAGGTAGTTCGTGAATTTGTATACCAGTATCACATATTAGGAATAATATTCCTTATTCAGAAACTAGTCAACATTTTATTACTTTTCTCTACTAATGAATTTAAATAAATATCTTTACCGGTGTCCAAAATAATGACTACTATTTCTATTATTTTTAAAATTGCTTATAATATTTCATTAGAGCTTATACAGAATAGTGTTTATACATACGTAGTATACAACAAAGTCACTTCCCGTTGGCTGTACTTTAAGATCTTTTAAACTACACAATGGATTTAAAAGTGTTCTCTAAGAATATACAGGGTAAATCTAAAGGAAGGTATGAACCTACATATGAATGTAATACATCACTGCACGGGCGAAGCTGCTGGCAGAAAGTTACGTATATATTTTTTTATTCTAATATCATTTTTCAGTCTAGGCTGTTGCAAACTCTTGTGAATGTAGAAAACTACACCATTGGTTTGCAAATCTTCGACGGGAAATCTTATATTGAGAAGAACCGGCAAGGAACTCAGCAAGGGCTGTTTTTTTCTCCGTTTTATTATATACAAAGAAGTCTTATTGGAGCTTGTATGAAATAAAAGGGAAAGTCATTGAGATCCCATAATATACGAGTATATTCCTTTGTTATATGACAAACAGTGGGCTTAGCAGCTCAGTCAAGATCAAAGTCACAAAATATTATATGACCTATGCTTGACGTTTTAAGGTTTGTTATATAAGAAAGGAAGAAACTTTAGGAAAAAATATTATTGTTATTTTATGTCCAATAAGGAATATGTTGCGCTATATAGGTACATATAATACCTTTTATCCTAGGGATCAGTAAGAGCTTTTAAGTTACAAAAGGTTGCAGAAACTAGACGTGATGACGTCATAGGTTCATTAGTTTTCAATTGATTGAAATTAAATTTAACAATCATATGTACTTCTTATTCGGTGAGTTTAAATTCTAACTAATATTATAAAAGAGATAATGAGTTTGTTTCTTCTGTCGCAACGATATAAAAGAGAGCGTCGTTATTGTGTGATTGTTTGTGTGGAAATAGGTCCTTCTTTTTACTGCGATAAATATCCCATTCCCGACTTTTTACTGCGAACAAATATTGCATATCACTTTGACTACAACGCAATGCTTAAAAGAAACAACATATACTCTATTGAAGCTTCAGACCTTTTATTTTGAAGTCATCTCAAGCATCTACGTATACTGAAACCGTAACATGTTATTTAACATGCTCAGTCTGGCATCGCATATCAATTTATACAAAACTGTCCAATTTATCCAATTAATTTTAAGCATTTATATTAGACGCATTTCAAGCATTTATTTTATATTAGCTGAGTCGTATGGGTATAAATGAACGCTATCCGTCTTATTATGAAAGTAAATCTGACTTTAGTATGAGATTTAAATCAGAAACCGATCAAAATTGTAATAAAGACGTCATAATTTACCGTTTTCTCCTCTGTCTTTGTGAAAAACCAAGTACTAACTTAAGTCCTCGTTTTATATTAAAACGGTTTAATTATCTAGAAAACAGAAGCAACTAAAGAAGTCAGACTGGTAAAGTATTTAGGACACTCGGGTCACGGGTCCTTTGTTCTAAGAAGCACTGAAGCCTGATCTTTGCGACATATGTCGTCATACGAATGTATCGCACACTTTATGTTCGTGACTCTTCAACTTTGAAATCGTTAACAGAGTGACAATAATCTGCTATTAAGTTTAATAGACTTCTATGCATAATTTTTTGACAATTAAGTTCATTAAATAGGTTGGGGAAAAAGTTTATTCGCATTTTTTATGAAAATTCAAAACATTTTTTACTTACATTTAACTAAAGTATTTAGTTACCATATTGTTCGATAACTTTTTGATATCTTGTAGGTAGAAATAGAAACTTTAGGGCTTCTCATCAAAAAACCGTGACAAGTGATTTTGACACTCCTCGCGTGATGTTAACCTGACACTGCCTAAAGAATTCTGAAGAGACCGAAACAGGTTTAAATCTGAAGGTGCAAGATTAGGATTATACGGCGGATGCATTCACGCCTCCCAGTCAAACTCTCTTAATTTTGCTGAGTGGCAACAGGTGTGTGATATCTAGCGTTATCGTGATGTAAAACCACACCCCTTCTATTGATTAATTCTGCCCGCTTTCTCTTAACTTCTTGCTTTAATCTCATTAGTTGTTCGCACTAGAGTTTTGCCACAGTCTGTGAAGCTTGACCAACCTTCTTCCCATGTTCTTGTCTTATGTGATCCTCTTTTCATCACCTGTTATTAGCTTCTACAAAAATAGTTCGGTTTCATTACGCTATAATAAAGAATCACAAGTGAGTACACGATTCATTAGATTTTTTTCAGTGAATTTGTGAGGTAACTAAATATGAAACTTTTTGTCTAGCTTTTTTCAAATGCTCCAAACTGTTTTGTGGTCAACCTCCAGTTCTTCAGCTACGTCGTAACGACTGATTACCGTTCTAGCTCCACTTTTTTCTGTAACTAAATTTTTTTATCTGTAACAGAATGATTGGAGCGACGTGCATCTTTGGAATCAAAATTTCGGGACTGAAATCGCTGAAACCATATCTGTGAAACCCTCACAGAAACTGCATTAGGTCCATAAACGTCATATTTTATTGTGCGGCTTGCGTTTAATTTTTGCTTTTATTGTAATAAAATTTTAAAATTTATCGTATTTCTTCATTAGATTCTCTCATTTTGACAGCAAGAAAATCAAATGAAAATCACATATTTTTCTGATTTGAATTCCGAGTTATCTACTTTAAAATTTAAAGTTTTATTGCTAGCGGTACCAGTCAGTTACAAATGGTATATAAGATTTTATTACATGATTATGCATACTATATGCGAAAAGACCTTTTCCCCAATCTACATACCAATATATCACGACTAAATAGTAATTGTAGGATAAGATCAAATAGTGAAAAAAGTATACCTCTCACCTGTTAGAGAAAGCAATATTCGAGACATTTTTGACCGTAAAATCAGGTGACCGTTAAGTCAGGTGAATACATTTTGTTTAATATATGAATAAAATATCTTCAGACTATGAAAACATAGCATTGTTTTGTAACGATTGTAATCTATATGAATCATACACTTACTAAAGGGTAAAGGTAAATATGATAAAGTTTATACAAACTACAAATTAATGACGATAGAGCTATGGTACGGTTAAACGACTTGCTTTCACTTATTCTTATCAGCTAAAAGTTATCCTGGGCCTCAACTCTGCTAAAACTATCATAATAAAAGCATTGATGGCGTTATAATTTTCTATTTGTCAGTGTATTATCTACCTGATGGCAAAAGTGGCGTAAAGTGACATCAATCAATGAAGACCGATTTTTTTGCGATATCGAAACAAGTACCGTGTCAAAAAAATTGAAATGCCATTGACACGCCATAAATACGATAACGTCAGCAGTATTGTGCCCAGGAACGGGTGGTAGGTAAAAACATGATACGAGACAAAGCTTTTATAATAGATGTACTGTTTTCGTACTTTCTTAACCAGCTTTTATATTTTTTTTTTTATTGTATTTGGCGCTTGGGGTTTTTTAGCTTGATTGTTTTGGTTTATTTATTATTATGGCAGCATTCCACGTCCTATTACATTCATTTGGATCGTTCTCCGGGACCGTGTAGTATTCCTTTTATTCAAGCCTCATTTTGTACGCTTCATATTCAAAAAAGGAATGAGCTGTGTGCTCAGTAAATACTACTCTTCTTTCTTTCCATTTCAGTAGAATTTTACGATTTGCGAAAACAATTGATTCAAATAAGAAGCTTAGCTGAATGTATCGAATGTCTTTATTTTCTTTTTTTCGCTTTCCATTCAAGTAGGAGAGGACAAAGAAGTCTATTTCAATAAAAAAAGAGTTTATATCTAAGCGTAAAACATGAGAATGGCTAGATCAAATCGGCGACTTTTTTATACTTATTCGGTTGATATTTAAAACCGAAGAGGGTTCTTAGAGAGCCAGAAATGAATATTTATTGTTTTATACAAACTGTTCCTAAAATAAAAACCCTTTAGTCAAAGGCTGTTAAAAATTTGACTTCAATAAAAAACAAAAACTAGCATTCACAAGCGTAACGAAGTTCGCTGAGTCAGCTAGTTTCAGATATTTTATACATAGAAGAATTTGAATACGAGTCGTTATGCTTTCAAATGAAAAAGGTTATGAAATTGTAAATATCTAACTTTCATATATGATTTTCACATATGATATTTCGACACATAGTAGTAGTTGATTAGTTATTTGATTACGGCCTGTGTTAATCTGTGAGTAGTGATTGATTTGATAGTATAGCATAACCAATGTTAGGTATTAGTGGAACGACTTCGATCAATCATTAAAAGTTAAGATGGATTGCCTTATATTACATACAACTAAATTATGTATTTTATTTCAGACAACGAAAGTTCGTGATTATAATTTTGTTATAGAATGACGTATTTATATAAAAAAAGGTAATTTTAGGGGTAAATTATTTATAATTCAATTATTCCCATACATATCTCGAATTAAGTAGAGAATATTTTTTTTTAATCTCCACTGGAAATGAATACTATAAAGTATATCAGCTGAGAGAGAATCTAAAGAGCAGTGATATATCTTAAATTTTTAAATCAGTCTTAATAAAAAAATGCTTTACTAATCGAATTTGCTAACTGTGAACTCTATAAATAGGCTCAAAGTCACTCGAGGGCCATGTAGAGCTATACTTGGAGACCTAGCTCGAAGAATTGCGAGCCTGAAGTGGTAATAGGCAGAGCACGCAGCTCGTAGAATAGATGGACGTAGGGGCAGCCTTCGAATGGCGCTTACGATCCGGAAAATGAAGCGCGGGTAGGTCTCCCACAAGATAACCTAAAAATCTAGTCAAGAGTACCGGGAGTCGTTATATGAGGACCGTGCGCAACCAATTGTTCGTGGAGATTTTCGAGTTAGGCCTTGGCCAACAGTATAAGTTTTCCAACTGATATGATGATGACTCCTAAAAAATACTATATAATAATACAATCACAAAAAAGTAACAATATACGCTCGAAAATTTCTGAAACATTTCTAATATTATATTAGCATTTACAAAGCATTATAAACAAATTTATTAAAACTGACGAGTTCTATTAGGTCAGCCAACACCAAAAGTTTGAATATCGACTTCAATAAAATTATACCGAGCATTGTGCCCGGCTTTGTTCTCTATCCAACAGTTATTTATATTATGATTAATATTTAACGAGTAATTCTATTGTTAAAAAAAACAAAACAAATGAAAATCAAGTAATTGGAGAATATTATTGTTATGACATTTTTAAATTGTTCTGGTAAAATTACTTCGGAGTAATGCGACGAACTTTAAGACTAGAGCTTAATTATTACAGAACCTAAACTTCTTACGGTGAGTGCTTTTAATAGGTTTAAGAAGGAAATACATATTTTTGTTACAAAAACACACATGTGAAAGATATAGGAAGAGAAATATGCTTTCTGTGAATGCCTAACTGACGAGTAAGCAGGAATTGAATTGTTATATATTTTAGTGATGTAATGTTACATTTGTTGCATTTTCTTTAGTAATTAGTGTACTGATATATAATCCAGTTTCTTTATATTCTTAAAATGAAAAATTTATTTGCTAGAGTGTTGTTTTGAAATGAAGTATTTTGTACAATTATTATTATTTGTTGTTATTATTATTTTTTATTATTATTCCATTTATTACAAGCATTAACACTCATATACACAAATCAAAATTTAGTTTATACAAATAAATAAAAAAAATAGAAAAAAATAAGTGGCTATGCAGTTCCCTGAGGAACTGTAGTCACTACGCCCTTGAAGATCTATTGTGAGTCGCCGCCAGAGCTATAGTAACTCCTTTAGCCGGGTAGATTCAAAAAGTCTATAATATATATGGCTTTTAGAGATTTTATATCTTCTGGGCCGATTATATGTCGTCCCAGATGTATGCTTTGTTTGTGGATCAGTGGTCCACATTCATACAGGAGATGTTTTGGTGTTTCACGTTTCTGTTTGCAATATCCGCAAATGTCAGTGTCACTTAGTTTCACGTTAAATAGGCGTCAGTTTAATTAGCAGTGTCCAGCTAAAGTTCGTACAATTGTACTTATATTTGCTCTGTTTAGCTTCAAGAGCTCATTCACAAAAACTCTTCAGCTAGTTTTAGTGAATGATCTTCAATTAGGGATTTAGCGTGATTTGATCATCTAGGTAGCCGTAGCCGTTGTACATCTAGGCCTTTTTCAGTGGCCTGTAATAACAATTTATTAACCACTAAGGACCATATCAGTGGCGAAAGGACGCTGCCTTGAGGTAAACCTCTTGTGGTTTTGAAATCTTTTGTTGTTCCGTGCAGACTAACGTTAACTGTTTTGTATAGGAGCATTGCTTCGATCCATTTGGTCGTTGTGCTGTCGATTCCTTTATCCCTCATTCCTTTGGATATAGTTTCAATGGTGACTTTGTCGAATGCTCCTTCAATGTCTAGGAAGGTAAAGAGAGCTAGCTATCTGTTTGTCTTCAATAGCCCTTTCGATCCTGTCCGTAAGTTCAAGTAAGGCAGTTTCTGTGGATTAGCCTTTTTGATATGCGTGTTGTTTTACATGCGGGAGATGGTTTTTCAGTGGTCCATCTCTTATGCATATGTCAACGACTTTTTCCATACATTTGTACATTACAGAAAGTACGCAAAACAAGTATGAAGTTACTTTCCACCATAACAACGAATAGAAATTAAAATGAAAAAAGATTTGCAAACAATTAATTATCAAGTTTTTTGAAAATGTTTGACACGAATGGCGTTAAAGCCGTTTATTTTTGTTTCGTTTTTTTTGTGATTCTAAATAAAACTATCACGTCAACTGTTATACAAAGGTTATGAAGCTATATGCTGCTTTTTGTAATTTCATTTAGCTTTTATGTGACTTGTGTACTGTCTGGGATGACACCTTTGATATTTAAGTTTTCTATAAATAGAGACTTATGCCCAGTTTGTCAATTGAGAAAAGTACGTACTTAAGTTTTATACGTTTAACAAGTTAAAAGGTATTTTGATCATTAATTATTAATAATCATCAAGCTTCTTACTTAATCGCTCGTTTCAATTCGGACAAAGCAATTGATCTATTTGTCGTACCAATTAATCTTTACGAAAAAAATATCCACTCTACATACTGTCTTGACCTTGTTTTACGCCAGTGGCCTTTTTATTCCGTCTTCGTTTTAGTGCCGTCAGTAACGGGTCGTGACCAGTAATCCATTAGAGGAGCCGGACTCTCTGTTACTCGGAAACAATTGAATAGAGTCTGTTATATTGAATATTGTCAAGTATAAAAGTAAAAGGAACGTTTTATTCAATAACTAGCTTTCTTCCAGCGCTTCGCCCACGTGGTCCTGTATTATAATATGAACCTTCCTCTTGAATCATTATGTATTTATATGAAAGCGGAATTAAAATCCTTTGTTTTATACTATGTACAGAATTAACATCCCTTACCCAGTTGCATAAATGTCCGTTAAAATTTTCATTAGTACAATACAATTACCGATACAAGTTTTCAAATTTAGAACATACATAAGTGCTAAAAGTTATCATAAAATCTTTATGGACGTTTGTACAACTGGTTGTATTCTCATTAGTTTTTTAATTTTTGTAAAACTATTGAGGTTAATAAATAGTAAGATTATTTTGAAGGGCCATGCCTTGTTGCGCTTGATTCTGATTGACTATCCCGCAAGAGATCCATGAAGAAATAAAGAGATATTTTTATTAAAATCGAAACTATTTAACTGTATACAAAACATAACATCAAATAAGTATTTGGAAAAACCTAAAATTTCTCGATGCAAAGATAACTTGAGAAACATATTAGGACTAGTCCTTTTTCAGATATTTTATCAAGCCAAAAGGTTTTATCTGAAAATTATTATTTAACTAGCTGACCCGACAGACTTCGTCCTGTCAAAAAGATTTGTAATGTGGCAGTTTTTTTGCCTACGTATTTAAAAAAATTCTCTTAATATGAACTTTATACCATAGCAATAAAGCTCAAATTGACTACGTTTTAGTTACAAATCATTTGTATGGGAAAAAGAAAAGGGCTATTTTTAGGGTTTTTCCAGCAATAATTCTAATTTTTCTCGCCGTAAAAACCATCCTTGAACTTCAACGAACATTTTAAAAAAAGATTTGGCCAAATTGGTCGAGGCGTTGTTGAGTTATGCGCTTACCAACACATTTTGCGATTCATTTTTATATATATAGATTATTGAGACTTCGACATATTGTTATATTAAAAATTTTGAGATAAGAATAAAATAGATTTAAGACGCGCGGGGGCTTGTATATCAAATTACTTCTTTATTGACTTTTTCATCTCAATATTTCTTGGTTATCCCAATTTCATACGTATAATTTTCAACCAAATCTGCTTTTTCACATATCAAAATCTCTATTAAATATATTAGATAATATTTACCCTAACAGTACACAGCAGTTTCAGAATTTTAATCTTAATTTTTTTTATTTGGTTTCTCCGACTGTGAATTTAAAGTTTTATTATGTTAAAATAGCTTATATCCGGAGCTATTCACTATTGAAGCTATAACTTCTTGTATCCCCGATTTATTAGATTTCGAAAGAACATCTGGTGTAACTAAGTTAGGCTTGTATTTTTTTTATTACTTCTGTACTGAAATCTTCCTCTAAAAAGTTATTTAGTAGTTCTAAGTTAGTTACATTTACACACCTACTAAGAAATAAGGTATTATAGACAAGGAAGCGTGTGTAAATGTTTTTTTGGAAAATTATAATTTATTTATACAAGCAGTATTCCCGCGATTTCGCAGTCATAAATTACAGTCATAACACGTAACTTTTTAAATCGATTTAGTAGTTTCGTACAAACAAACAATCAAATCCTTCCTCTTTATATATTTTTAATAGTTTTTGAATTAAAATCTTATCAAGCTAGTTTCCATTTTAAATGATGATGCCGGCTACGGTTCTATAAATATATATTTTGCTTTGGTTACAATTTTCATTTATTTTTGAGCTCTGAAACAGTATACAAATAATGCTTCCGACAAGTCAAGCTTTTTTCTAAAGCCTTCTAATTAGTATTCCAGTGATAGAAGCATAACATTAAATTTGAGTAGAATAGGCGTAATTTCTTGTCTAGGGGAAGCAAAAAAATACGTATCTAATATTTTTCTATTACCTGACCGGAAAAGCCGCTGATGGATTAAATATATTCTTTTTTCCCAAGGCATCATCCCGATTGAATAGAATCAGTTACAATAATGTGACTTAAAGTTTTGCCAAGGTGTCCTTTTTCGAAAGATTTCAATTCTTTTTACCAAAATTTAATTAAATAATGAATAATTTACTGTATAAATAAATTTTTAGAAGAAGTTAAGAACCATCATAAGGTTCTTAACTTCTTTGGCTGTAAATAATAGAATTAACTCAAAGTCCGTTTTTCGTATATAGCTTATTGAAATTAAAGTATCTGGTTTGCGTAAAAATTTATTCCCGATACGCCTTAGGTAATGTCTGCGTTTTTACTACAATGGACATGTTCGCGAACTTGACAGAAACTATAAAAACCTTTTTTTCAATTTCAATGTATTCAAAGTTCTATTTTATGATAAAATAAGCTCCCAGTAGTATAAAGCGTGCATATACCACAAACTAATCGCGCACAGTTAGCTAGCCATTAGGATGATAATTAATTAGACAAAAGCTGTTACGGCATGAGTAGCCTAGTTATTAACTTCGTCAGTTAGTTTCGTAGAACGTTAATTGTTACAGCTCGTATAATTAAGGTCTAAATTTGCCTGTGTCACATATTGCTTTACCTTTTTACACTTTGTTAGAATAATGCTAATAAGCTTTAGTTTACAATCTCGAATTCTATATGAGTTATGTTTATGATGACGCAAGGTTACGAATAAACAACAATATTGCTCATGGAAAATATGTGTAACTTACCTATGTATATATAGGTTTAGGCATCAGTACAGACCACTAATTTTGTTATGAAATAATGTAGAATAAATGAAGTCATAGCTTAAGGCATAGACGATTACAACAAAGAATGTATATTTGGCACGACATTTATGCATGACCCCATATGTCTAAAGTAACTCATAAAAACGAATGACTTTTGATTGGATAGCGATTTATGTTATATATTGGATGGAACGTCTTTCTGTGTTCTGTGGATGGAATCATTTAATTTATCCCTTCTAATATATTAATCTATATATAATTTAAGACTGACTGACTTTCACGCCTAAACCACTGAACGAAAATTATCGCGACAAATCAGATGAAAGTTTCTATGAAAGAAAATTGTCAGAGATAAAATCATGAAACTGTATTTAGGCATCTTTCGAGATATAAATATATATTTGTATTAGCGTTTTTGTGATTGTTGCCTAAAGTTATATCACCACGCCCGCCGACGACGTTCTCTTCATTTATAAAGTTTTAACAGTATGAGAAAAATATCATACGATGTATGTATCCGATATTATGTTTATGAATATTTTTTTTTTATATAAAATGGAGGGCAAATACTGTGCTCCATCTGGAATAAGCGGATGGTAAGCGGAGGCGTAACTCGGTGGCGTAGTGGACAAGCGCCGCGGCCCGCGATCGTAGTCGTTAAGCAACTTTCGTAAGGGTCGGTCACGGGATGGGTGACCAAAAAAAATTATTATCTCGAGCTACTCCGTGCTTCGGAAGGCACGTTAAGCTGTTGGTCCCGGCTGCATTTGCAGTCGTTAATACCCTCCAATCCGCATTGAGCCAGCGTGGAGGGTCATGGCCCGTCCTCCTTAACCATCCATAAGGAAGGCCTGAGCCCCTGCAGTGGGGACGTAAAAGGGCTGATGATGAAGCGGAGGCGTAGTCCAAACGCGAGGACAGCTAGTGAAAACAGTACGTAGGTACTGCACTAGCCAACCTCACTTTGCCGACCTGCAAGGTGCTTCTTCACGCTCCGCTCGAAGGACCCTATGTCATAGGCCGGGGGACAATTCCATTTTTTGGAAGTACGACAAAGAAATGAGTCGCCAAATTTCTTTGTACGCGAAGGAATCGTTGCCACAGTTAGTTGGTGGCAACGCAAACCAGCACGTGTGGTCCTGAGGAGGAAGGGAGATGGGGGGATAAGGGAAAAGAGTTCTTCAGGGCATTCACCATGGTAGAGACGGTAGAAGATGCTGAGCGAAGCAACGTCTCGGCGCAGTTGCAGGCTTTCTAGGTTCTTGGTGACTTTACCATTGCTAATAATGCGTACTGCGCGGCGCTGCAATCTATCCAAAGCATCGAGTAAGTACCTAGCGGAGCCATCCCAAAGGTGCGAGCAATACTCCACGCATGACCGGACCTGCGTTTTGTTTAGCAGGCACAGTTGTTCGGGCGTGAAAAAACGCCGCACCTTGTTCAGGACACCGAGTTTACGTGATGCTGTTTTAATAACAGACTCGATGTGGTTTTTGGGATTCAGATCACAGCGCATTTCCATCCCGAGCATGTTGATGCTGCTCTGTAGAGGCAAGGTTGTGCCATGAAGAGAGGGAAGGGAAGGGAATGGAGGGGTCTTGGCGGTAAATACACAAACCTGAGTTTTCTTGGCATTGAACTCAACCAGATTTTCAGCACCCCATTTCGATATGAGATCCAGAACGTGATTGAGCTCAATGACAAGATTCTCCCTTTTCTCCAGGATTTCCGCCCGTCCGACCGTAGGAGCCCCGTGATATCCCACATGCACTGTGCTATCGTCTGCATAGCAATGGATATTTCCAAGTGGAAGCATGTCATTGATATGCAGCAGAAAAAGTGTAGGGGATAGAACGGAGCCCTGAGGCACACCGGAGTTGACTTTCATAAGCTGTGAAGAGCATCCGTCAGAAAGAACACGGATTTTACGCTCACGCAGGAAGTCGGATATCCAGGCGCAGAGTTGAACGGGCAGACCGTAGGCCGGAAGCTTGGAGAGAAGTCCCTTGGGCCAAACCCTGTCAAATGCCTTAGCAATGTCAAGACTGAGAGCCAAGGACTCGCCGCACTTGTCGATAGCTTCACCCCAGAGGTGCATGACGTGCGCTAGAAGATCACCAGTTGATCGTTTTGGTCTAAAGCCATACTGACGATCATTTACAAGGGAGTGATCTTCTAGGTATCGGATCAGTTGGGAGTTAATAATCCTTTCCAGGACTTTACACAGCACAGAGGTGATAGCTATAGGGCGGTAGTTTGCAGGGTCTGACCAATCTTCCTTTTTGGGCACTGGCTGCACAATGGCCTCTCTCCAAGCCTCAGGTATACGACCCGAAGAAAGAGATAGCTGATATAGGCACGTAAGTACGGGAGTCAACTCCGCTGCACACCGCTTTTTACAACAACCGCAGGTATCCCATCAGGACCACTAGCTTTCCGGACATCGAGTGACTGTAGTTCCCCACGCACATCACGCTGCCTGATATGAATATCAGGCATAGTGAAGCGACAAGAAGGTTCATAATAATTTTAATTAAGAAATACTTAATATAATTTCTTATATTCAATTAAGAAAACAAGAAAAAAAAAATACAAGAAGGTCCTGAGAGTCATACTGAAAACAAAGGTCATTACTTTCTTAGAGCGTATAATATAAAAGTTGTTATTTTGGTATTTTTAGAATAATACACCCTTGTTTAAGATAATATCTTTTCTCGTATAAATGGCAGAGTCCTGACGTATGAATATTATACAATATTATTTATCTCTATTTATATTTTTTGCGTAGAACTAAGCCGGTTCTGTTTCATGTAGAGAATAAAAACGATATTTCATAATAATAATACATTTTTTGGCGAAATTCGTGAAACGTATTGAGTGAAAATAAATGGACATATCAATTGTTTTAATACAGAAATAAAAATTTATAACGAAATAAATAAATTTAATATTGATCAAATAAATAAAGTTATTTTTAGTAAAATGTAATCGGAAAAGCAATACACATAGAAATGTATTGATAGAAACGTCTTTTCAATTTTATGTTATCGCACGTTTGTTCGTTCATTGTAAGCGTCACTCAATAACTCGATTAACATTGTCTCTGAAATACAATAAAGAAAAGATGATTCAATGCAATTTTCTTGTATAAAACAGTGAATCATGAAAGCCAAGGTACCAGCGCTCGAAGGCTGTTTTAGTTATTTATTTTATCTACAAACACGCACAAAAGTATTTTATAGATCTCATTTTAGCATTAAATGTCTCTAGAGAGAGGCAAAAAGCTCAAGATACATGCAAACTGTTCTTGACATATTAACAATTAATTATAGGTACTAGTTAAAAAATTACGAAACAGGTCTTTATAATTAGAAGATTGGACTAAGAGTTAGGATGTTGATACATCGTATTAAAAGTTTTGGTTTAAATCCAATTCATTTTATGACATTTATTAAATCTCTCTGAAAGCACGTTAAGCCGTTGGTGCATTTGCATTTTACGGTATTGCTGATAAAAAGATAATAATCTTTATTTGGAGAAATATGGTTATAGAATAGTTTTAAAATTTTAGACCAGCATATTTTATCGTTAAGATGATGTGCAGATATTATTGTCAAATACAATAAATTGGCTAGTTATACAAAAAAAAATAGCAAAATCAGATGCTATTGTTTATGATTTGGCTATCTTCATTCGCGAGGTTGCTGATTTTTCACACATAACCCTGTTTAAACTACTAATGCCCTTTCTATATAAGAAGTGTAGTTGTCGGGTTTTAGTTTTTTTACTCCATAGTACGAAACAAAGTCAGTGATTTATCATTAAGTATAATTTGCGCCTTATTCTTAAAAGCTTTTTTAAATTATAAAAGTTAATACCTATCAAATATTTTTATCAAACCTAAATATTTTTTACCTAAAAATACAAAAATATATCCCTACTATGTGGCTGCACTACAAATATCGCTCATTACGACATGGAACCTGTGGGATCTCAATAGTATTAGATATGAATAGGAAAATCGTATTTTTCATAACACTCCTGTGCATGTTTCATAACACGTGTCAGGTGTTTCCATTTTCAAGTACAACTGGTGTTCTTCATGGGACTAAGGTACATAGAGGTTGTATCTTTGACAATTTTCATTTAGTTATTGTTTCCAGCTTTAAAGTTCATTAAAGTTAATTATTCCATATCAGTAAATTTCACAGGACTTTTTTTATCATTCAGAGGTTAAAACCTATATGTTTAAAATTGTCCTAAGTACAATAATTTCTTTTTTTTATGAGACGAATGAAATCCTCTGAAATTGACGATAAATAAGCATACTGGCTTATTAAATCTGTTGCTGAGTCGAAGTCGTTCACTGCCACCGACCCCCGAAATTTAATAGACCAATCTAATTAGATAAGGAATCCACGTCTAATTTAGATTAATTTTCGTTTACCGTATAAAACTCTATATTTTATTATCCGATGTAAATTTTGAAGTCACCTTAATTATTTTCATAAATGAATATAAGCTTTTTTTAATATTTGTGTTTTTTTTTGGTAATGTAATTATACATTTACCATCTACTTTAATTTTAAGGTATGCTATATGGGTATGGGTGTTGTGATTATGTTGTAATTTTCAACGTAAAACTTTTCACATAAATTGTACTTAAATGTTGCAAAAACAATCCCAGTAGGAGTTTCTCATTTAGCAACGAGGCGAAAAGCCTTCAGAAATCGAATTAAAACTGCGCACACTGAGATGCGGCTTGAGTTAAAAAACTTTAGATTTTAATATATAACAAAAAAACGCTTTTTTACCACATTGAAACCACATTGTCCTTTTTGAAGTCCTTGTTCGTCATAATATCGCTCATTTCTGTAAGAAGTATTGTTTTGTTGGAGTTGGGTAGGGTCCGAATCATAACCTCCCTTTTTGCTTGTTGTTGTTAGGTGTGTTTTTAACGCATTTTAAATGAATTTTAAGAAAATTTATATTGCTTGTTTGTACTTGAATATTTTAGTATATTGGATTTAAAAAATAAATTACACAATTAAAAAATTCAACCATCTAAGTCGTTCGAGAACTGTCGATATTTTAAGTACCGGTTATAGTTGTGTGCCTATATTAACATATTGTGGCAAGAGAGATTATATTAGAATGATAGTTTGAGAAAATATCAAAAGCAAATATAGTTCGATTGCGATATGTTTTTGTTAATTTTAGGTATAACAACTACTCTTTACTTTAAAACCATAATTTCCACTTTATTGAAATTAAAACAAGACAAGCATCTATTTTACTACTAACTAACAATATAATAATGCAAATATAATACGTAGGTCACATTCAGGCAAGTGTGTTTAAAGGTCATGGAAATCCTATGACTGCACACATAATGAACGTTCGGCACAAAATAGCACATCGCTAATATGATAGACTGTTCCCAAGATCATACAGTAGGTTATCTGCGTAGGATAAAGATGACGTCATAACTTGATTATGCGTTGACTGACGTCTTTTAAGAGACTTTCCTTTTGATCCTTTATTCAAGGTAAATTTCTTTATTTATAACATAATAAATATTTGATGAGGATGTGGGTTGTGAACACATTTCATTAATACATTAACCATTATGACGATGTTTTGTCTACTAAATGTTTACCTAATATCGTTAATATGATTGAAGTTGGTGTAGTCTGTTGGTTTATTTGTAGAACGTGTAAAACACATTAACTTAATTGTATATGTATAATAGAGGGCTTACTCTGTATTTTTAATAATACAAATTATTTACTTTAAGAGTACACGTTTAAAGATCATGCAATATCTAATTGTGTTTCAGTGTAAATTGACACTCTTAATGGCGTATTAATGACAAATGTTTATATTAGAGAAACGTTATAACGAATATTGAACTTATTTTCTTGAAAGTTCAAAACAAAGAGGGCGAATAACTGATAGTGTCTCTGGCGTGCTAATAATCTACAGAAAAAAAAATCTTGAATGTAATAAAAAAAAAATGTTTGAAATTGTATGAAAATTTGTTTTACTTTAGGTGTGTATTGCGAAGTAAATAACAAAAAGTTTTTTCATGAATTGTTTTCAATGTAAAAAAAACCCTGAAAGGAATTGAGATTTTTATATCACTTTGTACATCTGTAATCATTCCTTTTGGGAGAGACAGCTTTTAGGTTGTTTGTCCCGTTGTCTTTAACTAGGGCAAAATATTCCGTGTAATGTATAAGCGATTGTAAATGCGATAAACGCGCGTTTAAATAATTAGTATAAATCTAATTTAAATAATTAGAATAACTCGCTCTTACTTTCTACTCTTTCTTTACTGTTTTCATGAGAGACTCTTTTAAACGACGAATTGGTCAAAGTCAAAAGAATCTTTCTTAAAATAACTTTTTAATTGTCCGTGGTGTTTTTTCATGACAATGTACCAAGCCCATCCCATGTAACCATAGAGTAAGTAAAAAACTACTACGTCACATCAGAAAGTACTAGGCGTGAAGGTAGTGAATCGAATGAACACTGAAAGATACCTTCACAATACACACATCACGTAAGTGTACGGCCTTACAGACTCATGCTAAGAAGTTTCACCTACAAGGCTCGGCGAGACTTGAAGAGAAATATGTATACTGTTCACACTCACGGTGAGTTTTTAGTCTGATTCTGATGGTGGATGTTACAAATTCATCCAAATATAACAAGGACATTTAAAATACAGCGAGCCCACTTATAATTAAAGTGAAGACGTCACAGTGTTCTCTTTCTCGCCCGTAATTCCTTCAAGCGGGCTGAGAAACCGATAGTAAACGGAGAACACCTGAACTCGAGAACGAGAAGGCACGTTCACGTGTCTCGAGTGTTCTCTGGGCTTCTTGGTGTGAGTTTGTTCCGTACTGTACTATATCACATTCCCTTTATCGATTTATGAAGAATTATGGGAAGAAGACGGAAAAAAGTAATCGGACAGAGATGCGCAGTTATTATTTTGTTATACTATTTTTAGACAAATATATGAACTTTTTGTCGAAATTATCTGTGAACAGAATATTAGCAATAACGAAAGTATTACACGATACCTCTGAAGATTATAGCAAAATTATAGGTACAAGCCATGTAAGCTCTTTGGTCGCCTCCCTCGCGTCATCGCGGATTATACTCTCTTTGAAAAAAATATATAAGTATATTTTTTTTATTAACGTAAAATAAAGATAAAATACGCCAGGGGTAAATAAATAAATCAAATGTATTTTTATAATAATATAATTTAATAAATGTAAGCGTTTCGTTATTTTTTTTATTTTATTATTGTGAATGTGTATAACAGTATTGTTTTGAAGGTAGCTATACTTTTAGTTAAAAAGACAATCAACATTTTAGTCTTATGAGAACACAGAACCTCTAAAGGAACCGGAACGTCAACAAAAGAAAAATACAAACAAGATATTTCTGTTTGTTGTTTCAGTAACTTTACCTCGTAATATCCGACTACCTAGTGACGGTCTGAATATAATATTGTTCTGTATTTATGTATTGTTATTCAGATATAATATAAAACAGGCGTTCGCGTATTGTATATGAATGTGAATTGAAAACAATACCCAGAACAGAATATCAATGTTACATCGCTTGGGTCTACCTACGAGTCTATCGCATTAGTGTGGTGGTTTATTCTGACATTCATAGAAAATTACTGATCGTTTGTTTAATTGTAATTTAAATTTTATCAATTTTGGATATCGAGCGATATCGTTTACTCAATATTTTAACCACTCAATATACATCGCGTAAGTGAAAGGATATGATGTCAGAAGTGATTAAAACAGCCGGCATGTATGAAAAGAGTAAAACACCGTCTCTGTGATGCTCAGTATTTTTTGTTTATTGTAAGGTGAAGCAATAAAAACGGTTTTATTCTGAAAAATTCTCCAAATTTTTATTATGCCCATTTTCTTCGATTATCTTAATGACTCTTATAATTATTATTATTAATCGCTATATTAAAAAACACTTTATAACAAACTTATCGAATTATTTAACATATTTCGACTGCAATTTTTCGTGGAGCCATCACGTTCGTGAGGTTAGTAGGAAAGTGTTTGGTGCATATAGCTCGCTCAAACGACTCAAGAATCTATTGCCGACTAAGACAAAAATCACTCTTGCGCAATCCCTGCTTCTCCCACTGCTTGACTATGCTGATTCCTGTTATTCTGACCTAAGTGTCATACAACTAAATAAGCTTGAGCGTCTTCAGAATTTATGTATCCGTTTCATCTTTGGTCTACGCAAGTATGACCATATCTCTGATTATCGTACCCAACTTCAATGGCTACCTATCTCTCGTAGAAGAGACTGTCACATCCTATCGCTTCTTTATTCCATTCTTTTTAATCCTCAAACACCGCAATATCTTAAAGATCGCTTCGTTTTTCACTCTTCTAATTCTCTCCGAGATTTGAGGTCTTCCCATAACCTTTCCTTAGTGATCCCTCCTCATACAACTGATTTTGTAGCCAAGTCGTTTTATATCAGAGCTATCAAACTGTGGAACTCACTGCCGGTAAATATCAGACGCGCACAATCACGAGAGTCCTTTGTTAAATATGTCAAGGAACATTTCTTCAAGCTGGATTCATCTTCCTGAAATTGTATTCTGTTTTGTGTTGTTTTATATATATATATATATTATAATATTAGTATATGTATTTTTAAGAATTTTCACATTCATCTTTCTTTAATACACTTGCCCACTGTCTCTTTACTCAATCGGTATAGCTTCTTTTAGTCAAGGGTAGCCTGGTAGAGATTGCTACCTTAGCAATAAGGCCGCCTTTTGCATCGATGTTTCTAATAAAAATTGTTTTCATGTTTATGTGTTAATGGGCAATAAAGTATATTCATTCATTCATTTTTAACGATGATGAAAAAGCTGTATCAATATTTCTATTTCTACTATACCTATAAGTTTCAGAATAGCTCCCATAAAGTTTACAATTCCATTACTGTAGCAAATATTCTATTCCACGTTTATGTAAGCTTTTGTATGAATATTTTAAAATACTGTAATATGAAAGAGTTTATATAAATAAAGTGTCTAATCGATATTTGCGGAGCGCTAGGTTTTGCAAAGCGTAGATACTCGTATTATTAGGGGATCCTCGAAAATGTTTCTAAAAATGTTTCTTGTATGATATGTAACTTACTTTAATTCTTATCAATTGCTAAAATATATATATTATTATTTATTTATTGACCACTCTTACGTCCATTTTTACAGGTGATACCCAATACAACGGAGTAACTGAAATTAAAAAAGAAATAATTAACAATAAAAGATGACATATAATGTTACTTCAGAAAAGGTCTGTTTTATTCGGCTATATGGTTGAGGGTGCGCAGGTACACACATATATCTAATACATTATTAATTAACAGTACACTACCTGCATTATTGATAAAAAGTTTTTGTTTTTTGTTAGGGTTTTATGAACATAATCCAAAAGACATATAACCAAAAAAAATTAGGATCTTCTCATCTACATGGTACAAATCTCTTGCTACAGTAAGCTCCTAACCATCCATTACAGTGCACTAAATACGGATTAATTAAAAATTAATATTTTTAGATTACATTGTATTTAAAAATGCAATATTTAACCAAAACGATATAATGGTAAGCAAAACTTATCTGAACCTAAAATGGATTTGGAAGCTAAGCTAAGAAAAGTTTGTGGTTAAAAGCGTAGATATAATAATAATATTGAACTCTCTTAAGACCCTTTTAACAGCGATCCAATTTAAATACAAATTATGAAGTTTGGGTGTTGCTTGCTGTTAAGAAGTGTGTAATTTGTATATACAGCCTAATTTAAATTTACTTATATTTTGGTTGGTAAATAGGGATGACGTCTCATTTTTTTTGTTTGTGCGTCAGGTAGAGTGTTAAAAAATATGAAACACGTATTTTCTTTCGTAATCATAAAATTACGGCGCTACATGGAGTTGAAATATCGCATAACGTCACGTTATGGTACGTTTTCTACTAAACTGTGACGTTGCGAGCACCCAATCCTCAACTTTAATGTTATCTAAGCTATTTCTTGTTA
This sequence comes from Diatraea saccharalis, assembly GCA_918026875.4. NCBI lineage: Eukaryota > Metazoa > Arthropoda > Insecta > Lepidoptera > Crambidae > Diatraea > Diatraea saccharalis. Next base: position 19,559,043 of record OU893333.1, on the reverse strand, counting down.
AATTGAAGTAAAAAAATACGTATCGAATATTTTCCTATATCTATTATGTGACTGACTAAATAGAATTTTATTTTTTTTACCCATTCGTCATCCCTATTGTCGAGATAATATTTTATCAGGCTCGAGACTCGAGTAATGCAAAACGTTGTTCTTGCTATAAAGATAATATTCATTAGTTATTGTTACGACTTAGGATTCGGGATAAAAAAATAATGCCCATTAAAATTCATAATCAGTCTTTATTTAATAAAATTACAAAAAAAAAAACAAAATAAGCCACACTTCGACTTTACAACTAACCTCACCACCCCCGCTTCACAAAACTAATCGATCGTATCTATAGATCACTTCACTAGTTTTCGCTTCCAATAGCTCTCGTATTCAGTTCACTAGTCACTGAAAGAATGCCGGGATGGCTAATCCACCGCGATTTAATAGAGGCAGATATCACGTCTAGAATGTTCTAGATTAGCACCGTGAAAATACTAGGATGGCCTCAGCCCTCGCTCCAGTTTATTCGAGGTATTACCAAAAGTTCTTGAACGATTACCCGTCCATTTCTTCCCCAGTGACTATCCCTTTCTCGCATGTATATGTATGTATACATATATCTATATGACACATGGAGTTTCGACGTTGTTAGTGCGATTGAAATGACGAGTAATACCATCTAGTAACGGTTCTATGAAAGATCGCGCCGTTTTACTTCGTAAAATTGTCATAGCCTGCTATCGTGTCTTATTCCTAAGGAGCACTTTTGATTTGATTTCATGATATTCATAACAAGATCTCTTTTTGTCATTTTACTCGACCTTGCCTAGGGTAGAATTAAAAAGCAAACGCATTAAACGTATAATTTAATAAATCTTAATGCATACTATTTATTTTGACATTATCATTATCTTCCTGCCCTGTTCCCAGATGAGGGGTAGGCGCAACTCCTCTCTGTCAGTCGCCATCTCATCGCTCACTCCCTTCACTTCCATAACATGCCTCACATAGTCTATCCATCTTTTCAGTGGTCGTTCTCTTGTCTTGTCCTCCACCCATCGACATTCATATCCATCATTTACATTCATTTCATTCCTTCTCATAACAAGCTAAACGCTTTTCTTTCAGTTTTTCTGACACTGGTGCCATTTCCAACTCCTTCTTTACATAGTCATTCCTTACTTTATACATACTCGTGACTCCACACATCCATCTATACATTCTTATCTCCGCTACACATCATTTTCTATCATTCATCTCCTTTACAGCCCAACATTGTGATCTATATATTTTAGCATTTTTAAATAATTTTAAGGGGTTCTATCTTTTAATCCGATTTTTTCTATTTAAGATTCTAAATACAAGATATTACATTTAAAGTTAGCGGTCAAAATCATGAAATTAGAATTAGCTTATTCACATCCAAATTCAAAAGCATCGGAAAAATTTTAAACAATTTTATTTATTATATTACTACGCAGTAAACAGAGGTTTGAATTGGAGAATGATAAATATTTTTTTATATAAAATAAAATAAAAGTATTTAGTTTTTCTTTATCTGTTAGAATAATATGTATAATCTGCAATTGCATGTGACACCTTTATATGAGCGCGACATTAAACCGTGATTTAAAATTTAATGTGAAATCGTAAGTGTAAAATTAAACAGACATTCGATTCTCAAGAGCAATTACGAAGTACAGGAGCTTATTTCACAATAATTAAAATAGGCATTGTGTATTTTGTTCTGTAAACTACCCGTAGGTATTATTATAAAACTCTGTCAACACAGACTAATTAAGTTTGGAGAAACTAATGTAGCACCTGGTTTTAATTTTTACTTGCATAATATATATTATTGTTTGACAGTAATAGTTTATAAGAAAAGGTTTATGAAGTTGCCATAATGTATTTTGATATGTATTCCTAAAATTAGTAATAAATAATTATATTAAAAGTGTAACAGCGTGTAATTTATTCTGTCGAAAAAACATTTTCGAGTTTATGAGCACTTTTGTGTTTCCTTAGTGTTATCGTTTGAAATTTGCAACTTTTCGGTACCCACTCACTTATAATGATATCCGTTGACACTCCACTTAGCTATGGGTCTGACTTTGTACAGGGAAACTTCGGCTTGTTAGGAAATACACAAACTTTGGGTGTGCCCACCTCCCGTCCCGCCCGAGCTCGCTACTCAAAAGATACCACCCGCAAACTTTTATCTGTAGTTGGGAGATTAACTTGTTTTGATCTAAAGACTTGTTTAATCAACTATAGTACGTACAATATTTCTGGTGAAAGTGAGAAAATTTGATAGGCGGTAATTTTTAATTATTCGTTATCATCATTAGAGAAACTGGGAAAAAAATCTTTCCATAGAGAAAACCCTAATAAACTAAGACTTTTTACATGAAAAATAATAAACAGAAATTTTCACATTTAATATGCAACTTTGGGTGTGTTTGTGAAGATCCAGATTCAGCATTTTCGCAACCGTAGCGTGTCAAAAAGACAAAATGAACTCCAGTTTTAGTTTATTTCTAGAAACCAACATCACATAAATATTAATATACTATATCTTTTAGGTCTAAGCAGGTATATATATTTTTAAAATCTAATAAATGAGATGGCTGACAGTATTTCTGTTTGCACAGCGCATCTACGTCAGCTGGAGTTTTAAAAGTGGCTTTGCGCAAAATGCCTCTATGATGGCCATCTGATAAAGATGATCAGGTTTTTGATTTGCTAAATTTCATGCAGGAAAATAGCTTCTCGCAAACATATGCTCCACATAATAGAGAAATTCGTTGAATAGCCAACTCAGTAAGCTTTGGGTATTGATTGGGTGTAATAAACTTTTTGTAAAGTTTAATTACATTTGGAAAACAAATTCTTATATGCTGTTTTTAGATGACAGCTGCTTTCTAATTCTATTAACTCCAGGTGTATATTCAGCGCTGCACCTTCAATTTCAACATCAAATAGATTTTGAAATACTTTCATGCTGGGAATCTGTGATTTAAAGTCTGTGAATCTACTGTCCAAGTCGTTCGTCAATCTTTGTAAAAACAAACATGTACTTGTAAAGTATCTTGCTTTCTTGAAGATAAGGTCTTCCAATGAATCAACTGCTTTTGATCTAGCTGTTTTTCCAACAACAATTTTTTTGTAGAAAGCTAGAATGTGTCCGTATAATTGTGTGCATAGATGGTCTTTCTCTTGTAGTTTCAAGTTAGAACATAAAGATATTTAGTTATATCAACCAGGAAAGTCATATCAGCCAACCACTGCTCATCAGTAAGGAAACTAATATCTTGATCTTTGTTTTCTAGAAAAAATCATTACGTCATCGAGCAGGGTGGTTTTCGTTTTGATGACAGTGTGGCTGCTCTACTGAACCAGTGAACGTTACTGAATTATATAAAGTCTTCGTGATCTGAACCGACATCAGTTAGAAAAACCTGGAACTGATGATTGAAATTTAACTCGGAGGGTTACTATGAAAATAGAACACGATAAACGGACTTCGTTGGTGGTTAGATTTACCTAATTAATTTCAGACCTTATTTCTGAGCTCCTACAAAATGGAATAAATGTCTACCTGTCTCCACGTCAGTTCCCTGCGGTGTAGGTAGAGAAAACCACAAGCATAACAAGGTACGGCACTTAGGTACCTACATAGGATGTAAATAAAATCTGGTTTACGATTATTTTGTTCGTTTGCTATTTTAATACAGCCCAGACCCGAATGGCCGAATGTACATTACAAAATTAGTATCATGGCACAATTAAATAAGTTTCACGAAACTACTATCAATAAGCTTTACGCAACTAATTTCAGCACATGTGAAACAGCAAAGACACTGGCTCCGTTAGCATCGAACATACATCGAAGCTGTCATCAAAAATATGCGCATGGCACGAAATTATTATAGTACCATGAACTGCATGCAGCATTGTGAAACGTGAATTTTTCACGCCAAATCGTAATGTAAATTCGGTCTTACCGATGGTACTTTAATGCTTTAAGCACATACTGTGGTCAGCTATGTTATTTAATATCGTTAAAATAAATTTGGTTTATTATTGTAGGTATATCATAGCTTTAAACAAAGACCACAATACGTGATCACGGTTTGAACTTCAATTGTACTTTGTCAATATGTTGTGTAAATCCTACGAGTATATGTGTACGAATACAATCTATATAACAATACCCAAGGTAAAATACACATTATTCATTTAATACTTAAAGCGAAATCTTTGTGGCGCTTTTTACAAAAACTGCAAGGACTTGGAATTATTATATTTTGAACTTATCCGACTAAAATAAGTCAAGTCGTCTGAACTTGACGTTTCTTCTTCTTCTTTTGTCATTGTCAATTTGCTTTAGGCGTGCTAATGTTTACAAAAAAAAATACAATTTTGAGTATCAAACACTCATGAAGAAGTATAGTTTTTAAATGTTCAAACTTATTATCTAATTTTGGTGTACTCATCTCGGTATACCCTATCACCAGCTGTTGATATTAGCAGACTGTTGATGACAATGACGTTGGAGGGAATGCTACAGGATAGATAAGTTGTATGGACAAGACAAACAAAACAATAAAAGTGCTGTAGTCTTTAGCGTGCGTGTATCTACGACATAGGTAAAGTTGATGTTAACAAAAATCATGTATGTCCGAAATAAAATTTATTATTCATATGTAAAATTTAGATAATATTTATATAACAATATACAATCAAATAAAAAACTTATAAATTTCATAGAGATTATCTTTGTATATCTGTTGATGCTATAAACGTGAAAGCGTGGCTCACGCAACAGATAATGTTTATGGTCCCATACTAGAGCTCACCACTTATACAGATAAAACTTCGTGACGTAGGCTCTTTGACGTCGACATTATTATTATTCGGATCCTTTTCCTTTTTTGTATAGAAGTAAGGGATTAGTCGGGTAATATTAAAGGCGAATTTTCCCTTAAACAGAAAAGAAGACAGCTATAAATTAGAGAAAAGTATCGTAAATAAAAACATTATTATTTATAGTGAAAAATTTAGTCGATTTTTGAAGTCATTCATCATGTCGCAAGTAGATAGTTGCTATGTATTTTATTTTCAATGAGTACGTTTTGTTGGCATAAAATAACTTGCTTTAATTCTGATTCATATTAGATAGTTTGTTTACTGTTCTCACAATGCTATAACAAAGTATTTCTTGTACCCCAAGAGTGAGTATAATCTACCAATATCATAGATTTAAAAAATTTGATCACATAATTAGATATCTACTTGTATATTTATTAAATCTTCATACAAAATATACCAAGGTCTTTGGTGAGAAAGGACACACAAATACTTCAAAACTTGTATTAACATATAGAATACTTTTATCTCGCTACAAGATTGCTTTAAGATTACAATTCAGAAGCCCGCATGGATGAAGGCGAGAGCAAAATCTAGTTAAAATACATATACATAGTAAATAAATTATGTGGAAGGATAATAGGTTCTTTAGGTTTTACTATAATGCATATGCTGTTTTAATACAGTGTCTTGCAACTGATACTTCTTAATAGTTCTCAAAATAATAATATGAATGAAACACAAAAGAGATGAGCTGCTAAAACGGTAGCAGTCATATTCTCCCCCCCCTCCACCCTTTTGTATTATTTACAGCCGCAGAAACTAACACCAAACCCTCTTCACCATTCATTAGTCAGAGCTTACGCACAGCGGACGTGACAGATGCTATCAGCGTTAATTCAAAATTGTCTTGTATTTTACTTTGAGTATTCACAGCCTGATCATTTGTCATCTCCTGTGATGGTAATTATGCGCAGGATTTATTATCACAATAATAGGTAAAACAAAATGGAAAAGTAAAGTCTGTTTAATATTAGTTAGATGAGCTTCCTTTACGTAAGTGTATTAAGTAATAAAACACGGAAGAGGATGAAGTTAAATTTTGTTCCGGCATGTTACCGGCATTCTGTATACTTCAGGTAATGTATAGAATACCGAGAACGTTCAAGGAATGTATAAAATAGTATGAATATAATGATCCTAAACATATTTTAATTAGGTAATATTATACAAGTCCTAGGGATTGTATAGAGTACTTGCTGTTCCACCGGCAATGTATAAAATAAAACCTGTTATCCTCCTCAACTTTAATGCCTGTTATTTAAGCTATTTCTCGTTAAATGGAAGTAAAAAAAAAACGTATCTAATATTTTTCTATTATCTGACTGACGGACTAAATAGAATTCCATTTTTTTACCCAGTCGTCATCCCTATTACTTTAGATCATGAAGATAATAAAAATGGACCAATCTGATATAGGTAAGCCATTCTGTTATTCTCTTTTATTGACAAATAATCTTACTGTTTCGTGTTTATTTATAGATCAAAGTAAGATATTATCCTGTCGGATCAAAGTGATTCTTCCGACTTTGTTTTAAAGGGTAAAAATCTATCATTATATTTTTACAATCAATCATATTTTCAAAATCAATCATTATGTTTCGTTTAATAAAATGAAATTATTGAGTGAGACATCAGAGATAGAATTTAAAATGATAGCTATATTATATAAAACATTATCTAATTGCTGTTGGTTGAAATTATTAAGGTTATACTATTGTCCAGTGGCCTCTATTATTTTCTCACTAATTTGACTCTAATATTATATAATGCTGCCGATATGTATTTAATCGATTGGGGAGACATTTAGCAATTGTATTAACTTGATGTCTCGTTGACTGTACTTTCTTAGTTAAGAAAAAAGAAAAACTACACGTATATTATGACTTTAAAATCAGGTTTCATATAAGATCACTTTATTTAGTCGATTACAAACAACAACAAAAATTAAAAAGTCGTATCTGTGTTCTTTATAATATTATAAAAGGACATAGAAGGACAGACACTATACCTTTATTTAGTTTCGATTTCTATAAATAATTTAATCTTACCTGAGTTGTTATACTGCTTAGAAGCCAATAGTTTATAAGGGCCTTGTTGAGACGACTTGTGTTTCTCTGAAGCCTGAAAACAAATTCAATTATCAACGCAAACCACTCAGGCCAGTCACTTGATCCAACGTCTCACATGTCAATAAGATTACACAAGCTGATACCATCTTATCTTCTGATTAAACCTCCATGGATACATTTAATTTGCAAACTCGTAAAGCCATATCATTATACGAGGGTCAAACTGAAAGTTCTTAGAAAATCAAAAACTGATTACATTAGCCAGTTATTAGTTTTATTATATATTTTCAAAATATTATCCATTCACGTCAATACACCGCTGCATGCGATGGAACCACTGGGAAAAGCACTTTGCCCACTCGTCCTTAGGGGTCTCTTCAATGGCATCGCGATACGCAGCCACCGCTTCTTCAGCATTCATAAACCGCTTTCCTTTAAGTTTTTCTTTAATTTTTGGAAATAAATAAAAATCACAAGGCGCGAGGTCGGGGCTATACGGCGGGTGACCCAGTAATTCAACGTTTGATGTCGCCAAATAGTCGATCGTTCGCTTGGCGGTGTGCGACGAGGCGTTGTCGTGGTGAAGGAGGATCCTACTGCGAGGTCGTTTCTCTCGAACTTTTTCCAAGACAAGTGGCAAACAATTGGTAGTGTACCATTCTGCAGAAACTGTTTTTTGATCCTCTAACACAATTGTTGCAAAATGACCTATCCTTCCAAAGAACGAGGCCACCATTTTTTTTCCCGCACTTCGATCTCTCTTCACTTTAGTTGGCAACTCCTCGAAAGGAAACACCCACTGAGCAGATTGTCTTTTGGTTTTAGGATCATAACAGTAAATCCAGCTTTCGTCACCTGTTAGTATGTCGAACACAGCATTTGAGTCACCTCCGTTAAATCTTTCAATCATTTTACGACACCAATCCACACGATGGAGTTTTTGAGCCTCAGTCAAATTATGAGGTATCCACCGGGCGCAAAGCTTCCTGACCGCTAAATGTTCGTGGAGGATTTTGTGCACTTGACTCATACCGATGCCTAAGCTTGTCCGAATCTGTTGATAGGTCACTCTTTTGTCAGTCTCTATCATACGCCGCACAACACAGATGTTATCTTCAGTCGTCGCCGTAGAAGGCCGTCCCTCACGTAAATCATCAGTGAGATTAGTGCGACCACGTTTAAACTCATTAAACCAGTTGTAAACAGTCGCACGATATGGGGCTTCATCGTGAAAGGCCAATCGTAGTCTATCATAACTTTCTTGTTGACTTAAATGACATCGAAAGTCATAAAAAATCATTGCACGAAAATTTTCTCGTGTTAAATTCATGATGACGTGACACAGACAATTTTCAATTTGCCGCCAACTCGTAAAACAAATGACAAATGAATGAAATATATACTCAGTAATATTGGCAAAGAGTAATATTTTCAAATTTTAGAATTATTTTTTTATTATATTGTTTATAAGTGGCCAGTTCTAAGAACTTTCAGTTTGACCCTCGTATATCGAAACCTTTTTATTGTTTAGATAGTCCGGAATATTTAATTTCGTTCTTACCTCAAATAAGAAAAAAGCAATATTCTATGCATTGAGGTGTAGATAGAAAGATAATAATGATGGTTATTCATATTCCATGCGAAATGTTACATCAAATATTCGATATTTATATCAATTGTTCTTATTAACTTTTCAAGGGATTTCTAATTTTTTGATGAAGGAAAATACATTATTGCAAGATCTGTCTTTTCTAGCGCTTCTACGCATACTCTAAAACTCTTCGATATCCTTCTCTATGATCTTATCATGCTTATCATTAGCTATAAGCGATGAGCGAATAGCCCGAAGAACTCTTTCCCGATTCGACCCCATTTTGGTTCTCTTGCGGGATTTATTTAAGACCAATTCATGTTATGTTGTCTCACCAACATTATCATTAAATTAGCTGGAAAACGTCCACTGCTGAACAAAGGCTTCCAATAAAAATCGCCACGACGATCGGCCGCACCCAGTTCTCGTCGTTTCCCTCATCCAATACTTATCAATTTTATGGTAGGCATGAAATTGCTAAGTCAAATCAGTCTCTCTTTGTGCACGCCCCCGATTCCATGTCATGTATAATGTTGCATAACTTTTTTATCTTGTTCCAGCGTTTTCAGTCAGTTGTTTCTCACGCAGGCGGGATTTTTTAGTATAATTTTATTTAAGAACGAATGATTTTATTGTACACCATAATTTAAAAAAAAACAGACAATCGGCGGCCTTATCGTTTAAATTCTTCCAGGCAACCGCAAGTTATACTGGACTATTACTTAAATAGATGGACATATGGTCTTTTACATGGCGAGTAAATATGTTTTGATATATAAACAAACAGAGGTAAGTATACATATGTAATAGAAATAGGATAAAAACGATAGCATATTATACTTAAAGGGATAAATAAAATTCCTATAAATATTGTTAAAGCATTATTTTTAACAGAAAATGAACGCAAGAACAACATTTAAAAAAAATTACGTCCGTCAAATTATAAAGAGTTATTGAAAAATCTTGTTGATCAAGTAATTAATTTGCATTGTGGCAAGTTATTAAGTGGAGTGGAGTTTATAATATTAGAAGCTTACTCCATATTTTTTTAATTGAGCTTAGTTAAACTTTTTTCAGAATAAATGTTAAAGCCCGATTTTTATATTGTATCTCGTCTTAATCTTTAAAAGATTTTCAATTATCGCAAGCTTTATTTTATAAAAGTTTTCTCAATTAAACACCAATCGTAGAAAAAATGTCATTGTCAAATGCAACGCTACTTTATTACATAAATAAACTTTAAATATACCGCAGTAAAGTTAATTTTGCTTGACTTGTTCATTATACTAAAGTGTCTTATAAAATGGCTTTTTTCTGCACATATTAAAGGTCCTTTGTGATACCGATTTCTTTTTATATTTAGTCTGAATCTACGAGCTTTTGTTAGTAAATACAGTATAAAAATAGCGACAATACAATTAAGAAAACATGAAATTTTCTTTTCCAGATCTATGATAGTAGGTACGTCTTTTATTAAATGTTGAATTATTATATTATAGCTTTTATGTAGAAGTAAATATGCCACAAACTTTACAAAAGTAAAAATTATTATCTGCCGATTGTTTAGGGATATATAATTTTATTTTGATTCCAGCTGTAAAACTTTAACTTAAATTACTTTAACAATAAGAAAGAAGAACAGAATCTACTATAAGTTTTAACATATTCTTTCATAACTTCAAAATTAACACATCTGTCGGCAAAATTCAGGCGAAACATATTTACACATCTTTTTTTTGAAAAAGGAAAACTAATTAAAATAATAATATACAATATTTAGGTACAATGTCTGGTTTGGGTCGGATTCGCTAGGCCGGTTTCATTTTCAAAGGCGAATAATTTACATTCTCATTCTACTCGTAGTCTAAGAGTTCGTGACAAAAATGTACAAGAACTTTCTAAAGCTTGATATTACAGTATATTAAATTACTATAGTTTGACGGTTGACGGTTACACTTATACTTCACTATACTTATATATGGAGCTTTAGAAAGCTCTTACACATTTTTGTCACGAGCTCTCCGTCTATAGAATCTGGGTAAGGTCTGGGTGTGGCGGTACTCACGTTATATATACAGTAAAGTTTATATAAGTAGCCAAGTCAAATCTCGAATTTTATACACAGAACTTAGATCTCCATTCTGTTTGTTTTTTTTTTCTCTATTCTTATTGGTTAAATTGACAGAGACCTAATATATGAATAATGCTTATCGCTTACAAGACAGAACAAATATATGTATATTGGATTTTGTTCTCATTTCACATTTGTGTTTTGATATTATTCATATTCGAATTATTACATATAATATATTACACCTACCTTTCATACTTTGTTGTTAATTATTAATTTATCATTAATTATTTTTATTTATTTACCTAATAACATTTAGAGATCTATAAGAAGAGCTAAAGAAATATAGACATACTTGTAATACGTTATACCTATACCGGAATTATTGTCTTATTCTATTTCTGTAACATGACAACGCTTACGAGATGAAGCATAATCAAAGTCCATTGATTTCCCTCAGGACCGTATGTGTCGTCAACAAACCTCAGAGATGTCACAATATCTTATAAACATATGAACGATAATAATAAGGAACGAATTTTCCTGCTAATTATTTGTTAGAGCTATTTATTTCTATTTGATGAAAAATCAGCAATTTTCTAAAATGTATATCCAGTAATTTGTTATCTTCAGGATATAACTAGCATGGGTAACACAGGATGCGAAAATGGAGGCGCCATTCGAAGAATAAAGAGATATGACGTTAATTTCGCTGCTGAGAATAAATCGAATGTTACATCCAATAAACTAACCGTTTAAATTATTAGAACCAGTCGTATGAATATCACGTATTTTTTCTTCGTTCGACAAATGATTTGTCATTGATATTACGACGACTAACCTAGCGTTAGTTATCAAAAAATATTAGAGATATTTTTGTAATAAGTTTTGGGTACTGTTTGGTAGATGTTGTCTTCCTGTTATTTTACTCGTAAGTTGCATAAAAACTATAAAATGACTACATCATAGTCCGAATTAGAATCCTCAGCAAATAGAAATTATATCTAGGTTAGATACATTATGTGAGACACGTGCGTGAAAAATTTTAATCACTTCACACTTAAGTCTGAGCACGTCATTAACTTTTTAGATTGTTTTAAAAAATATCTTTCCACCAGCGGTTTTCCTATCATATGAACCATGCTCTTGAATCACTCTGAATAATAATGAAATCGCATTAATATTCGTTGTGTAGTTTAAAACAGCCGCAACGTACAGACAGCGGGAAGCGACTTTGTTGTTTATTACAAACATTCTAAAGATTTTGTTATTTGGCTTGACCTGGCCCTCTACCCTCAAAATCGATATTTGTTATAACGTGGAAAGTTTCGTCGTGTTTTCTGCTCTAACCTCTTGTATTTTTAATGTCATGGGGTAGAACAGCGCACGAAAATATGATGTTATCAACAGAAGATTTTAAGACAACCCTTAGCTGTAATGTTCCTTCAGAATCTGTAATCAGTACAAGCAACGAAAAGTTTAAAGTAGGACATTCAATTGTGTGTTTATTTTAAAAGAAACTATACTGAATTTGAAAGTATCATTCATTATTTCAAGTTGTTCACATGTAACTTAAGTGAGTACTTAAGGCACACAATAGGTTAAATTATTTTAACCGAATATTACTGGAAGTACTGGAATTACTGGAAAAACTTAATATTACTGGAAGAAAAGTTGGTAATGTCTCTTCTATCCCCAAAGTTCTCACAACTTTTGCCACAGTATTAATTTTTAATAATATAGAATGTTGCAACTTAGATTTATAAAATTTGTGATTTCTTTGCAACGTCTCACTTAATTCTTACTGAAACCTATGAAGGTACGTCTTCTTCAAAATTATTTAGAGGGTTATAACACATACACTATATTAAATTTCCACAATCGATATTGAGTTCTAACTTCAACGTAATTCGGTTTAAAATTAAGTAAATTTAATAGTTTTGTTTATGTTGATGTGTTATATACTGTACATAAGAGATTATATAGAAAATTCGCCGTTATTCTGTTTGTAGTAGACTTGTGTACTTTAAGAATGAATCGTACAATTTAAGAACTCCACTTCGCACAAAAATCTCCTTAAGAAGTGTAGTCCTATCGATATTAGTTTATTGGTTATTTTGTTATATTTTGAGAGAATATATATCAAACGGATAGATGTAGAAATTGCGGGCGAAGATACGTGGCCGTTTGTCGATTGTTAATTTACAAGAGATGGACATATCATTATTTAAGTTTATATTGCTTATTGATAAAATTAGTACGTTAGTAATTATGTACAGGAAATATTAATTCATCATCATCATCAGCACTTTTAGGTACCCACTGCAGGGTCCCAGGCCTTCACGCCCTCTACGCTGACCCAATGTGGATTGGAAGGTATTAACGACTGCAAATGCAGCCGGGACCAAAGGTTTAACGTGCCTTCCGAAGCACGAAGTAACGCGAGATAATAAGTTTTTGGTCACCCATCCCGTAACGACCCTTGCGAAAGTTGCTTAACAACAACGATCAATTATAATTAATAATTAATTGTATCTTTCTTTATCTTAATACCATACTACTGGTGGGGTACCGAACGCCACAATGTACGGTCCTTACATTCATCATTCGTCTCATCCACTTTCATTACTCTTTTCATATATACTCGCTGGTTTTTATTGCTTTTGACATCATTTTATAATAGCACATGATTATTTGATCGTGAAAGTTGTGTTGTGGCCTTCCAGCTTCTGTATCCTTCTACATTTACATCTTTCCGCATTCGGAGCGAAGAAATAAATATGACTACCCACTTGATTATATACTAAAAAGAATAATTACGTAAGTAGTTTTTTCAAAGAGGTCGAAGTTTACGCGTACTTTTTTAACTAGTAAACTTATAATTTTCCTTTTCAAAGCGAAATTAAAATTGCCTTTCAAGTGAAAGTAACAGTTGGTCGTTAAAAATTTATATCAAAGAGAATTTTTTGCTTTGTTTTCGTTATGCTTTTGCTTTAACAAGAGTTACATTTGAGCCACGCTGCTTGCCTACATGGACAGGTAGATAGTAGCACTTCATATATTTGGTAGACATACGGAACGGATCGGATGGCGCAGGATGGGCCGGTCATAGATCACCAATCCGCTCTGGGCCTTTTATATGCCCATCTGTAGCATAGATGATAACCATTAGCTAGGGTATGGATTTTATACCCTAGCTAAATGGTTATATTTTTTATATACCCATCCCATCCCATACCCATTTAAATGGGCGTATTTTTTATATACTCATCAAGTTAAATACACTCACTCTCATACCAAATTGAAAATTGGTGGCTGGCGGTTCATCCAAAATACCATTTGTCAACTATGTGTCATCAGAGTAGCTTCATATAATATGATTTTAGGAATAATTATATATAATCATTGAATAGTTTAATAAGATAATAATGTCACCTCAGAATAAAAATATACTTTTGAATAGCGTTGAAAGAACAACAGTTATCCAAATAATTTATCTTAATAATATCTTGTACATTAAATAAGTAGGAACCATTAACTAAATATAACAACAGTCAGAGTGACAGTGTTATTACTTACAAACGTGAACTAAACGTCTGTACACCACGACGAATCCACGTATAATGAGAACGGACTGCTCTCTGTAACTGTATTTATAGAGGGTAGCATCACTTTTATGGGTTGCCTCATACATAATGGTAGTTGCGATGCTATATATTGTAAGACAAAAGTATTATGAAAAAAAAACAGTAAGAATTAGGTATTAAACACCAGCAATAAGATAAACAGAGTCTATTTCGGAGTTAAAAGTACGACCCTACAAAAATACGAAAGAACGAACAAAAAAGCATATATTTAAATTAAATTAATTCTTTGCTTCATATAGAATTCCAAAAGTCGACTCTGAATTAAATTATAAAATAATTGTTATGCAAATCTACAAGAAACTAAAATAATTTAAGTATTTTTCTAAAGATTTATATAATTTAAAAACTAAAAATTTTTATATTTTCGGTGAAATAATTTTGATTTAGGTTTTTATATTTTTTAAGAAATGATCGTAAGCCTTTGCGTTACATTTATTTTCGGGAGATTAGGGAACTACACCGGAATAACCTGCGTATATTATTAACTTAATTAAATAAATACATATAAGCAAACATCAACATTGCCTAGATTCCAAGATTAGTTAAATTCTCCGTATTATAAAGTATTTGAGGCACCGAAAAAATTTAGTAAAATTCATTTTTTACATTGACCTGACCGAAAATTGAACGCCGGACCTCAGTTAGTGACACCTTAGAACCGGTATGCAAACCAGTCGGCTCTGGAGGTCGTCAATTAACATATTATGAATACTTAAATTATGCGCGATATATTTAAAGACGTCTATTTATGTAATGGTTGAAAATGATGGAAGTATTGATTATGCAAACTTTGTTCGCCTTGTATTAAGCTACTGCTTGCTATATTTAATTCAGTGTGTGACCTTTTATGAAAACATACGTACACTCATACATAAAAGCCCGAGAATTATCATTTATTTACTGACTAGAGGTGACGATGTTTACCAAACTGTAGGTTAGCTTATTGTTTATGTATGATACGGTGGAACTAGACATTTGTTTGACAGTTTAATATTAATGTGCCTTTACAACGCGATATTAGTTTATAAATATATACCCAAATAACACGTATCCGATCTATTAAAATTACATTGTTTGTATTTACAGTTACGTCTAATATTTCATATGTGGTTTTCTCTATATTTACTTGGAAATGAAAGTTATTTAAAAAAATACCGCTTGAAATGTATTGTAGCAACCTAAATGTCGAATGTCATAAATAGAAAGGTATTTATTATACTCGAGTAGGACGTGGCTGCCTGTAAGTGGAAATGTTACGCGGTTAAATAGAGAGTACGATCGTAGTAACTCAACAGTTCTCTCTACTCCCGCATGCATAGTAAAATACCATAAAATACACAAAGGAAAAATACAGACAGTATATTTTCGTATAATAGAATCAAATCAATTTTCTTATCGAAAGATAAAAGTAATAAAATATAACATGAAGTATTATAAGCAGATAAATGAGATGACACCCTGATCTTACTTGTCGAAGAAAGGCTCGACGCTTTGCTAACGTACTTTGGTATGAAACTTCATTGACGTCATATCACTTTAAGATTGTTTCGTCAAATAAATAGGTTCAGTTATCTTGTATAATTCAAAACTTTTTGTGAAAACGAAAAAGGTATGTGAATTAATTATTACTTGAAGTACCTTTCAACACAAAAGCGAATGAGTCTGAAAGGCAAGTAAAAGTAATTGCCACTTTTACTTTACTGCCCGACAATAAAGTCTGTATTTATTTGCCGGCTATTTTGAGGTAATAAATCCTTACAAACACCGCTATAATATAAGCCTGCATTTTACAGACCGAGACATAAGGAAGTGCTGTATTACAGCTTATGTTCAACAATTTAGCTTGATAGCATTGCAGTTATTTTTTATTTCGTTCTATGTTTATTTATTATGTCATTAATTAAAGCCTATAAATGTCCCCATGCTGTTGGTTAATAGACAGGCGTTCCGTATGATAAAAATATATACGTAGATATATGAGTCTTAATCAGACTGTCGTGTTTAACACAGATGCAGCAGGAATTAAATATTGACATAATTTGAATTGTAATTAAAATTTTGGTCATCCATTCGATGGCAGACAGGCTGCGTTAAAAATTATTCCGACGAGACCCTTATTTTCACTTTTAATGTGTGGATACCTACGTATTAGTTGTATAATAGAAAATAATATATTGAGTAAGAAACAGAAAGAGAAATAAAACCTCAAATAAAAAATCTCTAAATCCGTCCGTCCGTCTAAAAATTGTGACATTTTAATACTCGAACGAATATCATATAAGAACATTATAACTCCTGTTGACATAAATTAATAATAATAATAATATTTATTAGGCCACAACGAAACAAAATACGTGTTTTTCTAAGCTTATCATATACTGTACCTTAGTTAGCCTTTGCTGCTGAACTGCGTTAATACCAGTCTTTCAGCATATAGCGCCCCAAAACCTCATGTTCTTAGTTTTACTACATATATTTTAAGCAGATAAGTTACACTGAAATTTGTTTCTCATATTTAGTACAAATTTAACCTAACCCATAGCGTAACTTGATAATGGATGTCAGTATCTTTGTGTTGAAGCGCTGTAAATGTTCGAAAATAAATACTAAATGATAACTTTGATATCTATAGTTACGAATAAATAAAGACTTATACGAAGTTTTTTTGAATAAATATAAATATTATTTTGTTGGGAAAGGCTTTACTCGGAAAGATATAAATAAAATTCGCACAGTTATTGTATTTTATTGCTTGCTAGTTTTTTTCTATATACAGTGCATATGACTGAATCATATAAACTCAATATAAAAATGAGGTGAAACTATGAGGTCAAACTAATATCTTAAAGTATGATGGTTCTTTTTTTATATTTTACTGCAACATAAAAAAAAAACAAAAATTGTCTTGAAATGCACTGATAACAAGCCTTCATTTATTAGCATGTTCGCTAATATGGACAATATAATAAGTTTGAGTTTTGTTTGCAGGTGTTGGGTTCTGAAACAGAATGGCACTTCGCCCACCGCGGATTGCCGCATGCGCGCACACGTCGCTCTATTGCGCATACGCGTATGCTTAAGCAACATCCACTTGTGAGTACCTAATTTTTATCATTATATATACAGGGTGAGATTACAATTGGTGCACATTGTTTTTATTTACAGTTTATTAGGATTCCATGTTGGCCATTCGGCTAGGGAACCCCAAGAGAATGTGATATTCCGTAACAAACATTATATAAAATTTGATGCATTGATTGATTTCCTGTTTTCATTATATTTGATCAATTTTGCATTCACAATGCCATACTGAAAAATATTCTTAATGAAAAATGCTTATAAAACATTGATGATAGAATGTTTTTTTACACAGGCAGAGCCCTTGAGTAGCTCGGTGGCGTAGTGGATAAGCGCCGCGGCCCACGATCGTTGTCGTTAAGCAACTTTTGCAAGCGTCGGTCACGGGATAGGTGACCAAAAAATTATTATCTCGAGCTACTCCGTGCTTCGGAAAGCACGTTAAGCCGTTGGTCCCGGCTGCATTTGCAGTCGTTAATACCCTCCAATCCGTATTGGGCCAGCGTGGAGGGTCATGGCTCATACTCCATAACCATCCATAAGGAAGGCCTGAGCCCCTGCAGTGGGGACGTGAAAGGGCTGATGATGATAATGATGAGAGCCCTTATCGTGGATCCCACCTCCCCTGCGATTACCACCA
The DNA here is from genome assembly GCA_918026875.4 of Diatraea saccharalis. Taxonomy (NCBI): domain Eukaryota; kingdom Metazoa; phylum Arthropoda; class Insecta; order Lepidoptera; family Crambidae; genus Diatraea; species Diatraea saccharalis. The sequence goes on along the minus strand of OU893333.1, from coordinate 19,541,021 downwards.
AGAGAAGAGACGAATTTTTCAAGCAATTGTTACTTTCCGCTACTACAGAGCGTATTTTCACAATGTTTTTTAAGCATTTTTCATTAAGAATATTTTTCAGTATAGCATTGTAAATGCAAAATCAATCTAATGATATCCGTTATATTTTCTAGCGGTTTAAACCCGAATTAAGGCCAATCCTTTGAGGAAGACCGATAATCGAATAACCACTGAAATGAAATAAAGGTTCAAGCAGGTATTTAAATATTCATCGCTTAATATAAATAGATTGAAGGTGGCCGTTTTTTCGTGGTAATATTTTATTGGTTAGGTTTCAGATTCAGGTTCTTCATATATCTAGTCCATTTATAAAATGATACCTGTATGTATATAAGCTGACGCTCGTATTTTTCTTAACGCCAGTTCCATGATATTGTGGAGGAAATAAAATAGATGTTGTACATATTTTACTTGCGCTAAAGAATCTGTGTAAAAAATAGGGAGATCGATAACTATTCAGCATTAAAAAAAATTGTGAGTATCGTGATTATCAGTGTTATTAATAAACATGTTTTAACGTTGGAGTAAATTTACGCTGAGACTTGTACTTAGTATTAGTCAAAATTCATTCTATTATACAGAGAATTGGCAAAGGTTAACCTAATACGAGGTTCTACAGGAGTAATATTTACTTCTAGAAAGTAGTAGGTTTGCTAATTCTCTGCATAATATGAATTTGGACCGATACTAAATTTGCAATTTTAGCATAAATTTACTCTGACGCTAAACCTTATTTATTAATAGCACTGTATAATTATTATCCATCCAAACTGACGTTAATACCGTTTTGTTTCATGATGGCGAAAGATAAATTAACTCGTATAAAAAAATGTTCAAGTAATTAAAATGTAAGAAAATAAAGAAAAAAAAATGGAATATGCAACATATTTTACTGTTAATGATATTGCTAAACCTTAATTGATATGTATCATAAAAATAGATGTTTAAGTACTATAATCAGTACTATAAGATCTAACTCACATAGTGTCATATAAGATGTTAAGACTTCTACCAAATATTAATGAAATATATAATTAATCAAAGTGTCGCCACCAAACATTTCTTCCAGGGAGCGCTATTTTTTATTTTGAAAAGGGTCAGGGAAATGGTTTGAGCGATGTCCTTGAATATGGGTCTATTATAGGATTCAGTAATCAACTGCTAGCCCTTATAGTTTCGGTATGTTTATAAATCTGTCACTCCACTTTTTAGTTCTGAGACTGACCGAATGCTAGCGAGCTGTAAATTGTCATACGTATAATTTTAAAAACAGCAATAAACAGATAATTATAAAATCATGATAAAAATAGAAATGTAATTTATTTAGCTGTTTATGGATAATTGCATAAACGTCCAATATAATTGTCCAATATAATTGTAAAAGTTACATTACCAAAAAAAAATTTATTGTACATACATTTTTATCGCTTTGAAACATTACAAAAATCGAGCTTTATATAAGTAATATTTTTAAAGTTTAAGGTTAAATTTGTATTATTTTACTCTCTCTGCCTGCTAAGTCCAATGGTTTTTGGATATGTAAACAAATCATGATTATCTTCTTCGGTTTCGACCACAGTCACTTTTTTACCGATACTACCCGACCTATACATTTTCATTGCGTCAACGTTAAATTATTGTTCATGCGTTTTCTTTCTTTTTAAGAACCCTGGAAATGCTGGCCAAAGTGACATTTTGTACACTCTTACTCTTAGCTTTTAAGATCCATGAATCATATATGTAATAATACTTATGCGAGAGTTCTATATTTTATCCTGCAACGTCATTCTTGTGAGTGTCCTCAAAGAATGTTGGTATCAGGTGTGCATAAAGGTAAAGATTCATTTATCTACAGAGGGATTATGGGATAGTGTGATCCTTTAAAGAGAGTCAATACTATACATATTTATATAGATTTCTTTTATTTGTTGCGTTGTTGTGACATGTTTATTTAATTTACTCTAATCTGCGGAAATCGTGGGCGTTTTCTAGGTGGGTGTTCGTTCATATCAGACTGAACTATAACTTTGATGAATGGATTTAATCGAAACGATAACCTACGACGCAACCCACAAATATATTTTATTCTATTAAAGTATTGTTGTACTGATTTACTGTCTTCTTAAATTTGATTTATATTCAATTTTGTTCCTTATGTTAAACAAACGAGAACACAAAATAAAACCTTTATTCTTTTTAAACATATTTTATATGAAAAGTACGAGCGATGCGCTAAAAGTCGAGCTGCAAATAAATCAAATTAACCTTTTAGAACAAGTGTTTTTAATGCTAAATCTCTAGAAAGGTGGTGAACAAATTGAATAATATTCTCATGGAGTCGGGTAGTTAATTAAAATAAAACCCGTTTTTATTACAAAATTTATTGATATTGCTTGTTAATAAGTATTTTTTTAACGTGTTAGGTTATTTTTTACAGTTTGTTTCTTTATATTAGTTCACCATCTAAATTATTTTACCCTTAATCTCATAACAATCTAAAGAAGGTTAAAGCAATTTTATTTTCATTTTTAAAATGGCTTATATTTGTTTTCCTAAATAAATTATATATGCTCTTCAATGGTTTTTTATTTAATGTAGGTATTATGGTAACGGTAAATATGCTTGCTATATAGGTATGATATGTCAGTCTGTCTCCGACACTCATTGATTTGTCTCTGTAGAATTATTTATTTATATCAAACAGACGAGGGTCAGACAATCCGTTCGACTTTTGTGTGAAAAGGTTAAAAATTATACATACGTAGTTATTTATCGGGCAGTCCTTTTTGTAACCCAAGGTTATTACTACGTTAAAATTCAGTACACAGTATGAAATATCATACTTTATTTATTCATTGTACGCCAACAAATGAAATGGCAAGTGAACATTAATCATTTATTGCCACAAATTTTTACATGTTAAGTTGTAGAGCTCATTTCGTCAGCGAACTCGGTCTATGTTTGTCTTTCACATGTAAGCGTTGGAGGTATATGAGATCTAGGTGCTTATTTGGAAGTTTTATATGTTCCAATATTGTTTTTTGTTATATATTCAAAAAGCTTTTAAATTAGTAAATCTATTTAATAAGAGTATTGAAATGCAATGAACGAAAACATCGGTTGATGTGTTTAGGATTAGAATAAAATTAATAAATATATATTGAAATACCAGTTTCACGTTTTGAGTACTGAATATAAAAAAGGGAGAGCATCTGCCTATTGCCTTTGAAAGGTATTTTTATTCGAAAGAAGCTTTTTGCAATATAAAAGTATTATATTATGGAAAACAGTCTGTAATACTTCAAAAGAGCTTTGATGGATATCAAAGGTCTTTGTACGGTCCTCTACCATGCAAATCTTGTATGAGTTCGAAACTTGGATATTACATTTTTCGGGATGTAAAGAAAGATTATTGTGCTAATACTTTTGGTAGCAAATAACTAAAGCGTCTTTTCCATATTTCCAAGTTGTATTTCATCAGAGTTATGCCTTTTTTAAATAATAATCACCTAACTTTCCTAACATCTAATACGTCTAATATATTTATATATCTGTGTAAACCATATAACATATACACATATAAACCAATGTAAATTGATGAAAGTGGCATTAAAATTCATTGTGTTGTTTATGACTTTGTTACCATGTATTAAAGGGGGTCAGATTGAGAAGAAAGTTGCGTTTTTTTAAATCTTCTATGCGACAAAAATACTTCTATCTATATATATAAAAATGAATCGACGACATGTATACCAGCACAAGGTTTATACATAAGAAAAATTATAAAAAAGAAAACATTATATCGATTTTATAAGAATTAAATGCTAATATCTAAAACAAAAAGTGATTGACGGTATGTGACATTATACTTTGTCAGATCTTTGACGACACAATCGTCGTTTTATTTTCTCAGTCGCGATTCGAGAAATAAAATATGGCGGCACGAAGGTCAACTAGTTTCTATATAAAAATCTTTTTTAATACTCGAAACTCTAACACCCGAATAAACTGCTATTTACATCACAGTTTGAGCACTGATAAAAAATCCTGTAATATTTAAATCAGTGACATATTCATGTTAAACACATTTTTTTTGTCTCAGGTTCACACAGCCGTCCAACAAACTGGTTTTAAACGTGTGAAACGTGGGTTCCGGCCATTAAGGTTGCCGGAGACGGCGCCGGCGGCGGAACCCCGCGACCCATATTTCCCCCTGCAATGGTACCTGAAGAACACGGGTCAAAATGGGGGCAAACCGAAACTTGACCTCAACGTAGAGGCTGCGTGGGCGCAAGGTTACACTGGGGTTAACGTTACAACTGCTATTATGGATGATGGTAAGACGTCACTAAAATATTAATATGTACATAACTTTATTATTATAAATCTATCAATCTATACCTTCATGCCAAAGAATTGACGGTCACAAGGCACGTTCCTTACATACATCTTTCGCTTCCTTCGTTTCCATTACTCTTTTCATACAAATGAAAAATGCTCATAAAATCCACTTTGTCCTGAGGTACTCAGTGATGGGACTCGAACCCACGACCTTTCGCAATCCGGGCGACTGATCTTACCACTGAGCTACCCAGGAACTTACTGTACTGACGAATCTTTCAAGTACTTGATACTTTTACGCTACTACAGAGCGTATTTTCACCAATGTTCAGGCAATCCACCACCGAAAGAAAAATATTTTTACAAACATTTTAAACTTTCGATTAAGATGAAAATTTTGAATTCATAATGCTCTATTGGAAAATATTCTTAATGAAAAATTAATAAAAGTCGTAGATCCAAATCAGAGTTCCACCTGGGACTTAATTATAAGATACCAGGTGCCGGACCTCGCGAGAGGGTAGTACGGAGGGTTTTGCACGGTAGGCTCACTGCACTGGACCGCCGTCCCTTGCAGTGGGAGAGCCCGGTTTCAGTCGGCCTCTAGCCAAGGTCGATGGCATGTTAAGGTCAGTTCCCCTCGGTATAAAAAAAAAGGTCCAAATCAGAGTAACTCGGGAAAATTGACAACGAAAATACCCTAAAATTGAAAAGAGACCCCTACCATTTAAATTTAATGAATTATTTTGTAGGGATGTAAATCACTGATAATAGTTGTTTACGCTACATTCTTCGTCATTTTAACCGTTTTCAATTTATTTCTCGGAATTATTGAGTCGTTTCTCTATTATGTTACGCCACAAAAGATTATATCATGCACCCAGGTTTCCAATTATTGGTTAGTTTGCGAACCGACAAAGTACTTTTAGAAAGCTAGATCAAATTCTCGTTTCTACTGCCACTATATATCAAGTATGTAGTGTAGGTACTGTATATCAGGTAACGTATGATTATTGAAAAGGTACCAAAATGTGATTGACAACTATCATTCTAAGATTACCTCATCGATAAATAGTATTTTTTAAAAGCTAATTCTCCCCAGAGCCAATCTTTGTTTGCTTATTTATTTGTTAATTGGACCCTACAAAGGTTTGGCTCACATCCCCATTTACGCTTTTAAACAATTTTATACACACATGTTTCTTCTATTGTCGAACTATACAAGTAGGTTATATTTATACATTATATGACTTTATTATTATGAAGCATAAAATTTCTTTTGTGTTACTTTTTGAAGTAATTAAGGAAAATGAAATATATATTTTTTTTATCGGTTCATGAAGTGTAAATTGAATTATATTATTAATTTATTATTTCTGTTGCAGGTGTTGATTACATGCATCCGGATTTGAAATATAACTATGTAAGTAACTTGTTATTTAATCACTTTTAATTTTAAGTTCTAACATTTCTCGAAATATTTATTTATGGTCAATTTTTCATACAGAATATTAAATACCTGAAAAAGTCCGCTATTTCAGTAACCAGGCCTAAAATATAACCTCACAAAAAGTTCTTTAAAGTATCTTTCAAAGATAATAACATAAATTAACATTATCATTTCAAAATTATATTAAATAATAATTTTAAACGCATCTTCACCTCAATCGAATATTTAAAATATTTCTTATAACCTATAACATTGATGAAAATATGTTAGTTACTAGCGTCAAAAGTAAAGTTTGCTTCTCGGTTTTACACATCGTAGAATCTACAAGTAATGGTGTACGGTCATTCAATAAATGCTTATATTAAATCTTTTTATTTTCCTTATACGTACGTACGCACAGGCATTTATCTCATATTATTTGTCTCGTATTACGATTCCCACAAAACGTTCTCCGTATTTTTTATTCTACTTTGAAATTTGTTATGCTCTTGAATTCTAAACGAACATTTCTCATTCAGGGTCGTTCAAAGGGAAAGTAATACTGAGAAGCTCATTTCGCTCTCCACGCCCAAATGAAAATTCAAGTTGTAATAACAATTAGTATCTCCGCGTTTATTGCAAAGAAAATGCTATCATTTTGGCCACCTTGCTTGGGTAAATCGTTGTGAAGATTTGTAATATTGCTTTAGAAAGCAAACTTTTTAGTGATCTCATATATATTAACGGAATGTTAGGGCATTTATTTATCTATATTAATATATCTATATCAAATAAATTTGATTGTGACAGTGACTGATATTTGCATGATGTGCTTAATCAAATAGCAATTACAGTTAAAGTATTTCCATTGAATTATTTAATCTTCTAATGTTTGGATTTTGATAGAAATAGCGAATTTATATGAATTTCGCATATACTAGTGATATGTTTATTCAAAGTGGACTATTTAAAGTATTTCATTATAAATTTGGGAGATCTGAGAAGAACCCAAATGAAATTTTGTGAAAGTGTTATTTATTCTTGGTATTGTATTCTACTTTGGTTCATATCCTAATGCTAAAATTTCAGGTTTTTACCTCGTCTGTGTTTTATACTAGAATTTTGGTGTTATCATTTTATTTTAAACATCAATAAGGTTTTTGAGATTTTACACTTAGGGCAAAGAATAGAATTACGATTTAAACTACTTTATTATTTTATGACATTGCCAGGGAATTAATTATAGTCCCCAATCAATTACTTTGCCCATAACAAATGATTACTATCATTACAATAATAACACAAAGAACGCGGTTGTTTTTGTTATCGAACAAAATCTTGTACCCAATTTCAGTGATCAGGAATAAGAAGCTTATTGGACCTCAAGGCCTCAATTCAATTACAGTGACATAATAATGATGTGTTTTTAACTTTTCAAAAATCTATTGTGTCAGTTATTTTTACACAGAAATTTCATAAATAGCGATGACCAAAGGACAGCGTAGTTGTATGCCACAACAGTTTGTTTTATATGCTATATATATTTATATCTGCTAATTAAGCCCTTTCATTTGATACACGCGACAATTGAACAATATTTTTTAGTTTCTTACCAATTTAATGTAACGTCACATAGCCTATAGCACGCAGACACCTAAGATGCTTCTAATGATACATATTTATCCAGCTACGATGAGTAGTTTCGAAGTTATAAGGGAATAAATGAACATTCTTACATATGTACATACATACCGGCCAAAATCACAATCGGGTAAATTAAACTGGATCATTTTTGTGACAACAGATTTGTTAAGAGGCCATTCTAATTGCATTCTAAAAATAATAATGAGAGCCTGGTAGTAAATAAAAGAGGAGAGAGAGAGAAAGAGAATTTTGAAAAATATGTAGGGTTACCTAATATTTAGACTTTACCGTATCGAGATGGAGAGAAAATCTGAGTAAAGTAATGCTAAAAATATAATAAATTTTCTTTGACCTGTTTAATAAGTTTTAATTTGTTACCAGTGAGTGCACGATTCGTAAACAGTAAGTAGGTACGTAAAATTAAACAAAAAATATGGAAACACTATTAGACCAACACCTTATAAGTTTTAATGGCTGCTTTTTAAGGTGCTATAGTAAACATAGAACCCATAAAGTTTCGCCATGTCCGTCTGTACGTCCGTCCGTCCGCGGTTTAGCTTAAAAACTATTGGTACTATAAAGTTGTCCTACCTTTGTCCTACAGACTTTGAAACTTGTATTTATGTTATTGACATGATTTATGTAAATGTCATTACTTATGATAAAAAGCTGGTAAGTTTCTTTCGCTTGTTCTTCTTGTTAGCTAAAAGACGTCTTGAACAAATGGTAGGGGAAAAAATATTTTTGGCGATTCAAAAGTGCTTGTAAGAAGCTGTAATTTAATAATTTCGTTGTAATTTAACATGAGTATAAACGTTAATTATGCCGACGAAACGGTAGTTATATTTAAAAAAAAACAAAAATTTTTTTGAGGTACCTCTCCTAAATGAAAAGTGGTGATGTATTTTTTTAGGATACCTCCACTAAATGTAAACCGTTTGTGACTTATTAAGCTATAAAGAGCTAGTTTTGTTAAAGTCAAGTAGGTATCCTTCTACAAACTAAACGGTCGGTGGTAAAAATTCAAATGTTACATCAGTAGTACCTATATATTACGAATTTAAAAGGAAAATTATCACACTCAAGTTAGGTTTAGAAGTTTATTAGTGATAGTCGACCAATTGCAATTAACTCAAAAAATTTAAACAATTCCATAGAAAACAAAAAAGTATTTTCCTTTTACTTTTTAATGGATAATGGAATGGAACTTTCCTAAACAATTCCATAGAAAACAAAAAATGGTTTTATTTTTAATGGATGGAACTCTTTGTGCACGACTTGCTCCGACTTGCACTTAGTCGGTTTTTACGTTAAATAATACATATTGATAAAATCAATCATTAGTACTTCCAGATAACTACAAACCGTAATTGGAAAAAATTGATAAAAAACAGATCGGACAAATATAAAATTTCTTACAGATTTTTCTGTCATCTTACTCAACTATCTCTATTTTCTGTGTTTATTTTTTCATATTTAGTCCAGTTGTGTTAGAAATTCACGGGTGATCAATGTTCTCCTATTTTTCTGAAATAACCTTAAAATTAGTTATTCCAAAAATATAAATGCGGCACTGGGATGTTATTCAATACAGTTTAATGAAACAAACTATTATAACTTTTCATCATCAGCCGGAAGACGTCCACTGCTGAACATAGGCCTCCCCCTTTGAACGCCACGATGGACGACATTGCGCCAGCTGCATCCAGTGGCCGCCCGCGACTCGGACGATGTCGTCCGTCCATCTAGTCGGGGGTCGACCCACGCTGCGTCTTCCGGTTCGTGGTCTCCACTCGAGAACCTTTCGTCCCCATCGGTTATCGGTTCGTCGAGCGATGTGGCCTGCCCACTGCCACTTCAGCTTACAAACTTTGCGAGCTATGTCGGTCACTCTAGTTCTTTGGCGAATATCCACGTTTCGGATCCTATCGCGCAAAGAAACCCCTAACATAGCTCTCTCCATGCCTCGCTGAGCGACTCTGAGCTTCTCTAAGAGGCCAGCAGTTAAGGACCACGTTTCAGTGCCATAGGTCATCACTGGCAACACACACTGGTTATACACCTTCGTCTTTAGGCACTGTGGTAATTTGGACGTGAAGATATCGCGTAGCTTCCCGAACGCTGCCCAGCCGAGTTGGATTCTTCGAGCGACCTCTTTGTCGAAATTGGATCTACCTAACTGGATTGTCTGTCCAAGGTACACGTAGTGATCGACAACTTCGAGAGTATCAGTTCCAATGACCACTGGTACGGGTGCAACATGGACATTCGACATGATTTTCGTCTTGTTCATGTTCATTTTAAGACCCACCTGTTTGGAAACGATACTCAGGTCGCTGAGCATTGTACTGATGTGCTCCATTGATCTTGCCAAGATGACTATATCATCGGCGAAACGAAGGTGAGTGATGTATTCGCCATTGATGTTGATGCCGTATTCGTCCCATTCCAAGAGCTTGAAGACGTCCTCCAATGCATTCGTGAACAGTTTCGGAGAAATGACATCTCCCTGTCTCACGCCTCTGCGCAATTGGATTGGTTTCGTGCTCTCTTCCTGGTAGCGAATCGACATTGTGGCGTTGCTATACAAACGCTTCAACACTTCGACGTACCTGTAGTCGATTTGGCATCGCTGGAGGGACTGCAGTACTGCCCAGGTTTCGATTGAATCGAAGGCTTTCTCATAGTCCACAAACGCTAAGCAAAGTGGCAAATTATACTCCTCGGTCTTCTGTATAATCTGCCGCAGCGTATGTATGTGGTCTATGGTGCTAAAGCCTTTTCGGAAACCGGCTTGTTCGGGAGGCTGGAAGTCATCAAACCGGCGTTCGAGACGATTCGTAATGACCCTCGAAAACAGCTTATAAACGTGGCTCAGAAGCGAGATTGGTCTATAATTCTTCAACAAGGTCTTGTCACCTTTTTTGAAGAAGAGCACAACCACGCTTCTGTGCCACGCTTCTGGCGTCGTACCCTCGAGAATGACGGAATTGAACAATTTCTGGAGGACTAAGAGTACCGGTTTTCCACCCGCTCGCAAAAGTTCAGTAGTGATTCCGTCATCCCCCGGTGCCTTGTTGTTCTTGAGCTGTTTGAGTGCCATTCTAATCTCGTACAGGCTGATGTCTGGGATATCCTCGGTGTGATGTCGGGTCAGCTTTGCTCTGGTGTCCTGAGCATTGCTTTCAACGGGTTGTTGTGATGATGTGTACAACTGTCCATAAAACCTCTCAAGCTCAATCAGAATCTCCGGTTTTGAAGATACGATCCTGCCGTCGTCGATCTTCAGCTTCGTCATCTGACTCGACCCAGCAGACAAATTTCGTGCAAACACTTTGGAGCCTTGGTTCCGCTCTATTGCCTCCCTAATACGTGTAGTATTATAGGAGCGCAGATCGCGTCGCATCGATTTGGAAATTTGTCTGTTAAGTCGACCATATTCCGACATATCGGTTGAAGATTGCAGTCTCATATCCCTCCGGTCCGCCATCAACTTGAGCGTTTCGTCTGAGAGCTTTTGAGATTTAATACGGCGCGGGGCCTTATAGAAATTAGACCCCACAGCTTGGACTGTTTCTACAAACCCGTTGTTTATTTCGTCCACAGACTCGCATTCAGCTAGACACTGAAAGCGATTGTGCAGTTGGAGTTGGAAGGCTTCGGGGTCCACGATATGAGCAGCACTAGGACGGAGCGTAGACTTCATCAGACGTGATCTTTCGAGCTTAACATTGATATTCAATGTGCCTCTAACGATTCGGTGATCGCTACCGGTTTTCACCCTGCTGATCACGGAGACATCATTGAATATGTGCTTTCTGGTTGTCATGATGAAGTCGATCTCATTTTTTGTCAAACCATCAGGGCTCATCCAGGTCCACTTCCTGGAGGGTCTCTTCTGGAAGAAGGAGTTCATTGCAAAGAGTCCCTCCTTCTCCATGAAATCGACCAGCTTCTGGCCCCGGTGGTTGCGCCGCCCATACCCAAATCGACCCACCCTCAACTCATCGCCGTTCGAAGCGCCCAGCTTCGCGTTAAAGTCCCCCATCACAACGGTGAAGTAGGTATTAGTCGTATGTATGGCTTCAGAAATCTCCTCATACATAGCCTCTACCTCATCGTCGGAGTGTGAAGAGGTCGGGGCGTAAACCTGTATGACCTTCAGCGAATACCTTTCGGTAATTCTGAGTATAAGGTACGCCACTCTGCTCGACACACTATCGATCTTCACCACGTTGTTCACGAGGGACTTGTGGACGAGAAACCCAACACCACCTTGAGATTTTTGATCTCCTTCCCGGAAGAAGAGCATGTTACCGGACTCAAGGATTACCGTATCCTGGCCCTCTCTTCGGATTTCGGATAATCCCACTATGTCCCATCGCAACTTGCTCAATTCTTCCTCCAGCTCTAATAACTTCACGTCAGTCCTCAGTGTGCGGACATTGTATGTTGCCAGGGCCAGAGTCCGTTTGTGTTGGTAGCGCCGAATCTGCCGGAGATTCTTAGCACCCCCTGCCCCTCCGTTACCTGTCCCGCTACCAGAGACAGGAATAGAGGGGCTGCCGGGGACTGGGGGCCATACAACATTGTCGTCCATCATGAGGGGGGGGGGGGTTGCCATAATCCCCACGCTTGGCAGGCGACTTGGGGATCGCAGTAGGTGGTGGTAGGTGATACCGGGAGGCGCTGCTGCCCGCCTTCCGTATAATCCCTCAGTCGGCTCCTACGACACCCACGGGAGGATATGGGGGGGTGCTACTCTTAGGCCGGCACCCCACGGTACTTTTTTTTAACTTTATAACTTTTACCTTGAGGAAAACTCTTAATGTTATTATTATATTAAGCTTAATGTTATCTTGTATTGTAAAATATTTTGAGGAAGCATGAGTCTAGAACTATGTTAACGGGTTTGTGAAAAAATCTTAAAATTCCTAGATCTATGCAAAAATACATATTGTATACCAACGGCTTGAGTGCTATCACTCAAGCCGTTGAATTTACGTATGTGTGTGTAATTTAATATCTATTGAAATGGAATTCAGTGGACCATCAGCTATGATTTTACAATCTCCATCATAGTGTTGTGACAGATAGATATATAATTTATTAAACAAATACGTAATAAACAGGAACAATCCAAAGAACACCCGTGTGTAACAGCAAGACAACATAGTGCTCTATTAAATAAAATCTGAATTACCTTTAACAGTAGGTTTTATTTCAATGAACTTCTATGCTTATTCTAAAAGCGGTAGCCGAGAGTATCGATTCTTTATGGTACAGATGATGATTGTTATCATTGTAATCTTTATTCATTTCTTTATGTAATCTATTGTTTGTTTGTCTGTGTGTTTGTATTGTATAGGCCCCGAAGCCACGGGCCCGATAAAAAAAAATCATCTACGGGTACAAAATCAGCTACATAATACGCGGTTGATACAGGCTTTAAGTTACACGTGCGAAGTCGCAGGAATCAGCTAGTAATATACAAAATTCTATATTTTCAGCAGAACTGAAATTATCCATAGTAAATGTTTGCATGTAACATTTACAAAAGACGATTAATCTTCATTTACATTAGAGCATGAAAATTAATGAAGCTAAAGATTTTAATGAATATTTCTAATGGATTAAAATAATGCGAGCGGAATTGATGAGTAAAGGGCACGGGTATTTGGAGAAATTCCATTTGGCTCAAATATGAGAGAATTCGCTATAGAGTAATACGTAAAACGAACTAGATAATAATTTTATTGATGTTTCTATCTTGAAAGTAATGAAACTTAACGAACCCAACCATCTTTTGTGTAAAAAACCTTTTAATGTAGTGACATAAGAGCATTAACAAAAGCCTCTGTCGCTTTGAGTTACTTACGCAGAAAGGTTAAGTATAAATGGGCCCGGCGTATAGCAAGGTTACAGACATAAGATGGAACATTACCACCATTTGGAGAGTACCTCAAGCGAAAACCAAGAGGAAGACCCTCTACCCGATGGGAGAATGAGATCAAAAAAGTAGTCGGCTCAAATTAGTGTCAAATAGCACAGGAAAGAGAGAAGTGAGCATCCTTGAAAGACGCCTTTGCCCAACCTGGACCTTGATTAAAGAAATAAATAAATATTATTTGTTAAAAAAAACTTAGATGTAAACAGATTGGTCTAATATAAAGCTATTTTATTGCTTATTTTATTTATTTATTATGCAGTGACTGCTGCTCTTTGCGATAATTTAAAGGCCCCACGATATTTCGTTTTTTGACAGATATTTATCAAGAGAAAGGGAATATATAAAAACGATTCCTGTGTTGTCATAAATCGGATGCAAACAAAGGAATTATGAATAATTTTAAGTAGGTACTATGGAACAAATTCACTTTGTAAGAATAAACAAACACTTAGAAACTTGTATTAACACTATCGCTTTACTGTTACTTGACTGAGTGACGAGGGGTATAAACCCGCCTACCTTATTAACTTAGTGACTACTGCGCGTGGGAATTTGATAATTAAGTAAAAATTAATCTTTTTATTTTTGAATTGGAAGGTGATTCATATTTCAGTCAAAGTCAAAGGCCAAACGATCATATTAAATGATATTTGATAGTTCAAATGAATACTCTTTATTACGTTTATATATAAAAATAGAGTTTAGAGATGCATGTGTATATAAGTACTCGTCCAAGTATTTCTACGTTGATTTATAATCAACGTTGTTTATTTATTTAATTATAAACTATTTGTGCAAGCAAACTCTAGCAATTAGTATTCTTGCATTTTACGGAGAAATAAATAGCGCTACAATAAAATTTTGACTATTACTAATATAACATTAAAAAATGTTTATTTTCTCTTATTATACTATTGTACCTACACATCGTTCTTTTTGATTTTTTTGTTGTTTGAAAAATCTAACGTACTTGACAACTTGTTAGTGGGTATAGTTATAGTTAATTACATTATTGAACTAGTAATATTGAACAGTAAATTTTGTAGGATTAGCTTGGTGGCGTAGTGGTTGAGCGTCGCGACCCGCGGGCGTTGCTGTTAAGCAACTTTCGCGATGGTCGGGCACGAGATGGGTGACCAAAATTTTTTATCTCGAGTTACTCTGTGCTTCGTCATGGCTGAACTTGCAGTCGTTAATATTCTTTAATCTGCATTGCCCATCCTCATTAACCTTCCATGAGGAAGGCCTGAGCCCCTGCAGTGGGGAGAAAAAGAGCTAATGATGATGAAGTAAAGTAAATAATAATTTAAGATTACTTAATAAACATTGTTTGTTGCAGAATGCGGAGGCATCGTACGACTTCAGTAGTAACGATCCATTCCCTTACCCTCGGTACACTGATGATTGGTTCAACAGGTAAGAAATATAATGTGTTCGCGGTTATTTTAAATAATTAATATGATTTTGTTATAAATATAATTGTCTTAGTTACTTTTTAATTAGGGATGCATCCATATACGCTTCGATACGATACCGATACCAATATTTATAAAAAAGTGTATCGCTGATATGATACCTATACCGATATGGACAGTGAAGTACAAAAAAGCTCTATATGTATTAAAAAGTGTAAAAACAAAAAAATACGTCAATGATTACCACTTACAAATCTAATTTATATATAACACATCAGAACAACAAACATGCAGCGAAATGGACTTTACATAGTCTATAGATAGATAGACGTTCACCTGGGTTATCTGTAACTTGCAAAGTTCAAACCGTATCGGCAAATTTATCGCCATTTCCGATACATCGGAAAACTCACAACTCAGTCTCGGATACATCCCTAATTTTGAATATAAAAATGTTTCTTTCTGTTCTGTGATAAAAATCAAATTTTTGTTTTGTCAAAAGACTTGGTTGTATGTAAAATTTTAATAAAAAGATTTTTAAATAATAGCATATCACAAGAATAAATATTAATAAAAGGCAACTTCAACCTTTTCATAAAGTAAATGTAATAAAATAATATCTCTCGAGTACTATTAAGGTAAAACGTTTGCAACTCTTCATTGTTCCCGGATACATCAAATATTACGTTAATTTAATAGTGTTTACAGGCTTTTATTGTTTCAAAACAGCTTGTAAATAAAATCAGACTGTATTTGTTGGATATTAAAGTCTAAGTGGCAATTAAATTACGCACTTAACAATTAGCTCGCAAACTGAACAGAAGACATAATTTATTCTGAATAGATAATAAAAATTAAAACATCAGTAATATTAAGCCTGCCGTGTCGCTCGTGGAGTTTCATATATTTTCACGAGACGTGGATTATGTAATCATACTAAATAGAATTAGAAATAGAGTAAAATTCCCGGGCTGCCGGGAATTACTTATCAGACATTACTGACTCTTAAATAATAAAAATACATTATTTTTTCATTATTTAAGAGTATTTAAGAAATAGAATTAGCTTAAAAAACTAATTTTACGTTGTTAATACACCTATTGTTGCTATTTTACTTATTTTCCCTTTTAAAAGTGATCTTATCCTTAAAGTTTACACCTTTGAATTCTAATAATACCATCTATTATTATATGGATGATGGTACAGATTTAAATTGAAGTTTGTCTAAACAGCTGTTTACTTCGCATCGAAACTTTGAAATCCATCAAATTAATCTAATGTTTATTTCCCAATATCGCCAGTGTCATAACGTCAGATCCAATAAATTGTTTGAATTTGAATTTTCTGATTGAGTAAGCAATTTTACTGATGAGAATAACCAAAAGGGTTTTAAGTTTTAATTAAAATATGACCGTTAGAGCAACTTCTCTTTATTTCAGTTTAACCTTTTTTCTTTGCGGGGCTTTCTGATACAAATTGCTTGCTTAAAAGGGTGCTTCGATTGATATATTAAATTGTATTTGTGGAAGTAAATACATAAAATATGTAATGTGTATGTGCAGCCATGGAACGCGCTGCGCCGGTGAGGTGGCGGCGGCGCGTGACAATGGTGTGTGCGGAGTAGGAGTAGCGTACCATTCCAAAGTTGCTGGTGAGAAATTTACAAATATATTACTTACAGGCACCATTAAGAATAAACACTGGTAAATAAATTACAACTTACTATTATGATACTAAACTTAAATTTGTGTAACTTATGTATAATGTAAAGTCTACGTTATACAGAAGTTACAAAAGTCACAATCAAATAAATTGATCAATTCTGAAGGGTCACATTTTTCTCGAGTGAGTAAATAGTGACCAATCAATGCCTAAACGCCTAAGTTTTCGGCAAGTTTCTGTAAGGACTGTGCCAAATACACCGAAACAACTTAAAAAAAATCGATTTTGGATATACAAAAAAGTAAAAAAGACACAGATACAAAATAGTTTTATTTCTTATGATATACAAAATTAGATTTAAAAAATTTTCTTATGATATATTGTTTTTTTTTTAATTCTCATTTTCACTAAATAAAAACAAACATTAAATCAAACAAGTTAATTTGCTTACATGACGTTTCGAACCCTTTATAGGTTCCGTGTTCGCTTAAGACTAAGGTGTCGATTTTTTATTTATTTATAGCTACCTTCATTACAATACTATTGATCACATTCACAATACAAAAAAATCCTTTTTTAGGAAACGTTTACCTTTAAGATTTTTTTTATTTATTAAAAGAGTATATATATTTTAAAAATACATTTGACATATTAATTTATTATTCGTTTTTTTTTACCCCGGGCTACCGTAAACTACTAACAGTTCCAAATTGGGAATCCTTGTCTGTGAAGAACTGGCGAAACAAACTTCGACGAGATAAAAGAAATTATAAGAAAATTTAAATAGACTTACATTACTTACTTTTCTTACGCAATTCGAGGGCCTCACGAAATGTATCGGGCTGTTATTAAAGTGTTGCCTAGCCGCTGTTCGACAAAATCTTATGACATAAAAGTAGCGCTACATCTTATCTTGTATGGTCATATTAAATCAATCAACGATTGTAACAGCATTATCGCTTCAACAAGGATTTACTTTTAGATAAGAGTGATAAAAGCTAATACATGTCAACATTCACTACACGATACTCATACTAACCTTTTTTGCTTTCATTTAACTTTTCATGTAAGTGTGGATCAAGTGTTACTAGCTAGATCCATTTCCCGGTTTTCTATCGATCTGAAATTTTGCATACACATACATATAACTTGAATGAAAATGCAATATTAATACGGAATGGAGACGTGGACTATTATCGAATATCAATATCAATTCTTTCAAAGGTATAGCGATTAATGACTTACGTTACATTTAAAATCGCCATCGTTATTTGAAACTATCAAAAAACATAATAAAAACTTAGTAAATTAAACTTATAGTAATATTTCCGTGTAACGCTTGCCTTGTACTCTTGATTTGTGTCCTAAAAGTGAAAAAGCAGATATGTTCGGAAAATATGAGCCATTTTAATTTATAAATATTCAACAAAATAAATTTTATGACATTAATTTGTAAAATATTACGCTTCGATAGCTCTAAAAAAAGTAGGGAAAATATATTACAAAAAATTAGAATAATAAATATGGTATAACATTAGTTACATAAGTTATAACAGCTATAAACATAAGCGCACAAATAACAGTGATATTACAAAGATTGCCTAACGTCCATACGTTTTTCACTATCGTAGCACCGTACGACTCACTTAGTGCCTTGAATTTGTATGGAGCGTTTTCGGCGGACTAGCAGCAGTCCCACAAACACAGCACCATATCACCAAAACCATTAATCGCAGACATGCTGTTACTTCTACATTATTTCTCTGTTATTAATGGACTATTTATCTATAAAATAAAAATGTTATCAACTAGCCACTAACGTCAAATTAACAATATCATTCATTCAATATCTGTCAAATAAACATCACGATTGTAATGGCTATCACATGTCAATGAGTTTTAAAAGTTAATGAATAACTATCAAATGTCAATTGATAGGAATTACGATAGATTTTAAGATTAGACAATTAGGCGTCTGATCTGATTATGGAGCTGAAGTCACAATACCTTTGTAATTAAATTAAGCGATCCCACCGCCTTAGGCTCATTAGTTTTTAACAAGGAGTTTAGCTCGAGATGAAGCGTGTGATGATGGAACTGGAAGGTGACCATGGGAACTTTGCAACCATATTAAGTTTGGGCTCGTTTCATTTGAACTTACAAGATCTCGGGTCCAAAAAACCTTGTATTTAAAAAGATTTTTTAAATCTTAAATTATATTAGCTAAAAATTGTTTTTGAATACAGAACTTTCAAATATCCTAATCATCATCATCATCAGCTCTTTTAATTTCCCACTGCAGGGCTCAGGCCTTCCTCATGGATGGTTAAGGAGGATGGGCAATGACCCTCCACGCTGGCCTAATTTGGATTGGAGGGTATTAACAACTACAAATGCTTTCCAAAGCACGTAGTAGCTCTAGATAATAATATTTGGGTCACCCATTCCTCGACCAATCCTTGTGAAAGTAGCTTAACAACAACGATCGCGGGCCTTGGCGCTTATCCACTACGCTACCAAGCTACTCAAATATACTAATATTAGTTTTAATGGGCGAATGGCACATAACTTATTTTAACAACAAATGAAATACACTATTGCTATTTATATGCTTTAAATCATATAAATTATTTTCTTTTATTATACAAATAAATATATTTATTTGAATTTATTAGGTATTCGCATGTTAGACCAGCCATACATGACCGATCTGATCGAGGCAAACTCTATGGGGCATGAACCCCACAAGATTCACATCTACAGTGCGTCGTGGGGCCCCACTGATGACGGTCGGACCGTCGACGGCCCGAGGAACGCCACCATGAGGGCTATAGTCAGAGGAGTTAACGAGGTGAGTATTATTGATAGCCTACTTATTGAATATATTATCAAATACTATACATAGTATAAAACAAAATCGCTTCCCGCTGAGTCTACAGGGAGATTTAAAAACTACTTATTACGGTTGTCATTAATATACAAAGCGATTCATGAGGAACATTAATATGTATAATATGCGACCGCGCGGGCGAAGCCGCTGACAGAAAGCTAATTAAAGATACTCGTAAGTAAAGCAAGGATAAATATACCTTATTTTAAAAACGTACAACATAATAGCTGCAAGACAGATTAATGATAAAGAGGTGCTGAGTCATAAAAAAAAAAACAAATTAAAAAATATATATATAAATCCTTATCTAAACAGGCCGTCAAAGCTGTCGTCAACAGTGAATAATGTATGATCCTTAACACAATGATGTTAAACTCATGAAGACAATGATGATGATGAGTTGATTTACATTTGGTGGGCCGCAAAATCTGGTATTGTGAAATAAAAAAAATATTGAAAATCAGTATTTTTAACATAAATAAATATTATATACGTCAAAATTATAGTTTCTGACGGTAATTAGGCAGCTTGCTATTCTGACGGTCATCATCAATGACATTTATTTTAGTAGTTTCTTTTTTTAATATTTCTTCAATGATGTGGCGTCAACACTTTATTTATGCAAGTGTAGCAAAATAGGTTTATATACTTTATTTGTGATTATTATACAATACATGTCTGTCCTCCTTAAGTTTTAACGATACACTGCGACGCTAGGGTATACGTGAGTGCTAATATAAAATATATCAATAAACTTTATATACTTTTCAACGGTTATTATAAAAAACTGTAACAAAAAAGATACAAAACCAATAACAATTTATGTATAAGAAATATAACATAAATCAGATCGTCTTGAATTTTAATTACATAAAAGTTTAAAAATAATGAACCTAGGAATAAGATAAACGACGCACTGTTACTAGGTTTGCCAGATGATCGGGATTGGTCTGGATTGTTCCGAATTTTTGAAGAATATCCAGAATTCCGAAAAAGAAGTAAATGGCAAGTCGAATATCAAATAATTGGTAAAATCGATTAATCATTCGCTCGGTAAATAATTCCATTATCAGTATTTTTCCAAGACGAAGGATTATCGAGATAAAAATAACTCCATAGTTATATTTCACAACATAACAAAACATTATCATAACGACAGTGACATAGGAGTATTACTTTTGAATTATATTTGGAACTGTGTATTTGCAATCTCCTCAGTATATTCAATCCTTTTTGAGGTAAAAGAAAAACCAATATCTAAAAAGTTATTTTCGAGCATGAAACCTTCCAAAAACAGTCTGTAAATAAAAATCATAACGTTTTTACAGTTGATTTCCTAATGTAACCAAATTCGGCAACTGGGAATATACAAGGCAAAACGTTGAACAGATCATTCTTTTTATGACGAATGCCTTTTAAAAATATTCTGAATAAACATTTTGGACGTACCTCACTTTTATTTATCAAATAATCTTAGAATATTTACCTCGAGGAAAATTCATGCCGAAACCTTTTTCAGTTCATATTTATCTAGAGAAAATCGAAAATATTTGTTTTGCAAATGGAAACATGCTTAAGTCATTCGATAGCTTAACATAAACAAGCAGTCATACGTTGTTAGTTTAACGTTAGGGTTGGAATACACTTGTCTTTTTTGCTTTTGTCGTTTTTGCATAGGTTTCTTTTCTGATATGCTAATATTTGCGGTTATTTATAATTATTTAGATTACTTTAATTTAACGTTTACATATGATGGTATCTTCATATTACATTATTTGGAATCTTTCTTTAAAATACTTGGAAAAGCCTTACTACGGCGAACATAACCGACGATCTTTAGCTATTCTGGCGAGTTAGCGAGATTGGTGAATTTCCATCAATATTTTATAATCTATCTAAAGAGCTAACGCCAGAATAGATTCGATAATTAAAAATTATATAAAGATAGTTAATTTACATTTCGTTTTAATTGAGGAGAATGTTCATTTATTATTTTAATTTATTATTCATTCTAATGTTATTATTTTATTTATTAAATATGATTAAGGTCTAAGGTGTAGTATTACCTGCGTTACAAGAAACGTCTCATTACGTGTCTGTTTATTTATTTGAAACCAACAGCGTTACAAAGGTTTATACATAGACATAATTACATAAGTAAGGTCAATAAGAGGTTTCATGCATGTATTATTACAAAAGTATCCGCCCTTAACTGTTACAACAATTCTCATTGGTATGCTTGTTGTATAATGTATAATCATATATATATAGATACATACACACACACACACGCATACATACACAAACATGTGTGAGTGTGTGCGCGTGTGCGCGTATCACAACAGAATTACATTTAAACCAACTTCATAATAAGCAGTATCTAATAAAAGTGTACATCAAGTCATCAATTATTTAAAACTAGATAAGACTATAACTAGACTAGACTAAAACTATATACGCGTATATTTAGCTACAACAAATACAGTTGCTTGTTAATTAAGGTTGTTTGATATCGTCTCCTTACGCTTTTGTTAGATGTATTTTTTTCGAATTCGTCAACGCCATTATGTCAAGGCGAAAACAACAGTCTATTTACACTCCAAACAACATCCAGACTGTTCGTCCTAATTTGTTCTATATATATTTAACATACCTTTTATTTGTTTTACTTTACGTTTTACTAGCCACATGATATACTTCCCTAGCTTCCCGCCAGCGGGTTCGCGCACGTGGCCGTGTATTATACCTACATAAAAACATTATGTTCGAATCAACCTATCTATTAAAAAAAAACGCTTTAACCGTGAAACGACGATCTTTAACCACACAAATTCTACAAACGGCAACAAATTATTTTTGTGAATTTCACGGTTAAAGCGTTTTTTTTTTAATAGGTTGATTCGAAAGTAAGGTTTTTATGTATAATTGAGCCGTAACGTGACTTTATAATTTTTTATCTAAGTAACAATTTGATTTTAGAAGAATATTCAACCACGAAGTTGATATTTCATCAGTTTTCACGCAGTTTACTATACAACAAGCACTAGTGAAATATAGTCATTTTTATCTTAAATTATTATCAGACTGTCACCACAAAGCGGCATGGTATGAAAGTCATCATTACCTTTTTTTTTCATCAAGCAGTTAATGCACAGTTTATTCAAATAAAATGATTTAGATAGCTAAATATAGTATAAAACAAATTGATTTTAATTGTCTAAATGGGTTTGTAAATAGGTAACTTTATCAACACGAAAAAATGAATTGAATATCGCATCGACTTGTGAGATTTTGACCTTATGTTGGATGGGGGATGGGAAGGGGCCAGGTACACCTGTCGTTCCGTTGGAGTTCAATATTTTTTCTGACACCACCTTAATAGGAATTCCTTAGAACGCCAGTTACGAAGACCCAAATAGATTAGATTTCTTTCATCGGCAGCAAACGCTATGGAAAAAAATGTTATATCCCCGCCTCTTTGTGATTGGAAATGAAATTTGAAAAATGGAACAAACTCAACAGCTTACATAATATTTATAAATAAAAAGTGATTCGTTAAAGTAATTGAACGTGAAAATGGAAGTTTTATTTATATTCGAGTAACTTATTGAATGTTTTTTAAGATTTTTTTTGTAAAGCCGAAATCAATTTGCTCTTTTATTATGTACGCTAAAATTTAATTAATTAACAACGTTTGGTAGAGTTAAACGATCACCAATCTTCCCGTTTTTAACAACAAATAAATTTATTAGGTTGAAACCGAGTCACAAAAAAAATCCTCAAGTAATCAGCGTATAAAAAGTTGCAGAAGATTGTAATCATGTGTATACATTAACGAAATTAAGCACCGTATATGTGTCGTAAGATTAGATTATTGTGATGAGATGTATTTATTCTCACAAAAGCAGAAAATCCCACGTTCATTAAATTTTTATTTATCAATATCAATAATGTTTGAGTTTTGTAATGTTTCAAAATAGTATATCGTAAATGCTTTTTCATGGTTAAATAATATATTAAGTTTTATTATTTTTCTCAACAAATACAATTATAAAATAAATCAAAAGATTTGTATGATTGTCTTAATTATATCAAGTTTATATAAATTAAAATATAATAAAAAATTATCTGATCATTTTTTTATGAGTAGTTTATGTTTTTCTGTTAGATAAATACCATACAATAAATAAATTTAATTTTTGTTTTCGTAAAGAAAGCGTTTTGAATACAAAATTGATCAAATATTACAACCATTAACTTAATGAAAATTGAATACACTAAGATTTTTCTATTTAATATTTGTACTTAATAATAACGCAACAAAACGGTAATATGATGTTTGTATTGTCTAAAAAATAATGCTTATGAAAACAGTCTGGAACACGAGATGAAAGCAAATATTATTGTATTTTTAGTACAATAATAATGTGTATTGCTTTTCTCATTTGGATTGTTCAACACACACAAGGGTGCCGTGTGTTTAAGCATTTCCATGCCTCTTTAGAGCTGAAGACTTCTTATTTCAATAAATATAAAGAGTCACTTGAGTGTAACCAAATGAATTGAAGTGAGATTTTCGTAATGAGGGCATTTTTAAGCATACTAAAAGAAAATTATACTGCCGCATTTTTTTTATTTTGATGCTTATTCTTAATGAAAAATGCTGGTACCCTGAGATAGGTAATGGGGGCGAAGTGGATTTTTTAAGCAATTGTCATGTATAGTATTCTGAATAAACGTAGATGCTTAGTTTTAATATTAAATACATTTTCATATAAAGAGCTCCCAGGTATAAAACTGCCAAGTCCAGCAAAAAAGTAAACAGGGCACGGCAGTACCATCCTCTTCTCGAAGCCATTCGGGCCATTTTTCACCTCAGTTGTGAAGTAATATAGAAGCTTTAAATTTCAGTCACCAAGAGGGTAGCACATAACGAAGCACATTTCTAAATAACATTTAATTTAAACAAGTACCTTAAGAATTATTGGATTTTTAAAATCCATTATTTTGTCACTGACTGACTCATAGATCATCATAATTCTAAGGTACTTCTAGCAGACCCACAGAATTCTAGTTTTGAACACAGTTATTATTTAGCATAAAAAGTGAGAAAAAAACAAATATTAAGAAATATTAATCCAGTTTTTTAGTTTATGGGATTTCTATAACTGTATAACATATTGAAAAGATCTGTCAGTGTGTTATGAATCATTGTTTACCAATGAAAGAGCAATGTAAAGAAGGAAACAATGAACGAGTAAAGTAAGATTGAATTTCATGACTTTTTACGACAGTTATGTTTTTGATGGGATATACATTTGTCGTTGTCAAAAGTCTTCTAAAATTTTCATCTTTAATTTACTTTTAAATGAAAGATTAGGATTTATTGGAATTCATTTTTTTGTAGATGAAAAAGCTTAAAAATATTTTTCAGTATTTCTCTTATCAATTATTTACAAATCTAATGATTTCACAAAATAATTAGACCTATTTAGTTTTGGCCAAAAATCTATTAAAATAAATTTGTATTTAAATATTTGATATACGTATCTTCACATGGTTACATAGTTTCCGTGTAAGCCTATAATATACAGCTACTATAATTATTCATATAAGATTTCGTTTTGCTTAAATTTCGGCTGGTTTTATCAAGTAATGCAAAAATAATAATATTGAATTTTTTATGACAAAAGATTTATATTTGAGTGAGATCCTTTTACGTCTGATCTTAACTTAATAATTTATTCTTTTGAATAAAGAATTTTCGATATTACCTCAAATATAAATTAAACAATGCGAAGATATGGTATAACACAAAAACAAAGAGTTGTGTTTGAATGCTTTAGATATAAGTTTTTCATTATGTAGTTTTGGTAAAGAAAATCTATAAGCTCGTGGTCTGATCAGTAATGGTGCAATAAAAACATATTTACTTATTTCACTTACTTGTCTTTGTTTCTGATTTTCGTTAGAAAAGAGCCAAAGCGATGACTTTGATCGAGTCCGATTTCTTTGTATTTAATTGTTAGCCGACAAACCTCAGAATTAATCGCAATTACAAAAGGAGGATTACACTTCCTTAAAGGTTTACTTAAAAGCCTAGTTTGTTTGAGTAAATAAATGCCTTTTCACAGTTAAGTTATTTTATTTAAGAGAGTTAATTTAAGTAAATCAAATTACAAAAGCTGCTTGGAATTCTGTAATAGATTTATTTTTACTTTAAATCATTGATTTTAGGTGTTATGAACATTGCTGATTACAAAAGTTAGGTGTATCTCGTATAATATATAGACATGTTACGCAAAAGAAAACTCTAGTGTATTGTATAATGAATAGCAAATCCCTTATTTGGTATGTAGAATAGCTATTTCCTCCGAGTCTGAGAGTTTCGCGAGCTGAAAATGAAAACGTATCTACATTTCCTGTTGGTAACGACTTCGGGTTGGCTGCCGTAGTAATGCCTACCTTTCACAAAGAGATGGTTCTGCCAATAGAAATTTATTTCGTTTTATAATGCTGCAGAAAACTAAAACTCTTGAGGTGGAGATTAACAAGTATGCTATTGATGCAACTTGTATTTACAATGTTGATGAGACAGGCATCCAGACAATGAGTAATAAGCCTCCAAAAATAATGTCGAGAACTGGAAAAAAGCAGGTAGGCTTGATTTCTAGTGTTGAACCAAGTAACTGTTGCAATGCAGCCGGATCCTTTATTCTACCATTCCTCATATTCTGAAGAAAGAGAAGAAAGTTGGAAGATTATTAGAAGGGGCTCCTCCTAGTACCACCGCAGCTTGTACAGACAATGGCTGGATCAATGGACCTACGTTTTTGAAGCGGTTACGTCATTTTGTTGAAGTTACTCTTCCAAATCCAACCAAAAAAGTATTATTGGCCATGGACAACCATCAACCACATATATAATAATGTGGTTTTTGTCTTACTTCCTCCCCACAACACACATCGTATGCAGCCTTTAGATCGATGTGTATCATCTTTTAAAGACTTACTTTGAGCAAGCAGTTTCAACTTTTCAAAGGAGCCATGTAGGACGAGTCATTTCCTAGTATAAGTTAACATGGCTTTTTAGTGAAGTTTATATGAGAGCTGCTAGTGCACAAAATATCATTAACGGCTTTAAATCAACTTGTTTATGGATCGTCAAAAATTTTATGATTCTGATTTTCTACCTGCAACTTCAACGGACCGTCCAGAACCAACTAAACCAATATCAAATGTCATAACTATAGAAACCCACGGTTCTGAACTGAAACCTGCATTAATAGTTGGTGAGACATTCTCGTGCCCGTTTATCCATTGACTCTGACCGCGCCATTTCTCTATCTATAGTAGAAAATATAAATTTTGACGCGACAGAACTCTCTGCATGTCCTGCAATTCTAAATGAAACAGAAAAGACTAAGGACCATGTACTTGCTAAGCAAATTGCAAGTGAACAGGACACATATCCCATTCTTACAGAAAGTTTGGTTTTGAATAAAGTTGTAGAGAAAGACGTTGTTGACATTAATGTAATGGGTAGTGAAGATTCTCTATCTGACAAAGAAAATTTAATTGACTATAGAATATCGTGTGCTATACCAGTGAATGCCACTTTACTTCGTCCAATATCCTCGCCTCATGTCCTCACACCTCACCAGCTAACAGAAGAAAACACAAACAAGAAAAAAAAAATACAAACTAATCAATCAGTTGGAAAAAAAAACGAACGACAATAATAAACTATCTACTAGGTGCTACTAGAAAACCAAAGAAAATTAATGCAAAAAAAAAATACAAAAGAAGACACAAATTTAGTACTCGTATTTTTGTTTTGTTTCCATCCAAATCCATATTTGGATCCACCTGTCGAAGACTGGATCCAATATGGAGATTGTAATGAATGGGCCCATGAAGCCTGCACTTCTTACTCAGATATAAATTTTATTTTTGCTATTTATGTCAAGAATTAAGACTAAGCTACGATGTTCGATATGATCTTCAAAATAAGTCGCTAAAGACTGAATCTATGAGACTATATTACATTTAGGTATATTAAGTTACCATAACTAATCTTAAATTTAAGCCAAATATAAATTCTGCTTAAAGTGAAGGAAGTAAAAGCTAATAAATATAATTTGTTACCTAAGTAAAAATAGAGTTAAATAGTTGATTTTGTTATTTTTATACTAAGTTAAGTCATTAAAAAGGTATAATTACCATTTTAAAAAACGTTTTTACCAAACGTGTTTTACCCAGAGGGGGTTACCCGTTTCTGACCAATATGCGGGCAAAACGAGTTTTAGAGACCTTTTGTATTTTTCACAAAAAATAAATATGTTTCATTAAAAAAATTAATTGGTAGTTAATTGTATACTTTGATAAATATTCTTTGTATTGATATAAATTAAGTCAAAATACCAAGAGTACTTGACGTTCTTTTTACGTTCTCACTTAGCTTACCCGTTTTAGATCATCTTCCTCTAAACGAGAAACAGATTGAAAACAGATTTTCTCAAAAATTTTTTTTTGCCAATTTTGTCCGAGAATTATATTTTTTTCCCGTTGTAGCCCAAGGAGAGGCACTTCCCGCTGTCTGTAACCTTTTAAACTACGCAACGGATTTAAACTGCTATATTTATGAAGTGTCAATTTTATGAGCTTTGATAAAGCCTGTTTATGCATAAGAAATGAGAAAGTCTGCCTAGTAAGCCTGACTAATCTTAACTCCATTGTTTTTGTTATAAACGCCTTACATTATTCAGGAATTATAACAATAATGTTTATACGAAATGTAACCATGTTCTAATTTTTGTTAAGGTAATAGAACCGTTCTGGCGTTTATATTAATGTTGTGTGCAAAGTAATTCAGTCATTTACATGGAAAAACAGGTGATGGATCAAAGGAAAACAATTCTTTGTTGTTTTGTTTGTCATGTAGGTATTTTGATAAGTAATTAAAATTCAAAGTACTTTTGGAGTTTCATTAACAATGCCACTGGAAAATCAGGTAATCCTACCTCTGTTTCATATAAAGGTATTACTTCGAATCAACCTGACGATACATGCATCTTTTTTCTATTTTTTTTTTATCTGTTTTTGTGACCTACACTGTGCCTGATAGTTTTGATGTTGAAGATATCCCTGATTGCAATCGCGATCATGATCTGGTGGTTTACAATTCTCGGAGGACGAGTTGGTGAGGGAATTGAAGAAATTAACTATAACGATGGGTTCAGGGGTTGACAATATTCTATATTTATTTAATTTTTTAAGTCGACTGCCTCCACTTTTGGTAGACTATTAGTGTTGGTCTTTAATATGAGTATAAAAAAAATTGTTGTACCCGTAGTATTTAGAACTGCTCGTATTAATCCTCGTTTTCAAAGGTGGAGATATGTCAGATATCGAATGTAATCGACCAATCTACACTCTCAATAAATGCAAAACTTTTTGAAAGGTAATTCACAATGCTATCTATCCATCTATATATGGTATCTTAATAGAGAGTCAACATGGATTTGTGAAAAACCGATCAACTTTATCTAACCTATTGGATTATGTATCACATCTTTTGATAGCCTGGATCGTGCCAAGCGGGTTGATGGTATTTACACTGATTTTCATAAAGCTTTTGACAGGGTTGATCACAGGATACTATTAGAGAAGCTTTCTTATATCGGAGTCAGAGGCGATTTGTGGCGTTGATTTAAATCCTATGTCACAATTCACACTAAGAAGGTTGTGTTGAATGGATATGAGTCAGACCTTGTCTCAATTACATCTGGGGTGCCACAAAGCTCAATTTTGGTTCTTTTTTATTCGTAATATTTATCAACGATGTTTAATTGTTTTAGTTTTTGTGATTTTCCTTTATATGCCGATGACTTGAAGATTTTTCATACTATCGATTGTGTGGATGATCATCTCAAAGTGCAGGAGGATCTCAATCGTTTCTCTGAATATTGTAACAAAAATAAGTTGTTAGTATAAATAAGCACAATACAAACTTTTACGAAAAAGTTTCAAAAAAAGTATTTTCGACTATCAATTGTGTGTTATCAGACTTCACCGTGTAAAATATATAAAAGATTTAAGAGTGACATTAAATAGTAAATTACACCTTGATTTGCACATAGACAACATCACGAATGCGGCTTATAAAATTTACGGCTTATAATCATTATGCGATCTAGTACTAAAATTAGTACTAGATCGCATAATGAATCCTTGTTCGCACTCAAATAAAATATGCTTTGCTCATATGAAACCAATTTTATAATAAAAATATTAATATTTTAGAGAATGTTAAAATTCTTGCGTTGTATGCATCATAAGTTTTTTGGTGGCAGGTTTAACCTGCCAGGTTATTGTATCAACACCTTCTTCTCAAATATAATTGTTTAAGTTTGGAATATAGACTTTATGTCTGTATACCATTGACAAATAAATTAAGATATAAAATTCCAATAAGAACTTACTGCCGTAACATCTGTAAATTGTTTGCTGTTGCTTAATGTCATAACAATGCAGGAAAAAGTTCAACGTTTAATCGAATGCTTAATACTTACAACAATAAATTCAATGCAATTGACTTAGCGACGGCAAGCAAAAATAAGTTTAGAAAATTTATATTGGATTGTCCTCAATTATTGAATAAATTTCATCTGCGTGTCCCAATTCGATATCCTCTAAACAAAAAGTCCTTTTTCGTGTTCCTCGTCGTAAAACTATTTGGATCTAACACTCCGGTTCAAAACTCTGCAGGCTAATTAATTAATACAATGATAGTGCTAAATTTGATATATTCCATTATTCACCAAATAAGCTTCGACTTTGCTTGAGGATATATTTTGTTCAGGATAGATTTATATCATAATGTAATATATAAAATATTTAATAGCCTAAAATACACACTGTTGTTTTAATCACTTATGTAATGTTGAGTTGGAAGGGATTTTCGTTTATTATAAATATTGCTTCTGTATTGCATGATATATTTTTTTACCTTTAACTATTTGTTGCACTGGATTGTAAAACCTTTAATATTATCCTATAATATATTGGTGTAAAAAAATGTTGGTAAATAAAAAAACGACGACTTTTCTGATTATTTATCAACGCTTAAGGAACAAAAGAAACTTCACTTCTACTGGAGTAAAGATAGAATAGGATAGGAATAATCAATTATGTAAATATAACAATTACGCCAAGGGATGAAGGGAAAGGCTTTTGGGAAAATTGTTTTATTCTATTTCTGCCTCATCACCGTGAATAAATTATGACAACGGTAATAAATCAAATTATTCATCTGTTATTTTATGTTAATAAAATTTTCAATGCATTAGAATGGCACTAAAAATCAATTCAACAGTAAACTTTAAATCAAGGATAAAGATAAGATTAAGTTATTACAGAATTTACCTTTTTAGGGTTTGATAAACATGTTCAGTAAATAAGGAAATCTTATAGTTTCGCAATGTCCGTCTGTCCGCCTATCTGTCCATCCGACCGCGGTTTAGCTCTAAAACTATTGGTACTAGAAAGTTATAATTTGGTATGAGTATACACGTTAATTACGCCAATAATTTTCGCAAAAGTTACTTATCAAGCTTTGAAGAGCTAATTTTCAAGTGACCCCCCCATTTTTTTTTAAGCTGAGAAATGCGTTACGTATCCCTGTTTTCCTCTAGAGCTGGGTCGAAGGATTATATGGGTCTTTCACTGTGGGCTCAACCAAGCAGCTCTCCATGTAGGCGATACACTGGGACTGTCCGAAGACCACTTCCCGCGGCCCCTTTAGGGCCCGCTCTGAAAAGGACAGAGCTTCGAATTCGATTTTTCTTAGTTAAGGAGAAGAATAGGCCTTGATTCTCCACGCTGGTCCAATGCTGATTGGAGGGTATTAACGACTGCAGATGCAGTCGGGATCAAGGGTTTAACGTACCTTCCGATGCACGGAATAGCTCGAGATGATAATATTTTGATTACCCATCCCGTGACTGACCCTTGTAAAGGTTGCTTAACGACAACGAACTAGTTACTACTAAAGCTATTATAGTTTCATATTATACCAGCAGCTTATACAAATGGTATGAAATAACGACTCAATTAACCTTAACCAAAGCACATTTTACCGCCGCCAATAGGGTCATAGTCTTATTAAGTGGCAGTTAGGCGTGGACATAAAACTGCTAACGCATTTAAGTTTGATGAGCGGAAATATCTTTGTTACTGAAAAAGTATATATATGTTAATATATATATATATATGCTTAGATTAGATCAAAACAATTTTTATATGTTTATCGTAAAAAAACACTAAAAAACAACAGAGTATCACCTGTATGTATATGAAAAATGGTCATAAGCCAGATAATATTGAAATTATGTTAATTTTACATTATAATAAATATATGTGTTTATTTGGAGTTAATTTTGTAATCTTTGATTCACACTAAAGTTATAAAACTGATGCAATTTAAAAAACCAGAAACCATATAACTGCTTATATATTTTCTATAGAAGCAGTCTTTTTTTCTTTCTTTTTATATACAGTTCACGGATAATTTGGTAACATAACGTTCATGGACAGAAAAGTTCGTGAAAATTAGCATAACGATACTTCGCACTGATATTTTTGTACAAATGTTTAAAAACGTAACACCGGTTGTGTTACGTTTTTAACTTTCCAGGTACCCTCTTTCCAGGGTGGCATAAGGATATTTTCTATCAACAAATAATGTTGCAATTCGTTAACTAACAATTTTGTTTTAATATATTGTCAAACATAAAAAACCTACTTTGATATTGTGATCAAATTTTACTACTTGTAAACATTTTAACAGTATTGAAGGAACACAATATTGTTCAGTTATGAAGGTAAATATTAAAAATAAATCGTCTGCCTTAAGCTACCTTAAGTCACTTACGTACTGATAGATTTATTAGGTTACTCTTTAAAAATGTATTTTTTATAAGCAAGTTGCAATTAAAGTATCGTACCGGACGGATAACTGAGAAAATAGGGCGTCATACTTTCTATATGGAGAGTTTGTACCTACTGTTTGCCTCAGTATTACTTTCACTTTTATCTTCTAAGTTGATTTTGATATCAACTCTTTTCTCTTATTAATTTTATGTCAAGCCAAGCTTATTTATCCAATTTCGTCAAATTGCTATTTTATTTAATCAAAAAAGTAGAAAAGAATTAGGTAATTATGTTATACTGTTTATGTATGTTATAAATGTTTTCTAACCATTTAAATAAATCAATATTATTTCGTTCAGATTCAAAATTAAATTACTAAAGCACTTGTATTATGGAAATCTGAAATAGTTTAATTCCTATATTGATTCGAACCTGGGAGTTCAGAGATGGCGACATTTTAAAACTGGCATGCAAGCCACTCGGCGACGGAGGTCTTTTTTAAACTTACAAAAAAGATGGCCGATTTAAATACCACCGTAAAGATCATTTAACATATTAATTCTCCGCTTACACGCCACTAATTTCGCTTTGTTTTCGAAATAGCATCAACGATTGGTCTATGTTCACAGGTTTGTATTTGTTTTTACAAAACTTCGAAGAAAATTTGCAAGAATATAAATTTGAATATCAAGTACGATAACAAAGATATTTTTAGCTATTGTATGTGAATAATGCTGTACCTGAATTAGGTATAAGTTTTTACATCTGATAGTAATAAAAAAAATGCTTTCGTCCTGCCCCAATTTATTATGGTTTGTGTAAAATGTCAAGTCAGGTCATTATTTATGTCCCTTTCACTTATAAGGGGTTTCACTTATAACCTCATATTTTTCTGTCTTCTACGTCTTCGCACGTAGAGTAATAAAGCAAGCAATTACCGACGTTCCAAAAATCTCATCGTAACTAGCGTAAGTGACGTGTAGCTTCAAAGAGAGCTACCCTAAACTACGCCGCTCCGATCCGGAAAAAAACGGACAAGTGCACAAGCACGAGGATGAAAGTTTCAGATCCGTGATGGTGGCCATGAAAAACGTGTTTACGCTTGTGCACTGCTGTGTAGTGATGAGCCCCTCACTCGTGAGGTGCCTCGTTTGAGTTCCTCATTTCGACAAAATGAGGGAATACTCGTTTTTCAATTTTGAACCACCTCATTAAGCTCCTCACTTTTTGAGTGAGGAGCTAAATGAGGTGGTGGACTTTTTGAGTGAAGAGCTAAATAGCGAGTTGTTTCGAATGAAAAGGCGACTCGATACATACTCAATATATTCAAGATTGAGGGAATGGATTAAGTTTATAAAAATGTATATACAAAGTTAATAAAAATGTATCGGTTTTATTTAGAAATATATTTATATGATTCGAAATATAAATGATTGATTTTAAAAATGGAACATTAGGCACTATTGCAAATAAGTTGCGTGTTGTGGTCATTCTGTTAAATAATAATCTAATAAAGTTTATTTCTTAGAATCTAAAGACAAAATATGTTTTGTTTAGCGTTATTACCGACTCCCTCCCTCTTTTTGTACCAAACGGCAATGTTGCACGCGCCTCGCTACGTACTCATTCACTGCTACTATAACATTACCTATCCTCACCTCAAATGAGTGGTAACTCACGAGCCCCTCACGAGGAAAAATGAGGTCCTCACTCATCCTCATTAAAAAAGAGTGAGAAACACAACGCTACTGCTGTGTTGTGTCCACGATCCGTAAAATTTATAAGGAATAGGCTTGGAAAAAAATAATCGATTTGTGTAAAATCGATATTTATTTGTGCGATATTGTTAATTTCCAATAAACTTATAATTGATATTTATTGTAGATTATAAAATGCTATATTTTATATGATGATTTCATATAGTTGGTAAATATCACTGCACTGCACGGTGGGCAGAATCGGTCGTTATCGGATCAAAAATTTATTACTTCATGATCTTTTGTAGTACCGCAATAAAATTTGATACAAATATTCAATGAGGTTTGGAAATTCAAATGATGTATAATTTGTAGTGTTTTTCTATATACATATATATGTGTTATATGTCATAGAAGTAAAAAAAATGGGAAAACACAAAAATAAAATGGTAAAAAAAATATTTCCTTAAGAAAGACAAGTTTTAATGACTAAAAAGGCTAAAACTATGGTTAAATACAATTACCCAATTAATAAAAAATACAAAAGAATTTATTTTACTGAACAAACAAACTATACTAGGCCTGTAGCTTCAAATATTGTTATAGCTCGTTACAAACATTACTAATAACTAAATATCAATATTATTTTTATTTTGCTTCAGGATCAGGGTCAGTAAATGTGCGTTCACTTTCAGGTACCACTTTTAAAAGACTTACTGCCTCTACTTCAAGATTTTTTACATTTCTTAAGTATGGTTTTCTTAAACTTATTATATATGGATCTGACGTGCACAAAAGCATTTTAAAGACATCTTCATTTGTTGCAGGCCGGGAACAATTTCTGGTATGATGAAGTCGCATGTTTCTGTAGTCTTTGTTGCGAGACTCTTGTGCGTCTTCCGACAGCTGTCCAATAGGAATCACAGCAAAATATTTGATAACGTTTTCTCCGTGTATGAGTATTTTATAAACGGAGGACGGCATATAATACCAATCATAATTACTCACATATATTCTTGCAGTTTCTATTGCATATACTCCAAACTTTTTGGAATCAATCATCTTTCCAGAAGATAGAACTTGTAAGATAATATACAGACGTTTAATAAATGTTTCGTCTACACCCGTAATTTCCGCTGAGCAAGTGTAATTAAAAAAAAATCTTCGTGCGGTATTGCCATCGTTTTTGTTCCCGCTAACTTGCCGAGGTTTGTCGACGATTAATCCCAACTCTTCCCTGAATCGTTTTTGAACGAGTTCCTTCTTTTCTTTTTTTAATCTCTTTTTTCTTCAGCTGAAGCAGACCAAGTCCTAAAGGAAAGATTTTAGGAAATATGCAATATCATTTCCATGCAGCGAATCCAGGCGTGTAAGTGGACAATCCGTATTGGTAGGCTAAAACGTATATTAACAACTAAAACTTTGGATAATGATTCTATGGTCCTGCCGCCCTCGATATAAGGGATTATAAATTCGCGTTTAACACAGCTAAAGGAAGACATTTTAATACTTCACAATTTGCGGAAATTTCAGGCGTAGATGAGCTTTACTTCACTTGAAGTTACACCGATGAAGATGGCTCGAATAGTTTTTGCTTCCCTTTATATACCCATTTTCCAATATCAAATTGGTACCCACATAATTATTATCTAGTAATTTCTCTCGCATAACGAGTGCAAATTTGATAAGATTCCTTTTTTATCCCTAAATAAATAAAATATTCCAAAAGTAATATAATTATTGTCCTTGTGAACGGTGTCTGTGGTAAACCGCAAAAGATACTGATTTTTATGTTCCGACTTTTCACACATTATTTCTTATATTTTCTAAAACCGCAAATTTCCGCAGCTGTTTTTTTTTTGTATTCTGTTACTGTATAGTTAGACTATCAATTAACATAAAAAGTTGCGCGTGGAGAGTCGTGGGTAATATTGAAAACCTTAGACGAAAAAAAAGAAAAGTAAAAAATAAGGTATGCCACTTTTTAATTGCTTACTGACATAATTGTCGTTGCTTTAGAAATTAAAAAGCTGTAACGTAATAAGCATGAAATAACTTTCCAAAAATGTATAATACTGCATATATGTACCCAATATATCTTGCACAATATTGTTTTGAAACATGTATATGCGAAGACTCGAGTTCGGCATTCCCGTCTTCTATGTACTTCTACCTATGAAAAAAATGTAACTTCGTGCATTTTCGATAAAAAAATTTAATGAATATTATAATTCGATTATTTGAGATCCTAATAAAATCACCAAATTAAACAAATTATGATATTCGTAAAAAGTATTTTTGATATGCTCTTGTTCTACCATTTTCCTCTGTGCACTGCTTTGGCAAACTCGGTATAGTTCTAATTTGATCAGCGCATGGTTCTGGTATCGATACTTAGCTAGATTTTAGAATCGTTTTAAAAGTATCGATAACTTAAGGTAAGATCTTAATGGAAATTAATATAGTAAATATACTTTACTTTAAGAAAGGACATAGGCTACATTTTATCGCGAAAAACAGGAGATGAAAGTTCTCCTGGAAATTTGTCATTATTCATTTTTTTTTAGAAAATTTGATAAGTATAGATAAATATTTGATAACAGAAGTAATAATAATGAATAAACAGAAGATTAATTAAAGTAATTAAGTGGCACTCAATGTCTTTTTCGCATTTTAGTCCATATTGTAATTAAATTTAAAATGACTGTTTGTGTCATAAATAAATTAAAAAAATAAGTATTATAAGGGAAAAATATTTCTGCTCAAAGAAACTACACCACGCATATAGAATTATGCCTATATATAATACAGTCAACTGATCTCGTAAAGTTCATTTAGCATATTAATTCTCCGCTTACACGGCACTAATTTCGATTTGTTTACGAAATCGCGCCACCGATTGGTCTATTATCTGTAATCGCTTAAAGATGTTTTTACAAAACTTAGAAAAAAAATAGCACGTTTATAAATTTAAACATGAAGTACTAGACCATTATCAGTAATTTTATTCTAATGTCACAGATATTTTTAACTTTTTTATGTGAATAATGCTCTTCCTAAATTAGTTAGGGTATAAGTTTTTACATCTGATAGTATTCATCCGATAGTAGTAAAAAAATGCTTTCGTCTTGCCTCAATTTATTATGGTTTATGTAAAATTATAAGGTCATTATTTAGGTACCTTTCTACGTCTTCGAACGCAAAACGTTCCAAAAATCTCATCGTACCTAGCGTAAGTGACGTGTAGCTTCAAAGAGAGCTGCCTTACACTGCGCTGCTCCGATCAGGAAAAAAACGGACAAGTGCACAAGCTATATTCTATCTCATACTCATCCGGGTTTTTCATGTCATTCCGGACCGGAAAAAATCGGACCGCCGGATCTGAAAATTCAGTGTAGTGCACAAGCGCCCTAAGCATGCAGTTCTTCCAGTGATGTTGTGTAAAAAACAAACACAAATAAATATTACTTATATTATAATTGCTAAAGTTTGTGAGAATGGATGTTTATTATTCTTTCACGCATAAACTACTCGACGGCTTTTGATAAAATTTGGTATACACGTGATACTAAGCCTGAATTATCATATAGGCTACTTTTTATCCCACTAAATGGATATATTTACTGTCAAGTTGTCCTGTAAACCATGCAAGGGAAGCACTCTAACGCGTGTATAAAAACAGAAATAAAGTCATTTTTGAAACTAATAGACATTTTTTAATAAACAACAATTTCTTTAAAAAGTGCTATTTTCATTTCAGGGCCGTAACGGCTTGGGAAATATTTACGTTTGGGCGAGCGGTGACGGTGGTGAAGATGATGACTGCAACTGTGATGGATATGCTGCTTCTATGTGGACTGTTTCCATAAACAGGTGAATAACATGTATGATACTAGATTTATAGGACACTAAACTCGAAATACGCTTAAACTATAATCACATGGAGTCGCGGTTTATTCTTTGTGCAAACTACGCACATGCCTACGGTCGCAACGTTACTTTGACGAAAAAAGTGCCTACTAAATTCGCGATTAACGTAATCCTGACATAAACACTTTTATTTAAAAATAAGTGAACTGAAACTTAATGGTGGTGAATTTAAAATGTAATCAAAAATATATAGAAGTTTTATTATGAGTATTTAAGATAAATTTTAAGTCATTCATTTCCATAGCATGACATTGTATAGTATAGCCATTGGTAGAAAAATAGGTGTAAACATTTTTTAAATAAATTAACATTCATTTATTCCCTCAGTGCCATAAACGACGGCCAGAACGCCCATTATGACGAGTCTTGCTCTTCCACTCTGGCGTCCACCTTCAGCAACGGTGCTCGGGACCCCAGCACCGGTGTTGCTACCACTGATCTGTATGGGAAATGCACCGCCACACACTCTGGAACCTCTGCAGCTGCCCCAGAGGCCGCAGGAGTTTTCGCATTAGCTCTCCATGCCAAGTAAGCTAATACATTACTCAGCACCTAAAAGTCAACTAACTTATTTAGAACTTATCATTTGAATTATCTGCGCTTCCATAGAATACAGAAAAGAGTGCGCTACGGTATGTTAATAAAGTTTAAAATGGTTCACACTCAATAATTTATTTGTGTTTTTCAGTCCTAATCTTACATGGCGAGATATACAACATTTGACTGTCTTGACATCGAAAAGAAATTCCTTATATGATGCTAAGGTAATATTTTCATAAATCACTGCTATTGATAAATCTTGAATAGATTGAATATATTAACTAGGTATTTCGTTTTATTGAGAGACATGGCTAAGACTCAAACCCTTTATATTTCTTAGATTGATATAACGTTAATTTATTGACAGAGAAGTTTAAATTAATTGTGTAATTATATACACAATTATTGAGTAACTCGGTGGCGAGGTGGATAAGCGCCGCGTGCTGCGATCGTTGTTGTTAAGCAACTTTCTTTATGGTCGGTGACAGGGTGGGTGACAGAAATTATTATCTCGAGCTACTCCGTGCTTCGGAAGGCACGTCAAGCCGTTGGTCGTGGTTGCATTTGCAGTCGTTAATATCCACCAATCCGCATTGGGCTAGCGTAGAGGGTCATGGCCCATCCTCCTTAGCCATCCATAAGGAAGGCCTGAGCCCCTGCAGTGGGGCTAATATGTAAACGTCATTACAGTATTCTATTCAAAAAACTCTTGTACCTGTTTTAATTAATAAAGTTGTGCTCTGCAAGTTTGCATATTGCATGTCCCTTAGGGTCGGTTTCATTGGACAATGAACGGGGTCGGCCTGGAATTTAACCATCTGTTTGGATTCGGAGTGTTAGACGCAGGCGCGATGACAGCGCTTGCTGCCAACTGGCGTTCAGTACCACCACGTTACCATTGCGAGGCTGGTTCAGTAAATACTCTCACGTTAGTACCTATTGAATTTATCTTTGGTTTGCTATTTCTTTATGATTTACAAATTTATTTATGATTTAGTCTATACGGCAGTTAGCCTTATAATCAACAATTAAACACTCCCTAAAAAATTGCTTACCTAACTAAGTATATGCGTCAAATTTGACTCACATGTTCAAAAAAATTTTTTATAATAAAACTATATAATTACGTGAAGAAATTGATTAAATGATGAATTTTAAAGTCAACTTTATATTTTTTGCTTGCAGAGAAATTTTTATAAAAATATCAGCTTTTTTAATACTTATCAATTACAGTTTTGGTGGGTGTCGTGTGTGTAAGTTGTTATCATTTGTTAGGGAGATTCCGCAAGAGGGCAGCGTGACACTCAGGATTGACACAAGCGCGTGCGCCGGCACACCGTCTGAGGTCCGCTACTTGGAGCACGTGCAGGCCGTCGTTAGCGCTAATTCTACGCGCCGCGGCGACCTAGAACTATTTCTCACCAGTCCTATGGGGACCAAGTAATTATGCAATATTTTAATAATCTTTGGCGGTTGTGTTATTACATTAGTTTTATGACTTATTTAATTACCTGTATATCGTAGAAGATATATTTTCCATCGCTACAATTAAATTTAACACATTTTATAAACTAAACAAATGTTTCATATTTTTCTTAGGCGTTGTACTAAACGATACATACTATGTTCAACGAATTCTCGAATGATAGTTGACTACATTGATGGCTTCAGGGATAAATTTTCTTCAAGTTACGTTCCTTGAAGAAAATTTATAAATGAATGGTTTAACATGAGTGTTATTTTGAAATTATTTTTAGGTCGATGATATTGAGTAGACGCGCTAACGACGATGACTCAAGAGACGGTTTCACCAAGTGGCCATTTATGACCACTCACACGTGGGGAGAATATCCACAGGGCGTTTGGACCCTTGAGGTGAGATGCCATTGCAACATATTATTTAAACGTCGTATTCGACATCGTGAAATTTTCACGCATTAACTTGCTAGGCGTTACCTAGGGCCTAAGGGTGACCACCAAATAGCGGTTTAAAGTAGTAGGGCCTGATTAAAGAGGGTGAACCTAGCCAAAACCCAGGTAAACCTAAAGGTGCTGGATGGCCGGACGAAGACTTGAATTGTCTCTCTAAGAATGAAAATCTTATAAAAATTACCGCGCTCATAACTTATGGCCGCACGCATTCGTTTTTCGTGATCGGTTTTCCTCATCAGGAATTCCGATTCTTAGACCCGATCACCCAGTATATTATTTTAGGTTAGACCTGCTAAATAGTGACTACCTCCGTAGCCGAGTGGGTTCGATTCCCGGTCGGATCAATGTAGAAAATGAACTTTTCTATATTGTCTCAGGTCTGGGTGTTGTGATAACTTCGTTGTCTCAGATACTCCATAATACGGGGGCTTTAGCTACTCATCTTGAAATCCGAGCAACGAATGTGATGTTGTTTAATATTTATATATTTATTTATATTTTGATATGGTCTCGAGTCACGATTAATGTATGGTCGACAGGCGCGGTTGAACGGTGGGGCGGTGGGGTCAGTAGGTTCAGGATATGTGCGCAGTTGGTCATTGGTGCTGCATGGAACGCGTGCGCCTCCATACGCACAGCTGCAGCCACAGGATCCGCATTCCAAACTCGCCGTCGTCAAGAAGGCGCACGAAGACAATGCGCTTGCCGACTAATGCATCACCACTCCGTCTAGTTAAACGTGTCCCAAAATCGACTAAAGCTCCGCTACTGACTCTCTGAATCCATCCTTGAGTGCTTCCACTCCCGAACGACCTTACGAGGTGAGGTAACGCCATGCTTAGCATATGTGGTTGTGTTCCTTTAAAATCACCAACAGTGATCGGTGATACTCGAACTGTTCATGATTATGGATAGATTTATAGAGAAATAACATAACATCAGACTGCAAGGGAACTGGCACGATATAAGATGCGACGCTAGATTAATATTCAAAAAATAGATATCGTCTACTGTGTTCATTGTTTTGATGATAATTTTATCTTAGTCACTGTTAACGTAGTAGCCATTGCTATCTGAAGGCTGCACATTTGAAATCTAAATCTGAATTATACCGAATTAATAATAATTTTACCTTGGAGATACGTCAACTATCGGATTTGATTTTGGGCACACGTTTACCTATTTACAGTCTAAGTTAATGCAGGACAAATGGCTATGTTTTTTATCGTTACGCATAATTTACGTTTCCTGGCAGAATCTTATAAATTATAACTTATAAATTATTAAAACCATTTGTTCTGTGTTGAATAGGCAATGTTTAGCACAAGGTTTCGTTCGTTTGAGTGTTTCCGAATAGTGACTTTAAAGTCACCTATAGATATGAATTCATGAAAGAGTTTCCATACTGGTATTGCTTTATTTGGGAGTCTCAAGCCAAAAATAAAGTATATAATTGAATTTGATCAATATTTACTGAATCCTCAACTACTTTAAATTTAAAAGATAATATACGATAATTAATGTATGTATGATGATATACTTGTTTTAAAAATCGCTCCCCAATTACAAATGAATCTCTCTCTGTCTCTCTCTAAATTCAATTTTTTTCAGGTTCAACTTACTAAATGTTCTTCTTGCGTTTCAATTTGACGAGTTAGTTTCAAAATATTACATGAATATATTTTTTAGATAACATATTTTACTAAGCATTTTATCTAGTCACATTTTCTTTTTATATACTTAGTAAATTTATACTATAATGTACTTTAGATTATTTATCGCGCTTATTTATTACGTGATCTGACTAAGTGAAGTGCAAAGTATTCGATATTTCACCTTTCTATTATATTTTATTAAATTCAAAAGATAGTTTCTAGGTCTCAATGATTATCTCTACATATATCTCAATGACCAGCCAAAGTTATTAGAGAATAGAATAAATAAGGTGAAATAAGTAAATCTATCAAAGCTAACAGTACATTATAATGTGGCGTAATAGTTAATTTTCTTCTTTAAACTCATTTAGTGAATGGATTCTATGAATACTTTTATGATTGAAATTTTTTATATTGTTTGGATGGGAATTCTACATTTGGAAACTGTTAATGTGTTGATGAAGCATTTTAAGAAATCGAGACGTGGAGTTCCAATATCTTTCTAATTGTAGATTCAAAGAATATTTATTTTTCTAAATTAGAATGCTATATATGAACCTATATTCTTTATATATAGATTTTGTTCATCTTCTACGAAGGAACGAGATGTATTCAACCACCTATTAGGTACATATCAAAAGGTGAAAGTAGCCAATCATCATATTATTTTCAATTATATTTGAAAAGAAGTTGAGCAAAATTTATGATTGTTGTGACAAAAAACAAATCACCTAGTTCCGATGATATTTTTACAAGTGTAACAAGTCCTTTCAAATTGTTATCTTATATATATCATATATATATATTTTATTTTCTAATAAAAATAATTAATACAATCACAACTCTTTCACAAATGTATTTTCCAAAATGTTAATTTTTGAGAATAATTATATCAATATTAATATTATTTCTAGGCTTTTGTTATCGTTTTGTTGTTACAATTCAAAAGGACTTCATTTTACCCAGCCAAGTGAAGTTCATTGAACATTTACATATTTGAATATATACATTTT
Organism: Diatraea saccharalis; assembly: GCA_918026875.4. NCBI lineage: Eukaryota > Metazoa > Arthropoda > Insecta > Lepidoptera > Crambidae > Diatraea > Diatraea saccharalis. The sequence goes on along the minus strand of OU893333.1, from coordinate 19,497,952 downwards.
AGAATTAAAATCAAAGAATATATTAGAAAATTATGGTTACTGTATAAGAATTATGAAAGTTTATAATATAATTAAACAATTAAATAACTTCCTTTTTGGGCCCAGTAATAATGGATATAGTTATTTAATAATAATAAACTGGCTCTTTATGTCTATTTTCATAAAAGGTAAATTTGTTATTAAATACATAACTAAAACATTTATGTGCGTTTTTCAATTCCTTTTTATCCAATTAATAAAGGTAATATGTATAATTTTATATATAAATCAGCTTTGTGGGCATAAACTGTAGGTTAAAGTGGTTAGGATAGTTATTAAGAGATACAATCATATAAAACATATAATGTAATATTATTATAGAAAATATAATGTGATTTGGTGTTGTATTTGAATTAAATGAAGTTTTTGTAATTGATGTTCCTTTCCCTTTAATATTTTTGTCGCTACACCTGTTTTGTTAATTTTTATATATACAAGGGAAAATAAAAAATTTTGAAACTATATACTATACTACAAATATTAACAAATCAAGTGGCAAACAACGTAGAGTAACTAAGTAAACTTTACAAAAAGAGGCACATAATTACTTAGAAATTAATTGTTTTATTAACAATATTTACAAAATTAAATATATATTAGATACTTAGATATTCAAACGATACTACAATTAAGGCACTCTTTTATTCCCCAAAGTCTTTTAAACGTCTTTTATGACGCAGCCATTTCTATATTGAATTCAGTGCTCTTTCCATAATATTATGGTTTATCTCTGAAATTACTAATAATCATAAATAGTTTACAATATCAGTACAAAATAAAAAAACACAATTATTAGAACCTTCGGTTAGCACTGACGAAACATAAACAGAACATGCTGCTATACATTGAGTTTACATTTATAAGATAAGATAAAAACACTTTATTGTACAACACACAACAAAGATAAATAAAGAATAACTTACAGAAATGAAAACATTTGCACAATAGGCGCTTAACAGCGATTTCTTCCTGGCAACCTATACTGGAAGAAGCAATGATATCAAATTCGAGCTAAATAATATGATAATTTCTATTGCTATATAATATTGTTATATATGAATATAGGTCAAATTCAAATTCATTTATTTGTTAGAACATGTTTTGCTGTAATGTTTCGTTTGTACAAAACAAAGTTACTATAATGAATGTTACTACTTAAATATTATCACTTGCGTTTATTTTTTACAATACACTCGACACGTATACAGTCTTGATCGGTTTTCACGATTTGTCTTTGTTTTCTTTAGTATATACATTAAGGGCACATTTAAACTCCCATTTCGTTGTATGTTCGGCCATTTTGGACGTCGACACTGCGCTCGTTAATCCCGTTGAGGCCATTTGTGTGCCCACGGGAACTTAACTGTCAGAGATCTGAAATAAAATATACGCTGTCATAAACTGTCTGGAGGATGTATTGTGGTTGTAGTAATGATATTTTTTTGTTTGAAATACAATAAACAATAAGTGCATATCAAATTATTGTACGTATTGTTAATCATGCTTACCCATTGTTTCTTGTTGTAACTCTAGTTTGTATGCAGGATTGTCATAAGGCGGTAGAGATGACTCACGGGGCGCTGATGGCACAGCTGTAGAATTAAGCGTAAATAAAATAATTCATAATGGGTAATATAATAAATAATAAAATTAAAAACAAACAAATGAGAAAAGTGGAACTAACGTTTTCCATAGTGATATTTTTTTATTTGCCCTAATTCTAATAATATCATCCATATAAACGAACACGGTTAAATATGTCAAGTATGGTTTTAAGAAAACATCTCAAAAAATAATATTTGTAACTATAGTACACTTTAGAAACCGAATGACAAATTAAGCTTTTTCTATTAAGTTCATCAGAAATAAATAAAATATGTGGTATCCTATATATTAATATTCTGAAATATCATTCGACCATAAAATTCATATGGCAAACCTTATGTCTCATTCCTAAAATACCATCGAGCAGTGACTTTAGGTACAAAAAATTTACGTCGATACTTTAAACAAGATTTTTAATTGTTACATGATCGATATAACAAAATTAAAACAAATTTACTTACGAGTGATTGGCACCGAACGCGGGCGATGTCTACGAACAACTACTAGTAGTAGTAATAGTGACGTAAGTGCTCCTAACGCTGCCACAACCCCAACTATAACTAAGGCACCATAATAATCTCCACGAGAATCACCGCGACTGCCAGCTATCGATGCCGATACAGATTCTATTTCATCTGGAAAATAATTTTAATGTTACGAATCGGATATTATTCTCCTATAATCGATCGAGCTGAATTTTAGCTATCATACTTACTGTCAACCATTTCAGGCGCGTCCACCGATTTTGTGTTTATTTCCAAAACATTGCTGGTTTTCACTTTACCATTGGTGAGGAATAATTCCAACCAAACACGACATCTGGGAATAAAAATAAAGAATTTGAATAGAGATTGAGCAATTTTGGCAAGGGTCGGTCATAGGCAACCCATTTATAATCTCGAGTTCCTCCGTACTTCGGACAGCACATTAAGCCGTTAGTTACATCTGCATCTCTGGTTGCATTTGTAGTCGTTGGCACGCACCAATTCTCTCCAAACAACCGGTCTCCCTATTTGAATGATTCCACCCATAGCGACGGTAAGAACCTCATCAGTGGGGTTCATAATGATATATAGAATTATTTACAACAATAAGCAAAGACTAGATAAGCTTGCTTCATAAAAAACGACGAGTTTACGAACAAAAGGTGTTTTTGACTACTTTTGTTGTATTCTTTTATACATCTACATTTTATACGTAAACGAAAAAAGATGCCGTTATCTACATACAATTGCTGTTATATGCAGTGTTATTAACATTTGAGCAATAATTTAAATTGTATTAAAGTAACATGTATTCATCTAAATTAGTGGATCGAATATATTCTATCTACATTGTTGGTGTTTTATAAATAACCTTGTATACCAGTGTTTGACAGGGCTCCGACTCATCTAACAACACTCTCCAATCTTGGGACCCATCTGCTAGTTGTTTTAGAGATTAAGAGAGCATAAATATCGTTAATGCTCAGATTCTCTAATAGTAATCAAACAAAAAGGTGCAGTTAGATCTGTAATACAGTTGCTAAGCAACTTTCGCATTTCGGTCATAGAATCGGTGACCAAAAATTTTGATTATATATAAAAAATATCTCGAGCTCCTCCGTGCTTCGGAAGGCACATTAAGCCATTGGTCCTGGCTACATCTGTAGTCTTTAACACCCACCAATCCGCACTTGCCTGCGTGGTAGGCCATGGCCCATTCTTTCTATTCGATCAATCCATCAATAGGCAAGGGCTGTGCCCCAGCTGTGGGGACATTAATAGGCTGGTGACGGTGAAGTTGTTGAACTATAGATAAGTATTACCCACCAATGAGTCGTGACCGAATCTTACCTAGTGTTGGGCTCCAGGCCGGTGATAGTAAGCGAGGGCGGTAAGTCTCTGGTGGCCAGTCGGAACGCGTCGTGCTCCTTCCTGTGGGCGGCGGTGTCGCACGCGTGCGCGGCGCGGTACACACGCACCCACCGCTCGCCGGGTGACGGTACACCGCGCCACGTCAATTCCGCCGCCTCAGATCCTACCGCACGCGCCTCTATTATCACCGTCCAGTTGTATGGATCTGAAAGCGTAAGTGTTTAATAAAATTTAATAAATAAATGTCTACTAGAATTCGACACTGGTGTCGCCATCTTGCGACACTCAACGAAGACCACGTGCTAAATGGCGAATGAACTTGTTGTGAATTGCTTAATTAGTACAGTACCGTACCAAAGTGTGGACTGAAGTGTTGTGTAATTAAATATATCGATTTTTTATTATGTGTGAACTATTAATCGACGATCGTCGGCGTCAGATATATATGAACAAATTAGTTCGCGATTTGGTAAAATAGAGCTATTCTTGGTATAATTCTTGGTATACCTACAAAAACGAAATGGGCAACATTCAATTACAGTGGATCATACTAAGAACTTTTTCCCGGAAAAGACTTATTAGTATTAGTTTACTGACCGACATAAGGCGCTGTGATGAAGTGGACTACACCAGGATCATGAAGCTCGGTCGTGGCTCGTGGTGGCGGTACCAGTACCAAAGACGCTTCATACCGGCTGCCGGGCCTTAGCTCGTGTAATTCCGCCGTCGAACGGCTGTGATGCAACAGTTCCGTCATACTGTAGATGGGCGTTCCTACAGGACGATATCTGTCAGAACAACGGTCATATTGATTTAATAATCCATTTTTTTAAATACCGCTATCTTTGAAGTCAACTCTTATCTCTTCATTCCGAATGTAGTTTGCGAGTGTTACTCCGCAAATTCTACGTAACGAACGCATTTCGACTGCGTTCAATCTACTTACATGTTCTTTCTGACATACCCATTTCTCGCTACCATATATTAACATTGAGATCAACACCGCATTGTTTATATTAAGCTGAGCTTTTTGGTTTAAAGTTTTGCTGCCCAACGCTCTATTCATATTCTTCGCAACACCCACTTCCATTCCCATTCCCAATGAAAAATAGCGTCGATGTAAAAACTCTACCGAAACATGCTCCGTTGGTTTGAACATGTAAAAAGAATGCCAGATGAAAGAATTACAAAATTGATATACAACGCGAAAGTGGAAAGATACAGAAGCCAAGGAAGGCCATAACATACTTTTCACGATGAAATCAATCGCATGTTTTTAAAAGGTAAAAGGTAAAGGTAAGCCATAAAAACCAGCGAGTATGAGTGAAAAGAGTAATGAAAGTGGATGAGGCGAAAAATGTATGTAATGACCGTACATTGTGGCGTTCGGTCTTCTCCACGTACCCCACCAAGGATACGGCGTGAATATATAGACATAGATAAAAATCTTGTATATACAAATCAAACGAGGCTAAATTTGACGGGTTGCGTCATTTCATTATCAACTTACCATGGCTATCTTCCTTTTCTATTATCAGACCTTAAATATTATTTCGGGCCAAAGCCATTGTTAAGACAAATCAAACTAATAACAACGTATTATTACTTCTATGGAAAAGTATATAACATTTTCCATTTAATAATATTTTAATAATATTTTAATAAATAAAACACGTTTTAGTAATCTGACAGCATCGTATTGACAGTCTATATTTTTATCGTCTAAATTTTCATTTTTACATTCATAAAAACAAAGAGGTCGGTTGATAAGAATGACATTATACAACCGCCACATTACCCCCCTACGGAGAAAAGGAAACCAAACAAAAATAAAATAAAATATTATTCTAAGAATTAAGAAAACGAACACGTCTACCGTATCTTGTTACATAACCTGAGGTTGAGTCAGAAGGTAGATTCTTATTTGCCTTTGAAGGATCCGCAAGAGCAAGTGGAGCATGTGTTTCAGTGCAAGGAAAACTTTCCAAATGAGCAGGCTTAACACGATCCAATGATACCTCAATTTGTTTACCATTTACATCAAGTGACGCAGTTTTTTCTTTAAGAGCGATGATGCGGTAAGGTCCAGTATAAGGTGGTACCAGTGAGCGTCGAATAGTATCATCACGCAAAAACACGTGAGTAGCGTTTTTTAGATCTTTGAAAATAAATGGAACTTGTGTAACATGACGAGATGCTGGAATAGGACGAAGTTTGATAATTTTATTTCGTAGCTGAACCACAAAATCAGTCAAATCAACGTTAGTATCAAATGAACCCGACCAAAATTCTCCAGGCAATCGAAGAGGTTCACCGTAGAGAAGCTCTGCGGAAGACATTTTCAAATCTTCCTTGAGAGATGTCCGCATACCAAGCAATACCAACGGGAGAGCTCTAAGCCATGAATCACTATGACACATCAAAGCAGCCTTAAGTTGTCGGTGAACTCTCTCAATCATTCCGTTGGCAGAAGGATGATAGCTGGTAGTTCTAATGCGTTTGGAACCGCAGAACACTAGAAGTCGATGAAACAAATCGGACTCGAATTGGCGGCCTTGGTCTGTTGTTATAATCGAGGGTACACCAAATCGAGAAATCCAGCCAAATACAAAAGTTTCTGCAACTTCTAAAGCACTTATACCAGACATGGGCCACACTTCTGCCCATCGCGTGAAACGATCGACTGCAGTGAGGCAATACTGGTAATGACCGACTATTGGAAGTGGACCTATAATATCTAAATGAATGTGTTTAAACCTAGCCGAAGGGCTAGAAAAAATACCAATTGGTGTAGCATTATGTCTAGTAACTTTGCTGCGTTGACAACGAATACAAGATCGAGCCCAAAGCTTACAGTCTTTATTAACACCAGGCCACACAAATCGGTCAGCTACAAGACGAGCTGTAACTCGACTACCGGGGTGGCTAAGATTATGAAGGTCGTCAAAAATCTTTCTGCGAAATTCAGATGTAACATATGGACGCGCTTTATTAGTAGAAGTGTCGCACAATAGAACAACATTCGAACCGGGTACGGTGACTTTCTCAAGTTTCAAACCAGTCTTTTTCGGATTGGCCAAGAAATCTTGAAGCTCATCGTCCTGTAATTGTGCCTGTGCTAAAGCAATAAAATCGTCTTCTAAAGAAATAGCTTCAACTCGAGACATAGTATCTGCCACAATGTTTTCAGCTCCCTTTATATAAACAACATCTGTTGTAAATTGGGAAATGAAAGACAGCTGATTAAGTTGAATAGGTGGTAATTTCTCACGTCTTTGGGAAAAAGCATAGATCAATGGCTTATGATCTGTATAAATAGTAACATGTTGTGCCTCTAATATATGACGGAAGTGCTGAATTGCCTCATAAACAGCTAAAAGCTCCCTGTAATACGCAGGCCAACCAGATTGGCGAGGTGTTAACTTCTTGCTAAAAAACGCCAAAGGTTGCCAACCATTTGAAACCAACTGTTGTAGGCATGCTCCTACATGAGAACTCGATGCATCCGTAAACAGACCTAGAGATTTGTTGGGAATTGGATGCATTAAAAGTGTTGCTTGTGAAAGACTTTCTTTACATTCTACAAAAACACGCTCTAACTCAGGTGTCCAGGGCATAGGTTTGTTACCGGTAAGTTTTGTATCAGTCAAGGCCTTTATTAATGGAGCTTGGGTTTTAGCTGCATGGGGTAGAAACCGACGATAAAAATTTAACATTCCTAAGAACCGTCTAACACCTTGGGCTGTTTTAGGTAAAGGATATTCTTGAAGAACAGTGATACGTTCTGGAGGAGGACGAGTTCCTTGTCTAGATATACGGTAACCAAGAAACGTTACCTCGTCAACCCCAAAAACACACTTTATTGGATTAATTACAACTCCATATTGATCCAGTCTTTGAAAAAGAATACGAAGATGCTGAAGGTGCTGTTCCTGACTTTGGGAATACACCAAAATGTCATCGACATATGGAAAACAAAAATCTAGGCCGAATGTGACTTCATCTATAAATCTTTGAAATGTTTGACCAGCGTTACGTAGACCGAACGTCATAAAGGGAAATTCGAAGAGACCAAATGGAGTAGTAATTGCAGTCTTGCAAATATCATCTTCAAAAGTAGGAATTTGTTGGTAAGCTTTTACCAAATCCAATGTTGAAAATATAGTGCAACCAGCAAGATTATGAGCAAAATCCCCTATATGACGAACGGGATAGCGGTCTGGTACAGTTCGAGCATTCAAAGCACGATAGTCACCACACGGACGCCAGGACAAATCTTTTTTAGGTGCCAAGTGTAAAGGCGAAGACCAAGGACTTTTAGAAGGTCTGGCTGTTCCACATCTTACCATATCTTCGAACTCCTTTTTTGCAATCATAAGTTTTTGAGGGGCAAGACGGCGAGGGCGACAAGAAACGGGTGGTCCGTCAGTTGTTTTTATATAATGCATAGTGTTATGCTTTATTTCCCGTGGAAAACCAGGAGGTCGTATAATAGAAGGAAAATCCAGTAAAAGTCGTTGATACGGTGAATCAGGTAAAACAGTGATAGCTTTTACACTAGACTGCGAACATGAAGCAATAAAGACAGTTGCAGAGAGTCCGGTCTTGCCATCCAATATTTTTTTATTTCTACAGTCTGGAAGTAAATGATAGTAAGCAAGAAAATCAGATCCAATTATTGCAGTACTGACATCCGCAACGACGAAACGCCAATGGAAATCGCGCTTTAGACCGAGATCTAACTTTAAATTAATTGTACCAAAAGTTTTAATAATACTACCGTTTGCTGCATTTAATTCATAGTTAGTCGGTAAACATCTGCTCTTCAATAGTTTTCTAGGATAACAACATATATCCGAACCAGTATCAACTAAAAAACGAACGTTAGAATTACGGTCGTTAATAAAAAGGCGGCGAGATGAAGTAAAACAATCAGCTGCCGCCGCTACTGATTGTTTGTCATGTTTTTCTGAGTCCACGAGCAAGGACTAACACATTTTAAAGCCTTGTCTTTAAAAATTTTGTGATACCAGCAAACGTGCAAAATTTGTGATTGTGACTGATTGCGCTGACCACGAACATTCATTAAAGTATCTACCTGATCAGCAATTTGATCAACTCTTTTTGCTAAATTAGATATTGTATTAGAAATTGACAATCCTGACGTTGCGTAAACCGATGGTGCGGAATCGGAGACATCCATTATACGATCAGCTAATTCGGCAATATTATTGAGTGATAAATCAGGTTGAGTTGTTAAAATTGCCTGAATGCTTTGTGGAAGAGCACGCAAAAATAAATGACGCAAAATCCTTTCATCGTTAAAAGATGTACCCGCTAGTGATTTTAAATATCGTAAAAATTGCGATGGTTTTTTATCACCCAATTCTGACTCGCTTAATAACTGATGGAAACGTTGTTCATCAGAGCAACTCAAGCGTCGAATAAGTTCCTTTTTTAATATGTCAAACCGTTGTTCTAAAGGTGGATTCGTAATTATATCCTCCACTTCAGCTGCTATACGAGAATCGAGTTGCGCAACTACATAACTATATTTTGTATTTTGTTCAGTAATCCCTGATATAGTAAACTGTGCCTCTACCTGAGCAAACCATACAGTAGGTTTATCTGCCCAAAAAGGAGGCAATTTAGCTGACACCTTATATATATTGCTCTCGAGAACAGCAGATGTGGAGGGTAAAGATTGGACAATAGAGTCGTTGTTAAGCCTGCCCTTAAGAGAAACATTCTCACTTAATATAGTTTGCACTTGAGATTGCAATACTTCCACCAGCCGTTGCAATTCTGTCAACTCTACTTCTTTACGCTCTGTCATGTTCGTTCACTTAAAAAATAAAATAAACATTAATAGTAAAATAAAAATAAAAATACTAACTTACATGAAAATTAGGTAGAGTGGCGGTAATATAGTGTCGTTAACTTCTATATATAAAATATATATATATTACTATTGTTATACATAAATACAAAGGACACGTAGTTTTATCTGTTGTTGTTGACTTGTTGTATCTCTTCTGACTTCAGAATGCGATAACTATAATGACGTCTCTTTGTTGGTCTTCAGTTTAAAATGTTGTAGACACAGAAACAGCATTAACTTTAGCAACGACGATCATCAATGAACGTGGAAATGGACTTCTTATTAATTCTCGCACCCATTTGAAATGTAGTATGTCTTGTTTTAGATACTTCGAAGCACGCCAATAAGTTGTATGGTTGTAACTTAACGGTATCTTTATATTAAACAATCTGGGGTCACCAATATGGAAAAGTATATAACATTTTCCATTTAATAATATTTTAATAATATTTTAATAAATAAAACACGTTTTAGTAATCTGACAGCATCGTATTGACAGTCTATATTTTTATCGTCTAAATTTTCATTTTTACATTCATAAAAACAAAGAGGTCGGTTGATAAGAATGACATTATACAACCGCCACACTTCGTATTATAGAGGCTCCATAACTACCTTCTGATTGTTGATAGTTTCAATATAATGATTATAACACTGTTTGTCTGAGTAATACTCGTACGTAACATTTACTTACGATGTCAACGCCCATTTTGCCATAAGTTGTGAGGTAAATTTATGAATCTCACCTAACTTGAATACCGTCAATGAACTGTAGCTCCTCCTCGGAGAAGTGCCGCCAACTGACATGAGCACTGGTATCGTTAAAATCTACCACAGTCAATTTGCTGTCAATCTCTCTACGCTTTTCTTCGACAGGCGTTACCTGAGGAGAAAACATTTTGATTATTATACGGATTTTCAATAGAAGAAAGAAAGAAAGAAAACATCTAATTAATGTAATTAAAAGAATAATTACATTAATTAGATGTTTTCTTTCTTTCTTCCTTACCATAAATTGAAGTAATGTAAATGTAACAAAAATAATACTCACAGTAGGTAAGTCTTGAGTTCGAACAGTATAGATTTCACTTTCAGGTTCCACAGGAAGGTTGTGAAGGTAAAGTTTGCCTCTTACTTTATACATTGTAGATGGTTTGAGACCCGTCAGTCTGAACTCTAACCGAGGCGTGCTGAGTACCTCGTCCGCTGGCGCAAATACTTGAGAGAACCAGTGGGAGACATCCTCGTCACTAAAAATTATTTGAGTAATGTAAATCAAGATTATTGGTTTTTACTTAAAATATAGTGTGTAATATGATTTTTGCGAGTTATGACTCATGACATGAGCATCAATTTAAAGTCAATACGAGATTCTAATAAGGAAGAACATACACTTAGCAGTAAAAAATAATCTCATAACCAAAAACACTGAAATTCATTAGGTAGTTATATAAGCTTATATTTGATCAATTTCGCATTTACAATGCTATACTGAAAAATATTCTTTATGAAAAATGATTAAAGTACCCATGACATGGGTTAATGTCATGGGTTTGAATCCCATGTCAGGCAGGGTTCCACGGACCAAGTGGATTTTTTAAGCATTTTTCATTAAGAATAATAATATACTCATTTTATTTTATTTATATTATAAATAGCATAAGCGTTTTTCTTCTTGTTTTATGTATGAAATTATTATAATTTAGAAAATACGTACGCTTTGTCAGTGTATCTTAAATCAACTCTTCCCCGCAGGCCGACTAATACCGGTGGCAAACCAAATAGCATCATTACGCTGGTAGGAGAATCCGCTTGTAGCGATATAACTGATAGCTTCTTATTGTTGTCACCGAAGGATGAAGGACCATGAATACCAGGCGACAAACCAGGTGGTAGACCAGGCAAGGTATTGACTGGTCTATGGATATTGTTTTGATCATAGTCAGATAGGTCTTCTTGAGGGAAATGAATCTCGGGGGGAATGGTTGGCAGAAAACTGGGCATGTGAGGTGGATTCGTTGTTAAGGCAGATTCTGGACTTTGACCTGTAATATTTTAAGATAATTAAAATTGTACTTCCTTCTGAAACGAGTTTATTTATTAGTTTTACTGTGAAGAAGCAGATAAGATAAATGTTACTTAATTAAGTATATAATTATATGAAATTATGAAACGGTAGTTAGTAACAAAACCCAAGTGAGATGAGTATAGTATTATAAATGTTAATAGCCGTCATAGTCAGTCAATCATTAAGTATCTATCATAAGGGTCAGGTCATAAAGTTTAGGTAAGAGTCTACATAAAGTAATAAACAGTTTCTAACACAGAGGCTGACCTGCCACATCTCGACTTTTATCTGCTGAACGTCCGAGATTTCTATTTACTTCTGACTCCACTTCCATTTGACTCAGAAGATGCTCTAGATCTAACGTTGAATAGGTTTTCTCTGCAATCCTGGGAGATTTTGATTCGCGATCATAGTTAGATAATATGTCTATTTTAGCATTTGGGACTGCGCGTAATAGAACTGTCTCGTAAGGATTAGGGGCTTTAGTCAGTAAGTGTGTTTTGGTAGTTTCGGTCCATAGTTGATTATTTTCTGCTGCTTTGAGTGATTTCAAATCTTTATTACGTAATATCGTAACATGTTTACTTCGAGACACTTGTATGGGTTCGCGAGCGATGCTATCATAAGTATGTGGTCGTTGCATACTTTTGGACGAACTTGGAGTAGTTTCATTTTCCACAATGGGCTTAAAAAGGCTCTGTGTCGATTTCAACGAAGCTATACGAGGAGTGGGTCTGAATTCATCATTAATATAAGAAAGAATTTCAGGCTTTCGTTCCATGATCGGTACAAAGTAATTGAAATGCTCCATTTCTGATATAGGGACTTTTATAATTTTTTCATGATCGTTTTTATAAACCGCCTTAGGTATATCCGAGGATTGTATTTCATGTGATGGATGAACTGCAGTTTGTTGTATCATATCGTGCATTTTACTATCAGACGGTACAAATGAGTTATGACGGTGAGAGTGACTTTGTATTATTTTGTCTACATGTACAGGAATTTTAATGGGTTCTACATGAATTGAGTCATGTGATTTTAATGAGGGTAAGTTCCAATTAGTGTCAGTAAAAGAAGAGTCTGGATAAATGTTTTTTACCGGCACGTTTGCGTCTTCTAATGCAAATACTGTGATATTGTCACCGTGATTGTGTTTGTAAAGTGAATTTATGGAATACTTTGGAATATCGTTTAATGTGGGTGTGGGAGTTTTTACAAATTTAGGAACCACTTTGATCGTGTTTAAATGTCTATAAAATTCTGAAGGGTTGGTTGTCATTGGTGGAGTCGGTAAAACGGATGTGCTTATAGTCGGTAAAATGGGAGCAATGGGTGTTATGTAATTCATGATATCCAAAATCGGCATTGTGAAAGTCTTATGAGTCGTCTTGTTACTGCCAGCTGTAAGGAATAATGTGGATGAATGTTACATGCTCATAATTCTTAATAAATTATGCAATATGAGTAATGTGATATCTTTTTTAACCATGAATATGATAATTATGAAATCCAACACCATTATTATTAATATGCGTCTTCAAACCGGGTAGTTACTCACCATGCGGTATACAACCCCATTGCTTGCAGCAGTCATCATCTGAAATGTTTACTGGTGCCGGTCGATGCATCGGAGGACAGCGCATCGTTTGCGGAGGGACAGGAGGTAACGGCGTACAAGTCTCTTGACATTCCAATTCCCCATTTTCACAGAAACATCTCTGTTCGCATCCGGTCAGCTCAATAGGTACTTCACTCCAGTTAGGGACACTGTAATTTCATATGACAATGAATAGGTATTGAAACAACATGTTTTTAGCCTATCAACACAATTTCGAGTGGGTAGTACTACTAAGTACTATTCTGTGTGTCGGTAATGTTTTCTCTATTTGCTATGTTAGTAGTATTATATCTAGTATGTCTACACACTGCAATTTATATAACAAAGATCCCAAAAAATATATATTAAGCCGTTGTACGTGCCCACGCCAAATAATGTTTGAGATAATTTTACTCACGGGACTCCTTTGTAGTGACAGGTGCCATTGCTGAGACAACGCGCAGTTCGAGGGCAGCAGTTAGGTGGTTGAGCAGGAGCCGGGGGTGCCCAGCGTACACAGCCCTTAGACACTAACTCAAGTCCCACATGCGCGGGGCACAGTAACGCTGCACATTCCTTCTGATCTTGCCCTGTACACTCGCAGAGCTCTGTACAACCGATACGGAATTCCTCACCTGGAAAAATATTCGTCATTGTCTATGTTAGAAAAGAATAAATATCACGTAGGGTACATTCTGATATCAAATAAAAAAATAATGCATTTTTACTTATACACGATATATTCATGACATTAAAAGCAAAAGATACATTCACAGCAGAAATATACAAAGAACGCTCAAACAACCGTATGCAGAGTATGATAGCCTTTTTGTCAAGAATTCTGGACTTCCCGATCCATTAGTGATTTTCATAAGACGTTTTGCTGTAGTTAGTTAGTTTTTTAGCTAAAAACTAGTCCAATATAAAATAGCAATAAGTCCAATAGGACTGTTCTGACATGTAATAAGATGAAAGTGTTTGCTGAAAACTAAAAAGTACAACGGTAGCTTCCTTTACGGAAGATGTTTTTTATAAAGCATTATCAAAATATGTGGCGAAGAGAAGGAGAGGAAAGAGAGAAATATGTAAAATAAACTCACCGACAGCGTAAAAAGTCCCATCGTGATAGCAACCAACCTTAGTTGCAACATTCGCATCTTCATCTGCCACTTCATTTGCTCCAGCGTCAGTTGCCGTAATAGTAAAGTTGAATTTAGTTCCAGTCTCTTTAGTTTTCAATATGTAGTCTTTACCACCTTCTAAATTCAATATTAGGTTGGAGTATTTGAGTTCTATGTCTTTGAATGTCTCTCCGTTGTCACTGCTTAGAAGAAGATGAATTGGATCTTCTGTGTTATTCATATGGATGAGGTTTACTTGGACAGTATTGTTTTGCAGGACTTTCACGGATCCGATTGGTTCAGTTAATACAAGGGGTCTAATTGGCATTTTAGATTGTGTGTCTGCATAATCCTCTGATGAGTTCGGGATCTGTTAAAATGAAATTATTAAATAATGAAAGAGTTAAATAGCTATCTAATTTAATAATTAGAACCAGGTTAATTTCATTTACTCAAACAACTTACAGTACCTATAATGTGAATTGCTGACAATATCGTGTTTTACACTAGCTACACCACAATACATTAATAAAGACGAGTTCTATGTACAAATCAAGCTAGCTAATCATTCTTTTTAGAGGTACCTTAAGTTGACTTTAACTTTTAATTAATGATGATTTAATTCTTACGAGCCAGTGTGTTAGGGAATACTGAAAGGGAAGACCTAGACGGGTGTACCACGACCAAAACGGGGACTTATAAAAGAAAGACTAGGTCAAGAGTACCCAAAAGGGGCTTTCTTGAATGAAAAGGTTAATGCGTGTGGAGAAGGCGAGAGAGGCATGTTAGAATCGTGCAGAATGGAAGGAAGTGGTCTCTACCTACCCCGCCAGGAAAAAGGCGTAATAATATAGATAGATAAATAATTCTTATGTTATGATTCGTGAATCGACTTGGAAAAGTTATGCTTTTGGTTTTCTACAACATTAAGAATAGGAACTGAAGCTTAGTAATAAGAAACATAACCTTAATATCATAAGACCTTGAAGTTCTGTCCTTTTTTCGTGTTTCAATATTATATCTATTTCTATCTATTTAAATAGCTATTTTCTCACCTCTGTAGTACTGGTTGAGCTTGTAGTGTTCTCCGGCTCTTCATGGACGTCCTGTGAAACATCACACACTTGCACCTCACAGCACACATCGCTGGGATCCTGGACATTGATACACTTATCTGAAGGTGTATGACGTTCGCATCTGAAACGTGAAATTATATTAAGACATCTTCTACTCCCGAAACTAATTCTTTGTTTTTAAAACTTGGCTTTTTCATCTCCAAGGAAATCAATTTATGTCAAGCATGAGTTTCTTACAATACCGTGTGTTAACCTAAAAAAATGTTTTTGCTTGATAATACGAAGCTAAACGGTCAAGCAACTAGATCTCTGAAATTGGCCCTTAAGAATATTTTAAGATAAACAATTCATTGTGCTAGCTGCTCTTAGTATGATCAAATTCTAAACTTTAGGTATTAGTTGCATTTCTATGTAACAATTAATTCATAAGTATGTTGGTCAGACTATCGACATTATAACTCAGAAATTTTCAAGTAGAGGGAAACCTATCCTTGGGCAGCTAAATGAACTCTTATTTCTAATTAGTCTAGCGATTCTTCAAAGTCTAAGTTCCGATAATTTATAATGATGGCTATACAATTTAATTAATTTATGAAATAAAATAAATAATTTGTTCGTCTGGTACTCTAATCACCTCGGCTTGCAGGTAACTATGGAATTCTTCTCACAGTTGCAAGTTTGTTCGCAACCGATATGCCATTGAGCTCCAACGGGATATGTGTCATTCCCATAACGACAAACTTCTAGCTTACTCGGTTTCGTATCTAAAACAAGGAATTGTGTGATTGTATTGCATATTATTTAGGTAATGCTATATTTTAACAATATTATTGATATAAGCATTTTAAAGTTCGTGTTATTCAATAATAAAAATTATTCTAAAGAAGAATGGCGAAATCGGACCCCACAATTTACAAAACCGTACATGGATGGCAATATGACAAATAAATAATATATGATTATTAGATTTTATTTCTACAAAATGGTGAATTTTAATGTCGGGGAAACAAACTAAAATGTTAAATGCTGCTAATAATAGGGATGATGACTGGGTAAAAAAAATGCAATTCTATTTAGTCCGTCAGTCAGATAATAGAAAAATATTAGATACGTATTTTTTTTTTACTTCAAATTAACAAGAAATAGCTTAGATAACAGGCATTAAAGTTGAGGAGTGGGGGCTCGCTACGTCACAGTTGAGTAGAAAACGTACTCTAACGTGACGTCATGCGAAATTTCAACCCAATGTAACGCCGTGATTTTATGATTACGAAAAAAATAAAAAAATACGTGTTTAATATTTTTTAACACCCTACCTGACGGACAAACAAACAAAAATTAGTCATCATCCCTATTATCAAGATAACAAAACGTCTGATGATAGTGCAAAAACAAAACGCGAAAATCTTTTTAAGAAACGTTCTGGTTTACGCAGAAGTACTTTAATAATAAAACTATACCTTGGAAGTGTTTCATGACTTTTGCCCTTGAAAAAGGTCATCTATTTTAATGGATATTATCGTTTCCTGTACATTGCAATTAATTTTATTACCTTTAAAGTACCATCAATACGCTTAATAATCGAATATAAAGTCAAAATAAAATTGTATAGAATTCATTCCGTTCTCTTTAATTGAAAACCACACAATATATCAAAGGGTTGTACTTTGGATGGTTTTTGAAAAATCGATCACATACATCAACGATGTCAGAAGCGATTCTTAATTAATCGCGAGTTTTTCAAACATGTTCACAGCATGTTTGGAGAGGAAACAGCCATATTTTATGCGTGGATACGTCTATGTATGAACGGATATATGAGTAATTGATAAAAAAATAAACAAATTGAAGACACTAAACACTAAATAAATTAGTATTCACTAGCGCCAACAGATGGCGTTAGTGCATATACTCCTGCTGACAGAATGCCCCTCCCCCTGCAGAGCAAGCATAGTTCACTTATACGCCAATAGATAGCGTTAGTGCATATACTCCTGCTCACAGAATGACCCCCCTGTAGAACGAAAACATAGACGTATCCACGTCAAAAAATTTAAAGCTAAGATACCACAACCGATTTAAGAAGATTACGAGGGTCAAACTGAAAGTTCTTAGAACTGGCCACTTATAAACAATATAATAAAAAAATAATTCTAAAATTTGAAAATATAACTCTTTGCCAATATTACTGAGTATATATTTCATTCATTTGTCATTTGTTTTACGATTTGGCGGCAAATTGAAAATTGTCTGTGTCACGTCATCATGAATTTAACACGAGAAAATTTTCGTGCAATGATTTTTTATGACTTTCGATGTCATTTAAGTCAACAAGAAAGTTATGATAGACTACGATTGGCCTTTCACGATGAAGCCCCATCTCGTGCGACTGTTTACAACTGGTTTAATGAGTTTAAACGTGGTCGCACTAATCTCACTGATGATTTACGTGAGGGACGGCCTTCTACGGCGACGACTGAAGATAACATCTGTGTTGTGCGGCGTATGATAGAGACTGACAAAAGAGTGACCTATCAACAGATTCGGACAAGCTTAGGCATCGGTATGAGTCAAGTGCACAAAATCCTCCACGAACATTTAGCGGTCAGGAAGCTTTGCGCCCGGTGGATACCTCATAATTTGACTGAGACTCAAAAACTCCATCGTGTGGATTGGTGTCGTAAAATGATTGAAAGATTTAACGGAGGTGACTCAAATGCTGTGTTCGACATACTAACAGGTGACGAAAGCTGGATTTACTGTTATGATCCTAAAACCAAAAGACAATCTGCTCAGTGGGTGTTTCCTTTCGAGGAGTTGCCAACTAAAGTGAAGAGAGATCGAAGTGCGGGAAAAAAAATGGTGGCCTCGTTCTTTGGAAGGATAGGTCATTTTGCAACAATTGTGTTAGAGGATCAAAAAACAGTTTCTGCAGAATGGTACACTACCAATTGTTTGCCACTTGTCTTGGAAAAAGTTCGAGAGAAACGACCTCGCAGTAGGATCCTCCTTCACCACGACAACGCCTCGTCGCACACCGCCAAGCGAACGATCGACTATTTGGCGACATCAAACGTTGAATTACTGGGTCACCCGCCGTATAGCCCCGACCTCGCGCCTTGTGATTTTTATTTATTTCCAAAAATTAAAGAAAAACTTAAAGGAAAGCGGTTTATGAATGCTGAAGAAGCGGTGGCTGCGTATCGCGATGCCATTGAAGAGACCCCTAAGGACGAGTGGGCAAAGTGCTTTTCCCAGTGGTTCCATCGCATGCAGCGGTGTATTGACGTGAATGGACAATATTTTGAAAAGATATAATAAAACTAATAACTGGCTAATGTAATCAGTTTTTGATTTTCTAAGAACTTTCAGTTTGACCCTCGTATTGCCAGTTCTGTAGTTGAACCGATGAAAGGTTAACGTATCGATTATTTTGTTCTAAATAATCGATTGGTTGATTTTATTTTGACATGTTTGTTTTCATCTATGAATGTTCTAAGATGATGATGGTGGAATGATAGCGGTTTGGTTTGTTTTTTGTGTGTTCGTTCGTGGAGTTTGATATTTATGTTAATATTCAACTTGACAATTAAGCATGTTTCTTCGACTAATGTTGATATTTGCATTACTTTTGGTTTCCGAATGGCAATTGATTCGGTTATAACAATGACAGTTCAATGTGTACATTGCCCTTGTTTGTCACTTTCAGTTATAATGATTTAATTAAAGGCAAAGGGATCTACTCCACACAGTTTAGTCATATGTTATAAATGTTTCTTCTATTATAAATGTCTGGATATTGTTAGATATGTAATTATTTTAATCTAGTTTATTAAACGGAGTAACCTGGTTACCATTTTTATTCATTTTAACGTCCATTCAACGAAAAAGCAAAGATGCAATATATAACCTCACAATGTATTTTATGCCATATCTCTTTAATCCCACCTTTTAAAGGAAAAAGACGACTAGGATTTTGTTAGTTTATACCTTCAAGTACACGTTTATTTCATTGATGAACGCGACTTTAAAAATTCAGGTCCAAAGCTATATGGGAGTTCGCCATTGTTCTTTTAAAACGAGAAGAACAAAAAAGTAGTGGCAAATCTAGCTCTTATTAAATGACTTGTTATCTCTTTACGATATGAGTATAAACAACGAAACTTTATAATTAAATAAGCTCTAGTTTAAGATAAATTCATCCGTTACTTGTTTGTAATCAATATCAATATTGTAGCTTTTTTAACCCCCGACGCAAAACTAATAATAAACACTCAGTTTGGATGCTGGTTATAAAATCAACCCTAAGAGTTTAAGTAAATTTGTTTTTTTTAGACTAATTAAAATAGACTGTAGATCTATTCCAAAAGCAAAAACTCCGAAAATATAAGCCTTTATCTTCCCACGCTGTAATCAGACGAACTATCATTTCCATATTAGTTCGCAAAAATAATGACAAAACTACAGCAGCTTGGTAACTACATTTTGTCAATAGATTTAGAGGGTCATGAGACAACTCCTGTCGTCAATGAAGATGCGTCTTTACCAACCTCCATTGCCCGTAGCACAGGCGATGATGGAGCAGCACTCATCCAGTGGCGATTCGAAGCACAAGGGGTCGTTGAGTCTTCTACCTCTACGAATGTAAGGGTGCTTGCAGCGAGGTGAACATTCAAACACGCCGCCTTGCATGCATTCACATGTCTCTTCACAGCCCCGATCAATTTTCTCACCAACCTTCGATTTGGAAAATAATATCTTTAGTCTGATACTTTCAACTATGATAATCGATAATGTCGTATATTCCATTCAATAAAAGTGGTTTTGAACCCCAACCGCTACCTGATCCTAATTATTTTAATAATTAATGTCACTTACTTTCATATTAGATAAAGTCATTGATATCGATAAAGTACTTAATTACTTCTTAATTTATAAGTATCTTAAAATTTTTTAAATAAATTAAATTTACATACCTTGTAAGTGACTTCATTTTCTTTACAAACATCAATTTCACTCGATCCTCTATCTATTCCTAATACCGGATGAAAAGGGGCTTCTAAGTTTGTGTAAAATTTATCAGATATATGTTTTGGCTTTGTATCAGGTATCATCTTGGGATCGTCGTCATCGTCACCATCTAGTGTTACATCACTTAGATCTGTAACTTTCTTTTGATTTTTATGATTCGTCTGATTATGCAGTGCGTTGGCGAATGTTTGTAAATCTTCTACGTTTAAATTGAGTAACCGAGGTTGAGGTTTGTGCACGTCTGTAACATCTTGTATTTCCTGAGTGGTTGTTTCAGGTCTATCTGTTTTTTTCTCCAATGTGATCTCTGTCGTTGGTGTGGGTCGTATTGGTGGGAATGTTGAGGTTGCAGTAACTGGAAATGTTTTCACATTATGTAATGATGACGAGCCTTTTGTGAGTAATTCGTCGTCTTCTGCAGTCAATTTACCTGTAAATGTAAAAAAAAAATACTTTAATTATACTTATATTTGAGCCAGGCTAAGCTCTGTTTTATCTCCTCGGGCTAACCCCAGACATACATTTAACAGAATACATCTTAGGTATATTATTAAAAAATAACAAATGAAGATTACAAAATCCATAAAGGTGAAATCACGTAGTTATTATCTTTTAATTGTCTTTCCAATAATAAATGTATAAAAAACCTACTACGTTGTTGCATTTTGCAGAAAAGAAAACATTTATTGAAAGCGGATATTCCATGTAGCGACAAAACATCGGTTACCATAACCAGCTTCCTTTGAAGTAGGCCAAGGTCAGTAGGTGAGATGACACGAGAACCGCTGACGTGCCGTTACTAGCCTTCTCTCTCAAATTTAACAACCAATCATCACGCTCCATAAATCTTTCTCATCAAAGCGATCAATGTCCCGAATCGATAGTCAATCAATAAAATTCTACAAGCGAAACAAGTGAACTTTTAAAATAACAATGCATATTGAACTTACAACTCTTCACCTTCAGGTTTATATTGTATTAGAAAGAGTAACTCTGTTTTGACATTCCTATAATTATATTGATCATCACGATTATAAAGACAACGCCATTGTTGTACGTGAGAAAGTATTTTCAAATTCGTGGTAATCAATAACAGATATTTTTGCTGCGTTGATGATTCCATTTATAATCAAAACTGTTTTGACATAGGTAGGTTCTGATATTAGAATTTCAACGGAACTAGTAGTATAAAAAACAAAAACCCACCAGCGTGAAAAACAACTAACTGAAAAGGCTGGTACAAGACAAAAAGTTTACACAACTATCAGTCGGAGGCATGCACAAATCCTTGTCTTATTATTCAATTTAATTATAATTTCATTTATGTCTTTTTAGTTAGATAAGCTAAGTTGGATAAAAAAATTTTTGAAGCATCGAATTACTTAATAGAACGTACTTCAGAGCTTTATTGTGGTCTTTTTTACACGGTTATAAAAAGAAAAAGACAATTACGCAACAATCCCGTACGCCTAGTATTCGTTTTCGAAAACTATCTTTGTTTTTCTTTCCATATATTTCACAACGGCACCGCTAGCGGAAACCATATTAAACTTAAATGGTAGTTATCGAATGGTTTTTGAGTAAACGGCAGTATGAGTTACAATTTTACCATCTAACTGCAATTAATTCTAACTGAGTACGAAAACTATCTTAGTTTGGTCACTCGATTAAAATTTTCATGTGAGAAAGAGGATTGTTCCCTTATGAAACACATAATTTTTATATATTTGATATTGAATTGTTTTTTTTTATGTTTAATTAAAAACATAATAGCAGACTAGAGCCAGTATCGGAAGAACTCTAGCCAATCTCAATACCATGTACTAATCGATTCACGAATTTTTTTTCACCTCATCTTTGTGACACTCTTGAGAACATAATTATTAGTATGGAGGAATAAAATGGTAAACATAGAAATTCACAGAGGCCATGCATGCCGATTGATTGCAATTAAAACAGATAAACATATAGAAATGACATAGTTCATTCTACTGGAGAACCCACGATTACGTGTACTTTGTCAACGAAGTGGTAACAAAATTAATTCATACTACTGATGACTTAGTAAGCCAATAATTTTAAGTTTAGTAAAAACGTACAAATTGTACGCCACTACATTATGTAAAGTAGGTCTTACTTTTTGCAAATCAAACTTCAGCAAAGATCAATGACGAAAACGCGAGTGGGTTTCTTAATTAGCGTAACTAATACAATTTCAAAATTTCTTATTTGTTTCCATATTGCATACACCTGCACTTATTATCTAATCAGTTGATTTCTGAAAAGGCTCTACACCAGACGTCAATTATATGAACTATCAATAAATAGTACACAAGGCCATCCACATACTTAAACTACACGTAAAGTCAAACATATTTTAAACTTTATGGTAATAATAGGTTAATTGATTGTAGCTTGGCTAATTCACAATAGTCTAGAGATACAATCAATTTGTTGGGACTTTATTCGTCTTTGATCTTTCAAAGTTATATTTTCTAATTATTTTGTTCACAACTTCTCTTGATGAGTAGCATACATCTAAGCTCTAATTTACAGCTTAAAATATTCAAGGGAATAAATAACATTATCAACATATTTTTACTCAAAATTTCACAATTTTCATCTCATTATGGTTTCTCGTAATAATTCCAATGCTTAACTATGTATCTATTTATACTTTTCGTATAAATTAACATAACACCTGAAGGCTTATTCTATTTTTGTGACAATGAAAGGATAGAGGTAGAATCTGACGCTGTCTCTGATGTACCGATAATCTTCACGGATTTGATTTTAACAAAATTATAAGAACGATTTAAAATTTTCCGAATTTTCTTTTGAGGACAAATAGAATAGACCCTCAGGGGGATTCGTACGAATTATAAATAATCAGATATAAAGAAAAATCTTTTTTTAATAAATC
Source organism: Diatraea saccharalis (assembly GCA_918026875.4). Classification (NCBI taxonomy): domain Eukaryota; kingdom Metazoa; phylum Arthropoda; class Insecta; order Lepidoptera; family Crambidae; genus Diatraea; species Diatraea saccharalis. The sequence goes on along the minus strand of OU893333.1, from coordinate 19,474,752 downwards.
CTTTCTTCGAAAATCTAAGAAAGCTTTCCTCCTTCTTCCTTATAGAAAAATCTCCTTCCTTATAGACAGTCAAACTTATTTCTTTTAAACTAAGCCGATTTAGTTCCTAACTTGAAAGATAATTAATCATCGTGATTAGATGTTTGCAAGAAATACGTTAAAAGAAATGTTTAAAAGCTCACATACATAAAAACATGTGTCTAAAACATCCCGGTCAAATTATTTTTTAACACTTCTAAAAAGATGCACTTCCAAAACCAGATGAATTCATAAATAGGTAAAAAAAATATCTTCCTCCTCTTTTAAACCAATGTAGAAGATCTTAATTAGACCATTTAGATTCTAAATAAGTTTCTAGCTCTTAAATGTTACGTCATATTAACTTTGATATTCTAGTTTCAGCCTCCCAGTGACCTAGCAGAGGTGCATTATGTAGGTTGGGGCAAGGACAAGGCTTTTAACCGGTTCTAATATTGGATAACATTTAATAATGCTGATTTGTGTTAAGTATAATTTGATGATTCAAAATTATTTATTAGCTAATACTGTTTTTCTTAAATGGCACTAACTAATGACGCATTCTGTTCAGCTTTCATTTTTTTACTTGTCCGAAGTATATAACATGAAAAAAGATGAAAACTCTTTGTTGTTACTTACACAATGACTAATGATGCAACATTTATTTTCTCTTTGGTTACTACAAATTCAATTTTGGAATTGCTTTGTTAGCGCGTAAAAACTAAGTGAATGCTTATTCAAACGGCTGTTATCGGCTGTTCCCACAATTATTTCTTACAAATTCTTTGCCGATAAATGCAGATAATAAACTTAAATGATACCTCTTCGCATGAAACATAATACAATACAGTTTTAAATAAAACTTTTTTCATGTATTGATGAATTACCGCAAATTCGATCGAATGACAAATGCGAGAATTCATATTAAATAATACCATCACAATAAGTTATTATTATCATTAATGCTAAATATAAATGTGAGAATTTATTTATGCCTCTGAACAATTTTAAATCTATTTGTAAGTAAATGAACGAGAAAAAAATATTTCCGTATAGAAGTTAATACGTTGAATGTCCGTAAGTCGAGGTTGAGCATTCATGCAAGACTTATTGGTTTATACAGTTAAGTAATGTTAAATAAGGCGCGAAACACTCATCGTGAGCCCCAAACACGTAGTTTCGCGGAATGCTTATGCCGGTGAGTCGAAGCGGCTCTGGCACGTCCTCGTTATGCAACGTGTCATCCGGCTACCAATGACAGTGGGCTTACTTTGAAAACGAAAGACGATAAATCAGTCCATTTTCATGGTTCGGATTTCGTTTCGATGAAAAAACGATGACGTTGTGCTACTTTTATATCGTTTTTCAAGTTTGAGAATAAACCCTTTTTTACAAAAAACAAAAAAACAATTGTTTTCGTATTACCGTAATTCGCATTTGAGTAGGTCCCAAGCTGAGGTAGTCCAGATTTCAAAACAAACCGTGAAAACGCATTACGAATTTATTTGGATTGGTAGCTATGAATTCATGTACCCTTTTGGCTACTTGATTTAGGAATTATGTATATGGTGATAGACATTGATGAAGTTTTATATTCATTACAACAATATATAAACTTTGTTTAAAAGAACAATACACAAAAACTGAAGAGAAAATGTACCAATAAAATCAAACTATTTGATATGACTTTTGAATAATCGTTAAACATCAAACCTAATTTACAAACTGACTCACATATTTATACATTTTCAATTTAGAGCGAAGCTTCTTATTTTTTTCTTGACTAAATATTTAAAATACTTGACTAAAATAGTCCTCTTAAAATGGTCTAGTTTACAGATTATATATTTGTTCATTATTTTTTGTTTAAAATAAATTTGGTTTGCACCCTATAATCGTAGAAGGCGCACTCTAGGTCTCGACTAGTCCAAAAGATTTAAAAGCCAGGAATATCACCTTTTTGACGGCTTTTAACCGGACTTAAGGAAAGAAAAGAAGGAACTACTACAGTTTTGGCGGCTAGTCACAATAGATCTTTATGGTCGCAGTGACGTTCCATATGGAACTGCATAGCCCACTAAAATTACGAATAATCGAAACATATAAAAGGAGATGTCCTGACATACTGACAGACAGACTAAACCGCCGGTAGTTTCTGTGTATATGTCTGTTGCGCTCTGATGCCTCACCCACTAAACAGAGTTGACTTCAGGACATGGGATACAGGTAGAGTTGGGTTATATTTACTAGGTAAATATTATACTACATAGGTATACCTAGTATTATATAATACTAGATCCAAAAACCTAATCCAACTTATATTTTTTAGTTATTACAGTTGTCTAAATATAAAAACTTTACTCCGTTGTGTTAAAGTCGAATATATATTTGTTGATACTATAGTCACACACAAAATAAATAACATTTTCAATTTATTGACCAAACATGTTTCATATGTATCGAGGTCGACAATTTGTACCGAGACGTATTAATTAATATTTATACAAATCACCTACAAATGCCCTAAACATAAATTATTGATTTAAGCTGACTCACAAATTTTATTTAAATACATATTAAATGTATGATATATAAAAATAAACTACCATGAATTTCTTCTTAAAATTTCTTGGTAAATACTATTGCGTTTAGAGTAATAATTCACTCTTACCTGTGCTATGACTAAAGTGAAAACAACTTCATTTTTGATTTTGCAATAGTTCAAAAAATTAAAAAAAAAACCTACTGTTATGTTTACGGGGGTATGTAGCAAAAAAGCTTGATAATTACAAAGAAGTTATTACTTTTATTTTATTTAGTACATGCAATGCTATAAGAAAATTACAAATCATATAATGAATTGTTTAATACGAGATTGCTACCATGTACCTTATATTTCACGAGTTCCCGATATTTAAGGTATAGAAGAATTTTTGTAATGTTTTACAATGAAAGTTTAAATAAACAAATTACAAAGTAAATTCGGAAAACTCTATCAAACTTCTATACTACACACTGTCACTACATAGGATAAAACAGTCGCTTTTTCTGACCCTATATCCCTATGTATGCTTAAATCTTTAAAACTATACAACGGATTTTGATGCTGTTTCTTTTCATAGATAGGGTGATTCAAAAAGAGGGTTTTTTATGTATAATACAAGACCACGCGAGCGAAGTCGCTTAACGTTCGGACAACTGCTATTTTTGAAAAAGCAACGTCAACAACACTTATTATTACTAGGTTCAATAAAATAAAACCTACTTCAAAAGGCAATATAGTTTTATACTTTTTCTATACTGTGGTTATAACAATTATCAATTAAAATAAAAACTTTATTCAAATTGTTTAATCTAATTAGGTTCATCGTATTAGATAGAACAGGTATTAGTGAGCGTGAACGGTACTCTATAATACTTAGAATTAAATTGGCTATCCTAATACCATATCGAATGGCGTGTCATTCAATATCAATCTACGGTGATTAATTGAATATCCAAATAGTATTCAATATCGAATATAAAATTCAGTAGATAGCTTTGTCAACAGAACACTCGATATGACCCTCAATATTTTTATATCGATAATATTTCGCATTCAATTGAAGCAAATCTATAATAATAGACATTATTTATTTCTTTCATTATTAATCAATCAAAATCTAATTTAAATCATTGATATCTAAATATTGAGATTATACAACGCAGATTAAATTTACGCTAATTCTGCACTTATTATTAGTCAAAATTAATATTATTAAATAGTGACTCAGCAAAGGTTAACCTAGTTCAAGGCTCTACGGGAGTAATATTTACTGTAGTAGGTTTGGTTATTCTCTGTATAATATGAATTTGGACTAATACTCAAATTGCAATTTTAGCGTAAATTTACTCTGACGCTAAACCTTGTGTAGTAATAGCACTGTTAAGGTGCTGTTTGTTTTAATGCGCTGTGATATTCAAATGAAGTCTTTTACTTGATATTTAAGTACATTAAAAAATATATACTTTAATTGTATTTATTTTATGTATGTCGTTATGGCGTATTATTTCTGTGGAAGTTGTAGGTAGACTGGTGAATGATAATAATATTTTTGCAGCGAGAAAGTATCTGAATCTAGTTAACCATGTAACAGGTTATAATATTATACATTTGCATGATGACCGAAACAAGCGAAATTAGTTTCGTTTCTCGCTCACCGACGTACATAGCACCGTTACAGTAAGCGGTTTACTCTATCACGACTCACTAATGAACTACACGCAAGGCCATTGCAAGTATGGGTTAGAATTATCTATATCGATAAAGTCATTTTTGACAAAAAAATAGTTTACTATCAAAAATTTAAATCAAAAGAGTTTAAATAAGAAATCAAGAGCGAAATAGAATCTAGTTTAACGAGTACAGATTGAAATTTACTATGTTTAAAATACCTTCTAGAGCGAAAATCTTTAATATAATCTATAGTTATCAATAATGTTTTGAACTAATCAAAAATATTTTCTATAATTATATTTAAACTACAGGATTTTTCAAGTGAAATAAAAAGTAATAAAGTATATCATTAAAGAAGAAAACAATAATGTAGATAACCCTGCAAATAACTTTGTCATCAATCAGGGCTATCAGAAATCAATTAATTTAGGAAGACTGATTCGATCATAATACATTACTCAATCAATTGCGAGATTTTAACATGTCATATCATGTTATCAAGAGTGGTCAGTTTATCTTATGAACTTTATTGGTAAGTACTGTAGCATTCAGCAATAATAAGACCTTCTTAGTTCCATAATGTCTTTTTAAGGCTCAGTCTCAGATTAGATTTATTTAATCTATATTTAATAAAGAAGAAACATTGAATTATTTGCTTGTTTCCACCGAATAGACTCCGAAACTGCTGAACCGATTTTAAATAATCTTACACCTAAGGGAAACTACAGCATCGTTGGCGTAGGCTTCAATTTAAGGGAGCGAAATCGTGGAAAATAGCTAGTATCGTATAAAATTCATTAAACTTAATACTATATCAAAGAGAACTTTTCGTAAATATGACATTTTTGGACACGTTTAACATAAACGATATACTAATATAGGAATAGTAAAAAAATATCAATAACCGCCAACATATTTATGAATTTATAAATAATTACCACTATAAAAAAACAGACAAATTTACTATTATAGTTTTGAAAATAATATTACGCGTGTCAGTAAATAACTGATGCGATTAGAATGGTAATGGGTCCCCTCTAGTTATTAAGCAGTCGACAAACAGAACAGCTAAATAGAAAGAAAATTTATTTAATAAATAACATCAATTGTACAGGCAGAAGAATATAATCAGAAAACTTTGAACTTTAGAAAAAAGACAACAAAGCAGCGTTTTATTATTATGCAGGCACTATTGCATCAGCCCTAAACATTTGTCACCATCAATCAGGGTTGTCCACGGCCGTCCACTTTCACGGATGCGTAATTGTCGTTCCGATCGCATCTACAAGGTCGTCGCACAATAGACACCACGACTGTGATCTATAGATAGCGAAACGTAGATAACATTTGTAATAGGGTATGAAGCAAAAGTCATGGACGCTTAGAAGTTCCAGATCGCTTCTGTGGTGTCGCCTCTGTTGATATTTTGGTTTTCTATGCTATTTCAGAAATTTTCAAATTAGCAACACACATTTATATTTATATGATACTAGTGAGATCAAACCACATGAAAAAAACAAAATTACTATCTATTATTGTATCAGTAAATATTTCAACATAACATAATATAATATATGCATGTATTTAAGGAAGTTTCATGCCATTAAGTATACTTTTTAATTTCTATTAAATATGTGATATTAATATATATTTCGTTTTCGTTAATAGAAAATCGTTCGTTTTCATGGAATTTACTATACAGAGGTTTCGGGGGCGATATACTGATCTAGTTAGAATATATTATAAACTATATAAAAAAACTACCAAGAGAGCTCAAGCATCCAGGAACCTCGATTATTATTCTGGAACATGTTATCGTAGTTAGAACCAGTAAATCTGTCTAACTGCCATTTCACAGTCGGAACTCCAAACATAGTATAGTGACGTTATATGTAAATCACCCCCATAAATAATTATATTTCAAATAATAAGGAAATTTTGTTACCTATAATTACGCAAACTGTAAACTTATGTCATTGCAAAGAAATATATAATAGCAAATTGCGTTCTGTGCAGACGCCTGTTACGCATCGCAGCCGTCTCCGGTTATGTCAACCAGCCGTTACGTTTTCATTTCCTACAAGATTATCGAATTATGTCTACTAAGCATACTTTTATATTTTCGTGTGATAATATTTATGAGAACATGCTATTGGGATACTTTTTTAACACTATTAAATGTTACATTTCTAACAAAAAATATATATTTGGTTGTTAATAGCAACAGGATTTTAAAATCTTTTGCATGCTCAACACGTACGTAGCTATTTGTGGCTTTTAAAGACAAAAAAAAAACTGAAATCCCAAAACACGTATGTGGCTTTGCATATGAAATTATCTACCTACATTGGTAAAATATGTTTAACAAAACAAACTAAAGAATATCCTATTATTATTTTTATTAGTATAATATACAAAATCGTGTATGATAAGCCTTTTTAAATAAGTCAAAATAAATATATACTATTTTAAAATTAACTTTGAAACCGATAGACTGCTTCATACCCGGTATAATCTCACAATATTATTTATAATTTCGTTTCTTAAAACTATTATATTTAAATGTAAATTAAATTTATTTCATTCTGCCGTAACAATTGTATTGTAATAACGTAATAAGGATAAGCATTGTATTCTCAACACATATGTAACCACATTACAATAAGTTCTATACAAGAAGACATCACATTTTAGCGACGACGACGCTGTGGTATGATATATTATCATATAAGCTTTGTATTGATAATAATAAAGAAAAATATCTATATACAATGTGTTACGTAATTAACGCACATCCTGAAATTATGTTTGTTTAAAAAGATATTGATTCGATTTCAACAAGTTCTAATATAGGTATTTTTCTTTTTGCTAGATTATTAGCAAAAAAAAATAATATTGTATAAATAGGAAAAAACAAATAAAAATAAGCTTTCCTTTAACGTCTCTCGAGTCTAAAATGCTCTTAAACGCTATGATGCAAAAGTTTATAAATCAGAGTGTAAAATAAATCATAAACAAGGAGAATATTAATATACCACAAATAAACACGTAATATGTGACAAACATGAAAGCTGTGATGATTTAAAAAAGGAGAAGAAGATTATTTTTTAAGTTTATCATATGATTTTTATTTTCATTTTACATCAAGAAATTGATTTATTTAGGTACTTGACATTGGCAGAATTGTGCGAAATGCGCAGATAAGTCATTAATAAAAGGAGAATAATATTACATGTCTTGAATTTTTATTGGTAGGTAGGTGGTGTCATTGTGGTATTACGCTATAGGTACATACATTTGTAGTTTCAGGATAAACCGTAATTTTCTAATTGGGGTGTATAAGGATGTGCGTCATTTCTGTTACTATATATGTATATTTTTTAAGGACAGACATTATAATACGGTTTATTTATAATTGTCATGGTGCATTATACGACGATGTTAGTGTAAAAAGTTTAAAGCCGTCGGCGCAGTCAAATACTACAATACAAACAATACCACCTAAGTGTAACTGCATCAGCGAAGCAGATCGAAAACTACCCAAGTAGTTACCATCAGTGATAAATAAGAGGTGAAGACAATTTTTTGTATATTATTATTTTATAACATGAAACATATCTAAAAAAAAGAAATCGTATATGTTAAAATCTAAAAATAAATTTCATTTTTACATAATTGATCAGATTTGCATTCACAATGCTATATCGAAAAACATTTCTAATGAAATATATTTAGGTAATCCATTTTGTCCCTGGTTCTTCATTTTCCCAACTTCCCGTGAAAACGCCAGTCTTGGCGTCGCTATGGTGACACGCATCTCTAAACTTATATCATTTTATGTATGTGTCATGGACCGAGATCTGCCCAGATATATCATACACCGCCAAATCTTCATTTGGTCATCTATCATCCGCCATATCGTTCAATGCTTAGCGTTTGACGATTCGCTCGACCATACGCAAACCAATCGATTTTGTAGGGTGTCCAAAGTACTATGTAAGCAAATATGGGCTACAACCCGGGTTTTCCCTTGTTACAGGAAAAAGTTGTTCCTAAATATTCTAGAAATAAAATACCTCATTAATAAATAATATACCCGAGTAATAAATAACATACATGAATTTTGAATTCTGACAGCGTCGCGTGACAGTTGTCACAGAAGTGTGTAACTACGTTTAATATTTATTACACTATATTTCATCAGACAAATAGACCATCACAATTTCACACATAGTAATATAAATATTGTTTAAAGAAAAAAATTGTTCACGTCGTGTAAAATTTTTCTTTATAGAGAAAGCATGATAAAAATATAAATAAAATTATCTATATTTAATATACGTTTATAAGTAACAAAATGTTGACCAGAATATTGTTCGAACCCGAAATTCTGAGTAGGTTATGCAAAGTCCGTGCGGTACGAAGTACATTCATTATTCAATGGACTTGTGGAAAGGATAATTGTTACCAGGAAAATGGTGAATATTAACGTTTATGAAATTCAATTGTTTTTGTATTTTCAAATTAAGAATTCTTTTCAATATCACAGATACATATCTGACATTGTAAAATGATAATAGCAAGTTATAAAATCATTTTCTAATCAAACTAAAAGCATATTCACATATATTAAAGTGTTGTTACTACATATTGTTACGGAGTAATGCGGTGATAAATGACAACGTGGGATCTAAACACCGTACGTGCCACATATTCTCTACATGAAAGTGAGAGAATCGTGTGAATAATACCATTACAGGTCATAATGGCTTCGAGATAGGTCATTGCTCTTCTTATTGAACTAACACGTGGCTTGACTTGTGATGATACAGTATGGTACATACTAAGTCACACGTTAAAATTATAGTTTATTAACTAATATGAGTAGCTTTGGAAAGCACGTCAAGCCATCCCGGCTGCAGTCGTCAACATCAACCAATCCGTACTGGGTCCGAATGGTATTTGATGGCCGATCTTCCCGTTTCCATTCGCTTCAATTCCATCCATAGAAAAGACTTGCGTCTTATTAATGGGTATATTAATAGGCTGATAATAATGAGTCTACTACTTTAACTATTCCTTTTTCATGTAAATTATTATGAGACAATTGATAATAAAAATAATATAAATAAAAATAATTGTTCATTGAATATTATCTTATTTTTGGTCTGGTTACTTTGGCTAAATTGGATCACCAATATAACACAGAAAGTCTATTTCTGAATGTGACACATTAGATAAACATTGCATTAGGTGTAAATTTCAAGAATATGAAATACCATAAGTTCTATTCAAGTCAGGTGGTTAATGTCACATTTACACAAACCCCCGTCATATAAGTTTCTTAAATCTATACTTCAGTACTAATATCATAAAGAGGGAAGATTTGATTGTTTGTTTTTTTGCAACGAATAAACTCTAAAACTACTGGGTCGATTTCAAAAATTCTTTCACCAACGGGAAGCTATGTTTTTTCCCAAAAAACAGCAAATAAAGGGTTGAAAATGGGAGTGGAAGTTTGTATAGGGAATTAAAAACTTTACTACCAATATTCAAAATTCGTTAATATAAGCACAAAAGCCTATTCACACAGAAAGTCTACAACAGACGACAAATTAACTTTTTGAGAAACAATAATTCATTGCTAAAAACATAATACTTGTGGCCCAATAGCTCAGCTGGCGTGACAGCGCAGACTATTCTTTCGCAACGGCCAAACAATAAGATCTCAAGCTTCTCACAACTCTAGTTTGGGAACGGATTTAATAAGAAACGTTGGAAAACGTGACTTTCCTGTATATGGCGTTGAGAGCTCGCAACCCTTCGGCTATACTCGCTGTGGAAACAACGATGTATAGCGAAAGCCAAATGATTTCTCACTGATTGGCGTCAGAGCACAAGCTATCGTCATCAATCAAAATAACACTCTTCGGAGAAATAGTTAAAAGAGGTTCTCGTTTTTTAATAGTTTTTAACCGACTTTAAAATCGAAACAAAGGAGGTTATATGTTCGACGGCGATGTATTAGGTCGAGGAAAAGTTTTTCGTATATAGTATGCATAAACTTGTAATAAAATCTTTCTGGCTATACCATTTATCACTGACTGGTTTAAAAAGTTTAAATTTTGAAGAAGATAACTCCTAATTCAAATTAGGAAAATGTGTGGTTTTCATTTGTTTTCTTAGTGTCAAAATGAAAGAATCTAATAAAGAAATTCGAAACATTTTAAAAATATAATTAAAAAAAGGGAAAAACGCAATGCAAGCCACGAAAAAATTTGTAACGTTTATGGACCTAATGCAATTTCTGTGAGAGTAACAGAAATTTGATTTAAGCGTTTTCAGTCCGAAACAGTCCAATCCTATCATTTAATTAAGAATCTACTAATAACTTTCACCCGACTTCAATAGCGTTTTCTTGAATAAGTTGAAATTTCAATATTAAAATGAAGTTAACGAAAGCTCAGAGATTGCTTTATTAATTTGTGGTTTGAAACACGATTCTCATTTCGAAACTAGAACGAAATCGATAGGTACTTCACAACAGCAATAGAAAAACAAGCTATTGTTTACAAGTACCACAAAATTGAAATAAAAGGTCTTGTACACTTTCATTCTTATCAATTCGCCGCAATAAGTTAATATAATACACCGCAATCATTTAATACCATGAGATTGAATATTATCTAAGTCTAAATTGAAATAGCATTGAAGATGTTAATTTAAGACATCGAAATGAACAAAATTAGTTTCGGATTTTTACTAGTGTAATCATAAAAGTATATTCGAAAGAAAGTGACCAATCGATACCTTAAATCGATAGAAGGAGATATAGAATCAATTGCTATTGATACTACCATATTTAGTTATTGTCTAACTAAACTAAACTCCAACAATACATAGTAGATTGCAATGTGAGATGGAGCTTTTCCAGAAAGCATAATACTGGGTTTTCCTTCGTCTATGTTGGTGTTATCTTTATAAGTTCATTGTGATATATAAATAAAGTTTTTATACATATATATTATAAAGTATAAGAAAGATATAATATAATCAAGATTTATGGTTACACAATACACTTTTATGATGATTAGGAATAAAGAACAATTTTATTTTAACCAGTATTCGTATATTAAGTTAAGGCGTTAAAACAAAACATCGACAAACATTTGAACAACAAAAAGAACACGGAATACGTTGAACCTTCTTGAAAAGGCACCGATGAAGTCACGACTTCACTATTTAGTGGTTCCGCCGTTATTTTTTAGATTGTATCGAATTATAAGGACATTCCTAAAAGTGTGTCTAAACTACTTTAGAAGACATTAAAGAACACAAAAACTTTAATAAAAAAACTTAACGTGAAATTTAATGTTTGAGAAATAAAAGGATTCTTAGGAGGACAGGAAAGGCGAACATATTAACTCTTGTGGGAAATCAAATAAGGGATACAGAATGTCAAAACTGTGTGCGTATATAATTTCACGTCACTGTTGGAAAAATGAAATCGTACTTTCATACTAAAGAAACTTTAGATTAATAATTCTGGATATGGCCAGTTGTGATTGTAAGAAGTCACAGAAGTCGAGATTCCAATAACAATATTAGATTAGCATTTCATACTGTTTTGGTGACAGTTTAAAGAAAACTAAGACATAACTCTATCACTAATCGAACACAAGTAGTTAGTGTCTTTTCAAGTTTTCATCATTTCATCTACTTTTATTATATGTTCGGTATAAACAAGTCTAACATAGCAATTACACATGATTATAAAAACCCACAATTTACAGTATTTCTATTTAAAAAAATTCAGTAAAGATTCCTCATAAATAAAATATTTTTGATACAATATTTTAAAGATTGTGTTCACCTCTGTCAGAAAAGATTAGTCTCCCATAGTTCAAATATATTTTGTAACGTGTGCAAAGATATAATTCTCGATTCACAGCCAAAGCATGAATCATATCATTGGTTTCATCATAATTTTGAAACTTGATAATCACCAAGTTACCTATATGCGAAATCGATTATCAAAACGTAATAGTTGATATATCCGTAAAGGCTGTGGGAGCTGCGCAAGATTCGATCCGATCAACGGTAAAGATGGACGCGTTGAAACAAAACACAACGCACATGGAATAGTAATGATAGATATAGGTACGTTGTTGACTGAAAATAGGATATATTAAACATTTGGTAAATTATAAGAGTTAATGATGTTCGACACATTTTTCTGACAAAACATTTACATTTTTAAGTTAATTTATAAATTTCAAGTTAATTTTTTATAAACACCGAAGGGTTACCTCCGGAGCCATGCATCTATTTAAAAAATATTTTACTGTTCAAAACCATATTTAAATTCTTATTTAAATTTTATTTTATTCACTTTTAAACTATCGCGCTGCATTATTACATTCTTATAGTAACGGGTATTAGACGCGATTTTTACACTGACCGGCCGAAAAGTCGAGCAGGTCAGTGTAAAACTCGCGCCTAATACCCGTTAATATAAGTATGTAATTTAATTTTATGTTATAATCAATATTAGATAAAACCTCTTTATTCAATTAAATAAAACAAATACAAAGGAAAAATATAATAAATGCCATCTTTGGAATACAACAGTTATATAAAGTAGCATAGTGTTTTTTGTTTCAAAATATCTTTTAAAAAAAATATTTTAGTTTTCTGAAAAGTCACTATATTATATACATACAAAATATGGAACTGCAAGCGCCAAACATGTCACATATGCTTAGAAATAAACTAAATTAGCGTCATGTGTTGCCAGTCAAAACTAACGTACATAATGAAGAATGTTAACAATTTTTTTTATTAGCACTCCATATTCTCTGTCAAAAATAAAAAATACTAGTGAAAGAATCACTTCGATACGACAATTAGTTTCCGATTTAGAAGTAAAACAAGTTGTAACCGCACGACGCGGGCTACCGGTGACGGTGTGACGTCATTGCACAACACGCTCAGTCTGGCTCACTTAGTCCGCTCGCAGTCGCGCGCCCGTGCCGTCGAAATTTTACCTAAATACTTTTAAAAATGTCCAATCCAAATACTAGGAAATCATGTGTTGTGCCTAAATGTAAAAATACAACTACTAATTCGCCGGGAAAGTTGTTTTTTATAGACATCTTTATGATAAATATACATCTTTTCAACCTCTTTTTTTTCACATATAAAATGTGAAAGAGAACACTGTATTTGAAGCTCTCTAAGTATTAATGCTACTTTGTCAAAAAAAAAAATTCATTCTGACCGGCTTAATGAAGTGTTATACCACTTGTGCCAAAATCTTTAGCTTTAATCATTTTCAGTGTGGCACCAACACCTGAGAGCTTAGATTTATTTCAATTTCGACGATGTAGCCACATTAAAAATGCTACAGTATGTTTACAGCCACCTCTGCTGGCGGCACAATCTTCGCAGTTTACATTTAATACTTCTTGATCCTTTTCATTGCATTCTAAACTGCAATGATAAGGTGTGGTACATACGCGGTGTTCTGGCGTGATTCTACATTTAACCGTACATACATACATCACCTACTCTTTTAACTTGAACGTAACCAATAGCATCATTGCCATAGCTGTTTCTTGCCGATCTGAAATAAGTTTCAAATAAAAATAAATAGCCTTAAGTATTTTGTTAGTAAAAAAATACTAATAAATAAATAAAGTTTAGTACATCTGTTCAAACTTCTATATTTGCAACAAAAAAATAATTTAATAAAATGGCCTTAAGTATTTTGTTAGTAAAAAAATACTAATAAATAAAAACGGTTTAGTACATCTGTTCAAACTTCTATATTTGCAACAAAAAAATAATTTAATAAAATGAAATAAAATTTAATAAAATAAAATTTAATAAAATACAAATAAAAAAGGTTTAGAACATCTGTAACGTTTAACCCACAACATCTACATCCTAGATACCTATCCTACTTCCTACTTATATTATAAATACGAAAGTTTGTGTGTGTGTTCTTTTTTTATCTTTCACGCAAAAACTACTGAACAGATCTGGACGAAGACTGTAATAATAACACATAGGCTACTTTTAATCCTGGGAAAATGTACAGCTCCCGAGGGAATCATGGGCGAAGCTGCTGGCGGAAGCTAGTTTGCAATAAATCAATGTATGTATTTATTTAAATTTACTAAGAGCGGTACCTATATATACATACGTACCTACCTATAGCTACAAAACTATAATACATATGTCTTTAACGTAAAAATTTAATGGTAGGTAGGTACTTCTAATATTTGAGTTTCATTCTTCCATTACGATATTAGTTGCGTATTTTGTTTTGATAAAACAATTTAGAACAGATAAACTATTAAGCATCAATAGCAGCAAGGAAAGTTTACTTACCTATGCATTTTTATTCCTCGCATTTCGGCGGCAACGAAATTATTATTTGTTAATAAATAATGCGCAACTTTTAATCCATATATTTTAGGTAGATTATCCGATTGCCCTTTTTCGAATCCTTTGTCTATTTTATTAATCGGATAATATTTAATATTATTAGACTATTAACTTTATACACGGGCGAAAACACAACAAAATACTGCGCAAGCTATTATATCTACTATAACCGCTGGCGACTTGATACTAAGCGGGGAGCGGCGCGTTGTGACATGACGTCACAAGCGGTCACGTGGCTGTTAGCGGGATTCGATATTTTTCGAAACTTTGAATGCATATAAATCAAAATTACTAGGTATTTTTGACTACAACAAAAACTAGTGTATTTATATACATAAGGGCTTTATTGAGACAAAATTTCAAGCGATTTGGCATACCTAGTAACATTCTTCATTGTGACTGCGACACCATAACAAAGTATCTGTTTTAAACACAATGTAGAAAACTAAGCACAAATAAATCCGAGTCGCTAACATACATATATCAGCAGCGAAGGTTAATAACATATTATTAATCACGCTCTTATACCAACAGGCTTTAGATGTAACACAAGGTTATATATCCAGCCACGATTGCTAAGTGTTTGGATAAAAATAATTGAATCATATAAATATGACCCCAACAACGTTGCAACGATTTTTATCACTCGTTGACAGGTGGTGACAATTAACCTTAATCCACAGTCAATTTTTACTAGACGATATATTCGTATTTTGCATATAAATATGGAAGATTTATTGAATATGATTAAATAAGTTATTAACTGTTTAATAATATTTAAAAAATATTCAATAACATCACATTTATACAGTTTTTAAATAATTACTTATGTATTGTAAATCTAAAATATCGAAGGCATAATAAAGAGTTTTATTTTTTTTATTGACACGGTCAGTCATCGACCCAAAGGTGACAACCACTTCAATCGACGTGTGGACTACGCACACACGGTGGTCATTGGATATAACTACATAATGTACTTTAAAAATAATGTCATATCCATATTATGACCAACGTATACAAACCCGCTTGGAACGTGTTTTGGTGCAAACCGCGTATTAACCGGCGCTGTTCGAAACTGTTATGATGGACGCTGCCAAAAAAACTATGGGGGCATAGTTTTTTAAAAGCCCCCGGTGAATAACTCGGCTTCAACTGTAGTTCTCACTAGAGACTTATTAATGTTACGTGTTTATTTTCTTAACAAAATATTTATAGGCATTTAAACAACTCTTTAGACATTATACTAACGTGTTCTGTTCCTAAAACTTTAATTTTACTTCGAATTCTTTATTTTGTAACATAACATCACATTTGTAAGAAAAAAAAAACGAGTTTCTTTTAGTACAAAAATGTCATGAGAATTGAATTTAAGGTAGTGAAAAAATAAAAGAAATATTACGAGGCACAAATTACGTTTTCTCAGTGCTCGTTTGCTCTTTTTAACTTACGTCCATCATTCAAATATAATTTAAACTAAAAAGGTTTTAATAATAGTACGTTTCGAGAACAAACGACAGCATTTATTAAAATAACTTTTTGATTTGACGACGATAATCTGCGATTTAAAGTGTGTTATTATTTTGAGTTAAAATAATTTCCTTGAAAATTATTATCAGACGCAGTGTCAGGTTCTACCTCGGTTGCATCAAATAATCGAAAAATGAATTTCTTTGAAATTGAATTTTCGACGAAATAGACTAGACCTTCATGTGTCATGTTAATTCGTGCGAGACGTATGTTACATAACGCTTCAGCGCCCGTTGATGTCTTTTATTCATAAAACTAGTACATAACTCTAGAAGCTAAATATTTTATGATAATCAAGGCATCCCTGCG
This sequence comes from Diatraea saccharalis, assembly GCA_918026875.4. Lineage (NCBI taxonomy): Eukaryota > Metazoa > Arthropoda > Insecta > Lepidoptera > Crambidae > Diatraea > Diatraea saccharalis. The sequence continues at coordinate 19,458,227 of OU893333.1, read as the reverse complement.
AAATTCATGCTTATTGTCAATATATAGATTAGATGTTGCTAATACAAGGTGTATGTTTGTGTACTATATTATGCCCCACGCAAATGGCTAATCTATGTCAAAATTTGCCGTAATTGGAATTCACTCAGGAGTATATTGAATGCTATGAGCCAATTATTGAAAGTTTTCATTGCATTAAAATATTACGTTATTAATAAATAAAAGTTATTAATTAATTTTGGTACACACCAGAATCTGATGGCAAACCACATTGTTCTAAGATCTTACTTCTTTTATAATATTAGTTCTTCGTCAAAAATAAAATTATGCTGTAAAGTATTATCTACTTCTAAATAAAGAATCGTACCGAGCAGTAAGCCAAGTCATTAAGGCCACTGGCTAAATCGAAATGGACCTGACTTCGTGAAGTACTTTTTTATGTTTTTAAATTGAAATCAAAATATTGTGTCGAAGTTATGACCAATGTATATAATAATTGTGCTAGTAACATTTGCGTAAAGTATTATATAGTATATATTTTTATAAGTTAATCATAGTTTTTTTTTTTTTTTAAAATGGGGTCGAAAAGATCGCGATTATCATTTTTGCACCAAGTCTATATTACTATATGTAGATAGGTATGTATTTATATATCTATAATATCTTTATATTAATCTTCTAAAGGTCAATTAGTAAAAAAAAATATGAATATGAGTCTGTGGTTAAGGCATAGGCTTTTTAGAATAAGTATTAGTAGTTGGCTTGTATAGAATTACATGTAGGCAACGGAAAATTGCCAACACGAATTAGAGGGTGTAATCCTTCATATAAAAGCAATTTTGAAACACAAACCATACCATTACCATGGACCAATATGGTCCATGCTATAACTTTTTAAGTTGACATTTGTGAAATGAATGTAATCCAGTAAATTAATAAAGATTTTAACTTATTGTTTCACGTTCCACTGATCTGTTATCTATACAATAGCCGCTACAATAATTATGTCACAGAACTCAAAAACAGACGTGTGTACCGTTGTACATTTAATTATTACTGACCGATGCTATCAGAAGTCGAGTTCAATGACCTCAATATGTCACAACAAAAACTTATTTATTCGGTTCGAATAGCGTTCTGATAGTCGAGTTTAGTTGGTCCAAGAGAACACTTTATTCGTTCGTGAAAAAGCTTTATTTTTGCAACCAAACTTTTACGTGTGTAAGAGAAAAAATACTGTAATATATTGTGTATACATTTGTATTTTGTCAACATTAATGAAACTTGTTTGAAACAAACATAAATTAATTATCGTATGGACATTAAACAATGTTTTCCGTGTCTACACTAGACGTGCCTCTGAATATTTGTCCGAATAATTAGTTTCTTGTCACGTCAAACAAAAATACGATTAATCACAATAGATATAAGTGGCAAGTGGAAAAAGATAAATGCTAATATTCGTCCTATAACGGTCTCTATAGTCAGATACAAGAACATACTGGACTTGGCGTCATCATGTCTGAGGTCTATAATTCGGTTTCTTAAATTAAAACGTTATGTCTTGTCTGTTTCGCATTTAGTAAGTACCTGGTAAGTTTGCTGTATAAAACTATACAAGTCTAATACAAGAACAATTTGATTGGCCTTTTTATGGTACTATGCCTCTAAAATAAAATCGGAATCTTTAAAGAGACATAAATCAATAAAACCAAAAAATATTGAAAACGATATACTCAGGTCTAGTTCTTTGAAGATGTGAAAAAATTAAATTTCATAGCTTCGTAAAAAGGATATGGCCGTTTAAGTAGCAAAACGCATATTTATACACTCTCAAAGGAATCAAAATTGATAGGATACCTCTCGTTGTACGTTATGACTGTTATTCAGAATTTCGTTGACACACCAATGAAAGGAATACCTCAAGTACGCTGACCCGTAAAAGATTTATTTGTGTAACTAAAAACGCAGGATTGAAAAATTATAAATCGTAATGAGTGACGTCATGGTCTTATGCGGAATGTAAATATGATATGTCCAGCTTCGGTTCGTGCATCAGGCAAAACTGAAGATTTATGTTTAAATATGAGTGTGACTTCAAGTTTTTACCTATATGTTTGCATCGCTTTGACACATAATTCAACCCCTATTGATATTGTAAATGCGAAAGTAATTCTCTTTGTCTGTTATGCGTTCAGGCCTAAACCACTAAGCAGATTTTTAATAAAGAAAAATGGTATCTATTGGTAAAAAAAATACGCGATAAAAGGGTTGAAGGGCTTGAGATAATTAATAAAGATTTGTATGGTAGTTCATAAATGAGTGAAACTTTACCATATGGACGAAAAAGAGGCCAAAAGCTAGTTTGGTATAGTCAGTAGACTCTATAAAATTAAAACATATACTACAGTTTATTAAGTTTTGCTTGTTTTTTAATTCAATATATTTATCTGTAAAATAAATCTTTTAATTATTATAATAATAATAATAACTTTATTTTCAATAACAGTACCTTTTTTGTTATTGTTATTTTCTGTGCTTTAAACAAATGCTTTTTCTGCATTAATATTTTATTATATATCTACCTAAAGTCAAAATATCGAATATTACAAAATGGATATATTTCAATTTCAATTTTTTAAACATTTTAATTAAAAATATTTTTCAGTATAGCATTGTGAATGCAAAATTGATAAAATACACTAATTATAACAAATTTTCATCTTTATTGAAAGTTTAAATATTAGTACAAATATTTCTTTCGGCGGTTTGGGCGGATTGCTTGAACATTAATGAAAATACGCTCTGTGGTAGCGAAAATATAACAAATGCTTGAGAAATTCGTCAGTCCTGTTAGGTCCTAGGTAGCTCAATGGTTAGAGCAGTTGCCAGGATTGCGAAAGATCATGGGATCGAGGCCTATCTCAGAGTGCAAAGTACAAAGTAGATGTTTTAAGCATTTTTCATTAAGAACATTTTCCGGTATGGCATTGCGAAGGCAAAATTGGTAAAATACAATAAGTATCATACTCGTTTAAGAAATTATTTATGTTAATTCTTTGCCTCGTAGAACACTACAGCTTACTTGCAAATATATGAAGTCACTACAGTGAAATATTTTCTGTTAGTAGTGAAATTAAAGCAATATTTTCTCAATGTTAAAAAAAAAAATTAAGTACTATTGTGTACTCATTCTCTGTCAGCATATTTATAATATAATAAAGAAAGACATGTTTTTGTTTGTTATCAATTTCAACCATATTATATTTGGGTATGCTTTACTTTTACTTAGAAAGGGTATACAGGAATTACCAATGACGCTCGTTACTATCTACTGAATTAATTGGAAAATGTAAAATTTTACCTATACTACATATCATAAAGTTATACAAGGAATATGATAAAATAAATCTTAGTTTACATTTGCTATAGTTCCGTGTTATTTGGCAATTTTTAGCGTGCTAAGAGAGTCCTAAATTAAATGAACGTTATGAGTCAATATATCGTATATTTGCAATGCAATTTTTATCAAAATAAATAAAAATCACGAATATGTATAATATTTGAGCTCTTCAACTTCGATTTTATAATGGTTATCGGTGGTTTATTTGGAAACAGTGAATAATGACTTTCTTTTTATATACTGTGTCTACTTTACGTGCGACAACTTTTTTACTTTTAATACACGTAACCGTGAATTCTGACCAGCAACCAAATAATTTTTAACGTATCAAAAAGCACAGTATACATTAGCTTTTTCAGTATAGTTTGGAAGTAAAAAGTGAATTGCTAAAAACAATAAAAAATAAATGAAATAAAACAAGGCACGAAAGTGTGTAACGTCATAAGAAACCTTGTTGACTGCTGTTCGTTGGATGCCTCTCTAATGTAATAAAACGTCGAAACTACACAATCATTTTGTATCATTAAAACTGAAAGAGTACTTTCATCGGTTGATAGGGCCCGTATTGCGGCGTCTTTGAAATGAAATAAAAAGAAACATTTTACTATCACATGCAGAATGAGATCTACGATGGGACGAGCATGCCCAGAAAGAACCTATTCACTCTTGCTTTAAATAGATCCGGGATATATTCACTCGAGAATATAGACTCCGGCAGGGAGTTCCACTCTTTGGCAGTGCACATAAATATCTACCAAATGAGGATGGTACCGTAGTGCGTCTAGATTACGTATAGTTAAATGGTGCAGTTGACTCACTGAGTTCGGTATCGCAGTCGGTGTATTCTTGGTTGCAGTCAACCGTGTAGGCGGATGCGCGGGCGACTAGCGCCAGCGCGCACCACAGCGCTACTCTTCCACTGACCATGCTCATCACCGCATCATAACCTGAAACAATATAATATATCGCACGTTTAGAATGACAATATCACTAAACAAAAACGACGTATTTTTTACTTTTGGCAACATTTTTCTTTGTTAAGTATAAACTTTAAAATGCAAAGATCCCTGTGAACGTAGCTTGCATAGAAACGGCTAGCTGACGTAGTGACAATACGTTGTTTAGAGGAGCTGATTACAATTTCTTGAACTTTAAACGCTCATTACTAAAAATCTCATTTTTTGCATTGTGTCACTATCATTCTCAACGTACGATATCATCATCAGCCTATTCATGTTCCAAATGGTCTTCTATGGACAGATTTAAAAGGTCATGACTTATGCATGACTTACGTGACCATTTTATTTTAACAACAAACGAAACATTTTTTTAAGAAAAAAAAAACTTTCCATTTCATTTTGTTTTAGTGATGTTCTTGTAATTAAAGGCAAAACTACCTAGCCACCACAGTCTTAAATCTTTTCTATTTAATATACCAATTCAATGTCGTCATATTTTATGCTGAAAAGGTTTGATATTTTTTATCATTTTCACAGCATGACTTAATAAATAAATACAACTAACCTGTCGCAATTCGGCATTGATTCGAGGGATAAATGAAACTTTATAATTCATTGCTTAGATTTATGAGTAGCTAAAGTCCTCAAAGATACTCTTTAAATAGTCAGTAATTTCTTTGCCAATATTTTAAGTAAACGTCGATGTTGAAAACAATGAAAGATGTATCCGTGTTATCTTAGCTATTGCAAGCAAATATCTCGCCAACGGCATGCAGGTATTCATTCATTTTACAAAGTTATTATTTATTTCCAAACTTCGCAGCTTCAAACCTTTTGTTGTGTGGGATTCTGAGTTCAGATATAAGCAAAGACAATTAGAAACATACCTAATAAGTACGTGATAAATTTCAAAATTGAAAAGATGTTTATTTTCACTTCTGAATTATTCGTCTCATAAAAGTATTTGCGTGTTCAAACACCTTAAATTTCGAAGTTTTATTTTTCGGGTTTATTTCCATTTAGACAGATTCACCTTCAGAGTGAAGTTCAGAGCTTGTAACAACGACAATACTCAATATAAATATTTCAATTTCATTTTTGGAATGTGTAGATGGAATAAGGACGGCAAATTCATTTTATATTTTGTTATAAACTTTCAAAAATCGCAAATGCATTTGCGTAACCTGTTTTTCTTAAATTATGATGACTCGAAAACCAGTATATTAAGTAATCACTCATTCCTTATTATTTTTCAGACCCTTTCATTAAAACGTATACATTTTAAGAAAACAAAACTTTCGCGTTACATTATATTAGATTGTAATTAACAGGTATTAACGCGATATAGATTGATTGAATTAGGTTTTTGCTACCTATACTTCTAGACCTTTCGACCGGATTACACTGGCCGTGGTTACGGGCTGACTGTTGCTACTAGAACTGAGACGTATTTACTGGAATAAGTCTTTGGTATCAGTTTTTGCTTGAACATCTAAATACTAAGTATCGTATAAGCAATCAACGCGTGTTGAGTATTTAGAAGTATCGACTTACTCGTTACTCACACAAATCCCGAGACTCGGAGACGCGGACGTAGACTCAGGCGTCCAACGCATTTCGAATACTTAGGAGTCTCGTATTCACACACAAACACAAACTCGGAGTTGCCGAGACGCGAAGACGCGGACACAGACTTAAGACGCCCAACGCGTTTCAAGTATTTAGAAGTCTCGTACTCACACAAACTCGGAGACTCCGAGACGCGAAGACACGGAGGTGTTCGATCTTAATGTGAATCAATTCCTATTCCTAGGGTCAAAAGTTATGTGATAAAATTGCTTTTTGTTTCCACAGTAATTAGGTAAGCATCCTACGCCATCACGTATTAAATGTAAATAAAGTCTATAATCTAGCTTCTAGCTCGGACCTTTGCTTTGTCGTGTATTTGATTAATCAAATCAGTCGTTTCGACATTTCCTATTGTTTACCATTGTAAAAACTAGTACTTAATAGATGCTTACACGTAATAATAAAAATAATATTATAATATTTTTTATGGTATTGGGAGTGTTTCGTCTAATTGATGTAATTTATTGAGTGTAAACAAATCGTAGTCTAGCGAGGATTTATCTAAACACTGAAGTAAACAACTAACAATAACATCCAATGTATAATAATTATTTGCCGAGCCAATATATGTGTTTAGAAATGAAATCGAAAAGATAGTAAGGTAGGTATAGATAGTGCAATCCACAAAGAGTCACATTTTTTTTTCTTACTATATGCTTGAATGCTTGTGAAGTCGTCAGTTTCTTTATGTCGTCAAAGTAAAGTCATTCGTGATACAACTCCCAACCGACAATAACTTCGATTTATGTCGCGAGACTTGGAGGATGTCACTGTCTAAAAACGCGTACTTCTAAATACTCGTGGAATAAGTTTACCGAATAAGCAGTTTGGCATATTCGTACTTGCAATACTCAGTACGCGTTTGGCTTAGTACGTCTCATCTCTAGTTGCTACGATGCTCCGTCTCCTCCTCTGAAGTGCAATTAGTGCGAGATGATAGCGCATAAAACATACATACATAAACACACACATATATACATACACACAGACACATCAAACTGAGAACCTCTTTTTTGAAGTCGGGTAAAATACCTTAGCCACTAATTTTAGGAACTCATTTTTTAATTGTAAAATTTGATTCTTACTTTCTTAGTTTTTAGGTGTATATTTTGCAATTTTTAATAAACTTTATATTAATATTTCACCTCGTGAATACTCCAAGTTAATATTTTTTGTCATAAATACTTCACTGAACAATTCAAAACCTTTATGAGCATATATAATTTCAAACAATTAGTTAATTTCAGAAAAATCAGGGTACATATTGACGTAACGATTAGGTACTTGCGCTCGCGTACTGTTTCGATCGAGAGAGAGAATATGGTACAAGACATAATTTTATTAGTAACCTTATATAAGGATTTACAGCAGTTTGGTTTAAAATTATGTTACTTAGGTACACCGATATGCAAAATTGCATCTTCGAAATTATTTTATGGATATTGATATAAAATTAAAATATTTTATTAAAAAATAGAAGACATCGTGAAATGGATGGATTGGTATCGCTTAAAACATTATAGATTTTTGTCAAATAATTCATAATCATGATTGTTTTACAGTAGAAACTTATTCGTTGCTTTAAGTTTTCTTAAGTACGGTACATATTAGTTATAGGTATTTATGACTTTTTCTATTTCATAACATTAAACTGTCTTTGGAGGAATTTAGGAATCTGTTTGCCAGAATTCGTGATCAAATATTATGTACATACACGTAAGGTCCTTGAATCTATATGTATGACACAAACCGCACTATGACCAATCAAACCACATCACAGAAATTGGTGTCAGGTGCCATAAATACCGCTAAGATCCAGTTACAAGAAAAACAAGATAAAAATGACAAACTTCAAAGTATTCGTGAATGAAAATTTAAGTTAAAGTGTAACAGTTTTACTAACCGTAAGTAACGGTCGAGATTTCTTTTTAAGATAGTATTTTTTTGTTGATCGATTTTAAAAAAGTATTAATTTGTGAAATTGTTATAATATTCGTTAATAAGAGTTTGAATACCAACTTAATGATAATAATACTGTTAAGCAACAAATAACGGAATCATAAATTTATATTAAATTATTATCGAACATTCATATTTTATACTTATCCGCAGACCACTTATTGAATAAAATAAAAGTCTTAAAAAGGTTTTAACCTATATCTACAATTAAATACATAAAACAAGAGAATGTATAATATTATAAGGATATTTTAATCATATTTACATCTATATTTTAACCGAAAGAAATATATATATTATTTTATTATTATTGAAAAAAATCAAACAGTTGCATCACACAACGAAATATTTATGCAAATTATATGGACAAAATTAGAAAGTGTTTTCCAAACATTAATAATAAAACGTCTTGCCGAGTGATTCACCTGTCCGATACAGATGGCCCATATGTTACTTGCCTTTGTGTTTGTATATTGTATTAAAATTAGTCGTCGCTTTCGCACAAGGTCGTTAGCGACAAAAAATACATATCCCTTTCGTTTTCTTTCAAATGAGGACATATTTTGATAGATAGTTCTATAACTCCAAACAATCATTTAGTTCGCAGATCAGAATTAAAAATGATATAACTAGTTCCCACGTTATTGTAAACTAAGAGCAGCTCTATTCGCTTGGAATAGGATATGTATTAGAATGTAACAAACAATTTTAAGCGTTGGACGCTGGACTACGACAAACATTTCAAAACCAAAATTAGCTAAACTGGGGGCCTATTCTACTAAATAAATTTTGTTTAAATCAAATCGAAAACGGATCGAAACCAAACGTATGACAACGTATGTCGTATGTCACTTAGTAGAATAGAAAAACCATTAAAAACTGTAGTTTCGTTCGGTTTCGATCCGTTTTCGATTCGATTTAAACAAAATTTATTTAGTAGAATTGGCCCCCTGGCTCAGCCATTCTCGAGTTTTATTGGAACAAACGAACAGCAATTAATTTATATATTATATATATAAGACAGAGCCCACAGAGCCGATCTGTTTGTTGACCTCATCGACCAGTGTGACTGAGCCATATAGTATAAACAATCTGGAGGTCATCAAATAATACCGTGATACAAAATATCCATTAAGTTGAAGTTAATGATTTTGTTTCCTTTTGGTTCAAAAAACCTTGAATAGGTGACAGTTTTAGCCATCATTTAGGACTGACCGTCTGCGGTGGATTACGTTCACTAGACTAGAAACCAACGAGCAGTAATTTGGGCCGTTGGTTTTAATACATTATTTACTCTCACCTCACAGTTAGATCGCGGTTCAGTACGCTCTGTAAAGCCGCTATTTAGGTGAGTATGCAACTATAGAATATTATTTATTAACCTCTTAATATTTAAATGGAAAAATTAGGGATACCAAAAAACGATAAATGGGGGTTACGACTATTTAGGTACATAGTCGTAACACCAACATTTATCGTTTACTTGTATTTTTATAAGTCTTACTACATTTGACAATTTGAGTACGAAATCTTTATCTTCATGAGCTACATTTTATCAATCTACTGATATTTGATGTAAAACTTCAATAATAGTCTATTTATTTGACTTGAAATTTTTAATATAAGATACAAAAAAAATAATGATAGTTAAAAAACAATAAACGCTAACATATTCAATAAAACCAACAATTTCTTAATTTTTAATGTTAAAAATCTACGGAGGGTTTCTGATAAAATAAATTCTTTATTTAGTTACCTCCGTTATTTGTTATATTAAAGAGTGCATACGAAAATAAAAAGTACTGATAATAAGTTTAAAAAGAAATATTAGAAAAGCTGCCCGCAAAATTTACAAAAACAGATATAAATTTTTTAAGGTAGAAATGGAATAAATAGATTATGGCCAAAATCAAATGGTTGTGATGTTGAAAGTTATTTGTTCATATTCCACATTAATTTATAAAATCATAATATAAATCTGTTTTCGGTATCTTTTTTTTTCTGTTTTATAAATATAAATACTATTATACTTTGCTTCGTCTTCGAGATTAGAATACTTGTAGTAGCGCGTACCGTGTGGCCATTCATACACTATAGTTGAGAAACACATAAATAAAGGAAAAATGAAATACATTTTTTAATTTCTACTTTTCTATTGGCAACACTGGTCGTCGCCATTTGTCATTCGCGTTTCAGTGCCCGGCCGTTCGACACATCTCTGTGTGGTATATTAGGAAAATAAGATGCCTAAACGTAAAAATAAAGACAGTGACGATTATACGAGGGTCAAACTGAAAGTTCTTAGAACTGGCCACTTATAAACAATATAATAAAAAAATAATTCTTAAATTTGAAAATATAACTCTTTGCGAATATTACTGAGTATATATTTCATTCATTTGTCATTTGTTTTACGATTTGGCGGCAAATTGAAAATTGTCTGTGTCACGTCATCATGAATTTAACACGAGAAAATTTTCGTGCAATGATTTTTTATGACTTTCGATGTCATTTAAGTCAACAAGAAAGTTATGATAGACTACGATTGGCCTTTCACGATGAAGCCCCATCTCGTGCGACTGTTTACAACTGGTTTAATGAGTTTAAACGTGGTCGCACTAATCTCACTGATGATTTACGTGAGGGACGGCCTTCTACGGCGACGACTGAAGATAACATCTGTGTTGTGCGGCGTATGATAGAGACTGACAAAAGAGTGACCTATCAACAGATTCGGACAAGCTTAGGCATCGGTATGAGTCAAGTGCACAAAATCCTCCACGAACATTTAGCGGTCAGGAAGCTTTGCGCCCGGTGGATACCTCATAATTTGACTGAGGCTCAAAAACTCCATCGTGTGGATTGGTGTCGTAAAATGATTGAAAGATTTAACGGAGGTGACTCAAATGCTGTGTTCGACATACTAACAGGTGACGAAAGCTGGATTTACTGTTATGATCCTAAAACCAAAAGACAATCTGCTCAGTGGGTGTTTCCTTTCGAGGAGTTGCCAACTAAAGTGAAGAGAGATCGAAGTGCGGGAAAAAAAATGGTGGCCTCGTTCTTTGGAAGGATAGGTCATTTTGCAACAATTGTGTTAGAGGATCAAAAAACAGTTTCTGCAGAATGGTACACTACCAATTGTTTGCCACTTGTCTTGGAAAAAGTTCGAGAGAAACGACCTCGCAGTAGGATCCTCCTTCACCACGACAACGCCTCGTCGCACACCGCCAAGCGAACGATCGACTATTTGGCGACATCAAACGTTGAATTACTGGGTCACCCGCCGTATAGCCCCGACCTCGCGCCTTGTGATTTTTATTTATTTCCAAAAATTAAAGAAAAACTTAAAGGAAAGCGGTTTATGAATGCTGAAGAAGCGGTGGCTGCGTATCGCGATGCCATTGAAGAGACCCCTAAGGACGAGTGGGCAAAGTGCTTTTCCCAGTGGTTCCATCGCATGCAGCGGTGTATTGACGTGAATGGACAATATTTTGAAAAGATATAATAAAACTAATAACTGGCTAATGTAATCAGTTTTTGATTTTCTAAGAACTTTCAGTTTGACCCTCGTATTATGAGAAAAATAAGAAAGTTAGAAAAAAAAGTGAGAAAACGCTCCCAAAAACGATTGATGAGTTCATCTCCAAATAGTTCCGATGCAGGATTGTCATTACAAGAAGGTATGTAGCAAATTATTTTTTCGTAATCTTCAGATATTCGATTTGTGTATTGAATAATCTAATCATAATTCAGGTTCAAATGTGTTGAGCACACTTCAAAGAGAGTGTAGCCTTCACGATAATATACATTGAGGGTAGTTTAATAAGACTATCGCCTTTGTATTCCTATATGAAATGTGTCGAGTTCATCTAATAAGGATGGCACCTTCACAAAAATGACTTAAATTCAGGTTTAGAATTATATAATTAATGGAACGAAATAAGTTATTTAAACTTTTTTCTTATCTCTTCTAGACAACCAACAAAAAGTCATTATGGAAGAAGCCACGACAGTAAGCGATGCTGTAGTGAATTTATCATCTCCAAGAGATATGCAAGATTCTATTTTACACTTAATAGAACCTGAAGCACAAATTATTGAATCAAATATTTCCGAAATACCTTCAATCTCAGTCGACCAAATCGAACCTGAAACTATGTTAGACGATAATATTCTCGAACTTTTGGGTGAAACCCCTTCAAAGAATAAAAAGTATAGTTTACCAATACAAAACGAACTCGCTGTTCGCTGGGAACATATTGCTACTGCAGGTCTACAAAAGGATGTCAAAAAAGAACTGTTCGAAAAATATTTTTTATCAGAAAATTGCCAAAAAATTGGTCCTCCTCGATTAAATGCAGAAATAAAAGCTGCTTTGTCGGATACATTGATCAAAAAGGACAAAGCTATTGAAATTAAACAAAATCAGTTAGCTATTGCTATAACTTGCATTGGTCACGCATTAACTAAAATATTCACTAGTCAGAATAAAGACACCGATATTATAAAACTTTTACTAGATTCCGGCAGAATTTTATGTGACTCTCAGTATGTTGAATCTATGTCCCGCAGAAGTTTTGTGACTTCCACTATAAAAAAAGATATAAAAGATCAATTATACACTACTGAGATAGATAGCTATTTGTTCGGCAAGAAATTGCCTGACACTTTAAAAGCAGCTAAAGCTATTTACAAATCAGGTGCGGAAATGAAAAATACATCTCAACCTAAGACAACCATTCTGCAACCTAGATTTAGTCAAGCTCGGTCTTTAAACATGAGACCTCCTCTCCCACCGGCGAGGCAAACGGGAGCAGGGAGGAGACCGGCAGTTGCACAACAGCCTCGCAGATACCAAACCCCCTCACTACCTCCGCCGCATCCAATAGCATATCAAACGCCGCTGCCGCCGCCTCCGCCGCCGCCGCCAATGCCGCCTCAGCGCTCACGCGGGCGCACACAGATACGCCGTTAGATGAGGTATACCGCACAGCCGGTAGGTTATCCTTATTTTATGAAAGATGGAAATTTATAACCGACGATAGAAATATTCTTTCTTGGATTAAAGAAGGTTATAAAATACCTTTTCATACCACTCCTCAACAGCATTGCAAGTTTTTACCCAAAAAATATTCCGCTAAAGAAATTAATGAATTTCAAACTGTTATCAACGAATTATTAGAGTCAGGTGCAGTTTCTGAATGTAGTCCCTGTGATAAGCAATACATATCAGATATCTTTTTAGTGCCAAAACCGAATGGCAAGAAGCGTTTTATTTTAAATTTAAAGTCACTAAATAAATTTATTACAACTGATCACTTTAAAATGGAAGATCTTAGAACGACATTAAAACTGGTTTCTAAAAATTCATTTCTATGTACTATTGATTTAAAAGACGCATATTTTTTAATTAATATAAATGAAGTATATAAAAAATATTTACGTTTCACATTTAATAAAAGAATATATGAATTTAATGTCCTTCCCTTTGGACTTAATACAGCACCATTAGTTTTCACAAAACTAATGAAACCGGTTATATTGTTACTGAGATCATTGGGATATATATCATCAATTTATTTGGACGATTTATGTTTAATATCAAATTCGTTCCGCAATTGCCAGCAAAACGTTACTCAAACAATAATAATATTGGAATCATTAGGTTTCGTTATAAATTATGAAAAAAGTAATTTGACGCCTAATACTATATGTAAATATTTGGGTTTTATGATTGATACAAAACATTATAGTATTGCCCTTACGGACGAAAAAAGATATCTGATAAAACGAGAAATATCCAAATTTAAAAAATTGAAGTGTTGTTCAATACGTCAGTTTGCTCGACTTGCAGGCCTCCTTACCTCAGCCTGCCCCGGTGTTCAATATGGTTGGTTATACACCAAACATATTGAACGATGTAAGTATTTGGCTTTAGAAAAAACAAAAAACTATGATAGTTTTATGATAATTCCTAATACTTTAGTAACTGATTTTGATTGGTGGTTGAGTCACATTGATACTTCGGCGAATCCAATTAGAGATGATTTCTATTGCATTGAAATCTTTTCTGATGCTAGCAAAACAGGGTGGGGGGCAGCATGCGGTAAGGAGAAAGCTAATGGAAAATGGAGTGATAATGAAAAGAATATGCATATTAATTATCTAGAAATATTAGCAAGTTTTTTTGCCTTACAAGTTTTTGCTCATGCTTTAAGTAATTGTCAAATACTTCTTCGTATAGACAATACAACTGCGATTTCATACATAAACAAAATGGGGGGCGTGCGATTCCCACATCTTACCAATGTTACCAAAAAGTTGTGGGAATGGTGTGAAAAAAGAAACATATTTGTATACGCATCTTACATTAGTTCACAAGATAATGAAGTGGCAGATGCGGAATCGCGACGCTCACATCCTGACATTGAGTGGGAACTAACTGACCAAGCCTTCCAAAATATTGTTAAAAATTTTGGAGTACCAAACATAGATTTATTTGCAACCAGATTAAATAACAAATGTAAAACATATGTATCTTGGCACAGAGATCCTGGTGCTTTTGCTGTTAATTCTTTTACCCTAAATTGGCACAGTTTATATTTTTATGCCTTTCCACCTATATCAGTAATATTAAAGGTAGTTCGTAAAATTATTACCGACAACGCAGAAGGCATAGTTGTGGTTCCCTTTTGGCCCACACAACCATGGTTCCCTATCTTCAAAATGTTATGTAGTCATATGATTATACTTGGAACAAATACAAATGTTTTGACTTCTGTTCCCAACAGACACTTACAACACAAAGTTATGCTGGTAGCCGCGAAATTATCCGCACAGCATTATCACGAAGAGGTATCCCAGCAAGTGCATTAGATATTATGTGCGCTTCAATATCGGACAACTCAATTAAGCAATATGGAGTAGTTTTTAAAAAATGGTCGGATTATTGTAATAATCATAATATTAATTTATATGAAGCGTCAGTTCCCCATGTAATTTCATTTTTGACAAAAATTTACCACACCGGAGCACAATATAGCACATTAAACAGTTACAGATCTGCTTTATCCTTGATCATAAGTAGTAAAATAGGGGCTGATGACAGAATCACAAGATTGTTTAAGGGATTTTACCGCCTTCGTCCGCCGTTACCAAAATATAATGTTACTTGGAACCCTTCTATTGTATTAAAATTTCTAGAATCCTGGTATCCTAATGATAGTATTAGTTTAGAAAATTTGTCCAAAAAAGTAGTTACTCTACTAGCACTTGTTACTGCACATAGAGTGCAAACATTAAGTAAAATTAAAATACAGAATATTCAATATATTAATAACGAAAAAGTCATTATTAAAATACCCGATTTAATAAAAACGTCACGAGCTGGATCACTCCAACCCTGTCTGACAATTCCATTTCTAAAAGAAAAAAAGCATATCTGTCCAGCAGACGCATTATCCATGTATTTAGAAAAAACCAGTAATATTAGAAATAGTGATAATTTATTTATTAGTTTTAAACACCCTCATAAACCAATTTGTTCTCAATCCATCAGTAGATGGATCAAGGAAATCTTATTTAAAAGTGGCATAGATACTAGCATATTTACTGCTCACTCAACAAGACATGCTTCAACATCTTCCGCTTATAGACAAGGAATTAATCTTGATCTCATCCGTAGGACAGCAGGATGGTCAGATAGATCCTGTGTATTTGCTCGTTTCTACCACAAAACTGTGATTACAGATGATAATAATGATTTCGCTATGTCTATTCTAAATCAAGATTCTAAGTAAAGAGTTAATAAGTACGATGTGATTTTTATAAGATTGCTAATATAGCATTTTTTATGAAATGTTAGCTTTATATGTTTATAAAAATTATAGTATAAATAAATATGTTTAGATTACATAAACAATATTAATAAATGATTTTTTTTTTATATAAATTCCATGTCTCTAAAGATCTACAAGTATTCTAATCTCGAAGACGAAGCAAAGTATAATTGATGATTAAACGAACTTACCTTAAGTGATGTTCTATCATAATTATACGATGGCTTCGTCTGAAGAGATTAGCTCCCCCCCTCCCTTAACCCAAAGAAAAATTTATAAAAAAAAATAAAAAATAAATAAAGGTTCTGAACTAAATGACAAATGGCGACGACCAGTGTTGCCAATAGAAAAGTAGAAATTAAAAAATGTATTTCATTTTTCCTTTATTTATGTGTTTCTCAACTATAGTGTATGAATGGCCACACGGTACGCGCTACTACAAGTATTCTAATCTCTTCAGACGAAGTCATCGTATAATTATGATAGAACATCACTTAAGGTAAGTTCGTTTAATCATCAATTATAGGAAAGCGTTATTTTGTGTTATCAAAGCGTTTCGAAAGTTTCCGGAGAGAACATTTTATGAAGTTGACCTCAATTATGTACCTATATTTAACTGATTGATACAAATTTCAAATGAAATTGGTGCCGGGACTACATACATTATTATCATTTCCTTAATTATACTCAGTGATTTGTCACTTTGTAATGTATTTTTTTGTTTAATTTTAATATATACATAAATATAAATAAATCTGGATTTAAACATTAAAAATTATTGAATTTAAATACATCGAATTCTCAAAAATTTATAATAGAAACTAAAATATGCAACTCGAATTAAATCTTGATCAATCATCAAATAATAAATACATAGCCATAATAATTACCACAAGTTACTCCTTACTCAAGTTTCCACATGCTCAGGGCGCTACCATATTGATAAAAAATAGCGATTTGATGATATGCTACGTAAATATCACCGTTAATCTTTTTTCTATTGTTTTTATATGAAAAAAATATAGACCAAATAAATATTGGAAAGAAACATTAACAATCCCCACCCCAGTAAGAATTGAACCTAACTGATCTTCAAGCAATTTAGCAACCGATTTTTCTGATTGTGATTATATGTGGGAAAATATACTTACATATAATATTTCTCTTTGTATGTTGTTTAATATTGAAATCTTCCAATAAGTAGTTTTACATTAAATCATGAAGTTGAAAAAGTAAGTCCATATTTACGTATACCTTAAATTGCTTAATGATTTTTTCTACTTATAACATCGTTTGCTGAAATAATGTCATTGAGAAGCATCAATGAATATGTGAAACAAAATTTAAATAAAGTGAGTAAAAAGGAATTTATTCGGTTGCCCGGTGGTATTATTGCGGAGAATATTGAATACCATTACTGTGACTTAATCGCTTAATAAAAGTCATATTTCTTAACCGCTTCAGCTTAGCACCATGCGCAAGCCCGGCCCATTACCAACATAGTTCCCATGTAAACAATACTTAGCTTGTTCCACGCGCTTTTTTACCCATTTAACCCGGTCAGGGATTTTGTAACTATTGTGTCTGAGAGCTTTGGAAAGAGTATTGTTCCAATATCTTTTGTTACAGTTCAAACATGCTTGATTAATCACTAACTAGCTGTAACATGATTAGCAACTATCGCGACTGTTTGTTTCTGAATATATTCTAGTGAGAGCACTTATAAATAGAGTTAACTCCTTTAATTCATTCTTTTTTTTTCATTCTTTATAAATGCTGATTGGATAGTTATATAATTAAATGAAATAATAAAAAATAGAGATAGTTAGGTAAGTGTTTTAGATTATATAAATTATACAAAATGAATTAAATGAAATGACTTAGACTGATAAAGATATACACACTGACCACGTGCTGATACAAAATTATTAGATATTCGTGCAGAACAGAGCAATTTCATTATTTTATTCTTAGATATTAAATTTAATTGCTGCTATTATATATTATTATGTGAGCATGATGTAGAATTGTACATCCTGCTGCTTAATTTTCCTCAAGTTTCCTCAAGTTTCCTCAATTTTGTTCTGGAAGATAGAATCTAAATTATATTTTGTTTCCACAGTAGTTATGCAAAATAAGATTTTTGGACAGCAATAAAAGTTGCTCTTAGTATTCTATCTCTATATCAAAAACTTCAATGTATAAATGGATATTTGGATATTTTGAAATAATGGAACTAGAGATTTAATTTTATAATCTGCAAGAATTTATTACCAATATCAAAAAAAGTTAATATAAAGAAACTAACAAAAACCCATTCCAGTTAAAACCAACCTTATTCACCGGTTATAAAGTTGCAGTACCTAGGTATTATTTTGCTGATGCTATCATAACTGTCAAGATTCGTTATCGGCGCTCATTGACAAGGCTGATGACTCTTTACACCTACCGATCCGATTTAACGAGTATTTATTTTGTAGACGTCGGGACGTTTTTCAATGTATTTAAATAACACATTACCTACTGGTAATAAAATTAGTGTTCAAGGTAAAAATATTATAATGAGATATGTTTAATTCTTCTTATAGAAATATAATATAATGTCTTATCAATTAAATCAAATAAAAACAAAATGAGTAGTAAAATAAAAGTCTGCAAACTTTTAATGTAATTAAAATATCTAGTAGGTATCTATTCTAATGAAATAGATTATGTTAAAATCTGTACTAATTTGTGCTACGATTATTTTACAGCTATAGAAGCTATATGTAAACTTCATTATCTAACTCAATTGTTTAGGATATTTCCATTAATTCCAGTTAAGCATCAAGCTAAATAAATAGTAATGTATATAAGCAATGCTTCATAGACAATTGATTTGGCAATTTTAAGGTTGAAAAAATATGAAAAAAATTGCAAGGACAATAGTAAAAGCAACAACTTTATTTTTCTATATAAACTGTTCATAGCTTTCAGACAGCTTGCGTTCAGATGCGCATTATGAAATTCATCGGTTTACCTAATATTCTATAAATTCTTAAATATAGAAGTTAAACATTACCTGATACTTACATCTACTATTCTTCAGATTGTGATCGGATCGGAATATCTGTTGAATGCTAATTATGAACTTTCCAACAGGTTTTAGCGATGCGCGAAATCATTCACGAAAGGAACAATCATGACTTCAATGAAAATAAGAATCTTTAAATACAATAAGCTTTTTATTTTTAGAAAACTTATAGCAACATGCTTTTTTAAATGTATATGAGAAATTTCGCTTCATAATGACAGCTTTAATACCTACTTAATTTACCTGTCTATTTGCTGTCAAATAAGAATTCTACCTCTTATAGTTTTTTAATACCTATGTTTAATTAATTATTAATGTGACTTCAAAATAAGTCATTATCAAGTTCATTGACCTATGCAGAATATGTTGACAAACGTATTTAAAGCGGCATACACGACATAATATTTATCCTTTTGTTTCAAAATTTCTGTATATAAACAAAAAAGCTTCTCATACTATACGGTCTATTCCTATAAACCGTATGGTATGAGTATGATAAAGTACCTTGTTTAGTGAACTTAAGGTTCACATTGATTGTTGGCGATAGTCATTATGAATGCATGAGCGCACAGTTCCCATAGCATTACGCAACTTAACCTTGAAAGTTCCCATCGACTTAGGGTCAACTAGCTATGGGTTTAGCTGTAGTAGCTTTGGGTTAACACACATTGCATACTTGATGGTGTAATATAAGACATATTTTAAATCAATATTGGGCAAAACGCATAGATATTTTTACAAACAAGATCACTGCTCCGATCTCAAGTATACCTATAAGTAATAGAATTTAATATCATGAGATTTTAGTATGCAGGCGGTTTCGGGGACAATAAATCGATCTAGCTAGGTTCTATTTACAAAAAAAAGCCGAGTAAAGCTGGATGACCACATCCAAGTACTTAAGTATCAAATGAGTTCGTGTGGGTGTGTTCCGAAAAGAGGATACCGAGATTTTCCCATAATATGGCAATTATTTCTAAATCGATTCGGATTTAATTGCACTTGCAATACATAACATAGCACTGATTCCAAAGCAATAAAGGACAGGGTCGCCTAAGACATCGTCGATGTCATGCCGATATTTTATTTCATTTTTCTACTTTAACATATACTTTAGGAAAGGCGAACGAACGATAAAAATAATGATTGCGGATTTTATAGCAGTGTTACCAATTTAGTCATAGTAACTAAAACGAAATGTCGTCATAAAATCGCTAAGATGTCGTATCCTATGGCTAGAATCTAAAGGAAAAATCTAAAAAAATAAAGACAGTTAGGCGGTCGCTCTTCAGAAGTGAAGATTGGGTACATCAGAGGAAGCGTACAAGTTAATTAAAAGCTGATGGGATCCTTACGTTAAGTTGTGAAGTAATGCTCGCCAATCACATCGTAATAAAGAAATGAGAAAAAGAGTAGGCCAAAATGATAATAGAGTCGTGTAAAACTTTAAAATAGGGCCGGTGTCTATGTGAACGCAAATGCCGGACGCAAAAATTACTAAACTGATTTAAGGTGGAAGTGAAATTATGTTGAAACTGGGGATTGCCCAAACATAACTTTCACGGTCAGAGCGATCATGTTATATCGGAGGACATTCGGAGAGTGATGTCAGACGCAATAAAAATTAAAATGAAAGACTATACTGGATATATATTTTTTTTGTGTTATGGGGTAACGTTAAATTAGAATTCAACGATAGTTGTAAAAACAATTAATTACGCAGCAGATTCGCAGGACAGTCTGTAAAATCCATTACCGCATACGAATTTCTCGATTTTATGTGGACTTCCGTTTCTTTCATTAAATAACATATTAATGTCAACTTATCATCCACTGTGGCAAAGTTGCATGCCCGTACCCCAGTAGGTCACACCTGAGTACAGTAACGCTTTTTCATCGGAAATTTTGCCACATTAATTTGTCTCGCATCGAAACGGGATATGTTGTGCCTTAGACACAGTAAACGGCCTACAAACGTGTAACAGATCGCTTGAGAAACTGCGTAAAGGTCCAAATGCTAGATGTGTAATTATTATTTCACCTTTTTGTGCTATAAAGGCATTAACTTGTTAGAAAGAGTTCGAAATAACATATAATCGTCGACGATGGGAGAGATGATGAGCTTGGAAAAGGAGAATGGAGAAAATCGATAGATATGTGACGAAAATGAAGTGAGCGGGACACATAGAAAGAAGGACCGGTGGCTGTAGGGGTTGGGATGGAAAAGTTCTGGAATGGCGTCCACGTACCCGTCGACGCTCAGTGAGCAGACCCACATGATTGACCGACAATGGTATAAAGGTTGGAAGAAGTCACTGAATGAGGGCAGCGCATCGCAGAACCGAGACCTATACTCAGCAGTGGGCGTAGTTCGGCTACTGATTATGATGATTATTATGAATGTGTATTAATGGGAAAAAATGGGTTAGAAAAAAAACAATCTTATGAATGCTTGCGACTGGACCTAACTAAAATTACGAACTCTGATAAAATATTTACACACAAATACTTTTTGTAAAAAAAAACTACACTACATGTTATGCTCACTGCGTTAACTCTCCCTAAACATAGTAACTTTTCTATTCTATGAAGTAAATTATAAAAACTGATATGAGTAGGTTGCAGTCTTTTATAGCTCTGTAACAATTTTACCTAATAACTGTCTGGCGTCATAGATGGACATAAAAATATGTCAATTTACTCTGTAATAAGTTTTACATGACGATAAAAGAATCAGTTCTAATTGTCCCTACTTAATACGCTGGTACTTTGTATATTTTCGTTTGGTACACGAGGGCAACAAATTCCTCGCTAACGTCGTCTTAAGAACTGGTTCTATCAACTTTACTTGTCATACAACAAGTAGACGAAAATAAACAGCTATTTTACCATACAAGAGTTACAAGTAACACAAAAATAGTCATTTATTAAATATTTTTAAATATACAAGAATCGACAATGATTTCCCATATTGGATACAACAATATAATTATACTTTTAATAATTTTATTCGTTCTTTGTAATATAGGAATAATTTGTAATTAATGGACAGATTAGTGAACTGTAAAGAAAGTGCTAAAATGACCCATCAAGACGATGTCATTTACTCCCGAGCTTTAATAGCAAATAGATATCGAGTTATAGTGAGTTTTTAGCGCCACGTATTATATATACTTTTCACTTCGAATGTGATAAATAAAGTACGTTCGCAAATTCAATGTTATTAGACAAAAATAATTTCTGAAGATTTCGTGCCAATACTATTTTTTCTTTATAGTTAGCTTCATACACAACACAACCTGAAGAACCTCTGTTGGCAAGATCCAAGTATCACTTAAGAGTTCCTACTCAACTAGTTTTCAATGACTCGATCTATATTACTATGGAAAATCGTATATTTTTAATATGGTATCTAAGGCAAACATTTATTTTACGATTTATTCACTGTAATAACAATATTTCTATTGTATAATAATTAAGTTTAAGTTTGATTTAGAAAAGTTTTATTTGCACTCCGCTGGCGGCCCCGCTAGCGTTGTCCTGTATTATAATAAACCTTTCTCTTAATCACCCTGCATATTGTATACCGCATTATAATCCGTAGTGTAGTTTGAAAGACCTCAGCGCAGAGACAGCAGGAAGCGACTTTTTTTTACTGTATATAGTTAAACAAGCTAAAAACATTTAATTTTATTAGTACTCAAACATATTCTTGTCTTTGCCAACAAACTGGTCGATTCAATCCTTTATAACTGCATAAAATCTGTTGGAATAGTGATCTTTGTATTATATGGACACAACACAACCCACGACGTTTGCCCAATATAGGCATACTACCGACATCACTTGGTTCGTTACAGAAATATTATCTTGACCATTCCTAATGTGGCATGACTGTGCTCGTATAACTGTTTATATCAAATCTTACGATGATTTGCAACATATATTTGTAGGAATTGAGGCTTTTAAAACTGCGATTGACTATCAAACTTTTGGTAAGTATATAAAAAAATTAGAGGCAAACAATGGATTTAAAATAACCAAAAAATCGTACCTACATCGAATTTTGTAAACTTTAGCACGTAAGGTGCATGTTCTTGTTGATTGTTCAAATAAATAAATAAAAAAAATGTGTTACTCACAAATTTTACTAATAATACATATTTATGCCCTACTATTATATCATTATGTTACCTCTTGTGAATTTAATTCTCCCTTAAAAGGATTTTGGATCATGTAAGTAATGTACTATTCCTATACTATTCCATTATTTATTCACTTATATCTCCGGTCTCAATGATGAATTTGCAGTCTGGACACAGTCGGGATATATGTATAAAGAAATCAATGGTCGTGCACGTGTTTCATGTCTGTCACTATTCACGACTCGCTTTGCGTCCGCGCAGACATTTGCATGCAAATTCTCGCCAACTCACTTACTATATGAATAGTTTACTCCACGCTAACTTGACGTGTTTGTTCAGTAAACCATTTTTGTTATAGGGTTGATTCATTGTAATTTTCTTTTTAACTTTAGTAAGATACAATAACGAAATATTTGGATATATAATAATTTAATTAATTAGTTACAGCTATAATATTAAAAAAGAAGAATAAAAATAAAATTTAAGTAGGAAAACTGCGTCAGAAAGAATACAAACAATAATAACGGCTAAATATATACTAAAGTCGGAGCATCACTGTAAAAATATTTTTGGCATTAATTAAAGGATGAATTTTAATTTGGACAATTAAAAGTATTTTTACACCCAAATATTAATTTAATGGCAACGTAAATACCAAAAAATGGTTTCACATGACTCATATTGACAGCCCTGTTACGTGCATGTTGCATTTACCGAGATATGTACGACATAAAGACTATTTTAAGCGTTAACTCGCACAGATATAAGTTGAGTGCGGTGACATCGATTTCGAGGTCCTCCAGAACGACCGTCTAACTTTCACACTCTAACTCTAGCCATAGCTATAACAAAAAAAATATATTGAATTTATCAATAAATAAATTTGTTTGCTATAATTTATGCAGGGAAAGTCACGGGGAAAAAGCTAGTTTCGTAAAAAATGGTTCACAATTCAAGAATAATCGATGAACATACCTACTTACATAAAAATGTAGGTAGGTTGAACATAAAAAAATCCTCCTCTCGGATTTTGAATGAAAGCAAATACGCAATCATTTGTTTTTCTTCGCTGATACAATCATATCATCAAAATATATTAAGGTGATATTTGATGAAAAGCATATTTTGTTTTCGATTTCTATGAAATTTCAATGGGACCACCTAGGTCCGTCAAGCTGTCGATAAAAAAATAATATTAAAAATCGGTCACTAATTCGCGGAAAACATCGCCGTCGAACATATAACCTTCTTCTTTTCGATTTTGAATTGATTACGTAAATTAAATTGATTGTAAATTTTAAAATATGTATATATTTATTTCTGCTTACATTTTACTTGATTTCTTTTCTCTATTATATTTTTATATTAACTATAGTTTATAAAATAATTATTTATAGTTTAAAATATAGCTTTATTTAATAAAACACATTCCACGCGGGATTTCTTTGACTTATATCGTAACATAAATTTTCCATAACAAGTTTTGTCTTTTAGTCCTATACTGTGCCATGTAGCCAAGGAAATAGAAATACTCGAAGCAAAAACATTAGGCACCAAAACCCAATAATTCGGCCAAATACGAATAGTGAAAACGATGCCGAATACGCCGAATACCGAATACCAAACGAATATTTGGCGCATCTGTAATCATTATTATCAGCCTGTTAGCAACTGTATGTGCAAATGAAACCATCAACTTGATGTGCCATTCGAAGCACCGAAGATCACGATTATACATTTTTTTGGTCACCCATCCATTGACCAACCTCCGTAACGTAGACCTAACACGCTATCACGCTGCCGTCGAATTCCTGAACCTGTATAATCTAATAAGTATTACCTATAGTATAGGCACCATTAATTTGACTCATTTTAACGATGTGAAACACTGATAAGCGATTTTTATAATTAGTTTTTATTATACTCGTGTATACTATAGAATACACCACACCAAATATTTTTTTGAGCACGTAAACTGTTATAGATCTATAGTTTTTTATTAATCAAGCTCGTCAAGGCAGAAAATAAAGATAAAGAAAAATCAATTACGCATTTATTTCGTTAAAAGACTGGTGCACGAGATGGATAAGAATTTATATTAACAAGTGCATTATTTCAACTTAACACTATGTTGATCTATGAAAAAATCGTAATAATGTAGGTACGTAATAATATAATGATAAAAACTTTTTAAAAATCAAAGAAAAAAAATTAATCGTAAAACATAATTTCTAGATCAAGATTGTAACCTTAAAGTCTTAACCAATATTAATTTTAATATCAAAACAGTTCTAATTTACATAAATATTAAACAGCATCATTAAAAATTATAAAATATGATTAAATTTATTCTTTTGTTTAGAAATCAGAAACGAGGAGCAACTAAATATCGAGTCACTAGAAACTGCTTGATTATAGATTGACCAATAAAGATAATGAAATATCAATATATGTAATTACGCTTTACATTACCGGATTTTTCGAAATGTAACAAAATCTTACAAAGATACTTAAGACCACTTGAAGAGAGTAGGAAATAATATAAATATGAAAGTTAAAGTCCTAAAATTGTTGTTACAACAAACTTTTTGAATACCGTAAGACTTCATAGTCGCTTTCATAACTTCCCGTCCACCTGTTTGAGTACCGTGTTACATTCATAAAAGTTGAAAGTGTAGTAAACAACACGCATCTATCTACCTGCGAGAGAGCGGCGTCCTTTCTAAGACGATCCAATATTCCTTAAAAAAAACATAAGGGAAATAACCTACCAGTATTTATTAAAAAAAATAAACAGCACACAGTTTTGCCGAAAATAGTATTCACACGAGTTTCCACAAACACAACACTGTTCGGAATTCGAATTGTTTGAGAAATGTATATGTGTCGCGTGGTAGGTGGGCCGCACGTGGTACGTGGTGATGTAGCGACGCGGCGCGCGGCACTGGCGGGACCGGTCCGAGTTTCTCTCCGACCATCGAAAGCGAGCCTTCGAGCCTTTCTTCGAAACATGACCCCTTACCATCGGTTTGTTCGACTCTAAAAAAGGTAAACTATCTTTTTTCAAAGCAATATGAATCTATACAATATCATTGTACATACGTCTTTATTTTTCAATTATTTTTAAGTAGCTCGGTGGCGTAGAGGATAAGCGCCGCGGCCCGCGATCATTGTTGTTAAGCAACTTTCGCAAGGGTCGGTCACGGGATGGGTGACCAAAAAATTATTATCTCGAGCTATTTCGTGCTTCGGAAGGCACGTTAAGCCGTTGGTCCCGGCTGCATTTGCAGTCGTTAATACCCTCCAATCCGCATTGGGCCAGCGTGGAGGCCTGAGCCCCTGCAGTGGGGACGTAAAAGGGCTGATGATGATTCACTTTGCCCCACCACTTTTTGTTAAATTATATTTAATAAAGGTGGCCAAAATGAATAATAACATATTTAAAACCTTGATTAATTAGATCTTATATGATCTGATCTTAATTTAATCATACGAGTATGCATAAAGAACAGGTAAATTTGTATAATTCAGGACTAAAATAAAGTATAACTTGAAAACAGGGCTCTCGATTTTATAAACCCACGATATTACATAAAGTCGAATGTTTAAGTACAGTAATTAATACATATAAGCGGTCTACCATTGAGGAAGTCTAAAAAAAGCACTCAAAAAGTACCTCCAACAGACGGCGACTCTAGCAAAAGTTGATTTTTGCAGGAAACGAATGGACCAAAGATTTCCGTTTTTATAACTAACATATCGCCCATGAAGAGTCAATAAATGATAACTGACATTTTGTCAATTTTGTTTTATTGAATTATTTGTTGTAAAATAGATTACTACACAATAGTGACAAAGATTTTGGGTTTGTTTCTTATTTTTTTGTAAGATAAACAATCATTGCAATGTACTGAAAAAACAATATAATAGATTTGAAACGATTTTTTCGTCTCCTTTCCTCTCCTTTCGTTTCGTTGCATTTTTGCAGTTATTATTTATTGACTCTTCATAGACGATATTAAAAAACTGAAATTTGCAAAGTTCGAAACTTAGATATTGATATCCATATACAAATCTATAGCAAATACGAAAAAGAACAAATAGAATATGAGTTGTTTATTGAGTTTTGAAAACTAATTTACTTTTATACATGAAAGAAAACCGAGAGGGTTTTCATGGAGAAATCAAAAAAGTACCGTAACGACATCTAGTTTATTATATGAGGAACTATTTTTTTTTAATACTTCCTCATTGTGAACTAGTCCACTTATTTATCAGCATTGGTCAGCTATGTAGTCTATAAAAAAACTTGTTTTATAAATAAATGATAAGCGACTATTTACCAGAGATATAGTAAAAATAATGCATTGTGGTTTTTAATATTCGTATTAGTATTTATATGTGGTTTCTTAAATAATGTATAACAGTTTTACTTTTAATGTAGGAAAGTAAATTAGTATGCTAATTCAAATCAATCATTAATAACGTTCTGGTTCCATTGGTAGGAGACGGAGGCTTTCGTTTGACTCACATAGCGATGATGATGATGACGCGCCGATCCGGCTCCCATCAGCTACAGACAATAACACCACAGTAGGAAAACTTTCTATTTTAGTCTACTAAAATATTGTTATCATGAAGTGCTATAGTTAATAATATAAACAAATAATAAGCATTTCTTATATTAAAACAAAGTGCAGAAATTTTATGACATTTGAGCACTTTTTCTACACGCATACGGGTAACTAAACAACGGCACCAGTAATTAAAGTAATACGAATCCCAATATAATGTATCAAAAATATAATATCGATATGTAAAACGTTTTAAATAATTTTAATTTCCAGTAAAATACAGATGAATACTTGTGATTTTAATTAAATTATATTTAATAAAATAAAATATTGAATATAAATCTCTTTGAAAATAAGCAGTTACCACTAAAGAGATGTCTTAATCTTTAATAATTGATTGAGAAGGCACTTATTTTTAATGAAAAATAAACCTACATTACCTATTATTACTTTGAGCAAGTCCTGGTAGAGGCGAAATACGAAGTAAGTATTATACAAATGCATTATATTACATACTGCTAACGGTGTACTGTGCGGCAGGACTAGCTTGATATCGGTCAAGGCGTCCCTCCCAAGGTTACGGTGAATGAGTAGTAGTCAGAATTTGGTTACCGAAGATGATCCATTGGTTACACCAAAACAAAATCCTGGGAATGTTGTGTCTGCTGAAAAGAGAACCTTAAAATACCAATCATATTTATTAACACAGATAATGATAGCAATTCTATTGTATAAACTAGACTTCTATATTTTATCCTATTAAACTGCATTTTAAATTCTGTAAATAGAACGGGACTTACACCCGTAGTCTCTAATCTAGAAGAAGGCATAACTTAACTAGGAAACTGCTAATCTAACGAAATACCCAAGTAGATTAATTTAATTCCATATAAACATTTTGTTTTATCCCTTGACACATTAGTGGACTGCCATAATAAGTAAATGCTTAGCGTAAGGGTCAACATAACGTATGTCCATTAATGTCGTTGGGTAGTAATTGCTTAATGTTGTTAAGTGGTTCCCAGTTATTGGTGAAATTGGAAGATTCCTAGATAATTAGGCGACAGATTTGGGAGACTCTTGTGAGAACGAACATTATTGTATTATAGTTTGCAAGAGTATTAAGTATCTCATATTACTTTTAAACACACACCCGGTTTCAGAATTGAGGATTTAAAGTTAAGAACATCTCAAACTGTACTTAAGCATCACTCAAATATGATTTCGTTTCTGATTATAGTTTTTTTTAATAATTAGCTACGACTTTTGACTTGTGAAAGTTAAAATACTTAAGTTATTGAAAATAATCAGTTGAGATTTTGTGCTTTTCCCAATTCAAGAACCGGCTGATAATTAATATATTATCAGTTTTTAGTCACCTACTGTTAGACTATACGAATATAAAAAGAAAAAAAATTGTTGTTTGTTTTTCAATGAATAGGCCTTGAAACTACTGGAGCGATTTTATAAATTCTTTCACTTACGGAAAGCTACGTACATGCGAATGACATAGGCTATAATTTACGAGGGCAAAGTCGCGGGAAAATAATTAGTCGTGAATAAGTTAATTCTGTTTTTGTTAATTTTTTAAGTTAAATTAACTTATCCAATTTTAAACTATCGTGCTGCATTATGAAATATTTATAATACCGGGTATTAGACGTGATTTTACACTGACCTGCGCCGTTTCGTCCGACGGTGTAACCCACCAGCCGTGGTCACGAGACTGGAGCAGCAAGTCTACGCCTCTGCATCCGAGGTTGAATCTTCTTCCACCCTCAGATTTTTCATCCAACTACCATCACAAACAATACTAACGGTGTCCCTATTCCGCACATGAGCCGTATTCTGGAGATTCACTGATTGCGAAAAAAGAGGTTGCGTTTTAGCAAATACTGATTTTCATGCTTGTGACAATTTATATCCGTCTTTCCGATTTAAGTTATTAGGGTGTTTCTTAATTTCAATCGTCTCACGCACTACTCTTGAATAAAAGTGGCGGTCTGTGGAAAGGACTTGCTTTGACACAAGGCATATAGGCTGACCGTCTACTCACCATAGGATACCTGTGCCTTTTCACTGGCTGCTTTTGTCGTCCTATCACCTGGTATCCGTTTCTATGTAGATACCAATTTACTACAGATTGCAGGTGACGGGGGTGATGATGAGATTTTGCGTTTAGGTATCTATCCGTGTGCGTTGGTTTTTGGTACACACAGTGTGTTAGGGACTCATCAGATTTTGCGGTTAATCGAACATCTAAAAAAAAGGCAATGATTTTTCCGCTTCCATTTCGTATGTAAACCGAATATTTGGGTGAATGCAGTTTAGATGGTTAAGGAGTTGATCTACATGTTGGCCATCCTTAACCACGCTAAATACGTCATTTACATACCTCTTCCAAATACTTCACTATACTAGAGACAAATTGTAGTGCCTTTTCTTCAAAGTACGCCATCCTAATGTTGGCAAGTACTGGGGCTACTGGACTTCTCATTGCTAGGCCATCAATTTGAAGGCAATATTACCCTTGGAAGAGAAAATAGCTGCCCCGCAGACAGTGGTCAAGTAGCTCATCATATTTCATATTATCAGCAAAACTATTTTTCATATTATCCTTTCACTGTAAAACTATTTCATCCATTTCATATGTATATATTATTACATTCTTTATTGTTTTTATATATTTTTTATTTGTTATAATATATTAACGCTATTAATGTATTTATCCTTCTCAATATTGCACCCACTCCCCACAGTATCTATATTTATTATCTAGTTTCACCATAGGTTGCCTGGAAGAAATTGCTGTTAAGCAATAAGGCCGCCATTTGTTTACTCAATGTTTTTAAATAATAAGCTCCTGTAAACATTGTATCATATTAAGTGCAATAAAGTATATTATTATTATTATTATATTTGAGCGGCATCTCGTTATCCGTTAGTATGTCTTTCACTACGCCCAGACACTCCTTAATTGGAACGTTGGTGAAAAGCGACTCCACGTCAAAGCTCACCATTACATCTTCAGTTTCCAAATTTAGTTCCCTTATAATCTGGACGAAATGACGCGAATCTTTTACAAAAGACGGCGTTTTTCCCACGAGTGGCTGCAATGTGTTTTGCAAGTTTATAAGTTGTAGAAGAAATTTAACCTACGATCGGTCGCAGTGGCGCTTTTGTTCAAGGTTTTCACCTATATAGCATTTTGAATGCACCACTGATCTTGTCAGGATTCACTCATCATAATCATTATTAATTTTCATAAGGTTGCATTTATCTCAGAATGTTAACAAAACACGTAAGGTAAGTATTTATATGTAGATACCTATATCATACCTATCCCAAATGTGTAAGTGTCAATAATACGTATTAAAGAAAACTGCAAGTAGGACTTTTCATTTTATCTTATAAGTTTATGCTTGCACCATTTACATAACAACATTTCATTCAGTGAGTGTATTAGAAATTCTTGTAAACACAATGACCGGATATGCTCAACTGCGAGCATTCCTTTTATAAAGTCATCAACAAATGCATGTTAAGAAAATTTTTAATATTTTGAATTCCAAATATCGTTTAAATGAATAAAACGCTATTTATTTTATCTATACAAATATTAAAAAGAGCTAAAGTTTCTAACTATGTTTGTATGTGGAGGTGTAAAAATTAATGGGTGCTACCGCCTGACTCTCTAGACTCTCTAGATTATTATGAAGTAAATGGCTTCATACCCTTACTGATGAAGAAATCGAAGAAGTACTAAATGGTTTATTTTTGAATGACTTCTGTTTCCTCTTGAATACTAGCTTACACACGCACGCACGCACACGCACACACACAAACACGTATTCAAAATATGCGTTCTGCGCAACCCCCACCCAATTTCAAGTTATTTGCAATACTTTAATAGGTGCCCGTCTAGGAACACCTTTTGCTGTTCTTAATCATGCAATTAATTATAAAGTTGGGTAACGTTAGGCGCCGCGTCACGACACTAACACCAGAGAAACAAGAACATACGATTTTTTTGTGTCAATTTAAGGCCAGCGTTTCAACATCCACTTAGCGATCCCCTAACTCTTCTAGCACTAGGATATACGACATCTTAGTAGTTATAGCGCTATTTTGTTACATTTACTACTTTAACATGCACTTTATTAACGACTAGCTTTCCGCCAGCGGCTTCATCCGTTATACATAAAAACCTTCCTTTTTAATCACCCTATCTATGAAAAAAAAAAACCGCTTCAAAATTCGTTGCGTAGTTTTAAAGATTTAACCATATATGGTTTAGAGGGATATAGGGACAGAGAGCGACTTTGTTTTATACTATGTAGTGAAGCACGAACGATAATGAATATAAATTTGATATAAGATAATAAAATGTGTAATTATATGACATTTCATATCGCGCTGAAGTCATGCGTTTTCTACGGGATATCATTTAATATGCATAGACAATAAAAATATTGCAAATGTCTTATCTTAATACGATATTGACATAGTTTGGATGCAAAGAAACGACAAATAGAGGTACGTAAACAATCCAGGCAAAAAAGGTGATCTCGCCAAAAAGCAGTGCATAAAAAAATGCTCTGTCTAGAAGTAATAGTGGTTGCGATGTGTAAGTTAAACCGACCGTTCATATTTATCATCTGAAATTCCTCCTACGATAGACATGTTAAAAGCTTGACTAGGCAAATCTGCACTAGGCCCGCGTGATAAGTTATGAACCGTTCTCCCAATTCGACTATATTCGACCTCTAGAAAATCCCTGTGTCCCAGCTATGGAACCATAAATAGCTGATAATGATGATGCAGATGGAATTTTTATTTTTTATTTTTTTTTGCAAAAAAAGTTGACTTCGAACTATTTTAATTAAAAACTGATTTGAATGTTTTTTCTGCCTATAGCTTAAATGATATGGGCAATACTTACAATGATACAAGGCACCAGTAGCACGGTAGCATAGTGGATAAGCGCCGCGGCCCGGGATCGTTGGTGTTAAGTAATTTTCGCAAGGGTCGGTCAAGGAATGGGTGACCAAAATATTACTATATCTAGCTACTCCGTACTTCGGAAGCCACGTGAAGCCGTTTCTTATGGCTGTATTTGCAATCGTTAATACCCTCTAATCCGCATTAAGCCATCGTTCAGGGTCATGGCCCGTTCTGCTTAACCATCCATAAGGAACGCTTGCGCCCCCACAATGGGGACTTAAAAGAGCTGATGATGATGATAAATGAAATACAATAATAAAATAAAAGGAACAAATTTAATAAATACTATTTATTCAGAGATCCACTCCGCACAATTTATCGAAAAAAAGTATTAAATAGGATGACGTCACTATTTGAAAAACGGTTGCAACCGCATTGAAATTACTATTCACATTACTTAGTCGATACATAGTTAAAATAAAATAAGTTCATAATCACAAAAAATAGAAACATAATTGCATAATATTGGTTTATAAACAAGACACTTACAGTATCGGTTACCATACAAATTTAAAATAAATTCGGCACATCTGCATTTTATTCAGTCTGGAAAAAAAGAAAAACCTGTGAGTTCTCAAAAAATAATTATTATTATTACAAATAAAAAACATAATATAGATACTTCTTTCTTTAATTCTATTTCAACGAATTGTAAAAAGATTTAAGATTTTTTTTTGGAAAAATATCTGCTTACTTAAGTTATGACATATTATCAAGTATTTACTTCACACGACTATACGAGTGTTAGTCAAAGTCCATATAAATGAAGTTTTTCGACCTTTGATTTTCACTTTTTTGTCTACTTTATTTTATTTGGGGTATGATTTGATGTGATGTGATAATATGTATTTTAATTTAGATAAAACGATATATTTTAATGTAAATGTTTAGTTTCAACTAACTCTAAGTCTCTGTTGAGATTAACTAGGCTAGACTAAAAATGTTGGTACGTTTGTATTATGTTTCGGTAAAAATACTTTAATGTACAAAAGCACTTTAGGGAGTGTCATCAGCTTACGGCGGATTTTCTATACTCAGTTAAATTTCAAAAAACTACATTTTATTATCTTTTAATAAAAAAATCATAGTTTTTATTAAAAAAATATTCCTAATAGATTCACTTTTATCAAAATCTACACTTGAACAGATTGTTTACAAGTATAACACCTTTCACAACCTACCTTTATTGGTTTTGATTCTGTATTTCCCTGATCATTGGGGAAAAAGTAACTCTTTTTCTTCTTCACGTATGTAGCATCAAGTCCTCTGCAAAAACAAAGAACAAACTTATTAAATTTTCAGAAACAAACTGAGCGAGATCACTAATAATAACTACAACGATATCATTAAGCACTTGCAATAGATTGCACTACTTAATCAATCACGTAAACAATGGTGGCATATCTCGTTCACAAACTGTGCTAAATTTTGTTTCAATCCTGTCAATTAGCATTTTCAAATATGTAAGTTACAAATCAGTCATTGTAAATTATTATAGTATAGAAAACAGAAGTATATGTTTCTTTGATTACATGTGAGTACAGAATAACGTTAAAGGCAAAATATTTAATTTATTTAGTTTAGAGAATTATTTAAATTAATCCAAATTTACATAAATCCACAGGCATAATTCTGCGAAGCAATTTAAAATAAATACTTTATTTTATATGTTGTAATAATCGGCTCAATTATATAATTCGAAATCATTAGTACATCTCTCTCCAATTATTATGGTTAAAAAAATTATATTAAAACTAATAATCGTATCTTTCACCTTCAGATGACACTACACTACGTTTATTATGAAAACTATATTAAAGATACATCAAATATTTAAAGGGCTTAAAACATAGCCATGTGTATACTAAAAAAATGTCTAAACACATCTTATTTTACATGTTTGTAATAAATTTTACGTCTACCAGTAGTTATACTTCTACTTTACAACTGCTATGCAGAACTATGCACTTACTGTTAGGCGGAGATTTGTGTTTCTTAAATATATGCCAAATGCCAGACAGGTTTTTATAGAACGAATATGTTCTATTGGCCCTACAAATAAGATAAACAAATTCATAACACATTCATTTTATCAAAATATGATACACGTTATCAATAATAATATTATTTGATTTTTAACATTATAGTTATTTATCGGTTTACTGTTTTGTGTTAGAATATTATCAATCAAATTTATTATTTATTATGTTTGGTCTTTTATAGACTTTTAGTAAGATATGTTTACTCTTAATGAAATATGCTTAAAAAACTCACTTTGTCCCTGACACGCTGAGAAGGGAGAAAGAGGATTCTTCATTTAGATTATTTTTCAGTATAGCATTGTGAATATGTTTACATTATTTCAGTAGTTATATTTATCAAATATTAACCTAAACCTTAAATTTGACTAGGTGGCGTTGTGTATTTGCTCTACCAAATCATTTTAAACTAAAGTAATATGAATAAAACTATTACTCGCAAAGAAAATACAGTAAGAGCATAGTCCGCAATAATCAAATAAAACAATTTTTATGGCTATATAATTTTATACATCACCGACTTTTGCACAATTGCTATACACGTTATGTAATTAGTCAACTATAGTAGGAATAGTGTATATCAAATCACATCTACGGAGGTTTTATAAATGACTTGAAAGTCTTTACTCTCGTCAGAATATTCACCTCTCGCATCAAGAAATCGAGGACGTTTGATATCACGTTGTATTTGGCTACGTCCATGCCGTACTGGAAAATGCTACCGGCGCAGTACGAAGAGATCGGAGCGACACACGTGTTGTACAATAGTAACGCGACCATCCATTTATGCGTACGATCCGCCGAATGAACCCTTTTCATTATGCCTCTATTAGGTCTGAGTGAGACAGTGCGAGCGTTCGACTCTACCGCCTGGGATTGTTCGCCTTGCGGATTAAGTTCGTGTGATGTTTCGAATCTAAACAAGTAGCTCATGGCTATAATACACTCTATGTTACTGCAATTTTTTCTTTATTATTTATCTTAAATATATTTTATACAGTTTCAAATTTGTATATGCTTTTAATAAACTAAGGGCGCTTGTGCACTATACTGAATTTTCAGGTCCGGCGGTCCGATTTTTTCCGGTCCGGAATGACATGAAAAACCCGGATGAGTAGCTTGTGCACTTGTCCGTTTTTTTCCTGATCGGAGCAGCGCAGTGTAGGGCAGCTCTCTTTGAAGCTACACGTCACTTACGCTAGGTACGATGAGATTTTTGGAACGTCGGTAATTGAGTTCGAACACGTAAAAAGGTACCTAAATAATGACCTTATAATTACCATAATACATAAACCATAATAAATTGAGGCAAGACGAAAGCATTTTTTTACTACTATCGGATGAATACTATCAGATGTAAAAACTTATACCCTTACTAATTTAGGAAGAGCATTATTCACATAAAATAGCTAAAATATCTGTGACATTAGAATAAAATTACTGATAATGGTATAGTACTTCATGTTTAAATTTATAAACGTGCTAATTTTTTTCTAAGTATTGTAAAAAAAGCTGTAAGCGATTACAGAGATAGACCAATCGGTAGCGTGATTTCGTAAACAAATCGAAATTAGTGCCGTGTAAGCGGAGAATTAATATGCTAAATTAACTTTACGAGATCAGTTGCCTGTATTATATATAGGCATAATTTTTTACACGTGGTGTAGTTTCTTTGAGCAGAAATATTTTTCCCTTATAATACTTATTTTTTTAAATTTATTTATGACACAAACAGTCATTTCAAATTTTATTACAATATAGACTTAAATGCGAAGAAGACATTGAGTGCCACTTAATTACTTTAATTAACCTTCTGTTTATTCATTATTATTACTTCTGTTATCAAATATTTATCTATACTTATCAAATTTTCAAAAAAAATTTTAATAATGACAAATTTTCAGGAAAACTTTCATCCCCTATTTTTCGCGATAAAATGTAGCCTATGTCCTTTCTTAAAGTAAAGTATATTTACTATATTAATTTCCATTAAGATGGATTAAGATCTTACTTTAAGTTATCGATACTTTTAATACGATTCCAAAATCTAGCTAAGTATCTATACTAGAACCATACGCTGATAAATTAGAACTATAGCGACTTTGCCAAAGTATATGCAGTGATATTTACCAACTATATAGTAGGGGAGCCCACGATGCTAAATCGGGATTTACTCGAGCGTCATAGAGACCTATTGGGTTGCGAAGCTTAGATGATAACAAAAAAAAAATTTCATATAATATATACCTTTTCATCGGTGGGGGAAGCGGCTATAGATTTTTAAAAATGTAAAAAAAAACTGTTGTATGGACATACTCGAGCGCGTCAGATATTAATATCATCCATGTCCTACGCATTTTTAAAAACTGTCGTATGTTAATCTGATCGTTTCCATGATGGGGGTGGTTATACGTAAGGGTTAATGAAAAAAAAAATTATTTAATCGAGCGCATCAGATTTTTTGAGGGGATGTCAAGTGAACCTAAAAAAAAGCTCTCATATAATAATCTGACGATTTGGATGTGACACAAACGCGTGACCATTATTAGAATGTGCAAAAAAAAAATCGCCATTTTGAAATACTCAAGCGCGTCAGATTAAGATATATATGGTTCATCTTTATGCCCCAGACGTGATATCTCATAATCTGACGATTATCTGAAGGGATTTACTTAAACTGACACAAAAAAAAAAAAATTATTTTTTCAAATCATTGAGCTTTATTAAATAGAAAAGCACCGGAGTTAGCATGCAAATAAAAAAGTGTATGTATTTTATGTAAAATACTTATATTTATAAGAAAATGATTATATGAAAATTAAATTATTACAGTATTTTTTATTAATTATCATCTTCATCGATAGAATCATCTTCCTCTTCTTCTCTTAAAATAACAAAATAAGCAAAAACGTTGGAAATACGATGTAAACAATATCACGCCACGAACGAGTCTGTGTCATCAGCTGTCATGGCGTCATGGCAACCGAAACCAGAGTGGGAGACCAGAGAATGAGAGGGTAACAGACAGAAAAAGAGAGAGAAATAGTGATGCGGAGAAGGAAATATAGGTATCACGTAGCTTAAACGCATTAAATCTTATCGATGAATTTTTATTACTTCGGCTTGTGACAATCGTCAGATTATATATTTTTCGTAATGCTTGAATGATTCCCTTCAAAATAAAAAAAAATTAGGCACGCTCGAGAATGTCAAAGTGACGTTTTTTTTTACAACTTTGTAGCCTTCCCCCTTCTTTACGTCACTCTCAAATTGTCAGATTAGAGGTATGTACACCTTTTAGCATGTAACTAGCTCACCTTACCTTAATCTGACGCGCTCGAGATTTTCAGATGATCAATTTTTTTTTACTAATCTGATCCTTCGTCCTTGCCGGGCGGCCATTTTTATAGGACTCATACTTGGTCCAGGTACTTAACTGGGTACAAGGTATCCCCCTGTATATTAATCTGCCGCGCTTTAGTAAATCCCGAAATCCCCGCTTCGGCTCCCCTACTAATATTAAATCATCATATAAAATATAGCATTTTATAATCTACAATAAACATCGATTATACGTTTATTGGAAATTATTGTTAATCGCCGAAATAAATATCGATTTTACACAAATCGATTATTTTTTCCCAAGCCTATTGCTTATGAATTTTACGAATCGCGGACACAGCAGTGCACAAGCGTAAACACGCTTTTCATTGCTGCCATCACGGATCTGAAAAAAACCTGTCCGGAATAGAGAAAAGTAAAATCCCGGACGGTAAAATTCCTGACAGTGCACAGGCTAGCATTACCAATATATAGCCTGACATATCGGACCGGAAAAAATCGGACCACCGGACCTGAAATTCAGTGTAGTGCACAAGCTCCCTAACAGTTTTGTTGTAACCATAACATACATTTCATTCAGAAAAAATACTACTGGTTTTAATCCAAAGTCACCTATATACACTCGAATCTAATAATACACTTAATTTCACGCGTTGAGTAATTCGAATGTCATACTGCCAAATTAGATATAATTGGGTACTGTTTAAGCTAATCAGATTATTTCCCTAACTTGTAGGTATTCATCCAATTTAGTTTACTAGTTACGCAGGAGACAATAATAAGTTGTTTCAGGGACCCGATCGTATATAATTATGTCCGGCTTAACTTATTATGGACTAACTGAATTAGCTCGAAACTCACCGTTTGTCAAAGTATGACGGAGGCGTGGTATCTAACGACGACTCCGCACTCGACGGCTGCAATAAAGAAAAAAAGGATATTTTTTTAAAATAGCAAACAAATAATTTTTATTTTGTTATTTATAAAAAAGTAATTATTTACTTACGGCACCATAATTAATGAAAGGTTTATTGATTAAATACATACTTGCATTTGATGACAATTTCAATGTATAAAAAATGTTTAATATTTTTTTTTTATTATTTTTAAATTGGCATGTTTGTCAAGTACCTATAAGCAACAAGCTACTTCCTTATAAATTACATTTTTATTAACACTTCAATTTGCCGTTGAAAACCTCTAAAAACGCGTTTGAGTAAATATTTGTCAAACTGACAAGTGACAAAGAGTTGTAAATGGCGCTGACGAAAAACGTGAACCGGTGTTAATTAATATCTATTAATATCTAATTTTGCAAATAAAAAAATAATCATACTTTAGTCAAACAAAATGCGTTAGGTTAGATTAGGTTTAGATTTTTACACCGATAACGCTGATGAAAAACTCGGCGGGGTCGACGTGGCTTTAATTACCACGCCGATCGGCACACATGTCTAATCTGTACTAGTATATTATTATAACATTTATGATATGTACTCACCCGGTTCTCCTTGTCTTGTTCGCTATGGGGACGTCTGTTGCGACAAAGTGCGTGCTGGCAGCGGCACGATTCACCACACGAGGAGCCAGACTTCACGCAGCCGCACATTTTAGTGGAACAACTGCCTCGGCACATACAGTGAGGGGAACCTTCACTGTTCCTCTTCACCGCCGGCCCGTTGGTCGTATCCGCATCCGTATTTGTAAAGTTCATCGTCAAACGGGATCGCTGCGCCTGCATTGTACCGTATATGTAACGTTAGTTTCTACTAAGATTTACTTTTTAGTAGGAAGTAACGTTCAAACAAACCTAAAATTACTAAGAACTCTTCAAAATACATGATTTGATACTTGTATAGTGAAGACATTAAACTATATTTCGGTACTAGACAGGCGTTGAGGAAGCGAAGAGCTACTTTGTTAAATAAATATAAACGTATTTTTCTCAACATTTTTGTATAATGTAATAAATACAATATAAAGCCCTGTGTTGTTTAGTTATCGTACAAATACTGATAACTTATGGAAATGCATTTCTAGTAACTGTTGTTGATACTCAAAGCTAGAGGGTGTTGGAGAAGTACAGGAAAAATAAATTCATATGGAAATTGTCAAAGGACACTCGATGAACCTATTTAAATCTCTTTGATATGTAGTGAATTTATTGTTTTAAGATTTTGTCCCAATACAATCCTTATTACAAAAAATACGGTAAAAGCGGCGAAACAAATAAGATTATAGGCTAAAGCCGAATAAGTAGCCAGATCTTACAAGTTTCCTGTACTTAAGATTTTTTTTTAATATTTTCATATTAAATACATTTTTAATGCAATTTTAGACAGTATTGAAAACCCTAGATTAAGGTTACCACCCATCAAAATTTAAAGTAAGGAATACTTTTTATTAAGCACCTGAATACGTTTGAACAGAGGCGTGGCTCTCCAGTCAGGATCCTTATCTGTGTCTTCAACGTCGTCATCGTCTTCGTCAGAAGGCTCTGCGTACACCACCTTCTTTTCAGAATCATTAGTTTCTTTCTTTGAACGTTTCTTGTTCACAGTCTTACTTTTGGCAGAACGCAGCTGTTCCAACTCGTCCATTAGCTTTTTCTGTGAATTTTATTACATTTTATATAGGTACCTATACTACATTAAGGGTTTATACGATATATCTTATTATGACGCCATGGCAGCTACTCCATGTCTATTTGTAACTAGGTTATGTAATGTTTTTTACTGAGTGCTGAATTAATCTATTTTAATATAATTTAAGAGAAAATAACAAGAAAGAAGATATAAAATGATATGCTTTAGGGTATACGGTCTTGCACACCGATAAATGCTTACAACGGCCCTATTAAGAGGGTTAGGTAGGTTA
Source organism: Diatraea saccharalis (assembly GCA_918026875.4). Lineage (NCBI taxonomy): Eukaryota > Metazoa > Arthropoda > Insecta > Lepidoptera > Crambidae > Diatraea > Diatraea saccharalis. The sequence continues at coordinate 19,417,403 of OU893333.1, read as the reverse complement.
TGCACGTTAGGTAGCTGGCGACGATGCCGGAGTCGCTGCCATGGCGTCCTATTGAGTTACAGCTTTAAAAAAATCTATTAGATTTTGTAATTAATACCATTTATATCATATTTGCTTGTTTTTTTTACTGCACTGATAGAAACAAAAAAAAATATAACTATTATTTAAATCTCTAACTCAATAGATGACTATGTTACCCTACATCATATGTTTTAGCAGTATTATTTATTTCAATTTTACAATTACTTTTCAATGTTATTTCATATTCTTATGTACACACATTTAATAAAATGGTTTGGACATTTTTTATAGACTCTTTGAGCCCTAATGTTATTAAAAATCTTATTTCAAAAACAGGATTGAAACTACGATCGCATTTCATTTTTGGGACCATATTTAAACTTTTTCGAATTTGATCAAATAGAATAAACATATTTAGACTTCTTTACGAGAATATATTAAAAATCCTGTTCCTCCATTTTGTAGAAATCGATATAATCAAATTCTAATGCATCTATTAGAGCATCAACTGTACAATTAACTATAAAAAAATTGCGTCCGTCCAACTATTAGAAAGGTGACCAACAATAACTATCCTGAGTACCTATTACATAATTTACTTTATTAAAATTGGTAGCATTACTACGAAAACTATTTAAATAAGTTCTTTTTCACCAATTCAGGATAAAAAAACTCATATTAAGAGTTATTAACAGCCATTACTCCTCACTGGATCAGTATGGTAATGGTAGGTTGTTTATTATTTTCAAATTAACGTAAGAGAATTTCATCTATCTACATCTATTCTACCACACAAACGAAATGTACGGCTGCAGTGATGTTTAATGCGTTCGTCATAAGGTTTACAATGTGTCAACATACATTCTCGTCTTCGATCTGGTCGAGTCGTTCCTGTTGGTATTGTATAACGTTCTGGAGATGTTTGCACGCCTCACTTTTATCGCCTCGGCCAACTACACCGCGCTGAAGTGCCACTAGTGCTGATACCTAAATAACAATACATTAAAAATTATACAAAAAATATTTACTGTGACTATATTATGTTATGTTGTGTTATAATATTTTCATTTGTCATAAAACATTTGGAATCAAGACATTTGAAGAAGAGATAGAAAACTAAAATATAAAATAAAAGATTTTTGATCCATAAACAACAATAATATTGTTCAGTAATAGTTTAAGCGTTTTACTATGAAATCATTCTCAATGTTAAGTGCCAAGATTTCTTAATAAGCTTATGTTCAATTATGAGTTCACAAAATACATTAGCTTAATGTAGGTGCATCGACAGTCGTGCTATTAAAAAAATCTTATCCCTTACTACCTAAACATACTAGGCATTAAAAAACAACCAACCTTCTGTTCACACTGTAATTTGACCAAACTCAACTGTCTCTCAAACTCCGCTTTGCTGTTTTCAAACTCCATCACCAAACGATCATGTGCTTCCTTTATCTCTTCATATCTGGCCTGGAATCCTTTCTCGCTTTGATTTTGAAGTTCACGTTTAGAATCTACTATTAATTCAAACAAGCACTTCAATGCTACTTTCGCTTCCATTAACGATTGTATATTGTCCCACTGCGTACGGGATTTGTTTTCTGTTGGATTAAAAGATTGTATAATAAATAAATTGTAATCTAAAAACCAACTTGAACAAAGCTAAATAATATATTGGCATGTTATAAATGATATTGAAATATGAACCTTATTTTCCTACCGTTATGGCTATTGACAAAAAAGGGGCAATGAATTTTTATTACAACTATTTTTTTTAATAATAAATGGTATAAAATATTTATTCCATACCCTGATCGGCTATTAAAATTTTCTGTTGCAAGTCTGAAATCTGCGCCTTACGTAGCGCAAGATCGTCCTCAAGTTCAGCTAATTTTTTCCTGCTGGCCTCATCCTCTGTGTTGTTGTGTAGATTCTCTATCTGTGCGATGATCCATGCCCTGAATAATTACAAGGTAAATAACATCAAAAATTTAAATAGTCCCAAAATAGATTAGTAAGCAATGATAATGTTAAATTTCAAAATACCAGTCATGCAAGAGTAGTACATCATAAATTAAAATTCTCATCCCGCAAAAACACGCTGCATAATTATATTATACGTGTTACTAAAAACTTTAGCTGTATTTAATTTATTTATAGATCTGAAAACTTAATTTCTGTTCTAACTCTCAATATGCCACTCGACTATATTCACATAGTCTTCAATATACTAATTACGAATGAAGACTACTCAGATGAATTAACATGACACCTTGCTAAAATAACGTTTGTTATAGCACAAAGTGAAAAAAAATGGCCATTGCGAACTTAAAACGGAAAAGCTAATATAAGATAATAAACATTATTTCAGTAGGACATCAAGAAGATGTGGTCCTACTGGATGGATACTGGATGATGGAGTAAGCTGGCTAGGGAGACTAAAGATAATTTTCTCCCTCTGAGCTAGGTGTTATTAACTCGGGGACCACGCAGTAAATTTTATCTTAAAACTGAACAATGAACAAAAAACTACAAACAACAAGGTTATAATCTCAAAGATACGTGACAGTTTTTCAGTAACGAAACTGAACTTGAATGACTACAGGCAGGGCGTCGTGCAATGACTAAAACTCTTTTACCACTCTAGTAAAAAGCAAATTTTAACAGAATATAAAAATGTATTCACCTATATTCCATTAGCTCTTCTAATGATTTCTCAGCTTCCACAATACTGAGATGTACTTCCAATTCTTGCTCGATGTACTGTTGTATGGCGCCAGCCTTCACGCTGCCTTTAGCGTTGCGTTTCATCGCTGTATTCTTCTGACGCTCCAGAGCTTCCTGTTTATATAAAAAACAAACGTAATCAACCGCATTGTTCATTACTGAAAAGGCTGAATAAACATTTTTATCCTGGCCAATCTGCTAAAACTGAAACTAAAATGCAGTCATTTTATTAAGTCACTCATTCATTCATTCACGCTTCGAATATATAAAGAAAAGATTCCCTAGTACATCGTACCATTATCACGTAAATAGTCCATTCACAATAAACCCTTTTATCTTTCTTCTCATTCCATGTTCACATCGTTTCTATAACTTTTTGCTTGACCGCTTTGTTTAACCCTTTACTGAAGTTTAAATTAACAATTTATTACAACAAACTTTATGCAGAAAACAAAATATATTAAAAAAAAAATCTTCAAAAAGATCAAATTATATGAAAAAATATCAAGTTTCTATGAAAGTCAGAGGGAAAATTTTAATAACCTACTGAATTTCTCCTGCTTGAGATCTTTGATTAATTTTCTTAATAGGTACTGTCAACACTGCTGCATGTTAGGTTCCCAAAATCATATTTCTTCGTTTGATATAGCACTTTGGAGGTAGCATTTAAAATCAATTGTAAAAAAAATTACAGATTGTATAGTCCGAAATGTATACACCCATAAATGTCCCAAAGTTTTATATTATTTTCTCTATCTAGAACACAGAGCCTTTGTTGAGAAACGGTCCATGATAATCTAGGTCTTTTAATAATTTTTTTAAGTACACAATATCATATAGTTGATAAACTTTCTTCTTACCTTGAGTCTCTTATTGACAGCAACGGCCTCCTCCATCTTACGCTTGAGCACGGTCTGTTGTTTTGCGTGTAATGATTCCATCCGCGCCATAGCGGTCGCTCGCTTGCGATCTTCGTTCCGTAGACGGACTAGCGCACGTTCATTATCGGCCTTCCATTTGCGGAACTTCTCACTCTCTTCGCGCATTTGCTTTATAATTTTCACCTAGAGCAAAAGGGTATTTAAAGCATGTTTAATGTATAGTACAAGTTTTCAGGTGCTTTAATGGTATACAGAGAGAAACTGTAAATTTAAGACGGAAATCTCTGATGCCTTAAAATTTGATAGCAAGAACTTCCTCTCTTTTGATCCCTTTCAAAATACTATTTTTGTCAATAATCTGGCTATTGATGTAATAATTCTTTTTCATGAATTTCGCCATCTAAGAAGAAAAAAGCAACTGCCTCGAATACCCGAGATTTAAACAAAGTGTTACCAACCTTAACAAAACTGTTATATTCAAGGTACTTGTTTTTATTACTTCTAGCAACATCCATAAATGTTTAAGTTTTTAGATGGTATTATGAATTAGTATTTTTTATGACATAAGAGGTTATACTACCTTAGTGACTTTCATGGCTTGCAGTTCAGCATTGAGTGCGGCTATCTTGGCTTCATTCTTTTCCTTCATCTTGATAATGTTGGCTTGCTGCTGGCACTTCTTCTTTAAGTCTGATATTTGCGCTTCCAACGTCGACACTTTGGTACGCCGCTCCTCGTTACTTGGATCCTTAGACTGCAAACATATTAAATATTATAAACCATTTCTTTTGCTTTCTAATCACTATACATAGCAACAGACAGTACCGGGCCCTGAGTATAGTTTTCGTGAATCGAAAGCTCACCATTAAACACATTGAAAATTGAAGATTATTGATGACTAACGCTAGAATCGCTATTTTAAACTCTTACATATACCTATGATTGCTCAAGTTAAAGTGAACATTCATATTCTGATCATGTTTATATTTTCCGTAATCAAAATAGCCTATATCACTCTAAAGTGCTCCACTTATCTCCATACATAATAATAGCCAGTGATTCAACACCTCCTTGGAGAAGAAAGGTTTTTGAATATCATGTTTTACTTAGTAAGATTGAGGATGGCATCCTTTCACTAGTTTAAATCATCAATCAATACAAAGGCCATTGCACACTGAACACACTAAAGCATTATCAGTTAACGCATCAAGAAGACAGGAATACATACATATTCAGGAGACCGTTTTAGCTTTTTAAGAAACTCCGAACTGCATTTACAGAATTAAATACAAAACTACAGTCAGCATAACATGATGTTTTAATGCCAATAAAATTTCTATGACTATAGTTTCAATTTCATGTGAGGGTAAAAGACAGTATAGGACATTAATCCTATATAATAAGTGATTATTACTAGAAATCACATAAATCGACATAAACTTTTCAAAAAAAAATTTAATAATGAGGAAGTATTTAAAAAGAATATTAGTTCCCGAAATCAAACTAGATGTCGCTACGGTTCTCTCTTGATTTCTCCGTGAGAACCCTTTCGGTTTTCTTTCATGTAAAAATATTAATTATTTTTTAAAACTCAATAAACAACACTTATTCTATTTGTACTTTTTCGTATTTGTATTAATATCTAAGTTTTGGACGTTGCAAATTTTTTTTTTTAATACTTCCTCATTGACATCAGATAGTTAACCATAATTTTAATCTCACCTTAGTCTGCTTGAGTTGTTGCATCAATTCGTCTTTTTCTTTCTCGAGCTGCGCTATCTTTTCCTCATTCTCTCGCAAGTTGTTGTGACTATCGATCATATCCTTGTTATTGGCGAGTATTGCTTGAACTACAGAAGCCTTGATGGCCATGGCACGATTCAACTCTTGCAATTCTTGGTTCAAAGCAACCTAGATGACATTACAATAATTGGACGTCACAATTTACTTTGCCCAGATCCTAAATAAGACAGTAAGAGTTCTTATGCTAAGTATAAAAATGACAGCGCGTGACCATGAGCATCTGCTAACTATGCGATAGAAGATCAATCTAAACATGTTATTTTCTACATACCCACTCTATTATTCGCCACTACGACTACGCGGAACGCTGCGACCCAAAGGCAAGATATTGTACCGCATAAGTCGCGCTTTGGCTTACGATACAAGTCCTACAATCCAATATCTACATAAAGGTTTACTCTCGAAGTGAATCGCGATCAATCGACGTTGTAATTATAGCGTTTAATACATTGGTTATTTAATGAACAAATGAATGATATTGAATTTGTGCTATAATCTGTATCCGTTTTCTTACAACATTAGAACTATTCAATATGTTAAATGTTTCGAATTAAATAAATTTTAGTCACTCATTCAACAGCCAATCCAAAAAGTAGCTTAACGTCTGCAAACCGAACCCGCTAATCATTGCACTATAGAACTACACATAGAAAATGGCAGACTGAAAATTATGTGGTATTGTATTTGAAGCAATGGAAAATGGACATTTCATTTGATTTGTATCAAATGTTTTTCAAACATGGTTTTAATGTCATCTCGCCAGACTATATCTCAACAGTCAGATTTTATTAGGCCCATACATACCTGTCCCATAGCTCTTTTCTCTTCTTCCAATACTGCCTGATCTTCATTAAGCAAAGCCTCTTCATCAACTTTATCTGTTTCACTATCCTCCTTCACAAACGATAGTTTAATTTCATGATCTATGAGCTCCTCATTAGTTTTCAGATTCATTGATTGCAAGTCTTCCAATCTGGTCTTGATATCTTTCAAATAGTCTACAACATTAGTCTTGTTACCCTCATTATCTGTGCTTTTGTCTGTAGTATTCAAATTCTCTATAGTCTGATTACACTGTTCTGTCAATTCATTTAGCTTCCTTTCGATTTTGTCCTTTGCTGCCTCTGCTAAAAGTGCCTTTTCGCACAAATTTGTATTTTCAATTAGCATGTTACTCAAATGTTCTGTGACTTGTTTGTGCTTCTTTAGCAGTTCTTGATACCTCGCTTTCTCTCTTTCCAACTCTTCTTGTAGTTGTTCATTATTCTGTTCACTGACTGTCGGCGCTTTGCCGAGCAGCTGTACTCTCAATTCATTCACCAAATTGTTTAGCCTGTAATTTAATTGTACATGTCAAGTAAAAAATAGAACATACATATTTTAAATATTACATCAAAAATACTTGGAACTAAATAAAATACAGATAAGGTCAGAAGAATAAAAAATAAACTATATTTCACTCATTATTTATCTTTATTTATTAGTATAGATACAAAATATTTGTATGGATTAAACAATAAAATTGGATTGTCTGTTTATAACATTAAATTAACAGTTTTTTACTAAATGCATACTGTATTGTTTGTTATCTGGCTGTCAGTTCGTTCTAGCAAATCTCTGAAACGTCTGGACCGATTTTGACGGGACTTTCACTGACAGAGAGCTTATGTAATAAAGGGTAACTTAGGCTACTCTTAACGCAGACGAAGTCGCAGGCACAGCTATAAATATACTAAAGAAGCAAAAATTAGATATACCATAAGGGCGTGTTTATACAAACTTAAATTATTTCGCGTCGACATGATGCCAACCGATCCCACTTTAAGGAACGTAGTATATTAAAAAAATAGAATAATTGAAGTATATTAATCTAAACATGTATTAATATTAAGAACGCTTTTGAGACAGAAAAAAATGTAGAATAGATGAATATATAACCTGACTATCTCAGCAGCTTTAGCATCTTGATTGATGATGGGTTTATTGCGGATGCGTCTCGCTCGATCCGCGTATCTCAGCGTAGACACTGTCTCGTCCAAATTATAGTCGGCCGGACTTACACAAGCAACCATCAACGTTAAAGAATTACCACCTAAGCTGTCTGCAAACCCAAAAATTATTTGTTAAGGTACCTATATGATAAGTTTTACTCTTGGTCTACATACACATATACTCACCTATAATCTATTCCTAGAGCAGGCGAGAACACGAACAATGATGAAAGTTTTATGTGATCATTGCATGTAAACTATACATAACTCTATATCGTTTCCACAGTGTACTGCTCGTTGTAGAGTAGCCAGGATAGTGTTCCATACAACAAAACTTAGTGCTATATTGTTCGTTTTTTCGCCTGCCCTAGTATACTAGCATAGACTATAATTTATATATTATATTACAGTCTGCACAGACTATAATAAGAGATGTGCTACACCTATTTTACTAATATTTTAGTACATCCACATATGTTCAACAACATACACAGTAATATAGATATTAACAGATACCAGATAATACTCAAATAGCATAGGTAGAAGGACATAGTACTCATCTTCTTCTTTATATAATAAATAATCAAAGAAAAAACTTAGAGAATAATCTAAGAAATGTATATCAAAAGTATTAGTGGGAAGGCAACCTTTAATTAAAATAAAAAGTTTTTATACCAATGACAACAACGATATTACCTTGCAACAGCCTGGTGAGTTTGCTGTCTCTGTATCCGATAAAACTTCTATTAGTACCGTCACCAAGAGCAGATATTACGTTGCCGAGAGCGAGCAGACCTTGATTGATCTTTACGCCCTCTTTGAGTCTCTCGCCACTGGCTTTAGTCTTCTTAATGCGTTCTGAGCCAGCTAAGTCAACCAGGTGAAATTTGGAAGTAGTTGCTATATTCCTAAAATAATAACATTCGTCGTCAACCGCATGGGTAGATCATCATATTTTTGATAATGGAAATCATCTTCATTTTGGCACCTCCCTCACAGCAATAAGTCCAAATTATAGGCAAACTAACTTAGTTCATATTCGACAAAATTAAGTCTATCTTTTTTCTTAGTTTTTTTTTTTTTTTTTGTTGACAGTAGTTTTAGTTGCTTGATATGATATATTCTTTCGATTGTCAAAGATACACACAAAAGTATTATGTTATATATATTTTATAATATTGTGATCTTCACATCTCTATATGAAATAATATATTATAGAAATGGGGAAAAAAGCAGCCGTTGCTCAGTTTCTTGCCGGTACTTGTCGGTACAAGGACTTCGACTTTCACAAGAGACAGGGATTGTAACAGCCTAGACCGAAAGGATGATTCCAATTTGATTTGAAAAAATATGTATGCAAATCAAATCTTTCATAGCAATTAGCTCAAGAATAGCCAAACCATGATATAACACTATTCTTAAGGGCAGCAGCATCATAAATTCATCATCATCATAAACTCACAAATTTAAAAATCGAAACGGAAATGGTGTTGTATTGTATTGCAACCACGACTGAAACTAGTTTCATACAATATTATAACGGATATACCCAGTTTTATAATGGCAATAATATGGTTACATTTCAACATTAATTTAGTCTTACTTATTGATTTTGCTCTCTTTTGTAATAACTATAGTAAAGACAGCATGACTCCTGCTGGAGGCCTGGTTCATGGCAGTGGATCCTGTGACGCGACCAGACGAGCCTTGCTCTAGTACCATCATTGTCTCATTAGTCGACGCCACTGGATGTTCTGTGATTCCTATAACAAAAAAATCGCATTATCTGAAGCAGCATGGCCGAAACGTGAAACAAAAAAATATCAATAAAAATGTTCCAGCAAAACTCTTATTTTTATGTCGTCCTAAACTCCTTCCTTTTGTACCATTTACATCGTTAATTAAAAAAAAAGCTAATTAAAAAAAATCAATTTTCTAATCCAATATGAAATAGAGCTTCAATTGTTGTCAACAACTAAACTAACCTGGCAAAATTACACCTCTATTTATATCCTCTCGGATTTCAATAATGCTATGAGCTCTTTCCTTTCCCGAAAGCAGGTCATAGCATTGCTCCTGATACAACTCCATGAAGGAGACTGTCACCTTGAACATGAATTCAGCCTCATGTGCTTCTATGAAATCAAATATGTCTGCAACTGCTTGAGGGATAACACCTGATGGTAAAGAAAAAAGACACTTATATAAATGACATTATAAAGATTGTAGCAGAGTTCTACAATATACAATCTTTTGCTTTTTAGTTTTTGATATATATCTAAATATTTTTTTCTATAAAATGTATTATCTACTTTCTATAGCCATTGGTAAATGACACCAGTTGTATTTTGAAAAAAGGTAAATAAAGACCATTTCATAAAAAATATAAAATATGGACATAATGAAAGGTATTTAATTGTTATTTTATGAACAAAAATAGGTATTTTGAGTTTTAAAAAATCACCCAACCTAAATGACGTTTATCTATTTGTAAACATTCTTGCAATCTTGTATTCATTAATTTTATCGAAAACACGCTTACAAATTTCAACATGTGTAGCAGCACAAATAGCGAGATATCATATGAGCGCATGTGATATGAAGTCTCACTCTGAGCCTGAGAAAACTGATATTTGGTGTAGATATAACGTTCTCAAGTTTTGTCATGATATTCGTGCAGAACTTTGCAAGTGCGCAAGAAAAGAAGGACGTCATTTAAGAGGAGTTATTCATAAAAGCTAAAATCGCTATGATTATTGTATAATTAATAAATACCTTCAATTACATTGATTTTTCATTTATGCTATTCTTTGAAATGTAAAACCTGCCGGCCAACACACTTTTTTATTTAATATAAATATCAGATACTTTTTGACCCCTGGGTTCTAGTGAATAAATGTGCCTTTACCTCAACCCTCCCTTTTTTCAAAATCACCTTACTAAATGGCTTGGTGCCATTTTACTATAGGTAATTGATAAAAAGTTTAAAAAGTATATGTATTAAATTTTATAAAGTATATTTTAACTTTGAATATGAAGCTGAAACTAGCAGCTACGCGGTGATCAAGGCCAGGGACGACACGCGGAGTGGGGCCCGCGCCCCCGATAAAATTATAAAGTATGAATAACTACTTACAAAGTGGATAATAAAGAGAAGATGAGCATAAAAAATTATAAACAAAAGAGACCCATTCATCTCCAAATTTATGCAACAAATTTTATTCAAAGACATGGTTTTGAGATGTAAGAAGTCGTAACTTTGTTCCTTACCATCAGATATTAATAAAATTTGATTCAGGACTATGTTATGATGCAATTATAGTGTTGAAAAAGTTACAAAAGGGATACTCCATCCCTTCCATTTTTTTTACTAATTTTCATTAATTAAAAGCCACTTTTGACCATGAAAAGTCATAACTTTGTTCCTTACCATCAGATATTAATAAAATTTAATTCAGAACTATGTTATGATGCAATTATAGTGTTGACAAAGTTACAAAAGGGATACTCGATTCCTTCCATATTTTCTAATAATTTTCATTAATTAAAAGCCACTTTTGACCATGAAAAAAGTCAAAACTTTGTTCCTTACCATCAGATATTAATAAAATTTAATTCAGAACTATGTTATGATGCAATTATAGTGTTGACAAAGTTACAAAAGGGATACTCGATTCCTTCCATTTTTTCTGATAATTTTTATTAATTAAAAGCCACTTTTGACCATGAAAAAAGTCATAACTTTGTTCCTTATCATCAGATATTAATAAAATTCAATTCAGAACTATGTTATGATGCAATTATAGTGTTGACAAAGTTACAAAAGGGATACTCGATCACTTCCATTTTTCCTAATAATTTTTATTGATTAAAAGCCACTTTTGACCATGAAAAAAGTCATAACTTTGTTCCTTATCATCAGATATTAATAAAATTCAATTCAGAACTATGTTATGATGCAATTATAGTGTTGACAAAGTTACAAAAGGGATACTCGATTCCTTCCATTTTTTCTAATAATTTTCATTAATTAAAAGCCACTTTTGACCATGAAAAAAGTCATAACTTTGTTCCTTACCATCAGATATTAATAAAATTCAATTCAGAACTATGTTATGATGCAATTATAGTGTTGACAAAGTTACAAAAGGGATACTCGATTCCTTCCATTTTCTCTGATAATTTTTATTAATTAAAAGCCACTTTTGACCATGAAAAAGTCATAACTTTGTTCCTTATCATCAGATATTAATAAAATTCAATTCAGAACTATGTTATGATGCAATTATAGTGTTGACAAAGTTACAAAAGGGATACTCGATTCCTTCCATTTTTTCTAATAATTTTCATTAATTAAAAGCCACTTTTGACCATGAAAAAAGTCAAAACTTTGTTCCTTACCATCAGATATTAATAAAATTTAATTCAGAACTATGTTATGATGCAATTATAGTGTTGACAAAGTTACAAAAGGGATACTCGATTCCTTCCATTTTTTCTGATAATTTTTATTAATTAAAAGCCACTTTTGACCATGAAAAAAGTCATAACTTTGTTCCTTACCATCAGATATTAATAAAATTCAATTCAGAACTATGTTATGATGCAATTATAGTGTTGACAAAGTTACAAAAGGGATACTCGATTCCTTCCATTTTCTCTGATAATTTTTATTAATTAAAAGCCACTTTTGACCATGAAAAAAGTCATAACTTTGTTCCTTATCATCAGATATTAATAAAATTCAATTCAGAACTATGTTATGATGCAATTATAGTGTTGACAAAGTTACAAAAGGGATACTCGATTCCTTCCATTTTTTCTGATAATTTTTATTAATTAAAAGCCACTTTTGACCATGAAAAAAGTCATAACTTTGTTCCTTACCATCAGATATTAATAAAATTTAATCCAGAACTATGTTATGATGCAATTATAGTGTTGACAAAGTTACAAAAGGGATACTCGATTCCTTCCATTTTCTCTGATAATTTTTATTAATTAAAAGCCACTTTTGACCATGAAAAAGTCATAACTTTGTTCCTTACCATCAGATATTAATAAAATTCAATTCAGAACTATGTTATGATGCAATTATAGTGTTGACAAAGTTACAAAAGGGATACTCGATTCCTTCCATTTTTTCTAATAATTTTCATTAATTAAAAGCCACTTTTGACCATGAAAAAAGTCATAACTTTGTTCCTTATCATCAGATATTAATAAAATTTAATTCAGAACTATGTTATGATGCAATCATAGCGATGACAAAGTTACAAAAGGGATACTCGATTCCTTCCATTTTTTCTGATAATTTTTATTAATTAAAAGCCACTTTTGACCATGAAAAAAGTCATAACTTTGTTCCTTACCATCAGATATCAATAAAATTCAATTCAGAACTATGTTATGATGCAATACGAGTGATGACAAAGTTACAAAAGGGATACTCGATCACTTCCATTTTTTCTAATACTTTTTATTAATTAAAAGCCACTTTTGACCATGAAAAAAGTCATAACTTTGTTCCTTACCGTCAGATATCAATAAAATTCAATTCAGAACTATGTTATGATGCAATACGAGTGATGACAAAGTTACAAAAGGGATACTCGATCACTTCCATTTTTTCTAATACTTTTTATTAATTAAAAGCAACTTTTGACCACGAAAAAAGTCATAACTTTGTTCCTTACCATCAGATATTAATAAAATTTGATTCAGAACTATGTTATGATGCAATACGAGTGATGACAAAGTTACGAAAGGGATACTCGATCACTTCCATTTTTTCTAATAATTTTTATTAATTAATAGCAACTTTTGACCATGAAAAAAGTCATAACTTTGTTCCTTACCATCAGATATTAATAAAATTTGATTCAGAACTATGTTATGATGCAAGAAGGAAGGGAGAAAGTTGGCACGAAGGAAACTCGTTTTTTTTTGGTTTTTACTGCGATTTTTATTAACTACTCAATAGTTCTTATGATTTTTTGGGTTGTAACCCCGTCGGTATAAGCTAGAAATCCATAAAATTTAGATAACAAAACCTTTTTTTCTTCATTCATCAATCTTATAATATTTCGCTGCTGAAGTCATATTTGTATTTTTGTTTTACGAAAAAATATTTTTTTTTATCCGGGTTTTATCTATTTTTCTTTTTCTTAAGTATTTTTTATCCTTATTCTTTGTACTATTATATATTTATGTTATTTTAATTAAGTTTGTAATTAATAATTAATCTGTTGGCTAGAAATAAAGATATAATTTTTCACATCTCAAAAAGTCAATCTTTATTGATAAAAATGGTTGGAAATTAAAGAAGAAGCAGAGTATCCCTCTTGCCCTCGACACTACTTTTTCCTTACATCATAATGAAGTTACAGACCAAGTTTTATTAGAATCTGTTGGCTAGAAATAAAGATATAATTTTTCACATTTCAAAAAGTCAATCTTTATTGATAAAAATTGCTGGAAATTAAAGAAGAGGCAGAGTATCCCTCTTGCCCTCGACACTACTATTCCTTACATCATAATGAAGTAACAGACCAAGTTTTATTAGAATCTGTTGGCTAGAAATAAAGATATGATTTTTCACATCTCAAAAAGTCAATCTTTATTGATAAAAATTGCTGGAAATTAAAGAAGGAGCAGAGTATCCCTCTTGCCCTCGACACTACTTTTTCCTTACATCATAATGAAGTAACAGACCAAGTTTTATTAGAATCTGTTGGCTAGAAATAAAGATATGATTTTTTACATCTCAAAAAGTCAATCTTTATTAATAAAAATTGCTGGAATAAAAAGAAGGAGCAGAGTATCCCTCTTGCCCTCGACACTACTATTCCCTTACATCATAATGAAGTAACAGACCAAGTTTTATCAGAATCTGTTGGCTAGAAATAAAGATATAATTTTTCACATCTCAAAAAGTCAATCTTTATTGATAAAAAATTGCTGGAAATTAAAGAAGGAGCAGAGTATCCCTCTTGCCCTCGACACTTCTTTTTCCTTACATCATAATGAAGTTACAGACCAAGTTTTATTAGAATCTGTTGGCTAGAAATAAAGATATAATTTTTCACATCTCAAAAAGTCAATCTTTATTGATAAAAATTGCTGGAAATTAAAGAAGAAGCAGAGTATCCCTCTTACCCTCGACACTACTTTTTCCTTACATCATAATGAAGTTACAGACCAAGTTTTATTAGAATCTGTTGGCTAGAAATAAAGATATAATTTTTCACATCTCAAAAAGTCAATCTTTATTGAACAAAATTGCTGGAAATTAAAGAAGAAGCAGAGTATCCCTCTTGCCCTCGACACTACTTTTCCCTTACATCATAATGAAGTAACAGACCAAGTTTTATTAGAATCTGTTGGCTAGAAATAAAGATATAATTTTTCACATCTCAAAAAGTCAATCTTTATTGATAAAAATTGCTGGAAATTAAAGAAGGAGCAGAGTATCCCTCTTGCCCTCGACACTTCTTTTTCCTTACATCATAATGAAGTTACAGACCAAGTTTTATTAGAATCTGTTGGCTAGAAATAAAGATATAATTTTTCACATCTCAAAAAGTCAATCTTTATTGATAAAAATTGCTGGAAATTAAAGAAGAAGCAGAGTATCCCTCTTGCCCTCGACACTACTTTTTCCTTACATCATAATGAAGTAACAGACCAAGTTTTATTAGAATCTGTTGGCTAGAAATAAAGATATGATTTTTCACATCTCAAAAAGTCAATCTTTATTAATAAAAATTGCTGGAATAAAAAGAAGGAGCAGAGTATCCCTCTTGCCCTCGACACTACTTTTCCCTTACATCATAATGAAGTAACAGACCAAGTTTTATTAGAATCTGTTGGCTAGAAATAAAGATATGATTTTTCACATCTCAAAAAGTCAATCTTTATTGATAAAAATTGCTGGAAATTAAAGAAGGAGCAAAGTATCCCTCTTGCCCTCGACACTACTTTTCCCTTACATCATAATGAAGTTAAAGACCAAGTTTTATTAGAATCTGTTGGCTAGAAATAAAGATATGATTTTTCACATCTCAAAAAGTCAATCTTTATTGATAAAAATTGCTGGAAATTAAAGAAGGAGCAAAGTATCCCTCTTGCCCTCGACACTACCTTTCCCTTACATCATAATGAAGTTAAAGACCAAGTTTTATTAGAATCTGTTGGCTAGAAATAAAGATATGATTTTTCACATCTCAAAAAGTCTATCTTTATTGATAAAAATTACTGAAAAATAGAGAAGGGGTGGAGTTTTTTTTTCGTGGTTATTATTATCCGTCCTGAATTTATTTTTCTCTTTTTATTGAACTTATTATCCGGGGAATAGTCAATCATGTTTTTTAAAAAAATACAGTTGTGGGCCCGGGTCTTTTTTTCTACGTTTCGTCCCTGCGGCTGTCAGCTGGTAGCTGCTAATTTCAGTTTCATACTCTGAATATGTTAAACTTATAATGTGCAAACTTAAGGTAAAATATTTTCTAGATACCAAGTTTTGTTGAATCTCCATGTGATCCTGAATAATTAGTACCCATTGTATAGGTCTTCCCAGAGCCTGTCTGCCCATATGCAAGTATTGTTACATTATAACCTGAAAATAACATCAAAAATGAAAAAATACACATTTTGCACATAGTACTACCAAATGTTGCATTTAATGGGGATCAGTGACCAATAACGTTCTATACAACAGAATGTAGTACACTGCACTACACAGTATGAGCAGAGTTCTATTTCCAGTGATAATATACTTATACCGTTTTATTTTATATTTTGTTTTTTCACCTAGCATGCTGAAAAATAATTTAGTATAATTTATCTTCAAAAAAATTATTCAGGTTCATTAGCTATTTGACGTAAACAAACTTCATTTTATCAAAATTTATTATCATCAATAATATTGTACATTTAACAAAATACATTTCCAAGCACATTACAAACCAATAAGATTTAATCTATATACCAAAATTCCCTACATATAAGGTATTACAATATTATTAGGTCATTGGGATGCAGCATTTGCAGAAGTACATAGTTTTTAAATTGTTTTTTATATTTTTTCTTTAAATGAATTTCAAAAATCTCCATCTAATTTATGTATGATTTGCACTAGCAAGTATTTAACAGCGGGAGTGCCATGTGTTCTGTACAGTTATTATAACTAATTTCATAGAGCATTTTAGGTAAATAATGTAAATTCTTTAATGCACACAAAATATTTTGCTATCCTCCCCCTCTCTTGCGACACATCACTTTTTATCATGTTACATATTATTTTTTATGAATTACTGTATAGACAGCTATGTATAATCTGCCAATAGGATGTGATCCATTGTTTAATAAGATTACCAGAAATTAATAAGTGAGGCCTCGAGGTGTTAGATTCCATTTACCAACATATATTTGTACTAGTGGATATTTTCTTCAATAGCCTAACATAAAATGTAACAATTATTATAAGAACTACAAACATAAACATCTAAATAACAAAGTTATTACAAAAATTGCCCCGACACACATATGTTTTTCACTTACATAGCATATCATCACTTTGTGGCTTGAATTTGTTGAGTGTTTTTGGCCAACTAGGAGCAGTTCTACAAACATACCATATCTGCGAAACTATTAATTGCAGAGATGCTGTTACACTATTTCTCAGATATTAATGGACTATTTATAAAATAAAAAAGTAACTAGTCTATTGCAACAATTTGAAGTTAAAGTTTGAAGAAGTTGGTCTATCAAAAACAAGTTCAACCTTCACATAAGGAAGGATTAAACAAATGTTTTTGGTATGGTAGCTCCTTTGATAACAACAATGTTGACAACATTTTCTTAATAAATCTATCTTGAAACTTTATTAATCTTTTTACATCAGATAGTTTCTTTACTTCTCACAATCCCTTACAAAACAACCCATATGTTGAAAAACACTTCTAATTAATAATTTTAGTGTTTTTTTAAATCATTATATTAATAATAAATAATTATATTTTAATTTTTTCCCTGATACATGTAAAAAATGTAGTAAAAAGAAAACACACCTTCAAATAATTTTCCAATCAGACTTTTGACAGCAGTATCATAGAACTCTTGCTGTGTTATATGTTGTGGAAACACATAATTGTATGTGAATGCTAGATCTTTGATTTGAACTTGCGGTTCCCCATTTACAACATCTATACATTCGTCACATCCTCTCTCGATTTCTTGTTGCATCAACGGCCTAATCCGAAGAGCCACTTGCACTGTATCAATAGTGCTTTTATCTCCTTCAACCATTTTTATTAACTTGAGTTTCAGTTGGTAATGTCTATTCCATTTAAAAAAATCTTCTCATAGTTTTATCCAGTTTTATCTTCGCGCCGATGATCAGGGAAATGTCAATCCTATATTTCTTTGCAAAAGTTTTAAGTTGCTTTTCGTACTACGGTTAATTTCCAGCCGGTTAATGCATTGTTACTAAGTATTACAAAAAGGTTGTTTGCCAAAACAAGAGACCTTTTTACTGCAAAAAAAAGAAAATTATCAAATAACTCGCTCGGAAGTAGAAGACGACGATGAAACTAAAACTAACACGAAAACGTACACTTTTAAAAATAGGAAGTAATTATCGTCACAGCGGCACTTATCGTAATAAAAATTCAATGCAAAAAAAAGAAACCCTAACGTTTAACGGTTTTGATTTGAATTGAAATGAAACATCGAAGGCTCAGCAGGGAAACATGAGCTAACCTAAATGGTAATTTTTCATAAATTTTCAACCTTAATACTTAGGCTCTTGGTATATTTTTGAATAAAAAATAACACAATAAAATATAGCGTTCGGATACTTTTAGGTAACAAATAAAATTCAACGTAACTGTTGTCTATGGGGTAGTGGTAAATTATGAGTGTATTCTTTGCGGAATAACTATTAAAAAACTAATAATTTGTGACCATAGTTGTAAAAACCCCGATCATTACCACTACTTAACTAATTTTTTGATTAACTAGTAACAACATGCGGTTATTTATCCTACTGTAAACTATGGTGCTGTGTTTATGGTTTTCAAATTTAACATAGCTAAAAATACGTTACTAAAACCATTACAATATAAAAAAATATATACAAGACAATATTTATTTGATGTATAATGACGAAGTATTTAAAAAAAACATTTGTTCCCGAAATCAAACTAGATGTCGCTACGGTACGTTCTTGATTTCTCCTGGTTTTCTTTCAAGTTTAAAAGTAAATTAGTTTTCATAACTCAATAAACAACTCATATTCTACTTGTACTTTTTCGTATTTGTATTGATATCTAAGTTTCAAACTTTTCAAATTTCAGTTTTTTAATATGTTAGAAAAGGAACGGAAATGGCTGTCTTTGTTTTTGCAAAAATCAACTTTTGCTAGAGTCGCCATCAAGTGGAGGTGCTTGTTTAGTGCTTTCGTTTTTTTTAAATAATTCCTCATTAGCAAACGGGAGTTTCTAAAATTCTGTGGTAGTTTCTATGTTTATGATCCAAGCTGTGAGTTTCGACATGGCTTTGTTACTTACGACATGGTGCTAGCCATGAACTTAGTAATTAGTACAGGACAGAGTCTGCATTGGTTGTCTTCAATATCCAAAAATGAAGATATTTAAAGACGAAGACATTCCCCGCTTCTTGTTATCGTATTTACAAGTTCTGAATTTCAACTTTTGATGTGTTATGTAAACTTTATTCTGTATAGAATATAAAAGGATATTTTACCTTTGTAAAGAACAATTTAATAAAGATGTGGCTGTATGGATGTTTCCAAAGCTGTATAAACAAAAAAACTTGTCAATGCCAAACCTAAAAAAACGAGCGAAAATCGGTTCATGTATGTAAGCAATATACACTTATTATATTTGGGAATCAGTGACAATTATAGCCGAATAAAAAACGTATAGAGTTTATTCGTTTGAAAATATATAGTTTTTAGAATCATGCCTCCTCAAACTCGGCGATGTAAAACTACGAAAGACGTCAAAGAAAACATTGATGTCATTTCACAAATTAAGAATAAAAACTTCGGCAAGGCGTCAAAACAACGAAAAGCCTTAGCAGATAAAACTAATTCGGCATCAGACGACAATTTGTCCACGGAATTCACCAAGGAAGTAAAGCTTGTGACTGACAAGGGTAAAGAAACAATATTAGACGTACAAACTAGAACACTGCGTGGGAGGAAAAACCTCGGTAAGGGTTCAAAACCACGAAAAGCCTTATCAGATAGTACTTATTCGGCATCAGGTAATAATTTGTCCACCGAAGTGAGTAATAAAATAAAAGTTGTGATTGAAAAGGGTAAGGAAGCAATATCTGAAGTACAAGCTAGACCACGTCGTGAAAGGAAACTTCCTAATAGATACAACGAAAGTAAAGTACTTATAAATTTGTCAAGTTTAGATAAAACTGATCAACATGATTCAAGTAAAGATTCAGAGAAAATTGCTTCACCTTTTGTGTCACCATTTAAAACACCGCAGAGGCATATCAATAATAGTTTAATTACCAACCGTCCTAAGAGAATTTGCCGTTTGCCATCAAAGTTTAGTGATCACTCTGTTAGTCCAAATAAATTTATTCCTGTTGGCTGTAATGCCAGTACTCCTATTATTCAAAATAAAATGTTAAATGTTGAAATGGATGTAGTTGCAACTAATACATTAACTGGTAAAGCAATAACCCAAAAGGTCACAAACCAAAACAAGATAAATTTGAAGAAAAATATAAAGAAGAAAAAATCAGAAATATCTACACATAACATTAGTCCAGATACCAATAATAACGCGAAAAAAAGACAGCTTAGAGAGAAGAAGGTAGTAAATAAAAATGAGGTTCCATTTTCATCTCAAAAAGAAGTATCTACAGATAAAAAAGCTACAGGAAAAAGGTTACTCCAGAATAATTACTCATTCAAAGTTCTTGAAGACAAAACTAAACCTACTAAAAGAGATAATAGTCATCTTGATGTTTACGAGTTCACTTATGATCCAAATGAAGAACCACCTCCTCAAAAGAAAAAACGAAAACGGACAGTTAAAAAGAAACAAATTAAACCTAAAATAGTGACATTTAAAAATAATTATGATTACAATGTTTCAAAAGCTTTGGTAGCTTTGAAGAATGCTGTAAAGAAACCTATTGACTCTCAAATTGATAAGCCACTAGTAGTTGAAAATAAAAATGATCAACAACAAACTGTTTCCACAGCAAACATATTATTAACACCTGCTATCACAACTACATCTTCAGCTTTTAAGGTACCTACTGAAATTTTTGTACCCGAGGATACTCCTCAAAAACCTGTAAATAATACAAGGGTGGAGGATGTTGCAGCAGATTTTGGGCCTCATATGGAACACAATGACATTAATTATTCTCCAGTAACTTCACCAAACCATGGAAAATCTTCTGCACTAAATGATGACACTCTTCAACAGAGTATGAATCATGACCCATTAAATCTACAAGATAACTTAAGTTTCTTTGATGACATACCTGTTGCTAGCAGTAGTATGAACACATCTGTAAGGAGGCCTCATGCCAGTCCCTGGAGGGTAGAATTCCAACAACTCCCAATAAAGTGGCAAGTTAACACATGCATAAAACCTAATATGACACCAGCAGTAGAGAGCTCTTTTATTAATTTTAATAGTTCAAACAAAAAGAAACATGTATACACAAACTTAGTACCTGAATCAGATGAGGTATTGCCAGAGATTGTTAGTAAGGACAAACCTAATTTAACACAAACTAGTATAATATCATATATTAAGGAAGTTGTGGAAAAAAGTGCTAGTAAGAAACAGAGGGCATTATCGGTGACACCTACAAAAGCAAACTCTGTCTTTGAAGATTTTTCTCCAATGTCTACAGCAACAAACAGAGATATGTATAACACACCCAATAAAACTCCTAGTAGAGAAGCCTCCAATAAAACTCCTAGTAACCAAGCTTCTAATAATAATGGGACTCAAAACAAAATTCAAGAAAATGTAGTAAATACAGATAAGGAAAATTCAAAAGATAGCACGAAGAGTAAAAGGAAAACCCAAACACCAAATTCAGCACACAAACATAAAGATGGAACCTTCTTTGGGTTTGATGACAGTGAGGATCAGGAGAATGTTTCACCTGTTAAAATTGACAATCCTAGGGTAAGAGCTTTGAGACCTCGTGCTAGAGCAGTTTTACAAGAGATTAATGCAGAATCAGGGCCAACAAGGGCTAAGATACCAATTGCTGCGAAAACAAATATTGTTGCAAGTTCAGATGCCGTTAATAAAATATATGAAGGCATTAAGTCTGCTACAGATGCACCAGTGTTTCCTAAGAACAATATTAAAAATGATAACACAAATGTTAACATTGATAATCAACCTAGTCTCCAAGACGAAGACTCTCAATCTGTCCATTTATTTGAAGATATTGAACTAATTCATCATTTGAAGGTATGTTATTTTTATTATTTTATTAAAATGTAAATCATAGTCAACACAAGTTTAACCATATCTTTAATTATCTCCTAGTGTGAAGTATTTATAAAATGGTACCACATTTAACAGTTCAACAAGGTTGCTGAACCTTTTATAATACCGGCCCTTCAGCTGCTTAATATGGGATATCAGCAATGCATGTGATATATTTATTTATTTAAGGGTATCAGTATACTATATCTGCTTTCTTCCATAATTATGATTTATGTGGACTAAAAGTAAACTTCCGTTAATTTTTATGTAATGATCTTTTATGGCTGGTTTATTTCATAAATAGTAAAAAAAATATTGATACTAATTTATATTAGAATGAAGCTTTATAATTCACAAGTATTCTACATAATGTTTTTATTTATTGTACATCCTTTCACAGTTCTTAAACTATCTTTATTTATCATCCCAATAAGTCTAATATTTTGATGATGAAAATTCCATTCTCTCTCTGTAGTGAGAATGGAATTTTTGAATTGTTTATGCTAAAAAGTTATTATATTGTATTTCAGCCTTTACGAAAAAGCTATGGCAAGGCCAAAAAAGTAGCTTTTCAACAGACAGTAGCATCAGACAGTGACAGTCAGAGTCTTGATGCTCCACCTCGAGTAGATGATGGTGAATCAAGTGAGGAAGATGATTTGGCAGACCTTACATTCACTATGCCAAATGTGGTTAAGAAAAATGATACTAAGAAAAAGACTACCAAGAAAAAGAAGCAATTATCTAAGAAAGAGGTAATATTAGTATCTATATTCATTCTTTATGTTATGGTATTATATTTAGCTTATATTCAAAAGGAAACTGTAACATACATAACAATGAACACAATATGGTATAACAACTCCTGATAGCGCTCTGTGGAGGAGCGAAACACTAGAGTGGTGTTTTTTTTGTGAGATTTGTTGCTGTTTGTTCATGTGAATGTGTGCACAGTAGGTTTTGTAGATACTGACTGGGTGCGGAAGTTGCTAGATATCATAGATTTTAGGGTTCTAGCAATGGGCTTCTGCATAATATTAATAATTTATTAAATTCTATTAAATTCAAACAAAAAATATATGTTAGTATTTGTAAAAATTCATTGCCATAACTTTTATATTGTTATATTGCATATATCAAAATATATACCCGAGTCTATGCTTAAGAATAATCTTTTTTTTTAATTTAATCTTAATAATAATAATTATGAATAATTATTTATTCATTTAAGATTTCAGAAATATAGTTTAATTGTAATCATTGGTTCGTCAATATACCCACCATTTAAGCACAAGCTTCTCTATTAATGTAATCACATGGGTAGAATACATGCATCCACTGTGGATTGGCTAGTATTAATGACTGGAAATGCCACTAGTATAACTTAACAAGCCTTCTGAACCACAATAGAGGTTAATATTCATATTGTAGAGTGCATCAACCAAAGTGCCGTTGTCTTTGATTCTTAAGCTTTATATGTATACTATTCTTTTTTCTTACTTTAGGGTCTTGTAAATAATTGGTTATCAAAAGGTTTTCTTAGCCAAAAAAAAATTGAGAATAAGGGTATTTAGTTTTCTCCCTGTCAATTTCCGTTAATATTTGTGTGTATTCATATTTTTCAGAAAGCAGCAATGGAAGCCTGGGCTGCGCAGTTCAATTCGATGTGTGAAGATGTTGAGGAGTTTCCTTTAGTTGTAGAATAGTTTTGTATATTTACAAAAATTGTGATGAATATTCGTTAGTATAGCAGTCGAGACCTGTTACTAACGAAAGGCCAAATTTCTTCTATTGATTTTAATCTTTATTTTGTTGGCAGTTAGTTGAAAATTAATTATAGTTACTACAAAAGCTTAATTCATTCATTTCTAAACGAAGAAGTTCGAGAAATATGAAGCGATAGCGTGTTGTCTTTACATTTTGTTTACTTTTTAGAAAATGAAAACACTTCTACATCTTCAATATAAATTAAATCTGTAGATTTCATTTAAATCAATTTAATCAATCTATAATTTTTAAGTAAAATCTTGCCTTTAAGGCAAACTGAAAAAGATCCCTGTAAATAATCAAAAATCTTATTAATTCGTACAGGATTTTGATGCATGGAAAATAATAAGAATAATTGTTTTCGCGGATATAATGTAATGTATCATGCCGGTTTTCAAGTGCTGCCATCTACGCCAAGCTTTGCGTAACATTCCTCCGATTTTTAATTATCAACCAATTAAGGGCGGACCCACATTTTTGTTTAGTCTAATCTTGAAGCGCGACAGAAGCGTATCTGTTTCATACATTTAGTACGCTTAGACATATTTGCACGTTGTGTTGTCTAGTGACAGAATTTTATTCATTTCATTCTAATATATGAAATTTCACGTGACAGCAGAAGTGACACACAAATGTATTTCCGTTTTTAGGCTTAAAATGGGTTGGAGAAAGGCCTTTTGATGTCGTAATGTGATGTCTGACTGTTTACTATGATTTATACTAATATTTCTGTATTTTATTTGAACTGGATTTATTCTCATTAAGATATTATTGTATAATATAATGATAATTATTAAGATTGCGCTTGTAACAGATCTTAACTGATTCTCTCTTCCGTTAAGTAGAAGTAAGCTTAGAATTGAAATCTATTATTTAATTAAGAAATTCGATTTTATTGCGGCCATTTTTTGCCATTTTATTTCAAACAATTTAAAGTTTTGTTTTATTATTGCATTTAAGTGACATTTTATATTTAAAATGGGATATTATATTTTAAGTTAGATTATTAAGACTATTGATCATGACTTTTATTTTGTAATGAGATTACATATATAATTTTGTCTTTTGAGCATTATGTTCAACATTTTTTTGTTTGATTGACCAAAATAATGAAACTACGCAACGGGTAACAGTTTGATAAATGGAATGCATTGAATTTGTTAGTTAAGTTATATCTTAAGATCATCTGTCTTTTTATTTTTTACTTTTTTTATAAATAATATTTCAATAATTTTCGTGTTTGATGGTCACAATAGTTAAGGATTTTGCAATTTTCTACTGATAGTCTATACTTAGAAACCGGATTATAAGTAATATATAAGAATTCACAATATTATTAATGTTTTCTTTGTTTATAACTCTTATTTAATGGTATGAGGTCTATGTTTAATTTTAACATAGACCTCACAGTGAATAAACTATACACACCCAATAATACATCAGGATAACGTGAGATCTTTCTGCTATTAATTTTTAACTCAATTATGAACAGATAAGGCTTAAAACTGATTAGACTGGGTCTGACGTGGTAAAATGTAGTGCTATTCTGTTATAGAACGAAGTTGAATTCACAGTACTGTTACATCATAGAGCTTCAATGTACTAAGATTCTTATTACTTCCTGAAATAGGTTTTATTAGTTTGAAACTCTTATGATGTGACATCGCTGCGTTGACAATTATAACAATAAATTATGAAATATGTTGGAAATGGTAACTTGTATATAAACAATAACTATATAGTGTAAAAACGCTTTAAAATAAATTATAAGTATATTTTATTTTTACAAAATTAACTTGCGTTTCATAATTTGTGGATTACAAGAACCGAAACGCAGGCGGCCATGACGGCTCATCGTGTTACGTCACATTTCAATAAAGTAATAATCGCATCTCAATAGTTTTCTATTCAACATGAATGTTTGTTATTATTGAAATTACTATGTTTACTTACAAATTACTATATATACTTACACATTCTCTTAGTTATGGTATTATAACACAAAGAAACAGCACAGACGTGCCATCTGTTTTTGGTTATACAAAAGGACTTATAAGAATTCTCAAAAATATTAATTTAAGTAACTAATTTGTAGAGCAGATTTATAAAAAATAAAATTTTGAACATTACCAGATTAATATTTTTTTCTGAAATAGCTCGCGAATATCCCGAATTTTATAGAATACACACTTTATACTGTTTAATATTCTTTGACGCAAAAACTGGTTAACATTACCAAGTTCCAGTCTAAAATATATCCCTCAAATTCCGATATTGATAGCCATTGAGTTATGTGATCATCTGTATTAATAACTTCTTTTTATTATTGAAGCTTCTTTCCAATTTGTAAATGCTAAATTGCAATATACCTATACATATCTACTTTTAAAGAACTAAAGCACAAATTAATATTGATTTATTTTAGAGGGTTAAGATGTAATAAAATTACACAAATTCTGAAACTTCGTGAATCAAAAAACAAGAGTGAATATTATGATGGATTTTCATACCTACAGTCAATGACATTGTACATCGTTGCCTACAGTACAATCTTAACGGGAAATGCATTTATTTATTCGATATTTATATACTAATTTATGGGGAAGAGCGTTCTATCTTGTTTTTTGTTCCGGTTCTTAATAATAGATCTGGGGCTGCAAGCAAGCGAGAGATAGGGTGGGCACTCGATCGGCCATGTGGAGATGTGGTTGTATACCAAACTACTACGCGACGAAGGTTCGAGTAAAAACTATATGAAAGAACTCACATCATAAAATTAATGACTTTTTGAAATAAGAATATGGCAGCATAGGTGTCCATAATTTTATTTGAAATTAGAATTCTGAGATTTTTTTTAAATATATAGTAACAACAACTTATATGCGTTACCAAGAGTCTAGAAAAGAGAGTGGCTAGATAGACCAGCAAGTCCTAATTGTTTCTAACCACAAAACACAGAAAGACGTTAGAAGGCCTTGTGGCCGTGGCAGCGTAGTCACGATCCTGGACAAAGGTACAGGGTCATGACTTCACTCACTCATTCACGAACGCGCTGGCTGTAAGTACTGTGAAACACGCCACTTTGTTGGTAATATTGTCGTATAGTTTGTATTGACTTCGAAATTTTGAAATAACACTGTTTGAATATAGAAAAAAAAAACATATTATAAACAGAAAACGTCAAAAATTGTTTGAAGTTAACTCTGGATTTCTCTTAGCTACGATATTATTGAACAAAATTTATACCAGACTAATGACTACCTCATAAGGAATAAAGATTTTATAATTTTAAAGCATAAATATATCATCTTATTTCAATAACAACGATAAATTTAAACGCAAAATCACTACAAAATGCGATGCACCGGCCGTCCGAGCTCAGTACTGTAGAGTATTATTGTTCTGTGACAATAATACTCTACGAGCGCGCGAGCGCTCCTCAACGTTGCTTCCATCTTGATCACAAAAGTATAATTCTTATTGTTGTTGTTGTATATACACGGTACATATACAAAAATAATATTTTATGTCTGTCTTTCTGTTTGTGGCTAATCTCTGAAACGGCTTGACCGATTTTGAGAGCACTTTCACTGGAAGTTGGCTTATGTAATAATAAGGATTGATTAACTTAGACTCATGCTTCGATGCAATTCGACCGATATCAAATCGATCGTCGATTTAAATTGCTAACTAATTCGGCCGATTTATTAGAGATCCGTTTATCAAACAACTTTCTTCAAATTCAATATATTTTTAATTATGAAGTGTGTCTGTTTACGGTTTCATGTTCATATGTTTGCAAAGGCCGGTAATAGGATGGGTGACCTTTTTTTATTTTGCTGAGCTAGGTGGAGTGGAACAGGCGTTTGCCAAAAAATTTGGTCATCCATCCGATTACTGGCCTTTGCAAACGTTGCTTAACCTCTACAATCTCAGATCAAATGCGTTAACTACATCAGCATCAAGCCAATCCACCCAGCATTCCTGAATGGACCCGCGCATAGGTCCCAATGATGGGTGGTGGTGCTAAAGCACGATATTCTTAATAGATGAAACTATTCCAACCAGCATTCCTAACTGCATTCAACACATCAATTAGGATTGGTAATGCTAAAGCACATCTTTCTCAATCGATGATTAATCTACCAAATAATCCGTACTGGGCAAGCGCGGTCGTCCTAAATCACTCGACAAAATAAAATTGATCACCCATCTGATTACCGGCCTTTGCAATCGTCGCTTAATCTCCACAATCGCAGAGGAAACGCGCTATTCACTGCACTTTCGGGCTTTTCACTTGTTTATATAGGTATATTCCCGTATTTTTTGTCAAACTGAATATATTTTGATGATATGGTAAGTTTGCACAACTGAATCGCTCCTCGAAATTGAACTGAACAGAAAATCAAAAGCAGATCGAGCGTTCTACCGCCTTCATATATTTGAAGCGATATCGCAGACCATGAGAGAGGAAATTTGTGACCGATTTTGATCTTCATCTCATGAATAAACACTTGCGATTTTCCATACATTTTATAAGAGCGTGAATTGCATCGCATCGAGCCATGAGTAGAGATCGTTAGGTTACTTTCTATGCGAATAAAGTTGCAGGCACAGCTAGTTTAACATCTTTTCAACACTGACGATATGATGATAATGGGACTGTTTCAGAATGGATTATGCCAAGAAAAAAATAACATATTTCCTATGGATGACGAAAATATTCCGAAATCATCGACGGAAAATATGGCATGAATGTTTTTTTATTGAATATTTATATTATCATAGATATTTATATAATATATAGCCTATGATTTGGCTAAACTTGTTTCTTTTAATTTTTGTTTGATATTAGCATTCGTGTTTTTAAATTTTTAAATTATTTATTTATATTTTATTCCTTTTAGTGAACAGCTAATTATGTATAGAGATTATTTATTTATAATGTACTTATCAAAAGCTTTAATTTGATATCCATAAAGCTGTCATAAAAAAAAAAAACTTTAAATGGCGTCATACACCCGCCATATTTAATATTTAAAACTATAGCCAGTATCACTGATACTCTATGTAGTTTGTAGTCACTGGGGTGATGTTTCTAATGATATCCTATACATTCATATCCAAGTAGCAGTAATGCCCTAGAATTAATGTGAGTTTTATCTTTCAAAAGAAAAAAACTCACATTAATTCTAAACACAATAAACTCATTTTCTTGGGCAGTTGTGTTAAAATGTTTTTGAAATGATAACGAATCTCACCATAGAAATAAAAAAATTGGGAAAACTATCAAAATAGCTTGGTCGTAGATTCAACTCAGTATTGTGGACTAGTGACCTTGAATAAGTTTCGAGAACTCGGGATGCTTCAAAATACCTAATCTCACGGTGTGCAAATTTTCTTACGGCTCTTGAAGCCAACCTAGAAAAGTGTGTATAGAAAAGATAAAATAGTGCCCTCTATGTATGATCAGTGAAAATCTACTTATTGAGGGTGTGGAAGTAAGTATAGATTCGTAAATCATATTGACAATAGATGATGCTAATATGTTTTTATTTCTTGTGTCACATATTATTTACAGTTGAACTATTCCCCAATAGATAGCGTCACCAGTTATGTTATCTTGTTTCTTTGAAAATGAGGAAGTATTTAAAAAATATATTAGTTCCCAAATCAAACTAGATGTCGCAACGGTACGTTCTTGATTTCTCCATGACAACCTTAACGGTTTTCTTTCATGTATAAAACGAAATTAATTTTCAAAACTCAATAAACAACTCACATTCTATTTGTACTTTTTCATATTTGTATGTATAACTAAGTTTCGAACTTTGCAAATTTCAGTTTTTTATTATGTTAGTTAAAAGGAACGGAAATGACTGTCTTTGGTCCATTCGTTTCCTGCAAAAATCAACTTTTGCTAGAGTCGATATCTAGTGGAGGTGCTTTTTTAGTGTTTTCTTTTCTTTTTAAATACTTCCTCATAGGTAATAGCATATTTATACATAATTATATGTACTACTAGCTGTACCCGCGACTTCGTCTGCGTGGGAAGTATTTTGATAGAATTCTTTTTTTCCTATGAATGGAGTCGAATCGAATAAGATCAATGGACCATAACTCACCTTATGGATGGTTAAGGAGAATGGTCTACGACCTTCCATGCTGGCCCAATACGGATTGGAGGATATTAACGACTACAAATACAACCGCAACCAATCGCTTTAAGTGCCTTCCGAAGCTTGGAGTTGCTAGCGATAATATATATTTTTTGTCACCAATCCTGTGACCGACCTTTGCGAAAGTTGCTTAATAACTACAATCGCGGGCCATGCCACTTATTCACAACGCCACCTAGCTACTCTGAACCGACCCTCAGACTCCCTTTATATTATATGAGTGTTGTGCCCAATGAATAAACCATTGTTTCCAGCGAAGACAG
The DNA here is from genome assembly GCA_918026875.4 of Diatraea saccharalis. Lineage (NCBI taxonomy): Eukaryota > Metazoa > Arthropoda > Insecta > Lepidoptera > Crambidae > Diatraea > Diatraea saccharalis. Next base: position 19,387,258 of record OU893333.1, on the reverse strand, counting down.
AAAATACCAACTTTGAAGTACGTATCTACAGCAATTTGTATGTTAAAAAAAAAAACAAAAAGAGTATATTAAAATATATAACTCGAGTTGTCTTTACGTTATTAACTTCAGTTGACGTGAATCTAACTTTTTCAACGTCGTGGAAAAGCTTCTGATATCGTCTCTGTTACCTGGCAAGCAACAGGGGGTGAGTAGGATTCTCCTCCGCGAACCCGACAGTGAGCTGCCCAGTGGCTTCCCAGGGGCCTGCCCACCAAATCCCGTACGCTACACCCTCTCATGGGAGATGAAACCCGGCAAGCTATGGCCGAGTCACCAGGACACTCAAGTATTGGATCATTGGTGCCCTTGCAGATGGAAAACTGGAGAGGCTCAGGTAAATCGAGTGCTTCTCCCAGACAGACGAAACCGGGATGGCTGCCAACCACCTCCGCTGGCCCCGACGACAGAACGTGAACCCAATCTGATAAAAATATGCGTTCACTGTAAACTACTTGATGCTTAATTGCATCATCGGAAGGCTCTTTTAGCTTGTTCTCTTACTCGCGTGATCGTATACCACAAGTCCATTATAAGCTGAACCCTATTTAATATGATTGGCCATATACAAATGAGGTCAACTTACTTTGGAAAAGTAAAAATTTTGGAATCTTATTTTATATTTGTCATCATATAAATTATCATTTTATAGACAATATTAATTCGTAGCTCGGTGGCACTACGGAGAAGCGCCGCTGCGCACGATCGCTATTGCTAAGCAATTTTCGCAAGATATGTTCACGAGATGGGTGACCAAAAATTATTAAACAATTATTAAACTGCAGTTTGGCTGTAAAAGAGTTAATGATGATGATCAATATATCAAAGACGAAAAATCAATAAAACAGTTAATATTTCATAACAATTTTGGCAAACACGTCACTTCAAAATGACATAACTTTTTCATTTGTGAACCGATTGAAATAAATCTTACACTAAATGTTAACGGAAGAATACCGCAATATAATAGTGAAAACTGCATTTAAATCGGTTCAGGTGTTTCTGAGATTATCGTGCACAAACGCACAGACAAGCAGACAAAATTTTTAAAAATCATTGTTTTGTGTTCTATTACGCTTATAAATGTCCCTCATAACAGTTTTTTTCATATAGCTTCAATGTACAGACATTGATCAGTTACGTTTTTATTATAATAATAGATAATATTATATGGTTATGCGTTTTCGAGTATAACTAAATCGTTTCCGTTTATGCAATGCCACCTTTAACAGGACCGCAAGACAATACTTTTTTGATATTCAACCCATTTTGTCCATCAGAAAAAAAGTTATGTGTGCCGACTCCGGGATCTTTAGTCTATTATTCTTGCCATTTGCGACTACCTAATTCTCTCTATGTGCATCTGGATTGAGTGATCCTTTTTCAGTTTTTAATAAACCAAAACATACATTTAGTCAAAATTTATCAAAACTCATAACCGAAATCAAAAAAATTGTGACTCTTATGCGATCGAAGATATTGCCCAATATGTGGAACGCTCAATTCAGACATTAGACAAAATGGCTGCAAGCCGAATCTCAGGAAATACTTACACTGTGAATAAAATTTTCATATCAAAAATTTGTACATTTATTCAATTGTCTAATTTGTCACATTTTTTTGCAAAAAATCAAGATACTTACATATGATACATTGAAACTATTGTAAAATCTTGGATTTACATTGGTAAATCCAAGATTTTACGATAGTTTCAATGGATCACTCAATCCTGGCGCATTTAGATTGAGTGATTCTAGAAATATGGCAATATGTTTACAATATACATGATAACTTTTTTTTATTTAAAGGAACTTTTCAATATATTTGTACAAATTATTTTTAATTAATTATTTCACATCACAAATGTTTATATTTAAAAAGTTATGTCCAATCAAAGCTTTTTAAATTTGCTGAATTGAGTGATCCTTATAAACGCATGTAGATAAGAACCCCTTGGTATAATGTAATATACAAAATACGTTGAAAATTTGTACAACATTGTGACTAAAATTTGGCATAAATTTATTTGTTAACGTCAATTTATTCACGAGATATTCGTTTTTTAATTTGTTATCAAAGAATTATACAGTAGGATGACCATAATGCGAATTTATTGGGAACTTAAAAGCTATACTACTATACTACTCGTACTCTAACTAGAAAATTCCTGTGCCTGTAACTAGCAAGAAATAACAGGGGGAGAGATTTATAGGTAGTAATATTCAAATAACATTATTTATATAATTAACGTATAACTAACTGCTATAGTTACAGTGATAAAAAAGATCTATAATAGTAACCATTATGACTGGTTGTACTGTAATGGTTTTCAACAAAGTGATTCTATAATATTGAAGAGCTTTATATTATGTTTTTATAACAAATCAGTGATAAAACTAGGGCCTATTTGGTATTCAAACTGATTAAAACGTTATTGAAACTTCTACAGTACTCTAATAGTGGGATCAGCAGTAATTCTGGATGGCGTAATGAAATCCTGGTATAATTCTTTATCCTCTTGATTTTATTTGCAAATAATATACATCAAATCACTTATAACTAAATTCTAAGATACTGATTATATGCCGGTCTCGATCTGAAAGAAGATTATCAACCAGCAAAACACTAACACGCTAATTCGAATACGGAAAAAGTAATAATTCAAAATATTAACGGCCAGCATTGACCATAAATCGTCCGGAGAGTAAACCTACCTATAGTAATATGCAAGGACGTTACAATACCTACTGAGTTTAACTTGGCTACGTAATGGCTACGCTACCCTATAATCTGCAGAGTGACTGCCTAACTTATACTCCATTCATTATAGCATTAGACAGAAGTTAAATAAGGTTCTTTTTATGGTATACTTTGTGACAAAATATCAATAATCATGTTACTTTTAAGACTGACGGCTAATTTGCTACATATTCACTTAAATACCAGCTGCTATACTTAACTGTTGTCATTTAAGCTATCTATTAAACAAATTTATGAGTATATGACTAATTTAACTGATTTAATAACTATTACAATAAAAAGTGTTCATCGTAAAGAACCTAAAGAAGCAGGGTTGGATAGTTTCGGTACGATTCTCATGTCACTATAACTCTATCAAATTTAAAACGTTGCCTAACCCTTTCAAACGTTTCGGTAGTACAGCTTTTTAATTTTGTCAGATTATTATTTATTCATAATTGTTAAAAACGTAATCTGGGATTGTCATCCATTGTGAATACTACTGCCTTTCTTGTTGTTTTGCCGTTTTCCGTGATGTTATTGTTTTATTTTTGTTTTGTTTTTGTTGTTAAGTTTTGGTAAATATGGAGGATGCCGGTAAAGGCCCGAGTGGCCTACAAAAATTTCGCTCTAAGCCCCCATACCTACCCTCAAACTTTGACATTTCAGGGAGTTTTTCCAATGTCTTCATCAATAGTCTAACTAATCACACTTACAATTAGAATTTATCAAAATACACAGATAGTTTCAGTTTTAGTTCCATGTTGGCTTGGGACTAAAAGATGAATTTATAAAATGCTGGCCTCATCTCAACCCCGAGGTATCATAAAAAATGGATAATTGCCCAGCTCTTTCAGTCTACCTAACGTTCAAAGTTTCAACAAAACTAATATATATTTTTTAAATTTATCTTGAAAGTAAAATGTTCTGCACTGCTGCTTCTATGACCCTCTTTTTTCTAATGTTATAGTGAATGGAGTATAGGCATGTCCAACATAATAGGGATGATGACAGGGTAAAAAAAATGCAATTCTATTTAGTCCGTCAGTCAGATAATAGAAAAATATTAGATACGTATTTTTTTTTACTTCAATTTAACAATAAATAGCTTAGATAACAGGCATTAAAGTTGAGGAGTGGGGGCTCGCTACGTCACAGTTGAGTAGAAAACGTACCCTAACGTGACGTCATGCGAAATTTCAACTCCATGTAAAGCCGTAATTTTATGATTACGAAAAAAATAAAAAAATACGTGTTTAATATTTTTTAACACTCTACCTGACGGACAAACAAACAAAAATTAGTCATCATCCCTATTGTGTGGAAGGCCAGATTCAGCATTTTCGCAACCGTAGCGGGCCACTTTTGGTTTATTTATTTATAAAAACTAACATCACATAAATCTTATTAAATTATTATTACTGTAACTAGGTCGTAGCAGGCATATAAAGATATTCTTAAAATCTAATTATTGAGATGTCTAACATTTATTTCAGTTAGCACAGTGCATCTATGTCAGCTGGAGTTTTAGAAGTGGATTTGTGCAATTTGTCTGTATGATGGCTATCAGATAAAGATGATCTGGTTTTTGATTTGTAAAACTTCATACGAGAAAAATATCATAAACGAACATATGTACTACCAAATAAAAAAAAATTTGAATAGCGTAGTAAGGTTTAGGTATTGGTTGGGTGTAATAGGGATGATGACTGGGTAAAAAAAATGCAATTCTATTTAGTCCGTCAGTCGGATAATAGAAAAATATTAGATACGTATTTTTTTTACCTTCAATTTAACAAGAAATAGCTTAGATAACAGGCATTAAAGTTGAGGAGTGGGGCTCGCTACGTCACAGTTGAGTAGAAAACGTACCCTAACGTGACGTCATGCGAAATTTCAACTCAATGTAACGCCGTAATTTTATGATTACGAAAAAATAAAAAAATACGTGTTTAATATTTTTTAACATTCTACCTGACGGACAAACAAACAAAAATTAGTCATCATCCCTATTACTTTATGTAAAATTCAATTAAGTTTGGAAGACAATTATTATATGCTTATATGTTTTTAGATGAGAACTGATTTGCAATTCTATTAACTCCAAATGTCAATTCAGCGCTGTGCCTACAATTTCAACATCAAATGTATCTATTTTAAAACACTTTCATGCTGGGAATTTCTGATCTGGAGTCTGCTAATCTCTCGTCAAACTCATTCCTCAATCTTTGTAACAACAATACGTATTTGTCAAAATCTAAAGTATCTTGCTTTCTTGAAGATAAGGTCTCCCAATGAATCAACTGCTTTTGTTCCAGCTGCTTATCCAACAACAACAGCTTTTGTGAAAGCTAGAACGTGTACGTATAACTGTGTGCATAGTTGGCCTTTCCCTTGCAATTTCAAGTTAAGATCATAAAGATATTTAGTTATATCAACCAGAAAAGTCAGATGAGTCAACCACTGCTTATCAGTAAGGAAACTAATATCTTGGTCTTTGTTTTCTAGAAAAATCTTTACGACGTCGAGCAGGGAGTAGAATTGTTTTAGTGTGGCTGCTCTGCTGAGCTCATGAAAGCGACTGAAATATACAATGTCATCGTAATCTGAACCGACGTCAGTCAGAAAAACCTGGAACTATCTGCTATATTAACTGTTAGCACTATTTTATCCATCACGTGTTTCAGGTTAAGAAGTTTTGCACGTAGCTGTTCTTGGTGAATAATACAGTGATGCTGTATGATTGTATGTGTGATGCTATTACGCATTAAAGTTACAAAATCATTTCTTGTTCCTGTCATTGCAGACGCACCATCTGTTGTTAAGCCGCAAAGATTTTCTCTCTCTCTCCTCTCTCTCTCTCTCTCTGATAGAGGTTTACTTCGTTTGGCAATGACTTCTGCTATCATGAAACAAATTTTTGTATAAGGTTTCGGCATTTTCTGACGGTATTTAGAACATCGCTTGTTGATTAGTCATATCTTTTTAACGTTTTTTCATGATCCATTCAAATTTTACCTTTGTACTCATCTTATTTAGAAGTGTGTTTTGTAGAATAGAATAAAAATGGCGCTTTATATTGTATTCCTTGCAAAGTGATATTTTTCAACAGCTTTTCGTTTATTTTCTGATAATATTATATTGATCTTTGAAATAATTAGAGAAGATATTGTAGCGTAGCTACTCAACTAAAGCTGGAAAGTAAATTGGCCGTAGTAGCTGTTTGTACATAGTGATAAATATTAATCAATAGTTAAAATCCACAACCTTAGAGACGTCTCTAAGGTTGTGGATTTTAACTATTATACGTATACTGCACGTCATTTGTAATTTCAAGCAACGTACCCAACAGGGCCAGATTAGCTACGTAGCAAAAGTTGCAAAAACTATAGGCCCCGCACGTATGGGGGCCCCGCGCAATTGGAAGCCTCGCTATGGTTCAGAGCCAATACATTATTTTTTTAAGTCGGTGTTAAAAATGCAAGAAATAGCTCCACCAAGCCACGCTTCTGACTTAACTATATTGTTTTTTGCCTGTAAATTTGCCCATTTCGCAGGCCCATTGCGGATTGATGGGTTTTAACGATTGCACATGCAGCCGGGACCAAAGAAACTCGAGATAATAACCTTTTGTTCGCCATCCTACGACCGACCCTTGCAAGAGATGCTCAACAACCACATCGCATATCGAGCGCGCTAACCACTGAACAATCGCATCAAGCTTCTCACGCCATCGAGCTCCATTATTTTACACACAACACAATAATGTTAACAATAATTTTTTTATCATCATTGTAAGTCTAATTAATATCTTCAAAAGCAAAGGCCAGAGGTGAACCGCCTAAATTTCTAGTCATGATTTCATGGGATATTTACTACATCTTAGCGTTGTTGTGTTGATATTTCGTTTCATTTTACTGCTTTAACAAGTACTTATGGCAGCGCTACCAATTTAGTCTCTTACCCCAAAATCTATCCACCACAAAACAAGGGATCGCCTTTTGATTTGCATTTAAATTTTCACCGGTTTGACTGGTAGATAATGCCTTTTTTGCATTAAGACTTCCATATTGAGACTTCCATACCGTTCTCACCAATGTATACAGGTCGTGTTAGGTACGAGTATATTTTGAAAAGTTAATGGTGGTTATATAGCTTTGATTGATACTGACTTTTTCCGTTTTGAAGAAGTTATAGGTGTATTATAGGTGTATATAGTGTTTATGAGTGACGATCCTATGCAGATCATGACGCTAAAAAATCCTCTATAAAAATAGGATCTATACTAAAATTTTGACAAAATATAATTAACCCTTCAACGTTAAAATATATCTTATAAATTAACTCTTCTACTTTTTGCCTCTTCAGTAGTTACCTACTTTTTATTCAATCAAGTTCAAGTTAGATTATACAAAAAAGAAAATTTGTCTCTACAAACCCATATAATATAACACAAATAAAAATATATAGTAATTTGTTTAAAAGCCATAATTAAATTTGAAAAATTAATTCATCTAACAAAGTATTCCGGCCCTAATATAGCGCCGTAGTATTAAAACGATTGCTCTTTGGCAAATATGGCGGCCGGCTGAATTATACAGCGGAAGCAAATATTATGCTCGCAAACATTCGTCCCCGGAGAGCGAGCTAGTTCGCGCACTCAAAATTAAAAGCATACAATGAAAATACTGCACGTCCAAACCCCTACTCGGGGACTGTCGCGAAAAGTGAGAGCGTACTCCATCTCACTCTTAACACTATGTTCGAAGTGCCTCAGCGCATTGTTGTCTATGAAAACAGCCGCCCGAGTGTTTTTTTGTTTATACACTTCGGTGTTGCCACTCGAAAATAAATAGCGGCGAGGTAACGAGCAATATGCCGTAACAAGATAGAACAATGTTTTGTTCCACGTCAATCGATTCTGTTGTTTGATATTGTTGCTAACGAGACGATAACCGATACCGACTTTAATATTCAACAAACAGATGAAAAAACATTAGTATGAAGCTTTTCGACGATATAATGATACTTACAGACAATTTGTGCAGCAGCATGAAAATTACAGCATTTGTTTATTTAATTAAATAACGTGAATTTCTTAAAGTGACACAAAGAATACACATAGATTTATAACGAAACCCACAGGATAACGAGTTCGATGTTCAACTCGTCTTCGTAATTGAATAAATAATAACCATCCCAAGACCCAAAGTAATAAATTAACAATGGACTATTTCAGTCATTTAATTAAAGGGTGGCCGCATACACGTCCAGGTTGGCGGGCCCGGGAATATTAACCGCAATTCTCGGCCAACATTCACAAAATTGACACGTCAAATATTTGTAACTTCGTCCTGGGACTACGCTAGACGGCAAACAGAATCGTGTCTGGTCCTCCCTTAATTTCCGATGTTTCTACACTGGCGGAACTGCTGACAATTGAACTTTATTCTTTAACCATTTAGATACATTTCAGGGTGTTCGTTACGAGGAAAGATAGCCGCTTGTCAAAACAAAATGGCGCTGACTTTGTTTGAATTGGGCCGTATCAGTCTCTGACGGAGATTCATTTTGTCGCGTTGCTTAAGACCTTAGTAGACTCCAATATATTGTCTCAGCACACATGGTGAGTGTATGTTCGCGTGTTAGGTGTGCATTTAAAGCTGACTACAAATTTGTTGTTTGAGTCCAAATACAATAGGTAATGATATTGTTTGCCGTTACACTTAGTTTTGATCGAGGAGTTTGTTTGGCAGGATCGGAGAGATTCGTAAATTTTTACTTGTATGTCTATTGTTAATGTCCAAGATTCTATATTGAAATGTTAAGGAAACCCTGGTTTGTAATAGCTAAAGATTATAGAGTAAATATTTCTATAAAGTTATACCAGATAAATATTAAATAACGTCAGGTAAATTAAATTGATACGTTTTGAAATAAATTAGTTCACCAAAACCTTATTGACTTGTTTATTAACTAAATTTACATTTGATTAAAACCATTTATATGTTGTCAACATTGACTTTCAAAAGCGGAACATACATAACAAATATTATATTGTCAAGTATACGTTACGTCTGTAAATATTAAATAATATGTGTTGGTACATTCTACAGGTAAATAATGCTGTCGCTAGCCGAGTCCGCCTGCCGCTCAGTGTTGCCATTATCATAAACCAAACACGTCAATATTTACCCACACAAACAAGGGCGTAATTTTTAAATAAATTGTGGCATTTCGCAAAATTGCTTCCGCAAATACATTGTGGACAGGAGAGCGCGAATGTGTGCGCAACTTTTTTCGGTCATTATTCTGCTATGAGCTTTGTCGTTTTCCGTCAGAAATAAATATAATGTTGGTAATTTTCGGTTAAACTGTCAATATTGAGCGCGTAACTGATAATACTTTTGTCCTCATGTATTACTGTAGTACTTAGCTGATACTTACTGTTTTTTCCGCTCGACGATAGATGTCACTACTTGTAACTTTTAGTTGTAATACTTTCATCAACTGACTATACATTATATGAACAAACTAGATAATGAAAAAATCTAAGTGAAATATGCTGTAGTAAAAATATTTCAGTCCAAATTCTCATGAAAGAAAAATATAGTATTAGCTTTTAGAAAGGAATTCTTCTTTTTTATTAATATTTTTTCTGCAGCTTTAATTCCTTTTTCTGTCTTTATCGGTTGCTTCTTTTTTAATTCTTTTCTATCTGAAGTTTTTGTGTTAATGGGTTATTTTTCTAATTTCGTTATTTATATACATTTTTTGTTTATTTTCTTGTTTGAACTTCGAGTATAACCATCAAGTGCGATGAGTTGCGTTGCGTAGCACGAGGCGAGCCAATTATAGGGTTGTTCGGAAAGTAATTTCATATTTTTTTGTGGAAATGAAAGACAGTTTTCGTGTAATAAATAAATACTTTATTAAATTATATATTGGCCGTTCTGGTCCAACACTTTTTACCATCTTTTTGGTAGTAGCATACCACGCTCATAAAACTGAGCGAGGTGGTTTTTGACCTTCTCATTTGTGGTGAAGGTTTTCCCGTCTAAATAATTTTGGAGTGACCGAAACAAATAATAATCTAATGGTTCCAGGTCTTGAGAATATCCCATTCAAGATGTAAAAGCTTTTGGCGAGTGACCAAACAACGCGAGACCTCACGCGTTGTATTGATGAAACACTAAAACTTTCCTGTTGATTAGTTATGGCCTTTTCTGTTGAAGTGCATCATTCAGTTTGTCCAGCTGATGACAGTTGACTTCTGAATTAATCGCTATGTTATCCGGTAAAAGCTAAAAAAAACGATTCACGTAAAATTCCACCAAACAGACAGTATTACCTTTTGTGGGTGAACATCGGCTTTGGAAATGGTTTGAGCCGCTTCATCTTTTTTGCTCCATGTACTCTTACGTTTGACGTTGTTGTATACAACCCATTTTTCGTCCCCAGCAGATTATGTCACTCAATCAAAACTCAATCCGATATCACGTGTTGTTATTCGCCGGTTCGCATCAACTAATGTGTTTATCAACTTCAACCGGCCTTCCCGAACGTGGTGCATCTCTGACATTAAAATTGCCGGATCGAAATTTAGCAAACTAGTTTTGGTACTGGCGTACTGTCAACACACTTTCATACACATCGGTCAATTTCTTTCTGACTCGAACAGCATTTTCACCCTTTCTATAGTAAAACAGTAAGATATGTCGAAAATGCTGCTTATCACTCTCCATATTTAAAAGGGCACCAACTAAAAACCACTGCGTAGAATTAATTGGGATTTTTTACATACAAGCCTTACTATATGAGCTTTCAAAGCATACAATTAAATAGAAAAAAAATGAAATTACTTTCTAAACACAGGTTAGATTACATATACATTATTTCTAAAATACAGGTAAAACTAGTTTAGAAGTCAGGGCCTCCAACATTTATGTTACTTGTACTTGTACAAAATAAAGAAATTATTATTATTATTTACTTCATTTTCTTGGGGCAAACTGTATCCAGTATTCACTGGTAGATAGTTTGTGGGTAGTGGCCGCTCTACTTGAAGTCCGTAATCACTTAATCCTCATAAGAAAAATAACAAAAGAAAAACACCAGAATTCATATTCATAAAGGGTCTAAACCACAAATTAGTCGACACAATAATTCTGCTAAAGTCATTTTACTAACTGATGTTATTAAAAGTTCGTTGTTACAGTACCTACTCGGACTCAAACCCTAATGCGGGTATCGTCGGAGAGGAAGATAATCCGTCGATTAGGAGTTACTCCAGTCCGTTTTCCCCTCATGGCATGTTGGTAATAAAGGATGTTTACTTAAGGGTTTATGTTCTTCCAGATATATACGCGAAATAATAGGAAAATATTCCGAACTCTTGGATATGTTCAAGTTATTTTACCAGTACCTAAGTAGTAAATTAATTCTATATTAAAGGTCAAAACTTTGAAGGTTTTAGTTGAGCATATTAGTTGGTTTTTTATTTCAGTACAACCAGCCGAACAGCATTTTTCTATCCCGTGATCACACACATCACGAATAATTTTATTGATTGTTTGTTTGATAACTTTTTTATTATAACTTCTTTAGCTTCTTATATATGCTACACCACTTGGTTTCATTTTCAAGTCACTTATTTTTTTATATATACATAATATATATATACATAATAGCAGTAAAATCGTGGGAAATAACTGACAGCACTCATTTAGATACTTGTATTTGGCCAGATATTGGGCGATGCAGATCGCGAATCAAGTACTTTTTCGTCAAGTTTCGTGCCGTGCTTTACTTTTAGCGATTCTAGGCACATGCCTAGTTTGTCTATAGGGCAACCCACAATTGACTGAATATCATGGAAGTGAAGCAGTGTGTAAGAACCGAGGAAGCAAAGCAGTGCGTAAGAGCCGAGGAAGCCAAGCAGTGTGTAAGAACCGAGGAAGCGAAACAGTGTGCAAGATCGTAATTGCCGGCCGAATAAATTGATAATAGTAGTATTAGGGATGTCACGGATAGTAAGTAGCAAGTAGTTAAGGTAAGGTACATAAGGCACATACTTTAAAATCTATACAGAAGAGCAAATTATAGAAGTTGACGGTTCAGAACTCCCTGATGAAAATTAGAATTATTAAATAAAAAACTTTCAGCGGATATCTTTATCTATTTTTCGTGAACGGCTGCGACCTCTGTAGCTGAGTAGCTCGCATACCGATTTCTAGTTGTTTACTTCTCGAGTCGTGTCAATCTGCTGAATGACCTTTTCTATATTGTACTTATCTTTCTGTTTATCTTGGAATCTAAATCTAAGCTAATGTAAAAACTATCCTATGTTCTGTGTACCAAATTACATGAAAATTGGTTCGGTAATTTAGGCGTGAAAACGTAATAGACAGTATTAAGGTATCATTGCTGATTTTTTTATTTTAAAAACCTTCGGCTGCTTTTTGCCATTTCGAGTATCCCATCCTATTCAACATTGAAAATGTAAGATTTAGTTTTGCATCCTTTAGTTGCGTTATATTCGCTGATAGCGTACGCCCCGCCCGAAGGGGAGGCAGATGCGACTCTGTTTACTTAGGATGCGCCTGCACCTTTGATCGTGACGAATAATTGATCTGAATTATTTATAGAGATTACACTGGCAAAGTTGCGAATGTGATTAAACCGTAAGAAAGACTCTTAGAATATATACGAAATAAAGTTACATTCGCTGGGCTCCGTAACTAAAGTACCAGGTTGGCCGGTATTTTTTTGGTAAATGATATTTAACTATATCGATTTATCGCCTTTAAAACCTATAATTAATACTAAATTTTAAGAAAATCATCTCCAACCGTTTCTGAGTTTAGAATAATTATATATGTTACCATCTGCAAAATTCAAGTTCTAATACATAAATACTAGGAAATATATAGAATACCGGGGGCGTTCAGTCAAAGTTTTATGATTTATGATCCAATACATATACTTCCCAGATAATGTATATGAGTCCTAGAAATTGTACAATTGTTAATACCAAAACACCAGCTTAATACCAATATATAATAATAAATAAATAATAGCAAAATACCAGGTTGCCACGCTCGATTCGGTGGACCGTAGAGCCAGAAAACTTGGTGGGGATTGTGATCTCGATAACTCCAAGCACAACAGTCTGTGTCATCGCCGAAAAGTTGCTTCACTGTCAGTATTCTACAGATTGTACTTAGGAGAGTGTGCTTCTGAGCTGCATCGGCTCATGCTGCCAGCACCTTTTTACCACCGGGAATCCAGGCGTACAGCAAATTATCACGCCCACCTGGTTCACATTCCACGTATCCGAACAAAGCGCTTTGGATCATCATTTATTATGCGCACAGCCAAGGAGTGGAATAGCCTACCTGCCTCTGTTTTCCCGGTATCCTATAATCCAGGAATATTTAAATCACGAGAGAATAGGTATTTTCTGGGCAAACTCATCCCATCTTAGGCCTTACGCTTAATATTATTACGTCTGAGGTCAAGAGTGAGCCCATCTCGAATAAAAAAAAAGCACCGGCAATGTGTAAAATAAATATATCTTGGTCTATATTTATCACTGTTAGTGGGGCCACAACTTATTTCTATTTTACTCTAATTATATTTTTTAATTATTAATATTATTCATTTAGAGTCACAACATTTTGTCTGCCTGGCTGCACGTTTCCCTCTTCCTTGCTCTTATGTATTACTTACGTTACCGGCTGTGCATTTAGTATTGTATAGAATGCCTAGGGAGATATAAATCATATTTCATACATTACCTACACGTTTTTGATATTTTATATAATGCCAGATTATACAGATTACTGATTTGTTGTTGTGTTGTTATGTTAAACAAATAATTTATTCTCAAATTGCGCCAATGCTGTAAGATTAGTTAGTAATTTACCTAAATAAAATAGGTACAAAATGAATAATAACGTTTCAGTATTGGTAGTTTTTAAGTTAATAATGCTTATCTCAGCTTATAAATAATAAATTGATCCTGCAATCAATTAAAACGTAAAGTTATAGCACTAGTTCGGTAAGTTCGTAATAATTTCATTAATATCACCAACTTAACGGGCGGTCTCCGATCGTAAGTACAACTTATGTAAAACGCCCGCCTAACTGCAAACACCGCCTAATACTCGGCGCTGACAGCTCTAAGTAGATTAAGTAGGAACTTACAGATTCACTATACTTAGATGCCCAAGTTATGTGTTGCTTTCTGGGTATATAATAGCAACTAAGCCGCCCTTCCTTGCTTTTTACTGTGACAGTCTGGTACTTTACAAGACTGCTCATAAAAAAAGAGTGTGAGATTGTGTTTTGAAACATTATTTTTTACAGCAAGTAAGACAGTGCCGCGTAAGATCGTCAGTTGTTTTTTTTTAAACTGAGTGCTAATATGAACTAAATACATTTAAATTAGTCTTGGTTTTTGGTCAGTCGATGGCAGGGTTGAAATCGAAATGTATTTTAAATGGATTTTAAAACGTGGTTGTTAAAATTACTAATCTGCACTGGCCCCGAGTGGTGGGGTGTAGCCTGCAGGACACCTTTTTTACTTTTTGATTCCATCCACGGGAATACCTGTGCCGAAGCCACTATAAAAACTAGGACATGTCCTGGGAACACTCGACTGTTGGCAACCCTGAATTTGTTTAAGCAATAAAAAGTAAATTTCTAATTTTTGTTTGTTCAAAATTAGTGATGTGAGTTATGTGAGGTACCTAGTTTTATTTGTCTTAATATCATTATGATTCTTTTAATGATAATTTTTAACCAACTTCAAGAAAAAGGAGGAGATTCTCAATTAGACTGTTTTTTTTCTTGTTTATTACCATACAACTTTTTACTGGGTGCACTGATTTTGATGATTCTTTGAAAGCTAGTGCTTATCGTGTGGTCCCACTTTAAATTAGTCCAGATCTGGAAATGGGGTCTATGAGAAAACCATATAAGTCTGAATAATTTGCATTAAGTATACGTAATGTCTTAAATTAAAAGTTAGGTTATTATTATTTTTAATTTTTCTGTTTAAATATGTCTTTACAACTCGCTCACAGTAGATCAAATTATCTATAATCCACAAGAAAATAAGTACCTCAAGTGGCCTTTTTCAAAACATATCAGTCCTACCTCTTTTTTTAAGCAAACCACTCCAGTGTATTAATCATTAATTCATTATCAAGATGGCCGCCCGCCACGTGACCGGGCGATGCGTTTTTAATTGCAATCATATCGTGTTTTATGTTGTTTGTTCGCTTTACTGTGTTTGGATTGCAGGGTCTTTATTTATAGTCTGTGGGAACGCCCGGAAATTAATTCGCTTGGTATGGGGTCGAAATTCTCGCTATCTTCTTGTGCCGAAAAAGGAAAAAATAAACCAAAAATGTATTGTATAATTAATTAATTATTTTGGTAATTTGGTCACCATTTTTTAAATTGGTTCAGTTGTATCGGAGCCCATTCAATGCAAACAATACAAACAAACAATCAAATCTTTTCTCTTTATAATATTACCTGCTATGTAGACAGCTAGGTCTGTATATACTATATTCAAGAGAGTATACTAAGTTATATCTTTTAATTATTTGTTTATGCGTTGGTTTCTAGTTTTGTGAATGTGTGTTTTGGGATAAAAAGTTTTATATTAAAACCAAAATTAATAAATTACTGTGATAAGAGATCGTCAATAGAAATGAATACTTACCTATTTAAAAATCAGCCATTAAAAGTAGATACCAACAGACGAACTGGTTGAGCTAGGCCGCATCTACTTTTTACGCTAATCTGTTTATATAAAGCATACATATCTCACAATTCTGTGTTAAAATTGTATATTAATTATTAATAAACTCATAATATAAAATACACGGTAAAAGCTTTTGAAGGATAAGACCTTTAAAGGCACACGAAACAATAATTTGGTATATTTTTATCTACAACACAATGTGTGAGCGCAGATATGTGTGAAGACATATTTTTAACTAGAGCTTATATTATCGAGCATCGGATGTAGTGGCGCTCTTTTTACCCGACTGCGCGATGCAAGGGAGGGTAATGTGTTTATCAGTCTATGTATGTATGTTTGTTTCTATGTGGCGTTCTAGAGACCAAATGCGCAGGCCGATTTTGATGATTCTTACGTCAATAAATTCGTCTCAACCTTGCGAGTGTCACTAAAGACATGACAATAATCAAAATTCACCACACCGACAACACGACGAAAATTGTCAAAATAAAAAATAAAAAAAATAGACTATGTCAAGTGGGGTATCGTTAAATAGGTATTTTAAAATCGTCTTTAGGTTCTTTTCATCATTTTTAATTTTAAACAATAGTTTAGGATATATAACGGTTTAAAGTTGTTTAACAAACGATATTATCTCCCTCAATGAAATGACTAGATTGCGAAATTTACAATCTTATAACGAAGTCAACGAATCGTAACTTTTTATTGACATACATTTATTTTTTATACTTTTATAAAATAAAAATAGATAATTTAAATAAAAACAAGAAATCCATTTAAGCACATTTATTTTTTAAAAATCAAATCTTCCCAAGGGGCACCGACTATGAGTCGTTCTGTACTGCATTAGAATTTATGATTTGTTTGTGTGTATCGATTATAAAACTATTTCAATTGTGTAGTTATTTAGTATTACTTATCAGAATTCTAAACTACTGGGCTTGTTTCTTTCTTTTTAGTTTTTATTTAAGTTAATTTGTTCATTTATATTTTTTAATTCCTTTTCGCAGTCGGGTTTTTATTCTAATGAAACACACTTATGATATGCAATTGAAAGCGTTCTCGATATTGCAAGTTATTTGTTACCACTGCAATTTTGAAAATCGAATGTACTAAAAAAAAGCACTCATTTACCACCATTGACAATTGAGATTAAGCAGTCAAAGTTGAGATTCAGCAATCTAGCAGTCAAAGTCGCCTCCCATTCCATATTGAAGACGAAGGTTTGAATCCTATGAGACGATTTTTTAATCACTATATAATTTAGAGTTTGAATGCTAAGATATATTCAAATATAATGTATCAAAATTAGTGTTTAATTACATTCACTACTTAAATTAAATGAGCAATCTTTTAAATTTGTGGGCATACCGAATAAAGGAGTTGCAAGAACGATAATATAGTGCCCGCCCTAGGTAGTATTTCGTTTCTGTCGAAGATTAAATAAATGTAAGCAAAAACGTCATTACATATTTATATTTTGTAGGTAGGTACTTTTTATGTATGGGCGGGGAGTGCCCGGGGCTCTAATATAGCTGAGATCAGCCATTGAGAAAGGGGGCTTATACGAAAGCACAATTCTTGGATCGCTCGAAATGCAATACATGAATTTAGTACACATGTCGCATCACACTTGCCATCTCCATTATTTCGCTGTAGTTTACAATTAAAAGAATGTTATATGTAAGTTAAGGCATGCCGAGTTTACTTATTAATAGTAGTGCAATAAATATTTTATGTAAACTGAACTTCATACTATAATGTATTAAGTTTCGAGATTCGATAAGTAAATTACTGTGACAACTGCGATTTTAATAAAAAGAATAACAAACTCTGTTAATATTTATGTGTGTGGGTTCTATTTATATCTTTAATATTATACATTGGTAATAAAATATATCTAGTATTAGCAGCGTTTAATCAGAATCTAATAACATTTCATTAAACAGGTCAAATCCACAGGTTCGCGAGTGACGACGTTTAAACCCAGTGACGACTTCTATTGAAAGATGATAAGATGTTCTAAGCAATACCTTTATCGATGGAAGCAATGAGGCAATCGTCGTCGCTACCCTATCTAATTTATAGAGTAACTTGAAACCCACTTTCCACTGTCAATTTATTGAAACCTTTCGTTTTCAGAAAAAAGACTTTTATCACGTTTTTCATGGCATATATTGTAATGTGACGAAATCACGGGCCAAAGCAGTATTAAAATTAACGAGTGTTTCAAAATCGCACCCCCCTCGAGGGCTAAAACCGTCGCGATTTCATGCACCGATTCGTTGATCCGACGTTTATTGTGCGATTTATTTGTAAACTGTTATTGTTGTCTTGTGATTGTTTTAGGGGAGAATATTTTATATCAATCTAATCCCGCTGCGTTTATCTGTTACGACTCTTAATTTGTATAATGATAATAATCAGTCTCGGGTTAATCAATAGAATTAAATACGACTTGTGTGTTGTAATTGTAGCACAGTTCTAAGTCAAAAGAGAGGAAGAAAACGATATTTATGGATCACACACACAATAACAGATAATCATACTATAATCACAGTGTTTTTGATGTGATGTACAAAATGCCGACTCGACATATGCTGAAGGCAACTGTAGCGGCGATTTACAGCTGGCATTAATTACAACAATAATCACATTCAATAATTTTTTATAAGGATATCACTAAGATTTAATAAATGAAACAAATTTTTAAACGGTTTCATCGCTTTTGTATTTAGTTTTAATGACGTTTCGGACCCTTTACAGGTTACTTGTTTACTTAAGACTAAGGTTTTGATTGTCTTTTTAATTAAAAGTATGGCTAACTTCAAAAACCAATACTATTGGACACATTCACAATAGAAAACAATATATATATTATTATGGCAACGTTTATATTTATTAAAATAAATTATTTTGATACACATTTGACTCATTTATTAACCTCCGGCTACCGTAATCTACAACCGGTTCCAACTTTGGGAGTATTGGCAGCGAAGAACTCGCGGAACCAGCTCCGACAAGAAAAAGTGAATTGCTCTTTTTGATTTAATATTTCCAGAATGAACTAACTGTATCTTTTGGTTTTGCAATGTGTGATCGGATTGAGTTTTATTTGATTAATTACTGGATCCTTGATATTAATCCTTGGGTCCTCCTAACGTTTGTTCACACACTGCAGATTTATTTTCGTGCCTATGCTTAACGTCAGCTACAAATTCGTCATGTAGTTAAAAAGATCTCGGCGTACTGACAGCAGGTCGCTTCTTTGTTTTATACTATTTAGAGATGCCTATTTTTAAATTAATCACATAGTTATTCCATGCGAAATGAGCTGTGTTTGTGGCTAAATGGAAGCGTGCGTGTGCGTGGAAAAGAGTTATACTAAGATCCATTTCAGCAAGATAGTGACTAATCTTCGTTTCTTCAATTCCTCAAACAGTAATAGGTTATTAGCCTACATAAAATCCTATTAACATCAGAATAAAGCATGATAGTCACTCGATGGAAACATGTCATATTTTTCATTCTCCATAAATAAAATAGGTATATCGCGTATTATCGTTGCATTTTAATGACCATAAATTATAATGTATTTATTGTGTGACTCAAAGTCGACTTATTTATCAGGCGAGCAGACGATGAGTTATCTACGGTAAACATAGAGTGGGCACTAGAATGTACCCTGATCGTCATTTCTGTGCGTCTTGGAGAATTGGATAAAATTTAGTTATTACATTGAACATGTTTTATTGTAAGCTACGATCTTTAATATGAAAAGATGGTATAGAATACCCCTATAACTAACATATTACTTAGATAAAAATAGTTTTCATGTCGCTCTCGTGCTTCTGTCCGGTTTCTCGATCTTTGGGTAAACAAGATGTAAATGGTTAATTTATTTGAACATTATATATATATACCTTATTTCAGACAAAAGAATTTTTAACCTTCACCAACACATTGTGGGTAAGAACATCAATATCTCAAGTCATGTTTTTACATAACGTCGAATGTTGTAGGTACCTAAGCATAATCAGCTCAATTTTCAACCTTATAACATTATGTATAAGGGCGCAACAACGCGTTTAAAACGTGCATGAAATAAGCAAACAAAAGCATCCGCCACGTAGCTTATCTGTTTAAGTAAACGCGGGCCGTATCATAAAATATTTCCATGCGAAGGCGAAGATTTCTTAGAAAAAAAAATGATATCTGAAAAAGATTTCTAAGTCGGGACCAAACTGATAACTTGACATTGCATTTTGGGGTAAAAACGCCTTACATATATTATATCGGTATCAATTTATAAAATCTTGTATATATGTCGTAGGACAATCTTTGAATTGGGCCGATCGAGATCTGCGCTGGTACGTCACGATATGCCGTAATTTCTTGATTTGTCCATCTATCTTCCACAATATCTTTCAATACTTAACGTTTATAGATTTGCGAAACTACAGACCAATCGATTTTATATGGTGTTTAAAGTACTATGTAAGCAGAGATGGGCAAGAACCCGGGTTTTCTCCAGCCGCCCATCTCTGTATGTGAGCAAATAAAATGAAGTTTAATTAATACTTATATGTTCAAACAATTTATAACAAATACACAAATCTCAAATACGTTGTTCTCATCAATCTGCCAAACTTTTAACCGTCGTTCGTGATTTTCCTAGACAAATCAAGAAATGGCGACATATCGTGATATGCCTGGACAGATTTCGATCGGCCCAATACAAAGATTGGACTACGACATATACATCAACTGAATATCAAGACCATCATTAGTGGTTCACAACATTTTTTTTCTTATACCCACATTAAATATGCCTACTCCAAACTATAATTACATATATACGGCTTAGTTGACTTAGTATGCAAGGTAAACGGCCGTGGGTTTGCTTCTCGTGTAAGGACAAAACTTTGTTTAATAATAATAATAAATTATTTCTCTTCCAAACTTAGCTTTAAGTTACAATTGAGAGAAAGAAACAATTTAAGAGTTGTCAATCCAAGTAGTTAATAGAACTTACGTAGTTCTCTAGTAGTAGTACTTAGTAAGAGTGGATTACATTCAGCGTCCAATACTTCATTACATCCAAGATACATTTTCCTGGGGGATACACATTTAGATAGCGATTATTTCTCAATAGTTTTCAATATGAAAGGTTAATGTTAGCTTTATTACTGTGTACAGTATTTTCCGCTCTTTTTTTATGGAAATATTTATTACATTTAACATACAAGGGAACAAGGAAAATTAGAAAAGTATTCTAGAAGATTCGGGAATGTCAACTTAATTTTTAAAATTTATTTAGGGCATTTAATTTTAAAGTAGCCATCCGGCATAGCTTTGCATTTATATATTCATTAACTTTCCTAAGCTAAAGTAGAAATCGCATCAAAATCCGTCTTGTGTTTATGATATGCAGAGCGATTCTGTAAAAATCCTAACTCGAATTCGAATTCACCCATGTGTCCAAATTCAGCCCTGCGATTCTGTAACAATCCAGACCCGAATTCGAATTCACTCATGTGTCCGAATTCTAGTCATTTAGTAAAGAAATCCTATTGATTCCATTTTTTGTATAAAAATACTAAACAAAATTGACTGATTAAACGTGTCATAGATATTTTAATCCTATATCATTTCGAAACTCACTTCACTTATTTCACAAAACATTATTACCAATTCAAGTTTGAGCGGATGCCGCTTTTTGAAGTGAATTCGGACACCCGAGTGATTTCGAAATCGGGTTTGAAGTTTTACAGAATCGCAGGGCTAGTCAAATTATATTGATTCCACTTGTGAATAAAAATGCAAAACGGGATTGATTGATTCATAAGTGTCTCAGATATCCTATTATTATGACATTTTGAAACTCACTTCACTTATGTCACGAAACTATTCATGGTTGAGCGGATGCCGCTTTTGCAATGAATTGCATACCTGATTAAATTCGAATTTGGGTTAGGATTTTTACAGAATCTCAGGGCAATAAATACTCACAGAAAATTGCTGTGTATAGAGTGATTTGAATTTACGTCATTAAAGGAGACGCCAGTAAAGAGAAGGAATATATAACGTACTAGCTTTTATCCGAGTCTTCGCCCACGTAAATTATAGACTAAGTTACTCATGTGTAGCTTCCCGTTGGTGAAATCATTTTAATCATTATTTCAGAAGATTACCCCCTGCAAAAAAACATACAAATTTACAAACTTTACCTCTTTATAATATTAGTTTATGGATTATATATTTATCACATACATGTTCTTTCTTAGTATCCCACTATCTGTATACCTAAGCTGCCTCGTCTGCATGGCGTATATTGTGGCAGTGATCACATCAAAATATAACATCAATTTCAACGATCATTGTTTAAACTCACATATTTAGGATACATTTAGCTTTATTGTCCTCCCTAAAATAGCTATAAAATTAAACTATAAAAATTTCAACGATAAAAGCTATGAAATAACATAGTCATTAGATTTAAAAAAATATTAAGTCAAAGACATAAATAAGAGAAAATAATCAATAATTATTATTTATGTATAAAGTAAATTCACTTTAAAAGAAACATGTACCTGTGTGAAAATTCTCGATACTTAGTCACACACAAATTGATGTCAATTTGGTAAGCTCATTAGTCGTATATAAGGTGAATTAATGAGGCCGTGTGTACATATCAGTTGCTACTGGTTTCCTCGCCACCCGTGTGCTAGGCGTGGCCTATTTGAACACAACGAAGGTGTGACTTTGATCATAAATTTTAGATGTTTCTATACAGATAATTAGGGGATTTTCCTAATGATATAATGTATTTGGGTTTGGTATAAACGACCAACTAATCCTGAGACTTAAGAGCTGCGTTGTAAAACCTTTTGTTAAACTTGCTGTGTTATTATTAGTGTGCGTCGATTCTTCAACTTCTCGGTCTTCAATTGAGTTCAAAATTTGCATGCATAAGTAAATTGGATAAAAAATAAAAAAATAAAATATTATTGCAATATTAATATGCTATGGATTTGATCTGATTATGAAGCTGGAAGATATCCATTTGATATTTATAATGAAACGATGCAACTCAGAAGATTCGTTTAGACACACAAGATCTATGGTTCATGATAATTTCAAATATGTTTTTTTATAAATGGAATCGTTATGGTTATGGAGTATATCCTTCTTGTTTTAAAATTTCATGGATATTGATATTAGATAAAAATATTACTTACGGGGTTGCTACCATGTAGGTACCTTATATTTATCTTCGGCGCTGTTGCAAGTGATCACGGTCACTATTTTCACCATTTTTGGGCAACTAGTGTCTTGAACCGAAAGTAATTTAAACAAAAGAACAACATGTAAATTACGGAAAATTCTTTATGATTACATTTTTATTAATTATGCATTCACACTGCCATACTGAAAATTATTCTTAATACAAAATGCTTAAAAAATCCACTTGGTCCCCAGCACCCTGAGATGAGAACCGAACCCACGCCCTTTCGCAATCCGGGCGACTGCTCTAACCACTGAGCTACCCAGGACCTTACAGGACTGACGAATCTTTCAAGCACTTTTCGCTACTACAGAGTATATTCTCATCAATGTTCAGGCATCTACCCAAATTCCCATTCCCATCTCAGGGTGCTTGGGACCAAGTGGATTTTTTAAGCGTTTTGTATTAAGAATAATCCTTTATGATATCTAAGGTTTTTAAACTTAATACGCGCGGAATCCTTTGCCCGCCAGTCTTCGCTCTTAGACGGTTTTGTTAATGTATAAAATATATCATATTATGTGTTAAAACTTAAAACTTTACGCTTTGAAAATGTATAATAGTCTCTGATGTTCAACAAGATGTTCAACTTTGGTTTCTTAACTCGAAAATAATTAAAATAATTAAAACAATTTCATACTGAAACTATAAGTATTCATTTGTAGATAGTATCTTACATTTCTTCAAATACGATGTAGTAAGTCAATCCACATGTACTTTTTATTTTGAAATTTTGCCGCTTTGACTACTACCTATGCTAGCAATTCCTTTGCCAGTTACGATTATAATAAAAGAAGTCTACTTTTAAAAAGTTATGAGCAACCGGATCACTCTCGGCCGCACAGACCAGACAAGCCCGTGTCAACATCGCAGGAATTAGTCCAAATTATGTGCACCTCGCCTCCCGTCCCACTCCAAACTACCCCCCACGAATCAATATTTGTTGTCCGCACTCTTCTTCCTTAATACAACACGCACAATACTCACACACACTGCACATAGAACGAAAATACGCCTTAGCATATTCCATAAAGGTTGAATTTCGTTCGGTTTCCGTTGCATCGTTTACGACCTTTTTTATTTGCAGTTGGAGACTCATCCCCCGTTGATGCTGTCTCTTTAAACGCAATGTCGTCCCTTTCTAGCACAGTTTTCCGTGATGCGAAGTCCCAACAGTGCGCGCCTCATGTATTTATGCCTTTGTAAGTTGCTCCTATAACAAGATAAATGGTTGATGTTGTTTTAATGCAGAATAGCTGAGGTTATTATACTCTGGTTATTCAATAAGCGAAACTAACAGCAGGACAATTCTGCTAATGTTTTCGTAATAACGCATCTCAACGGAAACTCAATGACTTGCGATATCTACCTAAAGTCCAATATTACTAGTGCAATGTCCTCCTTATACAGCGATGGTGATAGAAAACTGAAAAAAAAAAATATTGAGAAATAATATTGGCAGTTGTAGGTAGGTACGACAAATCTGCTGATTCCCGTACGTAATATAGAAAATAACATTTCACTAAACTATTTAGTCTCAACCGTTGGTATGATAATGATACCTCATACAAACTTCTACCCTTCTTTCACTCCTTTGAAGGATGACTAGGATAAAAAAATTCCATGTTCTTCCCATGATTTTTACTATCTCAGTGGCATATTTCATTTATATCGGCTAAGAGGTTGAAGCGTGACAGAGAGACAGAGTTATTTTTCTTATTTGTAATATTTTGGGAAACCTGTTACACAAAACAGTTATTAAAATACTCAATAGTACTAACTACCTATATGTACTACTAATAAATTAATCAGTCGGGCTCCATTGTAACTTCCGCAAGGCTGGTCATAGGATGGTGACGGAAAATTGACTATTTCAAGTTTCTCCGTACTTCGGAAGGCACGTTAAGCCATTGGCCCCAGTTTTCCCTTCCGGCGTCGGCGGTGGTGGGTTATAGGGAAGGCTTCGCCCCAGCTGATGAAGGTGAAACAGTAATACGCATTTTAATGATGTTCTCTTACGATAAAAAATATTCAGCTATTTAACGAATCTTTTTTTCTAACAGTAACCTCGTTAATTAATTAATTTGTTAACCATTCATGATTCTGCAATAGTTTAGTACATATGCTAAGACTAATGCTCACTGTCAACAGTAATAAAAATCCACTGAGAGTTAAACTTTTGTGTTTGACAAACAAATCGATGGAGGTGTCACACATAGCGAAATAACTTGTGTTTGTTACTTTGGGGTTCCGTATTCGAACATGGGACATGTTATTCACCTTCTTGGTAAATATAATCCTTTCTCTAAGATGTGTGCATGAATACACATATTATATCAAGGAGGTTCATAGCTAAGGACATTATATTGTATCATCATCACAACAGTCGTTCAACGCCCACTGTTGGACATGGGCCTTGCTTATGTATCTCCATCGGTCTTGCACTGCTCGCATCCAGCGGCTTTCTGCTTATATTTGTGGTCTGTAGATATAAATAATTATATGTATAGGATATATAATTATTTTGATGATTTCCTTTCTAGTCGATATACTAATTTAACTACATATGTTAAATTGTTATGCTAAATTTATATCTCATTTTCTTCTATTTAGATACTCTTTCAATCAATGCACTACCGTACTACCCGAGTATGTTATCATGTTTTTTGAAGTCTATTTTTATTATTTGTTAAAAAAATCCTGTTCTATTTAAATAATATAAATAAGAGTATTTAGTAACTGAATTGATTCCTTTGTACGGCACATGGGCAAGAGGACCATTTAATATATATATTTTTTGTATTTTGTTTTATCATGGCATTATAATAGAAAAATATCACATAACCTACGGCTCTTATTTCAGAAACTCTCTGCAGTTGTATACCATAAAGGGAGTATCACGATCTATTTACTCGTAGTTCAGTACAAGCAAATGAGCGTGAGTTACACATCAATTATAATTATAGAAAAAACTTGCTTTGAATATTCATAAAGAACTGTTAATTGCACAACTCAGTAAATACGAAGGAGAGAGCTTTCGTCTGCTCAGTAAAGGTCCCAAATCTACGTAGTGACTTGAATCATGATCAGTAAGTCTTCTACGAGAGGGTGGGTTGACTTATGTATTTTTATTTTTATTTGTCACCACATGACTGTACTGAGAATAAATGAAATAATAACGCACCAAAGTATTAAAAGCTCTGATGAAGGTTTGATTAGTGATCAATATAAAGGCATTAATCTAAATATAATTAAGCTTTAATTCAGTAAGAAAAATGTAATAAGAAAAATTATATTACCATAACGACGGGCACTCCGTTGTGATCCGAAAAAAAGAACATAAATAAACACACTTTCCTATTTATAATTTTATTATTGTTACATACTTAAGTAAATGTTTCGGTTATACTAATAAGGAATATACCTACGTCGCAAATGTATCAAATCTCTTTCAAGAGCAAGAGCAAATGTTATACCTTTACATCATTTTTTCTCATGAAGTGTGATTTGTCAAGTAATGGTTCTGATAATCATAAATTAACTGCACCACTCCCTCCCATCGCAAAAGGCCATCCTCGCACACAAGCGTAAGATACACGCAACGCACACTCAAACATACAAACTCGGCGCGCGCAACCGGGAAAACTACGTGCCTTTTACGTACGTATTGTGTACAAGAACATGTTACAGTATATGAGAAAAGTTCACATATTTAATTATCTAGCACGCAAAAAAATAGAAATCTATTATAGGTATATATTTGTGGTTCATCAGCACAAGTCCATTAATGTACTAACTCCTGGGAACATGCCTACCCTATAGATGGAATCGAGTGCGATGAACCGGCCATGACATACCTCGCGGGCTCTATTCAGACTTTTGTGTGATAACAACAACAGCTTAACGTGACTTCTAAAACATGAAGAAGTTCGAGATAGTAAATTTTTGATCACCCACCCTATGCCGGCTTTTGCGAAAGTGGTTTAGAATCTTATCGTTAGACCAAAAGCTAGTCAATATGCTCCTCAAGTAAATATAAAAGACAACGTTTTATTTCAAAATTCTTTTTATAAGGATGTTAAACAAAATAATTTAAGCCATAAAAATGTAACTTATAATAAGTTATGAATTAAACACATTATTACCTACGCTTGAATTTTTAAAACATAAATCTGTAAATACCAAGTTTAGAAAATTTTATTTGATCATGGAATATTCTCTAGTAATAAAGATTAACAACTATTTAAATTTATTTGATTTTCGGTTAATTAAACTATCTCAAATCTTTCCATATACTGCGCAGAAAACGCGTGTTGGTTGTGTGCGCATCTATTTACGCGCCGAGTAAATATGTACCTGCGCCGTTTGTGGAGGCTGCATTAATAATTCAATTGGTGATTCGTCGCCCAGGTAGCGTTTAAACGATTTTTAACTCACCGCCAAACGGATTAATTGGTTATGTAAGATGCGGTCGAATGAACGTACCCATTAAGTTTGGTTTCCTTCGACCGTCATTTGCTTGAGGTTACTGGATGCTACACAATGGAATAAAAAAAAAGGATTTTTGCGTGAATATTTCATTTCGGGCAAATCGGCTGTTTCGGAGAATGCAAAAAAAATGTGCCCAAAAACGTTATTTCATAGTTTATATTAAGGCTGGTGAATTTCCTATTATAAAAATGTTGAAAGGAGAGCAATCGGATATTTATTTTATGAGATATTGGGTCTTAAAAATGATCAATAAATGGTGTAATCTCATATACGGTAATGGTAATTAGATATTCCGAAATGGTAATGAGCTATATACCCTCACTAGATGTAGCAAAAGTTGCGACTCTGGCAAAAGTTGATTTTTGCAGGAAATGAATGAACCAAAGATAGTCATTTTCGTACCTTTTAACTAACATATCAAAAAACTGAAATTTGCAAAGTTCAAAACTTAGATATCAATACAAATACTAAAAAGTACAAGTAGAATATGAGTTGTTTATTGAGTTTTAAAAATTAATTTACTTTTATACATGAAAGAAAACCAGAAGGGTTGTCATGGAGAAATCAAGAAAGTACCGTAGCGACATCTAGTTAGATTTCGGGAACTAATGTTATTTTTCAAATATTTCCTCATTAGAAATAATTATTTTATATGAAAATTAAGCTTTAATTTATCTGTATGTCTTTTTTATCAATACGTTTATTATTCATAGCTCCCAGAACTTTTGAGCCATTTCATCAAAGTACGTAAATGTAGTTATGTTGTTATTACCGTGGCTAACAACAGAATTTTACTTATTTACTTTTACTATACTATCAATATAAAATAGCCTGGTCATTCAAATATAAAATATTTGAATGACCAGATCAAAACAGGTCAACAGTCCTAATAAGTGGACTGTATTTCACACAGCAGCTGGGTTCATTTTCATATTGCGGTGGAATGGGATGTCAAGTGTAATTCTTGTCAAATCCCATTGCTTCTCCTTATTTTAGAACTTTGTCTATTTTATAATAATGGCGATTGTTGGACGCAAACCCCATATCGAACTAGCTCACTGTATCAGTGTTCTGAAAATACCTTTAAAATTATTATCTCAAACGTTCTTATCTATTGTATATTATTTGTGTTAGAGCGGCGTTAAAAATCTCCCCTTAACGCTTTAGCCCTCATCTTCTCTAATTTTTACACTGACACGCAACATCGAAACTTCGTTACCACTCTCCAAAAGAGTTTGGGTATTCGAATCGAGAGCTCCACGTTAGTTTCTTTTTATCTTCCCAAGTTTTTATTTTATACTTCTTTTCACTGAAGCTTTGACTTCATTCTTATATTGGCTATACATGTCTCCTATCAATCTGCTGCAAAACTGAGACATAATTCAACCGTGCTTTCTTCTTGTAGGGGAGACCTAGGAGAGTTGTGACAATTTTTACATAAGGGGCTCTATCTCGCTTAAGAAACATTCCACAGTTATGACTCATGTGAATTAGTTTAGCGCCATTCCTTCTGTTTTCAAAACCATCACTAAAATTAATTAAAGTATAATAGTTTCTGAAAAAAAATAACAAAATTCAAGTCCACTCCCCTTGTCACAACTCTCCTACCACCGAGGTAAGTTGTGACAGGTACCGAGGTAAGTTGTGACATCATTGTATTTAAGCTATAAGATATAAAAATACCATTACATACGACATAAATAAATCAAGCACGTTTTTTTTTATCAAATCAGTACTTTAATCAGTACTATAATAATAAATTTGACTTGGAAAACACACACTGAACATGTTTGCAAAAAGTTGTCCCAGTATTCTTGTGCACTGTACAAACTTAGTAGGATCGCGAATCAGTGCACGGTCCTTACAGCTTATCACGCGTACGTAGTTTCTGCTGTTCGATACGGTTATATGTTATGATTATATTTTGGGGATATTCGACTGATTCTGTAACTGCCTTTAAAGCCCAGAAAAAATGTGTTAGGAGCATATTTTATTAAACTAAATATTATGACCCTGCCATCAATCTATATATTCGAAGTTGGTATTTTTGTCAAACAGGATCAACAACTATTTGAAAATAAGACGAGATTGCGTCATCGAGATAAATTGTGTACAATACCCTCTAAGACAGCTCAGTTGAACAAAAGTATCTTTTGTATGGCTCCAAAAATTTTTGATAAAATTCCAAAAACAATACGTAATCTGGATAATTGTAATGTTTTTAAAAGAAAACTTTATAAATTATAAGTAGCTAAAACATTTTATAGTGTAAACGAGTATCTAGCTGACAGTACTTTGTAAATGTATAAATACTTAATGAATTAGTTGAATTTTTGACATAACATGTTATTGATTAGATTAGTTGACAATTACTAACCTACAAATATTGTATGCTTTTTAGGCAGATCACGGTGTACCTATTCAGTCCTTGCATCCAATATCTTTATATAACCTGCGATCAACAATAAAGATTGATTTGATTTGATTAATCATCTTTTAATACCTACCAACTAAAACAACATAGTATTAATATTAATACTACAATAATAAAAAAAAAATAAAAATAAAAATAATAATATGATTGATCTCAAAGCGATACAATATTTAGTTAATGAAAATATTATAATTACTTGTTATGAGAATATTCTCATCAGTATAAAATCTTAATCTAATCAGATTCACATTTATGCCAAACGTAATGAAGTTCGTCCCCAGTACAATCTAACTGTGCCTAGCCTTTGCATTCCAGGCTTTGGACCCACTGATCATTCGATCTGCTGTCTGCATAGGCTTCAAGGCAAACCAAATAAAAGCAATTATTTTCTACATCTTCTTCATCACTTGTTCTATTCTTCTTATTAGTCTTCTTTGCTTTTTAGGTTTCTTTTTTTTTCTTCGCTTAAGACACGCTTCTTAACATTCTTAGATTTTCAGTCTCTCGTGTATAGTTATTTGGTATTCTCAAAAAAAAATAAGTATGCGGTATGCCATTATACACCTTAAGTAGCTACTAACACACCAACAAACATCTAAAGTTAATAAAAAAAAATGTAAAAATAGCCCAGCAGAAATTTGGAGTAAGTTAGGAGAGTTGTGACAGGCTGTCACAACTCTCCTAGGTGTTCAAAATGACGTCTTGGTCCGAATAAAAATTCATATTTTCTAAACACGATGCGCATACAAAAAATCAGTGCCACGTATTGAGACTTAAATAACTACATAACTTAAGAAAAAATAACACACCAATGCACATATACTAAGATATGATATATATTCAAATAATATTTTGAAGAAAAACTTACTTTTCGTAATTTTTTGTACTCTGACGATATATTTACGCAACTGTGCCACATGCACCGTCGACAGGTACTGAGTCGTGTAGCGCGTGTCGAGAACGACAAACAAGCGTTAATGCCATCTCGCTTACTATAATACGTAGAGAGAAATCCTCCTTGTCACAACTCACCTCTGTCACAATTCACCTAGGTCTCCCCTACTGTGCATATCATTCATCTACTGTTTTATTATAAAATTGATTATAACATACACAAAACATAAGCTTTTTGAAATTTTAAGAGGCTCATGTTTTTAAGGCTTTCACTAACTATACTTATGTAAGTACTTACTCCTTATAACAATATCTTTAATTTTATGGTCAATTTCTCGTTGTCTATATGTCTCTATCTCTTGAAAAAAAATCTGATTTCTCTATGCTCTTGACTCAGATATTGGGCAGTTTCAAAAGTATGACCTCCGCAGATTTTTTTACCCATCAGAATGTTTTGGAGTCATTATTTATTAGAATCAAATTCATCACACTTTTGTAACATTGTTTCTATTCCATCTAACGTAATTTTAGTTCAGATTTGCAATCTTATTAAATTCGTAAGGGTCGTGATGGTTTTACATTTCTTGAAAATTACCACACTCAATTTCGCTAATTTGAATTAAAAATACCAGTTCATATTTTAGTTTCAATCAATACGGCATACCCTATCATGGGGTATGAAACCTTAGTAACCGTCATCTTTTCACCAAGATATTTACCTCCTTAGCGAGAAGGTATCGTATGATGGCCTTATTGTCAAAGAGTCTCGACTAGCTATCCTTTCACCCCAGCTGATTCCTATAGCTGATTCCTATACAGAGAGGGAGCTCCCGTTCCTATCCACTATGAAGAGACCTGTTTTGACTCCCGTGGACCCTCGCAAGTTTTTTTACCCTCTTTCAATCTGAATTCCTCGCAAGCTTTTTCTCCCACTGCTTATGTCATTAAGTAAACATATCTTCATCATCAAGCGCGAATACGATGAATAACATTTGATTAGCTGCGTTATATCTTTTCTTTCACACTGTCACAATGTTTGAAGACCAGCGCCTTGATCGTGTAAATAAAACCCTAATTGATCTATCGGCATTAATCCTTGACCAATTTTCATTGGTCTGCTGAAAGTTTATTTATCAACTGACAGATTATTCAGTCAAGTCTACGGAACCAAAACGTGGGACATGACAGTGAAGCTGGTCACTTTGGGTTGGTTTCTCGGGTTCTCAAAAGAAGACTACGTCACGGCTAATCGAGTGCCAGACGTCCTTCAGTTAGATTGACTGATGAGCACATAAAGGTGGCCGGCAGTGACCTGACGAAGATATATGAAGATCGTGTTTTTGGCGTACCCTAGGGGATGTCTTCGTTCAGCATTGGACTGAGGCTGAAATAATTAATATTTAATCATAATACCTCATTACCATTTCACTTATCTTATTCCCATTCATATTAAGGGAACGGTAATCAATGGTAATGAGGTTTACAGAAATTTTCATTTATATGTTTTCTTTTTAGTAGATATGCACTTGTAAGGGCACGCAGACCCAAAAACACTTACACCAAACACAATAATTAAATAAATATCTGATAATGGGAGATATAAGTACCATTTTTGATAAGATTGGTAATTAGGCATTTCGCAAACCACTTCATTTTTTCAGGGGAACTTGATTTTATGGAGCCACGTTTACTCCTTATAAGTTAACTTGTATCTTCGTTAAATTCGTCAACTACCCAAGGATATTAAACGTAAAACCAATGCTCAGTGACACGTAATTATTAAAAAAATAAGCTAAACATATCGTGGAACGGTAATGAGAGAAAAGTATACAGACAAAATTCAAAAGCAAGTGATTTCTTCGAATATGTTCTTTGGCAAACAATTGCCAACAAACAATTTGCACAAAATAAATATTTCCCCATTGCAGAAATTATTGCAGAGTCGTCAAGATGCTCCTTCGTCCTGGTTTTATAACCTATAAAATATAAATTTTCCATAAGAATCTCATTCCATTTTCGTTTCAATTAAGGAGAAGAAATTCTGAATTAGTAAAAACTAATTCCTTTGTAAGTGTACTTGAACTTTATTAAAGAAGTCAACTCAATTAGGATTTTGAACACTTACGTTTTTTGTCGAGAAGAGGACTTTTCATGGCACTATTATGGCACATTTACTTTGATCGATTGGACCCGTGTGCGGGTGCGAGTGCGGGTGATCGAGCGATGTTATTTAAGTTAGCTCATAGTTTAGCTATAGACGTTAAGGTAGTGTTATTGTTTATTAAGATCTCTCGATAGCGAAATTAAAGTGCAATCCACACGATGGAAGCTTACGTGACCGTGGTTTTGTCAATCGTTTAGAGGGCAGTTATAAAACAAACGAATACAATCCATGGAATCGAATTTTACAACCAAGATCATCTTTGTTGAAAGGCTCTTGGTTGGAATCGTGTGGATGACATTTAAAAACTGGTTGCCAGTTTTTCGCTCGTACTTACATGTGATGGGATAGTAAGCGTTTGACATATACTATGTTATTCTTTCTCTATTTTATTTTTCATTAGATCACTATGAATTGGCTTAAAAATTAGCTTATATTCGTGTTGGTTAATAGTAAAAGTCGGCGTAAGGGTAGGTCGGTTCGCGGACGTTTTCAAATATTAGTGTTTGCCAAAGAATCATACTGGGGCACTGGGACATTCGCCGTACTGTTTGCCAACGACCCGACGATGCGACGATCGTATGCCTTTTTCTGATAATTAATATATTTGCACCCTTATTTAAATATGTGGCGATGGACAACATTATCGTTTACTTCGTTAAAGTTAAAAACAAACAAAATATAAGGATTAGACAGAACAGAATTAAAAATTACACAAGTATAAGTCAAATTGATTACCTTTTTAGAAGTCGGTTAAATAGAGATGAGAGGTCACGGTTCTATTTCTATACGGTTTACTTCGATTTTTACTTTTATTAAGCTTTTTATGTCTTTTTTATTTATTAAACTTTTACTCTTTTAAACTATGAATAGTATTTTATAAAATGTTATTCATTATTAAATAGAAATAATAGTTTAAAGAAAAGCTATTTACCCTTACAATTTTCATATATTTTTCATAACATATTTAAATAAAGTGGGTACAATGAATTGAGTATGAAAATTTCACAATTCAACGTGAGCACCTGAACTAACACTACGAAAGAAACCACTTTAAATGAATTGTATTGTGAAAGGGAGATAACATGATTAATTGCTTCATACATAAATTTAGCAATAAGACTGTACAATAGAATTGACATTAAGGCGTATTGTAAACCTACTACTTTACCTACCTACCTACTTTAATATACTTTTAGTGTAGTGTTTAATTAAAAGTGTCTGGTACTGTTTTCAAAATTCGTGGATATCAACGATCCAACTTTTTTTTTGTTTTTCAACCCGTATTTACTTTTACGCCCCCATCAATTCGATTTTCCCTGTATCTAATATTTTGACTGAATGTTTCCAGATTGTCGGTCGGCTTTGTTTTGTCGGCGGTTTCGGGCTTTGGGATTCCATCGCCTATCGTCACTGCTTTGTTAATGTCAATGTTTGTCATGTTTTGTCACATTAAAAAAATTGAAATTAAAAAACTTTCACAAAAAAAACACACACAAAGCTGACCCTAATCACCATATTACACTTTTTTTTACAGGGACTGGTGAATATTTGTAATCGAGGACGTTACGAATAATTTATTTAAAGTAATTTTTGGCGTGCAAAATTAAATCCTCTGTTCTCATAAATCTGACTGTGACGTCTCGTTTTCTCATTTTAAGACCAATCTTAAAACCTCTATTAAACGAAATGGATTCGCGAACATATATCGTCTAACATCGGTTTATTATAAGTCCCTGGTATAAGATTTGTAGTTAAACTGAATGAACAATAAATTTGTATGTTAATGGGCGAATTATAAGATCTATACAAAGACTGTATTAAGTCGCTTGCCGCTGTCTACGCTAAGATCGTTTAAAGTACACACCGGATTTTCATAAGGTTTTCATCAATGTACAAAGTGATTTAAGAGGAAGATATATATGTTTAAAACATGACCAAGCGAGCGAAGCCGCTGGCGGAAAGCTAGTTTGTAATGTTAGATTACTTTTCTCTCGAGTAGCTAATTATATGCATTAGTGAGATACTTAGTAAGTATTGCAAAGCCCTGTGTATACTAGTTGAAGTTGTATGGTTGAAACAAAGTTGAGCGCCCCTGTATCTTTGTTGAAATATTTGCAGTGTGAGCGGTGGTTGACTATCCGTAAGGCTGTAAACAGATTGTGCGACACGCTCGACCTCATATTATGGCACACCCCGCCATTAAGTAGAAGTAATGAACAAGTCATTTTACAGATGTGTTGTTGTTTAATATTGATTATGGTTTAATGAATAAAGTTTATTAAAAGTGAATCAATAAAAAAATTCAAGCGATCTGCCGGATGACAATCGGTCAGTTTCTTGGATATGCTTTGCAGTTGGATCTTCATTGTTTTCTGTCAAAGGTTGAATGCATTCGAGCGGCTCTTTTATTTCTCCTTATTATTTGTGATTCGGACAGTACTTCTGTTTGTGTATCGAACCCAGCATTCTTCATAGATCCGCTATTAGAACGAAAACTGATATTTCTTGAGTGTTTAGAAATCTTGAAAAACTATTTATTTAACTTGCTAAATAAATGAATGTAGAATCACTCAGATTAAGGTCAACTAATGATAAAATATTTTGGGGACCATTGCAAATAGTGTTTGTCGCGAGTCAGTTTCAACCTTAAGCACACGTAGCGACGTTAGGTGCCGGTTGATTGTTTATAGAGCAAATTTGTTCTCTGTCTCACTCGCGGGATTAGCCTGTTTTTCTAGCAGAGACAACAGTATTATCTTGTTTGAACTAATTGTACATTCAGCTCTGCAGAATCTTGTAATTGAGAAGAAAAAAAGTCTTTTAGCGGTACGTTTTAATGAGTTTTTATTTGAAACTCATTGAAATGATCTCATTAAAAAATAAATTAATGATTGATGCATTGAATAGAGAATAATACTTTATATGTGAGCAAATAAATAACAAAACTTTCGCATTTATTTAGGCATGTATACTTAAGCAAATATAAAGCATTTATTAGATTCAAGATGGAAAACTTATTTAAAAAGTGTAAGTAAGTGTAAGTCATTCAACGATTTGATTATGTGTCTAGAAAATGAACAGTGAATCAATAAAGAAATCGCTATAAATGAGTCCAGACGCCTGAATTTAATAGTATATTGTGAATTCAATACTATTTTATTTAATAAAGGCTTTCACAGCAACTACCTAGACATTTTTCTAAATCCCTAGAAGTTAGAAAAATTCTGAGGCTTTGAAGAATTCATCAATGAAAGTAAAAAATTGAATTTTATGTGCAATGAACATCACATCGGGTTAACCAAAACAAGAGTGCGCTATTTCTTATTAAATATCTGGAAGATTGAAAATAATAAAAATATAAAAGGTAGTGTCCGTCGAGCACACTTGACACTTCATGACTAGCTCATATTGTTTAAAGCCTTACCGCGTGGAATGTAGAGAAATCAGATATAGGTATTAACTTGATATGCTGCTCTTTATACTATTATTGAAAGTCTAAATAAAAGGAAATATACACGGGAACTTATCAAATGGTATTTTTCTTAAGCATACCACATATAAAATATAATAGGTAATACAATAGTAGAAAAATTCTATTTATATAAATTATTATATATTTTTAAACTATTACAAATAGTAGTTAGCAACCATTATTTATCCAAAACAGAACATCGTTCTATTGTATTATCTTTCATATTCCACCTCTAAAATGCTTAGCCAATGACTACCTTTACCGCAGCTGTAAATCCACGTAAAGCTATATTTTGAATAATGAGCGCACAGTCAACATTATAAACGGTATAAATAACAATTTTTACTGCAAATATCCTATCAATATTAGAAGTGAAAAATTTGTGAAGATAGATGTATATACTCGTATGTTGTTTATTTTTCACGTAAAAACTTGGAAATGGATTTTGATGAACTTTGGTATAAACATAATTTATACTTATTAAAAAAAACATATAGGTATCTGTAGGTATATATTATTACTAAAAATGGAAATATATAAATCATAATTTTTGTTCAAATATACTTTTTTATCATTACAGCAACATGCAGCAGGACATATTACACCAACCATAAACCCTAGCAGGTGGCTTAAAGCCAAAAGACTCTCCCTGTCTATCACACTGCGCCCGGAATGAGATTGATGGTAAAGAAAGAACTATTTTTAATTATTTACGTTGTTTATTAATTTTTCG
Organism: Diatraea saccharalis; assembly: GCA_918026875.4. Classification (NCBI taxonomy): domain Eukaryota; kingdom Metazoa; phylum Arthropoda; class Insecta; order Lepidoptera; family Crambidae; genus Diatraea; species Diatraea saccharalis. The sequence continues at coordinate 19,350,226 of OU893333.1, read as the reverse complement.
TATGCATGTTTATATTTCATATATCTTGGTCAACAGTGGATTGATTTTGTACTTTTTATCGAGAATATTTAAGTGACAAACCTTTAGAAATATGCAGATGTCTCATTTTTATATACAGTTTATTTGGACGCTATTTCGGGTAGTATATACAGCCAGAAAGGGTGTTTTACCCTGTTTTCTTTCTTTAGCCTTTCTTAAGTATTTTATATGGAGACGATACTAATTCCTCAGCGAGTTATTTAAGTTGAAGAAGACATACTGTCCAGCTGTTTACCTTCGTAACCTCGATCCGAAACCAAGATGGCGGTCGTTATCGCCGCCATGCTGTTTGCAGAGGGGCGCTGCGCAAGAGTTTGTTTTCCGGAGACCTGTTTTACTAAGGTCTCCTTACTTTCAGTATGTTAATGAGCACGCTGGGAGTATGACCGGTTGGTATCTTATTTGTTCTTCGTCATTAAGCAAGCTTTAATTGGAAATTCGGGTTTTTGAGGTCACGTCGGCGGTTGTGTTGTCACAAGAAATGCGGTACATATTATTATTGGATAAAATATTTTTTATGAAATATCTTCGGGAACAATCTTTGTGAAATAAACGGAGTTAAATTACAATCAATGAGAGTTACAATCAAGGGAATAATATGAATTTTAAATTTATTGCTTTCTTTAAGTATACATTTATTCATAAGTATCAATAGTATATTTTGATCAAACTGAAAATATGTACCAACATACATTTTTATCAGAATCCAAAATCAAAATTGTTTATTCATTCTAGGCTAAATGATATCTTAGAACGGTTATTTCTAAATTTATCCTTACTCTTAAAAACTTAATAACTTTTTCTGAACATAGCCAGTTTTGGATTTCTATTTTTATATTAATGTGAACATCATATAGATCTCTGACAACACTCGTATTATCCATAATATATTGTAAACTATATCTCACATTATATAGAGCACAACAAAGAAATGTATTTATGAAATGAATCTTATTTCAGTGCTAGTTTTCCGCCGACAACGGCTTCGGCAGCGTGGTTTTTTATTATACATTAAACCTTTTTATTGATTCAAGCTTTGATAAAAACTACATTAAACTTCGTTATGTAATTTAAAGAATCTCAAAGTAGATAGCGGGAAGCAATTATGTTTTATACTATTATATTTCAATACTGTTAACTTATTTTATGATAAGTCTGTTTAAGTATTTTTCCAACGTTCTATATTTACTGCACCCTACACCTCATACTTACTTTCTTAACCATATCAGTGATGTAGGTATCCATACTTTCTCAAAACAGATCTAAAATATATAATCTCATTGCTTGCAATGTTAAACTTTACTTAAAAGTCCACTGTGAATGCAAACTTACTAATTGAAATTTATTGGTGAATAAATAAATATTATAATATCTAGTTTACAATATTATAAAGTGTTTCGAGGGCTATTTGCGGTCTAAGTTTGTGCTTGGTACACACCACACCGCTAACACGGAAAATATTTGGAAATGTATGAGCTGATATATCAAACAAATATTATGTCAAAACTTTCAATTAAAACAGGACTATTTTGAGTATGTCAATATTATGAGATTCCTTTTCATTGAAGTTATAATCGTAAATTTATATAGAATATTCGTAATATATATTATTTATATACAAATTTATAAACGTACTTTTTATCAATAAATGCAGTGAAATAAATGAATAAATGACATTCATAGCCGTTTAGTTTACATTCACACTTTTTTGTTTATTTAAATATGGCATAAAAATATTTTCCATGCATTACGTAGAACAAAATTCAATATTTCGAATCATGTTGGCCACCCTGCAGACGAATGATTCAAAAATAATAAAATACGGCGTCACGCGATTAAAAAGTCGAACGTGATTTAGATCGTTTACGATAAGGAGATTTTAAACGAGTGAATAAAAAATAGAGCTCCTGAGCCTCTGCAGTGAGGACTAACAGGGCTGATGATAATGAATTAGTTACGTCCAATATTTTAGTTGCCTAACAGGTTAATTGTTCTCTTTTTCATACGACATGTTTTCGATATATAAGCCATCAATTTTAATCGTGTCGTAATAGTAAAGCTTTGGTAGCACATAAGTCGTGAGAATGTAGAAGCATAATATCTATGCTAGAAAAAACATAATCAACTGTACCAGGTTTGTGTCCAGCAAAATTTAAGTTAAAACTAATATCAGACTAACATGGCGTATCGGTTGGTCACGTAAACTTCATATCAAGTGTTTTGTAATATGTCCTGAAAAGAGAATACTAAAAAAGTCACAAAAGTATAATTTCTTGCTTTCATGTGTTTCGTTGTTTTTATTTATTTTCACATATCTCTTTGACAAATAATGTGTCATTTTCTTTCGAATCCAACAATATTACCTAACTGAGAAAGGCTTAAAAACTCGGTAAGTCATTAACGGAAACAAATTTGGTGGATTGGTCCACCAATTCGCATTGGTCCTGAGTGGGTTATGGCCCTTTCTCCCTATTCGATTTAATTCGATTCGGATGGAATAGGGAGGAACTGATCCTCAGCAGTGGGGACAATAATAGTCTGGTGATGATGATATTATTATTTCGCTAATAATTAAAATAATTATTTGAAAAAAAAAGAACCCTGATATTAATTATGAATTAGTTAACACACTATAGGAGTATAAAGTTATTATTGAAACTTGCCTATATAAGATAGGTAAATGAAAAGTGTTGCGGACGCCTTCCGAGCGGCAATCACAATATTATTCCAGATGGTCTACCATAGTTGAAATACCAATATTGTACGTGCAAATGTGAACCATATGACCTTGACCGAAACCTTGTCAGGTTAGTTGGTACTGATAAGTAGAGTTAATATTGTCAGCGTACACGCCACTGTTTGATGAACGCTCACTCTATCAATATATAAACACAATATTTATATTTGTGCTTTCGGTTCACTTGTGTAATGTCTCTGAAACTGATAATCTTTAAGTCTATGTACGCCATGACGAATATTTGCTCTGACAACTTAAACGTTTGGTGTTTTATTTTATAAAATTCAATAAAACGAATTTACTATGAATTAGTGTCGGTTTTGCGCAAATGTTTTTTTTTATTAAAAATTTGTTAATTGTATTGTTGGATTGAAAGACAGCTTCGAGCTTTGTACGAATTAAGAAGATCATCATATACATAGGTTACCTTAAAAATGTTTCTGGAATACAGTAAAAAGTTATTTACATAAACAATATTTGAAAAGAACTCGTACTTTGAGTAATGACTTTTTTATATTTTCAAAATCAGGAACCAATGATCAATGGTTTTCATCACCAGAATAGTAGGAAAAACATGGCACCATGGAACAGTGGCACAAATGTTTTCAGATTAGTCCAATCGTATGAAAAAAAACTAACACAAAGAGAGAATATTTTGAGAGACTATAAATTCATTTTTGAACATAACAGTATTTTATTATTATAGATTCCGGAAATTCTATTGCATCCCACGTACATCCTGTATTGCAGCCGCCTAACTTTCTGGTAATATGATATTTCTGGTAGCTTAGCGATGTTATGGCGATATGTCTTTTTTTTTTTGGTTTAATATAGAGAGTTAAGCAGTCACACCCCTGTTGTATTAATAAAGAATGCAGCCTTATTTACTATACTATACTTATTTTGGTAATGACATGATTTATGTAAATGTCATTACTTATGATAAAGACCTGGTAAGTTTCTTTCGCTTGTTCTTCTTGTCAGCTAAAAGACGTCCTGAACAAGTGGTAGGGGTAACATTTTTGGACGATTCAAAAGTGCTTGTAACTGCCTACTAGAATAAAGATATCTTCATTTCATTTTCAGTAAAGTTATCAATAGTTCGATAAAATTTTACTAACCAAATTTAAGTAGCGAAGTAATTCTGTCATTAAAATTGGAAGCAATTATAGCATTAAAGGTATTATTAGGACATGCGTGATAATATGCAAAAGTTAAATTTTTCAGGTACTTTGAAGGTAACAAAAAATACTGCAACAAGCCTATAGTTTTCAATTAAGTTTTGTGTTTTGTACTGTGTATGTTAAAAGAGGTTTAACTAAATCTTTTACTGAAAAAAAAAACACAAAAACGCATTAGCAAAAAGTTTGCAACTCTGTTGTACCACAAAAATGTAATTCACTGTACTTGTATTTACGAAACGTAGGTAGGTGCATATATAGCACGCGTGGGTAGTGGGATCAGCGCGCGGTCATATGAATTATCGACTCCGCTGTAATGTGACTCTCCTGTGCTCTAATACGAGTGAAGGCTCGTTTAATATAATTTACAAGTGGCGAGTAACTTGCTCGAAAAGGCATTGCGCTTCATTTGGAACATCGACTATGCTATTCAACAATAGCATTGTATTCGAAAGTTTTTTGAGATTATATAGTTACCTCATAGTTACTTGATATATAATAAAGTCATTATTTAGTTTAATGAGTTTAATTAAATAAATAACGTCTAACAGATGGAAATATATACCACTGCTCTGAAATAAATATCTAATATAATCATTTTTACCCACCAATTCGAATTTTACATAAAATATTTTCTGATTTTTTTACGTTCCATATTTTCTTCAATCATACCCATGACTTTTTTAAGGTAAAGTTCAAGTTGGAACATTGGCTCGATATATAGTCGTGTTGGAACGAAGCACCACCTCTTAAGGCACAAACCGTATTTGAGTTACCAATTGGCGAGTACAACAGCACGGCTAACGCGTATTTGTTTAGCGATACAGCTGTAATTAATCGCGGTCTCGACAACGTGAGCCATACAAGCGCAAACCAATTGAACTGGTTAACATGCAATAACATCGAGGAAATATAAAAAATAGGCAGGCATTTCTTGACAGATTTTCATTTAAAAAAGTTTTAAAGTTCAAAAGAGGACGCAAAGGACAAAAATGTATACTATATAGACTAGCCCTCCGCCAGCGACTTCGCCCGCATAAGCTAATTTTCAAACTTCTAGCCCCAGAAATAAGAAAATTCCACACTAATTTCACCCAACCATCACCCAATCATTTCATAAACTCTAACAAATGTGGCTGTGAAACAGCTTTTGGAGGGGTAAATAAGACAGTAAAAAAGTTTTGCGTATTATATACTATTATGTGAAGTACATGTCAAGAGAGATTGCGAGAATCGCAACTATTTTTTATAATATCGAGATTAATAATTTTGAAACTATCAGAGAAATTAAATGAAAATTAACTACTGAACATAAAATTTCGAAAGAAGGAACCTCAGTACTTGAGTACCACACGATTTCATTTAATTTTAAGTTTTATTAGTTCTTAAGTAAGCCTCTTAAGCCAGAGACATAAAAAATTAAATACAAATAATAATGAAAAGTAAAGTAGAAAGACTGACTAGAGACAATATCTGTTATGCTTTTTTACTGTTGCAGTTTAGTTTATTTAATCTATTTGGCTACAATCATGGACTTTATGGCGAGTGTATCTCAAAACTGTAATCGTTAGTCAATAAGCAAAATCAAACATGTTCGGACGTGCGACTTTCAATAATTATGTTTGCTGAAATAGTTAGAGGCAGCCATCTTGCGTTCTATAGACTAGTGGAAAATCACATAGAGCCTTATGTGTTAATTTTGCATAGATATTTGTGAGGATACTCGGTAAACTGTAAATTGTAATAATTCCAGCATATCAACGGATTTTACGTTTCTATTATGCGTGTCGAAATATTTATATTTAGAAAAAAAAACGTGCGTTACGAAGCGCCGGTAACCGATCATCCTTAAAAAAATATTTAAACCAATATAACAACAAATGCTTATTTGTTGTTATATTGGTTTAAAAAAGTGAAATTTTATTTTTAGACTAAATGTTATTATAAAAATATATTCAAATATTGAAAAAATATGAAATTGAGTTATGAATATGTCCATAGTAATTTATATATACGAAATAGTGACTATAGGTGAACGTTCAACTTGTACACACGCACGCATCGGACTCACGGCACGCAACGGAACGGATTTTCTATAACATTGAATGATATTTTATAGTAATACTGTGCGTACCGGCCTCACCGACTGAACGCGCTATATGAGTAAGGAGAATGGGATGCATGAATATGACTTTCTTATATTATAAATTACTTCGCCACATTATACCTGAACTATAAAATTATAGTTCTACTAAAAATTCAGATGCAGTGGACGTACGATATCGGCAAATTTTACATTCACTGCTATAATTCATTATGTGTCGACACAGTGAAAGATCACCTTAAATAATATTAAATCAATATTCAACAAAGTCGTACTTTGCATATCCAATGTTACCTAACGCAACAACTGAGATAATATATATAATAAAATTTACTTTCCATTGGGAATCAAATCCGGGATCCCGAATCTCAAATCTGAGATGACGACACTTAGAAACTGTAGTACGAGTTATCGGAAATACATAAAACAAATATATCGACGATAGATACACATGAATCTGTATATATTTGTATCTGTCGATCACATTATCATCTTCATATTGATATTATTATTTAGCTCTATATTTCCACATCTAAATGAATTTACCAAGGCTTAGAAATTATTGTGCCGGTAAACATTGTTTGTTTATTGAAGCAAATGTTTAATATTTGATTCGTATAAATGCTTAGATTGTTTGAATATTTTTTTTTTTATTATCTTGTAATTATTGTTTTTGTGACTAAGAGGGATAGTGTTAACTGTTCCTAATATAGACATCACGCGCAAGATCTCTTGGTTTTTGTGAAGTTAGTGATGTATTAGAATATGTGATATTGTTCAATATTTATTTATGAAGAGCTCAGTGGTTAGTGCGGTTGGTATACGAGTGCGAAGGTTAAACAGGACAGGCTTAAGCGAGGCCAGCTTACCTGATAAAACCCGCTGGTTTTGTTGTGATTTGTTGCGCTGGTTGGTGGTGCGGGGGAGAGCAGGCTGGAAAAAGACCAGGGTATCTTACCGCCTTTCTTAGATGGTGGACCGTCACTGGGGCTAGTATTTTCAAGACAAGTGCGGGGTCTGAGAGCCCTGGTTTAAGGCTAAAGGTTGAATTTCCTTTGTCATTGGATAGATGACCAAAAATTTAACGTCACGAATTTATTTGATTTTATTGGACAGGAAAGGTTTGTGTCGCTACAGTGAGGAACTTCCATAGACTGACAAAGATTTATGTCAGTATATTTATTTGATTAGTAGTTTTCAGCGTATTTGTGTGGTTATTGGAATCGTCAAATTTTGAAAGAATTTCATACCTAAATTTCATCGAATAGGTAGGAAATTTTGTATTAATAAAATATTAAAACACGTGGCTGTATATAGAAACAGAGTGGGGTATGCTTCATCTCTGACTAAAGTTAGCGAATATTAAATGTAGAATGTGATTTTGTCTATTAATATATTTTAATACGACGTTGTGTACGACGAAATTATTATTTTGTAATTATAAACAATCTAAAGTTAGAATGTTGTTAAATACACAAAATCTCCGTACTGTAAGCTGATCCTTTTAATTAACGGGGACTACAAATAGGACCAAAGCCCTTTTGTGGCATCCCAAAAAACCATGTGTTGCAAATTCTAAAGAATGACCTGCAAAGGGACTCAGAAAAGGTCATTCACAAAAACTAGCTGAAGAGCTCCTTAAGCTGAACGGAACAAATATAAGTACAATTGTACGAACCTTGTGTCACTGCAAATTTAATTGACACCTATTTAACATGAAACTAAGTGACACTGACATTTGCAGATATTGCAAACAGGAACGTGAAACACCAAAACATCTCCTGTGTGAATGTGGACCACTGATTCACAAACGAAGCATACATCTGGGTCGACATATAATCAGCCTAGAAGATATAAAATCTCTAAAAGCCAGGAATATCATATACTTTTTGAAGTCTACCGGGCTAAAGGAGTAACTGTAACTCTGGAGGCGAGTCACAATAGATCTTTTAGGTCGCAGTGACTACAGTTCCTCAGGGAACTGCATAGCCTCTTAAAACAATAAATAATAATAATTTACATGACATCCGAAAGCCTATTCTATATTTACGAAAACAAAATTTCGATTATTTGTGTGACGAAGTGTTAATACGATTCTAAAATGCATTTTTCTATAACTGATGTTGGATCTTCATTTGATTTTATTTATATTTTCAAAATTACTTGGACACATAAAATAGGCCCTCAGTGGTCATGTCAATTCGTCTTATACATTTGTAGATAATTTCATTATTAAATATTTCGTTATACTTAAATGGGAAGCTAATCTATTCCTTTTTATTTTGTTAAATAATTGTTTGATTTGATGGTACACTGACTACTAATTGGCTACATTTGCATAGTATCCATTTATCTATAATCTGTTGGTACAATCAGGGTGACTACTGATTACGTTCTCCTATTAATTTTTATCCCTGTTGCTCCTGCGCCATCTTTGAAGCCTTGCCTTAATTGTCGTTCTTGTTCTTACCCTACTAACTTTAACGTTTTATTGGACTTGTAATTTTTCTTTTCCTACACTCGGTATATAATTTACTGTATCATAGACTAATCTTCTCTTATTTAAGAATGGGTTATAGTACGACAAATTACGGTCGCCAATTCAATTTCGAATTAGAATATAATCGACTGTACGACGCAAAGGAGGGTAATGTGTTTATCAGTCTATGTATGTATGTATGTTTGTTTCTATGTGGCTTTCTAGAGACCAAATGCGTAGGCCGATTTTGATGATTCTTACGTCAATCGATTCATGTTAAGCTTGCGAGTGTCACCAAAGACAACAATAATCAAAATTCATCACAGCGACAACCAGACGCCATATTCTCAAAATGAAAAAAATAAAAATCGTTGAGCTATGTCAAGTGGGGTTTCGTATAATAGGTATTTTAAAATCATCTTTAGGTTCCTTTTATCATTTTCATTTTAAATAATAGTTTAGGATATATAACTATTTAAAGTTGATTTACAAAACAATCATTCTCGCTAATTTTCTTACTTATTGATTTAAGTTATTATTTGAAATATAAGACAAACAAAAAAAAACAGTGAAAAAGCATGAAGAAGAAATATTTTTGGTAAAAAAATAAAGCATATGTAACTTTGAGCCGAGTTAGGTCTCTAGAGGGACTAATCATCTATAGTTTAGTTTAGACCACCGCAAGTTACTTAATAATCCCCATGATATTAACTACCTCAATGAAATAACTAGATTTCGAAACCATTACCATCTTATAACGAAGTCAACGAATCGTAACTAAAAAGTATAAAATAAAAATAAATAATTTAAAGAGAAATAAATAACCCGACTGCGTAAAACCGAATTTAAAAAATACATGAAAAAATTAACTTAAATAAAAATTGAAAAGAAAGGAACAAGCCCAGTAGCCCAGTAGCTCAGTGTTCTGTATTAGTAAACAGAATTCTAAACTACTGGGCTTGTTTCTTTCTTTTTTAGTTTTTATTTAAGTAAATGTTTTCATGTATTTTTTAAAATTCGTTTTTACGCAGTCGGGTTTTTTGTTTTTCTTTAAATTATTTATTTTTAACAAGCTTTTATTTAATTAGCCTTGTTAGTATATTACTGCGCAAGTCTTGGAACTCAAACCCACTTCCCATTATCCGATAATTTCAAAATTGTGCATAGACATGTAAGTGAGATGTCAATGTAATATTATTGTGTCAGTAAGCTTATATGGTGATGAAATCGGAAGGTGGTCGTAGGAATTTAGTGATGAAATGAAGCAACTGCCTCGAGTTTAGGCTCGTTAGAACCGTTTTTATTACCACTTTGATATTGGATGCTTTTCAGACCAAGGTCTGGTGATGATGGTGCTGGAAGGTGGTCATAGGACCGTAGCAATAACAGCTCAAAATGTACATGAAAAACACCTTGCAAGTTTTTGTATTATATTTATATTTTAATTTTTTATTTACGTTCTTAAAAACATTTTTAAATTATATTTTTATTTCGTCATGATGGCCGAAACACACTTATGGGATGTGAAATAATTACGTAATTCATGCATGCTGCTGAATCATTCAGTTCCCCGTTAGTTCCATTTTCAAAACAAAATCGTTTTGCTTGGTGTTTCTTTGAAATAGCAAGTCTTTACTCAGTATTTTAATTGTGAATAAAAACTTTTCTGTTGGCTGCGTTGTTGGTCACAGACACAAAATAAAGATTAAACTTTTTCTCATAGAGCAGGATACGGAATTTAAGCCTTAATTTGAAATTTGATAATGACGGACTTTTGATAATTATATTGTTTTCTTAAATCTAAGTAACTACCCTTATTTTATATACCTAATAAATTGTTTGTTTATTTTATTGATTAGGTAAATAAAAAAATAAAGAGCCTTCTTATATAATATCAGATGTCAAAATTATAAGTCCATCAATTGACTACATACAAAAATATTTGTCAAGTTTTAAAGGCATAATATGGAAGCTGAATTGTTCCTTCATTTGTCCGAGAGCTGACACTGTCTTATTTAGATTTATACTTGTGATACAAGTACAGTCAACAGCACGTTAGGTTGTACAAATCTGACAAATGTCTCAATTTGATTTTAAATATTTAATGTTTTGTAGGTAGAGTTTAAAATGTAATGGAGATATTTGACATATTGTGGCAACCTGACGTTCAGACGTGTGTACATAAAACAATATTTTAATCGTCTCATGAACGAATGTGATGCAATGTTTTCGTGAGACTTGCATACAGAATATCTTTAAATAATGCATTTCTGACATTATCTTATATTTTCTTAATTTACAATAAAAGACGTTCAAATCGTGACGTCATAAAAAACAAATATTGCACAGTTAAATAAGTTATTTATATAAATTATTAGAAACTACAATATTAAGAGATTTAATGGAAATTTCCACGAAGTATTTTTATCAGACAGATAAGGCTGTCTCTTTGTTCTATTTGTTTTGACATTACATTCTTTGCGAGGCTTCTAATTGTTCATAAATTAATGTCAGTCACTCAGAAAGACTGATGTTTTCCTGTTTAATTTCAGCTGAATAAGATTTGTTAAATTAGTTAGGGTTGCCATAAGAGTATTGTTAAAAATATTCTCAATTGGATTTTTTTGTTTTATTCACCACTTGTAAATACTTATATATAAAATTTTATGTATGAATCTTCTTAATAAAAAGTAAAGTAAGTCACGACATTAGAGAGTAATATAATATGTAAATAATATCATCACCATTATCAGCCATAAGATGCCTACTGTTAAGCATAGGCTTCCCCCATAGATATCAACGACAATCGGTCCTGCGCTGCCTGCATCCAGCGGCTTCCTTTGTAAGATCGCTGGTACACCTGGTGGGGAGCCTACCCACTGAGCGTCGTTTGGCATGTGGTCGCCATTCAAGAACTTTTCCGCCCCAACGGCCATCAGTTTTTCTCGCTATGTGTCCCGTCCCCTGCCATTTCAGCAGAGCAATTCTTCGAGCAATTTTGCATTATATTTTTGGTTGTTAAGGACCATATTTCAAACACATTATTAATATATTCTGTAGAGGATCATTCTATAGTGATACTTATTTAAATTTACAATGTTTAACAATTCTTCAATTAAATTAGACATTTTTAAAATCATACGAGAAATATTGACAGATTTTTTGATTTCGTGTATCGAAGTGAGGACACTAGCAAAACTAAAACGTATTTAATAAATGTTGCGAATTAATACTCCAGCTGATTTATAAAGTTATTTTAATTATAAAAGCTGTTGGTTTTCTAATAAAAGTAATAAATAAATTTAAAAATATAAATTAAAAAAATTATATAGTAATAAAGTCGCTTATATATTTAAATCGAAAAAAGTATTTTATCACATATTAGAAATTAATTTTTATTTATATTGTGTAAGAGTCGTACTGTATACTCGTATCTTAAATTATGCAAAAGAAAAGCTAGTTTTGACGTAAATAGGATGTTATTTGATTAACATTGATTAGTATAAACCGGATTCACTTCTCTAAGAGATGAAAGTGCTTTTAGACGATTCCATCTTAAGCTAATAGCTGTGTTGTAATTAAGCCCTTTAAGGTGTATATCATTGGGTCGAAAGTAAATGCGTGACTTTAGTTTCTCGGAGGAAGTTCGTTTTTTATAGCGAAAGTTTGATGCCTCAGTCTGATGAGACCTTTAAAACCAACTTTAAAGACGTGAAAAATAATATTCATCTTAAAGGCGAATAATATATTATGAACCATATTTTTTACAAACATTTGTTTATAAAAATTCAATTGAAGTAGGGAGATGTAGATTATTAAGGTTAACACCCGACTTCAAAGAAGTTTCATGAACATAACCGCCTGTAAGATAATTTATTTCATTTATAAAATTGATGGACTTAACAAAAATCGTAGAAAAGCAAAATACTCCATCTTTTGTCTTCTTAAGTTTTTTTTAGTTATTTATAAAGAGGAAATATTTGTTTGCGTTCAAACACAAAACGCATTAGCTTTCTATAATTTGCGGACGATTCGAACATTCTAACATAAAAAATACATACCCGTCGAACCTAGAACATTCCCCTTTTCGATGTTAAAGTCGATAAAATAATCTCGGCCCATGTGATTAGTAAAACTACGGGACCGTTTAGGGATACGATACACCAAAATCACAATAAATCCATCATCTCTTATGATTTCATGGACAATTCCACACAAAAGGAACAAGTCAAACGAACTATCAAAAGGCCCATTCTTCTATTAAACGGGGGCTAACAACATTATACCCATGTAATACATATTTCATTATTACTTCCACCTTTTATGGTATATTTAATTTTATAGCTCTTGCTACCCCGGTATTTTTTTATGAGGCAAAGGCGCGATGTTATAATGCCAGCTCCTTTACAATAGAGGGCGTTGTATTGTTACACAATATTTTTTTCACGGGTCATGATGTATGGTTAGAAAAATAGGGAGATATTGTCTGTTGATTAATAAACTATAATTAAATTACGTTTTAATTAAATTGATAATGTCGATTATAATATATTAGTTAAATAATATATTATTTGATGCATAGCTTAAATAAATAGCTACTTTGTAGTTACGCCGGTTCGTATCGATTGTAATGTTGACATAAGTAGACTTACACAGTTAGTAATCTTTTTATTTGTTAATAATATTGATAAATAATAGAATAAATAAGCATTTATTTGCCGATCATACAAGACACTGGTAACGCTTCCACATCAACCTCAATAGTTCCTGATGCCATTACCGAACATCGCATTCACTGCGACACTGGCATTCACTTCCGGTTGTCCCTGTATTGTGCAATTTGACAAGGCAGATTCGCGCGCCCGCCGGCCATTGCAACAAAAGCGGACCATACCAATTCAAAAATCGAATTCTCAATTCAAAAGAGCATCGTTGAGGTTTATTGGCTTATCGCTTGATTGATTGTGCGAATATTTTTTTTTTCCAAATCTGATATTGCCAGTTTTTGTTAGGGAATTCTTACTCGATAATATATTTTGATTTGGGCGTGTCGAATTAGTGAAACTCTTTGTCGGTACAGGAAGTTTAGGTTCCGTACGTCCTGAGAACAGGTACTTTTCATGTAGCTTAATGTTTTTCAAGGTAGTTATTGTATGGACTTTGGTGCACTTGTATTTGAGTTACGCCTGTTAAATTTTCAATTGAAAGAAAAAAATTCGTTGAAATGTATGAAATCTGTAATGAAGTGTCTTTTCATACATTAATACCTCAATGTCTTAGTCTTTTCATACCTCCATGCAATATTTCGGCACCCTTTTTGAAAAAGTGGGATGTTTTTCGAATAATTTATTAATAAAATTAATTGTTATAAAAACTTTAAATATAAAAGATTTACTTGTGCGTCCTCGCGTGTATATTTCAAAAATTGTGAATATATTAGAAGTTAATTATGCAAATATAATTTTTCTCATAGAAAAGATATATAAACTTTTTTGTTTTAATTGTAGCAAACACTCAAAATATATATTTAAATTCACACTTTTCTCACCAAAAGTGACTCAGTGTGGTTTTACGAATTGAAGATATTAAACACACTACATAATAAATGAACCACACGGTTATTTATAATAAGCACGATAAACAATAGCTCGGTTTCGACTCACGCGCAGGGAGTCTATTACGTAACGAAAACTCTTTATGACAAAATGACATTGGAAATTATGCTGCATAGCGTAATGTAACAAGGTATTATTTTGGAATGGATTTTGTTTTAATGAAAAATCCGTAAGCAAGTTCCGGTATTGTTGGCGTGACAGTTTGTGCCACCGTGGCGAAACGGACAGACTGTCCTTGTTGAATACCGACAAGTATTATGAGGTTTGTTTTTTTTTAGTTTTGGTTGATATTATCGTCTTTAATTGCATTTCTTTGCTTTCTTGCAGATTGAGGTTGCGTTTGCAGTGATTAGCATCCACTGTGTGCCCAGTGTACACAGTGGATAGAAAGGCCCATAACCTTATAGGCCTTTCGCCCTAAATGAAAGCTAACGGTAATTTTCACAATCGTTCTTACAGAAAATGCTAAAACAGGTTAATATTTTTTACAGGCAGTTAAATTTCGACAGGTGACATATATTGATAGTATCATAGATAGTGACATATTTTGTTCGAGGTTAGAGTTCCATCTCAGAGTACATGGGATATCAGCCCCCTGGATTTTTTAAGCATTTTTCATTAAGAATATTTTCCAAGCTAGCATTTATTATTATCTATATATTATCTTATTTATATCTAAACTTACTTATAAGAGAGAAAACATTCGATTGTTTGTTTGTATAGGCTCTGAAACTACATGGATCAATTTAAACAATTCTTTTACCTACGGGAAGCTACATCATACGAGGACGACATAAGCTATATATAATTTACGAAGGCAAAGTCGTGGGAAAACAGCTAGTATATTATATTAGCACAACACTTTTTTGTTTTTAACCATTTCTCTTTAGTGTAAACTTATTTTACGGAATGTGTTGATATTGTACGGAAGTATGTTTCTATTGTTGTTAGTAACAAATAATTGATCAAAAATTGGACAAGACTTCACAAGATTTTTTTTTAGATAAAATGTTTTCTTAGTTTAGTAACTTATTACTAACTTTAATTAAATCTACATAATATGGTCATCAAATAAAATAAAATACAAAGATATTTGTCAACGACTACGTACACCATTCATCAAAAGGGCCCATTAAATATCTATTATGAATGTTATTTTTCGGATGACAACACTCGACAATAGTATTTACATTCGATGTCAGTTTGTTTTACATCCGAAATACACATGAATAAACGCGTAACATTTTTCTTCTAACATTTCTCGGTTCTTTTATGCTTTAGACATATAATGTCTCGTATTATGCCCGAGCCATAGTTCCGTGGACCGTTCTTTGTTAACACAAAGAAAGGTGAATGAAGCACAGAATAATAATAACACACGTCGCAGTAGCGAGTATCGAGAATATTAAAAAGATTTTTTAGTATATGACAACTTCGCCACGTGTGATCACAAAAGGATTCGAATTTGGAATTCGGGCGTTAGACTTTTTCTTTTTTAATGACCAAGGACACTGGCGTTTTTTAAAGAGGAGAAGTTTGTTAAATGAACATGGTATAAATCTTCGTAGGTGTTATAAGTATAAGGGTTTGCGTTATCACGTGATAATTCACGCGTATGTGTACTCGGTGGCCTCATAAATTTGCAAGCACGTGATTTATAGGAGGATTACAGCCCGTTATCATCACGGTACGGAAGAGGAACCTGAAGGTGTAATGTTATTTACCTCCATACAAATATATAAATTTATTGCATAGCTCACTACTTGTTGCAATATATATAATTATATACGTTGTAAATTCTACTTTACCTATTACGCGCGCATTACGTAATCCGCGCGTAACCATAATCAAATTTGTATTATAATTATTCATTGGTCTATCTTTTAGTTAAATAGATTATAAGTTTTGAGAAAAAAGTGTGAAATAGAACGAACAATATTTAGTGGTTTATATAATAGGTTCGTAATATTTGTTTATATCTGGATAATGCACATCACTGTGACAACAATACCACACCACTCGATGGAGAATACGTGTCAGAAACAAAATCCTATAAAAACATAGTGATACAATAGCAAGCGTTCGATAAACGCAGGCGGGATCACTCGACGTCTTCGCCATGTCATTTGCTGGCAACATCGAGTGCCCTCAAAATTGGCGCGTGAACTAACTGTTCGCGTGAGTTTGGTGCCAATATTTTCCCTTTGGTCGGCTTGCTACTTTCATGTTATAATAATAACTTTATATTAAATTTGAATGGAATAAACACATTCTCTTCTCAAAGTTCAAACATTTTCATAGCTTTCTAAAAACAGGTTATATTTAAAAAAAATATTTTTCTTGGAAACTTCCTCTTGTAAATTTTCCGAAGAACAATATTAATTAATGAACGAAATGGGAACTCGGGAAGTCGGTATCGTTAATCTGGCAACTTGTGTAAAATTCACAAAAACTTTAAGCTCCACCAGTGGCAGCTAGTTTGAGTAGTGAAGTTGTAATAGGTTTTAACTTAGAAAATTATAATTCCTTTTTCAACGTAATTTTAGATAGATTCGTGGAATTTATAGCAATATATTCACTTTATAACTTTGTCTGTAAGAAAGAATATATACTCTGAAATTACTTCAAAAATCTTTAAAAAGCTCTGTTATATATCTGCACTGCTATAGTTCAACGTTGCACTCTACGATGCTAAAATGTGTCCATAGCACAGTGGTTCCACCAAATAAAACCTATTTCAAAAGTAATAAAGGTGTTAATCTCATTGAACCCCTATGCTGGGACAGCGCTGTGGTCAACGTCCAGTTCACGGCTGATTTTATAACAAAATAGCATTCCGAAACTTAAATTATAATATAAATAAACTTAAAATTCCTAGAAGTAACGAAACATCTAAAGTTTTCGTTGAAAGGAGTATTATACACTTGTTTTAGATTTTTACGAGAGAGAGGACGGTGGTAAATATTTACAATATTTCGTAGTGGCAACACTGGCGTTGTTTCACGCCTTGCAAACAAAACAACGTTTTTAATCGACTACGCAAACCATCTCAGTTACACTTAGAAGAAACTCAGACAGAGCCAATCTCAAGGGGTTATTGTATTTCGTTAGTCTTAATGACATTTTCAATTTATAAAGGCTAAGATATTGTGCTGCGGTTTGGTGGTGAAATAATTCAAAAAAAATCGAAAGGTTCACCTTTACAATATATATATTTTTTTACATTTATTCTGACATTCTGGATCGTAGAAATATTTCTATACAAAGTTGAACAATGCTTAAACGCACTTTTTATATTGTTTCAAATTGAAGACGAAACACAATATCACTTAATCAATTTTTTCGATTCGTGTGTTGTAGTCAAGTAAGCAAGCAAAATCAACATCTTAGGATCTCAATAGTTTATAAGCTTGCCGTATGGCTTATCTGTACTAATATTATAAAGAGTTTCTAACTTTGTTTGCTCTAATCTTCGGAAATACTATTTGATAATAAAAATTCACCTACGGGAAGCCAGCGAAGTTGCGAGAAAAACAGCTAGTTTACTATTTTAGTGTCAAACTAAAGAAACACCAAGTTCTTTGGTTAACAACATGTGTGCTTGAAAGACCTATTGGAAATATAATGTATTTCCATTTGGGATTAAAAGAAACTAATGCATTTATCAATAAAAAAGTTTAATTTGTAAAAGAGTATTAAAATAAATGTTGTTCCAGTATTTGACTTCATCGTGTTCTAGTCCGCATATGCCAAACTCCAGAACTTAAACACCCTCCAATATTAGCTGAATTCGTAATACTCCACGAAATAATTTCAAAGGCGGGGGCGTTTGCACAGTGTTTTAATTAAAATAATTTAAAATATAATCGCTTTAAAACTGAGAGTTGCTAACAAGGGAAGTTCTGAGTTTCGGAACGGCGCTGTATAACACAAAATAATAAAATATTAATAAAGCCCCCGGTAGAATGTAAAAGTTTCATCGGTGTTAAATATTTGTGTTTCAAATAAGCTCGTAGCGATACTACGACGGGGTTACTGGCACCGATCCCGTTCTGTCCTTTGTGCTAATACTTCCGAGATCTGATAATGAAAAATAGTGTTTTTTTCTGTTTTCAAAAAATACTTTATCGATGCTTTACTGTCATACGAGTATATAAACATACTACATATATCGAATATCTTCTATGTTTTCTATAATATACATATATTCGTAAAAGACATATATTATTTAGGCTATATAATATTTTGATAAACTTTAGGGATCGAAATTAAAAGTTCAATTGTTGAAATATTTAATAAAAGTATAAAGCCAGGTGTCACTCGGGACGATGTAACGTTTCTAACGATACCCCATACATGTACTTTCAAAAGTTATAGTGGAATAAAGAAACTCACGTGAGTATATACATTTTACCCTAAACACACTACACTCCTCTTTTGGGCAGTCGTGTAAGCTCAGCAGATGTATGGAATGGTACTGAGATGTTTTTATACTGATAATCTTGAGAGAACTATAAAAGAAATATGCAAATAACAAGAAACTTTGTTTGAAGTCGAACAATTAATTTTAATAAACTGCTCAAAATAAAACTATTTTTAAATGACCTTATTATTAAAGTTTTTATTTTATTTTATTGACATAAAAAAATAAGTTCTTCCAGTTGTCGATAATCTTTGTAGCGAACGTATTCAATATACGAGGAGTGGGGGTGTGTAATTGAAAGCAAACAGGCATTGTTGCGGCTCGTATCAATCAGTCCAGCCGGACGGACCGCCAGTTTTCTTTGGCTACGTTGTAACATGTACCGTAAGGGACAGAGATCTGTGACGAACAGGTCTTTAGTTTTGTTTCTATTATATAAATGATACGACGCCTAAAGGTTTTTTTATGATATATAAATAGATAGAATACTCTTTATTGTACACACACACACACATAACACTTATAACTTCAATTGTAGAAAGGAGAGCTAATAATAATGGTAGTGAATGGTGTACTTATACACTACTAATATCTAGAATATTACTTATTATATGAAATTTCATGTAGTAAAAAGACTATAACATATACATACTTCATTATTATACATGCATACATATAATACTTACATATATATATATATATATATATATATATATATATATATTAATGGACTTATTGTAGAAGATTACCCAGTGCATCGGCATAGATATCTAACAGCAAATTTTCTGATGATCTCAAGACGGGAGAATGAGAATCTATGGTAATTTGAAACTTTCTTTAAGATATCAAGGGGTAGCAGGATTGAAATTTATGCTAAATAACATAGTTAGAATACGTGCATTCCGACGAAGTCGAATAGGCAACCACTTTAGCTTTTCGCGAAATTCAGAAATGTGATCATATTTGCGTAATCCAAATATAAATCTTATGAAAAAATTTTGACGTCGCTCAAGCTTATTTAGTTGCATTTCTATGAGGTCAAGGTAGCTGACATCTGCATAATCAATAATGGTCATCATAACAGATGGTGTGAGAGCAATTTTTAGTGGCAGTCGGCAAAAAATTGTGAAGTCTTCTTAAAGACCCAGCAGAAGCAAAAGCTTGCGACTTGCTTCTTTGAGCAGTACATCCCAATTCAAGTCAAACTGTAAACTGTCGGCCCAAATTTCTTACCTGATAAATTTTGTTGTAAGTTAATTCCACCTACTATTTCGTAAATGATAATGATAGTAAACGAGTTAAGGTTTTATCTAATTAGAATAATGGAAAAGAGGATTTTATGTAAAAAGAGAGCGATTCAAAAGTATGTAGAAAAGAGCAATATAATTATATCGAATGCTTATTATTGGTGCAGCCCTTGAGGCGGCGCGTGTCGGCGTGTGCGGACGCACGCAACCCGTACGGATATTAAAACGAATATTTTGTGCGTATAGGATGATCTTATTTTTTATAATTCGCCATAATATACTCAAAGATTTTGAGAATGTTCTACTAGATGATATGACCTCATCTGGGAAAATCAATAAAAACTTTTAAAACCATTACTACAGCAGTCACCAAACTATTAATGACAATATGAATTAGTATTTTCTTTTTAACTGAATTTGAAAGTTAAAGAAATTTGGAGAATATGTAGCCCTATCAGTTTCTGAACTGAACTCAACTTAAACGTCACATAAACAGATTTTCGTTTCTGATTTTAATTTCAGTTGATAGCAGTTTGATAAAACTAGGGCTTTTTGACCCGTGAAATGTAAAGAACTTAATTATTTTATTAAGAATAATCAGTTGAGAAATTTTAATTTTCTCAATTCAGAAACCGGCTGTATGTATACTTATATGTAAAGTAGTCTTACTTTAAATATAGTTTGTTATACTTAGATCTAAAAGTATTATTAATATTTTATATCTTAAAATAACTAAAACATTTCTTGAAAACTTTTATTTAGTATTCTCTTAATATAAATAAGTGTAAGAATTGTTTTGTATGAAAATTATAAATTCATATGTTTAGCTGAATAATTTATAAAAAAAATAACCACACACCTTTTCATCCATTTCTAGAAAGGCAAACGACAAAACAGTTATTTTGTTTTTTCAAAATCCTTTACGATTCACTATATTTACTATTTCTTGCTGTGTAATAAAGTGAAGCTTATAGCCTAATATTTGTATAATAGTTCTATGAGATGGCGCTTTGCAATTAATTAAAGGTAAATAATAAAAGATGTATATGAAAAATAATTCATCCTGTATAGTGAGGGGCGCGTGCCGTCAGCGTGCGAGTACCACGCACCATATTGTCACTACTGTAGGATATAACCTCTTCATGTCACCAATGTACTTGCATAGGTGAGAATATTCACAGTCCACTTTCCATGACGTGTACTTTCGACGTGGCAAAATCACAATGTATATTTTGTGTCGTACGAATTAATATGACACCTGATCGTCCATTATATTTATCCGACAACGAAATTTCGTCTATATTTGAATTGCTAATACGACTCCAAAGAAACGCATTTTTCGATAATTTATGATAAAACGGAGGTAAATACATGACTGACGCTGCCTCTAATACAGAAATAATCTTTATGGATATGAACAAAATTATAAGAATGATTCGAAAACTTCCAAATTTTCTTTGGTGGACAAATGTCATGTTAATCCGGAGTATTTTCTATCCTAGTTGAATTCAACTGTAATGCAAAGTCTAAATTGTAGTAGCGTTGCGTCATAATTATTTTTAATTAATTATGATAGTAAAGTTTCTTAAATACCATTAAGTGACTGCTATCATTATCAAATCATTTAAATTATGAAATTACGAGAAGAAGTTTAATAAATGGTGAGTGTCTATTGGTATTTTTTTTTTACAAAGAAAAATTTTAATATTCTTGTTTTGTCGTACGTATCTAGTTCACTTGGAGTTATGATTTAGTTTTGCTCGTTTTAAGTGATTTTTTAAATCACTAATTAGCATGATGTGAACGCATAAACTAGAGTTTTAGTCCATAACATTTCAAAATAAATTGATTGAACTTTAGTACCATCATAGACTACCCAACTATCCTGTTTGTTAAGGTTGCCTAGAAGAAATTGCTGTTCAGTGTCACGGCTGTCAATAGGGATGATGACTGGGTAAAAGAATGCAATTCTATTTAGTCCGTCAGTCAGATAATAGAAAAATATTAGATACGTATTTTTTTTTACTTAAATTTAATAAGAAATAGCTTAGATAACAGGCATTAAAGTTGAGGAGTGGGGGCTCGCTACGTCACAGTTGAGTAGAAAACGTACCCTAACGTGACGTCATGCGAAATTTCAACTCCATATAACGCCGTAATTTTATGATTACGAAAAAAATAAAAAAATACGTGTTTAATATTTTTTAAACTCTAACTGACGGAGAAACAAACAAAAATTAGTCATCATCCCTATTGTACTGCCCGTTTATATTATAATTTTCTGTAGCTTTAACCATGGTATGTGTATAGTAAAGAATATTATATTCATTCATGATGTTAACCAAATAGTATCGTAGTCACAGAAATTCCAGTCCCGCTTTTTAATATAAGATCCCTGAAAATCTCCTAAAGACTGAAAGTTATAATTCAAAATTACCGAGGGCAATTATCTTAGGGGCAGACACTTGGGAAGTTGCGTTCTTATAAGTTCGGGGTCCGTAATCCTCCCTCAGAAGGGGTCGGCACGGGCTTGCTATCGCGGTACCGCACTCCTAGGGACTCCTGGATCTGATGTAGGGTATACAGTACTGTCTGTATCATAGGGTGAGATAACAAAGACTTGAATTTGCGATCGTTACAGTTAAAAGTATAGTTAACTTTTTTCACACATATTTTTTGTGATCAGGAAGAGTTATATAATCCTTAGAATATAGCTAATGTGTAATAATTCAATTAATTCCATATATTGTGAACTGTCAAATCGTCTAGGCAATCGAGCTTGTTTTTTCATAACGCAAATAGGCCTTTGATAATAATAATTAAATAACTACTTTAAACAAGTTAGTCACATTTTAAGAAAAGCATAAAGATGCTTAAAAAGTTTAAACACAAAAAACTAACTGTAACTTATGATTTTCCAGTGTTATAGTTTTTAATTAATGTCCATTTAATAACCGAAATTTAAAATTCTGTAAAATGTTATATATTTTTCGAAAATGCTAATAAAAATAAATTTTACTTCATGAGTAGTGTACGTGAAAATACAGTAAACAAGTAGAAGAGACAATTACAATGAACATTAACATTAATACCTCAGTTAAGCTAGTTTTTCCCATTTAAGTTAAAAACGAAATTATAGGAAATCTTTAATATCAAATCGATTTTAATTCATAACCTAGTCTTAGTTAATTGTAATTATAAACGAGAAATAGAAGGGAAAGGAAGGGCAAGATGGAAGGAGTGGGCAAAATAGAAACTCTTATAGTAGACAAATTAAGTGATCTATCGCGGGTGCTGCTACACACAGAGACACATGTAGCTGAATGTGAATTACGAACGATATTTAGTCCGATTTGCACCAACTAGTAAAATACAAGCTATGTATTTATTGGATACGAAAATATTACAAAAACATCAGATTTTTTTGCTTTGATTGCTTAAGGGTAAGAGAGAGAGAGAAGTAAGATTGTAAGATTTTTTATTTCTCAGGGTTTTATGTTATGGGTTATCTATTATACTCGTTTCTGACTAAGATATAGTTATTGTTAATTAGAAATTAGTTTTAATATTTAATTACCTTGCAAGAACAATTTAAATAAGAGACATAAGCCAAGCGAGGTAAGATGCTGATTGTTGAACTACTGAAACTTATGATTAGGGTATTATACATTATCTACTCATAACTTTATAAGATTATGCATTTATTTTACAAGTTTAGATGCGCTCATATGGATGAAAATACATAAGTTTTATACATAAACTATTGGCCACCTAGAGCAAATTGTCAAGATAGAAGAAAAAACGCTAAATTATTTGAAATAATATACAAATTTAAATCTGGCTGACATTTTTATGTTTTGTATAGTTCTGAAACACAAAAAGTTAATATAAATATTAATACTTCGTTTACTGTGTTAAAATATTTTAATTATAGATATTACTGAATTCTCGTAGCTTAAAAAATGAACACAAAAATAAAAAAAATACAGCAACGGACAATATTTAATCTACAATTTTTAATTACGCAACAGCAAACAGAAGAAAGAAATGTGACGTTTGCGAAGATTTGCAATTAGAGCAGTACGGGACAGCGTTTAATTTAAGGGGGGTTGTTTTATTACAGAAATTAACCCATTTTTAGTGAGGGACGCTACATAAATGATTAGGCGGGCGGAGCTTACCGCCCTAAGGGATTTGATATAAACAACCATTGCAACCCGGTGCCGTATCTTTAGGAGAAGTTTGGGGCCGTATAGAAATGGGGTAGGCGTATTCAAAGGTCTTGGATGATAGCTCTGTATGCTGTGGGCTTATTTATTTTTCTTTTTTTTCGAGAAATATACATTTACAAAATACAATTTATCCTTACAACAGATATACGGTTATGATATGGTTAATTTATTTACTAGGTGAGGTATCAATTGACTAATAATTCACAGTCGTGCTTTAAGATCTTGTCTTAACATCAACAACATTGAATTTCCATTCACAGTGAAATTCACTTATTATTATAAGTGCTCGATTAAACGTAAAATTCGGGAACTTCCTATTATGGATTCCAGTAGAAATCTAATAACATAGAGGAGACTCATTCATATTCGGTGTGGCATATATTCTAAAGAATCTTTCCGTATAGCTACTGTTAAGGTTGAATATGTATATTGTATTTCAACTCAAATCGCATTTCAAATTTATTTCAAAATATTTGTAATAGTATAGTACAGTATTACAGCCCACCTGAGGAACTGATGTCTGTTAGATATTTTCATATAGAATCCATAGTCCGCAAATCTTTTTGTTAATATTCGTACAATATATTAGCTGATATAGAAAATTAACCCTTCAACGTACAGATTTATTTTAACTGTATTTCTTATTTAATT
Source organism: Diatraea saccharalis (assembly GCA_918026875.4). Taxonomy (NCBI): domain Eukaryota; kingdom Metazoa; phylum Arthropoda; class Insecta; order Lepidoptera; family Crambidae; genus Diatraea; species Diatraea saccharalis. The sequence continues at coordinate 19,325,518 of OU893333.1, read as the reverse complement.
TTGTCAAACTACTCAAGCGGATAATGTAATGACCAACGGTCACAAACGATAATGTCCCACTATTAATGATACAAATAATGTCCAATTTGTCATTGGATTCACACCCTAACAGTTTACAATAGTGTGCAGCCAAAATTATTGCCAGTATCTGAAATAATCTTGTCGATGTGACGAAACACATGTTCCCTTACCTACAAAAAGTTAAAAGTCTAATTTTACACTAACAAATTACACTCCGACAATTGTGAAAAGTGATGTTGCAGTATCAAATGACTTACACATTTGACGTTTCGTAGCTGAATCGAAAACTATTAAGGGTATGTTCACCCCCGCTGTTAATCTTTATTAAGGGTCGTTTATACGAATCCGGACAGATTCGCAGCGCGGGATTTGCGCTGATTTATCGTGACAACCGCCAGAGGTCGCCTTTTATCGCCTATGATTCCATTCGCATCGGAGGGGTTAATTTTATTGATAGAATTGTGTTACAATTTACAAATTATCGACAAACTTCAAACTTTAAAAAGTGACAAATAATACTTATCTCAAAAGCGACTTATTAAAGTCAGACGGAAGTCTTTCGTAGGTTTATTAATTAAATGAAAGGTAAGATTTTGTTTATTTACACGACATAATTTAATCCAATGATTCTATACTCATATTATAAAAAGGAAAGATTTGATTGTTTATTAGTTTGGATTGGATAGGCTCTGAAACTATTGGAGCGATTTATAAAAATCTATCATCTATGGGAAGCTACATTATACGCTTTGGACATAAGCTATAATTTAGACAGGAGAAGTCGCGGGGAAACAGCTAGTTTGATAGAAATTGGTTCACAATTCAAACATATATTCTCCTTAAATATAGAAAATATTCCTTTCGGATTTTAAATAAATTTAAAATGCTGTCGACTTCAAAATAGAAAAGGAGGAGGTTATATGTTCGACGGCAATGTATGTTTTTTCTTTAGCTGAGATACATGAAATACAATACATATCATTTAAATATTTAGGTATATGGTATAAAATGTATTTTATTATGTTATAAAAGCAAAACTACTGATTCGATTTAGATAAAATTTAAATGGGACTACTTATATTCGTACATAAAAATGTATTAATATTACGAAAAATACATAAAAAAAATTATGAATGTAAAAAATGTTTTCCACAAACGAATTGTCAAACATATTATTAATTAACGCTTGAAAATATAAATTTCCACAGAATCCTTGACAGAAGTAAGAGTATACATTAGATGATTTATTTAGGGACTAAGTAATAAATGTCTTTGAAATACTGTGATTGTATTAATAACTAGTTTTCCGCCAGCGGCTTCACTCGCTTGGTTTTGTATTATACATAAAAACCTTCCTTTTGAATCGCCCTATCTATTGAAAAAACCGCTTCAAAATCCGTTGCGTAATTTTAAAAATCTAAGCATACATAAGTACGGACTTTGTTTTATATATACTATGTTCGAGTATTTATGTATTTTCAACGTCAAATTATCTGAAATAAAATGAAATGAAAACGAATCGTCCAAAAAATTTTTTCCCTAACACTTGTTCAGGACGTCTTTTGGCTGACAAGAAGAACAAGCGAAAGAAACTTAAAAGAAACTTATCATAAGTAATGACATTTACATAAATCATGTCATTACCAAAATACCTAATATGTATTATGACAATAATAAATACAACTTTCAGTCTGTAGATCATAGGTTGAACATATAATTAGTGTTTATAGAACAAAGCGAAGGCAATTAATTCCATGCATTGCGATCCTTGAAATAATCATCAACTTAATAATAGCCTTTACTCATAAGTATGTTCTTGGCACGAATTTTAAATTTATTTATGGGTAGGTCAATTACAATTTGTGGAACTTTATTGAATATAGCAAAGCATTTACCCAGAAATGATCCTCTGGTTTTCTGAAGTCTGAAGCTTGGAACGGCAAGTTTATTTTTTTTTCTTGTTTTAAGATTATGAACTTTAATGATTGTTGTTAAAAATGTATTTGAATGATTTTGCATCCTAAGCTTAGCGTTGAAAGTTCGAATATAATACGGTTTATGAGGGGGAGTAGTACTGTGTTTATTTTTTATGGTCCGCCGATTCTTCATCCCTAACGAAATGCAATATAAACAGAAGGACCTTGGGGACCTCGAGAACTTTGTATTTAATGACAGCAGTGTGTTTGTGAATTCCCTTACAGTGCTATTAATAAACTAGGTTTAGCGTCAGAGTAAATTTACGCTAAAATTGGGATTTTAGTATTAGTCCAAATTCATATTATGCAGAGAATAAGCAAACTAGGAGTAAATATTACTCCCGTAGAACCTCGTACTAGGTTAACCTTTGCTATGTCTCTGTTTAGTAATATGAATTTTGACTAATACTAAATGCAGTCTCAGCGTAAATTTACTCCAACGCTAAACCTTGTTTATTGATAACACTGTTATTGTTTATTTTTAGTTCGTACTCTATTTTATTAATAGATATATTTGGTATCGTTAAGGATACAATTCATCGTTAAAGAGCTGGATGGCGCTGTGGTTCGCGCGCTCGATCTGCGATACGGTTGTTAGGGAACTTTCACAATGGCCTGTCATAGAATGGGTAACCAAAATTTTACTATCTCGAGTATCACCATGCTTCGGAAGGAATGTTATGCCGTTGGTCCCGGCTGTATCTGTATCTGTAAGCCGTCAATACCCACTTATCGTCATCGTCATTGGGATCGCGTCATGGCTTATTCTCCTTATTCAATTTTATTCGATTCAATCTATAGGGAAAGCTTGAGCCGTAGTAGGCTGGTGCTGTGAAGGATATAATTACGATAGACATCAACATTACAAAGATTACAGTCTAGATTCTTAAATAAGGTTTAATCCTTAATATTAAATATTTTCTAAATTGGTATATTAGTCGATTGTTATCATTTATATTCAACAGTCCTGTTATGATCAGTGGTAGCTTATTTGGTAGAAGAGTGCAGGATTTAGTTGAATAATTTGGCATCTTTATATATGACATATTTTAGGTATATGATATATTTCAGGTAATAGGTGTTCGCTTTCATGTTATGTACTTCTTGTACTTTTAGTAGTTTTCGAAAAAATATTATATCACTCGAATTATTTTTCATAGTTAATGCATCATGATTAGTTTAATAAACTAAACTTTACTATTACCTGATTATAATTCGAACCCGTAATTTCAAAGGTGGTGACATCATTGTGCGCCACTTACCTATAGAAATAGCAGTAACTTTAGTTAAAAAAATGGCCCAGAGCGAGTAGAACTCAAGTGTTAATTTTCTAATCAAAAGAGGTTTCTAGTTTCAAATTCATTTATTTAAGTTTTGAGCCATCGGTTAGTCAGGACAAAATATGTTACCACTGATGGTTTTTTCCTCCTGAGGTGAGGTTCTCTAAAATTTGATACAAAAAGGAATATTTAGAATTTTTATCACAAGAACTCAATCAAATGGCAATTTTTTTCAAAGTATATTCCGTCACGCTATCCCCGAGGCGGGTGGCATATGCTTATAGAAATTCTTGCCTGTGCTATCACGCGACTGAGCGCGAGTCGTGTGCGCACGCCAAACGTGTCGTCCAAACATTTTTAATTACTGTTTGTATAGGTGTACGTACACGGCGAGCTGACCTGAATACCGCCCCTATACTGGTCATATATATGCTATTGTTCTTTCGTAGAATTCGAAAATGTGTTGCCATTAATCTATATTAATATTATAAAGAGGTAGAATATTATAAAGTGTTAGATTCTTTGTTTTATTGTTTGTAGGGGGTATGTTCGGAATACTTATCAAATAATTTTTTTTTCACCTACGCGTAGCTAATATCAGACGTGGTTGCATAGGCTATAATTAATGTGGGCGAAGTCGCGGGAACAGCTACTCTGTTATAAAGAGTACATTAGAAAAATGTTAAATTATACCTCTTTATAGTTTTAGCGCATTAAATATTAAGTTTTAGATTGATTTTCGTTTTTTTGAAGTTGCAATTTACAAACAAGATGGTAGAAGGGTTGGTAACTGATGTCACGTGTATTATCATCTTAATTGAATTCAAATAAATATTTAGTTGCTCGTACAACATTTTCTAAGGGTTGCCATCTCTGAGTTACCAGGTTCGATTTCCAGTAGGGTCAACGTAGAAGTACTAGTAGAAGAGTTCATTTTCTACGGTATGGATATTGTATCAAATTTCCATAGTGCTTTAGCTACTTTATTATCATCATTCTTAAACTTTTTGAGATATGGACTGAACCAAAAATATGATTCATTACTATACTATAGGTTATATCATAGGTTAGAAATTTAAGATTAACGTTTATTTTTTTTACCACAAAAACATTACGCTATCGTATAAACAAGCTACTTCAGCAAAAAAATAAATTTCTTTTTTGGTCACCTTCATTAATCATATGAACGGAATGTGGATTGTCATATCATTAAACGATATGATCAACTTTAGGTAGTAGTTTCATGAAATACAACCATCTCATGAAATGGCCGGTTGGATCATAAAATGATCAATAGGGGTGTAGACAACGTATATATTTTTATTTATAGTGCAACTATAAATATATATATGACATATATTTTAAAAATATATATCATTCATATAATAAGTTAAAATCTAAAAATAAATTTAAATTTCAAAATTTCCTGCGATAACGCCAATTCTATCATTGTGTCGCTTTGACGTCACTGAACTTTCAGAACGAAAATCGTTCTATGTATGCAGAAGGTTGAATTCTCCAAGTTCTGATATGAGTATGACATGACGTCACGCGCTGTTTGCGCTCACATGACAACGAGCATAAAATATTGTTTTTTTCATAATTAGTTTAAGCAATTTTATAAATATAATAAGTACAAAAGCGTGATTATATATTGTGATTATAAGTGGACCGCCTTGTCAACAATGCAATTCGTTTTATTTTCTGCCTTCGCAAGTATGATCATGTTTCGAATTATCGGTCTCAACTAAAATGGCTTCCTATTCGTCAGTGCAGACAGCTACGACTGCTCTGTATGCTTTTTTCCATACTTTCTAACCCTAATTCTCCAAATTAACTTAAATGTAAATTTCAATACCTTTGTGATTCTCGTGACAGACAACTGCGTTCTGTTAATACACTTGCACTATCTACTCCACCTTTCCATTCTGGCTTTATGGCCGACTCTTTCAACCTGCAAGCCATACGACTGTGGAATGGCCTCCCCGACACCGTCAGACGATCTCCTGACAAATTCATCTTTAAACGGAAAGCTCACACTTTTCTCCTGGAACGTGTATGAAGATCATCAGCATATGTGTATAATATTTATGTATTTGTATATGTACTTATTTTTATGTGTAGTATAATATTTATTTATGTTTATATAATTGTATATAAATTCTTCTGAAGTGTAGTTTAAGTAGTATATTTATAAGTTAACTTTATGCCGCCATCGTGTATTTCTGTATCCCAACGGTTGACTAGTAGAGAATGCTAATAGTATTAAGTCCGCCTTTTGTACCAATTAAATGGGCAATAAAGTTTATTAAATAAATAAAATTATCGGTAATAGTATATCAAATAATACCAGATTGTTTTTTATTTATTTTCGTTTACAGTCTACATCCGTATTCTAACGTTTATATTTATTATAATGATACAAGATTATAATGATAAAATATATTGACTAAATTATTTTTTTTATTCGTTTGATAAATTAAAAGTTCACGGTATTCTGTTTTCTTTTTTCTAGTAAAATCTGAAAATTCTTCTTTTATTAATTTTAAAATCAGCGCAAAAAGTTTATTTTTTTTAACGATACACTATTCAAACTCACATTCAACACATTATCCAAATGAAGAATATGTTTAATAATGTTTTAACACTGGTCACAAGTTCTATAAATAGCCGGTATATAATAATAAACAGAGTATATATGATAACGAGGAAGGTCACGCCGAGGGTGTGCACTAGGGGTGTGATATAAAACTACAGATATCTTCACAAAGGCCTCTATTGCCCACACAAACTCGGTGCTTTCAAAGATAGGTATCGTCTATACTAATATTATAAAGAGGAAGAATTTGTTTTTTGCAACGAATAGCCTCTGAAACTACTAGATGATTTTTTTTTTTTCTTATTATACTCCTCTCTAGGAATCACACGGGCAAACAGCCGGCGCCGGCGTAAAGCTAGTTGATAAATAAAACAAAAACATCAAAATATATAAACAAAATATCAACACAAATATAAACCGAGATCAGTCTAGCTGTCGATCCTTAACAATATTCCAATTGTAAAAGTATCTAACGTGTCATAAAAACGGTATGAAAATTAAGCTTCACATTTACAGTTATGTTAGTTTAAAGCACGCGCCGATGCTAGCACTTTTTATTGTTTGATTGCGATATGTCGCGTTCTGCGTGTTGTGTGTAACAATTTTTAACTATTTACTGGGGTCCTACTATAGTTTCTTAGATTAAAACTAATGGTGGGTACCACCATCACACCTTGATCTAAGCTAAGTAATGACTTTTTCGGAAGTTAGAGATTGAGATGAGTTGTTATGCAAAATTGCATTACTCGGCAAAAATTACTTATTATTGTGAAATTCAATGGTATTTTTCTAAAAGTGTTTTTCTTTCTTTACTATATTTGTATAATATGTAAATGGGTTTGTAGCCAATAATTGACAAATGTCATGGGGATGATGACTGGGTAAAAAAAATGCACTTATATTTAGTCCGTCAGTCAGATAATAGAAAAATATTAGACAAGTATTTTTTTTTCCTTCAATTTAACAAGAAATAGCTTAGATAACAGGCATTAAAGTTGAGGAGTGGGGGCTCGCTACGTCACAGTTGAGTAGAAAACGTACTCTAACGTGACGTTATGCGAAATTTCAACTCAATGTAACGCCGTAATTTTATGATTACGAAAAAAATAAAAAAATACGTGTTTAATATTTTTTAACACTCTACCTGACGGACAAACAAACAAAAATTAGTCGTTATCCCTATTGTACTTCGATAGTGATGATTATTAAGCTATTAATTATAAATTAATTAATTAATTATTAATTAATTATAAAAGTGAAGTTATAAAAGTGAAGTTATATGAAAGTTAGGAAGCCGGATGAAAGAACAACAAAAATTACCAATAACAAAAAAGTTGAAGGATGCAGAAGCTGAGGTAGGCCAACCAATAATTTACATCTGTAGGTTGCATATTATCCCAAGATGATATTAAAAGTCATAAAACTGGTGAGCATTATATTTGTAAACGGTTATAACAGTCAGAGTAGTGAAAGACGTACTGTATGGTTCTTTATGGAGAATAGTTCCTATAAAGGAGCTGGGCTTGATCGAGTGGTAAGCGCGTTCGGTTTGCGATGCGAAGTCAGCTTAAAGTATTATTATTAATTTTCGCAAGGACCGGTCAAAGGATGAGCAAAAAATTGATTATCTAATGATTATAAAGTGTAGTGAAATTTGCCAATATGCATGGTCTGTTAGATACTGACAGTTCAATCAGGACTTCTTTAACGTTACAAAGCCGCAACACGATGTGTGTAAGAAAATGTAACCGAGTAGAACTTGGGGTCGATTGCCGGTCGGATCGATGTAGCAAATGAACTTTTCTGTATAATATCGGTTCTGTGTTGTGGTACCATTGTAGTTTCAGATTTCCATAATCAAATTCTTTTGCTACTTAATTTAGGATCTGAGCAATGGATTACGATATTGTTAAAATTTATTTATTTATCTGTCTCAGTCACAGGACTCAATATTTTGTCTCGTTTCCTCTTTATTTATTATGTTCACTCTTAATATAGACAGTGATAGGCCCCCGATGTAATCAGGTCACAAAATCTGTTTTTTTTTTATTTAAATTACTATTTGAACTGAACGAATCGTTTGAGGTTTCTCGATTGTTCGCTATGTTTATGTCATATGAAACGCGAAGACAGACTTCTTACAATTGTCTGTTACTTTAAAGGTTTGAATGCTACAAAGAAAATCAATTAAATAAATATTGAGCAATGTCAATAAGCTAGTTATGAATTAAATTTAAGAGTCACACATGAACTTTAGTGATGGAAATCGTAAAGTGTTGTCTTTAATTATGCCTTAACAAATATATTAAAGGACATGGGAAAATAATTTTTAACAAAAAAAACTAGGAGTGAAATTAAAATATTTCATCATATAATCATCAACTTAAAAGTATCCAATATGATTTTCATATCTATACTTGGTGAGTAAATATGGCCTGTATAATATTTACGAATTAAAGAAAAATCGGAATAAATCTCTATGGCCTGAGGCCCCTGCAATAAGGACGCTAAAAGGGCTGATGCTGATGATGACTTATGTAGTTAATGTGACTAGCTTCCATCGTGTAGGCAAAACCTAAATAAGTAGAGAGCATTAACAAATAGTAAGTAAGTAAGAGTAGAGTAACAGTTGCCAGATTATTTAAAACACTGTAATTCCAATCTCAGCTGCGCTGTCAAACTGCAATCCGTAATACCATTATTTAATTAACATAGCAATAAAAATAATAAGCAAATAAACAACGGTCCAACCCCCGCTATTAGAATCCATTGTGTTGACGCAACAGAATCACTAGATCACGAAATAGAGATCACTGTAACCTATCATATTATATATATACAATTTTGAACTTTATCATGTCAACAATAAGATTCAATGGCCAACACGGTCAACGATTTCCCCAAAACCGTTTCTGGCGAATTTTACAACAACCTGAATTATACATTAACGAAAGAGAATAAAGCTTAAATTGGAGTGTTTTACATAGTACAGTCGGATGTAGAGGGTGCAAGATTATCGCTCATTAGCAAGCGCAGACGGGCGCGCGTTCGTGCGTATGGACGTATTCGGTAAACTGGAAACTTCCTTCTAAGGCAGTACCGCCTTTACTGTCTTGCAATGACTACAAGTTACAAAAACAACTAACATAAGTTTCAAATTAATAAGAATATACTGTAAAAATTGTGAAGGACGAAAAGAGAACGTTCGTGTTCTAGGCTATTCTGGATAGGAATCTAATGCTATAAACTATCAAGCTAGTGCCTTCATCTTCAAGTAGACAGAAGCAGCTTCTTTTTCAAAATTCAACATTATTAAATTAGTTTAGGTCAAGGGTCGGCAACTCCATGAAACGGAATTCACAGTTTTTAAATAGTCACTAAATATTTATTTCCAATATTATTCGTTTTATCTTACAGTAATAGTCAGTTTATCTCAATCTTGTTATAGTGTGGATACTCAACTATGATGCGAATACGCGATTGCAATGATTTCAAAAGTAAAATAATATTATTTTATAAATGGAACTCACGAGCCGCATGCTCGCGAGCTGCAGGTTGCCGACCCCTAGTCTAAGCTGTTACATATACGAATTTGTTAAAGTCATCTTGGTATGAAAAACTATCTCAATATTCCGACCATTATATAGTCTTGGAATACTGTAAATATTTTCAATCATTGTTATTAGGTATTTTCTATTTGACTTCAAGATACACAGCGTACTATGAATTTAAATATATAAATAATTGTTTTGGGAATACAAATGTAATTCTAATTATTCGTGATATAGGAATTAATATTCGATATCAGTAGCTTAGAATCCAAGCTAATTAGCTAAAAGCAATAATAATGTAAATTGGAGTATATACATACTCCAACCACCCACAACCAAGTTTCAATTTGAAAACCTAATTATCTACGTTACTATTAATTTATACAACCCAATGGTTTTTGAGATTGAAATGATCACTGCTTCAATTAAATCAACATTTTTCCTTAAAAAATAACATTCGAAAATAATAAATTGAAGAAAAACAGAGAGACGCGTGCCGTATTCCCTCGCTCGCACATGAACAATGAAACATCAATAAATACATTCAATGTGGGCGTCAAAATAATCCGGACGCAACAGAATTAGTGCAATAAAAATCTCGGTTTGCCCTCATCAGGGTGCGTGTAAAGGAGATTGTACACTCTAGTAAGGGCACACAATTTCGTTGATTTGAAACTAAATTTAGGGGCAAATAGGCTTTTATTTGTGCGCACTAAAAAGTAAATAATAATTTTTATGCAAGACAAAAAAGTATTGTAATTACTTGCATTTTTTTTATTACTGCATGAATATTTGTCTGATCACGTTTAAACATGAAAACACTTTGTTTGTACTAAAGTTGGGCACTTGGGCTCTGTAGGTCTTTTTAGTCGTTACTGTTTGTGAAATTATTGTTATTTTACATGACTGTTTGATGCCAAAATGAATGAAAAAAAAAGTAATTGTTGCTATGATGAAGTCGGAGACGAGGAAATACACATATTTTTTACGCGCTAAAAGCTTTTCAAGACAAACCTTTAATATTAACGTTATGAACTCGTTTGTCATAAAATTATTACTTACGTTTTAGTACGCACATATAAAAGCTTGTTTTAAAAAGTGATTTGAAAGCGTTTACATCAAACATTGTACGAGACATCGTACATAAATATTATAAAAATCACATAAAACTGCATATCGGCATTTCTGTCGTAACCTAAATTTCTGTAATTAGCTATTAAATCAATCAGTGCAATAAACGCATTCTATCAACGCGGTCGTATCATTGTCATAATATTTTCCTAGCATAGCACTATCATAGTTCAGCATCCTTTAGCAACCTTTAGCAAATTGTATTAATGTAGGGAAAGCACCCTACAAACATCGTTCATTTGAGGATCTACTGTTTCGTTGTGAACAAATTTACGAATGTATAAAATCAATATACAAATATACAAAGAGTATATTTAAATAAAGATATAAAAAGTATTATCTATGTTCAAAATAGCATTTGATTTCGGGAAAATTAAAGCTTAAATTATGTTGTAGATTAAAAACACTATTTAAATGGTAAAACAAATCATTACAAATCTATCGAGATTTAATTTGTTTTCCTACACAAAATAATATATCTTTATTATCTATAAATAAAGTAACTGGAAAACATAGAATATTAAATACTAAATATTTTAATACATTTATTTTTAAGCGAATAATTACTAAACAATCCTTATTTTGATTTTCTAGAAAAATAAACCATTGTATAGGGTCTTTAGGAGAAGCGAGGGTTCACAATAAGCGGGCGAAAACGACGCGGCTTGTGATCGCCCAGTCACGTATTGTTCTGCGATTAGTCGCGAAAACGCGTGCAAGTGTGCACTGATCTTACGAAGGGAGGGAGGCAGAGTGTCAAACTATGCCTAATACCTTTTATTTGATGTACATTTTATTTTAATCCAGGATTGGACACATATTTAATGAGATACTTTTTGTGTTAAAAACACATGGTGAGTTTTATGGTAGAAAGATATGATCAGTTGACTATTAGCTACAGGGAGAGAAACTTGCAGCTCTACTGCGTAATGGAAACTGGATTCTGCAAAGAAACAGACACACTGCCAGCGGCACCTCTATGCTCGACGTCGAATTCAAAGCTGATTTTATTATAGACATACAGAACTAGTTTCCGCCAGCTGTTTCGCCCGCGTGGTTCTGTATTATACACATAAACCTTCCTCTTGAATCGATCTGTATAGTGATGGACATCCCATTAAAATTCGTTGTTTGCGACAATTTTAATCTATCTATAAACGGCACTGTTCATTGGTCTGCTAATATTTGAGCTGACAGCCTGACAGATTATTCAAGGTTTCATCTTTACAGAGAAATCAGATTTTTAGTTATGCGGTAGAGCCTCTGATCGCTACAAACAAGGTACGATTTTTACTGAGTCCTTCTTAATATTCATTACTGTTTTCATATATATTTACCAGCTTATTGGTTTTATATCACCATCAAATAAGACTTTGATCAATATGATTGAAAAAGATGTGCTTTCGGCTTTCATCGGTATTCACAATCTTGCCTGCAGTTATTCCTTGCACATGTCTAACTAAATGTTAACCAATGGAGCATTATCTCTTTTGATTTTTCATTTTCTTTCAGGACAATTTTCTTTGTGGTCTTTTCACTACGGATACAGTCAGCAAGCATTACCTATTCCACAAATTCTACGTACTTAACTCGCGCCTTGGATGCATTTACTTAAATTGCAAATTTTCTCTGACATGGCTACATATACCTTACGTTAGTAGCAGTAACTTTAGTAAAGATAAATATAAAGATATCCAAACTTCTGGGTTAGTAGTTAGTAAAGCGAGTTGTGCTTGCCATCACCAAGGAGTTTGAATGATTCTTGCGGGTATTCTCTTTTCTACATCACGCTGTATCTTCAATACCTCAAAAAAGATATCTGAGATGTACAATATCATGCACTTCCTTCACATCGCCCATGATCCATACATTTATTATTAAATAGATAATTATTAATGTATGGATTATAGATAGTTTTTAAACAGATTTTCGTTTCCGTCAGATTTGGACCCACTCTACTTGCTTATGGAGACTTAATGTACACCGAAACCCCAAACATAATAATTATGAATGCTAAAAATATAGCTAAAATATAGCGATAAAAAATATTTTTATCGCTTTTCGTACTTTTATATTTGGGGTGAATTTCTAAGTCTAATAATTGAACATGATAATGTGATTAGTAATCTATTTGTTTTTATGAATGTTGTATATAATACATATTATATGTTAGTGGTTCATTCAAAAATATCTCAGTAGCTATATTTATATCATAATAACACATTTCATCGTGTATTCCTTACCCAAACATTCTATTCTAAATTCCCGGAGCGAAAAATCACTGTATTCATAGCGTATTTTACGCGCAACTTAATCAATTATCTCCATTGCAGTGCGTAAACGCAGGGCTAATGCTGGGGTCTACTATTTAAACACGGATTTTGATCAAAATCGGAAACATTTGAAAAATTAGGAAATTAGTATTAGTAAGTAAAATATTATCTAAATTTTAAACTTTTGTGTTGCATTATTTTAGATTGTATAAGACGGCCATGGTCACGGACTGACTGTTTCTGCGATGCTACGTCTCATCTTCTGAAGCGGAATCCACTTCTACCGTCCAGTTAACCTGGTCGAAACGTCGGGAAATATAGGTAGGTGAAAAACCTAACTATCGGAAATTTGATCGCGTTAATACCCGTCTTATACAATCTAATAAAATATTATCTATCTGTATCCTATTTCTTTTACAATATTATAAAAATCCATCTTTGAAGTCATCATTAAAAAATGCTTAATCATAATAGTTTATGTAATTAAACCTTTTTCAGAATGTGATTACCTATATGAAGAAATCAGACATGTTTTTCGAAACATTTTATTTGAATTTTTTCCATGCAACTCTGAGCAGCATTTAAGAACATGGAGAATAAACCCCCTTAGCCTAGCGATAACAATATACGTCAGCTAAACGTCTGCGGTGAGCTCAATGTCAGCATGGGCAGCCGGGATCCAGTGAATGCAGCGTATGCCGAATGAATTTTGATTAGTGTGTTTTAAAATGAACATCGTATTAATCTAAATTGGCACGTAAAGTATTAGTTTTCTATGAAAACAATAAAATCATGTTATAATCACTTATCTAAAATGAAGGTGCTTGATTATTATAAATACAAATAATATTTTGAGAGTATGTTACATGGTGAGGTAAGCGTGATAAATTAGAAATTATTAATAATTACTGGTTATTATTAAAAATCACCAGATGATTTGGTGAAAGAGATTATAAAATTGAATTTAGCATTTATTTTCCATGATTAACTTTTAACAAGCACTTTGTAGCTTTCTCTTTTTTGTTAAACTGCCATAACTTTTCTATTAATTTAAAGTATTAGCTTTTCGCCAGTGGCTTCGCCCGCAAGACTTCAACTATTTAGTTTGATAAAAAGTAACGCATATGTTGATCCAGGCTTATAATTATCGGCATACCAATTTTTATCAAAATCAGTTCAATAGTTTTTGCGTGAAAGAGTAACAGACTTTGGCATAATATTAGGAGGACTTTATGTTATTTTATGGTTTGAATCGATTCGCATGAAAATCAGCATAACTTTTTCACAGATAGTAATTTCACTATAATTTTTACCACGGGACAAACCGACTCAAAAGTCCAGTAAAAGCGAAATTGTGAATATAACCTAATAATAAAATGAGAAAATCCCCTAATGTTCTTCTAGTTGTCAAAGGCTAGTATAAAGCAGTCCCGTTTGCGCTTGCGGCTAAACTCCGCATTGACTGACAGACAGTTAATAAAGCCATAAAGTCCCCATATGGCCGCACCCTATGCATGATTTTGTAATATTCTGTTTCTTATTATTTTGATGGTCTATTTAATTAGAAGATTAATGTTTATGCTTAATATTAAATTAATTGTGGTCATATTTATGTGATCATTGTTATGGTTCATTGTAAAATTCAAATTAGGTATAATATTTGTGTATTTAACATAAAGAACAAAATACATTTATTATGGCCTCATATAATGATAAAATTACCTTATAATAATAATTAGGTATATAGATTAATTGAAAAATGATGGCCAATCCGGACTCTGTCTCGGCATAAGCCATGACAGTGCAGATTACCTTGTTACGGCGCTGATTGTTCTGAGTAAGCCTGTGTTGGTAAGTTAATATTGACTGAAGACTATTACTTGTATTGTTACATTGATAATCAATTGTTTTTATAGATTTTACAAAACATAATATGTTCCATTATGAAAACTTCCCAAGTCTAAGTTATCCAGTGAGGCATTTAAGAGTCAACAAACCCTTTTTCTGTCGAAATTAATGAAATATTTAATTTGAACGCGAAACAAAAGGCGCGACTGTGCTATAAACAGGGCCGGGGTGATTTGTACCCCAGGGTACAATCATACCCCAGGGGAGTGGGGTACACGCGACCCCGCCGGGGCCACTTGAGGGGCCTGCTCCGTGGTCTTGTTTACATTGCTTGTAATTATTTTGGTGAGCGATAATAGTTTCTTTTTATTGGTGCGTTTATAAAAATGTTAAGCATTGCGTGGTTTGGGGAAGCGAATTGAGGTTTAAAACACTTAAAGCACTGTATGTGAAGGGCATAAAATTGTCAATAATTTGTTTAGGTTGATAACTCATAGAATCAGGAAACTTCACAAATCGCATTCCACTAATACACTAGCAGTTGCACTATCACCTGTTTCTTTTTTTACTAAAGATTTATATGGATTTACTTTGTAAACGGTCTCTATACTATTAAAAAAGTTTCAATATCAGTAAAACAGTTTATAATACCAGATGTTTGGATAACATTACGAGTATTTAAGGTAAAACACAATTTTCTATGACATGACGTGTGCTTGTTTTACGTGCAAAAGCGACCTTCGTGCCTTATTAAATTAAGCATACGCATGCACCGTGAGTACATCAGTTTTGAACAAATGGTGTGACAGCAATAAAATTTGCCATGTTTTTGCGCGGCCTCCTTGAAGCTGTCAATTGCCCTCCCTCATAAGACGCGCACGCACTCAGGGGTATAACACGACTACTGAACATTCGTCGTTTTATAAATATTATTTTTAAAGTTGTTATTTTTGTAAGTATCTCTTAATTGAAAAAATTGTTACGTAGAAAGAAGTGAATCAAGAAAGTATTTTTTGTGTTAACATTCTATAAATGTGTTGTAGTTTGTATTGTAACCATCTTTTTAATTAACTTAGATTAATATCTAAACATTGTTAGATATTTAGTAAAATAGATAATAAAATGAATATATATTCTTCTAATTTTTATTAGATATGTACCTATTAGAACCTATATAACGATCACGTTCCTCTGACCGGGTTGCTTTTATGTTTGAAAACTCTAAACAGTATAGTTTTTCACATTCGTGCGGCTCGTAATCATACTTCAGAACTCGGAAAAGAATTCGCTGCTTATAAATAAGCATTTCATAATTTATGTTCACCAATCATCATTCGACGGGATCGACTCGTAATAATAAATATGCGCGGTCGTTTTTAGGTCGACAACTTACACTCAAACGTAAGTCTAAAGCGCGAATTTGAACAAAACCACGCCAGATGGCGTAGTGTTTGCTCGCCCTGTTTGAGTACAACTTTGAATTTTGAACTATTAGCCGCTCCCTACCACCTGCCGCTGTTTAGTCGAGGGGCGAAATAGCCATACTGATAGGTTGTGAGGTTAATCAGATAATAGCCTTAGGTAGATACACATCTGTAACTAAATTAATCGCAGTAACAGGTTTCGTATGGCACACATTGACGTGTAGCAACACGCGATTTACTTTAATTCAGCTACGAAGTTCGTAGCAATATTTATAAAGAAATCTAAGGGTTTTAAGGGAAAAAAAGTGATCAATGCTCTTTTATTGTATGATAAATATTAAAATTGATAATTTTTGTCTCAATGTTTATTAACATATCCATGTTTATTCTAATACTATATTATAATAAGTGTACAAACTCCGTGTATAGTAGTAGTCTTTTGAATTTATCGTGTCTAAAGAGAATTTTGTTTTAAAATATATATTGAGTGGTTATTCTTACACTTATATCTGTCATGGGCCGATCATTGAATAGGGCTGATCGAGATCTGCCTGGGCATGTCACGATATGCCCAACCATATTGTTCTATGCTTAATATTTGACGATTTGTCCGACTATACTCGGGCCAATCGATTTTGTAGGATGACCAAAGCAGGAACTATGTAACTATTTACATGGGCGGTAGGAGAAAACCAGGTTTTCTCCTACCGCCCATCTCTACAGGTAAGCAAATAAAATTAAGTTATTATTGTTTTTACTGTGTTTACTAAAAAAAGAGTTCAGTGATCGTAAAAAAAAACTCCTGTAGCTGATGCTCATAATTCACTTGGAAAGCACTTTTGGCAGCAGGTAAGTCCCACGACATCTCCATTAAGTGAATGGAAACAAAGCGAGTGCAAGCACATGAACGGTGTATTTGTCTAAACTCGTTTTAACTCTGCTTCGAGAGTGTGCACTTTCTTAGATTTTTATTTTCGAATAAGATAAGGTATTATCAGCTTTGTTATCGGTGTAAGTGATCGAAAATGTATTTTTATTTATGATGACACACTAAACCAGCGGTACTCCCACTTTTTTCCGTTGGAACCCTTTAAGAAAACATATATTTAAACGGAGCCCTAAAATTAAGTAGAACCTAGTTTTTACCCGATTGCAAGGGAAGGGATGTTTTTCGCGCGTAATTTGTATATATGTAATAATATTTACTGCCTCATATGTTCAGAACCACTCAACGGAATTGGATAATTAAGGTATCGTTAGATTTGTCTTAGTAGTTCAAGCGTTCTTAGATAGGCAACGTAAAAAAAAATATGAGAGTTGTGAGACCATTATATTTAATGATAACTTTTTTGTTTCAAATACAACAATATGGGTATCAAATTTTTTAATACTATAAAAAATAATAATAAAGTTTAAAAATATAGACTTTGTTCTTTCTCTTTTTGAACCAACCTGGTAATTTTTCTAATTAAAAAGACAAATAAAATTATAATAAAATAAAAATCAACAAACTCGCCATGTACATATGTTGGAACAAGATAAAAAATGTATACAACATCATACATGCCACGCGGTCCGAGGCATGCACGAAGAGAGAAGGATTTGACTTAATATTCAAAATCCTGCATAAATTTTTTATCTTGGTCCAGCCTTTTCAGTTCGTTGTTTTTCACGCAGGCGGATACAGGCCCGGATCTATGATTTTTTTTAATCAGGGCAGATATTCGTAGCCGGTTAAGCCGGTTATTATATTTTCATATTTTTGCAGGGTATGATACTTTTCTTTTATTCATTTAGGGATTTCGAAGCTAGTCCGTCCCATCTAAAGTAATGCTTGGTTTTTTTTTGTAACTGTAAAAAGACATTATAATAATGATGATATGGTGCTCCCGAACACTGGCGCCCGGGGTAACTGCTCCCAGTTGCCCCTTCCCCCGTATCCTTGTCTGTTCTGATATTCCGAAGCCAACGGTACGTATAGTCTCTTCCGCCAATCATCACACAAATGATTTTTTATATTTATACCTATGGAAATGGAAGAATTTAAGGATATGTTATATGTTTACAATTTCACGTGGCTAATAGTTATCTGTGAAGGCTATACTATGTAATACAGTTAGTTAAAAAAAGTTGTATATCAATGACTTTAACATTTACCATTGTACACTGTACAGGGCCGGATTAGCCACGTACCAAAGGTAGCAAATAGTACAGGCCCCCGTGTTTGGGGGTCCCACGCAATTGGGAGCCTCGCTATAATTCAGAGCCAATTAATTAATTAATCAAGTTAGTGTTAAATGATGCGAGAAATAAAATAAGCCACGCTTCTGACCAGTCATATTTTTAAGTATGGACAAATAAAACTCAAGTCACAGATTAGATGTGACTTGAGATTTATTGACTTTTCTACTTTTCTGTGACTTTTCTGTTTCTGGGAGGTGGGGTGGGGTGTGATTTGCTACGGGCCCCGCTCTGGCTTAATTCGGCACTGACACTGTACTATTGTAATGGAATTATTACGTAAACATTAGCTAAATTGACCTGCTGTGTTAAACCACTTCATAATAAAGATGTGATTATATGTCTATAACATAAAATATAATAAAAACAAAACAAATTTTGATTTCCATCACCGTGACTACTATTTGAACTTTTGTGTTGTACGTAACAGTTTAATAAATAGTTTGTTTAACAGATAATTAAAAAACTATTATAAGTGACTATAAATGCGGCATTGTTTGACCCAATTTACGAGTGGCTAACAACGCAAAGCAGGCATTAGAATTCAACTGTATTCAGCCTTATAATTGCCTTACCGTCCAATGTCCATTAACTGGTACTACCACTATAAACACACGGATTAAGTATGGTTTAAGTTATGAGCGAAATATCAAACCATTAACATGCATATTGTAGTGAAAGCTTTGTAATATTTTACTCTTCAACCATGGCTGAGTGGATCGAAGGTGGCTTCAACATGTCGCCATTCCTGGGGTAAAATGTTGGATTCTATGGTGGGTCAATATAGAAACAGAATATTTTACTGGTTCTTTTCTTTAACTTGTACCAACGTCATAAAGCCTTCCGCACGCCATCGACGATAGAGCGTCAGATAAGGCTCGAGACACACCAGCTACAAACTTGTAATTTAATTGTGTGCCTACCATGTTCGTACGTGCTGCGTCTTTATCAAACGTCTGACGGTTTGATTATACTGACTAGGCATTGCCGCTTTTCATTTGCAGTTTTTGGCAGGGTTTTGTATAGGTGAAGTTTATTGGTCTATCTATAAGAAACACATAATATTTTTTATGTCTGTTTAAAGTATCATTAATTACATAAAACGTTTTTGAATACCCTATAAGTTATCATTATAATTTGTTGTTGTTGTCGTTATTTTATCAATGGCAAAGGGATCTAACCTAGATACAGCTTCTAGACATATCATATCAATATCCATTAGCTTAATTAATCAAGAACCAGCTAAAAACTATTGACATTTATTTATTAGTCGATATTTGATATTAGTAGCAAAGCTTAGTTTCAAAAGGACGGCTTTTCATTTTAATATAATAACTACATCATGTGTTCATAAGTTTTGAGACGAAATAAAACTTGCGTAACTTTTTTAATTATTGATTATATTTCTAAAATTTTCAGTAACCATTAAATATATAATAATCAACAATATTTTTTTTTTATTTAAAATGACCGCCCTTATTTTTGATACAGCCCCGTAGACGATTAGGCCAGTCATCAATGGCGGCATGAATCTTTTCGTTCGCTTTAAGTGACTCCAAGTTTGGGTGGAACTTTCCGCAGGTCCTGAGCTCTAATTCAGTCCATAAAGAATAATCCAGTGAGTTGAAGTCGGAGCTGGAGGAAGGCCACACGTCCGCCGCGATGAAGGCCGGCACATTCTCTCTCAACCAAGCTTGGGTGCTTTTTGTCTTATGGGATGGCGACGAGTCTTGCTGAAAAACCCAATCCCTATTGTGAAGTAACGTATCAAACAGGGGTTTCACCACGGGCTCTAAAATGTTACTCTGATAATTCTTGGCTTTCATCTTGACACCTTGTTGGCAGAAATGGAGCGGAGTGACACCTTTATACGAAACTCCCGACCATACCGTCACACTAGCCGGATGATGAGTGCGCGAGACATTCCGTGCAGAAGCTGGGACATCCTTGCTATTTTAAGCGTACACTTAATTGTTTTGTCGGTTAAACTTTTCTTCGACAGTAAAATTTTTCTCGTCGGTGAAGAGTATCTTCCTGGCATCATGACTCCTCAGCAGCAATGGACAACGTTCGCGTCGTAACCTATGAAGACGTTTGGTTAAAAAGTGAACACTTCTACTGCTATAGGCCTCAACATTTATTTAATATTTCAATATTCTGTTCACTGAAACGCGCGAAATATTAGACTGCAGAGCGAGTTTCTTCTGAGTGCGATATGGATTTCGGCGAAGTCGCTCTCAAATGATTTTGATGTTCGCAGTCGTCCTCACAGAGCGTGGCCGACTACTCCATTGGAGAACTTGTCTCTTAATACCGCTGTATTGTGTAATAGACGGCTTACAGGAAAACTTTTCAGCTCGCGGAAAATTTGCATTGGTTTTTTTCCCGCCTTAAATAGCGAAATGATAGTTGCACGTAATTGTTTCGTTCCCTCCATCGCGAGAAAATATAAACAAATGAATTAGCGATACAAATAAACTAAAAGTTAATATTCCAAATTCAAAATCGATCAATAAATAAATAACAGCCAGTAACTATTTATTTATTTTTTCAGAAAAAGTTTGTCTCAAAACATATTAACACACGAGGTACATTACTTATCTGGAGCCTTAGAAATACTTAATGAACTACACTAAAACATAAATCCTGACACCGTATTGATGCCTCTTGAAAGTACATTGAAAGGAAAAAGTGGATGAAGCGCCGAGCTCAGCGCAATAACTGCAAACACCGCCCTCTCGTGGTGATTTGGGCATTTATTAAAAGGCACACAATGCGAGCCCACTACAGAGATCGCTAGCTATTTTTTTTTATTTTTAATATTAAACCTCCCGGCAGTCGATGGATACAGAGTAGTTTATAGAACAGAGTTTACAGCTACTCTAAAACAACGCATATATATAGTTTTTCTCATACATTAAATAATGCTTTCAAATTATTCCACCATATATAGGTAGAAGTGAACATGAAATACTTACATTTCGGCTAACTTCAGAAAGAGTGCATCAATGTAGATGTCTCTTTTTTGTTGTGTTTGTTATAACAGACATTTAATTGAAATTGCAATCAAATAGAATAACAAAAGAAACTATTAGGGATTAAAGTATGAAATCGCCGTTTAATTGTAATAGATTCCTTGAATTGACATAGAATCTTCATGGTTTGAGGTTATCGAAAGAAACTCTTTTTCACATGGTTTCTATGATGTTCTTTTTTTGAAAAATGTGAAACATTTAAATATCGACTTTCAATTGTTTTTGTTATTCAACTAAGACAAGGAAGATGGATACTGCGAAAATTCGAGTGATTTTTTAATAAGAATTCCGATGCGGAAGTAACGCGGCAGAAACAGCCCGCAATATCAATGCTGCGTTGGATAGGGGTCTGCTAATGAACGCACCGTGCGATTTTGGTTTAAACGCTTTCGTGATGGAAACTTCGACTTGAGGAATGAGCCACGAGGAAAACCGCCCACGCAGAGATGGTGGAAGTTGATCCTAGTCAAACTACCCAGGAATTAGCGGCATAGTTTAACGTAACCTCACCCACAATATTGACTCATTTGTGACAAATCAATAAAATACGAAAAATGGGTGCCTCCTGATTTGACTAATCTGCAAAAAGAAACGTGTATTGAAACTTGTGTTGCCATGTTGAATTGTGACATGCGATGAAAAGTGGATACTTTACGATAACCGCAAAAGAAAAATGCAATGGCTGACCCCAGGTCAAATGTCAAAACAGTGCCTTAAAGCAAAACTTATCAATAAAAAGGTAATGATAACTGTTTAGTGGTCTCAGCTTGGTGTTATTCACTATAGTTTTCTCCGATCTGGTCAACCAATAAAGGCAGATGTCTATTGTGCCTAACTTCGAAAAGTGTTGGCAAAACTAGCAGTAAAACAGCCCCGACTCATGAATCGATCTTCACCATTATTGATCCATGACATCGCGAGACCTCATACAGCATGAGGAACCTTCAAGAACTGTAGTAAGAAACCATTCGTCATCCTCCGTATTAGTCAGACCTTGCTCCAACGGACTTTTTTTCGTGATTTGGACAATTATCTACGTGACAAGAAGTTTTTTTCCCAGGGCGCAGTACAAAATGCTCTCACGCAGTTTATGCAGTCTCGATCATCAGAGGCATTAATGACCTTTATTTTTGAATTAGATGGCAGCAATGTGTAGATAATAATGATAACTATATCGATTAAAAAAAATGTTAAAAAAAAATTGTCAGTGAGAATGTCGGCTAACAGCTAGCAAAGAATTGTAATATATGTGCTAATAGCATACCTCTAGTATAAATATTTAGCTGATATACTCCAAACTTTACTCATATAGTGTGCTATCTTTCTACACGCCGTTTCTGATTGTATATCTACTCTGTGCCGCTATACGGCGGTTGGAGGGTCCTCGAGGACCATTATTGAGATTCAGACGGCGACTCTTCATCATATCTCTCTTTATGGTATGCGCAACAATAACCGCTTATATACAGCAATTACCAAAACCGCCATCTAGTTTATAAAAATACCGAATTAAGTAATGGCCTGATTGATATGTGAAGAATAACATAAAGCCGAAAATTAATAATAGGTTTATTATTCCACAACACCATATAAAGCAGAAGAAATTAAAGTACATATATACTAATGGCCAGTTTCTGACTCGAAAAAAGTACAAAATCTCCACTGATTATTCTCTATATATAAGTTCTTTACTTTTCACAAGTCCTAGTTCTATGATTATAAAAAAAACTAAAATCAGAAACGAAAACCTGTTTAAATGACGTTTAAGTACAGTTTCAGAAGTACTTAACTTTAAATAATCAATTCTATCTATATTAATAATCAATTCTATCTATATAACTAAATACACATACATATTTAACTCGATGAATATTCGTACTAATAAATACAATAATACATACATTTATATATAATAGAAGCTTGACAAGGAAAATAAATAAATATAATTGCGAAGAAAACTGAAGCGTTCTTTGAGGTAGCAAGGGTAACTGGGATCAAACAATATATTGTAGAGAAGAAAGACCATAATACCATTCCGGCGAAGACGAATAGGAAGCCATTTAAGCGGAGTAATTATAATAATGTAAAAGTACATGTAATATTATATAGTTATTTGGGTGTGTGATTAAAAAGTCAGTTTTGATCTAAATTACGCGGGCAAAATCGCGGAGAAAAACTTAGTAATATTTATATCACAGTGTCTAGAATTGAATAATATAATAATGATAATAACTTTATTTACTAAAACAAAAAGACAATATGGTATTGCATAACAGCTGTAGTCCTCAAAAATACAGTAGTGTAGATCTGTGCGAACTTAAAATAAGAAGACCCTGTAAACTTAAAAAAGGAGGACTAAAAAAATTGTGATAGTAATAGAATATTTTTTTTTATTTATTTATTAAGGAATATTCTTCGAAACATATTTTATTAATCAAAACACTACTGACTTTTCTAAATTAATATAAGTCGAAGGTAATTTAATATACAACCAACCTTTGCCCGCGACTTCGTCAGCGTGGTATATTTACTTTGAGCAGCATATATTTTTCAAAAACGCTTTTGCTTTTCGAGCTGATGATGAAATTACCTTGATGTTTAAGTTCGAAGGCACTACAACAAAAAACCAACTAATATCCAATATTTGTCAGCAATTTATTCTTGAAAACTTTAGAGATATTAATCCACTCCAATCCAATTTGAAATACAGATAAAAAAAGAGTTCTGAAGTTTACACAAAACTTATTCGAAACGTAGTCTACGCAAAATTCTTTGATAGAGACGTCAGCGCAGACTACTCTAGCATAAACGCCATCATATATTTTTTAGTATAGCAAAGCTTAAATTTCTTACTACATTTTATTTTAAAACTCAATACTCTACTATCAATACTTTAAGATTTAAAATGAAATGGAGAAATTTGACAGTTTTGTATAGCCTGATGTGCTGTTAACCGTAGGGCAAAATATTATCTATGTCGGCAGTACTTTACACTTTGTTCATTCTAGAAATTCATTAATAGAAAAATTGTCTCTGGAGTTATACAATAAAACGTTAAAGGTATTTTTGAAATAAATAAATCCAAATTTAGATTCCAATAAAAAAATATATCATTTTCCAAGTAACTTAGTCGCGTAGTGGATAAGCGCCGCGGCCAGAGGTCGTTGTAGTTAACTTTCACATAGGTCAGTCACGAGATGGGTGACCAAAAATTAGTATTTCAAGCTACTCCGTGCTTTGGAAGGCACATAAAACCGGAAGCATTTGTAGTCCGGAAGCGTTAATACCCTCCAATCTGCATTGGGCCAGCGTGGATGGTTATGGCCCATCCTTCTTACCACCATTTATAACGAAGGCCTGAGCCCTTGCAGTAGGGGTTAAAAAAGGGGCTGATGATGAAATAATATTTCTATTTACAGTGCAACATATATTTTTTTTCAATAAACGACTTATAACATTACATATATATGTCGTGGCCATATCGTAGAATTGATGATTTTATGATCCGGCAGGTTCTTTGATCGTATCATTTAAGCATCAACGTTAAATGATATGTCAATCCACGTTTGGTCATATCATTAATGTAGGGTGGCCAAAAAAAAATTCTAATTATTTGCTGAAATACCTCGTTTATTCGTTAAAGTTATGATTTTGATCTGTCTGAAAAAAAAAATAAAACCGTAATTTAATACGATCGCTACGCTTCGTGATTGTCTTAAATTTCTAACCTATCACGTGACCTAAAGTAGTGAATCATATAGGAACTTAAGTTCAGTTCATATCTCAAAAAGTTTTATATTCTCCAATATATTTTTATCATCCTCTGGAGCTAGGTCACAATCCTGTCTTTATCATAATCTGCGACATATCCATAAAACTATAGAAATTGCCTTTACTGTTGCACCTTCGCACTGCACTCCTACATTTATCTCACTAAACTTAATCAAGTAATTGTTTATCCGTTGTTTAGTCACCCTTCTTTTTTTAATTTTTTGTATCACTTAAAAATTAAAATAAATAATATATCACAAAACCAATGCGACATCAGCGCCTCTTACTGAGACTTATGTAACTAATTTACGATATGATCACTTACTCTTGGCCACATCATGAAGAAGTCATACTATCAGCCGCCCATATTGTTAAACGCAAATCCTCGGCCACATCATGAAGTAGGCAGCAAGATTTTTCCATTTCATGAATACAAACATTTCATAAAATGGCTGGCTGAATCATGCATTGGTCAATTCTACGATCTCGCCACGACATATATACTTGGAAACCTATAGGTGCTTACATAATCATCAACTTGAAAATCTTAGGTTAAGACCTGGCAATACTTATCCTCAATAAATTAATTACTGCTGAAACGAAAAACACAAATAATTGCAATTTCTTTAACCTAAACTTGGATTTAAAGTCTGCGCAAAGTTCTTTGATCAAAATAATTGCGTGATTTAGAATATACTCACCATCAGCTGGCTGAAATTTTGTAAGTAAGAAAAATCTGCGATTAAGAATTTATTTAACGCCATCGAGTGTATATATATATATATATATATGTCGCATCATCATTACGAAGATCGTTTGATTTAGTTTCTTTTATTTTAATTGCTAGTTACTCGATTACTTAATTACTTGATTGTAAAGAGAGCGTGATCATCGATACTCTTAATTTTATTAGAATGGTGACACTGACTTTGACAGTTCGTTAATAAAAACCAAATTGCCGCCATTTTGGCACATATTCTGTTTCCGATCGCCGAGGAGTGCAGACATCTGATGACATCACGCTCATCTCGTTATATTTTCATGTGAAAAATGATAAAATGGAACAAATCCACGTTGGTATACACGCCTGCAGTGTTATTTTAAAGATAGTCCTCCGATATGGACCATCTATTTGGGCTTCGTAATAGCCCATTCGGACTACCCGACGTTATATAAAATAAAAAATATTTTTCTTTCGTAAACAAAATTACTTGAATTTGATCATTTTTATCTAATTAAATTTCATAAATGTTATATTTACTCAAATACTAATTATCACCGCATACAAAATTTTTAAAAAAAATATTATTAAGTAAATTTATTACAATGACAAATCAGATTGTAAACTCTTTCACTTCCCCATAAAATTTTTCACTTCGATTTTTATCCCTTTACGTGCTAGTTTTCGGGATAAAATATAATCTATTATCGTCCTAGGATGATAAACTACCCATATACCAATATTCATCGAAATAGGTCCATAAATAAAGACGTTTTATACAAACTTTTTCACCCTTTTGACCTCCTTCGGGATAGAATTTCCAAAAATACGTTCTTAGTCCATTTCAAGTTTTACGACCAGCGGTTTAGGCTGTGCGTTGTATTTCAGTCAGTAAGGACGTCTCCTTTTATATATGAATAGATTATCCTGCACACGATATGTAATACTAGCTGCATCACTAAAAACCTATAAGCGATTTGTAGGTACTGTAAGGTCTGTAAGTATATTACTTACACATGTAAAGTCAAGTACCTACCCCGCGAGTCCTATCTGCATTAAGATCAAAGGAATCACAGTGTCGTCCACTTCAGTGTACTAGATACTTCAACTATAATACAACTCTATAAGTAATAGTTTCCGTGGACAGATTAGTATTGTAGAAGATTGTAATAATAGCATAATTTAAATTCGAATTCACTCATGTATCCGAATTTAGTGTATTAATTATATTGATTCCATTTTTTTGTATAAAGGTACAAAACAAAATTGATTGTTTGATTAATTGAGTCAAAAAGAAATAATATATATTATATGGAATAATTATTTTACTGATTTAACTTGTTATGCTCGAACAATAGTCTACTTTTTATAAGAATTTATAATAGAAATCTTACAGAAAAAATAGAATACAGGAAAAACATTCCACGTAGATGAAAATGCGGGTAAAAGCTCGTATTGAAATTAAATTATTGTTCCTTCACATTAGAGTGTTTAAATCTTGAATAAATTATATCACTATTTTAATTATTCATTCCATAACATTAAAAGACAGTATATATAGAAACTAAATAAATAACAGTGTAGCAGTTCTATTTAAATTCAATGAAACTTGCATGAAAAAATAATTTATATTTCCAAACAGTTTTGTGAATTTTCCATATGTTTACTTTATACCCAGGCTTTGTAAGTTCCGAAACTGTTATGAAACAAGCAGTATAGTATGCGGTCGCATCAAACAGAGTGCGCTTCAAAGAGCGAGATCAAAGGAGCCGCCCGCCGACACGAAAAGCGCTGCGTTCCATTTCGCTGGTAAGCGTTTCAACTTCACATTATTGTAATTGATGTATAGTCAGCGGTATATCAGGTAATATAAAACTATAAAATAAGGTGTAATAAAACCTAACGCAATGAGGAGATAAGTCAAAATTAACCGCGGTAAGACATATAGTGGTGACGTGTTGTTTTGTTATATATCTATGTAGCAACCAAGTGGTTAAATCAGTCGTCTAATAGCCGGTTAGCCTTTCTTTTAATTGAATGTGCGCCATTCAATTAACGAGCTGACCTTCGATTCGGTTAGAGTATCTGAACGCAAGGTACGTATACAATACGGCTAAAAAAGGTCAGCCAACTAATTAAATACCGAAATTTATTGGTAGGATTAGAAGTAAAATAAAATAAATAGTACAGTGGATAATTTTAAATAAAACTTGAAAACTCTTTGTTACGATCTACTACACTAAACCAACGTAGAACAATACTAAGCCAACGTTTTGGCGGCTTTTAAATTAGCCGTCTTATTCAAATGTCATAAGAATTAGGCATGCAATTGAATGGCGTCATTCAATTAAACGACTAGCCGCCCAATCAATTGGCTTATTTATTCAATTGGCTACGACATCTACGTTAGTTAATTTTAAATCTAGATGATGATAATAATAATTCTGAAAATTTACATGAAGAATTATAATAATTCATTTATTTCTTCCACAAAATTCACAAAATTGGTTATTATAGGTTCACAAAATGTTTGTATTAACAATTTATTTGTGAGAGACTGCTGCCCAAGCTAAGCATTTGAACTGGCTGTATTTCAGGCCAACAGGCTCACCACTTCATAGAATACAGTTTTACTTAAATATTATAAATATTAGCAAGTTCATTTACACGTGTCACAAAAATATTTATTCATTACCCAAACATTAATAAATAATATGATATATAAATAATAAGTTTTAGTTATTAAAACCTATTAATAATATTTCAAGCATCACTGTAGTATTAACCCTTCGAGTAGTACAGGATTATTGTTTTTTATTTATATATGAAACATCTTAGTAAACTTTCTGTCATACAGTATTTATTCTAAAGTACTTGTTAGGGTTTTTTTTTTAAATTTTACGAAAATGATTTTTCCAAATAAGTAATCTCTTGCGAAGAAAATACAATCAATCTCTCAATAAAATATATATTTAGTTAATTGTGAAATTATCCTGTTTTGATATACCTATGTCGATAAGATAGAATTTCTTCAAAAGTAAATAAAAACCGAATTAAAAATGTCATAGAAAAACTAATGATGGCTAGAAGGCGATTGTTGGTACAATTAAATAACTTATCTTTAACAATAACTTAAACAAAAGTATTAAGGAGTATGGAACCCTCGGTAACTTCAAAAGTAGTTTATTTAATGTTAAATGCTCTTTCTGATTAAAAGGATTTCTAGTTAGAAACTATATAAATTAAATAACTATCTCTTAGAGTAAGAGTATTAATAGTTTTAGATGTCACTCTACATTTTTATCACCTTATTAAAATTATTTTCTTGAAAACTTCCACCAGTCAAGTACTTTATCAAAGATCAGAGGTTTTCAGTGGCTCTTCATTGGCTTTATTCTTCTATGGAGAGCTTATTAGCACAAGAGCTTGGTGAAGCGTATGGATAGCCAATCATGATTCATGATGCATTATGCATCTTTCGTCAAAGCCTCATTACGCAGGACACTTGATGTAAGAAATGGGTCGTTCTCATCCTTCAAAGCATTTCAGCAATGAAGACATTTTTTAATATACTGGTTTTTAATTAATTATATATGAAAAATTCTCAGTATTAGTTTTGGAATAGTATTAAAAAACATCGACTAGAAGTCGTCTTTCTATTCAGTTGTTGAGATATACATTCACGTTATCACTTATGGTTCGAAAAACATATGTGAGCATCAGTTGGCGGCATTTACTGACTTTACTTTTGCTTCCAAAATGGAATATTTGCCAGTCTGAAGGTCAATTCCTGATGTAGACTCCCTTTCTTCTGCCACACACATATGGTAGAAACCATCTTAAAAATAATACAAATCTTAAAATTTTATACAGTTAAGCCGACCCCATAGACGTTCGCTTGTCCTCAGTTGGTAATAGGAAAATAACTAGAGCAAATTGAAAAATATTTTGTTAATATATAGCTTAAGATTAAACTATATAATCATCAGCAGCGTATTTATGTGCTCATTGCGAATTCGGGCCGTGTCATTATCTATACTAATATTATAAAGAGTTTGTCGCGGAAAAATATCTAAAAACGTTGTTAAGCATATTGCATGTACTTCGCATATACCCTGGCACATAAATAGTGTTGTAAGTATCGGCACAGGTCACAAACAGAGAGATTACACGCGCACACCACACGGCAAACAGACAAACAGAGACGGACCTTCATTCGGAATTCTCAAAAACCGCGCCGTTGTCTCGACCCTGTCAATATTTACAGTGGTCAGTTATTGGCCGGTACAATCCCGCACGAAACTATTTACGAAGTGTTTCTACATTATGATGATCTTTGTTTATGCAAGGTTGTGATAGTGTCAACTAATTGTAAATCAATAATTTCCATTTGATTAAAAGAGGTCATGTTTAATGCCAACCTCGAAGTCGGAACTTACCTGAATAAAATGATGATCGAATGAATGATGATTTGGCGTAGCGTGTTACGAATTAGTTAACACAAATTATTTAATGTAATGTCTACGTATACAAGAAAAAATAAAGATAAAATTTAAAATAAAATACTTTTTCATTTCAGTTCGGTCAGGATATATTGTTTAGTATTTGATAGATAAAATAGTCATAAAATAGCACATCCGTAGAAACTCGAGCTCTCCCGGTGGATAATATATTTACTATGTGAGTATTTAATAGAAAAATATCTTTTACCGATATATCCAAAAAAAAAGCATCGGAGATAATAATCTGTAATAAAAATAAAACTGCTGTGGTTTTTTTATTCCACTTTTCTTGTCTAGTGTACATACAAGGTACAGATATTTTTCAATATATTCTGTGGTAAGAGGACACCCTTGTGATACCAGTGTTCCGATTAAAATTCTACCTAACACGTTTAAAGGAAACCAGTTATCTTGACATTATATTTAAAAATAAAATAATGACTAAAACTTAATGAAAACACTTATATTGAAATAACATCGTCATCTAGTATTCTTGTTTTTATTGTTATATAAGAATTTGTTTAAATGTAATGGTACCTATATAAATTAGTTTTTTCTTACTTTATTAATTTTATTTCTTTGAATACACGAGACTATGGAATAGCTTCAAAAAAAATTTGTTTTATTTAGTTTAGTTTCAAAAGTTGGACCATTATTGAGTGATTGATCAGATTTTTTTAACACGAAATCCAAAGGTCTTCAGTAGGAAAAAATCATCATTAAAATAGTGCACACCATTGATCAAATAGTGACAATAAAGAAGGCCCCAGACAATTATTTAATATCCTTAATTTTTTCTGAACGCAATATCAATATATTATCATAAGTACCTATCTATTTATTATGATATACTAGCTGTTTACCCGAGACTTCGTATAAATTAATTCGGAAGATTGATTACAAACAAAATCAGATCAAATTAGAAACATTACCTCTTTATAATATTAGTATAGATGTTTCTATACCCAACGAATTTATTAGAATGTAGTGGATTAACATTCTGTTACTGTTTGTATTTCGGATTTAGTTCGTTTTTTTTTTCACTTAAAGTTGCTTTTAGTAGTTAACGGGCAGATTTCATTTTTTTCGTAACACCTACATTATGTCACGTATATTACCTGTCTGTGAGACTTAAGCCGTAAGTCTGTTCTGCATACTCGACTTGCCTAGTTCTACGAATCGCCTTGTTAGCGGTGACATGCGAACCACTCATAACTACATAGAATCCACTAAAAAATAAAAAGGTAAACATTTGGAGGTGCACGTAGAAAAAGAAACAAACTTTACTAAATGCTAAATGTCCCTAGCGAAGAACCACAATACCACTAATTCCTTTTTATGGATCAGAATGTTCTTAAAAGTGACTTCAGTTTGTTAAGATTGTATTATGAACATCCTTTGTCTTTGCTTTCTTGTCATTATTTTGGGTTTTAGACCATTATATATTAGTTGGGTTTATAACACATAGAAGTGGAAAGTTGAATTATTAGTAATAAACTATTAAGGCTATATCATAGTAATTGGAGTCCTAATTGATCTGCCATCATGCTTTGAATGATAATGCCTGCCTGTCGGATCAACTGTTGCCAGATTAATCAGGATTGGTTTGATCAATTCTAGAACTGACCCTTGTACTACAACAAGGGTCAGGATTAAAGCTTTATTTTGACAAATCAACCAGGGCTTAATTTAAGTGGTAGAGCTGCAGGTGAGTAAAGTGGAAGCTTGATTGTATCCTCTATTCTCTTTGAATTAAATCATCTATGTAAGTGAACAGGAGTGACACCGGTTTTTAATTCACTTACATGCACAAAATAAATAAATATAGAAGACAAATTTAACATAAAAACACAAATGCACAACACCTAACTAAAATACGCTTTGCCACCAATATATCATGGACCTGGCTACTTTAACATGGAGCAATAATGTGTGGAAAGGAACGTGTGAATGTGTGACAGAAAAGGGATATGAGGTGAGCAAAAAGGAAGACGAATGGAGGACGAAAGACTGAGGACGGATGTAAGAAGATTAGTGGTGTGTATAAGAAATATTTTCAAAGAAGAAATATACGTAATTTCAAGCCATGACCGCCTTTATTTTTAATGATAATTTCTTATTCCTTTTTTCCTTACTTCTAGTTAGAAGTGTATAAAAAATATAAAAAAAGGTAAACAGTTATACTTCCATCTGCTTGATTCTTAGTGCATAACAACTTTCAAACTATAATATTCAGTATCTCACAAAGGTTAGTATACCGCTACAAAAGTAGTCAAAGGTAATAATGCACTAAGCACTCAACTGTGATTGTCAGCCTTTAGACCTCATATTATGGAAGTGAAGACATCTAATATTCTCTGTGTCCCATCCCCTCACTGTGAGGGGATATTCTAATTATCGAAAAGTTTTATGTAGCTACTTTTATAAACTTACTTTAATTATCACAATTTCTGAAAGGATTAGAAACAGTGATTATGGAAACAGATATTCGCACTTTTTATAAATATTTTGAAGTGGCATTGGCAGTGGATGATTATTTTTCTTCTTTTTATTTATTCAGGTACCAATTGTATAATAATTACCATTGTCGTTCGTAGTTATAGAGCCGAAAGCATACCGTTAAAGACGCGAAACATCATTCTATGCCTTTTAAATGGAGATTAATGCTACACTTCTCTGAGAAACAAACTTAGCCTATTACAAAGTTTGTGTATATAAGTGTAATAATACTTATTACTCTTATAATTACTCATGGTCATATCATTCAACGTGTCTTATAAACGTAATATAAATAGTGATCATGAAACGTGGTTGCTTAATAGACCCCAGTTAGCGGCGGTCGCTTTGATCCGAAAGCCTCTGTGTAACCGCTACCACTTAGAGGAAATTAAAACTACATGTCAATGTGACGTCACAAAAGATACATGACGCTGGTGTGCAGCTATTCAAACAACCACATCT
The DNA here is from genome assembly GCA_918026875.4 of Diatraea saccharalis. Lineage (NCBI taxonomy): Eukaryota > Metazoa > Arthropoda > Insecta > Lepidoptera > Crambidae > Diatraea > Diatraea saccharalis. The sequence continues at coordinate 19,292,184 of OU893333.1, read as the reverse complement.
GAAAATCGATCCGAGTTTTTTTCTCAATAAATAAATATTAAACAATATGAATGTGCTTTTATAAACCCATTAAAAATTTTCCTAAGGGTTACAATTTCGAAACTAAGTTGTGTACAAAGCAGAGAACAGGCCATGACCCATCATGTCGTCCAGTGTAGGTTGAACAAAAATGTATTGTCACGAGTTCCTCTGTTATTTGAAAGCCATATTAGCCGTTAGTCCTAGCTGCGTATGCAAGCGTTAACTTAACACCCACCAATCTGTAATGGACTTACGGCCTTGTCTCTCATTTGATTGAGATCAGAGGGCAATGTATCCTCCAGGAGGGGCATCAATATGCTAAAAATCTTGTTTTGTCATCAGAATGAAAGGCCATCATAGGTAAATTCATGAAAAGAAACAGTATAACATCTAAATGATTAGATTTGACCATAAAATTTTGATAAACAAATACTTGTCTAAAACAAAACCATCTAAAATAACAGTAACTATGCAATGACAAATGTTTAGTTAAAAGCTTTCAGTGTCACTACCGGTATCGGACATCGAACCCGCATCGACAAGTTTACTATCAAGGTGCCTACGGATAATATAGAGTATTGCCACTCGAGATATCGGTTATAAGGTTGTTATATCTACCTTATATCACTTGATAGATTTCAAAGAAATTATAATATTTATTTAATTATTAAAGTGTCAAACTGATTGATTGCGTTACGTAATTTACTTAAAAAGAAAAACATGGACAAAACTTAACACTTGTCGTATGTTTTGTGAAACATTGCGAGATGCTTGATTATTTACGGTGCTGGAAGTGGTCTACAGGCTGTCCCCGTGCATTGCCTCCATGGAGAGGGATATCGCTGGTTTTAACTGGGTATGGCCCTGCTATTTGGCTAGCCCTATCTGGGGTGGGTCCACAGCGTAACGCATTTCTTGGCATCAAAAAAACTTACTTAATTGTTCTGATATCCTGTACGACTTCAAAATGTATAAGTTGAAAGTTAGCAATGAATGATGACGGTTTTGCTAACCTCTTCAGATAAGTGTTTTTTATGTATTTTCTATTTTTATAATTTGAATTTTTCACTATTGTCGCTTATACAGTTTTTGTGTGTTTGTACGTATTCTAAAATATATCTTTTTCTTGCTATTTTATCTTTATTTTAATCAAACTCTACAGTCCACGTTAAGCTGTTAACAACATTCTCGATATTTTATAGTTGTCACTAAAATATTAAATAGGAACTAAAATATTAAGGTATTCAATTTATGTGTTTAAACGTTGCTTGTTTTTTCTGTATACAACGTGTAACAGCAATAAAGAACATCATTATACACCCCAATTAGAAAATGCATTTATATTGATAAAACGAAAATTGGAACACAGTTATACATATTGCTGGGTAACAGTGTGGAATTTTACAAATCCACACAAAGACGTCAAAATTATAGCTCAACTTGAAACTACAAATGTATGTACCTACAGCGCAATACCACACTGATACCACCTATCAATAAAAATTATCGACATGAAATATTATTCTGTTCGAGATTCAAAGTGTTTTTAAGTTTAGATGTTTTGAGCTATCGGTTAGCATAGTGTTGCGATTACATATCACAAGGCGAGCATAGTATCACTACGTTGTGCTTAAGCATTTCGATGTATTTACTGTACGTTAGTACATAAAATGATGTCATCGCATGTAAAATTGAAAATTTGATAAACTTCTTCTTTTTTGTTAATGGCTTATCTGCGCAATTTCGCACAATGTCTAGTGAATTAATTAATTTTTACATGAAAAATGAAAATGAAATGAATGAAAGATGGCGATGGAACAGAAAAACCAAATTGCAATAAAATAATCATCCACTGCCACTGTCATGTGTGTCACATATGTCATGTTTATTATTTTTTTCTTTGTTTATGAATTTATTTACTCTTTAGTTTATGAACTTGTGCATCATAGAGTTTAAGAGCATTTTGGACTTAATGGTCATTAAATGAAAGCTCATTTTTCTTTGTTTTTTTCCTATGTAGTATTTTATTACAAGCTAAGAAAGTAGTGATTTTAAAAAGCCATATTATATTCACTTAAGTTTAATTTTTGTTTGTGACGTCGTTCGACGTTTGTGAATATAAAAAAAATAAATACCGATTTTAGAAGTTGTAATTGAATCAGTATCTTATTTTAAATAAACTACTTTCAGGTGTGTATAGGTCTGTCTAGATATCTATATGTTCATGCCAGATTCATGGTGAGGTAGGTGTAGAGGCCCGAATGACACAAGGCACGGTCCTTACATACATCTTTCACCTTCTCAACGTTCATTACTCTTTTTTTACACGCGCGCCGGTTCTCATGATTTCTGATATCTCCCTCTGATATATGTAACAAATTTCAAAGTGCAAGATGAGTCTTGATCTCATGTGGCTTCTATAACTCTCCACTTTTGTATTGTATATGAGTTTAAACATTTTTTCGTGCCACATCTATTTTATATGTCCAAACCTGCTACTGATAACTTTTACACTAACACTTACTTCACATCAACTCTTTCTTATCTCTTTATTACATAAGTAGTCTACAAGCATTACTCCTCCAAGTAATTTTTGCATTTTGAGTCGGTATTTTCTTTGTATTAAAAATTACTTTAAAATAAGTTTCTATGATTCTTATATCTTTGTTTTCTTCACATTAAATGACAAGCTTTTAATCATGCAATCGTCTATCATCACTATGACCCACTGGTCATGGTGATATGCAGCCACTACTGCATATCGGCTTTCTGGACTCCTTTTACCTTATCCTCGTTGACAACTAGATCATGAGTTCGCAAACCGTTATATATTGTTTTAGTTTTTTTTTAATAATTTTTATTATAATTAACCCATACATGTTTTTAATAAAGATCGCTTTCGAATAAACTTAGTTGAACATTGCATTTTATCAATCATAAACAAGTCACGTTTTAGTGATAAGGGAAATCCGAATTCGAGGAAGTTAAAAGCTTAATCGTGTTTCGTGCACCTGGACTGGACGCTATATTATTATTATTGTGTACATTATAGAAATAAAATATATATAAGTAAAATAATATCGCAAAAATCGATATTGAGAATCGAACCTATATGTAAATCTTCAAGTAAATGATTTTATGTATGCTAATTTACTAATATCGATCCTCAAAAAAGTTTTATTTGAAAAAAATACAGAAAGTATTATATTAAAGAGTAGGATTCAAAATAAGACTGCTTTATTTGTATGAGCAAATTTTATTGATGGCTTAATTGTTAAAGTTTACTTTTTTCGTTTTGTAGGTTACAATCAGTTTTTAGATAGAGTGCGTTTTTCCGAAGCGAGTCAGTGAAAAATAATTTTGTATATTCTATTTTTTTTTTCATTTCTTCACAAATAATGTAAAGTAAAGTAATATTAGGAAAATTATTTGAGCAACGATTGAGTGTACGCATAATAACAACGAAATGATCTAATAATATTCATGGCATTAATTGTAGGTATTTAATATTAGCATGGTTGGTACCATAAGTTATATTGGGCATGGACATTGGACATTAGCTTTGTGTATCACATCCGTACGATTCTCAAGAGTTGATTCGGTACATCTATACTGAGATAATAAAGAGGAACGATTTCTTTTTTTTAATAGCTTGTTCTCCATTGATTAACAGAACTTTAGTTTTTCTTTTGTTTACTTTATTTTTATATTATTTGGGCTCTATTTTTTGCCCTATTACTTGTTGATTTTTTGTTTTCATCCAATAGGCTACAAACTACTGGATCGATTTAAAAAATTCTTACCTTCTAGAAGCTACATCATGTGCGTGTGACATAGGTTATAAATTTCGCGTGCGAAGTTAACTAAACAGCGAGTTATTATTAAGTGTTTTTTTTTAACTCTCAATCCAAACTCCTTTCAAGAATAATCATTAGATTAAAAATACATTTTGAATAATAATGTGACAAATTTACTTATTACATTTAACATCTTATCAAATATATTTGTATGAAGATTGTGTATGAGGTGTTAACATTTACAAAACTGGTCTATTTCTTCACGTGCCCAAATTGGGTTGTCAGTTGGCGCGTAGTTATTTTTCTCTGAATATAAATTAACGTTTTCCTTGAGGCGAACACTTGTCTCTATTTGCTCAACTGAGATGGCGGCACGAAAAAACTCCCAAACCGGCTCGCAGACGATTTTCAAAATATTTGATCTGATATTTAAGGACAGATAGCACAACAAAAAAGTTTAGTGTACTTTTGCACAATGTATTTATTTATTCTTTAAATCAAAATATTTCTATATAATTGAAATTCTATAAAATAAAACTGATGTAATTATAGGTTCTTTCAATAATGCACATTTAGTCTTGTCTTTTTAGTAAGTATATTATTTATGTTCTAACTTTTCGTCAGCGGGTTCGCCCGTGTGGTCCTGTTATATATATAAACTCTCCTAGAATCACTCTATATATTGATAAAAACCGAATAAAAACCAGTTGTGTTGTTTAGAAGATTTCAGCATACTGACAGTAGGATGCGACTTTGTTTTATATTATGTATAGATATGACATATTGCGACGCAAAAGGGACAGATAGAGAGAGAGAGAGCTTGTCTCCCTCCCATTCTCTTTATTTTTTTTGTACAAACATAGTTAATAGCTTAAACACCAAATAATCTTGCTCAATGCATTTTAAGGAGAGAATCTCTAAAGATGACAGAATAAAAGATGTCCAGAAGTTGAAGAGACAAGCCGTTTGCGTGCTAAAGTAACATTTTATGTTTAAATTTTCATAGATCATCCTATACCACTAACCAATGGTTTCTAAATTTAAAAAATACATAGAGTAAATTATTGAAAGTTGTTATAAAACTACGAGTATTGTAAACTTCGAACATAACCGTTGATGAGATTAAAATTAAAATGGCGATTTTCCACACAAAGTATTTTCATTTTCTGCAGAGAGCTGTCAAAAAGTACAGTCAATAGCGCGTCAGACTTTACAAATATGACATATTTCTCCACTACAATTTAAACTTAAATGTATTGAGTGTATTGCTTCAAATAAAGTGGAAAAATGTGATATATCGTGGTAGCCTGACGAGCAGCTGTGTGTACTACGGCGCAGTCGCCATTTTGGTGCAACTTACGTGTCGAACATTAATAGTATAATCATGGGAGCCTTTTGTTTATGTTTAAAGTGAGGATTTGACCGAAATCAATATAATTTTAGCGCTAAATTACTTAATGTTCTAATAAGTATACAAACTAATTAAGGAATGAACTTTGTTTTTATTTATTACGTTAATGATAAGTACAAATTTATATGATTCACTAAAAGTAATTACACAAGAGGCGATTACAGAAATAATTGAATATTATTAACCACAATGTAAATATCAAATTATCTTCTTAAATATAGTCCATTAACATTTATTGACTTCGTCAACATTTTTAGAAGTGTTTAAATAGTTTTTTTATCTACTTAGTTCAATATATATTTGACTTTGGGACTTTAATAAAAAGTTTTTTGCCGTGCTTGTTAAGTTACTAAAATATTTTTTTTTATTTGCAAAATCAACTTTCTTAATTTAATCAATAAAATAAATCCAGTACACGTACCTACTGATTTTTTAGCATCAATATAGGTATACCTAAAATGTTTATTTTACAGCTACTATTATATACTTATAAAACTACTTATAAATAATCTATAACAATCCTAGAAAAATATATTTATATGGTTCCGCATTTACTAACATTTTGAATTATTGGATGTTTGCTGTTTAATATAATAAATGTTAATGTGTTATTTAATGTAATAAATATGCATATGAAACAAATTGCCAATTTGATTTTTAATTCATATATCAAAAATTATAATGATTTTATACCACGAAAAATTAAACCATCTTCGGCTTTAAATGAATGTAAATCAAGTTATTAAGAAATTAAAGAATCAATGTTTAACAATCAATGCTTCCTAATCTCATAAAATTCAATGTTTTTCGACTTCGCTAGTAGCGCCATCACAGTACGGCTTTGATTAGCGGCTCACTGTAATCTTTGGTCAATCTGTGTTGGAATTTTAGAAAAGAAAACCGTATATTAAAGAAAATAAGATGCTTCTACTTGTTATTACTAATTGTTACAATTATAAAAGTATATATAGATAGATAGAGAGCTGTAATGTTTTTCTTTCTAAGGCCTGCTGGTAGAAAAAGAAAATTTGAAATAAATAGTGTCCTTGTACTAATGTTTCTTATAATTATTTATGTAAAATTATATGTGAGTACAAAATGTTTAAATAAATAAATAGCTTAACGTGAAGCATTTGCTCTTTTAAAGGGGTGAAACTCAGCTTCTGCTTATTTAAATATACTAGCTTTTCTTCGACTTTCTAATACTTTCGAATAGTTTTATTTTGATATTTGTAGTTATAAAATTATCTCTTTGACATCGTAGAATAAAATATCTTAAATGCCGAAAGCAGTGGCGGACTAACCTCATCGGAGGTTCGGGGCGGCAAAAGGCCCAGATTGACAACTTTTTCCGCGCATACATTTTTTACTTTATTCTATTATTATGGCGGATAGCTATAACCCATTTGGAGGTCCCTCAGGACTGGAGGCCCGCCCTTAGCCCGCTACTGGCCGAAAGAAAAAAGAGGTTCTCAAGTTACAAGGTCAAGTAAGTAAGGTAAGCTTGGGTAAATTATGTATGCATGTTTTTTGTTTGATCCATTTTTGGACAGTTCTCATTGGAATATAAAAAAATAGGGGATAAATCGGTCAGCCACTGTAATTTGTTCACGATTTTTTTAAAAGTGCTTTTACATTTCGGTTCTTTTACCGTTCCACGATTTTGCTTCCAAAATTACTATCAAAAAATTGTTAGACATCAATTAAAATATTTATTTGAAACTTTAAAGCAAATACCACGGTCCACGACTGCAAGCTTTAGTTGTTAAAATTTCACTATTTAGGTGTATGCTGACGGTACATTGATGTGCACAATACAGTGTGCAACAGCGCGTGTCACTAAGCCAGGCGACCTTTTAATATAGAAATACTCGTTTAATTTTAAAAAATGTGCTTCTAAGATTTGTTATATAAGTTTGCACATTCCATTAAGTTATATGAGTATTGATACGTGATTAGCCAATCTTCTGCGTAATTTTATAAACCCGAATTAACATTCATCTTCCGTCAAATTTCCCATTGCAGGAGCAATGAAATTCTATATGGATGAAATCAACAAGGGAAGGCTTTATTTATATATATTTATAACACATGGGTTCATTGTGAGTTAGTGAACGATAAAGACCAATAGCTCAACATGCCTATGTTAATATAAATTTTTGTTAACCCATCCTAAAACCGATCTTTACATAAGGTGCTTCACCTTCATATTGCAGACCGCACACGATATCCACTGTGCCATTAAGCTATTCAAAAAACATGACACTAACTGTTTAAATCTATACTACAATTAAATAGTATAGTTTCCAATCTTGTTTGTTTATCTTAATAGTTAATCTTGAGAAACACTGATCAATTGTATTTTATTACATACTTACACTTAACCTGAGTGATGATGATGAATGGTGAAAACCAATCTAACAGGGATCTTAGTAAATGCCAAATGCATACGTGAGCAATAAGGCAGGTTTCAAAGTATGCTAAAAGAATGTTTGGCAATATTTACCCTCTGGTCTTATAAATTGAGTTAGATTTGGCGAATCATTCAGTTGTTGTCATTCCTATGCAATTCTCACGGCTCACTAGCCTGTGTTGTCATAAATGGATGTGTTTTTGTTCTTATTTTATTGATACTTTAAGTGTTAATTTCACAATGAGTTATTTGTTTTTTTTTTTTATTTCCCTGTTGAATATTGGTGCTATTGAATATCTAATAAGAATAACCTTCTATTGCATCTCGCAAAAATATGCCCGATCGATATTATTCTTAAATCAAGGTGCAATATATCGACGGGTATGTTGATTTTTGACGTATCTTATATCAATTGTAATAGAAGTAAAAGACAATCTTAAAATTCGTTAGCTGTTTGCCATCCCTAAAGTTTAACCAAGTGATCTAATTATCAATATTTGTTCTTTGTTTGGTACCATTGGTACGAAACGACATATAGGTCGATTGCATTTGATCTGAATAATAAAATCATTACGCAACCACGGAGTATTGTTGCAAAGATTTAGGCTACGCGCGCTCTGTTCTTTTTTATTTTTATTCTGTTTTTTTACATAACATCACTGCCGATGATTTCTTGCCCTCATAACTTATTGTTTATTCTTAATGAAAAATGCTTTAATAATCCACCAGCCAAGGGTAAACTGAGATGGCACTCGAACCCACGACCTTTCGCAATCCGGGCGACTGCTCTAACTACTGAGCTACCTAACAGAACTGATGATTTTTTCAAGCATTTGATACATTTTCCTACTATATATATTTTTATCAATGTTTAGGCAATCCACTCAAACAGCCGTAAAAAATAATTTAGTATAACATTGTGAATGCAAAATAGATAGCATATAATAATTTATTGTATAAATTACCGTGCTGTTGTTTCTGTCACGCGTCCGAGTGAGCGCATCACTGTAAAGCTTATTAATGGCTCAGTTACACTGGTCGATGACATTTGAGTGCCACATGCAGCGGTTTTTATTACGCACTCTCATTTCAGTCCAGTTGTTCTTAAATCTATCTGGTAAATAAAAAGGTGTATCCGTAAAGAAAAATAAAACGAAACGAATAATTTGAACATTTTTCTATTTTTAAACGTAACCGTCGTCGTCGCACCTCTGCGCGCGCGCTGATAACCGTGTTTGCGCGGCGGTTCCGGGATGTCGCCGTCCTTATCTAATGAGAACTGATAACAAGGAGTATGAGCCTCGGTTTATTTTCCTTCGAACTTGTCATGTTCCTAGGGACTGTTCGTTGTTAAATAGGATAGATTGGTTTCTAGGAATATTATATTAGATATACCTTGTGAGAATTTATCTACGAAGAAATATAAGTAAGGCCAGGTACACAGGTAATTTTCTAATAGTTCGAAATCTGAAATTTGATTTGGTAAATTATTGAGACAATTACATTTCAAAGATTTTAGTATCTACCATAGTGAGACGAGTAAGTTCTGTTACATAATAGCAATATTCGAGCCCATTTTTATTGTTTTGGGATTTGAAATATTCTTTTAAATACAGTGCGACACTGTTGTTAAATCATATATTTCTTAAAGCTAGCTGCTGTCAGAAGACTCGGCTACCCCATTTACCATGGATTAACTATTTGTTAACAGAATGTTTGATTTATTATATTTGAACATTTTTATGATTCCGTACCCAATGGGTAAAACGGAATCCAGAGACGAAGACTCCGCTGTCCATCTGTTACCAGGCCGTAGCTCATGAACAGATATAGTTAAATATTTGAAATTTTCGTAGATGATATATTTCTGTTGCCGCTATAACAAACAATATTAAAAACGGAATAAAATAAATATTTAAGTAGCTCCCATACAACAATGCGATTTTTTTTACGTTTTTAATATTTTTTCACATTTACAATACTACATTGGTTAGAGCAATCGCCCTGATTGTGAGGTTATATTTATTCCATTTACAATATTTCATTTAGGAATTGCTAGTGGTTTTTGCATTGAGCTATACTCGACCCGCAAATACCGCGAATGTGATTACCCAGTATATCGTTTATATCGTTTATAACGGGAGCTCGATCCAGGTGAATACAATTATAAAATATTGAATAAATGTCAAATGTTACAATTTTATTTAGTATACAAGTGTTGTGGTTATTCAATTTCTATATAACAATTTAATATTATGATAATTGAGTTTACAACTATATTGTCGCCTGTTATGGGTTCGATGCCAAGTTCGGGCACCTGGGCCTAGCGCATTTTTCTTTAATATTTCTATGACAATTAACTTTATAAGTTTAAATATTTAGTGAATATTTCATGGCTTTCAGTAAGCGTGTTATAAGTAAAAAAGTACTCAAAGTAATTAAGAAAACAAAATCGAATCTAATTTCAATTTTAGCAGTTCGGTCTGGTAACGAAGTCAGAATAAACATAAGCGGAGGCACTCCATTAAGGGAACATCGAATTTTAAAAGAAACTTCAACAAATTACCGATCTCCTTAGAGTAGACTCTTTTAAATATAGAGGGTATTTTTTTAAATTCAACCTTAATTGTTAACTTTGATGTCGTATACGAGAGGGTGACAAGAATTTAAATAAAAATTTATATCTAAAACTCTATATTCTACCAAACAGATATACAATTTTTTAAATATTCTATATTTCGTTTTAATAAAAGTTAAATTAAGTATCTATGAAATTCCTTTTGAAAAACTAAATTATCACAGTTAATTTTATATATTATAATTATATTATATGTTTTGTTTTCTAGAAGTTACAGGTTTGAAAAGATTACGTTAGCTCTGCTTATCAAAGCTACTCAAGTACATATTTATTAATTTATATAGAAATAACAAATTTACGTCATTTAAAGTCAAATCAAATTTAAATTCATTTACATATGGTCCGCGCCGCGTGGCGTCACTAGCAGCTAGGCACTAGTTCTCATACATTTGCTCAACATGCGGTAAGGGAATAGTATTTATTAAAATCTCCCCATACTATAGATACACATAAACTATACCTATACTATATACATGAAACTGATCTGCTCGGGTTGGTACATTGAATACTATATTTATATATATTCATCATATATAGTGCCTATACAATGTATCCATCCACTTCTTAAGTTCTAAAACTAAATTAATTACAAGTAGCAATTCTCTTGTTTTAACCTAGGATTTGAGGTGTAAATAAATAAAAGGTATAAATTAACTTTTTGTTGTATAGTGGGTACACATTTTTAAATACACAATTATCAATATTGAAGAAACTGTAAATATTGTGGATGAATTTATGAATTATGATTTCATCTTACATAACGCCGTCCGCACCGTGTCACTGATTAGTCCGGCAAGATTTTTCCGTTCAATTGAACTTATGAAAACTGTCGCCCGTTAACGATTGTTTGATCTTATTATTGAAGTCTCCGAATATCTATACAGCATAACAATATTTAATTTATACCTGAAGGTAAAGTCGAATACTTTTACTAGCTTATAAAATACCGGATTTATATTATTATTGTTATTATTCTATTTTGTAAAGTTTAAAACTGTACTATTATTATAAGTATATAAATAATAAAAACATGGAAAATGAATAAATCAGCAAAACAGGTCTTTATAAAATAATAAAAGTCATTAAAACGATAATATTTATTCCTGACATCCATCACTTTTATTCACTACAAGAAAGCTAAAAAAGGGTGAAAAATAATACATATTCTTATAGACGGTTCCGCCAAGAAAATTTTATTAAAGTTTGGTGGTTAATATTAATAACCTACACAAAACTCATGTATTTACTTCCGTGTGGGTAGTGTTTCATTATATAGTATATAGTCATAGTCTTCTAAATATCTTCTTTTATTGAAGTAGGTATGTAAAAGTTGCATACCATGTTTAGATTTAACTACAAAGAACCATTACCGGGTGTAGACAGATTATAATTTCGGATGACTGGTTTGTTTGACTCGAAAGTTGAGGGAAAGTTACTCATAATTATGACGGGTACTTATTTTACTTTTAATTTTTTACACATTTAGCTAGACAGATATCTGCGTTAGCTCAGTGACAGTGTTATAATGAGCCAACAGTCAATTGGCTCTGAAGCCGGAATTTACATAGGGTTTGAGAAAATTGAGAGTTCTATTCGGTCAATGATGTCTGAAAGTTTATTTTTTTATAGTCGTAGTTAGGTTATAATATTAATAATCGGAAGGAATAAATATTAATTAGTCTTTAATTCGATACTTAACAGATATAATAATAAACTATGAAATTTATTATTATGTCTGTTAAAAATGGTAACTTATATATAAACAATAACTAAATGTATTTTTTTTTGTAGTAAAATTACATGTCATAGGTATATTTATTTTTTGCAGATGTCTTACGAATTATAATCTTTGGATTACAACATCGCAATGGTGACGGACATGACGGAGCATCCTGTGACGTCACATTGTAATAAAATAAACACAAACGACTTTATTGCGAGTGCAACCAGTAGACGTACATACATTTTTATTGAGATTGAGATGTGACGTCACTGCTCGAAATATCACGTGAGTGATTGTTTTCGTATGAATATAAAACGTACGTTTTAACCAATTTTGGGTTCAAATTCAGTAGATACACAACTCTAATGTATAGATCCACTAGCCCCAAACAGTGACAGGCAACCAGCATGTTGCTTCAAAAAAGAGTTTTTTTTTTCCAATTAACTCTTATCACTTACGCCCGAAAATAAATAGTTGACACTACACTTGTTTTCCCTTAGCATAGAGTCAAACTAACTAAAGAAATAATTAATATCTGCTACATATGTCCTGATTGATAACTTAATTACCCTGAGAAATATTTTTAAAGATTTTTCAAGATCACAACAACCAAGGGTGTTTAATACAAACCCATCCTCGGGCATCGACCCGTTGTTAGATCGGTAAATATAGAGCGGAATTATACCCCCATGGGGTGCAGGTCACGCACTATATGAAACTAGATATAACCATATATGACTGTCTAAAATCGGTTACAACAGGGATGACAAAAAATTATTTTGTTTGTCCGTCAGGTAGAAATGAAAAATATTAAACACGTATTTTTCAATTTTTGCGTAATCATTAAATCACGGTATTATATCGAGTTAAAATGCTATATGACGTCACACTCTTGTACATTTTCTGCAAAACTGCTTCGGCGAGCCCCCACTCTTCAACTTTAATGTTATGTAAGCTATTTCTTGTTAAAATGAATCTGATATTTTTATATTATCTGATTAACCGACTAAATAGAATTAATTTCTTTTTTTTTTACCCTATCATCATTTTTATTTTGGATGCGATCGAAAAAATTCACTATTATAAAATCTTTGGACTACACTTTTGTTAGAGAAATATATTATATATTCGTACCTAGATTACGTGATTCAGTACATGTATAAATTTAGTGAAAATCATTATAATTTTCTTAACAAGAATAGAGATATTAACTAGTTACGTGCAATGTTAATATTTTAGACCCCCAGATTTATTTTGCTCATTGCTTATCAGTTTTTATAATGTATATGTGATGCCAGTATAAATGAAAGAAAGAAAATGTTTTCTTGTGTTGTACAGCGCCGATCGGTGCCACGCACAGCGCTGTAGTATTGACTGAGTGTATTGCGCATGCGTACGCCACCCCGACTCAACTCAACCTGGAAATGGCTAAAGGCTTTCACTTCGACATATTATTATACAAAAGATGCCACAATCTTAGATTTAGGAAGATAATATAAAAACAAAATTATTTATATAAGTGTTCATATTGCATATTATATGCAACGAAATGTTATTTAGAGTAGATTTTCAAATATATTCGATTCAATGTACAATGCAGAATTTTCAGTAAATTATATTGGAGATAAAAAAAACTATTTTACGATGTTTTTACACCAATGGTGTAGTTAGGTCCAACTAAAAATATAGGATAGATTTTATCACCATTTTTATAATTTATTGATCTAAAACAATTACCACAATTGTAAGTTCTAAAGACTCATCAGTGATGAGTCTTTAGCGCATCAGACTCATCAGTGATAAGTCATCACAGATTATAGCGCATATTCCTCGTTGCGTACCCGGCGACCAATAAATTATGCCAATAATTACATTAAACTGATCTACAGCAACGAATGGCCGATGATAGAAATATAATTAAATAAAATAAAAAATTAATAAAAGCTGAATTGACATTCAGCAAACTCATTCAAAGTTTTCGAAAATTGAAACTTATTTTTTTTTATTTATTGATCGATTGATCACTATGAATACTTATGTATAGTTTTACTATGTATAAAATGTAACATTTCCAGTATTCATGTTTCTAAGACTTCAAGATAACTAGGTTAGGAATCGACGCATACCATAAGTACTTACGGTGAATGTTTGACGTAAAAACGCGAAAATTTACAACTAAACTTTTTACACATAATTATAATATAATTATAGTCTATGTCACCCCGTATCATATAGTCGTATATAAAAGATTTTTTTAAATCTGTCAACTTTTTTGCAATTTTGTTAACCATACGTGGTGTGCGGTAGGTATGATTAATTTATTAAAATGCGTTGAGTGAGCTGTTTCCATATGAAGACATGAAAATACAAACATTAATATGATAGTAGTATCGATTAAGTTTGTCTATTTTGCTGTTCTGCAATAAAATCGACGTCGAACGCAGCGCTGCCTAAGGTTCGATTACATAAAAGAAGATAGATTTATTACAGACCCGTCTTTTCAATTAAACAGTATCTTATGTATTCTTTTTCTGAATTTCGTTTTTATGTAATAAGAGTTAAGTCATTGGTCCCGGCTGAATCTGCGTCCTTAACAGCCACTAATCTTAGTTGCACTGGGCCCTCTTGGTGGATAGATAATGGCCCATTTTTTGTGTTATTCTATTAATAAGAAAAGCCTGTGCCCCTGCTCTATGGGTATTTATAGACTGATGATAGTGAGGATGATGATCGAAAGCTTTTGAAGTAAATCGACATAAAAATAATCCTTTACGTGATGTCTCAGTAAGAACTACACATTTTGAAAAATCATCCGAAAATATAATATATAATAACCGTTCACAAAATTATGCTACTTTCTCGAAAATTTGCTCTTATTTATTCAATCAAAACAATTTTAAACGTAGACCTTTCTCCATCTTCTTTACATGATTTATATTACTACAAATAAATATAAAAAGCGATGAGAACCAAGTAGAAAATACGAGTATTTACATTTTGACTTCCTAACGTTTACATAGCTTCAGTTACCAAAAACACTGGCCAGTACACGAAAGCGAAACAAGACCGCGTTTAAAAAAAAGAAACAAAACATAAATCAAAATGAAGAACAATCCATTAACTCGATCTGGAATAAAAAAAATAAACAGGACGCACGCTGATTGGCCAGCATGTTGGCGGGAGCGCGCTATTGGCTGCCCGCGGCGCGTGGAGCATTCAGAAACTTGATACTTTTTAATAATGGCTTCTTTGGCTAATGCGATCTGTACCATCGCCGTAGGTTAGTATTTTATTACATAGGGTCCCGAATACTTAAGCACTCGTTTATGGCAAGGGGCTAGTTACGGATTTCCGTCCGTATTGCCTGGCATTGCGGTTCGATTAGGTCGGATCGTAAGGGATAAAACTGTGGCGGGATTTGTGGTATTTTATTGCCTATAAGAAATTATTACTTACTTATTAAAGGCCTATGAAAACGGATCTCATCGGCATTTTGTAGCTGTTTTAAGTAGCTATAATTAGTTAATATTGAAGAGCGTTTCAGTTTGGTAATGTAGCTAATGTAAAAAAAATAAAAAATTTATGCTTAAGTCTTCCTTTACTGTATGTCGCCTTGACATACAGTAAAATAATCTTTTGGTTAGATACTTTACTGCACGAGTCAGGACTTCTGATTTGCTAGCAAAGATATTCTTCCTTTAAATTAGTGTAGTAGTATTACGTTATTTAATAACATTTAAATTGCATACAGTATTTTTGTGACTTTTTTAAGTTTACATCATTATTATTGGTAACTAGTGTGGTGTAATACACGATAAAATAGACAAATATTAACAAACAGTGAAACTGAAGCTAATAGATAAAACAAAAAAATCACAAACAATCTAGAGAGGCGCGACTAATCACAGTGCAAGCACTGTAAAGCATTATCAAACAAGTTATTGGCCAAATAGGCGAGATACTCGACGATCATTGATGGGGCAGGTAAACAGAAATATCGACTATTCGATAACGGTCGTGAATCGATATCATTTGTTCGATACGGACAAATACTATAAACTTTTATAAAAAGGTCCCTTTCGATATGATAAAAACGTGCCTTTTTTTCTTTCATAGATCTGGAATAAGGGAGTGGTATTTGTATCAAATGTTTATTTATATTTGTTTATTTATAGCATCTTGAATTTCCAATAAAATATTAAACGAGTCCAAATCATGAAATCATAGAAAAATCCTACGCAAAACGCAGTTTCTTTTTTCTACTCGTCGGGCAGTTAGTAAATTTTTTATTTTCCTTATTTTTAAGTTTCTTCAATATCTTAAAGCTAATAAAATAAAAATTCGTTAAATATTAAGTTGAAACTAAATAATTCTTTAATAACGTAACTCCGTTCATAATATTAAAATAACAAAAAAACATATAGGTCCTAGATCCTTTATTTACACATATTGGCATTTTCAATAGCCGTTTTTTGAGGAAAGTCGTGAAACATACTTCAGTGATGACTCGTACGGAAATGTTGTCATATCTTTATCACAGTTTGGGAAAATTATCATGTCATATTTGTGTTATTTGACCGTCAATTGCAATTCGCGTTTTGTTTTGTCGATTCCAATCATTCGTCGATGGTTAATCGGAAAAGCAAATGTTTGTTCTTTAATTATATACAAGTAGTTTAGCTATTGAAGTATCAAAATATTTAAAATCTCGATAAACAAACAATAAACTACTTTGTATACTTAACTCAATATGGAACGGTTGGTAATTGTTTTTAACATCATTTTAGACAACTGCACGTTAGTTTTATGAGTCGTCAGCTTTAGGTATGATTTTTTTAAAATAATGAGTATGTTTTTAAAATGCTGCAACTAAAATGTAAGAGCTGGACTGAATCATGAACAATACACAAGACTAAAAACGGAGATAGTAGACTGATACAAATTAATAAGTAGCGATATATCCCTTATATAATAAAACATCATAACCTTTCAGATACTAGATAGTGATATAACACTCAAAGAAAATTATATTAATATATAAAATAATTAATTTAATTTTGACCCGGCTAAACGAAAAATATAACCTGCAGAACCCTTGAAAACAACGTGTGTAAATCTAAAAAAAAAACAATCTTTTACCGCATTAATGTGTCTAGATTCATGTGATAAAAGATTTTTGTCGCCCAATTCTCAGAATAGAAAAACTCTTTATTGTGAACTACCACAGATACATCAATTTTATAACTGGAGGTCTTATCGCTAAAATTGATCTCTACCAGACAGGACTAAAAGAGGGTATGGTGCCTTCATTATTTTAAATTTTTATGGTATAAGTAAGACTACGTAGCTTGGGATCAGACTAGTTTAGGTAGCTCCATAGATGAGGATCTCGCACGTTCGTATCGTCATCTCTGAGTCTCCGTGTTCGATTCTCGATTAGGTCATTGTAGAAACTGAAATATATTCGACTCGGATCCGAATCTTCGTTTGGACTTATAATCTCAGCAATGTTTGTGATGTTATCTGATATTTATATATAACGACGGGTAGTCCGAATGGGCTATTAAGAAGCCCAAATAGATCGTCCATATCGGAGGACTATCTTTAAAATAACACTGCAGGCGTGGTATACCAACGTGGCTTTGTTTCATTTATCACTTTTCATACGAAAATATAACGAGATGAGCGTGATGTCATCGGATGTCTTTACTCCTCGGCGATCGGAAACACAATGTGTGCCAAAATGGCGGCAACTTGGTTTTTATAAACGAACTGTCAAAGTCAGTGTCACCATCCTAATAAAATTAAAAGTATCGATGATCACGCTCTCTTTACAATCGAGTAATTAAGTAATCGAGTTACTACCAATTAAAATAAAAGAAGCCAAATCAAACGATCTTCGTAATGATGATGCGACATATATATAAATAACAGTAATATTAATTCTGGAATTTATAATTAGCCTATTGATCGCCCATCGAGCTTGGCGAGGATATTTTTATGTATTTATTTGTTTAAAATAATAAATAGAAAGACATCATAACAGATATTTTATTCTCCTTCTATGATGGAACTAAGTGAAGAGACGAGACGTATCTATTAATTAAAGACTAAAATGGCGTCTACCAGCATGTTTTACCTAATTAAGTAAAACAACTTCAATATCCAGCATATAGTTTATTCCGTTTATTATTTGAGAATTCTTCTAATAATATAGAAGTCAAACTATAAAACTAAGTCCCAATGTGTAACTTTATTTTTATTTATTATTATCAGCAATATAGTTGACTAATGACATGTCTGTTTATCATGATCATCATCATCACTAGCCCTTTTACGTCCCCACTGCAGGGGCTCAGGCCTTCCTTATGGATGGTTAAATAGGATGGGCCATGACCCTCCACGCGGGTCCAATGCGGATTGGAGGGTATTAACGACTGCAAATGCAGCCGGGAACAACGGCTTAACGTGCCTTCCAAAGCACGGAGTAGCTCGAGATAATAACTTTTTGGTCACCCATCCCGTGACCGACCCTTGCGAAAGTTGCTTAACGACTACGATCGCGGGCCGTGGCGATTATCCACTACGCCACCGAGCTACTCATGTCTGTTAACACATACAAAAATTGTAATATAAAGTGTCTATGTAACTGTTAAGCTTCAATGGATTAGTTTTAATGGGTTCCCAATATTTCAGCACTGGTACATATTTTAAATTAAAGTAAGTATATAGTAGAAATCCTAACATTAATTATTACTGTATTGTTTTAAGCATTCTTGGACCAATATAGTCTAAAAAAAGGGTATTTTCAAAAGTCTGTTCAAAAAATTTCCAATATTTACTTAACAAATGCATACATTTAGATATTGTGGTAAAACTACCGCGAATCTCAAACTCGGGAGAAGTCGGTGTAAAAGTCCCGGGCAATATGGCTAAGTGCCCATGATGGATGGTGTGTGCTCAGCAAATAGTTTTCAATTTTACCTCACCAGCCACCCAGCTAGCCCCACTCACCAAATTGGTATTAGCAATCTGATATCCCGAAAGTTGGATGTGAGGGAGGACCGGTTATTTAAGTCACCAGAAAATTCTGCTTAAAACTAAAACAGTTTTTCCTACTTTATACCTACAGGAATTATTTCGAGCATTTCCATTTGCAATGTAATGTAATGTAGCATTACATAGTGTTAAGTAATGTCCTTTGATAATGTCTGTGGTTGTCAGTTTGTATATATTCATGATCGCTAGATGGCAATGGCGTTTGTGTGTAATTCTACAGCGCACATGTAAGTTCTTTTATCAAATACTAACATATATTTGAATAAAAAACCTTTGCCATAGAACATTGTGTTTTATTACGTTTTTGACTTCTTGGGATTTTTCAATATTAGTGTACAGGCCAAAGCACAATTTAACATTTCACCAACATAATGTCTTTGCGTAAGTTCGACAATATATTTGAAATTATACTACCGAAGAGTAGATATATTGTTTTAATTTTCATGGCCATAAACATAAGAATGAATGTTAATTACGGCATAACCATGTACCTTATATTACTTGCTTCTTCAACAACAAAATATCAGGGACTCGATAAATATATAGTACTTACATAATGGCAATCTCGTGATTAACAGTAATTCCAGAGCAGATATTTTAATTGGTATCTACCTGCATTCTAGTATATTTTTCCTCGAAAGATGTGTGTATTATTTGATGGGTTGTTTTGTTAACATAGTTATGTATGTATACAAAAATAGTCAAATAAGTGTTTTTTAATTCATAAGGTCCATCGTAATCAATTCAAAAACGCTTATTACCGTGAAACTTATGAATTAAAAAGCGCTTATTTGACTATTTTTGTATAAAATAATCAATTGTCTCTAGATCCCGAGATGGGATGGATGTATATACTGTTTGAAAATTGGTCTTAGGCAGCTCAATGGTTAAAGCAATAACGTGGATTGCAAAAGGTTCGTATTTCATCTTAATTTTTAAGTATAATATAATTTTACAAACCATCAGATAAATAGCAATATTTACCTACTTAAAGAATTTTATGAGCCTCGTTTATTACCTATTACTTACCCTTACCCTTAACCTAACTTATTTTATGTACCGCTACACATTTTAACTTTGCATAGTTTTCTAGTAGTGAATATCTAATGGTATTAAGTCCACCATTCGTACAGTTAAATAAATATCAAAATAATTTATAAATCGCTATATTAGTGTTGTAGTATCTTAAGTATTTTAGGTACTTCAATACATTGTCAGTCTTTGTCTTATTTCGATTGGGGCAACGAGAAACCGGTTGCCGCTTTTCGAAAGTTTTTAAAATGCTTTCGTGTTAGTGAAAGGGAATGATTTTATGAAAGGCTTTATTCATTTCTGCTTATTATTTATTTTCCCTTTTAAAAAAGTGTTACTCTTTATGATTATTTGTTTAAATCTTCCTCAATCAAAAATCGGTTTTAATAAATAAGCTTCTTTACCTATTAGAACTTCATAGCTTAGTGGCTTTGCGAGTATATTCTATAATACATATGATAAGATCTCTAAGATACAGACTCCGTTTTCTCGATAGGACAATCTGAAAAGAAAAGACGAAGAAAAAAAATTGTCTACCACTTAAAAGTGCGTGGCAAATCTTATCGATTTATTTATTCGTTTCTGAAATATGTGTGTAAACTGTAATATAATTACATAATATAATAGAAAAAAATGTTTTTATGGAATTTTTATAATTTCACACGCACTATGCATAAGTAAAACAACTTTTAAACGGTTTCATCACGTTTATATTTAGTTTTATTGACGTTTGGTAAATATTCTTAACGAAAAATGATTAAAATAATCCACTTTGTCCCTGGCACTCTGAGATAGGACCATATAACCCTTAGGACCATAATTTTTTTAAGCACATGTTACTTTTTTGCTATTACAGAACGTATTTAAATCAATGTTTTTCAGTATAGCATTGTTAATGCAAAATTAATCAAATCATCACTACATAGTTTAAAACAAAGTCGCTTTCTCTGTCCCTATATAGGGATATAGGGACAGAGAAAGCGACTTTGTTTTATTAAATTTGTATGCTTAAATCTTTAAACTACGCAACGGATTTTGATGCGGTTTTTTTTTTCATAGAACGGGTGATTTAAAAGGAATGTTTTTATGTATAATACAAAACCACGCGGGCGAAGCCGCTGGCGGAAAGCAAGTACAATGTAATAACAAAAAAAGTATATTTTAATAAACGTATAAATAATAAATAACAAGGTTGATACAAAGCTACTTATTCGAGCATGGATGGTGATAATATTATTTTCGAGATGACGTCATTCTATACTCGACAAGAGGTTTTTAACATTGCTCATGTCGTCAGATAGTGTTATATTGAGTACAATCGAATGCACAAACATTTTAAGTTCTGAGGTATGACCGTCTAACTGTCTAGCCGTGGATACGATTTCTTAACGTTGTTGTGGCGATAATTCGTTACATTATAGTATTTTGATATGTCTATTGGTTGGCAAAAAACATTAAGTTGGAAATCTATCTACATATATCGCCATAAGATCGCTCAGATGTCGTATCCTATGGTTAGAGTCAAGGCCATGTCGTGCAAAAAAGTAATTATGGACAGTGCACGGAAATTACAAATTGCCTATTTATTTACTTTTTTCTTGAAAGCTAATAAGTCTTAAGAATGTGATTGAAGAGGCTTCATTTAGATACACATTTCTTTTAGTTTAGAAAAAAAAAGATGGCGTTATCTCTAAAGCAAACCTGCATATTCACTCTGGACGCGTAAAATTTGCGACTGAGATATTCACTCTTATAAAGTTTTATGTTTGTTTGTTTATCCTTCATTCACATCGCAACGAAGCTTCGATTTAATATGATGTTTTTCTGTGATGATGTTGGGATACTGGATTGGAGAGTGACGTACATCGGTGATAGTAAGAGTTATATAATACGTTCGCGACAATCTTACGGCAATTCACGGCAATCCATATGCTTATTATGATATCATAAAAAAATGTTACATGATTTTAATATGTCACTACATATTTTGAACGTGTTTGTACCATAACCTACTTGCGTATTACGTTATAAACCCTATCACCTTGAGATAGAGTAGTACTGAGGTCGCAATATGACCCAAGTCAGTAGTCACCTTGTTAGCTTGCACGTTTAGTTAAAGGCATCTTCGTAGGCTACTGCGTATCATTTGAGACTATTTTCTTATTACGTACGTAATACCACTACAGATTACCATTATGGTAAAACCCCAATCAGTTTTGTACTTTACATGTAACAATATAAGGTTTAAAAATTAAAAGGATATTTACAGTTTCGGGTAATTGTTGCTGTTCTGTACTCGAATGTCAAAAGTTTATATTACCAAGCCAACAGTGTACTTGATTGAAAGATCAACATACATAATCACACATTCGCCATATACAGGTCAAGTAGAATTTAGATAAATACATAAAAGTCGGGCTTGGTACGCGCTTATATTTCTAATTTTCATCAGCCTTTTTACCCCACTGCAGGAGCTTAGGCCTTTTTTATGGATGCGGATTAGATGGTTTAAACGACTGCAAATGCAACCAGGACCAACGGCTTAACGTGCATTCCGAAGCGAGATAATTTTGTAGTTCGAGTTTATTTTTTTGTCACCCATCCCGTGACCGCTCTTTGCAAAAGTTGCTTAACAACGACGATCACGGGCTGTGGCGTTAATCCATTACACCACCGAGTTATTCATAAAAATAATGATTGTATGCCTCTAATGTCTAGTAGCTACAACGCCAACGCTGTAAAACCTGTCTGTAGACTTTGTCGAAAGGTTAAATAATGCAATCTGTTTTCTTTTCACTTCCAAAAGAAACCGAAAAAATATTATGTAAAGTACAGGAATTTAACTTCGCAAATATATTTCAAAACAGGTATAATAACCTCGTTTAACTCCAAGTATAATTTTATGTCATTTATTTGTATATGTGTCATACTAAAAAAGAATAAATAAAAACATCTCATTACTTAATTATCACTAGAGGAATAACCACCCTTTTTGAGTCGGTTATTAGTGAAACCCCTACATGATTACTTGAGCGTCTGTATGATCGTTCGTCTGTCACATTTGTTTTAATTTATAATCCAATAGTTCATGTCAACGTGTTCATGCCTCTCCGAATAGCAACTACCACGAGTTCAAGTAACCTTATTCTTGTAGAGCTGGTAATTTGTAAATACATACCTTTAAATGTGAAAAAACCTTCGTTTCTCCATTATCTCGTGTTTGCACTGCGCGGGCGCAGGCGGTGACATCAATGCGTCGTTTGAGGGTCACGCGCGAGCTTCGATGAAACCTTGCTAGTATATCCATACTAATATTACGTATAACAAATGAGAAAACACTACAGCATTTATGTATGTCTGTTAGTTACATGTCAAAACTGCTGGGACGATTCTGATAAATTTTGATAGGGCAGATGAATCGGTATTGGCCATTTTAATGACCTGGATTTGTTAATATCAAGAGTATATTAACTTTGACATATCACAGCTGTCAACGACTTTTTTACAACCGTTAAGTTATAACGCCTTGAAGGATACTCAAAAAAGGAGTTGGATACTCAAAAAAGGAGTGGTGGTCAAAACTTATCTCCTGCCACAGTTTGAGGCTGGGCAAAAAAAGTCCGATCCAAGCGGACAAAGTCACGAGTAAAGTCTAGTTTTAAGGTATAAATTCAAAAAATATTACAAAAAATCTGAATGCTGTAATAAACTCATATGCTCGTAGATCAAGGAATCATAAATTATGATGAGAACAAAGAAAGTGTTTTATATTATTATCATCATCGTACAGAAGTCAACACTTCTGACATAATATCACACGTAATCAAACAAGAATGTTACAAGCGGAGGCAACATAAAAAATATACGATGCACAGAAAAAAGATCTCAAGTGATTGACTATAAAATTGAAAAAAAGCAAAGATTGTGTTGGAGTTGCAAATCAAAATTTAATTCGTATTTAACGGTAATAAAGTGGTATTTCAAAGTTTCAATGTATTATGGAAGTTTGTTGAGGAGACGACTTCAAGAGATGTCAATAGTGTTGTACTATATTGACGTACAAATTACAAAAATACTAACCGAATTGATTTTCTTAGAATAATTTCATTATTATAAAAATGTTTTCGAGTTTTTTTTTATTAAAGTATCTTAAATGTACATAATATCAGTGCAATTCACATTACCCTAGTGTGTTATTAACAGACACCATAGATGTAATGTAAGTAATATTCTCCTAAAACGTACGTGTAAATACATGTTTAAATAAAAAAAAAACCCGAGAAATTTTAATCTTATTAATAGATACATATAAAATTATTTTTTTACTTATTACAAAAATGTTAATCTTGCTTTGTTAAAATCAGTTATAACAAAGCAAGGTTTACAAATATAATAAGCCTACGCGGTGCGTTTATAACTGTTCAAATGTTTTATTAATAAAAGAATAGTGTTCATAGCAATTTTATTTCCCGTCGAGAATTGTGATCAAGCTGATTTAATCTCTTCTAAACATATTAAATTTGAAGATATACATATTATAGACTCGAATAAATATGTATATAAAATGAATCCAAAAAAAATACAAACAAGAACATCACTAGCAATTTATTAGTGGGCCGTACGGGCTCGCAGCCCAGTAGCCATGGCAGTGTACTTCAAATGAAATGGTTAAATAAATAAATATCGCCCACACTTTGGTCGTCGCTTCCCATCATCTGATCTTCAGTCACAATGCGTAGTGTCTGACTGTGTGTCTGTTATTCAACCACGTCAACGCAATATTATAACATTCTTTTTAAAATCAATTGACTTACTACGAGCAGTTTTTTCGTTTAATCGAAGTAAATCTCAACTTTTTCTCTTCGTAAAATAAAATAAATCTTATATTGTATTCTTTACCTAAATCATTTTCATGTATATTGTTTCTCTTTTCTTTATACTTCTAACGTCGAAGATTAAATAGAGATGACTGGTTTGTTGTCAATATACCTACAGTTTATTTTCTGCAATTCAAATAAATATGAAAGTATAATACATATTAAATTGTTAATTGCAATATTTGAACATGAAAATTAATTACAAGAAGAGATTTTATTAATGACTATATAATAAACCATAGGAATAATATTTATGCACTTGGAACGAAATTGTCCCGTATAAAAATCAGTTTTTATAATAATATATTAGTAAATTAAAAAAAAAACATTACAACAAATATTATTATGTCCAAACTTACACACATATCATAATAATGTACGAGTATATTACTTTTATAGGTACAACATAAAGTTTTCCCTTACACAAGTCGTATATTAAAAACTAGCTATTTTCCCGCGACATCATCTGCGTAAATTATAGCCTGTTACCCGCATATGATGTGGCTTCGTGTCGGTGGAAGAAATTTTATGATCGAATTAGCATTCTCGAATTATCCTTTTAAAGAAACAAAGTTTAATTTTTTTACCTCTTATTAAGGTTTCTAGCTTTCCTCCAGCGGCTTCGCCATATACCAAATTCCATCAAATCCGTTCAGTAGTTTTTGCGTAAAGAAGTAATAAACATACCAACATACAAAGATTATTTACTCCTGTGTAAACAGCAAGAAAACAATAATTAATTGAAATTTAATAGTGAACAATAGTTACTATGGTATCTTTATACAATCGAATAAAAATAAAAAAATTCACTCCCAGTATCAATCCTCCTTTTGCAGTTTTTCGGGATAAAGTATAGCCTATGTCCATTGCATATTATGTAGCTTACCGCAAGTGAAAGAATTTTTAAATTCCGTCCAGGACCCATTGTCCGTTCATTGAAAACAAACAAACCTTTCTTCTTTATAATATTAATATAGACGTACAGCTCTCCATAATTAGTAAAATTTTAATTAAATATGAAATTTTTAAGCAAAGTTAATAAACAAACAAAACGTAGTTAGTTTATATCAGTATAATAATTATAATCACTGCTAATTTCTATTCAAATATTTATTTTTTCTTTGTATTAAGTAACGCAATGATAGACATTAGTGGTCCAGTAAAAAAAAACTTGTCAGTGGGTCACTGCCGGAGTGGCTATTTTTATGGCAGCAGTAAACCACCCGCGTAGTCCCGGGTTCGACGTTGCTCGCTAAAGACACGATAAAAAGTGAATGGAATAAAAAACATGGCGTTGTCTGTCGTTGTATGATGAAAGTTCACACATCTATTGTTTAAAAGTACATTGATGCTCATATAATATGCTATAGACATTTAAAGTGAATTCTTCTTTAAAATTGTATGCTATTTTGGATTGTGGAATTATTATAGTCAGACAATAAAATATATTCATTACTATTGAAAATTTTGATTTACTAACGTAAACAAAAAATGCTTAATATACAAAACACATGGAATTTATTTGTAAACAAAAAATATGCGTTTAAAAGCAAGGCTACCTTCAAACAATACCCACTTATTGGAAATAATTATTGCATAAAAATTATTCAATGTTTAACAGTTTTATGCATTGAAAAATTAAAATTAACAGTTTTATTTAAAGAGGGGGTAGTGCGCGATATATATAAAAAACAAATACCTATTTTATTGTTTTTAAATTGCTTCTTAGAAGCCAACTTTCTTTGTTAAAATACTATTTTCGTTTCATTGTTGTTAGTACTTTATTTACATGGCACCCAACTAGCTAGAAACATTTTGTGTTGAATTAGCAAACAGCAGAGACTTGAACGTGTAATAAAATCTTCAGGGTAAAACGTAAACTGCAATCAGCGAGACATAAACATCGTATGTTTTATACATTTTTGAGGTCCATTTCGTTCATTTGGAAGTCTTCTTAAAAGTGATATTTTATAAACTTCAATAATAACTTTATTGCTGGGTTTATACGCGATAAAATAAAAAACTACTGAATGATTTTCATACAATTTTCACTAACGGTTTCAGTTTATTTCATGGAGCAGATAACGATGAATGATTCATTAAAGTTTAACGTAGATTGTCTTAAATTACTATGATGGTTGGAGATTTCTAGAAAAATGGTGCTAAATGAAAACTTATATCTAATTTGCACCAGTGCAATGTCAAAACGGGGAGTTACTATTTACATTAATATTGCAAAATTTCTACATCTAATTTAATAAGACGACGTAATATAATAATTCAACCTAACATAATATTGTTTTGTTTTAATTGAAGCGTATTAGTTTAGTAGTAAAGAGTTAATTTAAACATACCTATGTATGGCTCAATTTATTTTATATAACTACAGAACCAAAGTTACTTAAATTTAAAGATTTTTATTCTACCGTCCGCAAGTCTAAAGCAAATTAGCACCGACACGTGTTAACCCCTTTGTGCGTTTTATTATTTTACGATGTTTCTGTTAGAGCCGCATTACACCGGAATAGACTAATGCGCAAGCCGACAAAAGTGAAAATATCGGGCAGTAAAAGTATTCGATGTGTCACCGATGCCGAATTATTTTATTGGTAGCACCCCGGAAATTTCTTTGCTGTCTTTAAAAGGGTTGAAAGTAGGTAAGTATTTATTTTTTATATTCGTAACTTTACGAAGCATTGTTATATAGACAAAATTCATGATTTTATTTTAAACTTTTTGTATTTTAATAAGAACATATAAGGATTAAGATCACTGATAATTTTAAACACTTTTGAATAAACCATATTTTATATTATAAAAAATATCAAACTGGCAATTGAAGTGCACAATTTATCAACAGAATAATAACAAAAACGCCAAAAATCAAGTTTCTTATTTGTTTCAAATAATAATATTTATTTTATTGTTTAATGTGAAAATTCAAGAAGACGGACAGCGAAGTCTTTTTAATATTAGTAAAACTCTTTGGGTATGGAACCCAAAAATTCAAATTGTTTTTACTTGTAGTTTGTTTTTGAAATATTACGAGGTTAAAGAAAACGCAAGGAAATTGTAAATACTTAATTTTATTAACTCTGAAACTAACAGATGATATATATGTATCCTATCTAGATTCGAGTAATATGACAATAATATATTTATCCTACAAGAATGAATTTAGCTCGACTATTACGTGTTTTTAGTTATAACACCTTAATAAGCTCATTTTGGCGTGCGTATATGATTGGCTTATAATAAACTTATCTATATAAATATACACTTTTATGAACTTGCTATGATTATCGATTAATATACATTTTCGAAACATACATAAACTTGCATGTTACAAAATAAATCTTTTAAAATACCTATACACAACTATTTTTACAATTGTTTAAATAATAACAACTACGTTTGCATAAATAAAATAAAATAATTTTTTAATTTGATTTTATTTGATATAGAAAAAAAATATTTTAATTATTTTAGTGTTATATTTTATTAATCTTGCTTTCAAATAGGTTATTGAATAAACTATAAAATATAAGGCTAAAATTAAATGTGTCAAATTTTCAATCTTATCACCATTGAATTAATGTTTATAATCTATTATAGTAATTTGACATATTTGGTATAACCCGATAGGTTGTTACGTGGTTATTACTGTACTTTATCGAAAAAAAATATGTCAAAATGTGATCCTAATAATTACTTACGTTATGGACATATTATGTTTTAAGAAATTTTCACATTGTAAGACAAAAATAAGAGCAATGTGAGTTTTTAATTTGATTTAAATAAAAAAATCAAAGACCACTATGTATGTACCTAGCATAATAAATAATATTAAATAGGTACCACCAAAATTTTCTTAATTCTCACACTCTTAAAGACTGCCAACTCTACAAATTGATTAACGTGGTTAAATTGAAGTTAATAATAATTAATTTATAACATTATTGTTATTTTATAGAAATTACTGTACTTTCATTCGTATATACACCGCAATAGATACTTATGATTGCTGGTTTTTCAATTCAATTTCGTATTCAGTCAAATTATTTTATAATATCATGCTTAAATCTTCAAGGCCCCAAAACGAAATAAGATTCAACTAAGGCTAATAAGCCTAAAAGTCAAGTATAAAGGTCATTACAGATTGGCTCAAGTAGGTGACATACGACAATTCGTATGCAAATATTGACATTGCAAATTCTTTTTTTTTGTGGACAGTAAGCATTTTGCTAATAAACAATTCACCTAGTGAAATTAATATAATCTGTGCTCGATCATCATATACGCCTGCCAAAAATAGTTTTACTTTGCTAAATTTACACTTGCATATAAATATATGTTTCGAACGGAATGTGTAGGAGATGTGGTAGGAACCTATCTTACACCAAACACCATAATATAGTAAATATACAGTGTGCCCTAAGCGTTGCGATATAAAGAAACAGGGGCAAAAATAGGTAAGTACATAAAAACTGTACCCCGATCAGTAATGATAATTGAAAACAATTTAAAATTTCGCTGATATTTTTTTATGTTATATTCGGTTATAACAGTTAAAACAGAGATTCCTGCCCTTTATAAATCTATATATTCGAACCACATATCCCGTTTCGTTTTACCCAACCTCGCGCGGACACTGCATTTTGAAACTTAGACGCTATATATACAGAACTTATTCTAACGCGATGGTCAATAGTACTATAATTCCATTTCACCTATCTAAGTATATTATATTTATACACGTTTGTTACACAACAACATTGCACAGTCCGACGGTCCACGATATGACGTCACTTCACACTCCGCAGTTAGCCAACTCGATTCAGAATTAGAAAAAAAATTATCAACACGTGAAACTAAATTTATTATAAGGAAACATTGTTATAAATCGAGTTTAAACAAGTCTTTCGAGCGTTGAAGTCTTTTCCATGAGACTAAATAACTTTCAGAAATTTTTCCTTCTTAAATAAATACATTTTACCTTTACTATTTAAAGAATATGCAATATGAGGATGATTATTACTTGTATTTAAAACGTATTTTAATATTATTCGTACTTCTTCTAATTTAAGTTATAAATTCTGGTTGTAAAGACTCAATCGATAAAAATATAAAATTGTTACAAATTAAGGTATTTATAGTACAACATAAAATATTTTCGATGTTCCGAATAGTAAATTATAAATTAAAATAACGCATTCTATTGCAGTTGATAATGCCTAAATTACAAATTGTTATAATGGAATTTGTGCAGTATTTTTTAAATAAAATACATACAATGTTTCTTTGAACATTAACATCTGATTTATTTATTATTTAAAAATCGTTTGAGCCTTAATCTATTGATTTTTAACTTAGTAAAACAGTTAAAAAAGATATCTAATTATCCAAAAACTTTAAGTTTATTTTGCACATTGTTTTAAATAATACGGTTTTACTTTTTAAATTAAATATCAAATAATTAAACCAATAAACTCAACTACCTTAAAGTAACATTTAATAATAATTAGAGAAAATAAATATTTATTCTATTGTAAGATTATTTTATATAGCAATGCAACAAAGCTAGTGTTTATTTATTTAGATAATAAAATGGAAAAGACTTCAACGCGCATTAAACGAGGTATTTATCTAACGACCGACACGATGTACGATAACGTATCGTATTGATCGCATTAAGCAGGAGATTACCATTATCTGCCCGCTATGTATCAAATATATTTAGGCGGGAAAAGCTCCACTATAATAAAACTTTGGAAAGAAAAATAAAAAACGTTATACTTCAATTTATGTAAAGAAAAGAGTCGGTACGTACTTTGGAGACGATCTGAAGGACTACAAAAGACACTTTCGCGGAAAGCCTCTCGTGATTTAGGCCTACGCGACCCGCCCCTCCTAGTGCACTAGACATCTAACTACTAAAAACGCACAACTTACGGATTGTTTGGAAAGCAAATATTTACACAATTGTCCATCATCGGGGCGGGGAACTTCCAATATCACCAAAACATAGCTCACTCGGAGTCCAATATCAGAATGAGATTTTGTTGGTAGCGTGAAAGTTTGGGCGCGTCTACGCCAACGGGTATTGTCACAAGGGCGGCTGCGTGTGCGCATGGTGGTGATGGTATAGCGGCGACTGGTAATAGTTCTCGGCTGGCGCGTGCCCGTAGCCGTAGTTGACGTCGTACATCTTCAGGTCCGTTTTAGTATCCGCTGCGGGCAACAATCGAGTAATGCTGAAGGGATGAGGAGGCGGCGCGTATCCCGCCGGCTCCTGTTTAAGGCCCGCATAGTGCTCGAGCGCTAGCGGAGTATGCTCCGGTAAGCAAAGTTCAGACGCGACCTGCAGATGCGCCATCATTTCATCCCGCATCTCCTTCTCCTCAGCAGGCGCCTTCTCGTGTGTATGCTCTCCGCGCTTCTCGTGCCCGTGCGGCCCGTGTGGGTGCGCTGCTTTCTGTGCTTGTCGTATCGACTCCTTCTTCTCATCCTTAAAACGCTTTTGCCGCCGCAAGAAGCAGCCGTTCTCGAACATGTTCCCGCTGTCTGGGTGTAGTGTCCAGAACGAACCCTTGCCAGGCTTGTCCGGAGTGCGCGGCACTTTGACGAAGCAGTCGTTGAACGACAGCGAATGCCTAATTGAGTTCTGCCAACGTTGCTGGTTCTGTCTGTAGAACGGAAACAGGTCCATGATGAATTGGTAGATTTCGGAGAGCGTGAGCATCCGCGTGGAGCTGTTTTGGATGGCCATGGTGATAAGGGAAATGTAGGAGTACGGCGGCTTGGCGTGCGTGTAGGATCGGCGGTAGGTTTTATCGTTGCGCGCACGTTGTAATGCTGATGTAGGAGATGCAGCCTCCTGTTCCCGCGGCAGAGATCCGTAGGGGACGCCACCGCCGCCCATGCACGAAGCCATCGTGCTGGGCGGTGAATATCCCACTCCTGGGGATCCCATGCAGGATCCTCCGGCTACCATGTTGTTCGCGTACAGGTTCGGATAGGGTTGCGCGGGCATGCAGCCCATACCGTTCACGTAGGGTGGCGCGAGGCCCGGCGAGAGCGAGGACAGCGACGCCGACGTCGGCACGTCGCCGTACGACAGTTTCTGCGAGATCATGGCTAGCGCATCACCCGCGCGTGCACGCCGGCCAGGGGCAAACACTCGCACTGATTGAAAGAGTAAATAGAAGCTAGGGGCCCGCGCGCCCCTCCACCGATGAGCGGATTGGCGCGCGGCGGGGCGGAGTCTCTGAGCTCCGCCTCGGCTCTCCCCCCCTTAGCCCCTCGCCGCCCCTCCCTGCCC
The DNA here is from genome assembly GCA_918026875.4 of Diatraea saccharalis. Taxonomy (NCBI): domain Eukaryota; kingdom Metazoa; phylum Arthropoda; class Insecta; order Lepidoptera; family Crambidae; genus Diatraea; species Diatraea saccharalis. Next base: position 19,259,892 of record OU893333.1, on the reverse strand, counting down.
CGCGCCGTCCCCCTACGTAGGCCTCGCGCGTTCCCGCCGCTAATAATACCGCAGCTCGCAACGATAAAAACATGGAATAATCATAAGTGCGTTAGCTTCAATGTGTACTTGTGTAGTACGATGAATTTCATTCTGTCTCGGTTTCTATGTAGAAATTATGGTTATGTAGCGGCTTGAGTTCTCGTGAACTCGTTTAATGTGAATTTATATGCTAGTGTGTTTGTACGAGTGATAAATACCTAGATACAGTTTTCGATGCGAAAATATGATCAAACTCTTATTTTACAGTTAATATTTGGGATACGAATTTAAAAACTAAAATTATGAAACTTCGAAACTCTTGCGTTGAAAATTTACCATAGAATCATGTATAAAGTGATTTTGTGCTACTATATTCTTGACTTCTATCTTTAGTTATGTAGATATAATGTTATCAGTGTTTTAATGTCTAATTCATCCTTTTTTTCACAACATTAATTCTCTTAGGTATTGAAACAATCTACATAAACATCTTGAGAAGCTTACACCTCAAAATAACTTCTCTATTAACATATGAATATTTCTACTAATTTGTTTACATTAATTTAATTTTAGATGTAAATACAAAAGAAATGCATTTTATTAAGTGTAGATAATAGCATTAATTCTCGTAGCTGCTACAGTTGCTTGCTACGATATGCCGCCGGTCGATAAATTGCGCCTAACTAGTTTATATAAAGACAATTATTATTTTGATCTAACAAACAAAACTACAAAATCATTTATTTTTCATAATTATTACTTAAATAGATATATTTGCTAATAGATACTTGTGAACAACAAATAAGTTCAAACAGCAAAATATTTTTTGGCTAATATAAAAGGACTGACATACTCGTAAACAGTTTTACAAAAACCCTTAAACAATAAAGATACAAAAAGAATAAACAAAAGAAATATCTTAGGATCATATTGTTTGAATGGTAATCGCAAGCTTTATACATATTAAATGTATATTTGCCGGAAGCCTAATGCTGCATTTGTTGTTTCTTTGCTTCTAAAAAATCTTTTTTAATAAATTAAAAACAATCTCATCTCTGGCATCTAGTAATGGCAAATTTCAAGCATATTTATTTTAGCAAAGAAAATATTAAATTAAGAATACAGTAAAGATAAAAAACAATCATTGACAAAGTCATATTAAATGCAAATTTAAAAAAAATATTTTTATTGCATACTACAAAGGGCACAATACAAAGAAGCAAAATAAGAAAGAAGTATACAAAAGGCGGTCATAATTGCTAAGCAGCAATCTCTTGTAGGCAATCAATGTTGGAAAAAATAAATAATTAAATAAAAGACATGGGGGAAGTGGGTGCAAAGCGATAGTAATAATAAATAGATATATCTGGATACATAATCAATAGATGAATTAAGGCAATTAAAGTATTAAGAGTGTCAAGATAGTGATAGAAAGTAATTCTTCACTTGAGCAACAAAACAACCCAAACTACGAGGTCTCCTTGTTGTTTCTGGTAATGAGTTCCATAGGTGCACAGCATGTACGAAAAAGGAGTATGAAAAGAAGTCAGTTAAGTTCGGAACGGAAGTATAACACGTACATGATTTGCGGACATTGTAGATGAATCTGATACACATACTCTGTAAACGCTCCAGAAAGCAGAAAAGTTTGTGCCAAGATGATTTGATATGATTAGGTAATAGGTAATATATTAAAACACTTATCTAAAGAGGCTGGCAAAGCTGTCGTCGACATCCTTTCCTGAGGCAAAGCCAACGTAATGAAGGGATACCAGCCTCATTAGCTTGGTGAAGATAAAATTATTATAATGAACCTACTATGAGATGCAATTTACACAAATAATTCTTCTTAAAGCGATCTTTCCAAAACAGAGGTTTGGTAGATTATTAACGGTGAATTAGAGCAATGAATTAATGGCGCATCGATAAGAAAGACAGCCAACACTGCCATCGTAAAATTGAAATTTGTAGGTAAATTAAAATCGAGATGCACTTTCTAAGGGTTAACAAAGATAATCATGGTTATAAATAATAATTTTAAATCTACTGAATTATAAAAATTGAGATCAATTTTCTGACTTATTAGTTGCCAGATTTTTACTACTGTCATAAAAGTGGATTGTGATTTTTTAAATTTATTTAGGACTAAATGATCAAGCGAATATCACGTTGTCTTATCTATGCTAATATTATGAAGAAGTGGAGTTTGTAAAATTATTTGTTTGTTTGTAGGGTATAATCTTCGGTAACTGATTTGATCATGGAAATTCTTTCACCTACACTAAGCTACATTATACGCGGGCGCTATAGGCTATCATTTACTCGGATGAAGTTTCGGGAAGACAGTTAGTAGCTCATAAACAAGCAAATGTAGACGAAAACGATATACTGAAAAGTCAAATCCAAAAATTACACTGAAAATTTACAAAGACTAGTTATAAAATAAATTATAATGTCGAGTGAAAATTATGAAGTTGGTTATTACTGAATTTTGTTTCTTTACATGATCAAATGGACTTTCATAAATTGGTTAATCGCTCGCACTCTAGTTTCGAGGTGTTGCCGTCTCTGAGGTTCAGGGTTCGATTTCCGATCGGGTCAATGTAGAAAAAGGACTTTTTTATATTATCTTGGGTTTGGGTGTTGTGGTGCCTTCGTTGTATCGGATACTGCATAATACGAGAGCTTTAGCTACTCATTTTGGATTCTAAGCAATGTATGTGATGTTAGCAAATATTTATTTTATGTATTAGTTATTTTTCTCAAACAATTACATTATTTTATCGCAAGCTATGAAATAAATCTTGTTTTAGTTAGAAGAAATAAAGCTTAATAAGAAAAATACGAAAGTTCGTAATTTTTCTATTTTAGCACAGCGCAATTTTTAACCATTTTCCATTAAGAAGTCTATAGAGATTTTGAATATTTTCTCCTGTAATCAAACAGCTATTTTTTTGTTTCAAAAGAATTATTTTGGACATACGACGTATACTGGCGATTTTCGACTATATCCTTTAATAAGCTCAATTTTTTTGGTTAGCTTACGATTTGAAGAGATTTGAAATTCTTTATGTTCGTGTAGCCAATTACAACGTAAAAGAAGAACAAAACAAAAGCGCCCTATACAAATCACGTTTTTCCATTTGAGTTAAAGAACCCTAAAGAAATTACAACATTTTTTTCCCATTTGTTAGATACAAATAATGTACTTAATAAATGGTGTAGTTAATGTCTCTTTGTTATCATAAATAGACATAATGACTTTCATTATATTAGTAGTGAATTTGAAGTAAGTAACTTAATGATACTTAAGCAAACAATATAATCGATTAGGCACTTCGAACTCGGTACAAATTATTATAATATTAGACCAAATAACAAACTTTACGTTACTTTTACCATCATCTATTACCAATATCTAATTGTTATGAAATTATGTAGATGAAAATTTTATGCCTTTTTTTATTTCAATCATAGATTCATGCGTTCACAACTCTGTATCGATGTATTGATATATATCTTTAAAGAAAACCCTTATAAAATTTACCAGTTCCATGTACCACAAGGTGGGAGTCGTGTTACCTGGGACTTAGTGATTTTTTTTTCTATAATTTGCTATATCTAGAGATATTTAAGAAGATATCGGTTTTATTAGATCTCCGTGATCATTTGGCTCATACACCGTTTTCATATTGTCTCCATATGTGACATATGTCTACATATGAACCTATGTGATTTCAAATGTTAATTTGTATTATTCTTAGATTGACAAAATAAAAAGTCTGGTAGAGATCGCTGTTAGCGATAAGATTGCTGATTATTGCACTATATTGTTAATGTTATGTTTATGTAGTGATGTTTATTTGTTGTAAATCTGAGATTATGTAGAGTACTTAGAAGTATACTGCAAGAATGTGGTTTATCTATTAAGGTTGTGGGCATGGCCATCGTGTCCATAACAGTGGATTCTTCCTTATACATATGTTATGCTCGTGCAACGTAACACACATATATATACGTTATAAATATTACGAGTATAAATGAAATAACTTATTTTAGTCTCACAAAAATTCGAGAAAAACTGCATAATTCTGGATTTATTACTAAGAAAAATAATATCAGATAGTATACAAAAAGGCAACTTTATTGCTATACTATACTAACTCTTCCAGGCAACTAATGGTGATACAAAAAAAAATTGATATCTACATAATAATGATGACAGGAGTGTAATAGCGGCAGGAATATTAAATAAATAGGTATACCTTAAGAGGAAAATATATATGTTACGAAAGAGAAGTTAAAAGTTAGAAAGAAAGTAGTTCTTCATTTATAAGTTTTAAAAAGTAAAAAAAATAAATAAAGAAATTGCAAAGAAAGTAGTAAACTAAAATAATTTCATTTACCTTTATAAGCTGTATCTGCCACACACATCGTTCATTCTTAGGCGTTGCGAAGTTCGCCGGACTAGTTAGCATTTGATTTTCTTTTGTATCCAATGCAGTAACGTGGAGATTGTTTGATTAAATGTTTCAAATTTTGAAGTAATACGGCGGCCATCTTGTAAAGCGCGTCGTCTAGACTGCCCCTTTAGCCCGCAGTTTTGGAATCCGACACCGGAACATCAGTAATGGGTGGCGCTTGTCGAAAGTAACGCTACACCGAGTGTACCGTCTCTATCCAATTACAAAATAGCTTCATATTTATTATAATGTTTTTGATTTTACGTCTTGAAAATACATAGGTTATATATTCTACTATTATAAAGAGGGAAGGTCTGTTTGTCTGTTTTTATTGAATAGGCTCCGATAATACTGGACCGATTTTAAAATTCTTTCACCTACGGGAAACATTTATATCAAAAACAGCAAATAAAGGGATGAAAATGGGAGTGGAAGTTTGTAAAGGGAATGAAAACGTAACCATAGTAACTATCAGTGGCGTAACTACAGTAACTACAGGGTGACAAGTCGGCAAAATGCCACGGGCCCCCAGCTGGAAGGAGCCCCCGGTCAGAGGAGATTCCTTACTTACTCTTGACATTTATTATTACATAATTAGTTAAAAAATAGAATATCCGATGAATTTGCCACGGGAATCAAATGGTATAGTTACGCCACTGGTAACCATTATGTTTAACCAAGTTAATTAATATCAACTTGTCATTGTAATTATATCCGTATCATAATGTTATTAACCTTATCCAAATGAATTATTAAATTTAATTCTAAGCATGGACTAAAATATGGACTACTTTTTATCCCAACAGCCAGTTCCGTAGGGAGTACGCGGTTGAAGCCACTGCAGGAAAGCTAGTACTAAATATTACGGTGAAACATATTGTTAGAGGCGTCAATGGCTATTTGTGCAACGGACCGATAAACAATTAAATTTAAAAGAGAGTATTTTATTTTCTACTAATCAATTCAGCCCAAAAGATATTTTGATAAAAGTAAAAAATGAATCACAAGTCAAGCGGTTTATATTTGTAATATTAATAGAAATTTTTAGGATATTTTCTTACTATTATTATATAATTATATATTTTTTAACATTTCAGATCAATCTTTATTTGCTTTATCTGATAATAAACTTTTTAATAATTGCTGGAGACCCCCTTTAAGTATTTTAATCGTCTCTAAACTTTCTTAAGTACAAATTCCGTTGGTTCCGTTTGCAAATTAATATGTGTGCGTCTAAAATACCCTAGTTTAGTTTCGACGAGCTCGTTCGACGTAATTTATCAGAAATAAACAAAACATTTAATTAGGTAAACAAAATTCTGCCCCATCTTGAACATAGAACAATACTAATTGCCAGTTTATGACAAACAAACAAACAGTTTAATAAATGAGACTAAAGTGCATTAGATAATTAGGTGATCTGCTCTAATGGTTTTTTTTGTTGTTAATTAGGATAGCTGCGTAAATATCTATTAGTAAGTATTACTTTTGAGTTTCAGATTTACAATTGTTTCTTTATATTTAGTTTATAAAAGAATTTGAAATAATAACGACTGTTTTAGGTAGAGCCCCATTTTATATTATAATATATTATATTGGCGTTCAACATGTTGTTGAACGCCGATATAATATAACTCGCCCGTATGTTAATTCGTCGCTGTAAGTATTTATTTAAGTGTAAATAAGATCTAGAATATTATAGAAATTGCTCAGTTGCGTCAGGTCACTGGCACGAGATCGGCCTGACATGCTATTCTATTAAAAAAAAATCAAATACGACGTTGATTGCAGCGCTGTGACATCCTAGAGCTTCAATGAAATCTATATGTGATGACGTTACGATCGACGTCGAGGAGGCTTAAGTTAAGAAGTTAAGAAATATGCTATTTATTTATTTAATAAGAAAAAACGGAGAAATCTTGATACATATACGAGTAGATCATAGGTCTCACATAATAATCATTTCCACAGCAATATATTTGTCATTCCATCGTCAATTGCAGTTTAAAATATCCACTCGGTCCCTGGCACCCTGCAATCCGGGCGAAAGGTCGTGGGTTCGATTCCCATCTCAGAGTGCCAGGGACCAAGTGGATTTTTTTAAGCGTTTGTTTTAAGAATAATTTTCACTGTGTCATTGTGAATGCAAAATTAATCAAAATATAATTGCAGTTTATTTGGAATACCTACTAATGCATTTTACATTTTCGTCTTAGTCGCTACTAATTAATTTACCCCTTTGTTCTTCGAACAAAGAATTCGGGCAACGATATGCGGAAAGAAACATTCAGATACTTAAATTTATATATATCGCTCACTGAATAGTACAGTGGCACAACTCAAAAACCATTATTTCGAGAAAACGCCACATTATTGTGGTGGCATCCCATAGTTAATTTAAAGAAAAAATAAAAAAATTTACAGTAATAATATAATAGAAACGATTTAATTGTTATGCTAAAAAAAATGATTTTCATAATTATAAATATATTAGATTTTCATAACTTTGGAGAGCGTTTCTCGAAATTATGGTTTTTGAGTTGTGCCACTGTCTATTCAGTGAGCGATATATATGAGTTTCACGATTCCTGACGGATTACTAGTTTTGGCTTACTTCTAAATTTGCTTAAGAAGAAATTTGTGGAATTATCTAAAAACTAAATATTATTTAATATTTCATCTCAGTTTACTTGATATTCATATTACGATGTTCCATTAAGGGGAACACGATACATAATTAGCTCCGTTGCGTTACCTCAGCTGTCTTCGATTCTCACAAGACGGAATTTCTCGCGAGATACTCGCGTGCTGAGTCAATAGAGACGGTATGGTTAGGGCTGTCGCACAACAGCGTTTTAAATGATGAAGTTTAAGCGGAGCTTTATGTAATAAAACAACTAAACAAAATGTTTATTAATTAAGACAGTCGAGCGAGACTAAAATGAACGAAATAATTAGGGTAATCTGTTAATGTTTCTTATGTCAATAAGGAAATAAAGTGACCATTTTTTCTTTAGATGAAAACGGGACACTGTTTTTTACGCTAATGAACGGCGGGGATAGAGTAATAACCATAAAATTCTTGTGACCAGTTTTAGACCAGTGGTCGGAATTAGGTAGAGTTATTCATGTACTTACACTGATTTCATACAGCGAAAGAATAAAGTAGATATGCCTCAAATCCTGAAATTAATTTTAAAGAGCAGAAAAAATCCCGTGATTTTTTAAATAAAAAGTTATTTACTTTTACACAATTTAAACTACTGCACGCACGACGTTGCCAAACTTACATCAATGACATCGGATGTCCAAAGTTGCAAAATACCAATACGCGCGATGTTGCCACGAAGATCCACATTAATATTAACATTTCGTTGCAAGTACATAAATAACTCTACCTAATTCCGACCTTTGGTAATGACGTAACCATAATGATGTATTCTTTCTGTTATCTTACTAATATTATAAAGGCGAAATATTGGATATAGTAACAAACATCATCACGCAAAAACTACTGAACGGATTTTGATGAAAAGTATACGGATAATTGTAAGCCGGGATTAACATATAGGCTACTTTTTTCCCACTAAACAATTCTCTAGGGACCACACGGGTGAAGCCGCTGGTGGAATGCTACTGCTACAATTAACCCAATACCTTTGATATACTGTTGATATATCTGCTACTTTACCCTCTTCCTCATTTTGAAAGTTACCGACAGTAAGGGCAACATTTTCGTAGCATAGCGAAAAACGCGACTTGGGACTTGGGAAAAATGGGACAATCCTTTTCCAAACGGGATGTTTGGTTACATTATATATACCTAATTATCTACTGTTCTAATGAATTTGTTCTTTGTGTCGTTAAAAAAGAATTTATACGAAACAATAAACGTTACTTGATTTGAAATCTTGATGCGTTGTTGAAACTGTTTGTCTCTCTGTTTCATTGTTGCACCGCCTTTTTTTAAAGCTCTCTTCTACAACTCTCCGGTTGACTGGTAGAGAGTGCCCTTATGGCATTAAGTCTGCCATTTGTACATTTTAATTTCTGCAATAAAGCTTAAATAAATAAAGTTCAAAATCAACTAGAGGAATTTAACACATTTTGTTGACCTCACGTACAGTTTCTGTATTTGCACTTATTCAATTCATTAACAAAAACAATAGATCTCGTGTTAATTGGGTTTTATGGTCTAATCAACTCCGTGGTCGAGTGGCTCGTATACTGGTTTCAAGGTACCACCATCTCTGAAGTTCAGGGTTCTATTCCCGGTTGGATCAATGTAGAAAATGACTTTTTCTATATTGTTTTCTTTGTTTCAGATTTCTTTGATACAAGTGCCCTACACACTATACACTATTTTAAACATAGATCGCAGTGAATGAAATTACGAAACATACTAATACATAATTGATTATTGTTTATCACAAATTATTATCTCCGATCGAATTTATTTAATTTCATTATAAAATAAATAATAATAAATAAATATTTAACAACATCACATACATTGCTCAGATTCCAAGATGAGTAGCTAAAGCCCCCGTATTATGGAGTATCTGAGACAACGAAGGTACCACAACACCCAGACCCAAGTCAATATAGAAAAGTTCATTTTCTACATTGACCCGACCGGGAATCGAACCCGGGACCTCAGAGATGGCGACACCTTGAAACCGGCGTGCGACCCACTCGGCTACGTAAGTGTTATTAATGAAAAAGTGTAAACAAACAAATAAACAAAAAACATCCGCTTTGATACAAATATTCTCCATTCTTTCATCAGTTTATAAAATGTCTGTTACTCAATTTCAGTCCATCTTTACTTGTTGATAAAATTTGCAGCTTTTGTCGTTCGTGTGTAATTGCCTTAGCGCTTCGTGCATGCGTGTGAAGCGGGTGTTAATATCGTTTGTCCGTCGACGGAGCAGCGACCTTTTTTGGAAATTTCAAATTTTTTACTGTTAGCCTGATCCGTAAAAACGTGACTCGTCTCATTTTTTTTTTAAATACATTAGCCAATGCAAGTGGGTTAACGTGTGAAAAATAATTTCCGCGAATGACTTCCATTATATGGAGCTGGTTTTCGCCGGTTCCCAGTAAATCCTCTGTCTTTGAAATCCTGAATTTGATTCCGGTTTTTTTTTAGTTTGATAAAAAAATATTGTAAACTCTCTAATTATTAAAAAAAAACTTTATTGAATAAATAAGGGTCGGTGCGTATCTGAAGGAAAACACATAGTGTATTATTAGAACTACCAAAATATATGATATATTTTTCCGTGGCTTGCTTGACGGATCTTCCGCCAGGTTTTGCACCGATCTTAAACATATTCATTGACAAAACAATAAAAAGTTCTTATAGTTATCGCTATGGCTCTGAGTGGTCGCAGCACCGGCAAGTAAAGTGGGAACGCTTTCTGTCCACGTCGTTGTTGTATTACAATACAAAAGATTCGTCACATACGGCAATATTTAGTCCTTAACTAATTAACACTTTAATGTACATTTCCCAGTAAATTTCGACATTGAATTTGTTACAGTAAATCTTGATCTTGATTAAATTCCCCACAGTATGTGTAGTGTAGGCAGGATTAATAACGCAGTCCGTATACATATACAAGACAACCTTTATCTATAGTGACACTTTATGGTTAGTTAACTCGAAAATGTTGGCTAAATTGATAGCATTACGAAACATCACGTCTATTTCAACTCCATCTTAACTGACAATAACACGTCATAATTATGAATCACAACTAAAAACTAGTCAATGAAAGTACTTTACAAAATTAAGCATTCATCTTGAGATGGAGCGATCGTTGCGTTAGCTTGAAAGTGAAAGCTTTAACGCTTAAACTTTAAAGTCTAAAATACTTTTAATTTTCAAGCTTTATATGTGGTAACATTTCTGTCGCAGTACAGATATTTTGGGGATGCATTTATGTTACGTGATTTCTTTGTGTTTTTTCAGCTTTAGCTTACCTGTAAGCGAACGTCTTTTGTTATAAACAAAATGTTATCTTTGTCCTTTATTTTTTTTCTAATGTCACTTGCTACAACTGTTTGGTGGTTTTATTCTAAAAATATTAGACCAGTCAATAGCTTCGAGTATTCTCAAAACAAGATTTTAGGGATTGTAAATTAAATTAAAAAAATATGGTGCCATATTGTAGCATTGTTTATATTACACTTTATAATTAATTAATATGTTCTAGTTGCTAATGGTATTCTGTTGCGCAAACTTGATTAGGTAAATTCTATAAATAAAATAAAACAGAAATAAACTTAATAAATTACAGTTTATGAGGCTACAATTAATAATATCCAATACGGCAAGCAAATTACTGAAACTGTTTTTCGATTATTATTTACCCACTGAATTGCAGGATAAATAAAAATATTTGTACAATCTTAGCTTATAAATGTTTTCTTTAAGTTTTCTTTATTTTAACCCAGTATTAAATTAGGTTTTAGTGTAAGCCTCCGGCTGCATTTGCAGTCGTTAATACCCTCCAATCCGCATTGGCCCGGCGTGGAGGGTCATGGCCCATCCTCCTTAATCATCCATAAGGAAGGCCTTAGGCCCTGCAGTGGGGACGTAAAAAGGCTGGTGATGATAATGATGATGATGTAAGCCTCCGTGGTAATAGAAATGCTATTTTATTTTAAATATTTTTTTGTTTACCTGTTTAGCCAACCTAGATTAGAATTAGATTTTCTGATGGTTCTTTTATTGTTTCAACAGCAAAAGATAACTGTTGAAAATATCTTTACCTTTCGTATGATTACGTTATTTAATTTCTTAGTACCTGGGTGACCGAACTTTGCTCGTTCGTTTTTGGTAAATTATTTGTTAAATTCGTTTATGGTAAATTAAAAATTTATTATCTCAAGGTTTTTAGTGCTTGTGGAATGCACTCTAAGTGTCGGTTTTAGCTGAACTCGTTAACACTCACCAATCCGCACTGGGCCCGCATTGTGGGTGGTCCATGCTGTCTGTTAGCATTATAGTTTTCTTGTGCCCCAGCAGTGGGCAAATGTAAACAGTTAAAAATTTTAGAACTATCAACTATAAATAGAAAAAGTGATCTACCATGATTTACGAGCTGATAACTCAATAAAAACACTTTTTGTCTTTCACGAGCAATTATTAGTAGCTAGATTGAATATTACCTATCGATCTTCATTAACGGTTCGATTAATCATCGATTATTATAATATACCTGAATTTAATTTGTATTTCCATATAATTGAACTTCTCTTACGATATGTTTTTGTATTCATCATTTATTACAATATTTATGGTCATTAATAGAAATTAAGATGTTTGAAGTAAATTAATATTTTTACGGAAAACTTTTATAGTAAAGAACGAATAATAAAATATTCAAAAATCTGGTGTCAATTATTAAACTAAAAATCAAGAAAAATTGCCGCCTTGCCATGTAGAAAAGGTAAAAATTAAATCTTTATTTATGTTGTAAAAATAATCTTTTTATAGGGGCGTTTGTTGTGATTTTTTGCCTTGCTATATTATAGTGTTGACAGACCAATAAGCAAGGTGGATTGTTTACTCGCCATGGTCCTGCCAGGGTTTTCCGGACACCGTGGGTGGTCCCATCACAGCACTTAGCGTTCTAACAAAAAAATCACTACCAAAAAATATGAAAATATCACACCATTAGATGGAAGCAATAACGTGGATACGACGTTGAATAATATTGATCGGATCCAGTGTTGTTAGAAATGAAAAACACCAATAAATAAAAAAAGAAATGAAGATAATGGAAAATATGCAATTTAAATCACTTATCTCATGTAAAACATTAGAAATACTTGAGGTCTTCCAAATAATGATATGTAAAGCAGTGGCGTTTGTTTAATCCTAGATAGCTAAAATCCGTCGATCGAAGGGTAGCGCAAAGAAATTAAACGTCGCGTACAAACGTGTTATTGTGGCTAGCCAACTCAGTCGCCGAAGAGATCGTTGCAGTGGTGTACGCAATAAATAGGTGAGTTTTTTAGTTTTTGAGATACTTGATTTATTCCTGTCGTTTCAACGGGTGGTTTACTTTATCGTCAATATTTTTACTAAAGTACGCGCGATTATTTTTTACTGAATTTGTGATTGTTTTTAGATTAACATCACGACTTCTTGGAAAGAAGTTGAATTACTAAATGATTTTATGAAAATTCTGCATTTTCAACCGGTAGAGCCCGGTTTAAGGACAATATTGGAAAAAATAACGATGCCAAGCCAATTGAAAGAGAACATCATCCAATTATCCAGCAGTTAAAACATCATTCAACTCTTCTTCAAAGCCATGAAAACAGAGGTGAGCCATCAACATCGAGATCTGGATCTATGATTTTTTCCGACCCGAAACTTGATAGTGCACCATTTCCTTGCGTAGACCATACGCTCCGTGAGGCCAGAATACTATACTTCTGACATTTTTTTGTTCTTTAATTTAAATTTTGGCTTTTGAAAACGTTTCCGACCTATCGTAGTATAATGTGAATGAATTTCAAAAGACATTTTGAAATTTTGTGCAGTAGTTTTTCTAGCGTATTATATTATCATGATTTTGACGCTCCGTGATGCTGGCGGCCAGGGCAATGGACAACTGCCATCATTTGCCCCAACCCTTTTTCCTAGGTTCAGCTCTGTCATCTCTTCATACTTCAGTTGTATATCAAATGAACAAAACTTCAAAAATCACTTTGTCCCTGGTACTCTAAGATTCCAACTCAGAGTACCAGGGACAAAGTGGATATTTTAAGCATTTTTCATTTATAATATTTTCCAGTACAGCATTGTAAATGCAAAATATAAAAACTTAAAAAAGGCTGTTGATTTTTAAATATACACAGTTATATAGTAAACAAATATGTTTATATAATTAGAAATAGTCTTTATCAGTGTGTCTGCTTATATCAGGACATAGTATCCGTGCCATAGCTACACTGATTTAATAATTTGATTAATTCGCGCCTTATCCATATTATGATTGCCGCCGACCATATTTGTTTTCCTAGGTCAGGTACGGTGCGCGAGCGCACAGGTACGTCTTCCCCACCCCACCTCTTCTCAGAGCTGGCTTTCAGACGATAATGAAACAACATTTCATCTTAACGACGACGTTAAAACGTGCCTAAACTAAAATTTCTCGAAAAGAAAAAACAAGTGTATATGTAATGTGTTTCAAGGAAATGATATGTGTGAGATATACTCTATGATTTGTAGCAGTAGGTAAGTTTTTTATACAAAGAAACCTTAAAAAATATGAATAAATTATATAGCTAATTACGCACATTTAAAGATTTGTTTTCGTACATTGACAACTTTCATATTTCTGTCAGGTTTACCAGAAGGTCGCTCTCACTACGCAAATCCTACCTCTTACTGGGTGTAATACTAGTATTTGTTCTATTAATAGAATTGCTGCAGTAATATCATATCATTTGCGTTGTACTCATAAAAAAAAACACAGAGCCGTGAAACTTTGACAGCAACTTGCAAAAAAAGAGGCAAGAGGCAAAAATTAAAATAAAACTAATCAAACAAAAAGTCGGAAAATACGTTTATTCCTGCTGTGCTTTCATAATTTACCGAATAAGCTTGGATCGAATGAAGCAAAATGCACACGACAAGGATTTAGAAAATTTTAAGCCAAGAAAAATGAAGTTCACATTTAGTTATAATTAATCAGAAAATAAAATATGTCAAACAGCACAATTTTTTTAATATTATCAACGTTATTTCTAGATGGTTATTACAAGCGTGGTTAACACTTAAGGGTAACAGACACAATATCTCCATGTGCCGTCATTGTCCCACGCGTCCCCACTCATTCAATACAGGGAATGTTTGCGGGCACTTTAAAAAACAATTAAAGTTATACCACAGCCCCGATCGACTGAATGATTTGCGTGGCAACTTTTTGAATTACACCGTCATAGAGAGGGTTATTTATTTTGTGATTTAGTTTTCTATTCCGTCTATTATAAATAATTACAGGAAATATAGTGCAGATCTATGACATTCTTGCTTTTTTAATTAAATTGAGCAAAATTTTGTACCTTAGTTTTTTGTTGCACGCAGCGTAAACAATTGGTGCAAAAAATATTTAATTTCTTCTGCCCATTTATTTTAGTAATCAGTCAATTTATAAAAGGAATAGCTTTCGTTATGTAAATTTCGCAAAGGTCGGTCACAGGATAGTTGACTAAAAAATTATTATCTCTTGAACTCCTCCGTGCTTCGGAAGGCATTTAGGGAGCAACGACTTAACGTGCCTTTCGAAGCACGGAGGAACTCGAGATGATAAATTTTTAATCACCTATTCTATGATATGCCCTTGCGAAATTTATTAACTACCGTATCGCAGACAGAGCGCGCTAACCACTGGGCCATCGAGATCCGTAATTATTATATTTAATCAATTTCGCATTCATAATGATTTACTAATAAATATCTATTAAAGAAAACTGTCCAGATAGGTACGCCGTGTACCCATCATCAGCATCACCCATCAGTACCCACATAAAACATATTTTAATAAACTAAACTATTTTAAAAACACCGACCCGTGCCGTGTAAAACAGTTGAATATCGGCCGCCGTGGGCATAATCCTGGCCGCAAATCCCGCACAAGTGGGCACCCCAGGGAGGCCTGGGAACTATATTGCTAATGCCGTGTATCGGCGGCTTAAGTTGTCCCGCTCTGCCCTACATGTTAACTGCTCAGTGATTTGCGGTTATTCATTTTAAAAGGTAATAATTGTTTAGTTACGAAAGAGTTTATCTGAGACATTATGCTTAATACTTCATGTTAATAGAGTTGAAATCCTTATTATAAATTATAAATTAGTTACGAAAGAGTTTATCTGAGACATTATGCTTAATACTTTATGTTAATATAGTTGAAATCCTTATTATAAATATATATACGAGTATAACGATATAAAATACCCAAAAGGGTCTTTAAAGTTATACATTCACTAAATTTCGCCTAATTTTGCATTTGCTTTGTTACTTTCCACAATTATGTAAACTTGTTTTACGAGTAGATTGCTCAACCAAGATTTAGGTGTATTATATCAGTATCAACAGCCCATTAATGTGGGGACATTGGGGACTCGAAGATGGATGGAATCGAAGAGGGAGTATAGGCCATGGCCTATACTCCCTCTTCGATTCCATCCTTTCTTTCTTTCGCGGTTCTTTCCATTCCTTCGATTCTTTCGCGGTTCATGAACCGCCACGCGGACCCAGTGTAGATTGTGGGTATTAACGACTGCAGATGCACCCAGTACCAACGGTTTAGCTTGTCTTCTGAAGCACTGTATATTATATACTTTTGTATATTTCAGTTGTTAAATTAGTCAGTTATTTTTGCTAGAAATAGCTTAAGTATCGTTTAAATGATTTTCTTTCCTTTCTTCTTTATTTCAATTAGCAATAACATTATGTCCTTTACTTTTCCAACATCGAAAGTATTTTACAGGTACCTATCATATTTTTACAAGATCTTACACAAACATTTAGGCTAAAAGGAGAACTTTTTTTTTGTATGGAGGCTGGTACTTTATTCAAATTATCTCTAACCAAGCATAAAGTATATATTAAATTACGTTCCAATTTATGCTGTGAATTCATCTATTTGAAAAATGTGGAATCATTATTTTTATTTGCTATTTGTTTTTTATTTTAGACATCTAAATGTAAGATATTTGAAGCAAACGGTCCGTAGCTTATTACGAGTACGATAGATATATATTAAACAAATTATTAATACGATTTTCACAATATTATTACCTATATGATTCGTCCAGACGACGCTAAGTTATAATGAAGTTCCTTGTGGTAATACTCAAAACAAGCAAATCCTGAAAGTGACTAAAACGGGGGAATTTTCAGGTCTGAAACTTTGATGAAAGATGGAGGAGTCTAGGTGCTATGATAATTTTCTTTATAGTGGTTAGAATTTCTCGGAATATATTACCAAAAAAAAAACATTCTCTTTTGTTAATCTACACAGATAGAAGCTAGTTACCTAATAATATTGATAACTTCTTATAGATAAAAAGAGTCCCACGTTCTCTGTACTCCAATTATCTTACAAGTGGTATAATACAACGAGATTAGTTTCGCCCACGGGTACAAATCAATTCAGCATCATGCCCACTTAATAAAATACGCGGTCCCACTAGTCTTACCATGGGAAAATCGTCAAGGGATGCTTATAAAATCCCCCCGATTAATAGAAAAAATGGACATTACAAAAGTAAATAATTAAATATTCTATGGGCAATTGTCTTTGAGTATCCTGTTCAATAGCTGACAATTTCATCTTCAAGATTTCTTTCTACCGATACGACTTAAAATTAAAAGGAGACCCAAAGGGCCTACTCTACAGAAAATAAATTTTCTGAAATTTCATTTCTGTAAAACAGAATGTTCATATTAAATACCCTTTGAGGTGTTCATATTTTATTTTCCATTAGTTCACCGCTTTTCGAAATAAGTCTTTCATATTCCATATACAATATTCTCTTAAAGAAATATTCAATGTATCAGTATACATATTGTGGACTATTTTTACCAACTTCAAAATCCAAAGGGAGGAAGTTATATGTTTGACGGCGATGTATTTTTTTATGTATGTTCACCGATAAGGTCGCCAATCGTTTTTTAAACCGATTTTCAAATTTTTTTTCTTTTATTCTACAGCTTAATGGACTGAGTTTTTCTTTTATAACAAAACAAAATACGCATTGCACCAAATATCACCCAAATAATTAGTTAATATAGTGAGACATGGCCAATTCCACCTAAAAAAAAAAACATAAGATTGCGTATTTGGAATTCGTTCAAAATCCAAAAGGAGAATTTTCTTAGTTCATGAAGTATGGATATTTCTTTATAAAAGTAGGTATTTTAATCGATGTCTTATGGAATTGTGAACCAATAACTTTCAAACTAGCTGTTTCCTTGCGACTTCGCTTTCGTTAATTATTATATATTGTCTATGTCCAACGTTTATTAAGTAGCTTCCTAAAGATGAAAGACTTTCCAATAGTCCAATAGTTTCGGAGTCTAACCAATGCAAGCAAACAAATCTTTCCTCTTTATAATATGACTATAGAATTATAAAAACATATTGACAAGGAAATAAAATCTTCTTTTCTTAGACTTTCACTATGTTGAATATATTGGGTTGGCACAAAAGTAATGAGACACACTAGAAAAATCTATAACATTTCCTCTTTAAAATCAATTTTTTCGATAATATTCTAGAATGTTGTAGAACATTCTAGGTACTTCTGGTGTAGGGTATATAAAGCCGCGCTCGCGATTTGTTTAGTCAGTTTGAAGAAAAATGGACGAGCGACAAGTTCGAACACTATACTTATACGAGTACTTGTTAGGCCACAGTGCGCGGGCTGCGGCTGACAATATCAACAATGCATTAGGCGCTGGAAGTACGAGCCATGCGACGGTGTCCCGATGGTTTGACCTTTTTAAATCAGGAGACAGGAGCCTTGAAAGTCAGCCACGCTCAGGGCGACCACCCGCAGTGAATGATGACGATTTCCGCCGCGAACTGCAGTTGAATCCGGATGCTACCACTCGTGAATTAGCGGAAGCACTTAAATGCAGTCACCACGCCGTGGAACACCATCTGCATGAGCTTGGTTATCGAAAAGTTTTGGCTCGGTGGGTACCGCACATCCTTACAGACGCCAGTCGTGCAGTCCGTGTCGCTATCTGTCAGTCACTGTTGCTGTGACCCCGACGTAAAGAGTTTTTGTCAGATCTGGTTACTGGAGATGAATCATGGATTTATTACGAGAACGATGCCTCGAGAAGAAACGCCACCAACTCAACCGAAGCCGAGTCAAAAGAACCGCCGAAAAATTCTGCTTTACTGTTACTCTGGGATGCGCAAGGCATACTGTTTTATGAGCTATTACACAATGAAACTATAAACGCTGACAAATATTCAACCCAGCTTACCAAATTATCTGCCGCTATCAAGAAAAAACGACGAAGACAAGTCAATGTAGTTTTACTGCACGATAACGCTCGACCTCACGTCGCATCTGTGGTTCGCCGGCAGTTGGAGAACTTGGGCTGGGAGACGATACCCCACCCACCTTATTCCCCAGACCTCGCCCCATCAGACTATCATTTGTTTAGAGCCCTGAAACAGCATTTGCGGGGTAAACAATTTAATGATTTCTCTGACGTAGAGGAGGAGTTGAACAACTTTTTCGAGGCACAGCCATCAGAGTTCTGGGCAAAAGGCATCCAAACTTTGCCGGATCGTTAGCAAGAAGTCTTAGATACTAATGGTAATTACATCATTGACTAAACTTTTTTTATTGTAATAATAATAAAAAAGTAAAAACTTAAACCAAGTGTCTCATTACTTTTGTGCCAACCCGATATTTATTATATAGATATTTAATATTTTTTGTATTACCTACCTATTATTAAAATATATCAATATTACTAAAAATCATGATATAAAAACGTAAAAAACAATAGAACTTTTCCTGATTTAATGAAATATGATAAAATAATCCCACTTTTCAAGGCAGGCGACAAGTCTGATCCCAGTAATTTCAGACCAATATCTATACTACCAGCGCTTAGTAAAGTATTTGAGAAAATTATTTATAATCAACTGCTTGCACACTTTTCGTTAAATAAATTACTTCATAAAAATCAGTTTGGTTTTAGCAGAGGTAAATGTACCACCGACGCTGGAATTGCACTTCTGAGAGATATCTAAGATGCTTGCATTCGACTGCGTAATTAATGAAGCGAAATCTGCAGGGGCACCCATTACTATGGGCGTCCCTCAGTGATCGATATTAGGACCATTGCTTTTTCTAATTTACATTAATGATCTTCCTCACTTTACAAAGAATTTGTGCGAGACAGTGTTATTTGCTGATGACACCTTTTTCGTGTTTAAAGTTAAGAGGAGTAATGATTGTTTTGATGATGTAAATGATGCTCTCGACAATATTCTACAGTGGTTTGATAGTAATAATTTAAAGCTTAATTCAAATAAAAAAAAATGCATAAAGTTTGCATTACCTAATGTGAGGCATGTTAATACACTTATAAATGTAAATAGTGAAATAGTTGAGTTGGTGGAATCGACAAAGTTCCTTGGTATCGCACTAGATTCCCGACTGCAATGGGATCCTCATATTGATAATTTGTCAAGTAGATTGAGTTCTGCAGCATTTGCTGTTAAGAAAATTAGACTCTTGACAAATGTTGAAACGGCAAGATTGGTATATTTTACTTATTTTCATAGTGTAATGACGTATGGTCTATTGTTGTGGGGTTTTGCGGCTAGCATTCAAGATATTTTTATTTTACAAAAGAGAGCTGTCCGCGCTATATATAATTTACGGTCTAGAGATTCTCTTAGAGAAATATTTAAAGAAATAAATATTTTGACTGTTGCCTCTACATACATATATGAAAATATTATGTACGCAAGAAAAAATTATGATTCCTTCACAAAAAAAAGTAGTGTTCATAATCTTAACACAAGAAATAAATATAAACTTGCCGTTCCAAGCTTCAGACTTCAGAAAACCAGAGCATCATTTCTGGGTAAATGCATTGCTATGTACCACAAAAAGTATAAGTTCCACAAAAAGTTGACCTACCCATAAATAAATTTAAAATTCATGTAAAGAACATACTTATGAGTAAAGGCTATTATAAAATTGATGATTATTTTAAGGATCGCAATGCATGGAATTAATAGCCTTCGCTTTGTTCTATAAAGACTAATTATATGTTCAACCTATGTCCCTTTCTGACAGACTTTGAAAATTGTATTTATTATTGTGATAATACATATTATTTTGGTAATGACATGATTTATGTAAATGTCATTACATATGATAAAAAGCTGGTAAGTTTCTTTCGCTTGTTCTTCTTGTCAGCTAAAAGACGTCCTGAACAAGTGGTAGGGGAAAAAATTTTTTTGGACGATTCAAAAGTGCTTGTAATACCCTACTTGAATAAAGATATTTTCATTTCATTTTCATTTCTTTCTATTTTTAGTAATTATTAGTTATTAGAGCAGCAAAATATATACATCATCTAATTTCACCTGACTATCACGGTTCACGTGAGACAGCCTGACGTACAGACAGACAGAATTAGAATAGGGTCCCATTTTGACTCTTTGGGTACGTACCCCTATAGAGTTATTCCAAATATATCTTGTATAGAATCATAAACTACACTCAAATTGTTCAAAATGCATGAGCCTTATGAATAGTAGGTAGGTACTTATCTCAAAAAAAGATTAAAGGTTCTCTTATAAAAGTATATAACTGACGTCCAGCAACCCACACTTCTCTAAACACCTCGTTACCAGCTACCGGAATAAAAACAACCTTTGGGGGTGCATCTAATTAAAGGGGGGGGGGAAGGTTACACGGTAGCCGTGGCGTTAAGTGGTCCTTACAGTAAAACCATCATAAACTTGTGGCTTCGCATAACATGCATACACAAAAGGCATTATAGCGAGAGAGCATCGTTATATTTCTTCTATATATATATATATATATATATATATATATATATATATATATATATATATATATATTTATATATATATATATTTGAAACTTAAACCTTATAAAGGGATAATATGAAAGCGGTTAATATTTATTACAGCACCTTAAACTTTTATTTTGTACAGGCATTGGTAATTTTTGATCCTTAAATAAGTTAGATGGTTATGACCGTCGTGAAAGGCACAGTACTGGTTTATTTTATTTATTTACACACATTTTACAATGACAATAAATATTATTTGGATTATCTGAAAAATATATAATTTCAGAGACTGAACACAGATATCATCACTGGAGTAAAAGTATACCAAAGTGTCTGTTCTTGCTGTTATATGTTATCTTATTTTTTAGCCATCACGTATATTAAACTTTTAACCGACTGCAAAGGAATGTTTACCCTTTTCGCGCGTATCTTGGTATTTATGCAATATTATTTATTCCTTCATATCTTCAAAAGCGCTGAACGGATTCAAATAATTGAGGTTTAGTTAGATTTGTCTTGTAGCCCAAGTGTTTTTAGATAGGTAACGTTGAAAATATCAAATATGGCGTCTGTGCGATGCCATTATATTTAATGATATTTTTTTTAAATTCAAATTAATATATGAAATAAATAAAAAAACATAGAATATAATACAATATAATATGGGTATCGAAATAAAGGGCTC
The DNA here is from genome assembly GCA_918026875.4 of Diatraea saccharalis. Taxonomy (NCBI): domain Eukaryota; kingdom Metazoa; phylum Arthropoda; class Insecta; order Lepidoptera; family Crambidae; genus Diatraea; species Diatraea saccharalis. The sequence goes on along the minus strand of OU893333.1, from coordinate 19,238,108 downwards.
AATACAAGGATTCTAAAAAAGTATATACCATGATTATCATTACGGTATTACTAATAAAAATAACAACGATAAATTTTAAAAATATGGACTTTGTTCTTTCACTTTTTGAGCCAACCTGGTAAATTGTCTTACTTAAGAAATTTATATAAAATTACAATTAAAATAAAACAAAAAATAATAACAACTAATTGAAAAGGCCGGAACGAGATAAAAAAATATGCAAAATCATACATTATATGTAGTCGGAGGCATGGAATTGAATAATAAGTCAAATCATTCTGTTTTTGTACATGCTTTCGAGTCGAACAGTAATAACATGCAGTCGAAAGCTTCGAATGCATGTTATATATAATGTTGCATATTTATAGTATGTTTATACTTAATTCATAAAAAATATTACTAAGAAATTTATTTATTTACGAGTGCTTTGAATTTATTTGCAGTTAAGTATCAAATAACAGACTAAAATACGTCGACGACACATTTGTCTAATTTTTGTAACTGAAATGTGTATTGTTACAGATTATACTCAACAAACGTTTATTTGATAACCCCTCGCCAGTTTCACTTGTGTCTGTACGGACCACCCGTAGTTCGGAGCACTCTTGACGCAGTAGCCTGCCTCCCGGGTACTATAAGCACCATCTAGACCTCTCAACCACCGGCATGCTACCGATAACCGAGCCAAATATCCTTGAACTAAGATAGGTTTTTAACATAGAAATCTAAAATAGTAATATCTGATAGCTACGGTTGAATCGTGCCTGCGGGACCTAATTAGCTTAGACTAAGATAAATTTTAACGTGACTGGCGTGCATAGACTATAAAACCATTTTTGAAAAGTTGCTGCAAGAACCCAGGTAGGCTATCAAATTACATTCGCGAACTTCGATTTAATATTTTATTCGATAATGTGAAAAGTAATTTATTTAGATATTTTGACAAAATTACGTACTTTTTGAGATATAACATTCGTTACCTTGGTCAGTTGGAAAATTTGTAGAATTTTCCTATAATTTTTCATATAAATGTGATATTTTTATAGAGTAAATGAAATCTTAAACAAAATATAATTTAAAAATATATTCTAAATAGCCAAGGTAAGGTTGATCAACGCCATTATTTTAAGTCATCTATAAGAAACTTGGATGGTCACTACCGAGAACGTTTTTATATAATATAGTTAAAAGAACATATCGCCTAAAATCTAAAGGACCTCAAATAACAAAAAAAAAGTTAATATAAATCTTATCTGTATGATAACAACCTACCCCAAAGCGTGCGTAGATTCACCGCCATCTTATTTGCCTAGGCGATTCTTGTACTATCACATTTGTCTAGTCAATTAAATGAACATAAACAATTTGTGGGTGGCCTTCAAGCTTCCGTGACTTGCGCTTTTGGTTCGCTAGAAAAAGACAAAATGCCGATTCTGAATGGTGCCCTCGCGTGGAGTGCCCACTCAATACTTTTTTCTTCGATAGTTATGTTTTAAAATAAGCGTCAATCTATAAAGCAGTAAAATACAAACGATAACGTACATTTTAAGGGTAAATGCCACTTTATTTCAATAGAATTGGTTTTTAAAGTAAATAATTACTGATGTTACAAGTCCTACGTATTCTTTTTTTTTAATTTAATTTAATTTATTATATGGTTTACCAACATTCGGTTACACAATAAACTTACGTACTAAAGATTGTAAAAAGATGTATCACATGCATGTATGTAACGAACAATAACAAGTAAACATCGCATGCTTAGAACAAACAAATAACTATTATTCTCTTAACTAAGGTGTACGAAACAACTTTTGATTAATATTCAATTATTAATATACTTGAACCATTAATTGATATTAAAATTAAACCACTTAACATAGTACCACTCTAATAGTACAATTACAAGTGTTACCTGAGAAGCTCGGTGGCGTAGTGGATTAGCGCCGCGGCCCGTGATCGTAGTCGTAAAGCAACTTTCACAAGGGTCGGTCACGGGATGGGTGACCAAAAAATTATTATCTCGAGCTACTCCGTGCTTCGGAAGGCACGTTAAGCCGTTGGTCCCGGCTGCATTTGCAGTCGTAAATACCCTCCAATCCGCATTGGGCCAGCGTGGAGGGTCATGGCCCATCCTCCTTAACCATCCATAAGGAAGGCCTGAGCCCCTGCAGTGGGGACGTAAAAGGGCTGATGATGATGAAGTGTTACCTATTGAGGGCATTGTTTCCATGTCTCAAACAAAATCGATTTGATCCTGGCAAATGTGTCACCATGTACAACACATCAATGATGCTGTTGTTTTCGTTTAGGAGTCTACAAAGTCTTGAAGATGATAACTCTTGGTCATATTCTTTAATGGATGATTTTTTACCTATATCATTGGTGGATTTTACAGTTAACTGCTATTGATAAATTAAGGGGTTGAACCCCTTTTTACAAACGATGACGAAACAATCAATAGCGCGGTTAGTGACAATATGAAATGAAAACCTAATATACTTAGCTGGCAAGAAGTATAAAAAAGTCATTTTAAGCTCTAGTTACCTACTTCATTTTAAGATGTGGACTTATATGTGAAACTATAATAAATGCGAAATTTTGTGAGAATTGCTGTTTGCATGTATAAATGTTTGTTGATTCTGTTTATTACTCTTTAAAGCAGAAACTACTAAACTGATTTGGAACAAATTTCGTATTAGGGTAAATATAAGCCTGGATTTTTTACCTGACGTTTAGTGGGACAAAAAGGATCCTATAAGTTATTATAGGATCCTTTTTGTCCCACTAAACGTGTGCTCGAGCGAAGCCGCCGGCTGAAGTCTAGTGTGAAAATATTGAAAAAAAAAGAATGATCCATCCACCAATAAAGAACTAAAAACTAGATCAAAGCATCGTTCCCCTAATTCGTCAACATCACTGATATACCAGGGATAATTAATTAAATTAAAACCAAATAATAAAAAAAAATAGCGCGTGGCGGACACTACGCATCACTCTACTGGTTACGGTTGAACGGTTTTTGAACGTACGCACCCACCAACAACGTTCCCGCGTAAATATTTTTCTCTTCCCGCCATTTTATTTCTTTTCCATTGAAACAAAGATTTGTGCATTTTAATTTTTTGCGTTATCTATTTTCATTAGAATTTATTCATTACGAAATTCACAATTGAAAACTAACCTCATAGGGCCACTCAGGTCAAAAGTGAATCAGTCTGCAAATAAATAAGAGTTTGTTAATTTATAGAAATGATCACCTGATACTGATTGCATTTAAGTATTAGTGTCTAAATTTTCTTCAATTAAAAATAAAATTTTGTTTGATGGAAAAATGTTAGTTTGGTAATTAAAAAAACAGATTTTATAATAACAAAATATTTATGTGAAAATAATAATTAATGGTGTTAGCAAAATTCTAGAGACTGAATAAGGAAATTACCTACGTTTTTGTGGGGACTATTAAATTTAAGTACGAACATTTATTTTTAAAAAAATAAAAATAGTTATTCTGTGGGCCTTTACAACCAATCAATCAATCGTAAACAATGTAGATCTTTGCTTTAAAAGTTAGAGCAACAATTGGCAACTATATATTTGTATAGATTTGGTACTAACAATAATTTGTCGCATTCTAATATAACAAAAACACCAAATCCTTAACCGTAAACAATTACATAGTGATGACAAAAAAATTTCACGCATTGCAGGGAGATCATCGAAAAGTCAAAACACCTGGTGACTGCGCAAAGCACCGGTAAGCATATTACAGGCTCATCCCTTCACAAGCTACCCTAACGACACTACCTGGATGCACCCTCTTCCCTCCTAACTCCCACGTAACCCTCCCATTAAAATAATACTTGTAAAAATATAATTATAATCGTATGCGCACGCCAGAACTTCCGCTTTGTATTATCTGTGGTTCCCAATTATTATTAGGGGGCATCATTCCCTTGCGTCATGCCAGTAAATTTAGAAAAAAAGTATAACAGTAACTTTGACAGCCCGCGCTTTTTAATGTTGCCAGTATTTAATACGTAATTTGTACGGACGGTTTTTTTGTGATAAGCGTGTTTGGAGGGTGTTTGATTGATTAATATAAGCGTGCACAATGCAGATAGGTGGTGGCTAACTGCGTAGGATGATAAAGGGATAGTGACGGTTAGAATACGTGTTGCGGATATTGCTACTTATTTGGTTTGTTAGCTGTTCACCACGGCAAACTTTTTGGTGATACTTAGTTATGTTAATTTACAAAGAATTCTTCCTTGATATTTAAATAAAAAAAAATTGAACAAAGTTTATTAGAAATATACTTTATCGAGATGACAGCTTATTACAAATACAAACAAACTTGCTACGCGGCCATACGAATTGAGCTCGGTCTCGGTCACGACGGTGCATTGCATTATGTAATAATTGTGCAATTATTTTTATTGATATAAGTAGGATAATAACTTCCTGCTTAAACTTGTGAAATCTTTATTCCTTGTGAAGAAATAATTATTCTAGTACATATGTGTTCAATAATATTATCGTAGATAGGAGAAATTCACGGTTAACTATTAGCTATTTTCGAAGTTATTTTTGTTTATAATCAAATGTTATTAAATATTTTAAAACCAACGAGGCCGATTCGAACAAACATACTTTATAAGAGTTATCTCTTAAATTCTATTTTTTATTTCACTTGTTTAGATCAGTAGCTCAATCCAGGAAGGTCAAAAAAGTGTTAGCGCACATTTAAGGAAAATCTTTCTCTACAATTTTGGGTTTAATAGAAGTAAAGCACAATTAATAAAAACCTTGAGCCCTTCTAACTATGCCAAATAGTTATTCTCCACTATTCAATAAATTAAAATTATTAATATATTTAAGATTCAGAGATCAAAAACGCCAAATATGATCATTTTACGTAAAAATCACAGTGGAAATGTAATTAGGCCCTTAAAGGATTCAAAACTAGAAAAGTCATGTTCTATTCTAGAACAAGAATAGGTACATACCTAGAGTCGTTTGCTTTAATACAAAGATTGTTTTTTTTTTGTTCTTATCTGCAATCAGTCTCGAACTATAAGCAGATCCGTTCCCTGGCTTTCATTATGTACAGGAAGCTCCTCAGTAGGAGGTTCCTCGTCCCTCACCATCTATTGCCAAGATTTTGTATGTCATGGCGTCGTAGTCGTTTAATGTAGATGATCGTCGCTAACTCGGTAGCTAGGTCGTTTGGATGATTTTCTAGTCGCGTTATATACTTATTTCCTGTCAGCTTCAATTCCTCTTTGACAGTTCTTATGTTCAGAGCTTTATGGATCTCAGAGTTAGTGATAAACCGTGGTGCATTTGAAATAGTTCGCAGGATGCCATTTTGCATCCTAATACTAAGATACTACAAAGATTTAAAATTAATAATATTATTTTTTTAAGCGAGTTGCAAGTTTAATTCATTTCTACATATAGAGGTATATCGTCCGCAGGTGTGGCAGAATGGGCCGACTGAAATGAACAATAATTTAATATTAGTATTAAATGCATACTCATTGCCGATTCGTAATTGCACGCTAATGATGCATGATATAAAATTATTTCTTCATTGTACACAAAAACGAGTACTTAAAACAATGTTATCCCGTTGGTGTAAAGCAGAGCTTATTTAACTCGCTTCATATTTTACGTATTTAATAGTCAGATTTTAAGATAACAGCTAAGATATATAACTACATTTAACTCATACAAATTAATAGGACATCTCAGGCCAATTCTATGTTTCCTCAAAATTCGAACCGTTCTTATAAATTTGTTAGAATCAAATAAGTGTAGACTATCTTTGCATCAGCGACAGTGTCAGGTCCTGCCTCATCTGCATCATTAATTATCGAAAAATGCATTTCTTAGGAAGTCTCATTAGCATTTCGAAAATAGAAGAAGTTTTCGGAAATATAGAATAGACTTTCAGATGTCATGTTAAGTCGTAGGAGCAGTTACTATCTTTATACCTGCGGCTACTATAAGTTCTTTGTATGATAATAATTATAATTCATGCATTTCCTGATTGTCATTTGTCATTGACGTATTAACAATTTAACGCATAAAATGGAATGCGTTGGGAGCAACGGGCGGTCGCGCACAGGTGGAGCCTTAATCAAATTATACAAATTGCAACATACAATATTCAATGACTAGGGACTGGGATGGTGGAATTAAAAAGCTTTTTATACTAAGCCGACAGATGTTGTACTCTGAAACTTTTATTTAATAAGTAGTAGGTTCCACAGATACAATCGCATTCAGTATTTCCCAAGTATTATGCAGTTCTATGTTTTTTTTTTAATTTTCTTCACATAATCGGAATGTTCTGAAACTTCAGTGATTTAAGAGTTGATTAAAATTTGTATTTAATGTCAAAATAACGTCATTAACGTACGTCCTAATGAAGTTGGTGATGGTATAGTTAGTAACATTTTATTAGTACTACGCAGGGTATAAGAATATACAAAAAGTATCTATTTATTAGTAAAAGTAACATTCGAACTAGTGGCCTTAAATGTAAGTATAGCTAACTATTTATTCTGTGTACCTAACCAAAAGTGTTTATTCTCATTCCCTTAACATACGATACAATATGACCCTAGAACAGTTCGCGTAGAATAAGAGTAGCCCGGTGGCGAAGTGGATAAGCACCGCGGCCCGCAATAGTTATTGTTAAGCATCTTTCGCAAAGGTCCGTCACGGGATCGGTGACCAAATAAATTATCACGGACTACTCCGTGCTTGGGAAGACACTTTAAGCCGTTGGTCCTGGCTGCATTTTTAGTCGTTAATACCCTTCAGTCAGCATTGGGCCCGCGTGGAGGGTCATGGCTTATTCTCCTTGACCATCCACTGGAAGGCCTGAGCCCTTGCAGTGGGGGCGTAAAAGGGCTGATGATGATGACGATGGAGTATTTCTATCAATTAGAAAGCTCTAATCGCCCAAAAAGAGATTAGCGTTAAATTTATGAAAATACATTGACCGGCGAAATAAATATGAGTTAAGTAATAATGCTAGTAATTAACTGGAGGCCCAGGTCCGACCGTCCATCGATGTAAAAAGGCGATTGGTTTGCGTTCAATTTGTCGCGCACTGCGGTCTACATGAATATTTTACTACTTCGTTTGCGGTGAAAGGACGTAAAATCAAAAATAATAGTTATAATAATCAAGTCCATTACATCGTTTACTGAAACTAAAGTATGCAGGTTTGATATATTTTTTTTTAATCTGTATAATAGACGAACACTTTTTTTAATACAAAATTAAAACAATTCCAATAGAAGGTACCTAAATAACATAAATAGCTGCAAATTTATCACAAACTTCAATAAAATATTTAAGCGTATAAGTAGTAATTAAAATCATTTGCTAGCGCAGGCGAAAAAAAATGACGTTGAAAATAAATAACATGTATCGCTATCCATAAAATTCTGTATCGTTTCACGAAATACCTACTGTGTTTTGTGGATGCTATAGTGACCCCACTACATACAGTCAACAGCACGTCAGATAATACAAAACTGTAAATTTTGATTTTAATAAACCTTAATCTATTGCGCGTAGTGTTCAAAATTAATTGTAGAAATTTGACATATTGTGGTTATCTGAGGCACCGTCGGATGTACAACAATAGTCGGTACTTCGAGGCAAATAATTAAAAGTTCTAATGTCAGCGATATGTATCATTTACTTTCAAGGCTCACATACAACTTTGTGTCATTGTCTTTTATTTCGCATGTTTCGCCTAACGAAAGTTTTCTAAATAGACGCTGTTGGTCATCACGTCTAGCGTGTATAGCATAACGAATTAAATAATGTTTTGTCTATATCCAAATGTCACGTTATGGTCGAGAGTAAGATACTGTATGGACGCACCCAAGAAGTACGGATATCTTTACTTTTACTTTATTTAAAATTCTTGGACGTATACGAAAATGTGACATTTCGACGTAAGCAAACTTTTCTCGAGTTCATCACGCTACTCCTGCAGGATAAAATCCCCAAGTAATTGGTAAGTGGTTATCGCGCCTTGTCAAGCTTTCCCACAATATGCTCAGTGACGCATTTTCCTGCGGAAGTTCCCACCCATCACACAAGATGGCGATCAAAGATGGCGCCGACACGCGGCCGCCACGTGCTCGCGCGTGCCCTATGGCGCCCTTTGCGCATTTACTGTTTTTATTGAAAACGCACCTAAATAATGGCAACACCGCCGTTGTTTCACTCTTGAATAAATTAGTTCCGGAGCTGGGGTTAAAACGCTATTGAACTGGTAATTATTAACGCATAAAGCAGTTCGATGTATTTATTGGTTAACCGTACATAATTTCGTATGTTAAAGTACACGCTACAGCGTAGTCAAATATGTTGATTTAACACGGTAATTAAGAAATAACACGATCAATCGTTAATTCGTCATATATATTAATTACTTGTAAACATTATCATATGAAAATTTATTCCTGAGTCCCATTATGTAAATTTAAGACTCATATACATTGCTCAGATTCCAAGATGAGTAGCTAAAGCCCCCGTATTATGGAGTATCTGAGCTAAGGAAAGTACCAAAACACCTGGACAATATAGAAAAGTCACCTTTCTACATTGACTAGACTGGGAATCGAACCACAGATATGGTGACACCTTGACACCTACGACCTCCGTAGCCAAGTGGTTCGCACATTAAATAATTGATTAAATATTATTATGATTTTGTACTATTTAAAACGGATAAATTTTCATGGCTCATGGGCGAGCGAGTTACTTATGGAGAAAAGGAATCCACATGATTTTTCTTTTACTTAAACTTTTAACACATATTTCACCTTATCAATGGTTGAATTTTCCCTAATGCTAAACAATTTTTTTATCAGTTGCCTAAAAATAAAGTTTCATGTTTCCAATTTCAAAACAGAAGGACTTAATTATTATAAACATAAAACCTTTATTTCATCCCCATAATGGGTAAAATTTCTTAGTGAATGTACTGACTAAGATCCTGAGTCTAAAATTCTATAATATACGCCCGAAGATGATGAACCTGTCAGGGCATGATCTTTCAATAGGTTACCTACTATAAGTAGAAATCTGATGACATCAAAAAAAAGTCCAAAGTTTTAATGGATAATAATTTATTGAAACTCTTTTTTTCACCAATATTATATAGGTACATATTATATGCAAAACGTGGCATGCAAAACAACACAAGTCACAGAGATATGAGTATTAAAAATAGGCAGTATGAACTTCAATCTAAAGTTCACTTTAAAAGCAATATGTGGTTGAAAAAATACTGTCATTAAATAAAATATATATTCTTAATGAAGAATGCTTAAAAATCCATTTTGTCCCTGTCACTTTGAGATGGGACTCGAACCCATGACCTTACGCATTCCGGGCGACTGCTCTAACCACTGAGCTGCTCAGGACCTAACAAGACTGATACTTGTTATTATTTCGCTACTACAGAGTGTATTTTTATCACTGTTCAAGGCAATCCACCCAAACAGCCGAAAGAAATATTTTCACAAATATTAAAATTTTTGATAAACTGGCATTCTGTGATGGAACTCGAACCCATGACTTTACGCAATCCTATCTCAAAGTACTAGGGGCCAAATTTGACTTTTTCATTAGGAATATTTTTCAGTGTACTACAATACTTTTTAATCATTTTTCATTAAGTATATTTTTCAGTGTACTACAATATGTAAAATTGATCAAATATAATAAAAATATATATCGTAAAACAACATCAAATAGCAATAAGAAAGTGCAATGACACAAAACGTACAAACTTTTTTTTTTCATTCAATATATTATTTAGGGCCAAACAAGTTACGAACTAAGGCACTGTTTTTTACCATTTGTAAATAATTCTATAATAATCTATATTAATGCTATTTAGTAAAAAATAAAAAGGTTTATCTAAAAATACTCACTAAACCATAACATTATTTTTCCCAAAGCTTCTGTAAAATTCCGATAGTATTGCGTGTCATTGTTTGTAACAAAACAGATGATATAGTGTCACGTAGTTTAGATAAACCTAATTAATTTATAGATAATGAAATTGAGATTTTTATGCACCAGTTTTTTATTATCCTTATTTATTCTTAATGTGTTACAATACGGAACATAATTGAAAAATTTGGCCATTCATTGCAAAAAATAAAAATCAAATATAGAAGAAATAAGTGAATGAAAAAATTATTCCGAAACTTTCGCCTCTTAATTTTTATTTATGTAGGTGGTTTATAAATTGATCACTTACATACTTAAGAAAGGACAAATCTGCAGGCCCTTCTTTACCCATGGTGCAGGGGGTGCAATGCACCAGGGCGCCGCACGTTGGGTGGCGCCGCGACGATGATGGTCTAATCTTGTAGTATCTACTCATCGATGACTTCAGTAATGACTTCGGTGATTTTTTATATATAAATATGCAAAAGAAAATTCTAAACCTCTTCTTGCACCCGGGCGCCTGTTGTGCTTAAGACGGGCCTGCAAATCAGGCAGCATAGCAAACTTCGAAATCATCGCTAAGTACATATACCTATTTTATATGTTTATCGTGCCACTTTTAATTCACGGTAGCTTTTATTTCAAGACTAATCTTTTACAGTGTTATTATATTAATAAACAGGGTTTGGCGATAGAGTAAATTTACGCTGATACCGCACTTAGTATTAGTCATAATTTATATTATTAAACAGAGACTTTGGATAAGTTACCCTAGTACGAGTTTCTACGGGACTAATATTTACTTCTAGATAGTTTGCTTATTCTCTGTATAATATGAATTTGGACTAATAGTAAAATTACAATTTTAGCGTCAATTTACTCTGACGTTAAACCTTGTTTATTAATAGCACTGTTAGTGTATTGCCGATTGATTAAAAAATATCGAAGCTTTCAGTTTTCCATTAGCTAATATAGTGTATTATTTATTTTAGATCAAATGAACGGTACGCTATCGTAACAATAAAACAAGTAATCACTGTATTAATAAACTACCTATATGAATTACCATTGATTATATTGCGATATTAAACAATACATTTTCCTTATGGGCATTGAAAAAAGCCGCTGCGAATGGCGCAATCAGGTATTCAAAATTAGAGATATTAATAATCGTAAGTTTATCTCAGGTAGCTTCAAATGGAACACATTCGATGAAAAAACCTGCACAAACCCTTACCAAGTAAAACAAGATAAATTAATTTCCGAGACGCGTGTCGTTCCAATCATAGACAATAAATTCCAACCACAAATAAATCCTTATTTATCACAAATAAAAGAGTTACACTATGATTACACTTAAAGAGTTGAGAGTGTAGAAGATCGTAGAGTAATAATGCAAATTGTTGAATTGTTTTTGTTACCCTCAAACATCGAAATCTCTCATTGAGCAAAAAATAGTTCACAACCCGTTGAGGTCACAGTAAAATATCCACATAGCAAAATTTGCGTTATGACGCTGATGGAAACGCTCACAACGCGTTGTGGCATTCGTAGAATAACGACGTTGTGAAATCCGTGTCGTGGCTGTCATGCTATTTGACTACAACGCGATGTGAATGAAGATAAACCAATGCAGGGTATTGGACCATATTTGAGTAGGTTAGGTTAGAGTATGACAAACAACGCACGAGCCGGCCTAAAAAGTGCCAGAATGAGTCACTATTGTAAAATGAAACAACTAGTTTTAGTTAAAATGACTCAGCACGCATCTTGGCTTTTCTTCATTGCCACACGTTGAAGTCGAATAGCATATCAACCACGAAACGGACTGCGTTGTGGTTATTCTGCGATTGCCACAACGCGTTGTGTACAATTTTTTTTCGATTCCGATCTTTCACCGTAACATGTATATTTCGTCGTAAGTATTGACGCATTGTACCTTTTGTCACGCAAACTTTTGTACCGACCAGCCCCTCGAATAGCTCGAGTATTCCCCCTTATAACCATTATGGGTCATATTAGTGTTATTAGGTGCGGTTATTTAGTTCAATTTAGTAGCACTAATTGTTTCTTTAAAACTGGTTAAAATATAATTTCCAAACAATTATTAAACCAGGATCGTCTGAAAACGAAATACCAATGAAATTAATCAGTGGTTTAATTATTTTTTTTTTATGATCACCAAATAATACTCGTAAATTAATAATTATACTTTGAGAAATGTTATCGCAAACTAAAAAAAATCTTGTTTCTCAATAAAATAAACAACACATTTCAGCAATTTGCATTTATTTAGGTACATAAATTATTACATTTTTTATTCTTGTTTTACGGTGTAATAAATATTAGTTATCTTTTGGTATGCAACTTAAACGTTAGTGAAATAAATTAAATCAGTCTATCCTAAGGTGAGGTGGGTGATTAGTACAGTTATAATGGAACATAAATAAAAACAGGATTCAAACTTATTTGATATAAAGCAATCATAAAAAATGGTTTTATTGACCAATAATTAGAGAAACAAAATATAATCACATGTTATCTTATTATTTGTTCGTAGCTTTATAATTTAAAGTATCAAACTTTTACCCGAATTTACATCATGAAACTAATTTCGGGACATGTGAAACTACTCTCGTAACGGTGTGCATTCACGGTTAACAACATCGAAGTTTTACTACGTGTAGATTATGTCACGATATTAGTTTTGTAATTTAAGTTGAGGTGAAATTAGTTGCTTAAAACTAGTTTCATCAAAAATATGCGCATCACACCAAACTACTTTATTCTCGTGAAACTAAAGCTTGCACTGTGAAAGTGAACGTTTACACGTGCAATTTCTAGCAATTAATACAATGAAACTAGTTTCATGCACCTAGTAACTTTCGTAATGTAAATTCGGTTTAAGGTAGCAGGAACGGAGATGTGAGACACGACTTCTCTATTTCTAGTCTAAGATTTTAGGCGATAAAAAAGATGGCGTGCTATAAAATGCAAATGAATAATTGTGCATGTGTTCAATGTTACTTGACAAACTTGAAATGATTTAATTACTAATGGTGTTGCTTGAAATTTTTAATATATGAATAAAAAATAAAAAAACTAAAACAATAACATTTATTGAAATGTGTAGATCCCTGACCTCCAAAATACCAATATGATAAAATATTACTTAACTCACATAAATATAAAACACAGCAAACATAAATTTTAAAATATCAATCGAATTTACATTTTAGTCTATAAATAAATAATCGTATACTACTAATTATTCGACATATTTGTTCTGTGTGTACTGAATTGAATCGCCAAAATTAATATACATTTAGAAATACACTTACTTAAAGCTTCCTATTGTTTACTGACAGAGGTGCTCATGAATTTTGTATGCAACTGTCGATTTTACTATAACAAGAACTGTCGGTTTTTGAGATTGCGTAGGGAAATTTTAAAGTTTTGATTAGTTTGACGTATAGTTGATTGTAATACATCTTTAATTAAATAAAATAAATAACCCAGAAAATCTCACAGCTGATCTCATCTCAAACCATATCAAGCTACTTAGAAGACAAAAATGTTTAAAATATACCAAAGTATAAACAAATATTTGTGAAGAAAACACAATCCCCTGAGGTGTCAAAAGCGAATTGGTCGAAAATTGCAAATGTCAATATAACCCGTTTAATAAACAAGACGCTTTGACGTGTATGTACATTCGCGTACAAATAGTATCTACTATCAAAGCTTAAAAACACGTCGACGGTTGATCTTCTTCAAGTTGCGCTAAATCCCACACGGTGACAATATCAATTATTTAGTGCATTCCAATTATTGTGGGTACGCGTATGTGGGAGTATAATGTAATAACAAATGTAAGTCTCACACAGGACGATAAAGTATGGAGCATTATTACAACAAAAGTAACTAAACACACGCTTAATAAATATGCCAGTCCTGGCGGACGTGTCCCAAGCGAATGTATGGAGACTTGGTAGATATGCTTTTTACCTCGCTCACTATTCACGATTGTTCTTTCTAGGCGTGAAAAAACTGTATTGTACTATGGGAACTGCAAATATTGATGGTACTATAGGTATAATATGTAAGTATGTAACAGTATCAAAATATATCACGGGCTTATTTATTAGAAAATTACCAAATTATGAGATTCTATTTTTCCACTACCAAGCATGACGCATTTATATGATTGAGATCTAATATATTTCATCCAATCAAATTTCCTAGAATCCAGGTGAATCTTTTTTGATGATCATATGTTAGAATTAAGAAGAAATATTAAGTAACAGACGTTCGTGAACTAATGGTTTTGGATATACTAATGTGGATTTACTAGCTTGAAACTATTTTTTACATAAAAATACATCATTAAATACAATTAGTTAAGTTTATAAGCATAACAGTATTTATGGTTTATACTTATGAAACTGGTTAACACTACGAACCTTTGGTTCGATGTGTATGACTTAGTACCTACATATAATTCAGTTTCTTTTGTTTATATATTGTAAAAATTAAACTCTGAAGTCGCAAAACAGTTAGCACCTGTAAATTAATGTTATATTAAGACTAAAACAAAAGTTGTGACGTGTGAAGTAGATGTTTTCAAATAATAAATTAATAAAAAGGTAAGGCAAATCAATTTGTGATTTTTGCCTCGCAAATTAATCAGATCGGAACGCGAAGAATTAGGTGAAATAAAGGAATTCTTTGTATGAAAACATAATGAACCATCGCACATAAATACGCGCCGAAACGTCAGAATTCCACTGTCACCTGTCATTCATATGTAAGGTGTAAAGAAAATTCGATTCATAAGTCTCCTTAGGATTTCTTAGATCTTTAATGTTAACGAAGAAATCCCATCTCAGAGTACCAGGGACAAAGTGGTTTTGTTAGCATTTTTTACTTAGAATATTTTCCAGTATAGCATTTTGAATGCAAAATATAGTAAAGATTTTAGTTCAAGAAATAATCATAACAGTCAGATGAACTTTCTTATTGATTTGAAATAGTGACTGATTTGTTTACTCAAAGTATTTTTGTGGCGATTGTACACATATGAAAATATAGGTAATGAACCGATTATTGCTGTTGGTGTAAAATTTCACTAACGCTATTTAAAAGCTAATGTCATAAATTATTGACTAAATTATGATGTAAATTCGTTATGAAACAAATTAAGTTTGAGTACTATTATATACATGAGTAGTTAGTAGAAGTGAAGAATTTACACAAGCACTTAAATAAACTATATAATCGTGCTTTATAACGATTCCAATAAACATAAAATTTACAGTTTGATTCCGTCAGAAGTATTACTTACATTACCTAACTATTAACCGTCTTTATATTTCAGTGAACTTACATGTAAATTTTTATTTGTTGCAACCCTTTGAATTAGTTCTTAAAATAGTGCCTGTGAAGTGGGTTTAGTTTTTTTGATTATTTATGAAATAATGATGTGAACTATAATTTACGACTTTTGGTTTTAATTTAATTAACAATCAAAAAATATAATCCAAAAGTCACAGTGCCATTTTCTTCTTAATAAAACATTATCGTGAGCCACACTTGAGTTATTTAATATTTAAAATTATTTTCATCACTGATTGTTATTAATTAAAAAACAATAGATGAGTTTCTATTTTTTGAGTATTTCTTTTTAAATTTCAAATAAAAAAAAATCCTAAAACACTTTACACAGCGCAGTCCAGAGCAAGTCGGCGGCCATAGACAAGGCCAGATAGCGGATATCCGTTCGCTACAAATCTGTGACCGGACCAAAGACAACTGTGGAGTTGTTCGACGAGTTGACGCTGGTCCTGCGCAGGCGGCCATCTTGTTCAGGATCGCTCGGCAGCGAGTCGGGGCCGTTAGTGATTTGCAAGCCGTTGAATTTGGAACGCAGCTGAGTGACTAGTCGTTCTAACCTGGAAGGTTATCTAGAATTATAAATATGTGCGAATCTATTTTATGTTCGAATGAATTGTTGGTCACAGAAAACACTACTTGTCTAAGAACGAAAAATCGGGAAATTCTAATCATTCTTATAATTTATTGAAATCCTCTTTTTCACTTGTTAACACAGTGATTTTGATAAAATAAAAACCTTACCTTATTAAAAACATTACCCTTTGGGTACCGAAACCTAAAAAAGCGACGTTAAGCTAATAAAATTAAGATTTATTAAACCGCAGTTTAGTGGCTTTCCCTTCAGTCCGTATTTACGACTTGGGTCAAATAATAAGGAATTGATTCATTTAATTCGAGTTATTTCTTTTTTTTTTGATGTAATTTGTGCAAGTAAGATCTATATCTATCGCTAGGAATTCTATGCTAGTGTTTGAATGCAATTGGGTAGGAGAGGCCTTTCCACTGAGTGCATTGGGATGCAACTTAATTGTTGGGGCAGAGAAAGTTTCTGAAATGCCAACATCGAGTTGGAAAAAAGTAAGGGACAGACCTGGGAAGAGAAACACACCTTACGCTTATTTATATAGGAACAGGAGTAACCTGTGGTCCACCAGTAGGGATCATAATCGTATATTCCCATTCCATCACCACTCACCAACTTACTTGTAAGCGTGATCCTCGGCGGAAATCTTGGCGCGGCGCGTCTCCGCCAGTTCCTTGCGCAGGCGCACGCGTTCAGCTTCAGAGTCTTCCGTGCTTCCGTTCGTTGTTTTACTGTCGTTATTGTCCAATCTATTTCATGAACAAAATAATAAAATCATTAAAATCGTTGAGAATTTAGGAATCACTTCTATTTGGTTTTTTATGTTAAGTACCAGGATGACCGGTAAATAACACCTAATTAGATCGTTTTATGTTCTCCGAAACCCTTGCATATCATGAATTTTTTTGAAGCAACTGCCCCAGTTTCCGAGATAAATTATATACCGCCAGGCGATTCGCCAGCGTGATCCTATATTATACATATAAATCTTCCTCTTTAATCACTCTGTATATTTATGAAAACCGAATTAAAAGGTCTTAGCGCACAGGCAGCGGGAAGCCACTTTACAAGAATTGCTCGTTGAAAGGTATTATATTATCTCAAGCTTTGTTCACGTTAAGTAGTTGGTCGGGACCAATCTGCAGTCATTAACGACCACCCATCCGCACAGGGCCCGCTTAGTGGGTTATGGATAGTGGGTATGGTCTATCTATTTAATTAGGGAAACCGTTCCCAGCAGTAGTGACATCATCAGGTTGATGATCAGATCACGTCAGACTGAAAGGGTGGGAGTAAGCCTCCGGTGACGGAGGAGTCCCACGCCCTACCCGTCGCTCGCTCGATGGCAGGGCCTGTGTTTAAAGTATTTCCCCGACGCATTAAATAAAGGTTGAGTAGGCGGGGGCCCACTTTTTTACAAAGAAGTGCGCAGTTGCTCTACAAAGAAATGTGCATGTTCCTGTTTATAGAGAAACGTTATGGTTTATTTATATGTGGTTCTACTTTTTAGAATCATTTTTTAATTTAAATCAGTAAAATCATTTTGAAAACTGAAACTTAATCCCAAGTTTAGTACATAAACAATATTCACATTGAGTGCAGACACGAAACATATTTATAGAGGACGAGCATTTGTATATAATTTAGTACAGTATACTCTATGCATCATCTATATTTCTCTCTATTAAAACATAAAATTAAAGTCACAAACCCATTGGCTACTCGGAGGAGTCGAAATTCGTCTTCTAGTTTGGTGATGCGATCCATAATAGTACGCCTATCAGCTTCCGACGCTCGCAGACCATTCTACAACCAAGGAAACGTCGCGTATAGTGAACAGGACATCAGGTTACTATTAAAGGGTAAACTCCAAACGTCTTATTATAAAACGAGGACCAAATTTGGTACCAGATCCGAACCTGAATTCGAATTCACTCGGGTGTCGAAATTCACTTCAAAAGCGTCATCCGCTTAACTTTGAATTGTTAATAAAGTTTCGTGGCATAAGTGAAGTGAGTTTCGAAGTTACATAGTGATAGAATATCTGAGACACGTCTAATTAATCAATTTTATTTTTATACAAGAAGTGGAATCAACAGAATTTATACACTAACAGTGCTATTAATAAATAAGGTTAAACGTCGGATTAAATTTAGGTCAAAATTGAAATTTTAGTATTAGTCCAAAGTCATATTATGCAGAGAATAAGCAAACCTACTACCGTAACAATGAGTATATATTACTCCCGTAGAAATTAGTATTATGTTAACCTTTGCTAAGTCTCTGTTTAATAATATGAATTTTGACTAATAAATACTAAGTGCAGTCTCAGCGTAAATTTACTCCAACGCTGAACATTGCTTATTAATAACACTATTAATAACGTAAACTCGGACACATGAGTGAATTCGAATTTGGATTCCGATTTTTCCGGAATTACTCCCCAGGTTCTTACAATTATCCGACCAAAATAAGTCAACACGCCTCAACTTGTCGTTAACTCTTCTGTCATTGTCAATTTGGTTTAGTTGACCATGCTTTAAAAAGAGTACTAACTTTAAAACTTTCTTCGTTTTTTAAAACTCAAGACGGCACGTAAACCAAAAATCACTAACTTTCAATTGGTTTTATGTGCACGGCTGCGCATAGATTACAACAATATGCCAAATTTCTTCAATTAAACTTTACTAAAATTAAGTGGAGAAATCCGACAAATTTGTATAAAATAACACGTTGTTGACTATACAAAGAAAAAATATCTAAATAATTTGTCATTGAAAATAAGAAAACTGCATCATATTTGTAAATGTCAATATTACAACATAAACGATAAAGTAGAGAGCAAAACTAAATCAGATTTATATTTAATTAAAAATGAAAAACTAGCTTAAAACTTCATATCCTGACACGGATATAATTACAATGACAATTTGATTCGTAAACAATGGTTTTTGAGGTGACGTTCTAATTCCCTATACAAATTTTCATCCCTTTATTAGTTGCTTTTGGGATAAAATATAACCTATGTTCACCGCATGATGTAGCTTCCTGTAGGTGATTTTTTTTAAATCGGCCCCGTAGGTTCGGGGCCTATTCGATCCAAACAATCAAATCTTTCCTCTATATAATTTTAGTATAGAAGTACAAGTATATTTGTGTTTTCTATCGTATATAAAATGACGTGTACTTGAATATTTTCAGTTTTTTAGATTTTATTTAAAACGTTAATCTTAAAAAATCCACTTTGCCTAAAGCAGTCACCCGGATTGCGTAAGCCACTGAGCTACCCAGGACCTTATTTTTGACGCTGAGAAATGTGTTACGCATACCCGCTACACCCAGCGCGGGCTTCACGGGTTTTGTGGGACTCCTCCTGTGGCTCCACCCCCAAAGGGGCTAGACAAGAAACAGGAGTTTATCCACTAAAACTCAGCGATGTCCCTCGCATGAAAGGCGATGCACGGGATCGACCCGGAGGCCATACACCGCGCGGGAGCTACCCAGGACCTAATAGGACTGACGAATTTTTCAAGCACTTGTTACTTTTTCGCTACTACAGAGAGTATTTTCATCAATGTTCAGGCAATCAACCCAAACGGCCGAAAGTTTTTTTTTTACAAATATTTAAACTTTCGATAAAGATGAAAATATTGTATGTTCTTATTATTATATTTATGTAAGGGACAAAGTGGGTTTTATAAGCACTAAGAATATTATTCAGTATAGCATTGTGAATATAAAATTGATCAAATCAAAATTGTTATTTAAGTACATATATACTTAAATAACAATCAACATAATCTTTATAAATAATATTAGATTAATTAATTACAATGACACATCAAATAGTACACAATCGTTGCTATGGTAATTCGATACCCTATAAAACTTCCACTCCTTATTTCATCCCTATAAGTAATTGTTGTCGCTATTCAAATATCAATTTTCATCGATGTAGGTCCAAAAATAAAGAAGTATTTAGTATTACCATACAAAAGTTTAACCGTTTTTAAATTTCTAAAAAACCGTTATAACAAGAATGTACCCTCCAAATTTCAAATCTATCTATATATAGGCTGTGAGTTGTCTGTCAATCAGTAGGTCAGGACATCTCCTTTTATATTTGTATAGATGATAAATTAATAACAAATGATTAAGATTTTAACGTTTAGCCTTTAACCTTTTGCCATTTAATAATTTTATACTATATGATATACTAAATTTTTAAACTAATGGCGTCTTAGGAAATGAATGATGATAAATATAATTAACCGAATAACTATTGTCAATACTTGTTATTTTACGTTCCAGTATCAGAATCTGTCTCAAAAAGAAATGTAATTATTACGAAACGCCATTATTACGTTAACGTTACATTAACAGACTTTAGTTTCGCCCCAGGCAAAAGACCTCTGAGGTCTAAAAAAAACCTCGTTTTCGCGCGACCTCGCCCCTGTTAATTGATTGAGCCTATGAAGATTGAATGAGCCTATGTATTTATAAATATTTCACCTACGGGAACCTACATCATACGCCCCCTGCGTATGATGTAGGTTCCCGTAGGTGAAATATTTTTTCTATAGGTCTAGTCAAATTTTCGTCTTTATAAGTATATAGAAAGTGAATATACACTTTTTTGCACTGCATGTTGTGCTACTGAAGTTTTAACATCCAAAATAAATGTATTACAATATCCAATTCTAAAATATTTAGATTTTATATTTTTCATCTGGTAGGTTTTATTAACTTAATAATAGAATAATAGTAGTTCATACTAATTTGCAAATGTATTATAAACGTCTTGTTAAAGGAAGCTTTAAAAAGATTTAATAATGTCAATATTAGCTTGTCCGATTCCATTGGTAGTGTCTGATTTCCATATTACATGTTTATCTTAAGATAATATTAATAAGACATTAGTTTGTATTAATCTACCTAATTATAAACTTAATGTATGTGATGTTGTATAATATTACTGTGAATTGTTCGACGGAGCAATAAATATTATAATAAGTTAGATAACTATAAATGAATTAGAGAAACTAAATGCATATTTGTTTGAAGCCGAAAATATGTAATATTGGGTTTTGATAATATAGTATAATTTAATGCGAATGCTATTATTTTTCTTTCATGATTTAACCCAACAACTAATTACGAAAAATTAATAAAAAAATAGACATCATAAAATTACTAAAGAAAGAAAATGTCATCCTTCTTGTTTTATTAAAAGAAAATAAATAGGACAAGTTGTAAAGCAACCCTAGTCTTAGGCGTACTAGTCTATGCGACGCGCTGCAGCTAAGGGTGTTGTGACAACGTATCTCTTAATGTATTCTGGGACACGGCTGCTGACCGCACGGGTCGTTAAAACACTATGCGTTTGACGTAGCGGAATTATGACGAACACCAGTGTAGATATGGCACATTCTGACATCTATAGGGCGTATTCTTGCTCAAATATTGAGGTGTGCAAACTTGTTCTAAAGATCTTTCAAGTTTGCAGTCTTAATTTTGAATATTAAGCTTCTGGGCTCAACTGTGCGAAACACAATTGGTGTTGGCTGGAAAGTTTTCATCGTTGATTCATTGGACAGATGCTGGGATGCAGGTTCTCATAGTGGGAGGACCGGTCATAATACATAGAAGTGATTGCACGTTAATTACTACAGATGCAGCTGGAATCAACTCAGCAGAGCTCAAGATAATGCAATTTTGTAAACAGTAGCTGATTTTAAATACCTTATGTTATTATGTAATATTTTTAAGTTCTTCAAAACCAAAAGTACATTTAATTTGCATGATTTCACCAATGTTTGTGGATAAAATCAAAAGGCAACATACAACATAGCACCAGGCCGACTGGCAAACATCAACAGCAACATTTACTCTGCAAATTCATCTGTGGAGAGCGATAACCAGCTACCGCAGACCCGTCGAGTAGTTTAAACCCACCCTTTTTTAATCACGATCCGCGCGTAATGAGGAGGAGGCGGGAGATTATCTTACGATGGAACTGTGGAGACGACGATGAAGCTATTTTACTATCGGTCCAAGTTGCGCGTGACAGAGATTCATTCATATAATCGTTTCTATATAGTAAACGGAAAATTATGAAATACGCCTAGAGATAAATATAAAACTCTTCGCCAAACACTTCACTTAAGAACGAGAGAAACTCATTTTCTGTAAGAATTTTTGGTAAGCCTTCTCCATGTATAGAGTGGTATACGAAGTATGAAACATAATGCCTGCTGACACGTCGGTACCAATCGTTTAACGTGGCTTTCAAATCACCTTAGAGCTCCGCTTCTAGTCTACACAAAATACGGAAGAGCTCAAGATGACAATTATTGATCCGAAAACAGACCATTAAGTCGTAATCTATCGCCATCACAGACTCAATACTATGACGACTGAGTTATCTAGTTCTTCGTATATAAACCGCTTCAGCTCATAACTTGTGTTATATAATATTTGACGGCGCGTTAAGTAAGATTACACGGCTGAGTCTATATGCGCGCACAAATAGGCAGACAGCGAGCGGGCCGGTTAATTTTGTTTGTTCCGCTCGTTTTGTGTTGTTACTGTGCTGATATGTTAGCTGCCATCCAACAGATACATAAGCTATTGAGACATTTTTAGGGTTCTTTAATAGGTAATCTAGTAAGACCTGAACTCTACTAAGCTTGACGAAACTCTGTGGCAATTCAATGGGGTTTCAAACCTGGTTCCAGCAACTCAATATTAAGATGTGTTACTTAAACCTAGAGAGCTGAAATTAAGCATTGAGATATGTTTTAGTGCTCATATTAAAAAAAAGTTATCAAAACTAGGATCATGGAAGATCCAAGAAGTACCTAATGGTATCTGAGGAAAAACCGCAATAGACCAGCCAAAGTATTTAAGTTATCGACATAATATGTTCATAAAATTTATTAAACATGGTTAAACCTATATTGACATTAAAAAGTGAAGATATGGAGTATATGATGAAGAATCCTAAGAGCTCAGCTGAACTATGGGAGATATGGAAATACGTCTTGACAAAAGTTATCTAGTGTAATGAGCCCCTTTTATTGATGTAAATGAAGCAAAATATAAATAACTTTCCGCACTGAAATTCCATCAAAAATATCATGTAAAAACTAGCCAAGTCTCGATGGAACCGCTTGTTGCTGTATAAAAAACAATGAAATCTCCAAGCAAAGCCTAAGTCTAAGTTTCATTAACGTTATTTCTTTATTAATATAGTTAGATTTTGCATGAGCTTTATTTCTAAGTTGTTTTTATAAAAAAGGTGCGACATATTAAAACATACATACTATTTCAGAGATTTTTGTCGCTTCTTCTCGTCACTATTGAAGGAGTTCCTAACAAAAATGCAGCTTACGAAAGATTCATTAATTAAGTAATCTTCAAGTACTTATCTGAATATTCGTGCCATAAATGCAATATTAACATTAGGGGCTATATTAAAATGCCGTAAAGTTTATTGACGATCGAGGGTGAGAATTGAATGTGGTTACCGGTAGGTACTATTTAGCACTTACCGAGGCATACATTAACAGAGCGTTAAAAGAGTTACGACGCGTTTTTGCACTTCAATTAACTTATTACGATGCGTTTGCGCCATGCCGCGGCAGTGCAGGCGGTGTCTTGTGTTAATAAGAAAATCAATCCTACTAAAGTAATTTTTTTAGATACTGTTTGAACATGGAAAGAGTGGAAATGTAACTACTATTATTCGGTATAGGCGCATATTGTCAATCAAGAAATTCCGTATTGCAGGTCACGATGAAGTGCATTATGGGCAATGAATAAATATCAACGCTGTTGAAATGACAATGACATCTCTCTATCGATGTTTTTAATTTATATATTAAAAGAACATTCGAAAAAAATCATGTTATATATATTACTGTTTTCCCGCGTCTTCGCCCGCGTAGATTATAGCACTATGTTCCGTAAGTGAAAGATTTTTTTTATTTGGTACAGTTAAATCCAGTGCCTGTTCGATTGCAAGCGGATAATCAAATATCTCGTCTTTTAAAATATTATAATGTATGTATGTATGTTAGGCTATTTAATATTTTAATCCTTATACTTAAAATAATATTCTCAACTGTTATTAGACTGTCATAAAATAAAAACAAAGATAATCAAAACTAACGATTTTTAAACTTAGAAAATATTATAGGTAGATAAAGAAAGTATAAATAGTAACACAAAAGTATTACAAGCATTAATAAAATTATTAAATTTAAAAAATGAATCACAACATATATCAGCGCATCACGGCCGACAAAGTAGGGAATCGAACGAGGCGCCTAGCCCGCCGCCGCCGGCCGCTGAGCGCCGCTGCACCATCCACTTACATCTGCCAATATTTGCTTAGCGCCCCTCGTTCGTAGTACTTTATGCGCACCCGTCACCCGCTCATATTCGACCGATATTGTGGGGAGACGACGTTTAAAGACTCACAAAACGGAATGTTATATGCAACTTTGTTTGGTATAACGGACGTTTTAAACTAGGAAACATGATTAATGCCGATTTGCCGATACGTCTAGAACATATATACGTTAAATATAATTGTTATTTTGGCAACAAAAATGTATCAGATATTGTTAATATAAAAATATCTGATACATTTATTAACTAACACGCTATAAGATTATAATAGCGTGTTAGTTAATAAATGTATCAGATATTTTTATATTTTGATCTAGTAACATAAACTCTCTCAAAAAGAGTTGTTTAATTGAAACGCCATTCAGACGCTATCAATACGTTAACATTAATAGAACTACCTCAGTTCTATTAATGTTAACCTTACTAGAATTAATTGAGTAGTGTAGTCAACAGTGTATTGGCAAATCAACGAAAGTCAATAAACAATGCAATTTTATGTGTTCTTATATAAAATGAAATGAAAAATTGAAACTAGATCGACGTGCAATAATTACGTTAACTTTATAGCCGGTTATGAAATTAATCAGCATTACGGCGAGTTGTTGCACTATGAATTCAGGATTTTAAACAACAATAAACAAAATGAATTATTAATTAAGAAATAAATTTTAAGTTAGTAAGCATTTGTATTTGTTGAAAAGGTATGCCACGTTAGGTCACTGCAGCGACAAAACTCCTCTAGCTACAACTCTAGCAATAGAATGCGACATCTTAGCGTCCGTTTTATCTTACTACTTTAACATGCATTTTTATGACGAAGATAGAATGTTAAAGAATGATGAATATAGATTTGAAACCAATGTTTACTACTTCGTCATTTAAATTTTATCCACTAAAATAAATACCATACGGAGTGTTTTTGTTTAAGTTAAAAAGTTAATAAGGTCTATTACTTTATTTGATTGTTTTCTAACTAGCCAGTCAAGCAAAACTTTTATGTTAACCTATGTACTTAAATTGACAGTGAAGCATGCCATAATTTTCTAACCGTGACGGTGCCGAAGGTTTTGCGCAAGCGCGAGTATCATGACGTGATATAACTTCGCAAATAAACTTTAATGGATGCCACACAGATGCGGACGCGACAGAAGATGAAATATGCAAAGTTGCGGAAATTATAGTCTACGAAAATTTTTTTGAAATGGCTCAAACGCTACAGCTGTATTCTGACCGCCATTCGGCGCAACGGAATTTGACTTTTTTTTCAACCCCTGATTCTACCGTAATTACTAAATAGACTTATAGTTACCGTTGTCCACATTGCCACTGCAAAAAGTCATAAATATTTTGTAATCAACCTCAGCGGTACACTGCTGGCTATCATGTACAATATATAAACATAGATTTCATATAATTTCAAATGACACAAGGTTACTCTGGTGCAAATGGGTTACTGGCATACCAGCACCCATTGAAGAGTAAAGGGTGCTCCACATTCGTGCCATTAACACTCGTGAACCACGAATGTGGATGATGTTCGCGCTTATTTTCACATTGTTCGGTGGCAGTAAAGGCAGCGAATTAACCTCTCGTGAACACAAGCATTTCCATATTCACGATTTGAAAACAGTAGACACCGATAACTACCTTACTTCTTTCGGTTGTAACGCACCTCTATATATATTTTTTATTATTGTTTTATCTTTTATAGACCTACAAGTAAGGGTGTCAGGTCGCCAAACCTAATATAGCCGGATAGACCAGCAGTTTGGCCGGAAATTTGGTTCGAAAGGTTGGACATTATTGAGTACCTACAGTATTAAGAATCTTATGCCA
Organism: Diatraea saccharalis; assembly: GCA_918026875.4. Lineage (NCBI taxonomy): Eukaryota > Metazoa > Arthropoda > Insecta > Lepidoptera > Crambidae > Diatraea > Diatraea saccharalis. The sequence goes on along the minus strand of OU893333.1, from coordinate 19,211,881 downwards.
AATGTAAAAAGCCTAATAAAGGCCGGATACGTCGGACACCCTTTATTTTGGCCAGACGACCTATCAACAAACCTACCTACAACAAGGCCTGCGACGTCACAGCTCCAAGACCTATACAAGACCCTGCAACGTCACAGTTCCAAGTAATTGTAGTAAACAAAAGCGCACAGCGTCACAGCTATCATTGTGCTGAGTTCAGTGTGCATTCTTGACGAGAGCGCGAAGTATACATACTGTGAACGATTGCGAGTCTGTAGCTCGCATAATATAAAATGTATTTTGTCGTAAATCGTATCTGTGTGGCGGACGTCTGCGTGACACCGATAAAGGTGCGTCTGGTTGGCGTGAAGTGCACTCGACGGACCACCCAGCGCGCGCTCCGCAAATAAACTCACTTAATAGCGTCAAAAACCACGTGAAAACGGCAAAAAATACAACTGCTAAGTCTAAGGTAAAAATTAACCTTTTTCATTGTTCCCACAGGAAAAATAATAATGAAACATGGACATTACATCAATATCTTTTCCGGAAAACGCATTTATGGAATTGTCTGCTGAATATTTTTCAGCTTTCTTTCTGTATTGAACTGGATGTGATAATAAAAACAACGCGTCAACTGCTTGTTATGAATTTTTCAAAATAGAAATGTCAGTAACCTTACTCCTTTGATTTTGCAACTCTCGATTTTGACATTTTAGTATTGCCAAATACGACTTTAACATATGACAGACAGAACAAACTTCACAAAATGCTCGCACGCTGCAGAATAATAAAATATCAACAATAACTCTTTTTTGAAGTAGGTTAAAAATTTGTTAGAGAAATTCTTCATTAGATTTTAACATAACCTGATACTGATGAGGTACTGTTAACTGTATTATTAGGGTTCTGTACACAAAGAGTATCTCATGAGCCGTGATAGTTAAGACATTTGAAATTTTCACAGATTAACAAATACTAAAGAATAGAATAAAATAAATATTTTAGAGGGCTGCCACACAACAAACGTGGTTTCGTGTGTAAGTCTAACTCTTATTAGGCCGGTTTTTAATAATACTTTGTTCACCTCATAAGGGGCAACAATAGGTACCTAACGTGTATGCTCAGAAAAAAACTTAGTCCAGTCATCAAACGTTATTAAACGCATTTTTTAATTATTATGATTGATTAGTATTTAGAGTAAGTCACCTAAGCAACACAACATAAACGAATAGAAGCTTAGTTGTTATAAATCGACAATTTGAACAATATGAATTGCGTATAAGTTCTATGATAACCTACGTTGTGGCTTGTACGCCCATTTTATGTGTCGACGTTCTAGTTTGATCTTAGGTAGGGTGAAGAAAAATACCATCAGTTAATCACTAAATTCGCTTAAAGAAACATACATATTGAGCTAATATTGCACAAAGTTCATATATTTTATTACGAGAAAGCGCCACCTATGGGTATATTACCGTACTTTTATAACTAAAAGCAAGATGTTCTACATTAAAAGTTAACGTAGAATAGCACTACAGCTGCAGCACTGTTGTCCTTGCGCTATGAAAGGGACTGGTTTAAGCCGTATTTAATAGATGGCGCTTATGCGGATATAAAAAGAACCCCTTAAGGAAGATAAGTTAACTATTGACAAATTGTTTGCAAAATTACAGAATTCGAAAGTCTGATAATCTTTATATTTTTTCTTTTTTATTATAAAATAAAAAACAAGAAAATAATCAATACTTACTTTAATTTCGTCAAGAGCCTTTTCACTGAACCTCGCCTCTGATGCTGCTAGATTGTTCTGCAAAGATACAACAATTATTATTTAACAATTTTAAACTTATACTACTATTTGCTCCAGAGCATGTCATTAGAAAGGAATAAACCTTAATCTATTAAAAGTTAACGAACGATCTATAAGATAGAGTAAAATTTTATCTGTCATCTCCAAAATGTTCGAAAAAGTTTGTTTGTTACCTGCATGTGTTAATCTATGCTGAGCTTTGCGTAATATTCCCTATTTATTAGAGCGAAGTCGCAGTAGAACATCTAGTATTAGATAAAACTCTTTATTAAAAGGAGAACAATGAATTATTTTCACTATTCACAAAAATACAGTAAACATAAAACTTGATAGATTGAGAATAACTATAATTAAATGAGAGGTATACGCAGACATTGAGTTTTGTTTAACCTAATTTGCCTGACTATATACATATATACAGTCTTAGATAGAAAATTATAGCAACTGATATGTAATACCAACAAACGTCTCGGGAAAACGTTGGAGAAGCGCCAAATTACTACCAAATGTCAAATTGTCCAGTCTGGAGTCAACGAACTTGGAGACAGAAAACAAAAGTAAAAAGATACCTAACCTATTTGTAGATTGTGCATTAAAAAAAAGTGGTAACTATAAATTACTAGAGAAGTTGTATCACTAAACTAAGAAATGTCTAACCTTAATTTGGGTTTGTTTTAACATTATTCCATAGTCACATGAATTCAAAGAGTTCTTATTGTACCTACTCTTGTATACTATAGGTAATATTATAAGTTTACTTCTGTAATCTATTTTGTATTACGAATTGAAAACGCAATTTGACAGGACTAAACTTTCATTTACTCTAGTTTGCGCATCAGAATTGCAACCAATTAGACTCTGTGGAGTTATCTAATTTAATATTTACAATAAGATTTATATTACACTTCATTTTTGGTGAAACGAAAAAATTTTGATTTGATGGTGATTCAAACTTTTCAGAATGTCCTTTTTTCATAATTTTAACCCTAAAACTAACTATGATGATTTAGTTCAATTGATAACAAGATAAATACTGGTACATAATATCAGAAATAGGTTAGCGCAATGTTATAGATTTATGAAAGTGAATTTAATTAGGCAGTTGAATACCGAACGAAGACCGGAACGATACGCTAAGCCGTTTAAAGACCTTGCATTCAACATTAGAATATTAACTACAATATACTAGAAGCCCGATTTCCTGAAGAAATTTCCTATTGAACAGTGATAGCCGCAACGAAATCTGTTGCGTGATTTAGGAATATAAAGCGTGATGTTTTATAAAACAAAGTCACATTCCGTCTGTATGTTCCTATGTATGCGATTATTTGAATAGATAGGGTGATTAAAAAAAAAAACGTTTTATGTACGTATAATGCAGAGATTTCCGACTGGCACCTTTTATTGCTATTTTTTTTTGAAACCCCGCGCCCAAGTGTGGGCTCAACCCAAATTCGTTTCCAATCGAGTCAATAAAGAAAATGTACATTTTTATACTTTTGTTGTCTCGTAAATTTACAACGACATGCTTAATTTGATATCTAAATATATATTTTTTCACTTAGTGATAAAAACATAAAATGTAAAAGCTTGTAAAAATTAAGTTCGTTTTCAAGGTTAAATTAGAATGAAGATTGCAAAGCAAATGGCGCAGTCAAGATTTAATGCAAATTAAATGGTTCGATTAGACAATCACAATGTCATGGTGAGTAAAATACCAACCGCACTGAACAATAACGAACTCCCGAGTTACAGTTCCCGCTCGGGTCATACTAGATAATGAAATTCAGACCCGTTCCAGACAAGAAAACTTGGACGAGATACCAAAAAATTTGTGGTTTCTAACCTTTACATGTTTTATATTGTTATGACCTATTATAAAAACTCATAAAAGGTGCGATGTCTTACAAAAGCCCCCAGAACCAGCCTAATTAAGCCTAAGCGATATCATCTTATTCGTCAATCGGTAAAGCCACTTTCAAGTTATGTGCAATTTTGGGAATATACGACTCGACTCTTATTCACTTTTCAATTAGAATAATTGTTTTACAGTTTTAGGTGTAGTCTGCCAAGAAAGTGGTGTACCAGTTTCTATGAGATCTAATTATCGCTAAGGTTGACTTTTCTTGCGGAGTTTAGATGCTTAATTATATATTCGAAGTAATGGCCAGTATCATATTTTTGCAAGGAGAATTCGACCTTGTCGTTCATGACGTAAGGTAGATCATACTTTTGGCCGACTTTTAGATATGATTTAAAACGTTGGAGTACATAGTTATATCTATTTCGAGTTATCCATCAAAAAGTCTTTAATTATCTTTGACAGATTTGCATAAAGACTTTTTTAATATTCGACTCACATCTACTCTTTCGCCGACCATTGCTCGTACTCTTGCATACATTGCATCTTCCCTGATGCGCGCCGCTTCCCGTATCTCGCGCACCAGGTCAGTCAGGAAGCCAGGTGAATACTGTCCGCCAAGAATACCTGAAATAATCACAAAAAAAAAAAAACTTTACGGAAACGCACAATGAACTTTACGGAATCGTATTTTTGGAGCGTAGAACAGATCCAAAAATACGTTTTAGGGAATTCACTTCATAAATAATCTAGCCTAGACTCCAAAATAAAGAAATCATCGCTTCTTTGTTAACATTCCTGATATTCATATAATATCCAAAGGTAAAGTTATAGAATATTCTTTACAAAATTGTACCTGGGTTATCAATATACTTATAAGCTCTAGAAAACTAAATGAAAAACCGACGAGTGGTTAAAGTTCGAACGCGAAAGACCATGGATAATTAGGAAATCATTTTGAAGACTATTTAATAAAAAGAAATGCATCAATATTATAATAGAATTTTTAATGAATCTAAAACTACAAATAGTGCATGTCCAATGTCTTACCAACGCATAATCATAATTTGCTACGTGTTCGCTTACATTTCAAGCAAAGTCGCTTTTGTAGAGATTGAAAAGAAATTATTTCGAACGTTCCAGAATATAGCATCATCATTATTGTTATATTATTCATTACTTTTAACTAGTCGACTAAGGAATTCTCAAACAATTGGCTTTGGATCGGCAACGCATTTGCCAAATTATCTCGCGGTCAAATACTTTCCGAGAATTTCATATTTCTCCTATTACTATAGCTCTCGTTCTAAAGAAAAAAGTCATGACTGAAGCCAATTAGCCTTCAAATCAATTAGCAGAAAAACAAACATTCCCGGGAAATTAAATTCCTGTGAGTACGTTAAGTTTTTGTTGTCTGTGTCGTTTCTTTTATATCTACTTAAAATTATTAATCACCAAATAAACTTGTGTAGGTACCTTGTCCACTAACTACCGGCTTTCGCTTTTTTATTGAAAGTCGCCATTGCATAAATTTAGTATTATTAGTTATTTTCACGTATATTTCAATTATAACGAAAACCGGAAATTAGGTAGCAAAATGTAACAACAATATACTCTTAAATTGTGATGTGATCATATGACGCAAAATATAGAATGCATTCATCTATTTGGTTGCGTGGGAATTTTAAACGCAGCGCATTTTTATATTGAGCGTGGGATGATTGTGTTTCGTAATAACAAAGATAGGATCCAATATAATCAAATGGAATGTGAATAGTAAAGATTTATTGGCATAATTTCATTCGTCTCTGTTCTCAGTGAGAAATCTCCCTTGTTGCGTAGCGTAGAGACAAGAAGCTAATTGTCTTGTGTCTATAGTCTAGAGAAGTAAATTTTACTCGAGAAAAACTTTATAAAAAGTAGAACCGACTTTAAAATTTCAAAAAGCGATAAATAATACTTATCTCAAAAGTGACTTATTCAAGAAATTCAATTAATAACCTACAAAAAACCTCCGCCCGAATTCAATACAGATACGAATGTTATGAATTTGACTGGAATATAAATATTGTTGTTGGTATTATTTTAGATCTACGTTACGTACGTAAATGAGACAAAATATATCTTCTTAAAAATGTTCCATACGAACAGCTATTATTTGCAACGCGGATCTTATGTACTCACAAAAATAATCTACTCGTTATTAGTCGACAAATTAAATGTAATGATATCATTATCACCATCTAACTCTACGCTATGATCAATAGTAACGAAATCCAAACCGATTATTTAATCAAAGAAACGGTTAGCATAAAATTTACATATAATATTTGCGACGGTAGTTATTTTTCTTTATCTGTACTCTTGAAGACTGTTGTTTTGTCTTCATTATCATATCATGACTTTCTATACAACTTTGTATTATTATCTGAAGCTCATAGTGTCCGGAGCGTAGGTTATATTTTAAAAAGTTACAATCGGGAGACTATTCTAAATAATATTTGGAATAATAACCGAAGGAATGCGTGCAGGGTGCCGTGTCTGTTGGGGATGTCACGAAACACAAACTGTTAGTTTATTTTTATAGCATAACACGCATCATGGTATGGACGGAAACATAAACCATACCATAATAGGTGCCCGAAAATATTTTTACCAATATACCTACTGCCGACACTATGCATGAGCGCTGTGATGTTTATTCGTACTGTGAGTTTTCACTGATGAAACATTTACAAAAACGTATATCGTAATGTATTATTATTACATATAAAATAAAAAATATTTCTTACTAGTTTTTCGCCATCGGTTTCACCCGCGTGGTCCTTTATTATACATATAAACTGTATATGAATGACTCTGTATATTGATGAAAACCACTATAAAAACGCGTACAGACAGCGAGGAGCGACTTCGTTTTATAATATGTACAGATATAGATCATTTACTGGTATTAAATACTACACAAGTATAATATAACACATAACTAGGTCATTGTAATAAACTAGACTTTGAAATTCCAGGACAAACCTATCTTTTGCATTAATGAAAAGGGTATGATCTTGTGTGACAGTTTTGGCCAAAATAAAGTTATTTCAAGCTGCATCATGCATCATATATCCTAAACAGTTACATTATTAAGCCTTGAAATGTAAGTTCGAAATACATTTCGAAAAACTAATCTGCCGCAGTGAAACCTGAATTTATGTAGTTACATTAAAACGAAAAATTTCACTACAGTCGCCAGCATACGTGAAAACTTGGTTACCGAGAAATTTCTACAAATGACAGTAAGAGTTTAGTCCCGACGTTTTATCCCTCTTAAACCTTTATAAGTAATATACAAAAACCCCTATGAGAAGAATGTAGTTTTTCTCTGGTGAATAAATACTTTAGAAGTCTATATTAAGCATCTTACATTGAAGTGTTCTCGCAATGTTAAACTTTGTTTTTCTTTCCTAAAATTTCAAGAAGCCATAAAAATAATGGCCGTTATTGTATAGTATTCTATTAATAAAATCAAAAGTGCGTGCGTACCTATTCTGGCGAACTTTCAACAGTAGAAAATTTACGATACATAAGATGTTTTGCGTTGCATAAGATATTTAAATATTAATTATTTAATATTTTTTTGCATTCAAGTTGAGTGAGACTGATTGATAACCCCATTTAACACTAGATCAGCGTTGTAATTAAACTTTGATGCTTAGATAAAAGAATAAACAACGATATTATAAACTAAAACAAAATTGAACCGACTTTCAAATGATAAATAATACTTATCTTAAAAGTGACTTATTGAAGAACATGCTATTGAAGTCGCGCCGAGGTTTTTTGTAGGTTATTAATTAAATGATAGCGTCTAATTTCAACAGCATTTTCTTGAATAAGTTGCTTTTGAGGTAAGTATTATTTATCCCTTTTTTAAAGTTTGAAGTCGGTTCTACTTTCTGTAAAAAGTTTTTATTTCATACTTTTTAGTGAAGTTGACATTTTATACATAATAGGTAACACTAAATATTAAACATAGTGAAAGTCTTGGAATAGGATTATTATGTTCTTTTTGCTCGTCATTATTATTTCCAATAATCTATATTCATATTTTAAAGAGGAAAGATTTGGTTGGTTGTTTGCATGTGATAGCAACATAATACGCGGCGGAGATAGGTTATAATTGACGCAGGCGAAGGCGCGAAGAAACAGCTAGTTTAAATTAGCTAGTAGAAATTGGTTCACAATTCAAGAAGAAATCGATGGACATACCTACGCCCTATATAATAAATTACTCTATGCCTACTTTATATGACCTATGACTATCATAAAAAATATACATCAAAGAGTAAAGTATACATACTCGTTAAATACAGAATATCTTCTTTTCAGTCAGAAGATAATGCAGTCTTTGGATTTTTAGGTGAAATGGGCCATGTCATAACATATCATCTTAATATTTTGATGATATATGTTGAAAAGTGTATTTCGTTTTGTTATTCTTAAAATCTGTCAACAACCGACGAAAATATCGGTAAACCTACATAAAAAAATATAAATTCCTGCCGAACATATAACCACGTCCTTTTGGATTTTGAAGTCGGTTTAAAAACATAATACTAGGTATAACACAGAATTACGTTACAGATAACGGAAGCATATTATTTTACTACGAGAAATTTGTATTTTTTTAATAACAAATTGAACACTCCCACGCACAGACGAACCTAATAATTAGTTACGGAAACTCTTTATACGTAATATCTTATCCGTATCTAATGTTGATTAGTCGCATTGTAACCAAAGAAATCTAATCTATTTTGTTGTTTAAACTTTACTTTGAAAGACAACCTTTTTTAAGATAATATTAGCACCTATGTCGCTAGAATAAGACTTGCTACAATTAGCTAATTAAGTCTAACTTGTTACGCTCTACTATACTTTAGTCATAAATACGTTGAATATTAAAAAATATATTCAATGCATCTTATTTCTAAATGTATAAATTGGGTACTAGATAGTTCTAATAATAAAATATATTGATAATGATATGATAATGTTATAATCACTTATATATAATCAATAACTATGTAGTATATTTTATTTTTGCAAAATTAACTTGCAATCAAAAAGAACAGAAACGAAGGCGTTTAGTATATTGTAATGTGTTTAAATTTTTCCTTTATTTAATAACTGTTTTTTGGAAAAAAAAATAAATCTGATAGTGGCTTAATTGGATCATATGAAAGTTTAAAAATACTTTTCCCAAAACATTCAAGTAGCCCATTTGACTGAATCCTCGCTATTCTGTAACATTCGGTCCCAATACCACCTCTATTAGTTTGGCTCGCACTATCTGGGTATCTTTTAGGTCACAGAAGACACGCGATACTACCGCATCACGAATATATGTGTGTTTTTCTACTCGGTTGATTGAGAACAAGTTGTTTTCTATCATTATAGTATTATTTGCATATGTAAGAAGTGGGTTGATATTGTAGAAACTGCGACTCAGTATAGTTAAAAGTATAGGCCAAACGGCTTAAGACTTCATATCAAAACAAAGAGAAATAAGTTAGTGGTAGCGTATTGAGCAAAACACAAAGTCGCACTCGAAAAACTATTTTTAATCAATTAAGTGTGATCGACACGATTGCATACCAGCTTTCCCACCTCTGTTGGAACGCTCTTGCTTGTTGCCGACTGTCTATAGTCTAGACAGCAGTTGTAAGTAAACCAAATTTTGAATACAACCACCAACCCGCGGTCAGAAAAGGAAACAAAGTACTGTGTGGATCTCACTTTACTCGTAAAGAATAAAATGATAATTGGAAAAATTTTCAATGTGCAAATAAAGTGACTTTATCTATTTTTTATTATTCTTTATAAAAAAGGTATAAATTACGAGAAGGAATTGAATAAGTGGTGAATTAAACAGGCAACTCTGTAACTTTATTCTATCGATATTTTATAAAATCACGTTTGACCTTATAAGAAACCTTATTAAGATCTTTAATTTTTTATTACAGTTTCCTTCGATTATATATCTTGGTTTGCTATCAATTTAAAATTAGTTATTATTTGTTTAAGGACCCAAATTTAAAAAAAAATTGTGCATTAATTTTAAACATAGGTACTGCTGACATTAATTTTTTTTTTTACGAGTATATTATTATTATTACGGAAAGTATTCAAGAAAATCTTATTGTAGTTTGTTTTGTATTTCTTCATGATTATTCTTTAAGAAACACAGGCCATTAGTAGTTAATTGCTCAATCCAGTAATGTCACAGTTAATTAGTAAAATTCGTCATAATATTTTAAGGAATCCTGTGAATGTTACGACTTCACGGCAGCGAGTGTGATTCGTCATGAGTTTGCTACCGCGTTAGAGAACTAATTATTCTGATAGAACAATATTATTATATGCTTTGAAGATTACAATACTCCGTATTAAACTAATGTTTTCGATTTTTAAGTCTCTTAAGCTAAATTTATTAATTATAGCTGATTTTTATGCAGTTATTACTAAATAGGCAGAGTACTTAACCAGACAGTTTTTGAGCTTTCGTTTTGGTTTTGGTAAATAAAGTTTTCAGGTACTTGTGTTATGTTATGACTGATTTGAAAAAAAACCCAAAAGAAACTTTAAAATTATTCAATCAAAATTTATGATGTTACTAAAACTTTGAGTATTCTACAAACATTCAATACCACTTTACAGGATGCATCATTCAAACCATGATTATGAATTCCATTAAATTAATGATATTTAGTCAAGTGAAGGTTATTTATTATTACGTAGAATTTGGGTAATAACTTCTCACCATTGTCAATCAAGGGCGTATGGCTTGCGGCTCCTCTATTCGTATTCGGCCCTTTCTGAAGAATCATATTTTGTTGTCGAATATTATCTAATTCCACTGAAATATAAAAAAGTTCATCAGACGTCATCGTCGCCTCATAGCCCTACTATATAACCCTAGTTACAAACTGGACCTCCACCTACAGCAGAACTTTTTATGTGAACAGCTAATGCCATAAACTTCATTTTGCAATAAGTAATAGGACATAAAAGCAGATGAAAATCAGAAACCTATAGGCATAAATATTATATGCATACAAGTTAAAGGAAACCATATTTTACCAGAAAGATTAACGCTTTCATTTTACATTATAAATGTAGGTTTAGATTGATTACATTAGAATAATTCCTTCAACCACTTTTATTAAGAACTAGGGTTCGTTTATATCTAGATAAAAAGCCCTGACACTTAAATATCTTCATATCGGTTAGTGTTACCTTAAATTCACATGCTTTTCTATTGTTGGCAGTTTAAACTCTATTCAACAAAACCCATATAACTATTGTGTACAAATTCTGTCATTTGTATAGTATTGGCTATTACCATGATAACAAAATTTTCACTTAAAGGCACAGAATATAATACATATATAATGAATGAGGATATCATACAATGATTAATTTAAATAGTTTTTATTTAGCTCTTGGATACACAGTTCTTTTCACAGTTATCATTAAAGACAAGACTTACTGAAAGAATAATACTAAAATAGCATATGAAGTCAGTTTAAAATATAAAAAAATAGTTCTTGTAATTAAGATATCAATAAATTTAAAATCTAATTCAAACAGATATACAATCTTTTTATTGATCAATTTGGTATCATCCTTGACTTATTAAATCATAATACTTATATTACAAGTGTGGGTGATAACTAAAGTGGGTGTTTGTTGATCAAAAAGAGACTATAATGTATTAATATGTGGGCAGCAAGTAGTCAACAAACAAGGTCAGCTCCTTTTTAAAAAGCAATTCTTTAATATTACCACATGACAAATCAATAACAGAAGGTAACTCACCTCTAGTATCTAATAAGTCTTTACTCAGTCTTTCATTTGCCAATTTTAATGTTTTAATTTGGTCAAGGAGATGTGTCAACAGTCGGCTGCCAATCTGATTATCAGAAATGGTTGACTCAGATTCAGATTCTGATTCCAATTCCCCGTTTGTTGGCCTTGCTACATCAGGAAGACCCTGTACACAAGGGTCACTGAATCTTCTAGTATTACAAATATCTCCCTTCTCATTTGTATTCATATCACTATTTGAGTTTGTGTCGGCTACTGACGTAACAATAGGTGGCAAGCTTGTGAAATCTTGACTATCAGTGAAATTCTTTGGTTGCAAATAATTGGTATTACTCAATGTACTGTTTGGGGTGCTCACCACTTCCTCGGCTTTGTTTTCGTTCCGTCGCCGAACCCGCGGCCTTTGCACTTGAATACTTTTACTTACACTTTGAATATAGGGACTATATGGCGACATTGCAGGATTATAATAAGTTGGTAATGTAGGTAAAGACAAAGGCTCCGGGCATCCATACACATAGCGATACGGATCATAACCTGGTGCAAATTGAGAACTGCCTATGGGCCAATTCAAATTGGGATGAATGTAAGATTCGTATGTTTCCATACTCGGTGTTGAATCCTGTATATGGTGTAACGTCTTATCCAACCATTTCGTTAAATATGAGCCCTTGTTTCCCTTCGACTTTTTTCGCTTACCCAAGGGGCCGTTAGAACCGATCGACTGCTTCGTCGTAGAAGCCATTGAAAAACCCAATCGACCACAACACCGATTTCTTTATTTAATTAAATTCACCCAGACCCACTGCTTTACAGTGATAAATTTACCACATATTTTAATCACATGAAATACAAAAATAAATACGTTTAACCGTCACAGTCCAAAAAATAAACCTCAACTTAGCCAACTGACTTCGTTCACGGAAGAGTTAAGTTCTACTGTCAACGTCAAACGAATAGAATTTATTACTGTCACCACAGAAGTTGCCACATGCGTATTTTCTCATTTCCCCAAATTATTAATCAGTACAAGAATACCAAATCAACAACCCACGAAAAGATTCGGGTGATAACACGTGACCAGTAAAATATTCATAAGTAATATCAGCTTATGAAAATTTATTTAACGGGAAAGGTATAATAAAACTTATTTCGCAGCAGTAGGTGGCGTACTGGATAAGCACCGTGACTCACGATCGTTGTTGTTAAGAAACATTTACAAGGGTCGGTTATTACATTGTGTTACTCCGTGCTTCGGAAGGCACGTTAAGGCGTTGGTCACAGCTGCACTTGCAGTCGTTTATACTCTTCAATCCGCATTGGGCCAGCTTAGTGGGTTATGGCCCATCCTCTTTGACCATTTTTAAAGAACTGCACCCCTGCAGTGAGGACGTAAAAAGATGATTATTTCATGGGCTCGGATATACAATATTCCCAAACTAGGACAAAACTTGATAGCGGTTACTCCTCTCCTGCATTTAAAGATTTTTATCAAAATCATGTAATTGTAAGGGCGCTTGTGCACTACACTGAATTTTCATGTCCGGCGGTCCTATTTTTTCAGGTCCGATATGTCAGGCCATATGTAAGTAATGCGCGCTTGTGCGCTGTCAGGAATTTTACCGTCCAGAATTTTACTTTTCTCTATTCCGGACCGGTTTTTTCAGGTCCGAGATGGCGGCAATGAAAAACGTGTTTACGCTTGTGCACTGCTGTGTCCGAGATCCGGAAAATTCATAAGGAATGGGATTGGGAAAAAATAATCGATTTGAGTGATATTTATTTCGGCAATATTGTAAACTTATAATCGATATTTATTGATTATATTATAAAATGCTATATTTTCTATGATGATTTAATATAGTTGGTATATATCACTGCATATGCTTTGGCAAACTCGGTATAGTTCTAATTTGATCAGCGTATGGTTCTAGTATCGATACTTAGCTAGATTTTAGAATCGTATTAAAAGTATCGATAGCTTAAGGTAAGATAAATAAGTGTTGTTACGCTTAGACGCTTAAACAACTGAACCCATCTAAATGGAAATAATATAGTAAATAGAATTAACTTTAAGAAAGGACAAAGGCTACATTTTATCGCGAAAAATAGGGGATGAAAGTTTGCCAGGAAATTTGTCATTATCAAATTTTTTTTAGACAATTTATAAGTATAGATAAATATTTGGCAACAGAAATAATAATAAAGAATAAACAGAAGATTAACAAAAGTAATTAAGTGACACTCAATGTCTTTTTCGCATTTAATAAAATTTTAAATGTATGTTTGTGTCATAATAAATTTAAAAAAAGAAGTATTCTAAGGGAATAATATTTCTGCTCAAAAAAACTACACCACGCGTATAAAATAAAAGTTAGTAAATATATATATAATGCAGCCAACTGAGCTTACAATTTTTATAGTGGAGCTCGAAATGTTGTTGGAATTAATCATTTAGTTTAAAAGCAGTTGAAAGATAAGTGATTTTAGGTGCACGAGCCTTATAATGAGCTAAGTACTGATATGATATTCATATATCATTTTTAGTATCGAATGATTATGTTCGGGACATTGTAATAATATTTATTAGTTAGCGTAGTTAATTTAAATAATAGTTAACATTTCGAGTAAATAATAATAGAGTAATAATTTTGTTACCGAGATCGACATATCAAAATTTACCATTTTACGCAAAAATCACCTTTGAAATGTAATATGGCACATATACTTTACGAAATTTGACACAAATATTTTGAATATAGCTCACATAGACTGACATATAAATTTTGAGCAATTCCTCAAATATTTTTTCTGGCGTTGGTTAAAAATAAAACTTTGATATGCAATTAATACTATGTAAGTTTAAAAAATAAACCCTGAAATAATGACCGACCATTGAAAATTAGTCACTGAAATCTTCCACCATTGCTTTTCATCTCGGATAATATGTATTTCATCTAAACTTGTTAATTAATTTTATTGAGAAAAGTAAAAAAAAAATGAATAAAAGCATCGATTTATAAGTAGATACTCGGTATCGATATTTTTTGCGTATCTCTACGACGCATTTTGTTTTTTAATTAATGTAGGGATGATCGATATTAGAAAAACATTGATGTCATCATCGTAAGCCCAACATCGATGTTCGATATTTATCGAAATCTAGCTGAATGTTGGAAAACATCGATGGTTTTTTGCAATAATTTACAAAGAAATAAAAAATATTAAATCTTTCGAAATTTATCAAGAAACAGAACAAATCATTAGATATTCCAATATTTTATATCAACTGATTGAAGGAAAACTAATTTTAATAAAGAAGAACCTTTTAATCTATTTCTTTACTGATAAAGAGAAGAGCCAACTTTTCTAAACATGTACGAGGGTCAAACTGAAAGTTCTTAGAACTGGCCACTTATAAACAATATAATAAAAAAATAATTCTAAAATTTGAAAATATAACTCTTTGCCAATATTACTGAGTATATATTTCATTCATTTGTCATTTGTTTTACGATTTGGCGGCAAATTGAAAATTGCCTGTGTCACGTCATCATGAATTTAACACGAGAAAATTTTCGTGCAATGATTTTTTATGACTTTCGATGTCATTTAAGTCAACAAGAAAGTTATGATAGACTACGATTGGCCTTTCACGATGAAGCCCCATCTCGTGCGACTGTTTACAACTGGTTTAATGAGTTTAAACGTGGTCGCACTAATCTCACTGATGATTTACGTGAGGGACGGCCTTCTACGGCGACGACTGAAGATAACATCTGTGTTGTGCGGCGTATGATAGAGACTGACAAAAGAGTGACCTATCAACAGATTCGGACAAGCTTAGGCATCGGTATGAGTCAAGTGCACAAAATCCTCCACGAACATTTAGCGGTCAGGAAGCTTTGCGCCCGGTGGATACCTCATAATTTGACTGAGGCTCAAAAACTCCATCGTGTGGATTGGTGTCGTAAAATGATTGAAAGATTTAACGGAGGTGACTCAAATGCTGTGTTCGACATACTAACAGGTGACGAAAGCTGGATTTACTGTTATGATCCTAAAACCAAAAGACAATCTGCTCAGTGGGTGTTTCCTTTCGAGGAGTTGCCAACTAAAGTGAAGAGAGATCGAAGTGCGGGAAAAAAAATGGTGGCCTCGTTCTTTGGAATGATAGGTCATTTTGCAACAATTGTGTTAGAGGATCAAAAAACAGTTTCTGCAGAATGGTACACTACCAATTGTTTGCCACTTGTCTTGGAAAAAGTTCGAGAGAAACGACCTCGCAGTAGGATCCTCCTTCACCACGACAACGCCTCGTCGCACACCGCCAAGCGAACGATCGACTATTTGGCGACATCAAACGTTGAATTACTGGGTCACCCGCCGTATAGCCCCGACCTCGCGCCTTATGATTTTTATTTATTTCCAAAAATTAAAGAAAAACTTAAAGGAAAGCGGTTTATGAATGCTGAAGAAGCGGTGGCTGCGTATCGCGATGCCATTGAAGAGACCCCTAAGGACGAGTGGGCAAAGTGCTTTTCCCAGTGGTTCCATCGCATGCAGCGGTGTATTGACGTGAATGGACAATATTTTGAAAAGATATAATAAAACTAATAACTGGCTAATGTAATCAGTTTTTGATTTTCTAAGAACTTTCAGTTTGACCCTCGTATGTAAAATATATATGTATTACATACACAAAAATCAGTTTTCTTTTTATCAGAATTTCGATGTTTTTTGTAAAATCGATTAATTTAAATGATATTAATATTATCAAATATTAAATAATGCATTGGTCTTACGTGAGGCCGTGAGTTAACATTGATGATTGATTTTGTTAATATCGATGTTAAGACATTGATTTTTTGCTTTCAATTTCGTTGATTATCAAAAATCGATCATCCTTATTTTGAAATATGAAATAAAAAAAGAGTTTAGTTAGAATATCTTTCACGAAGTCCCACGGCATAACTCTTATTCCTTTGTAATAAAAGCGAAAACATTGTGATCCGAGGGACTTCTTTCGTGAGACGAACTTTAGTTTAGCATAACTCATCATAGCCTTTATAGCTTCAATGCAAAACAAAATCAGCAAGCAGTTAGTATCGTTTTCTTCTTACGGACATCTTATTAATTTTTACTTGGAAAATGCAAGCAAAAAGAACTATTAGTTAGGAGTGCAACCGATATCATCTAGTGGAAAATAGTTGAACTTGATATACGAGATCATCTAGCTAGTGCATCTATACTCCATTCATTATAGCATTAGACAGAATGAAAATAAGGTTCTTTTTATGGTATACTTTGTGACAAAATGTCAATAATCATGTTACTCTTAAGACTAACGGCTAATTTGCTACATATCCACTTAAATACCAGCTGCTATACTTAACCGTAGTCTTTTAAGCTATATATTAAACAAATTTATGAGTATTTGACTGACTTAAAACATTTAATAATTATTACAATAAAAATGTTCATCTTAAAGAACCTAAAGAAGCAGGGTTAGATAGTTTCGGCATGATTCTCATGTCACTATCACTCTACCAAATTTAAAACGTTGCCTAATCCCTTCAAAAGTTTCGGCAGTACAACTTTTTAATTTTGTCAGATTATGATTTATTCATAATAGTCAAAATATGTAATCTGGGATTCTCATTCATTGTGAATACTACTGCCTTTCTTGTTGTTTTGTCATTTTCGAGGATTGAGTAATTACTGTTTTATTGTTGTTTTCTTATAGTTTTGTTTTAGTTGTTATCTTTATGTTGTTAAGTTTTGCTAAATTGCGATTCCGGTGCAGGCTCGTGTGGCCTACAAAAATTACCCTCTAAGCCCCCATGCCTACCCTCAACCATTGACATTTCAGGAAGTTTTTCCAATGTCTTCATCAATAGTCTAACTAATTACACTTACAATTAGAATTTATCAACACAAAAGTTAGATAGTTTCAGTTTTAGTTCCATTTTGGCTTGGGAGTAAAAGATGAATTTATAAAATGCTGGCCTCATCTCAACCCCGAGGTATCGTAAAAAATGGAAAATTGCCCAGCTCTTTCATACTACCTAATTTTAAAAAATCTAATATATATTTTTTTTAAATATCTTGAAAATAAAATGTTCTGAACTGCTGCTTCTATGACCCTCTTTTTTCTAATGTTATAATGAATGGAGTATAGAGCACGTTAGATGATATATTGATAAGATACCTAAGGACCTAACACCTAAGGATATATTGATATTTTATTCATAAACATCGATGTTTGGCTAGAAAACATCGATGTGCCGATGTTATCGAAGTTAAAACATCGACGACAAAAAATTTATGTTTTCTAGCTGAATATCGATGTTTATAAAAATCGATGAATATCGATCATCCCTAGTTCATCCCTAGATTAATGTGATTCGAGGTTGGAAAAATTAGTGAATTGTAGTTTCTTGAGAGGTTTGATTCAACACATAGATATTACCTACATAATTATATTAAGGAATATAATATTAATCCTTAATCTGTGATCGAGTTCACAATCATGTACGACATTTTTACGCTTATTGAACTTGTTGAATCTAAACCATGTTTATGGGATAAAACAAGTGATGCATATAAAAACATAATTATGAGAACTAATGCATGGCGTGATATTTGTTTATCGTTGGAACCAGAATTTGAAGGGTTTGACGATAAAGAGAAAGATAAAATACGTAAGTATATACTTTTATTAAATTTTTGACATTTGCCATGGCACAGATCCTGCAGGACTTGAGAAAAATTCAGCGAAATTATTTCTTATATCGTTAGCTGTTCGTCCCGCTTGGGTATTATTGGTTTTTTTAATGCTGTCCTCTTCGGAGGGAGAACTCCGCAGGCGTGGAGTAGGAGTGTTGTCGTCCTGTTCTTCAAAAAAGGAGACAAAACCCTGCTGAAGAACTATCGACCCATTTCCCTTCTAAGCCACGTCTATAAGCTGTTTTCTAGAGTAGTCACGAACCGTCTTGCGCAAAGACTTGACGAATTCCAACCACCGGAGCAGGCTGGGTTTCGGAGTGGATACGGCACCATAGACCACATCCATACAGTGCGGCAGATTATACAGAAGACTGAAGAGTATAATCAGCCCCTGTGTCTAGCATTTGTGGACTATGAGAAGGCCTTTGACTCGATTGAGATCTGGTCCGTTCTGGAGTCCCTGCAGCGATGCCAAGTCGATTGGCGATACATCCAAGTGATAAGATGTATTTATGAGGCCGCCACCATGACCGTCCAAGTACAGAATCAGCAAACAAGTCCTATACCGTTGCATCGAGGAGTGAGACAAGGAGACATTATGTCTCCGAAATTGTTTACTAATGCAATGGAGGATATGTTTAAGACGCTGAACTGGAAAGGACGTGGCATCAACATCAATGGCGAGTACATCTCTCACTTGAGATTTGCTGACGACATCGTCATCATGGCAGAAAATCTGCAGGACCTACAACAGATGCTGAATGACCTGGCTGACTCTTCTATGCGCATCGGCCTACGGATGAACTTGGATAAAACCAAGGTCATGTTCAACGAACACGTACTACCGGAACCGATTGCAGTATGCGGTGCCGTTCTCGGAATTGTTCCAAAATATGTATACCTCGGGCAAACATTGCAGTTAGGTAGAAACAACTTCGAGAGCGAGGTAAATGGAAGAGTTCGGCTAGGTTGGGCAGCGTTTGGGAAACTACATCGGGTCTTTACATCGTCGATCCCGCAGTGCCTAAAGACAAAAGTCTTTAATCAGTGCGTCCTACCCGTTATGACATACGGAGCCGAAACGTGGACACTGACGGCACGGCTGGTCCACAAGTTGAAGGTCGCTCAGCGCGCTATGGAAAGGGCTATGCTCGGCGTTTCTCTGCGGGATCGAATCAAAAATGAGGTGATCCGGCAGAGAACCAAGGTTATCGACATAGCCCATCGGATTAGCAAGCTGAAGTGGCCGTGGGCTGGCCATATTAGCCGCAGAACCGATAACCGTTGGGGTAAACGAGTTCTTGAGTGGAGACCGCGTCTCGGCAAACGTAGTGTAGGACGTCCTCAGGCGCGGTGGAGCGATGATTTGCGCAAGATGGCTGGCAGGAGCTGGATGCGAACAGCCGAAAAACGAAATAGATGGCGTGCAATTGGGGAGGCCTATGTCCAGCAGTGGACGAATATGGGCTGATGATGATGATGATGGGTATTATTGGTAGGGATTGGAATATCTTGCAAACCAGTGTGATTAACACATACGAACATGTCTTTATGTGTGTGCCCATCTCTTTCACGAACAATATTATGTAAAACAACGCATGCTTTGACTATGTCTTTACTCAATCGTTTCGATACGTTTAGAGGCCGGTGAAGTATGCGCCACTTATTTGCCAATATACCAAAAGTACATTCCACATATCTGCGTGCCCTAGATAGTCGATAGTTAAATATTCGTTTTTTGATATCAAGATGTCTTCCACTATAAGGCCGTAACAAATTGTTATTAAGTTGAAAAGCTTCATCGCCCACTAAAACATATGGCATTCTGTTGTTTAGAGAAGGATGTAAAGGAGTTGGATTAGGTACTTGTAATCTTCCCTCAGTCAGTAGGTTATGAAATGTTGTACGCTGCAAAATAGCTGAGTCACAATCTTTTCCATAAGCTCCTATGTCGACAAACACAAATTTATAGTTAGAGTCCGTTACTGCCAGAAGCACTATGGAATAGTAGCCTTTATAATTATAATTCATAGATCCGGCAGAAGGAAAGTTCTCAATTCGTATGTGTTTTCCATCCACGGCACCTAAGCAGTTTGGGAAATTTGCTCGGGCTTGAAATTCACTTGCTACCAATTTCCAACTATCTGTATTTGGCTGTCCAAGAAATTCACTGCTTAATTCATCCCATATTGTATGGCACACTAAACTGACAATTTAACTTATTGTTTTAATACCCAAATGGTAGCTGTAAAACATATCAGTGAAAGTATTTCCACTGGCTAAGTACCTGTAACAAATACATACTTTAATTTCTTTTTTGTTTCAGTTAATACCATCACCACTAAATGGAATAACACACGAGATTATTTCATTAAATCATTGAAAACAAAGTCTGGACAAGCTCAGAAAAAACAATATATTTATCACAAAAACTTACTCTTTTTACTAAAAACTATTAAAGAGGATTCGACATACTCTAACATAGTGAATTTATCTCAGGATAGTGACAATGACTCCAGACCAGGTACATCAGCGTCACAAAATCCATCTAATGATAGTGACAATGAATCCAGGCCAAATATGTCAGCGACCTCTGAACCAATTGCTACACAAGGGTCTGCTCAATATAATACATCTGCATCCAGAATCCACCCTACAACATCTCTAACTCAAAATCGCAAAAAAAGGCTAAACCCAGTTGATGTGGAGATTTTGAAGGCGCTTCAAAATCATGAACCACAACAACAATATGACTTTCAGGATGATGACGAAGCATTTTTAATGTCCATCTTTCCATCTATTAAACGCATAAGCGAAGATGATAGACTGGAGTTTAGAATTGAAGTGATGCAGCTGCTTCGCAAGTATACCAATCGCGTCCGAGCATCTTCATTCAGCTCTACAACATCATCGCCACTGCCTCCAGTATATATATCTATCAACTCTCCAACAAACGAAGCTACCACGTCGCCGCCTAGGTCTCCGCTACAAATTGAAAATGAAGAACAATCCATTTACTATCCCTCTGCACCACCAACATCACAGCCTACTACGCATGCTCCGTTGCTGCCGCCTACGTCTGCGCCACGAATGGAAATCCAAATAGCAGCACCTCCAATCTCCCCTGCAGAAGAGAGCCTTATAACAATTAAGGATTTGTTTGAACAAGATTTTGATCATTATTGATTTTTGTTATTAAATGGTATACCAATGAATCTGACTATCATTTTATTAAAATTTTGTAGTAAATACAAATATAAAATCTATCTTGCCTTCCTACCTAGATTGAAACAATATAGATGTAAACAAAAAAAAAAAACCCAAATATATATTATTGATACCTATTCTCATAAAAATCAATCCATTTTTATAACTTTATGAAATAAATGGATGAAAATAATTATAGCATTAAAATGAAATTCGATTCTGTGTTTGTTTTTTGTTTACATTATACAGTTTTAATCTAAAAACAATATGTACAGAGCGCGACATGTAAGTTAAACTAAAATGTCTACTATACAGTAGTGCATTTTCACTGAATCTGTCGAACAAACCCTCGGATTCTGCTCGATTTAACGCAATAATGGCTTTCACTTAATTGCATTGTCCACTGTATTATGCACCTGTCACCAAATATCATTACAACGGCGTCTTGATGAATCAATAATGACAGTTTTATATCATATTTCGTAATATATTAATAATAACTGCGTGAATAAAGTTGATTAAAAACGCAACCGTCACGCCATTATTGCACTATAACTACGCTAACATTTGCAGAATTGAGACGCTGACTAAAATAAAGCCCTAAATATTCAGGACCGTACATTATGCTACAAGCCCTGAACATTCAGGGCTTTATATTGAGAGATCAATCCGGGATTCAGCGAAAATGTACTTCGGCGGCGCACTCGTCACTTTGATTCAACTTACGTGTCGCGTACGTACATTGTGAAGCCGGGTATTCATTTGGCAACATTTGTTCATCAAAACTAAAATGTTGGAGGACACTATTTTCATGTTTATAAACTCCCGCAATATACGTCCACATCTGTCGACTTTTGCAACAATCAACAAATGTTGGTAAATGAATACCCGCCGTAAGTATCTCACTGAAGTCGGTGTTCACAGGTGGAGTAAACAGTAGAGTTCTAATAATACGAAGGAATAAGACCCAAAAATCTTATAGGTATATTTATTATATCACCGTAGACAGCATTGTTATTATACATGGTTTACTCACTCCCTCACTCGCCCTTACTAGCTGAATAATTAACTCAATCAACTAACTTATTCCCTCTTTAAACACTGTACATGCCTCAAGGTTACAGCAAGCATTTCATTTGGTGGTACACACAGCCTTAATTTTGTATCTTGCCTCTTGATGTATGTGCTTAAACGGTATAGCAAAAAATCATAAGTAACAGTAGACATCCGATAGTAGTTAAAAAATGCTTTCGTCCTGCCTCATTTTATTGTGGTTTATGTAAAATGACCCTGTCAGGTACCTTTCACTAATAAGGGGATGAACCCAATATTTTTTCTGTCTTCTACGTCTTCGCACGTAGAGTAATAACGCAAGCAATTGCTGACGTTCTAAAAATCTCATTGTATCTAGCGTAAAAGACGTGTAGCTTCAGCAAGAGCTGCCCTAAACTGCATTGTTCCGATCCGGAAAAAAACGGACAAGTGCACAAGCTACTGATCCGGATTTTTCATGTCATTCCGGACCGGAAAAAATCGGACCGCCGGACCTGAAAATTCAGTGTAGTGCACAAGCGCCCTAATTGTTAACAATATTGCCGTCCACAACCTTATCACCTTTTTAGCTCAAGCGCGTGATAAAGTGTTAAAATTAAAACAATTTAACATATACTATTGCATTAATGTTATTTTGTAGCTGTATCCAAAATAACGTTAATGCATTAAGTGTCATTTTTTGCCGTGCGTCTGCACTTACGAAACATTTGGAAACTAAATCGTTCTATCATCAAATAATACATAACTTACTTTTTGTAATAAAATAGCAATACATGAATAAGAAAAATATAGTAATATTATTTAAACTAAAGAAACTTGTCAAATTGTATATGGCGTTCGAACGAGTCTAATATGCCCCATAAATTTTACCCTAAAGTTGTGAAGAAGCTATAAAACTGGCAGCACTCCATTGTTACCTGTCATAGCATCGCCACAGAGCATAATGCCATAGTTTATTTATTATACGGTGATAGTGCAACTTCTGAAGTTCATTTAAATTTTAGGTTTTTAGAGACATTTAATAGATGTCACCACTTTTTTACATTTTGTATTACACAAAATGAAATAGAATTCTATATCTAATGTCAATTCTAAAAATATTGGATTATTTATTATATTTGATCAATTTTGCATTCATAATGTTATATATATTCTTAATGAAAAATGCTTAAAAATCCACAGTGTCAGGGAAAAAGTGAATTTTTAAACTTTTTTCATTAAGAATATATTATAATATTATGATTTACTTACAGGTTCAATGTTCAATAACTTTATTTTTAATATTATTTACGCCCTCTAGTAACATTTACTGACATTGAATATCATACGTAAGATAGAAGCACTGCGCTGTGCATGGCTGTGACTGTTCGGCACTTATCATTATAGACATTGAAGGAATTTCCTCGGACCACCACCACCACCACCTCGAACCACGGAACATTATTAGTTATTGTTCTGAGAGAGTTTTGACACTGATTTCTTTAGTCTATTATGAATGAATGAGGAAGTATTAAAAAAGCACCTCCACTAGATGGCGACTCTAGCAAAAGTTGATTTTTGTAGGAACCGAATGGACCAAAGTCGGTAATTTCCGTTCCTTTTAACTAACATATTAAAAAACTGAAATTTGAAAGTTCTAAACTTAGATATCAATAAAAATACGAAAATTACAAATAAAATATGAGTTGTTTATTGAGTTTTGAAAATTTTTTTTCTATCACTTCCTCATTAATAATTTATTATAGAGAATATGATTGGATAAAAACTACGATTGAATATCAACGGTTCTTCAAAATAAGAAAAAAGTTGATTTCGAAAACTATTTTTTTATACTACCTGCTTAAATAAATCAAGTGTCTAATTTATTAGTTCGTCACGAAATAGGTATGAGCTACCTATCGAGTCACGTCACGTAGTTCGTAACGGAGATTAGTCTTTGTGATACTGCTAAAATGAAAAAGGTCTAGCTATCTGTGGCAATGCCAGGCCAGTCAGCTCGGCAGGGCCACAACTAGGACAGCATTTAACTGTCAGTTTGGGACACATCAGTGATATTTTATATAAACAGAAATTCCCATGTAATCACATGTTGGTTGTGATTACATGGGCATTTCTGTCATAATGTAAATGAGCCATTAGTAAGGCACTGTACGTAATTTAGGTGTAATCGTAAATGAAACCGCGCGCTAAGACTACATATAGGTATTTCTTTTTTGGGATTTCAGGCAGAATAGACTTTTACACCCTTTTTGTGCAAAACGACCATCAAAAGCTTGAAGACTTTAAGCTTTAATCAATGTTCTAAATTTGAAAATCTGTATAAGCAATGTTTTAAACAAGTACTGCTGTTAGAGGGAGATTAAACAGCGGTTTCTATGAACTAATAACGTTTTATTATATAAGTATAAATATTCATATTTTAATTTAATGACACCACAAATCGACAGACGTTTTCAATTCAAAGCTACACTATGGTATTAGCGATGATCTACGGAGGTCGAATATCGTGCCTTTCTTGCTGACTACCAACACTCCTCCTCAGAAAGCAGGATAGAGGATAGTTTCTCCTCCTATGGCTTTTATTCACTGAGCCCAATCATCGCTCTCAGACGGAAAATTCTCGGCCCTGGTAAACCTTTGGTTAAAGGGTCAGCTTCGTTTTCTTCAGTCCTTATGAATTTAAGCTCAATCTTCTTCTCGGAAACACAGTCTCTTATAAAATGAACCTTCATATCAATGTGCTTCGATTTCGAGCTTACCATTGGATTTGTTCCAAGTTTTATGGCTGCTTGATTATCACAATGTATTGTTATGGGTTTCTCTTGCCGTAAATACAAGCTTTTGTGAATTAAATCCAAGTGAATTGCCTCTTTAGCAGCTTCCGTTAATGAGACATATTCAGCTTCAGCCGTAGATAGTGCTACTGCACGCTGTTTTCGAGATGCCCAGCTGATTGCTGCTCCCGCGTATTTAAAAATATATCCTGAAAAGGATTTCCTATCTTCTTTGCAAGCAGCCCAATCGGCGTCGGCCATTCCGAACAAATCTATATTCGTCTTTTGGTATTGCAGTCCCATGCACTTAGTCCCTTTTAAGTACCTTAGTACTCTTTTGGCACATTTAAAATGCTCCTCTCCGTAACAATCATTGTATTGCGATAGATAACTGACCGCAAACATTATATCTGGTCTTGTAGCAATTGCAAGATACATAAGTTTACCGATTAGATTTTTATACGGTAGGTTATCCCCCTCTTTCTTGGGATTCTTCATGAGACAGATACCAGGTTCTATTGGCGTCTTTGATACTTTGCATTCAGCCATGCCAAATATTTTGAGTGTTTTCTCAATATATGCCTCTTGGCATAGTTTGATACCTTCGTCATTGTATATGAAATCAATTCCGAGGAGTCTTTTGGGTTTGCCCATATCTTTTAACTCAAACTGTTTTGACAACAACCTTTTTATATGTTTAGCGGTTTCAGGATTTGAGTAAGCCATCAAAATGTCATCTACGTAGATTGTAATGACTGTTTTATCTCCTCCTTTAATTGATATGTACAGACATGGATCAGCAGATGAAGTTTCGAAGCCAATCTTTCTAAGTTCAGTGTCTAGTCTTTTAAACCACTGACGTCCTGACTGCTTTAATCCATATAGCGCTCTTTCTAGTAAACAGGCTTTGTCACCTTTTATACCTTTCAGATCTTCGAGCATTTTTCTAGCTTTATTATATACAGTCAGATCTTCTTTATCTATTTCATCTATCATCACCTCTGATACATATTCTTCTAGATATTCTGGAACTTTCATTGTAATTCTTTCATCTAGGTCACCATTTAAATATGCTGTAGTTACATCCATTTGACATAAATGTAAGTCTTCTTCTAATGCCATTCCTACAACTGTTCTTATGGAACTCAATTTTACAACTGGTGCAAAAGTTTCATTATAGTCTATCCCAGGTTTTTGGGTAAAGCCTTGTGCGACTAGTCTGGCCTTTTTAATTTCATTGTGTGGGCCAATTTTCTTTTTTAAAATAATTTTGTATCCGATTAGTCTCGTATCTTTCTCTTTAGGAACTATCCGCCATGTACCATTTTTGATATGCGCTCTGATTTCAGATTTTATAGCATCATGGTAATCTTCGTCATCACCATCTTCACATTTGTGTGATTGTTTTGCTATGTTTGTGTCATAATATTCATCAATTTCACAATCATTATCATTAATTTGTACATAGTCATTCAACCGTATTGGCGGTCTTCGTTCTCTTTGAGGTCGTACAACCGGATGTATCTCATTTTCATCTGTATTTACATCTGGATTAGGGTTATTTACAACATCTGTAATATCAAGTTGCTGTACAGTTAAGTCATCATTCATTCTTGTTTCGAATTGTATATTTGTGACTTCTGCTTTGCTATCTTTTTTTTTATTTTCATTTTCAATAAGACTTTCATAAGTATCATTTTTGCTTTCGTAATACATTTCATTTATTACCTTCACGTCTCTGCTTATCATTATATCATTTTTCTCTGGTATGAATATCCGATAACTTTTTGCATTTGACGCATAGCCCATAAATACACCTTTGATAGATTTAGGAGTTAGCTTTCCACGGCGTGTCTTTTTGAGGACAAAAGCTTTGCTTCCAAATACATGGAGATGATTCCCTGATGCTGGTCTGCCTACCCACATCTCATATGGTATACTACCTTTTAGTAGTTTGGTTGGACTTCTATTTACAAGGTAATTTACAGTATTTACAGCTTCGGCCCAAAGAATCTTGGGCGCGTTTGAATCTATCATCAAACAACGAGCTTTGTCTAATAAAGACCTGTTCTTGCGTTCAGCAACACCGTTTTGTTGGGGTGTGTAAGGTGCGGTAAGTCGTCGCTTTATCCCGTTCTCCCTTAAATACTGATCGAACTCTTTGTTTCTGTATTCAGTGCCGTTGTCAGATTGTAGATTCTGTATTTTAAGTTTGTGAAAATTCTCCACTTCGTCTTTAAATTCTTTGAATAGTCGGAACACTTCATTTTTGTTCTTCATAAAGTAGACGTAGCTGTATCTTGTATAATCGTCGATGAATGAGACGTAATACTTTGACCCGGCCAAAGTTTCTATTTCGAATGGGCCACAGACATCAGTATGAATGATTTCTAATGGTTGATTGCTATTTATAGAATCATTTTTGGGAAATGGTAATCGTGTCATTTTACCTTTGATGCATGATTCGCAGGTATCGAGTTTATCTTCCTTAAAAATAAGTCCTCTTAACTTCTTGTCTTTAGCCATTTGTTTTAGGTCTCTCTCATTAATGTGGCCTAGCTTCTTATGCCACATCATCATCTCTGATTCGACAGCTACTGACTTTGCTATATCTTCGGATTCACAACATATGTAGTATAAGCCATCCTTTCTCTTTGCTTTTAGTGATATGTCACCGTTAGGTTCAACAACATAAGCTTTATCTTTCTCGAACACAACTTTATTGTCTCTGTCCGTGATCTTCCCAATTGAAAGTAAGTTTGTCGAGAGATTTGGCACATAAAGAGTTTCATGTAATTTGCATGAGTATTCGTTCAGACTTACTTGTACCGTGCCTTTTCCTCTGACGGGTGTCGAGTGGTCATTTGAAGCTAATTTTACCGAGCCATTGTCTTCGGAAATATTTAAAAATATTTGTTTATTATTCGTCATATGTGACGTGCATCCACTGTCTAAACACCATGACATTTTTGACATATTTACATTATTTAAATTTAGACAAGTATTGAAACTTTTCTGTTGTTTGTTGTCTTTGCCCTTTGAAACTTTCATAAAAGTTTTGCCTTGTTTCTTGTTGGACCAACATGATTCCGTACTATGCGTGTTTTTCTTACAGAATGTACAGAACTTCTTCCTTTTGGAAATTAAAGCTTCAGTTTTCTCTTCGGACTCTGGTTTCTCTGCATTGCTCCTCGCCTGTGATTCTTCAAAGATTTTAACTTTTAAATCTTCAGGATTAGGCAGTGTATCTCTTGATTCTATTGCGATGCGGAAATTCTCGTAAGAAGTCGGCAAGCTGTATAAAATCATGACACTGAGCAGTTCCTTTGGGATTTTGATGTCCATGACCTCGAGTTTATCTACTATGTCCATAAAGTTATTTAAATGGTCGCGGATGTCTTCGTTAGTGCTCATTCTCTTAAGTACTAGCTGCTTTAGTAGGGTGGCCATTCTAGCTGGCCCGGTGCTTTGATAATGGAACAGTCCATTAGAATTGCCAGCATTATTAGTGTAGGAATAAAACAATAATATAAAAATTGCAGAATTTAATCATATCTAAATAATATTTAAAACAATCTGATTCAGTAGATCGACTATTTACATATTAGGTATAACATATAAAATATAACTCCAAATATAAAAATTCTCATTATGGTGTTACGTTAGTCCGAAAGATTTCTGATTATACATGAAACTATCTTTAAATCCAAATATATAAGAAAATCTTCATAAATA
This sequence comes from Diatraea saccharalis, assembly GCA_918026875.4. Classification (NCBI taxonomy): domain Eukaryota; kingdom Metazoa; phylum Arthropoda; class Insecta; order Lepidoptera; family Crambidae; genus Diatraea; species Diatraea saccharalis. Next base: position 19,182,846 of record OU893333.1, on the reverse strand, counting down.
TTATACAATTAATTTTGTATAACTATGGCACAAGCCTTCAAGACTTCAGTTATTGAAAAAGAAACAAATTATCATATTTTTTTATTAAATTGGTAAGTGCTTTTGTGAAAATTGGCAGTAGTTTTTGGATTATATTGTAACCTATAAATATGATAGGTAACCAGCAACTTTTAACTCAAATTAGGCATATTACTATGATTCAGTCTACTTCTAATAAACAATCTCCCTGTTTCGGTTGCTGCTCACCTAATAACAATACATACATTATTTATTAAATAATACCTATGCTTAACATTATAATAACTTAATTAATACAATATTATTTGTTTCTTTTGCAATATTTTCAATGTGTAATTTTAGAAAATAACCGTATCCTAATATAATAATATAAATGTAATCTTTTCATGTTCCATGCGGAAACAAAGATATTTAGTATAATTTCATTTAAGGATGTTTTTAAAATCATCTATAGATCATAAACGATGAAAGTATTATATGCACTTCACAAAGTGCTAACATTGTTTTAGTATAGTACATACGGCTGCACGTCAAGTTGTCACATTATGTCCAATTTCTAAATTGGACTTTTGAGCTCTATTCTCTACAAATTATGGTTTAAAATCGAGAGTGGAAATTTTAAAAATTGTTTTAAGTGCAGTTGACTGTACCTCTCGAATCATTTGTATTGATTGCCAAGAGATGGCGCTAGTGTTATTAAGTAATGTTTTGGATATTGCACTTATAACTTTAATTACTTTATTTTAATTAATTATATATTTTGGTTCCTTACAGTTTTCTAAACACTGTTTATATAAATTCTGTTATTATGTTGTATTATAATTTAATTAAATCTAATATAGGTAATTAAAAAAATAAAAACAATCAAAAACATTATTGATATACAATTCGATTAAAACAACACATCACATCATTAGCGCCATCAATTCACTCAGTGAAAAAAACTGTCCTACATTTAATTGATTTTGGAACAACTGAAGTTATAACTATAATTAAATATACCTATTTTGGTGTATTACTGAAGATCATATATAATTGCATTATAGAAGTAGTATTTATTGTGATAGATACTTAGGCACTAAAAAAAGGTTTGTACTTAATGTGTACGTGAACGTGACAGGGAATCCTCCCTTACTTATAAACACAAGAGTAAAGACATGCTCATAAATAAAAAAGAAAATACATTTATTCGAGAATGGTATCATGATGATTAATAGACTAATAATTTTATTTTAATACGAATAAAGTAATCTTTCAGGGATTTTAAAATACTCATAATTAGTTCTCAGAGTAGTTGGTTGTTATTCTGTTCTAGAGTTAATGTAATGTACTAACATTTAAAAATGCAAAACAATTATAATTAATAGCATCATTCTTTATAAAGGATATAGATAAGTAGTTTCAGGCAGTGTTTAACATAAAAAAAAATACATTTTATAAGAAAAATTAATTGCATACATACATACTTACGCTCTAAATGAGTATATATTTTTGTTCATAAAATTTAAACAAGAACTACTTAATTAACCCATTACTCTCAATATATTTAACTACATAACTTAAAATATAATTTAATTCATTTATATACTATATAAACATAATACGTAACATTCAAATGATTCTTTTGATAATTATATTCTGAAACATTTTTTACATAAATGAAACTGCCAATTTTCATTGTTGGGTTGGTGTGCTATATAGACTAGGCAGAGAAACAAAAAAAAATTATAAATCGATCCTTTTTTCATTATCATACAAAATCTATAACAATTATGTTCATTTTGATTATGTTTCTTATATAATACCTAGTATACATATACCCAGTCGTAATATATTTGCTGTTATTGTGTAATAATATTATATATTCTATATAACCTAATTATTTCCTTATAATAATATTATTCTCTAAGTCACATCGTTCCATCACCCTTATTCTTTCTGTGGATTTCAGTTCATTATATTTATTTCAGTGTTAAAATGCATTACAAAAATAATTTATAAATACAAAATTTTATGTATGTCACTCTAAATAGAAACATCAATATTTTCAAAGTAAACTTCAAAGTAAATACTATATTGTGATTGAACTAACATAATAATATAAGACCAGACCTCATAAGATCAGAAGTGAAGCTCGAATGAAGTTTGTAAACAGATACATTAAAATTGTTCAAAATATATAGGTATTATAGAAAATTGTAAACATTATTGAATTATAAAACGATACGTTCGGTAGTTATTGAGATTATAGAAACTCATAAGAAATTTTAACAAATTACAATGGACCTATTCCTTATTCAAAGTTAATATATGTTTAAGCTTATGTTTATTATTAATGTATAATTAAATAATTAACGGGAGCGACTCTGTTATGTAACATAAGGTAACTCTATCATTACCCCACTTCGGCATTCGAATCGCTTTTTTATACCTTAGTGGTTTATACGTATGAGTGAAATCCTGTTGTTTAGTAAATCTGATTTATTTTCAGACATTGCATTCGTTGGAGTGATTTGTGTTGCAGATGCTTTTCTGCTTATCCCTGTGTTCCTATTGGAATGTAAGCTTCAAGATAAAAAAAGCATTTGATCGGGCGGTTTAACTTGTCATAAATGTAATTCTTTCCAACTTCCAACAGACACAGAGAAATCTTATCCGATCAGACTCACAGTTTAACGTCGTCGAATGCTGTGAGCAGATCATTTGTGCCAGACAAAATGTCGGCGTCCGTCCAAAAGTCTGGGGATGATATTGACACGTTAGAGTCGAGGAGCAAATCTCTCGCTTGATAAGGGAACCCTGGACTGGTCTGCACCTTGTTCGACAGGTAGGGATCGCCTCCATTAAGCACGCCACCTGGCGACACCAACTTACTTGGGCTATAAATCTGGTTGAACTTACCGATCGGAGAGAGGGATTGCGGAGTTGAATAAGGACTAAGGCCTAAATCTCTCTGTGCTGGGCTAATGGCAGGACTGTAAATTGAATTGTTAGGACTGGACGGCAAGGAATAGATCGGACTGTTCACGTTAACACTAAGAGGACATGATATGTTACTCGTCATGTGTGTATCGATTGCGGAATTTTGTATCGAGTTGTTGGGAAGCATGGCTACTTTTGAGTTTGACACTGTATGAATATTAATGACGGGTATTGGTAAAGTATTACAGTTTAAGATACGATGCGGTGATGTCTTCTGATTCATTACCAATTGGTAACTAGGAGTATTATTGTTCTGTTGCATCATCTCCGGTGGGACACGACCATCCATGGGCTGGAACATAGAAAAATAAACTATATTAGTAAGAAAAAATGGTTACCTCATTTTTCTGCAGAGTAAAATTTGCATTTGTATTGGTAATCGTTCTAAAATAATAGATTTCAATTAAGGTAAAAAGGTGCAAGTTCTTCTAATATACATATAAATGAGAACGGGATGTTGTATTAGCTTTGACCTTGAATATGAGATAGTAGGTTGTGAATATTCATGTCGTTCGACATTTGCATAAAACTAATAACAGAAAAGCACAGCAGAGCTGACTGAGAAGCAAATTTATTTTCAGTGGCGAGTGTTAAGTATGTAGTTGAATGTGTGTAGGTGGTAACTTAGTAGGCGTCATTCGAAGTTTTACGTGGTTCTAATAGTAAGCCATTTATAAATATTTACCTGTAATTAGTTCCACGTGTAAGAACTTAGAATTTAATAATTTAGTCTTTAGATAGTGGAAGAATATTCTAAAATAGAATTACCTAGTTCATAAGTGAAAAGAAATATTGTAGCCGGCTAAGAAGTTATTTTTGTAGTCAACCAGACTGCGAAAGACCTAGTGGCAACACAATATTTTATTGGCATGTAACATGACATAAATTTAGACTTTAGTGAATACTTGCAGGTACGGAAGTTCGCACCAATAGTTTTTATTTATACAGTAGGTAATATTTTCATTCAATTTATATTCGCCTGATACAAAGATAATTTATATGTTTATATTAAAAACTTGATTAATGAATAAATCCATAAAAAGCCTTAAACGGATGAAAAAATGTAAATTTCAATTTTCTTCACTTATTTTAAGATAATCGTTCGCATGAAAAATATTATTACAAAGAGTAATTTAACATTATTGACTTCTATGTTCGTGAGAGGATATTTGGTGCAATGCGGAACCAGAAAGGAGTTGAAGTTTTTTTTTAGGTGAATACAAATCACGCAAGTTCACCATACATAACGAAAGATAAACTTGATATGTAGTAGCATAAGGCATAATTTGACATTGTAAAATGAAATCTTCAAACGATGTTGAGGAACTAAAGATATGATAACCAGTGGTTAACGAACGGTCAGTTAACGATAACATTATGTAATTTTATATTGCACAGCTGATAAAAAATACCTATTTAGCAGTTTATAGGAACTACATTTTGTCAAGTGCTATTAAGTAGCTATTAAATGAGGTAACCTAGCTATAATCAGGGGAATGCCCCAGATTTAACTAGGCAACCCACGTTTTATTAATCTACATGTAACCTAACTTTGTCACAATCAAATAACAAATGTTTTCCTCGTTTTCCTATAGGTACCGTATTTTAGTCTAGACAGTCTAACAGATACTGGCACGACTTACGATTGGCGCATTTTCTTTATGGAAAAACAAGTACGCCTACAACATAAAAAGTGCCTTAATTCCAAGAAATCTCAGTATTTATAAATTCACAAATTACACAAACCACTTTACGAGTTGCTTTTGGTATTGTCGTAACTTTGAAAAAGTTAGGTCCGTAAGTGGGATCTCCACCAAGATTCTCACTTAATGATACTGCTAGTGTACTTCCATAAAAACAAAATCTAACTACAATGAAGATGGTGTAAAAATTGTAATATTTCAGTTTTATTTTCCAAGTGCATTATTTTAAAAACTTTAAAACATGCAATTTGCACAAAAAAACTACAATTCCTAGAATTTTTATATACTCGTACTTACAACATTTTACCCGGTGTAAATTTACGTAAGTTATTTTATTGTTATATAAATATTTTATTTTTATCGCACAATGCTGGCAACAATACAAGTGGCCGTCAGTCTACTATATCATGGGTCCTATAACGTCTAATCTTTTTCTAACTATATTGGTCTTGAAAAAATAAATGGAACTCTTTCTTGTTGTTATTATAGAGGTCAAGAATTACTAATACAGAAGTATATAGCACATTTAAAAATCTCAGATAAGAGTTAGAATTAACGAGTTGATGTTGGTATAAAGTACAATGTTAGCTTGTTTTTAAGTATGACCATTAAGTGCTGTAACGAGAGCAATAAACGTTATTTTCAATTATTATGACTATGGGTGTTCTGAAGAGTACCATATAACTTTTTTGGCCGAATTTATGTTTGTTGTGTCGTATAATATGTGAACGTAAGGATATGTAAGATGTACCTGAAGTGTAATGAGGTGATTCGCACCGTTTTAGAGGGAGGGTGTGTCCTAAAGAGACCGAATCAACCCTCGCTAATGTTCTATACGTACCACTTGTAACACAAAGCTTTGGTTTGTCAAAAGAGACAACGGTAACATTTAAATATTCTTTGATAGTAAACATATCTATAGAACATGTTTAACAAGTACTATCACGCCGACGAGTTGGATGTTCGGTTCAATCAATTTCGCCTCAGTTTAAATGAAGTATGCCTACTGACCATGAACTGTGACGTTTCGATATATAACATTTATCATATTATAACACAGAAATTTCATGAATCTGATAGTTTCTACATTAAGTATTTACTCATTTTCATTTATTTGACACAAAAATAACCAAATAATACGCTAACCAAAGTCTGGAAAGTTTTGCAATAAGCAAATAGTGGATGAATGTTGGTGATTGTAGAATACTCTAAACAAAATAATAAAGATCGTGCCTTGTATTTTAAATAAGTTGATACAAGGAACATATTATGAGGCCATTTAGGCCAATATTTTTCGGCCCCTCGTACTAATCTGATTGATTTAGTCTGTGAAGTGAGACTAATTTATAGCGTAACACATGCTATGGGAAATAGTTTAGTTTAATTTAGACATAGAATATATTAATTTCGCAAAGATTTACCAAACACTATTTAAGGCGTATTCCACATTATTAATCTATTTATATTATAAAAAAAAATATTTTATGTACAATATCTGTGCCAGTGAATGTTTACTAGTTTTTTTTAATGAATAATAAATTATTGTAGACAAAACAGCTGTAGAAATAATAACACTTGCCATATTCATGAAAAATGCCATTTGAGGTTTGACCTTCAAATAAGAATCGTAATGTATAAGTTCTAACAATTACCGCGAGAAATGTCTTCCAATCAGTTGGCCTAAATTGTGGGTAGAGCCCAATAATGGGTATATCCGGGTTGATGGTAAATCCCTTAATGCGCCTGCGGGGGTCTCAATCGAGGCGCCTCTTGTTATTCGGGCTCGAGAAGCCGTAACTTTTAATATAGCAGGAGAATTAGTATGCCAATATTCCAGTAATTTACTAAGATTAATTGAAATCGTCTCTGTAATAACATGTTTCATAAAGGACTTTAATTAAAACTCGACGGTATTCCATTATTGCTGGATAAAGATATCTCGGAGTCTTCGATCATTCTGTTAGAAACGGAATGAAAGAAATACAAATGATTACATTTATAAAAGGCGTTCAAGTGACGTGACTAAGTGCTGTTCCAAAAGAAATTGTTTTTCACAGCGATAAGTGAACTAGTAGGTTGTCGCCCCTATAAGAGCCCGCATCTAAATAATTAGTGCTAAGCTATAAAACTTAGTTCGGTAGGTCGATTGCTGTTGACTGAAATATGTTTGCTCACACAAATATTTGGTTCAGTTGCTAGTACTATTGGCATAACACACGGAATAGACATAAGTAATACTTTTTCCCTTTTAACGTGTTATCTAGAAATATCGAGTTTTTATTTCTATTAATAAACCTGCAGACACTTTTCACTGTAGGTATTACATGGAAATCTAGATTATTCATATCAAAGCGTCAAGTTTATTAGATAAGATGTTCCGCCGGTTAGTAATTGAATGAGTTTAATGTTCTATGTGCGATCAAGTAGTTAATCCTATCATTACGTAAACATATAAACAGGTGTGGTAATTTTATCTTTGATGTTGCAACTATGATTACACACAATGAAAACCCGTTGGTTTTAAGAACATTGAAACCAGTCGGTGAAAGCTGATCGTTATTTCGATGACAACTTGAACGCTGCAATGAAAACAGCATAGTTACTAGTTACTATGTTTTTCTTTTTTAATTTACTTAACTATCCTTGCATATGGAACAAAGACGTCTGAACGCGATAACCTGAATATTTACCGGTCTAATTTTCATGCAGTTTTCACAACCGTATGAGTTGGTGTATTTATTAAAGTTTTGTGTATATTTTAATATGTGAGTTTATTTCAATATAAAACAGCTGGCAATATTTAATACTTGTATTCCTACGAATTGTATAAAAACATTTTCTGTTTATGTACATATTTCCATAATTTCCTTGTTTTTAAGGTTAATTTTTGTGATGTCAATCTAAAGAGATACGCATCAGGAGACAACATTTCAAAAATTCTTTATGAGATCAAATCTTACAAAAACAGAGAATCGAGGCTGAACGTTAAATGTTGCGGAGCGCCATTTTACTTCGCAACTGGGGGGATGGGAATAAAACGTGGAGTTCTGAAAGTCAACGTACTTTATACTATCCTGGGACAGTCGTAAACCACTGGGGGAAGACCGGGAGAGATTTTTTCTATAGATATTGTCCTATAGAAAACAATTTACCGAGCTTCTGTGACAAATGTAAATTAACAATGTTAAAATTGACTTTGCTTAATTTACATTATCTTTCAGGGAGCCCTTTCATTCTATAATTGTACGAAACTTTTATACTGTTTTATTGATCACTGACCGCTTAAGAATATATCCAAATCCATATTAAAAGTGCTCCATCGGTTCATGCTAAATAAAATAGTTTATGAAGGTTATAAAGAATCTAGTCAGTAGCCGATACCAATAAAAGTTTCCCCTTTCGATACTATATTGGCACGCGACTATTTCCACGGCCTCCCATGGATTTTACGTCTATTATTATAACACAGTGCAGCCGGATTCAATCACGTGAATTATTGTTTACTATTAACCGATGTTCACGTGTATACGTTTAACGATATCCACGTTTCTGCTACACATTCTGTAAGTATGTCTATTGTGACGTGGGCAATAGTAACTGCTAACTAATTATTCATATGTTGCCATAGATTAGATAATACTAATATGCATAATTCGATCACAGCATAATTTTTCATAATCAAAAGTGGCATTGGTGTTGAAAATTGAAAACGTGTTGTCGTTTGTCGTTAACTTTCTTTTGTAACTTGTTTTAATATACTCAGATAAATGTAGAAATATATATTTTTTTTAAATTTTAACAATGGATATTCTCAATTAAGGTCAAAGCTATTACAGGGGTAGTGTTGTGGGGATAATGGAACAGGGTAAAGAAATCAACTTGCACCTTTTTACCAGTACTATATATTTTAAATAGTTTCTTTCTGTTAATTTATATATATTATTTCCATCGATTTCAATATCTATTTTTTTCCCAAGAAAAATATTTCTCTAATAATTACACATCTGCTTAAAATGTAAATTTTAACAAACGATAAATCCATATGTCTATCGACACACGAGTCTTTCATAATTAAAATTTTCAAAGACAAAGATCAACGCATATTATGTCTTATTCTTGTAACTTACATGCTATAAAATGACTTTATAAAGATCAATGACAATAACAAGTTATTAAAAAATACATTATAAACTGTTCGTCTATTGTAATCTATAGTTTATTAAAAGGTTCTCCATTAACAAAATCATATAAAAAATTCATTATTTTAAGTTGTACTTTGTATCATTTGGCAGTGGGAACATTTTACGCATTCATTAATAAACAAATCCTTGTCCAAACTACAATACTACACAGAATTTCAATCCCGAACATATGTACAAAATGATTCACGAATACTAAATAATTATCAGTAACTCGATCGATTGACTTTGTAAGTTCTAAATATACCTCGATGTAAAAAATACATATAACAAACTAAGCGTGTTTTACTATAACAAATAAATAGCGCAAACGAAAGTTATGAGAATTAAACCATAAAATCTATAACAATTATTGACTCCGCTCTAACTACAACATAAGACTGGTGTGCGGCCACGGTAACTAAGTACCCTATAGGAACGAATCGACGATCACATAACCACCACGATATGCGTACGTTAAACTTAAGCACTAGAATCAAATGTCTACACGAACAATTGCTTCGCCATTATACACCATATCGCCATGAGATGCGGCTATAAATTAAATAAATCTAATTTTACGTCATCAATGACGAAAGCGCGAGATTGCAAGACTTGCTGATATCCCGACCTACCGCGGCACCGGCCGGCTGGTTTGTTATTGCTTTTGCGGTAATCGAATCGACTTTATTGTCTTTATTATGACTTCATTTACACTCGATGACAGCGACTTTGTCACTGTTAAGTATGTAATATCACATGTTTTGACGGCACTGATTTATTTTATTCTATGTTAAATTCGATCCGAGGAGTTTCGAGAAGCACGGGGGATATAGAAGCAATATCGAGTGAACACTGAATGTGTCCTATCACAGTTTATGGTTTGGTGGATGAGCTTCTCAGGCTTTGGCCTTTGGCCGTGGCCGACACTGCACCATGCAGATGTAGCCGGCGTCAACATCGCAGCCGCTCACCAGTAGGTTCATGAGGACGCTGGAAGACTGTTGCTTCGGCGAAGTTGTCGTCGCTGGTGAGGGACTACGTTTTGCTCGCTTTGCACTCGGTTCTTCCTCTTGCTTCATCACTCTTTTGACACCAGTATCCCAAGAAGGCATACTTCTACAGGGTATTAGACCTAAAACCGAAAATACGAAAGTAGTCGACGAAATTTCGTAACAACTGCAACGCAGTTTATGTATTATGTGTTGTACCTTGATCTGAATAAATATTAGTAATGAGATCCTGTGGAGGCGGGCCCGTTGTAGGAGCCGCTAATAACTGTTGTAACGCTGGCGCACCAGTTACCGGTTGCATTTCAGAAGGCTGGGGTCGAGCTTGACTAACATTATCTGGCAATGCACCCCACATTACTGCTGGCTCCAGTACCGGACGTTCATCGTTCATCGGTATGAAAGGCGAATGTCCATCGTCAATGTCATTGTCTGATCTGCCACTGTCAAATGCGTCTAATGATAATTCTGTTAATAATGACGATTGTTCACATGACGATTCAGTTTCCTAAAAAAGAAATATATATTTAGAAAGAAAATTTTGATTAAGTGGATAAATATGAAAAGGTCCTCAACTCTATTAACTGTTATAACAAGAAACAATTAATAACCACCTGTGGCTCGGGCGAAGATAACAAAAATGATTCCGGTGTCAGAGAATCTACTGGCGACGCATTAGTCAAATCATCACCCAAAAGGCTGCAGTAGTTGTCATTCAACATAAACTCATCGAACATATCGAAAGGGCTATTCTCCAGAGGTATGCACGTGTCACCGGCTGTGGGTGCCAAGTGAGTCAGATCTTCCGGCTCGTCTTTAAGCACTGAAAGCGATACAAAACATTGTATAGACAAAACAAAATATTAAACAAAGGATGACTCCATAGTTGATCTGCCAATGCCACTCACTTGTATGACCCTCGTCTGGTGAGAACATGAGAAATCCTTTATTCATTTCTTTCTTTCGTGGCGCGAATATTAACTCAGTAACAGGTATTGGGCGTTCTTCGTCGGGTGCTATTAAGGCCACCACAGGGGTACTGGGTTCTTCAATAGAAACACAGATTGGCTCCGACAGCAACGTGGACGCGGTCACAGAAGTCGGACCCACGTTTGGTTTCAGGTCCACATCCTGGACTTGGTGTGTAGCAAACACTTCATCTTTGCACTCGATACCGCTGTGGACAAAAAAAAAAACTACATAGACACATAACTACAACTCGTGATCTGCCATATGTCTCATACATACGTAACGTATATGTTACGAGTGCCGTGCCGTAAAAAAATAATTATGTAAACTGCATGGTTATTAGTAGACAGAGAATTGAATGCTGAAATGCTAATTGTTTTAACATGTGAGTGAGGAAGAGGGATGTGTAAAGAAAATACATAGGCAAGCTAGATATGACGTACGGAGACGTGTTGCAAAGCACACAATGGCGTGTAATCAGTCAACAATATTCAAGGCTAACCCGTAGATGAATTGACAAGGGCTACTTGTGCCGTGCCGATGGTCTCAATAAAAATAAAATAAATATGTAATAATTTTTGTTTTTACGATATACTCATAAAATTTTCACAATCATAATAAATTGTGGCTTAAAGCGCTAATTTATTAAGATAAATTGAAATAACAAACATGTCAATGAATGGTAGATAGAAATAGTTTACTTGCTAAATTATCAACTGTGCGGCAACTAAGAAAATAACGTGCGTCCACCGGAGGAGCTGACAATGATTTGAATAGCTTCTGGGATGACAGTGGATAATGTGATAATAAACAGCAGTTATCTGTTGGCGTTACCACAAATATTCTCAACTTAATTAGCTGTTGATTGATCTGATGACCCAAAGTTTTACTAAAGAAACATTTACGTCAATGATCTTGAAACCAATAAAAATTGATTACAAAGCGTACCAAGCACAGATAATTAATATATCGTTGATAATCCAAAAGTTTAAGTTTTCATTGAACTTACAATCAATCGTCAAAAAGGAGCTTAAAGTAGGACAAGAACAAAGATAGAGGATAAGAGATAAGAGGATTAATATATATTCTTATTGAAATAAAGAATGGGAACTGAACGGGACTCGAACCCATGACTCGCAATTCGGGCGACTTCTTTTATAAGCATTTTTCAATAAAAAATTGAGTAAATATAATAAGGGTTTATTATATTTCTGATGAAGCAGCTGTAAGCAGCCAATTACTTAAAAAATATTTTACTGCTACGCGAAAATTTATTTTATACGACTTACATCGATCGTGATAATGGCTCTTCGACAATATAAAAAACAATAAAAAGAAAATTATTCAGTTGAAACATCCTGACTTCTCATCTCATTGTAATACGATACAATGATACAAACATTTAAAAAACTGCCGACTCACTATGAACCAGACGGTCGAGAGGTGTGTTTTATTTAGTCGGTGCGATGATGCGTTATTTTAGAAAGTGAATCTGTTGGCTCGAGACAGTTATACATCAGGAAGTCGAGTGGGAAAGGGATATAGGAATGGTAGTAAGTGCGACCTTGCTGTCCTTCCCTAATGAAAAATCCCCATGTATCTACGGCCATTCAGAGTACGGAGTTGCGCGCGCAACCCAACATGCGGTGGGTTCCTTATTGATTGCGAGCCAGAAATTCCGAACAGCCTATTTGGAGTACCGAACCCACTCTTGTGCGTTTGTCACAAAAGGAAGTTAAATATCTCTTAACTTACGAAGCGACAGAGATAAAAATCACTGTATTAAATGATTGAAATTCACCTGAGAACTGATAAGACGGATCAGTATTCTAAATTAAATTTTAAATTTTGGAGAAAATGTTTTCAGATTGAGAACAAATTATTAAAAAATCAATCATTAAATTAAAACAGCTGTTATAAATACAAATGTAAAAAAATTTACGTAGTACTTTGATGGGATAAAAACCTTTTATCGGGATTGGTCATATTTGTCACTATTCCGGTTAAACAACTATAATAAACGAACCGAATATTTTGCTCAAAGAAGCCAAACAAATGGCTCTGCTGAAAGGCATGTGATAGACAGCTACGCGACCTTGGCCGTAAATCCACCGGCCCGGCACCGGCACAATTCAACAATTACATCTGTCAGGGTCGAAGGCGTTCCGATGTTATTTGGTGATCCATCATAATATTACGCTGCGTGTCGCCTAAATTGCTATTTTGTACTCCTAACATACTACCCTATTTGTATGATCAGTCTATGGCAAATTATGAAGAGATTGAATAAAACATAGCAGATGTTTATTTTTTATCTTCGTGAGTATATGTTAAAACAAATGCCATAAAATTTGTAAATAAATAATATAAGTTTTGATGGGTTTCGTTAGTTCGACACTTTATCAGTAATTCTAAAAAGAATATTGATTTTTATTGAGAATAAATGAGTAATGTGCGCTGATTTATTGAAAATTACTTTGCATTTGATTTATTATTATAACTAACACTGACATGAGAAAAACGAAAATTACAATATTCCAAATTCGAATAGATTTTTTGCACTTGTAATGAGATCTTGTGAAAATTCCTACTGGAAACTACTTATATGCAAGTGCCAAAGATTGAGTCGCACAAAAGATTATTCAAGGTAGGTCAATTAAGGTTTAATACAGACTTTAAGCTCTAATGAAAGTTTTTCATTAGAAAATTCGTATTGTTCATGTCACTTTAAACTAATGATAGTTTCAATGGATGTTTGTGCAACTGGGTGATAGGTTATAATTTAAGTGGCCGTAGTCGCGAGAAAACACCCAGTGAATTATATAATAAATATAATTAAATCACTCTGTAAATATAAATGAGGGCCTCATCATGGGTCTTTCTTTTATATTTTTAACTTCTTTGTTTGTTTACAAGGTAACTTCTAACTAATGTAATAGATTAGCGATAAATTGATAAGATAAATTTAAAGTCAGCAATGAACATGGTTTTCGCTATAATCAAAGCATGAAATAGAAATGATATTTTAGAATAAATTGATTAAATTATTGAATTTTATAAATTTTGCATTCACTGCTATGCTTAAATAAGATAAGATAAATCGATTACAGTTTCAAATCAGCTACACCAATTTGATATTTTAAATTTCCAAGTTTATTTCAAAATTTTAAAGTTTAACAATTCTTCAAAATCGTTTATAAGAAAACCAGTTATGATATATCAAAAGATTGTCAGACTATACGGTAATGGTTTAAGGACGATGCAGATTAGATACCGCGTAATAAAAAACAAAACACATAATGGTAAAAAACAGTTTATAACGATGGCAGCACTTTAAGGAAAAATACTCCATACCGTCATATCTTCCAACGTATTCATAAACGAAAATAAGCGAATCGCAGCAGTTTATTGTTAGCATAGAGACATGCAAGTCATCGTAAAGTAAATACTGACCATGATGCAAGCCAGAATTTCAATACAAATAAACCATTACCCCGTTAAACGTTAAAGGGAATTGGAAAGGTAGACGAAATTAACATAATTTCTGATGAGATGCGACAAGTTACGAACGTGAAAGTGTAAGAATGAAAGAATTAATATAACATGCTAATAAATTTTAATTTTTTCGTGACTAATTTCCAATAATTGGATTTAACCGTTGAATTTAAAGCATATATCTAATAATTGAAAAGATACATTTGTGTAACGTAAAGCTTTTCATTACTATTACATTAAAGGGATTCTCACAATCAGAAATAGTAAAAGCAACGTGCGTATATATAAACTACGAAACGTTTGTGAGGTTAAAGAAAATCATTTTGTCAAGTGTTTTAGGCAAATCGAGGTATCATTCTGCCAATGGTTAATGAGAACCGGCGCGGGAGTCAAGGCCGCCGCCGTGGCGCGATTATGTAAGCTCCGCGCGGGGGACGAACTTCGCTAATTTTAGTTCGACTCACAAACAAGATGAGCACGTCAGTCTGTAACCGCAACATTACAAGATGCAACATGCGCATCCTTCAATACTATATCCGACTTTCCTTCTAAGGATGGATCGATTTAAATTGCATATTTAGCACCACCCGAATAAATAAATTCACTACAAACTTGAAACGTAACATGAAAATGGTAAACATTTAACAAACGTACGGTAGCATTTACAGGATTGATAAATTTGAATAGAAGGTAGACAAATCGATTCCTCTTTACATTTTAAAGTGTATATTGAAATTTAAATCGTGTTGGCTGCTGTGGAAATTTTTGCTATTGATATGTTGTATATGATTTACGTACACCACTGTTTATTACTGAGAAACACTAGTGGTCGCGAATGTATTCGAAAATCTTTGTACGAATCGTGAATTGGAGTCAATTACAGGCACTCGAATGAAAGGCACAATTATTATTCACTCTTCTTTCATTTTGTCACTATGTCACTGGTATCACTGATCCTTACCATGGTGCTGTTTGATAGATTACAGCGGGGGAATATCCGTTAGTGTTTGTGGATGCCGGCTAGTGTGTCGTTTAACTAAACAGCTGATCGTCCGTGAAACTAGTTGCGGGAGCGGCGTTGATCACAATGGGCGTACGGTTTGTTCGGTGATCGTCAAGCAAATGATACGCGCGGCGGGCGACGGCGCACTCGTAGTTCTGACGCGGCCCACATAGAAGTTATAATGCCGTACGACATAACCGGCTGATAAATTTTCGAGGATTGCCGCTCCGTCCACTCGACAAGCACGCGACGTGATAAAAAGTTCACGTTGTACCGGTGGTGTCTATCGCAAGACGATCATGATCAGATTAATAACTTAACACGAAATCACATATACGTTGCTTACTATTACGGCAATTACTAACATTTCAGAATAAAAGAAAACTCATCTCAGGATGCTAGAGACCAAGTGGATTTATTAAGAATTTTTTCAGTATAGCAATTTGAATGCGAAATCGGTCAATATAATAAAAGAAAAGAAATAAATTGGGTATAAATGAGAATATACAATATTATTATACTCCAGGAAATTTGTTTATTCTCAAGATATTTAAATAGCTCAGCAAGTGGTGATGAAAGTTATTTTGGTGGCAGCAATCCTGAAAGTTCAGCGAACTGCTAAAACCAACGTATTTAGTGACCAAATTATCTTAATATTTTGTAAAAGGTTGTTTTTGTTACATTATTTCACCACAGGTTGCCTTGCATTTAAATTTTGTTTTATGAAAGTTTTAAAACTCCAAATTTTACCGGTAAATGTTTAATATATAAGGAAAGGGTTAAACTTCAGAAAGACATGAAAACCGTAAAACATTGGTCAAAAATAAAAAAGAAAATACTTTCGTTGGAATTTTATAAACGATGAGAAGAATTAGTTTCTGTAGGTTAGTTACTTATGTATATGATCGATATTTTTCGACAACACGCAACTATAATAAATTCATAATTTAAAGGTTTCATGGAATTGTAATCGAGTAAGACGTTTATTAAGACATCAATAACGCCAGCGACAGTTGTAGATAATTAAGTGCGTGACCAGCGGAAGCGTCCAATGCTAATGTCCTAGAAGTTAAAACACACCCCTAAACCGCATACTTATGGCCAAGTGCCAAGTAGTGACTATTGTTTAGATAACACTAAACTTCAACTACATCCGTAATACTGTATGTTGTAGTGACCTTTCAACGTCCACAAAAACAAGGAAAAATGCATGGATCCGCTTAATCATTGCACTATATTTAAATTTTATCCATAGTGAAACTATTATATTCTCGTCGTCCCAATTTCAATTTACCGTTAACTCAGCTGAATTCTTTCCTGCATGATTGTCTGAATGTTACATTTTTTTCGTATTTTCAAATTACATTCGAATAATATAGTATTGTCTATATTCCACGAGTTATATTTAGTAAGATACGAAAACAGTACAATATTTGGAATCTGTTCAGGATTTTAAAGATTTTAATGTAAATAAATATCCATCATACTTAAGACTATATTTAGAAAAAAGTGTATCTTTACGACAATCAATCAATTCGGTAGTACAGGCCCGCCATATGATACCATTAGCGAACGATGAGGTTGTCTTGCTCTATAATTTAGCCGCGTAATCCAACACCTTACTTTAATAGATCCTTGTAAGATATTTGTAGATTATTTTTTTCTGTCACGAGAATGTATTCATTTTAGTAGAGCAACATTATTAAATTAGGTCTTAAAAATAACACAGTTATGTATATATTTTATACATATTTCATTATTAGCCAAATGTCCTCTGTACTGGCAGAACCTTTAAGGAAATACATCCATTTCCTCCCAAAACACGAACCTGCCTACCAGCAATAATATTTTTATTTTCAGACTAAGAACATTTATGGCTTCTTTGCTTTTTCCTTTCTTTCCGCAGCTGACGGTTTTATTGATGAAGTCCGCTACAAACCGTGAAATTTCAAATTTCGCAACAAATGGCATTTTTAGAAGAACGCCTAAAAGTATTACATTATAACTTGAACATTAAAAGATGATTCAACTATACTTAAAAGTATTGGGTTAGCAACTAGCACAAAATGACATTTTTATTGGTAAGACACCATGAATAATGGGTGGAGAAAATATAATTCGATAAGTTATTTAATATCTGGATTAAATAGGTGAAGGATAAGAAATCAATATTTCTTCCTAAGCACTTATAAGCACAAGATTATAATGAAATCACTAATCTGATAACCGAATTTTGAAATCAAACTTAAGTCGCATATTTAAACGGAATCACGTATTTTTAAAAGAAATATATTCTCTCATTTCATTACTGTAGTGAAAGATAAAATTACTAAAACAAAGATTTTTAAGCTAATTAATGCTATTTACATTGGTTATGATTACTGCAGTAAAAATACTTACAACGTAACATCACAAATATTTCCGCTCAATTTATATACGAGAAGTATTCATCGTCTCTTGGCATTTCATCTCGAACAAAAACAACTTGGACAGCGATCAATGTGCCTATTTGTTTCTATCAGATGTTTTCTTTCGGGATATTTAACTTTGACTGAGGAACCCGGTAACAATATTTCCAAATAAGAGCATGCGCGGAACCTAAATACACAGAATTGTAAAATGGAAGACTATGATGTAACTTTTAGACGTCCGATGAAATAAGAGTTTTTGAGAGAACTGAAATTATTAGGACACTCCTTATTTTGCAAGAAATATTTTTTGATTTGATTAGTATATAGGTAGCAGGTGCAATATTAATTTAAGCAAAAATACATGGAGAGGGAGAAGATGTCATCATAATAGACTAAACAAGCGGAGTTATAATTGATTATTTGTGATTTATATGAGCTGAGAGACAGAACATTATTATTGTATCATTTTACTTCTACTAATATTAGAATAATAAAAACTATCCTTTAAAATAAAAAAAAAAAACAAATATGTGGAACTTTTAACTCAATGCACGTACACCACGTTTGAATCGAAAGTCCCTTCTTCATTTTGTGTACGTGACACCGTCAATGTAGCCAAGAAATCCGTTGTGCGTACAGGAAATTTTGACTTTACAGATAATTCAGCAAACTTTTTTTTATGAAAAGAATTGTAATTTACAATAACTTTGCATGAAGAAAAGAAAACCTTTATTGGTAATTATAGTTTTGTTTGGGTATGTATTTAGCTGATGGACAGCTCGCGGTGAAATGCAATTCTCAGACTGCGTTCCATTGTGAAACGAGGGCTCGAAGAACAGATGGATTCAGGTCGATGACCTTAAGCCCCACCCCCAACATCATAAATATGTATGCAGGTGAATAAGATGCTAGACTTCTTTATTCGATTGACATATGGACTATATTTGTGCTGAAGTAAGTTTTATTTTTTGCGGTAAATTGGCCAACGTGACTTAACCACGTTGCGCGAATTCGTAATACCTTGCATCAGTTTTATAGTCATGATATTTAAGGTGAATTATTCTTTTTCCTAGAATACTGTAACTAATATGAATTTGGCTATGATATGGTTATAATATATATTATCGTTTTTAGAGCTATAATTTTAGTGAAATGAGTAAATAATTTACTCAGTATCTTACACATATTAATTTTTATAATTGGTACAATTAATGTTCAATAAGAAAAACCACCAACCTACTGTTTTATTCAGAGTTCACTGATCCCTTAACCACTCATTATAAAATGACGTAATCCATTAGAATATTATTCGGTTCTTCATAAGAAATAATATTTTATGAAATAATGGGTTGTTTTACAATAAGTATACCTAATTATGGAAAGTAAAAAAGATGTGCATGCATAGGTATTTTCACAATTCTTACAGCCATTAATGGTACCCACTGATCACAAACACGTTACTCCAAATGTCTATTGGCACAGTAACGGTGAATAAATAACACAACAATATCATACATCTCACTGTCAAGAACGCGTGACATTAATCGAAATGTGAACGTATATCGAAATATAATAGTTTGAAAATAAGATTAACATGGTATTATAATAATAGTTATCACTTTATTAGTCACATATAAGATATTTCGAAGATCGTTTAAATTTAAAACTAAAAGGGATATGATAACACACAGTACAAACACTCAAGAGATTGATTTTTAAGCTACCTATTCGTTAGAATGCTAATATTACAATGGTGATAAAATAAACGTTAGGGTATAGAGTACGTAGTACTTAACTGAAATACAAGATCAATTATATCTTTATTGAGGATAAGTAGATTCTCTTAAAAATTCCTCTGACGGTGGCACAACAAATCACGATTAAAACCTGACGGATGACAATAAGTCGACGACCTCGAAGTGGTTCGCTTGGTAGTCTTATGCCGTAAACTTATTAATAAATCAATGGAAATGGAATAAATAATAAGACTTCAGTCCGATCGTGCTAAGCATGTAATGGGAAAACTCAATTCTACAATAACTATTGTGTAACAAATCCTCAATGGGTATTTATATGCTGAAATATAAAAAAAAAAATAACTTAAATAAATTAAGTATTTTTATTTGCCCCAATATACTCATCATAAAATTAAATTTATAATTGCAGATATCGTATCGTGCGATGAAATTATCAATATATTTGAATTATTTTAGCATTGATTCATTTCGTACAGCTCCCAATAAACCATGTCAAATATTGTTTAACAAGTGTTCAAGGTTCTAAGACTCGGCTAGAAGTATACAATAGACACAATTGACGTCATTGACCCCTCCGGACAAATTGTCCCGCAATCTTCTCATCTCAATAAAATCAAATAGCGGACTCCGTTTAGATGTACAAGTATTCCTATTTGAGTTTACAAAACTCTATTAAGGTTCGTTGAAGAGGCCTAGCGAGCCAGTTGTGAAGCCTATTTGGCTGAAGTTAACCAAAACTAGCACAACTACAATTTCATGTCTTAATTTTCATCAAATTAGAGAATGCCGATATGTTAATAATAAAATTGCGTGATAATAATAATAATGAAACCACGTAATATGATAAAATGCAGACTAGTATTAAATAAAGTTACTTTAAAATAAAATTGTCTAGAATGTAGCAATACCACAGTGCAGTCGAATAACATAGTTCACCCACGCGCCCCATTCAACTAGAAACGCGAAATGCAACCTTACTAAGATGTGGGAGTAGGAAGAAGGTTGAACGACCCGATAGGGGGAAGATAGTGCATTCGCTTCCATGCATAAACCGAGCGACGACCGCAAAGTATCTATGAATACAGCACGTGCTTTTAAAAGCTGCGAAGTAAATTAGCGTTGCATCCATGAAATCTTTAGTCGAGTTGTATACGTTCATACATAAATTAACTAATCGCAGTGTATGAACGTGTTTGACAAGAGATTATTTTCTAGAGCTAGCAAAACAAGACATCTTACCTATATTATATTTATTGAACGAAACAGTATCAAAGAAATTACCAACAAAATCCAAACATATTTTTTAGAATTGCTGAGATAGTATGATGATATTTGCACATCACAAGAAAATTAAATCCTAAAAAGAATTCTCACTTATGTAAATTAATTACTGCGGCGAATAAATTTGAATTATTTACTGTTATTGGAATGGCCTACCTATTATCTCGAGTACCTTTTGAAACTGATATTACAACGAATTGTTTTGTTAGAGCTTCATAATTGCGGAGTTTTATTTTAAGAGGCTACTGTATTTCATAATCAGACTTATAGCGAACGTTTGAGGGTCGTTGAATATTCCACAAGACGTCAAACTTAAGAGAAATAAGTAAATTAACTTGTTTAAATTATGCATTTTAACATTAATTAATATGTATGAATTATTTTCACGGTTTCATAATGTAAACTTATTTCATAAATAATAATAATAAGTTATTTTTTTTATAGATACTATTTCATATTTAACTTCTACGATTTAATAGACGTAATGTTTATACATAATTTTATATATTGTCACATTTACATAATTTTATTGTAACTATGAATTTGCATCATTCGAGTATTACTTTTTCTAATTGCATTAAGAAATAATGTCTTGTTCAATTTAATATTAATTTCATGATATTTACATCTGAAGTCGGAAAGAAAATAATTTTATTTAGTAACCAAAATGGATCTATTCACGACTACTTTTGATTCTAAACATCATCTATTAGGTATATAGTTTATAGAAAATCGTACAAAAGGTTGCATGTTCTGATAGTTTATTATATTTGCATATACTACACATGTTGCAGGTGGGCTCTAATTACAGGTAGATCTAGGTGTGGTTATCAGAAAAGCTTACGGATATAGCAAGTCATAGCAATGACCCACATGTGTGAAAATTAATTGCGGAGTAAGTCACGAGCGGCGTGTCTCCTGGCAACCCTGGACTCAATTATAAGGTCTATTTATATAGTACCTTATTAATGAGGAAAGGCAATCCACCAAATACTATGTTAACAGCATTCGAGGCTGCATGCGAATTGAATGCAGCCTCGAATGCTCCAAAATTGATGTTTGTTTGATGTGGTTTTTAGATGTCTCGTTGCTGCTATCACAATTGATTTTCTCTGAAACTACTGGATCTGCTGATTGAAATTTGGAACACAAACGACAGTCGGTCACCACAAAGTTGGACGTATTAATTTGAAATATGGGCCATCTTATATGACCTGATGAGTCTGATTTCAACTTGGCAGTATTTTTTTATTCTCTTCTTCACACTTATTATGCTAAAACAAAACATTTCTTCACTATTATTCAAAAGTTTCTATTAGAGAAACTCTATAAATAAACTCAAAGGAAACTTAGCTAGAGTCCTACAAAATATGGGATAGCGAAACTGTAACTGTATTATAAGGGTGGAATGATATAAATCAAGCGTATGTAAACATATTTCATAATAGCTTTTGTGCTTTGGGTATTCCAGAGTGTTAAAACAATTAATTCGTGAACACGACTGAATTAGGAACTTAATCAATATATTTAATTTAGTGTTGGTTTTTTGATAAGCACGTGAAAAATAAAAACATGGAGAGTTCATACTAGCCAAAAAACATTGATAATGAAATTTGCATTATTATTTTTATACCAATTTACCAAAAAGTAAAAAAAAAAACTAAATATTTTAGGTTCACTCGGTTGTCTTTCTGTCTGTCGGTCGGTCACAGTCATTTTTTTTTAAACTACTAAACATATATGTAAATGGTTGACCCAAAGACGACAAAGGCTTTGCAAACTATATTATGTGATATATGAAATGAGAAGGTTTATTGTGAGAATTTTCAATATATTTTATCTATATGATGAAAATAAGCAGTTTTGAAATTATTTAAAAATATAGACAAATCGACCACTTCCAACCAAAACTACTGAGCCTGAATTATTAAAAAAAAAACAGAAATAGTTCTACAAAAGCAGATTTTACAAAAACCATAATAATTTTTTTTTATGTTTGATTAGTCCTCTGTGCTAGACGCTTTTTTGGTCGTTTCTTAGGGTTCCGTAGTAAACAAGGAACCTTTATAGTTTTGCCATATCCGCCTGTCCATGTGTCCGTCTATGGTTTAGCTCAAAAACTATTACTAGAAAGTTATAATTTGGCATGAATATTAGATAGGTTTTCAAAAACAGTGGGGGTGTGTGAAAGCAGTTTTTTGACTTAGTAAACCGTTTGTAAGAGAGCTAATTTTCGTTAGAATCAAGTGTGCCCTCTCCCCTCTACCAACTAAGTGGTCGTTAGTAAAACGACAAACTTAACGGCAATACTACATATATATAATGAAATTAAAAATATTTCTTTTTTCTTTGTAGCATCAAGTTATGTAATAAAATTAAACCAATAAAACAAAATAATTTAAGGATAAATATCATAAATTGCACGATAAATTGATTATGATAACTTTGCAACTCGTGAATATAGCAATATGAGAACATTTAAAACGTTATCACTGTCGAGATAAAACAAGGAGGCTCGTTAAATAATAATTAAAAATACAAAAACCTCCACTAACAGCATATTATTATCAAAATGACAGTCATAATTGAGGAAGAAGCATAGCAACGGAGAACCTTAGATAACCCACGGCTCGCGGTGCACTTGACATATGTCGATGCGTATTATCGCCTGCCATCCACCTCTGTGATAAACTTTCCAATCAATTAAATGATTATGTAAAGACGCCTTCGATTTTATTTGAAGATAATTTCAACGCAAGTCTGGCATCAAAAAAGGCATAGAATTACATCAGCAAGCTCTCATTCTAATCATTTGCGCAGACGTTCTATCTTGAGAAGTGTTCTACAATTTCCTTGGTGTTATCAAAGGACCTGGTAAATTCTAACCCAAATATCATCAATTCAAGTATGGCTCTGGTGTGAGAGAATAACTTTATGCTACCTAAAGCTCAAGAGATAAGAATGTGGTTATAAATAACGCGCATTTAAACCAATAACTTTGATAGTTATTGGATACCTGAAAACTACCTATTATTCAGATGAAAATATTAAATCTATCGTGTCCAGATTTTTATAGTGTCAATAAAATTACAAAGAAAAACTTACGAACACTTAATATCAATTTTGAACTTAGACAACTTCATCAAAATTAATGGTTATTTGGGTCATAAAATCCAATCTACCGATTTGTCCATTGATGTAATTGGCAAAAATAACTTCCTTTCCAAGATGAAAGTAGAAAATAGAGTGAAAATAATTTAATAAAGATGGGGTTGGCAAAGTACGTAATCTGCTGACGGAATATTAGGGAAAGGTTGCAAGAAAGAAGTTAGTCCGCAAAACATTTTTCCATGGACGGACGGACCAACAAAAGTATTTCATTCGCTCGCTGTCTCCGGCCGTGATATAAAGTGAACATTTACGACATGTAGCAACTGTACTGTTATATTGGCACAGTAGTTGATTATTACGCTAAAAAAATACTTATCGCATGCGTATACAATGTTAACACTTAAAGTATTATAGTCAATAATAATGCTTGGTAAGAAATTGTATTCGTAGTAACTAAAAATAAATTATTGTTTTTATTTTCACTAAAAAATATCCATGAAATTCTAAGCAGCGAATGAGTTTTTTATAGCTCTATGCTTTCGTGCTTCGTAAGGGAAAAATAACCGTTTGTCTATCTATGTGTGAAGAAAATTTTTTCTTAGGAACACGAAGGTATCGATGGTAATATGAAATACTTAGGTCTACACTGAGTATTTGTAACAAAATCAAACGTTTAAATAAAAAATACTTATGTTACATTAATAATAATTTTATGAACTATAGTTGGAAACTGACCACGACCTTTGTCGATATGGGACAACAGATTTGCAAAACCAAAATCAAATTTGTCCCTGGATACAGTTTATCTTTTCGTTAGAGTAGTGGTTGGTACTTCTGTAATGTTACTTTATTATTTTGGTGAATAAAACTGTAGTATTGTAATTGTACGTTTTCGTGATTAATTTTAGACAGAAACTTATAACGTATCTACTCTGTTTTTCATGATTAATTTTAGACAGAAACTTATAACGTATCTACTCGGTAAAACGGAAAAATAATGAGATTCAATCTTTGTGATGGATGTAGTTGGTAGAGAAGTTTCAGACTACGACTCGCACTTAGCCAGTTTTCTTTTATTTCTCCAATTAACCTTCAACGCGTTTCACATTAGGAAATATATTAACTATCGTGTTTTATTTCTCTTTAAATAAAATGAATTTTTTTGCACACCTTCCATTGCTGTTATTACAGCACTTCTTAAAAAATTAGGTTTATCTCTTTTTGCATTTATACTCATTTTGTGCAACTGAAATTCTCTAATATACGAGTCTCATCAAGTTTGAATAATTTATAAGCCCAGCTCGATCCAGAATTTCCGCGAACGCTTAATACACGTGCGCCCAAACGTTTAGTTTCACATTCCTGAAATAAGTCACTTTAGATACACTGACATTTATGTTTGCATAATTTTTTTTTTCTTGGAAAAATTTGGAATCATTATTGTGTTCTCCTTTGCCAATGTCCCATGACTTAATGTCATATTGAAATTCATCACGGATGCCTGTTTTGTGATCTAATACAAAAGTGATTTAGATGTATCTAGTCCATTCCACCCATCCAGTGTCAGCTTTAATCGATTCAGTGTAGCATGTAGCAACTAGTTGCTACATGCTACACTGAATCGAAATAAATTTGATTTTAAATCTGAATCGAAATAAAAACAATAATTTATTTTTAGTTACTACGAATACAATTTCTTACCAAGCATTATTATTGACTATAATACTTTAAGTGTTAACATTGTATACGCATGCGATAAGTATTTTTTTAGCGTAATAATCAACTACTGTGCCAATATAACAGATAAATTTGGTGACATAATCTTAGCACTACACGATTCCCAATTTATAATGTGTATCAACAACATACTATTATATAAGTATGTTTATATTCAAATTTATGGACTTTTTTGTTTGCTGAGGTTATCGTTTTCAATCAAATTTATAATATGGAAAGTATTAGCTTTGTTCGTAGGGAGTATTTTTTGGAATTACGGGCGAAGTCCCGGGAAAACAGCTAGTTTATGATAAAACAAACTGATGCAACTGGACTTGCTTTGCAAATAAATGTCTAAAATCATTATTGAATTGACTTTTCACTTTTAAATTTAAAATTAATTGTCTTCATCTAAATCTTAATCTATTAAATATACAGTAATCGTATAGAAATATGGTGTGATACTCTGCTGATCTATATATATGTTTCGATAAATATTTATCTTATTCACGCTTAAAAATGATAATAATAACGTTGTTGTTAATAGTTCGCCTTTTAAGATAAAGAGGTTTTATTTCATCAGAGGATTCCGATAATGTAGTCCAACAAAATGATAGTAAAGAACCCTTTGACCTATTATTACAGAACAAATAATAGTACTCTCTAGTGTATACGGCTCGTAAATAACAAACGCACGAAGTATTGAATTAAAAATACATCAAGTATCTTATATCAATTGTAGCTTTGTTTCGGAGTCAACAGCGTTTAAGCTTTTGTTTTTTAATTTAGATGGTGGTTTTAAACAAGTTTTGGTTCTTTTATTTCAAACGATACGAGTTTCTAGGTCGTTTCTCGATGAAAAATATATAAATCTAAGATAAAATATTTACAAAATGGATTACATACATATTTACATTTAAGCAAAACTCACGAACATAGTTTTTCTCGTTTTCACAAGAAGAAAATGTCATGTGCTTGAAAAAGAGAGGTATGGTATAACTAGTGGGTCTTAAATATGTACTATTTAAACTATACCATTTTATTTTAAACTTTTTTTCATAGTGATGTACATTTTTATCGAGCATAGATCAAAAGCAACCAAGAGCGGGCCGAGAAAATGCATTAAAAGGAATAATTATGCGTAATGGGCTATTTGATTTTGTAGAGATTAGTATTCGGTGCTTTATGAATACGCCCGTCCGACCTTTCCAATCAAACAAGAATTCCTTCATTGTCGTGCTGTACGAGGGATCTTCGTCCGCATGTATCCTGTATACATATAAAGCTTTCTCTTGAATAAATCTGTATATTGATGAATACTGCATTAAATCCGTCAGCGCACAGACATCGGGAAGGGACTTTGTTTTATAAGTACTATGTAAAGATGAATTTGGTTAATATTTTCGCTTTGAAATACAAAGGCCTGGAGAGACTTGGCAAAACTAAATTACTAAAACGAATGATAAATGAGGCTCATGAACACTCCAGTGAATTCCGGGACGAATGGGAAACAATGAACACTAGATTTATATGTTAAGAAAACTATTATCCATTACATCTATTTCACAACTTTCTATACTACCATTTTAACTACTTATCTTATCGTGAACATGATAATTTTGTAAAAAATAGCAATATAATGTCATGTTATATATTTATCAGACACCCTTCAATATATACTGCCATGGACTATTACCTATCGTTAAGATAAAATATTAAGTTTGATTATTTATTAACGATGTAAGTGACTAAGTGGTCTCATTTAAATATCTAGTGTGACTTACAACTTAGAATTGAAAGTGTAATCTCCGAATATGTTACCGTCTTACCTACTGATTTGAGTTGTTTTAAAAATAACTTTTCTCCAAATTACACAAGGTGGGGAAACGGGACCCATAAAACGAACAAACTCGACGGAACACTTACACGAACGAGGGAAGTTTCTTCGAATTCAGCAGGAAAAGTGTAATGTTGGAGGAATGATGTGGTAAGAATATACTATAAATGTGCCTCGTGATTATTAAAACAATTGGAACTTAAAAATAAACTGAACTGTAAAGAATTTCATTAAACGATTTCAACGATCAGAGACCAATAAACTTAAGAGAGAACACTAAAACGGTATCGTTGGGAAAACGAGAGTGTAGCGCTACAATATAAGAAAGCGAGGACAGTAAAATTTCGCAGGGCCGTATTCGTAATATAAAAAGTATATAAGTAAATTAATAAGAAATGGAATGATTATAAGACTGAAATGGTTAATGATAATGTATTAATTTCGGCTTGATAAATTGAAAGGATTCTAAAACATGATATGACTTCTTTATGAATGTCATAAATTACTATTTGCTTAAAATAAAAACATCACTAAAATTGTAAATCTATTCATAGATCATAAATATTTTTCCCGACTCTTGAGCGGTATCTATTAGGGCTGTTAAGGTGGTCTCTATTATGATTAGTTTAAAAAGTGATAGTAAAACATACGACTACTTAGAGAGATACATAAATAGATTTTCAAGTAACAGTATATAAAAAGTGAATTTATCTGGTTAAAGAAGTAAATAATGAAATAATATTGAATATAATTTACATAAACTAACGCTAAGGTATTAGTATCACATCAATTTCAGTTCATTAAATAACGTACAATAAAATATAATGACACCAAATCCATATTTACCTTACAGGAACTTCATTAAAGTTAAGGCTTTCCCAAATTAATGGTGTTAATTAAAACTCCGTTCAAACGATGAACTGAAAAACTTTTTCTATCTACCTTTATAGAAGTTCGTAACGAAGGAAATAATAATTTAATACTTTAGTTATCCAGTCATAAGACTCTCAACTCGTTATCCAACGATTTATTTTTCCCATTGAGTTACCTCTAATTATCCAAGTTATATATGTACAAAAATTGTACATGTGAAAACAGGGTGGGTCGCTTGTTATAAGAATTACCCACATTGTTGATCGATAGAAAGTAACCGTAAAAAGGCAACTGCCAGGAAATTATAAACAATCACTTCTACTACCCTTTATTTTACTTTAAAACCATGTCAATAACAAATACCACCTTGCTTTAGTGCCTTATTTATCGCTTTAGGGGGAGTCTTTCTAAATATTATACGTAAATATGATTAGGGCAAACAATAGTATACCACGTTATATCATAAATTAAAATTTTACACGAATAGATTGGAAACCAGTGCCCACTTAGACTAGGCACTGTCTTCTCCTGGCTTTGCCCGCCTACATAGCCTATATCATCCGCGTGTGATGATAGTACAGAAAACTAATTTTGATAGTCGTCGGTGAGTCATTTAGGTCAAGGGAATCTAAATGTAGTCATTATCATCTTGGTACTTTTATGCAGATTATGGTTGGAAATTAACAGTTACATATAAGAAACAAGTTCAATGTCAAGGATGTTATAAGAAAAATAAATACACTCAATGTCTTACTTACGCTTCTAGATGTCAATGGCATGAATACTCATGCCATTGACATTAAGCAGTTAATGTATATTTAGCATAATAAAACAAGACAAGTCAGTATAGCCAATGAATAATAAGTATAGTGTGCCAACAAATTCGTTTATCGAAGCAGAAGACGCCAAAGTGTCGCCCCTGACATGTAATCTGGATCATCCCAATTACACACTTATCGATGTTCGAAAACAAGTTGAATTATCAAGAACAAACAATTAGATGGAATAAAATAATTATGAAAAACAAGGTCTACCTGTCTTTTAGGAACGATGATTATTTTTGATACATTATTAATATCGATACTGATTGTATTTGTTGAAATATTCAAAGCATGCTGCGTATTAAAATAGCCAAAGCGTTATTTTCGATATTTTTTCTGAGACGGTTGAATTCTTTAAGTGTTTCTGTAGGAAATTTATGAAATGGAATATTATATACGTTCGGAAATGAAAATGAAAGTTATGACAACAAGCTTAAGTTCAACACTTAGGTTCAAAGCTAAAATCAATTTGAATAGGTTGAAACAGAAAGGGAATTGAATTACGGAAACATGATCTTTGAGAACAATACCGCCCCTTTGTTTGGTATTTAATAAAACAACTCTTAAACGAGGCCCGAAGAGCGTTGGTTTAAATTTTGCACGTTTCAGATGTTTCCGACCTTTTGCAGGGTCTGTGGTCACATGACCAAGGGCCGTAAAGTACCGTTAAAATCAAAGTCCAAATTCGGATTTTGCACATTCATATAATAAGTCTAACCGAATGAAATTAACCAAACCCTTATGAATAATTCTTGTTATGGTTGACTGTTATAAATATTTATGAATTTATACCGCCTAAAATAACATATTTGTTAAACTGTCTTATACTCGGAGCTTGTTCAATTAACTAACGTAGAGAATTGACAGCTATTCTCATACCCAATTGAAAGTGCTTTTCATTAACTAAAAGGTAAGTTATCAAGATAGGACTCGTTTACTGCATATTGTATAGACTATAACGTATGTATGTGACATTATTAAGGCAGACCGGTCATATTTCAATTAACATAAATAATAATATAAAGAAAATGGTACTTACCTTTAGTTTTCGTATGGTCATAAGTTTATTAACAGAAATAATTTTAAAACAATCTGAAAGATAATATTTGTACACACACTAATGTAACAAGCCGTTCATCTTGATGATTAAAACCTTAATTTAGACTTACCTGATGATATAATTGACACAGACTACGCTGACGGGCTTTTGTTGTTTGTCGTTGATGACTGTAGCCTGAGTCTGAACCCAGGCGTAACCGCCAGATTTGGCCAAAAAGCGATATTGACCGGTTTCGCATTGGCCTTTGGAGAAAACTGAAACAAAAGAATTATTTAGTAACTATAGTCTCTACAGATAATATTTAGTAAAAGAGAGTGTGGTAGAGCTCCTTTACCAATAAATCTCTAGTAATGAACGTTAATTATGTCTTATACATTATGTATAGCACACCACTACCGATGTTTACAAGATCGAGGTTTTTTCCTTGGATAGGGGCTTCACTTCGAATACCATACGTCTTATTGCTGTTTTCTTTAATCGATATTTTAGGCACTCTATGAGAACAAGGAAAGGAGAATGTTTACCACATTGATGTAACGTAAACTAGAAAACCTTGAAATAAACTGAATTTTACTACAGTATCCGAAAATTTAAATACAATTGTGCAGACTTTTAGAAATACGGCAAGTCACACTGCTGAATAAATGAGTAGAGAAGAATAAAGCGTGTCGAGTGCGGACGAAATAAATTACGGGAGTATTTACCGTCAACTCCCCCGAGCCCCTAGTTCAAATAGGCGGAGAAATGAAGTAAAGATTTTTTTTTATCTTTACTCAGCAGCATCATAAGTCGAAATGTGAGGTTAGCTGGACATTTGTTAGACAAGATTTCTGCAATCCCGTTTTTGCGGTCACGTCTGATATGGGTTTTGGATATATACGTTCAGAAATAATGAGATTGAATAGTGGTCGGACTGTGTCATATCGTACTGGATATTGCAAAAACTTTGCATGTTATATTACATCACATCGCACAGATCTGGTATAAGCTCTATTTTAACACTGTACCCATTAATGTTTCGATTTGGGTCATTAGTTTATTATTATGTGTAATATAGATACGTATTTGTACCTTTTCTTTTTTCAAGCGGAGCGTCATTACCGCAGTGTCAGTGAAGTGAATGAGCGTTGTAACTAATTGCAGCAAAAATTGAGTTGGCACCTTTAGGGCAACATACCGGATACACTTTTACTTTGTTAATTATAGCTTCTTACGTAAAATGCGTTTATTGTGTTTACTTAATAGTATTCTATGATTTTTTTCAGCTATTACTAATATTTCGTATAAAATAAGTTTTAAGGTGCACTAAATGATACAGTTGTCGTTTAAGTTACGGAGATATATTTTGTTAATCGACATTCCTTATCTAACACCAAAGTTATGTTAATTTTGACTACAGAAAGTTGCCTCAGGATCCAGAAGAGGACAAAAAACTTCAGAGTTCCACTTTCAACTAGGATGACGAAGCTTGAAACTTGCATTTTTGTTAATCAAGTTTATTAAGCAATACTTATTGTATTTTTGAAAAAGGCAAACGACTACAACTCATTAGTCCAAAGATCCCCTATTAAACATAAGATGAAGTTTGAACCTTTCTGATGTAACATGTACCCACATGTTATTCTTAATGTAATACTTTTTAACTTGACTATAAATAATGTTCTGTTACATTACGTTTTTGCTGAAATGTTAAAAATAAAACACACTGAGGATGTCAGTAATGATTCTAGACCTAGAAATTCTGAGATAAATATTGTCATTGTCACACGCAGGACTAACCTCTAAGGTATAGAGATAGATCTCGACATAACGCGACTGATAAAGATTAATAGTCACAACACAAAGCGCGTGGATCTTAATAAGAGAACTTATCCAACAGATCAGTTTATTCTCTAAGCAAGTCGGAAGTCTTTCTAATCTAACTGGATATATTGTTATAATATCTATTGGCTTCAACAGCAAATAGCTTTTTATAAGAAAGGATATAATTTATGTAAGCGGGGTGTATCATTCAAGACAGATTTGAATGAATATTAAAGAACTAAAGAGATAATACAATTCAAAAAATAAGACAGTATCTTCTTGACCCCTTAAAAGTTTAAAATAAATTTATAACATAGATTGTTATATAAAACACAGTTAACTGAGCGAGCAGTCAATCGTTTGGAATTTTTTTTTAATTCAACGATAAAGATCTGGAGCGGCAAAAACATCAAAGGCTGCTTTCTTTAATTGAATTAAAGAAAGGTTCTACTTATTATTTTCTGAAGATAAAAAAGGGCATAGATTTGGAAATCCAAGTACGACAGTTTGCTGAAAATTATTAATACCTTTCGATTCCGATACGCAATGGAATTATGTTTAGTAAAACAATAATTTACATACATGTCGGTAGATCTCATTGATCTGCCCCTTTACTCTTGAACGCAATTGCGACCGATATGCTAGTGAACCAATCAAATCTAGCGCCAGAATATGCTAGTGAACCAATCAAGAGTGAGGAGCGGCACAATTGCAATGTCGATCAGTCACGATTGTGATCGAGAGTAAGGGGGTTGATGTTAGAATAAGAGATACCTTAGAAGGATTACTGATTTCTATAGTAAATAATACTTAAGAATGAGGAGGTATTTACTTATCATATTATGAGTATTATGTAGTTAATAGCAAAGCTTAGATAATTGTTCGGTATGTGCATACGTCGCAGGGATATGACTAAATCAGGTTAGTCAAATATTTGTTTAGTGAAATGATGAAAAATATAAATTATTTGAATATAAGCCATGAAACAGTTACTATTTATATTGTATAATTACAAATATTTTCCTTATTTTATATTTTGAAATTATTACACCGGTACGTGCGTGGCTCTTGATTCATTTAATTTTTTTAAGATCACGTACTCATTTTTATGAAATTTTTTACCGAAAAATGATGAAAATATCACTGATTAATAAAAAAAAAATCGCTTAAAATCGAGTTTTAAGTTTAATATCTCCCGTCATTTGACCAAATCTCTGATTTTATCATATCGTTACCATAAATAATTCACATAGGTTCTAGAAAACCGAGTTAACGATACATTTAGGCAAATTATTTTAAGAATTTTATTAGAAAAACACAGGGAGAACAGTATTACCCGTAGTTTTTAAGTAAGTATACAAGGAAACGATATAACGTAGTATTTTTTCTAAGAGAGGCATATCGTGTGAAATTGTCGTAATCCAAGCCTAAAAGCTAAACGAAAATAGTCACGCAACGCAAAGTAGATAAGAAAACGGTTTTATCTATGATTATAGACTATTTCTAGGATATATTGAGTGAAATTGTATTCGGTCTAATTTAGGAACAGTTATCGACAAATTAAGTTTAAACGACAAATGAGAAGAATCAACAGGAAAATTAACATAATAGTTTTATTGAAACATTTAAGAAAGATTATAAATAAAATGGAAGACAACGAACGTTTTATGTAATGGATTGAATTAATTTAAAATATTTGGTATGATGCCAATAGAACTGTTGGTAACAGAGATGAAAATATGTAAGTGAGTAATATGAGCATTAGGTACTGCAGATGTCTTTTTTTCTCAAACACTTGCAACGCTGGAGAGGAAACTTCCACCTTGCGTATAAATTATAAACTTTATTTGACACATATGTTCTACTGAAATAAGACTTATCAGCTATAATAACAGTGTATAACTTCTATTAACATTACAGTAACTCTCTCCGTAGTCGGTCCCTCATTACTGAGGATCGTGGTCACTGGAACTCGTCAAACGTCAAGTCATTACAGTAATGTACTATTTTATGAGCTTTTTATTAGACTGTTTATATTAAAAGTTATTATAGCTATTTAAAGGTGTACACGCACATTATTTTTGAAATGGATTTAATTCGATTAATATTATTAGTCCTATTTTCAATTACATTTGAAACGATATAAATTTAGATTGGTATGTCAGCTTGAATTGTGATTTGCTGGTCGAAGGCATGTGATTCGTGCCAACATCCATAAAAAAAACTAGACCGGAATGTCAGTAGGAAAATCAAGGACGTTCGAACTACCTAAAAGTTGTTATATTCAAAAACATCACTTGAAATAATGTTGGTGATGCTATCAATGAAAAGGGAACCATTTTAAATTATTAAGTAACGTCCGTTGTAATTATAAAAGATCATCTCAGCAATGAAATGGTTAGTGTTAATTATGAGAATAACAGTGGAATGAGTAAGCCAGCAGTGTTCCATATTATATAAAGTGAGTAATAATATGCTCATAATAATAATAAACAATTTAATGCTTGCTGCTTTCATAAACGAGAAAATATATCCGACACAACGATAAAAACATTAGTGGCTTTTGTAAAGATGCCATTTTAACTATCCAGTGGCCGAATTCTCTAATTTAAATTTCTATATTTGTTTGACCAAAAAACATATTAAAAACTCACAGACAGTTGCACAAACGTCAGTTAAGGTTTAATGACGCCTTTAAGCTCTAATGAATGTCATATTTGTATGGGTAATGTCACTTTAAACTGTTTAATAGTTGTAGCGTGAAGTTCGTGAATATCTTCAAGACCCCAATAAATTTGATCAGAGTATAATTATTGAGTAATAGTTATATAAATAGATATTATAAGTAATATTTTTATACCCGACAGACCCAACCGATCTCTATAGATGTGAAATACATTTTTTTTTTGCTTGCTGGCCAAAGTCTGCACTCAGTACAATTTGTAGTGCAATAAAGTTAAAAAATATTGATCGCGTAATCTACCATACCGTTATTTACATTTGCTTATTAATCATTATTAGTGTTTTTTAGCTAGATATCCTAATTAAATAAGGTTGTGTCTCCATCTATCCGTGAATTGTTATGGAAAGGACATAAAAAGCGGTTTGCGAGTGATTTACTGGGCCAAGGTTACTCGTTAGCCTTATCTCATATCTCACGAACAAGACCACGAGAATAGTAATTTCTCGATAGTCCCCGATTGTTACACCATCTAGAATTAGAAGTTTTCGATAATTGAAATCTTGAGTATTTTCAAAAGTAGCACACACGTCAATTTAACATTCAGCAGCATCTGGCGTGAAGATAAAGATATGTACATTTTGAAACAAGAGACAATGCGAGTGCATATAAAATAACATAAAAGATAGGTTATATTATTTTTCTTTTTCTATTATCTAAATACACTTTACATCACGACTGACTATAATACGCAAACGATTACTATTATTGCCGTTTATTACGTAGCATAGTTTAGAATTTGATAATACACAAAACAGGTCATCCGTGGTTATGTATAATCAAATTTAAAAATATGAAATTTTACTTACAATATCAACTGATAAAATAAAATCTACCGTTAAAAAAAGCACGCCCCATGGGAATCTTATTTTCTTAACTCAAGAGCTCCTTCAAAAGTTTAGCTGAGGCAAAACTTATTATCTTCCGCCAGATCCTACAGATTCATCCTATTAACATCTTAACTTACATAGACTTACTAGGGCAAAGTTTAAATCAAGTGTCATTGGTAATAAATCGAGATGGAGCGACAAATTTACGCGAATGACGAGATGTAATATCTTTTTAACATAAGCATGAAGTTATTAATCCATAATTTCAGCTTTTTGTGAAGCAAAGTTTCACATGAAAACTTGATCAAAGGTAAATTTGATATATATCGTCATTGAAATGGTACAATTTTAAAGAATTTTCGTTAGTCAAATTTCTCGACACCTTTACGAAATTTTGAAAGTTGACATTTTTCATCAAGATGATACTACTATCGACTGTCATTCGAAAGTGTGACATTAATCTCAATATGGAGTTTATTCAACGTTTTTTGACATTTGTCGTCACGACACTTCAGCAAATACCACGCTAACGCAATCTTTTCACTCGAGATAATATAGGTAGTAAGAGAAATGTTCAACGACTTTATTTTGTTTAAAAACGAATAAAAGGTGTGTATGGAGACTGAGAAGGGGGTGTTTGTATGTTTAATGAACTGAATTGTTCCGTGGTACCTGAAAGGAAGTGGGACATGTCCCAAACGCGAGAATATTGTAAAGCGAATTAAAAAATTTGTGCATTAAAATCACAGCTTTTTATAGTTTGACTCGTAAATATAGAAAAAAATCTGAATGTAATTGTTAATGTGCACTTTTTTACCTTATGACGAAAGAATATTTTTTATCGTAGTAGATGAAACGAAACGTAGCAAACTGTCATTGGGTTCAAATCGCATTGGGGTCATGAAGCAAACCGTCATATTAGAGTTCGCATTCGGGTAGTCATCATAGTACTATTTAAAAATAATTATCAGCCTCGCAATTTTTATTCTGATTTTAATTTAAAATTTAATTTCCTGGTATAAAATAAGTAAAAAGTAAGCTATATTTTGAGGTATATCACATCACTAGACACGTTAGTAAATTTTTAGGTCAAAATTGGACATGATTATTTGTTTTAAAAATATATATTACCACAAAAAGAACTGTTATTCAGAAAATATTCCTTAAGCAAAACCAAACGATATAATTTAACAGAAAATTGCTTATAAATTTTATTTGAAGGCTTCATTTGATTCATTAAGCAAATTGTGTGACGCCCCTAAGACGATTGTAAAGAACTGGCTAATTTGTTAAAAAAGGAAAACCTGCTGAGAATAAAAAATGAGAATATCATTTGTATTTCAATAAAGTCAAAAATATCTAACAGTCCATGCGATAGTGTTATGTGGAACTGTCTTTCGAGAGTCTACTCAATGACTAATGAATCTCCTTGATGACCTATTGGAGGTCTATCCCCTAACACTATATCAAACCCTCACTACAATCAAGAGTGAACCCAATAGCTAGATTTCAAGAGCTTTTAATGATGAACCAGCAAAGAATATTTCGTGCAAAGAACGTTTATTTCAAATTGGGAAATGAGTGTTAACACAAAAATTGGTAAAGCCATGTTACTGACGTTAAATACCAGTATTTCCTTTAGAAGTGACAAAAAAATAAACAGGTCGTCTTTGTTGCAAGTACTTAAAATATCGTTTAAATCGGCTAGATTCTATAATAGCTCATAGAAGATACACACTTCATAATATGATCATGTCAGAAATAAGTTAGGAATAAAGAGTTATGAACAACGAGGAAGCGAAAGATGTGACATATGGCACTCGATCCTCTATGCCTTTTCCCCAAGGGATATCCGTAAAGATATTAGGTACATAGAAAATAATCACATTTCAATTTGAAATGAAAATAGAATATTGTGTCTATTTTTATCGAAGCTTACCCGCTTTCTTAGGTATAATAAAGATTTCGATTTGACATCTGATAATATCCATGCAAAAAATATATAGTTACAATAGCCGAAAAGGCAGATAAATCAAATAGGTACCAGAAAAATCTGGCTGACGGCGGCAGTAGGACAATCGCGGAGACAATTTGGACCGGTCGTAAAACCGTCCGCTTGTTATCTAGTTATTGCGATTGTAGCGAGGAAATGAAAAAACATGATTCGGTGCTTCTGTATTATACTGGTTTTGAGAACCAAACTACCATATCCTTAACTTAAAACTGATAATAATACTTATTTGCAAAGTCTTGTATTTTGATCAAGTTTTATCAATACTCTGGAAGTATGAAAGTCCATAAAAAGTCAACACTTTTAAGTGAACTAATAAATGAGCAATTTCCTCTTTTAAACGCAACACCTTTAACATTTTTTAGACCTGACGACCTGTAATGTAACA
This sequence comes from Diatraea saccharalis, assembly GCA_918026875.4. NCBI lineage: Eukaryota > Metazoa > Arthropoda > Insecta > Lepidoptera > Crambidae > Diatraea > Diatraea saccharalis. The sequence goes on along the minus strand of OU893333.1, from coordinate 19,144,849 downwards.
CCGATTACCTCCAGGTCGACAGGTAAGCTAATTTTAACTTAAAATTTGGATACGTACACAAAAAAAAACATTTATCTTGTCTCGCTCAAAATATATTTTTATTAGCAGACATTGTTGGAACTGAAACTATACAGAACAGAACATTTGAGTTTCTACAAATATATTTTTGTAGAATGTAGGTATAAATATCATGCGTGATAAATTGTCAAGATTCATAATTCAAATAGTTCCTTGTAAATAAAGGCCACCAGTCACGAGACTATAAAAGCTTTAACAAGATTGTATTCGTTAATTACGGCATAGGCTATATGAATCCCGTTTACTAAATATTTATATCTCGTTTCAATAAAATATCATTATATTATCAATTGGTGTTTGTACCTACTAAAAATAATATTATCCGGTATAGGTACTCTTCAATCAAGTGCCAAATAAGTTTAGCATATGAGATCAGATCAGCAGAGCGATTCTGTAAAAATCAGAACCCGACTTCGAATTCACTCATGTGTCCGAATTTACGTCATTGATTCCATTTTTTGTATTAAAACAATTTGATTGATTATACGTGTCTCAGATATTCTATTACTATGTGATTTCGAAAGTCACTTCACTTATGCCATGTGATTACGAAACTCACTTCACTTATGCTACGAAACGTTATTACCAATTCAAGATTGAGAGGATGTCGCTTTTTGATGTGAATTCGGACACCTGAGTGAATTCTAATTCGGGTTTGAATTTTTACAGAATCGCAGGGCAGATAACCTACGAACGCCGCATGAATTTCGTTTACTACGGGATATTGATGACTCTTCGCGTTTGTAAGACGAGCGAAGTGGGTGATATTTACATTTAAGGGTATATTCGGTGATTTCAAATTAATTGCTATTGACTCTACGATGCCTGTGTGGATATTCAATTAACGACAGCACAACTATTGGAGTGTTCGCAATGAAATCAAAACATAAGACGGTTCATGTTGTTATCAAGCTCATTAAACGATATTGGTGGGTAATTAATTATGGCGAGAAACATTGTACTGAAAAAAACCGACAAGAATGTCAGCATTAGATTTGTTTTCTTCTTCTTTAGATTCGTCGAGTTGACAAAAAGTTCAATCAGAATAGCATCGCCATTAAGATTTATCAATAGATCTATTAGCACTTACTATAATTGAGGCAGTATATCACATAAGAAAAGACACAAACATTTCTGAAAGTACATAATAGAATATATATATTATTACGGGGATGTAAGTCACGTTCGGGAAAGGTTACCACCACCATTACAATATGTTACCGCAAATCTATTGAATTCTACAAATGTGACATGGGTTGCGACTTAGAAGATAATATAAGACTATTGTTGAATAACGTGTGAAAAGTGTGCATCGAGGGACATCGTCTAAAGAAATATTTAAGTTGTTTAAAGAAATAAAAATAAACATGCAACAGTTATCAATAGGGATAACGACTAATTTTTGTTTGTATGTCCGTCGGGTAGATTGTTGAAAAATATTAAACGTGACGTCACACTTTTTCAACTAGCGATTAGCAAGCCCGCACTTTTCATCTTAAATGATTGTTATGACAGCTATTTATTTGTTGTTAAATTGAAATAAAAAAATAGACACCTAATATTTTTCTATTATCTGACTGTCCGTCAGTTTTAAACAGAATTTATTTTTTTTACCCAGAAGTCATCCCTATTATAAAACAATGTTATACATTTTTCTCCATATGGAAAAATGTTATGACAAAAAATAATAACTGAGAACAAATTTGTCACGATAAATTGAGATACGACGGTCGTAAAGTTAAAAATTAAGGGACTCCGACGAAATCTACGTTCATGTTACCGACTACATAGAGTGGAGTTTTTGGATTGGTAGATACAGTGACGGCGGGACTTTATACGAAAAAATCTGTTTTTGAATAAATCTCCTTTCGGTGTTAAATAAATAGCAAGATAGAGGAACAACTACATACGCTAAGTAAATAGAAATAGATTTGAAAAAATAAAGATTTGCATATACATAATATGTTCGCGTTATTATTTTCTTATATCTCCGACCAAAAAAATATTTTTCGCTGATAGCGTGTTCCGGTTTGAAAAGGAAAATTTCCGCACCGATTTCTGATTTCGATTACACTTTACGAAACGTAGCATTTTCCTCTTGATCAAGTAGACAGTAAAGGTTGCGTAATATTACATTGTTCCATTAAAAGGTTTTTGGTAAAAATAAAAGTATAACGTATTGAATTTAGATTTATGTACTTACTAATTGTGAATTATTATAAAATAAAGTATTTATAATTCTCTGATCAAACTTTTAAAAAGGAAACTAATTATATAATCCTGCAGGACGCAATATAGATTCCTGCTTATTAATGCAAAGGACACGTATTATATAGATAAGCGTGGCATCGAACGAATTAATACTCAAAAAAAAAATAAAACATACCGAGGTTTATATGAAATCTTTAAGGATTTAGAGAAGAAGTAGAGACTTCAGTGTCTGATTCAGATAGAGAGTATATGAGACACTTAAGTATTTAAGTCCCATAAATTTTATACGGGGGCGATGCCAATATCACACTCAACTTCATCAAATATATATATATATCTTTAGCGAGTGCAATGAATTCATAGCACGCACTGCAGACAAAAACTAAGCATCCTCTTGAAACCTAGGAGCTAATTCTCGCCCGATGAAGTAATATTTTTCATCTTTTTATGGAATACTACTGAATAGACTTTGATAAGTTATCAGTTGCCCAATTTGGATGTGAATTATTAAAATTGAGCGTAACGGATTGCTGGTTAGCCGGTATCTTGTAGAATTTCATCTAGTACTCCTAACCAATACTTTGTCAACATGCATAATACCATCCATCCATCCAACCATCTTTACTAAGGGTTTTGCCATTTTGGTTTTTTTTCTGCGGACTGCTAACTTACTTATACTCGAGTCAAAAAATTTGTAGTATATAATGAAATTATTATATTATTAAAGTAAAAGTTAATATTTCTGGATTTCAAAATATCTATTAAATATAAGCAAATACATGAACGCGTTTAATAACTTTGGTATGCATAAAATTCAAGGATAAGCAGATAAAAGAGCTTACATCCCTCCTACCACAAAAGAGGTCAAGGCCGTTTTTCTAATAAAACCTCTCTTCATGAAACTTGTAGGCATCCCAGATAGCTTTATTTTTCGCGAGATAATACGCCTTAAGTATCGTCAGAATTATATATAGACTAAATGTAGAATTTGCTTACAGGTGTGTATTATGCGTGTAACATATTTTGGGCGACGCCTCAACCTCCCAACGTTGCCCGAAGGTCTAGCACTCATACTTTAAATGACAATTGTTAGTATGCCAAAAATTTTAACTGCATAAAGTATCACTAATAAAAAGGTTTGCGTAATGTCAAAAATATTATCATAAAGATAACATGAGGATATACCTAACAACCGTTTTTCTAAGTCTCGTCGTTGGTAAAAACATTGTTTTCATTTTAAACAAACAGTCAACTCAAAGAAAATGTTAAGTAGAATCAAACTAAGCATTCGATTTAACGATTCTAACAAAGAAAATATAAAATGGCGAGGTTTTTGTTATCTCATGCGGGATACATCCGATACTGACCTTTTTGCGGATACCTCAATTCAGCTTAATTAAGGTAATTCATGTAAGCATTTAACTAACAATTATACGATTAGTTTTCATTACATTGGATGGAATTAACAAAAACGTGAGAGCCGGTGACGATGACGGCGCCAACGCACAATAAAAAAAACTACAACAAATTACTCACTCGCCTATTTTCGTATCTATAGAGTTCAAGTTCAAAGCCAGCTCAGGGTGAGCGTTGCGTGATAAGTACGTGCTCTACATTAACTTATAGATAATTTTGCACACGAAATCTTTAATTGGACTGATGAGATATTGTACTCACATTAATAAAAAAATAAACTCGAGAACCATAATTAGACACCTAGATCGAAATACGTTTTTGTTCCATGAGGTTTGAGCCGAAATTTGAACAATCCAGATTTATACATCAAAGCCACACCTAACGAATACCAGGGGATACAGTTACCACCGACTAAATCTCCGATGTCCTTTTTGTATTTTAAGTTTTTTACATAAATAATTCTACTACATACATAATGTGCCTGGACCTAATATACTAACAAATACGATAAATCAGCATTTAAAACTTTTTAAAATTACAATGCCCTATATTTGTTTTAAGTTATTGATTTTAATTTCCATTCTTTATGGATTGTAGCAGAATGATGAATGAGCCTTGTAATGTCAATAACAATACTGGTAATGTCACGATCTGAATATTGTAGTGTTTCTTGGGTAAACTTGTTCGAGCGAAATACGATATAGGAGAATAAAAAAAAAAACAATTTTTCATATTACATGTGACTTTTGCCTGCCTGCACCAAAAGATGGATTTAATAAAAAATAGTTTTAAGTGAAAATGATGTGTATAAAGGTTGGTTATGTAGATATTTAAATATTTTACCGTTTTCTCTTTCAGATGATAGAGTATCGGTAGCAAAACCTATTATGAAGGTATAACGAAGAACCTTTTTATGGTAAGCAAAAGGACCTTTTAAAAGGGGTGAGAAATAGATACTTATCTTGTCTGATCGATGGCAGAACAATCGCTTTTATTTTGATCACATTTTTCAGACGATGACAGATAATTTTGAGAAATGGTCAAAGTGAAAAAAAAAAATGTGAGCAATGATTTTGTAATGGGATTATGTATTAATATTTCAGATTTTATGTATTAATATAGTGGTCTTCAAAACCAGTTAAATTCCGAGTGTTTTCTCGGCCAAGTTTTAGTTAAAATCAATAGTCGTTCAGATTTCTAAACGTGAGCACGCATATGTTACAACGTATCATAGTCTTGCAAACGTTAAATTTAATATTAATCCTTTTAAGCGAAAGCTCCACATTTCAAAAAATATTAATAGTAGTAAAGTAGAATGTAAAATTGACTGTAAAGACAGGCAGACGTAACAGCAAACTTGGTTTTTGTTTATTTTTAATGATTATTTTAATAACAACAGTAACAAACTTCTAACACACCATCTGTTTCTTTAAAATTCTAATCAGATGTCACACATTTGCGTCACAAAATAGCGTGATCTGCGTCAAACCTTTTTCACCTAGGTTTTTTTTTGCGCAATATATTGTTAGCACTATGTACTGAAATATATTTTTGACGTTTTTAACCTTTTGTTCCGACACTTACATGTAACATGTTACAGTTAAATGTAACATGTCACCGCAAGTGCTGTCGTGTTAGATCTCGTACGGTGTAAATACGAACGATCATAATTGCCAATAAAATTGTTATACTTTGCTTTCACGTCACGCATTTTTCTTCGCATGAAAAACGCACGGGGTTACGAAATCAAAGTAAGCTTACATGCCTCACTTGAATTTTGTGAGGTTTTACTATATTAATATTGCGACGTTTATGCGTGTTTCAGAATTGCCTGAAGGTTATTCCTTACATGACATTTTAACGTTGATAATTTGTTATAAATATTAGACGTATTTTCTTCTGTTCTAATTTGAAAACGACATCTGTTTTTGATTCCAAGTAATAAATACTGATAATTCTTCAAGATTACCTTGTAGTTAAGCGACTTTCAATATTCGAGATAGACAAAAGGACCTGTACATCAATCGGATTGTGTCTATAAATTATTTATAGGTATATATATGTATTTTTATCGCCAATAGATTCCAATCTTGTTTAATCTAAAACTTAGCTCAATTCCTATGGGATGAGACGTGCTTACCCATTGATGTTTAAAGAATAGATCGCATTTCATGTGACTGTAATATGCAATTTATATTCTGACGCTAATATACGTATTAATATGAGTTCTAAAAAGGCTGATATAGTTAGTTTCCCCGTGGCATTGCTTGATTTATATATAAACTTTGAATCGAAAAAAAGTTGAAGGTTGAAATAAGCTGGTATCCAAATAAGTATGTACGTACGTACAGTCAACAGCACGTCAAAGCTGCCAAATTTTCCTTTTGATTATGATCCTTAATGTATTGTATTTCAAAATCAATTGACGAAATTTGGCATATAGCCTGACGTGCAGCCATGTGTACAAGCATATGAAACTATGTAGATATCTAAACTTGCTAAATTAAAATGACTGCGAGTGAGTATATCAAGGACTACATTAGTAGCTCGCCAAAGCTGAGTCAAAAGACCAAAGAAGAGCAAGAGCCCTACAAACTTTTTCTCAAAAAGCTACGTCGGATTGTTGGACACTCTTAACTTATGTTTGGATTACACTAGATACATCAAATCGAGCCACATGTTTTGAATAAGGTGTAGTGTTTGTAAAGTAAGGGCTACATGTAAGAGGTATTTTTTGATAAAAAATATTATTTGACGTGATAAGTGTTATTTACTCCATAGAGTGGCGCGTCTCAAGAAGCTTGGGTTTAGCAGTGTTGATAATCACTCGATATAATCAATACTGTGCATAAATGGTATTTATGTCCTAATTCCACAGCAAATTAGTTATACTTTAGCCATTGAATATATGTATATGGTTTACACGCTTAATCATATCAGATAAATTCAATTCTCATAACACGTGCGAATATCGTGTCTGCAAACTGATGATAAAAGAAACAAAAATGTCTGATAATATAGCATAAAATAGTTAATACCCGTACAGAAATATTGCCGAACACTAATATAAAAAATCAAAACTACGAAATTTAATATCTCAAAGAAAAAAAAGTTTACGGTACCTTTGAAATTCGAAAGCAAATGGTAATTATTACTTTTATATCGGATATTCGTTCGAAAAAAAATATTTACAAACTTATAAAGGCCATCGTGTCCTCGTATTGTGTAACAAAATCTTTAATAAATCAACTTTTAGAATAGCTCAACATGGAGAAATAAAATGAAACACTAGATTATAAATGATAACGACGACATCATTATCTAATTAAGTTAATATTAATTTTCTCAAACTTGATTTTATATCTGAAACATATTAGTACAACATCGCATATTACATTTCGTTATCTACAAACGTGCTATCTTCTTCAAAATGAATTCTTTCATTTCTTAACTGTTCAAATCAAACTATAAACTGTCATAAAAATGAATTCTATAGATAGCCCGTTCGCAGTCGGCGTGCTGGTAAACCGTTGTTGGTTTTATACGACGTTTATATTGCGATTGTAAAACCATCGAACAATCGGCAAATGTCATCGTAAACTGTAATTTCACTACTGATAATTTACACCTTGAACTGACAACAAAACTCTAACCTACTGGAGACATAGTGGACGTTTCCACGCATATACATAAATGTACTACATATTATCAGTATATATAATAATCTAGTTTTATAACATAAATTACAACAAACTTTAAAAATGTTACCGATTGTTTGAATATGATCAGAAACGTTTTTCGAAAACAACAACTGAGGGCCAACTCTGTTTGTCTACAAACGAAAATTAGTAGTAAATTAGCATCAAGCCATCAAACTACCAATTAAAATATATTAAATTATATTTTAGTTGGTAGTTTTATGGCCTTTTTTTAGTAACATTTAATTATTGACTTTCATAAATCTATTTAAAATTTTATTAATTTTGTATAGATTTAAAAATTATTGTTGTAATTTCAGTCGCACCACCACCTAATTCAATCTAACAAATATCGTTTGGCTAGTTTTCTCTAACATAAAACAGTATCCACATTTTATCTGTTTTTAATTATTAATTTATTTAGGAGTCATTTTTTAGATTACCCGTATTAGCAGATTATATCACGTCACGTGAAAACAATTTTACCTCTTCTGTTTAATAAATAAGGTAAAACGATTGTTAATTGTTTTGTTCTGTAGGTCTTTTCTGTACCTTTGGTGATATTAAACAGTTGGTTAAATTTAATATCACCAAAATGTACTATTATATTTATAATAAAATTTAATGGAACAAAAATGGAAATTATTGTTTGTAGAAATATGTAATCATTAAGCGCTCCAAGTTGAAAAGGTTAAACAAGTTTAGTTACTACTCTATTTTGTTTGTAGCGAATAAACCTTAATTCTTTTATTATGAAAGAAAACGTTATTCTGTGAACGTCACGCATAAAAACTGTATAAATTAAAAATATTGTGAAGGTTATGGATAATAATGGTAAATATTTTAATAATTAACTAGTTGTTGCTAAAGTAATTCATGCTAAATTGAAAAAGTTGGACAGAAAGAAATTTCATAATTATTATTTTATTCGTCAAAAACGGGTCTATTTCATTTTTCACGTGGAAATATTATAAAATTGAAGTGATAATGTACATTATTAATATTTAATAATTCATCCATAACACAAAAATAAATTTATCATTACAATATATTCTTCTTCAGAATGTCAAAACTAGTTGAATATATTAAGAATTGTCACTTAGGGTAATTAGTAATGCGCGTGTCAGTTTACATTGGTTCGACAAATGACAATGTTTCAATGGAGATGATAAACGATAGAACTGGCAAACTAAAGCGAATAAATACATTTTGTCAGAATTGAAAAATATCATAGAATTTTCGCTTCAGATATTTTTTGCGCTTTAGTTTTGTCAGACCCAACGTAGACATATTGATATGCCAATGCTGCTGTAGGTATCAATCTCGAAACGAAACTGAACTAAGAATTTCTGAATTTAATTTGGGTTTGTTATAATAACACTATTGTTATACGATATACCTACTCCGGTATGCTAACATTTAATAAGTTTAATACAGATTTCTTAGTTATTTAGTTATTATTACAATTAAAAACGCAGTTTGACGGAACTAAACCTAAATTTAGTCTAATCTGCCAACAGAATTGCTACCATTGACTCAATGTTCTGTCGAATTGTTTACCTTTTAGTGTTTCATTTCATTCATTACTGCTTCAGTAATATTCTTTTCATCCTATCGAGTCTCGCAGTTTCATGTCCTATCTTGTGTAATAAAGGCAAATAATAAATACATTAATCAAAATAAATATAATTTAATTATCTGAAATAAAATAAAAAAACAGACCTTTTTATTACTACTAATTTTTGTTGTAGCTATGATACTATCTTGTGTAATAAAGGAATATAATAAATAGATTAATCAAAATAAATATAATGTCATTATTTGAAATAAAAAAACAGACCTTTTTATTTCTACTAAAATATATTACCCACTGCGTATAAATATCCGCAGACGAGAAAAACAACGCGTAAAAATATACATAGAATGGATGTTTACACGATATTCACAAAGTTTAGGGACAAACGGCCCTATCATCCGTTGTTACGTATATGTATATTTAGCAAGTAGTCAACATATAAAAATAATAATTATTTGGCATTCATGTTCGTCAGTCTAATTCAGTCAATTTATTCTAAAGATACTAAGATAACATGATGTTCAAGGATGTTGAAGAATTAAGGAAAATGCAACCTTATTTTGCAGGGTTTTTGGATAGCTGAATCGGTAACTATCGTACATAGAATATAAGCTCCGTTTTTTTCTCCCTTTTTTTAAGTTCCTTACAACAACTTATACAAGTTTAGATCGTGAGCGCATCTTTAGAGTAATATCACTTTATCCCGAACTATATTGATGATAATAATAAGAATACAATGAGAAAAATATTTCAATTTAAAAATAAAACATTACTATACTGGTCAAATTTTAAAAGGAAACCCATAATTTAATACCAAATACAACTTCCGTAAACTTAAAATTGTTTTTGTTTTCCAAACTAAGGGCAATATCGTCAGTAACAGTGCCCCATGGGCTTGACACATAACAATTTCAGTTTACAACTTCGGCGACATTTTGATTAGATCGCATCGGAAGCTTCAACAACAAGATCTTAATGAACTGTAACCACAAACTCCCAATTTATTAAAAGCTATTTGAGAACTCACATCTAGTTCACGAAGATGAGTCTATCAATTTCCTCCGTAACCAGAATCACTATTTGCTTGAGGGTAAACAATTAAATGACAGTATCGTTTAAGCTTAACGTGTACTATAAATGATTACGAGTCATTAGAATTTAGCTTAAATCGGCGTGAATGTATGCGAAGAAAGTACAACAAATAGGTAGAAGTAAATCGGTATCAGTGTCATTTGCTATGTCGCCAAGACTGAAATAGGGAATTTGCAGCGTTTAGGAAAATTTTGACAACGTGAAAATACCAGTAGGGCAATTCTGCAAATGTTAACGTAAATTTTGGAAAGTCAATAGCGCTTCAACTAAAACCCTTTATGCCACGTTTTTATTACTAGGCCACAAAATGATAGATATATGTGTCGTCATTAATTTATGAGAGAGAAATTGCACAAATAATATCGGAGTACAATGGGAAAATGCGAGTAGTTGAGATTCTTTTGAGATGCGATAATGACGAAAAATTTAGCAGAATTGAGGCCTAGCGTTCTTAGTAACAGGTAATTTCATATAAATTATAGGTATAATACCTTAAGCTATTTACCTTTTTTAAGAAATTCGTGCCCTGAAATGATAAAAAATTAAAAACCTTTACAGACAAACGTTAATTTGCTACTCATATTTTCCTTACATTCTTAACAGATTCACGCCGTTTTTACCTTAAATGTTCTGTTATTGTGATTAAACACTAATGATTCGTAAAATACCCACTTTACTTTTTTATTACTTCCGCTAAAGGAAAGGTCTGATTTGAGATGATTTTATATGTAGCATAAATATGATGAAAAGGACTGCTTCAATCGTAAATACTATTACGTAATACGTAAGATTCAAATTTAACTAAGCTCATATAAACGTATAATTGGTCCTTTTTTGGAATGTCAAGGTCGAATAGTTTACACGTGGTCACACATCGATCCGTTGTAAAAATATTTTTGTATCGATTGCGCGTCAAGTCAGTACATACATCTTTTTTTAATAATTAGGTGCTTGTGGAAATAACAATTGTTTAATAAATAACAGAGGAGAAACAAATGAGTACATAAGTTGACTTCATATAACTATACGCACCGAAAATGATTTGTATGTAGCGCGCCTGTGCGTCTGCGTCGTCGCACGCATACACTGACATTTATCTTTTTTTTTTCTTTGACGGGTCATATTTTGGTTTATAGGTTTATTATATATAGGGGTAAAGTACTGTAGTATTGAAACCGTAACCAATACAGACACATCGTGTTTTAATATTACCACATAGTTTGGAGGTCGGAATAAACGAAGCGTAATCTAAAATTTTTCTATCAGACATATTTTATAATAGAAAATATTTATCATACTCACTAGTATACGGTGCCCATATGTGGATGGGTTTTTAAAAGTATTTTTTGTGAATATAAAATTAATCAAATATTAATATCATTTCAGGTAGGTTATGTATAACTAGAATATATAAATCCCAGACCTTATTTTCAATCCCGGGATCGCATATACTTAACTTAATGTTTCTTTGTTCCCAACGTAAAAAAAATAAAGTTATGTAAGAGGCAAAGTTACACTTTACAACACAAAGTCTTGCCAGATCTCGGGACAATATAAAAAAGGTTTATAATGGAAACAGGTATGTGTGTATCTTGACTCGAACGTACCTACATTCGATCCAAACAGTAATCTAAACTCTAGTCTAGAAATTATGTCTTAAACCCAACGACATAGACTCTAGATTGTTTAATTTATAAGGAATTCTATACGTGTAATAGAAGGAGCTTACATATTCTGTATACCCATCATATTTATTGCTTCGGTAGTAAACAGAGCGCTATATCCCAAATTACCCTCATTTCTTTGGAAACTATAAAATGAGGACAAATTACGTGGTAAATTATACCCTCTCCACTCTACCGTGGTAAGTGACCAGCTATATTTCAGGGATGTCTTAACGTTCAGGTACTTGTATGTGCTCATTGTCAGGGGACCCAAATTGTACGCAGCCTCCGAACCTCGTGTAATATCAAGTCGTTTCGCAAACCCCCAAAGTAATTAGGTGTATCGCGCGGTATAATGTTTTTTCTTGAGTTCAATTAGAATTTTATATCATGAAACCTGCTCTTTGTATACAGATTTTGAACCGGTTTCCATATTGATACTCTAAAACGTTTCACCTATTTAAAACGAAATATAATTCATTTATAATTATTGATTTTGGTGAAAAAATATACTTTTGTTTTAATGTATCTCGCTTAATTTGTAATGCAAACACGATCAGGTATATCAAAACTAATAATATAAAGGCGAAAGATTCAATCGTTTTTTTGCTTGCATTAAATATTTTCCGAAATTACTGGACTGATTTTGCCGCATAGACTATAATTAAATATTTAGTAGCTAAACAATAAAGCTGTTAGTAAGTAACAAAACTTATTTACCTTACTAAGCTTATTTGCCGGTAGAGCAGACCTTCAATAATAAAACAAATAGCGTGATTTAGAACGGGGTGAGCGCCAATGTGTCTGCTCAACTTTTGTGTATCTAGGTACTTGCCTACCTAACTATAGTTACTACAAAAATTGTTTGTATAAGGATTTTTATGTCAACGTGCCAACATTTGTGTTAATTTTTAGGAAATATCAAATACCTATCATGCTGTTCTATAACAATAAACAATCTCGAACCCGACATCGAGCACAGTGGTTGTGACAGCATATAGATTTAATGAAATAAAACCTTTCATCCCCTTTTGAGGTAGGTTCCATTTCATTCAACTTCTATGACAGCGCTTGACGGTGCTGCACTCGACGTCGAGTAGCTGTTTTATAACCTAATACTGCTGATATCAAACGATGACAAGTGGACATAAAACATTCTATGGACATAAATACAATCCCTAAATAAAGTTTGGATCGGTGTAAATAATTAACATAAACCCTAATACCTTAATTTACCAATTATATTTGTTTGAAAGAAATATTTACAATGCAAAAGATGAAAATTAGACTATTCAAAATCTGAGTAGAATTGTAATATGTGTCTGGTGATTTCAGAAAATGAAGCATAATAACAAACAAAGGCAACGATTAAAGTCAAATAACGCTATTATATAAAGGCACAGTATTGGCCTCCTTATAAACTGGAGGGCGGCGTGTTACGGCGCGTGCCTGGCATATCGGGGCAAATGGGCAGTTTAGAGTTAACTCTACAATGGCCTGCGTGTATCGTGCCTAAAAATAAACAAAATCAATTTGAAGGGTTTTGTCGCTAGTACAAAAAATTTACTGTACGAGTTACTACAGTAAAAGTTGCAAATTAATGATACATTATCACTATTTTTATATTCCTTACTCCTAATAGTTAGGTAGACCTATTGTTGAAGTCAATTATTAAATAAACATAGAAATGTTTCGATGCTGCTAAGTATTTATTTGTTTAGATATACTTATGGCTTACGAGATAAGAACTTTGTTTCAGTCAATAATTGGTAATATTTCTTTTTTAGAAGTGATGTAAATATTAATATTTTATTTATCATCAACCCAGGAATCCCAGGACAGGATTACAGGGTTAACAAAATGGCTGACACAAAAGCGTTATGTAACATTTTTGGTCGGTATTATATAAAGACCCTAATAGGCATAAAGGTGATGAGGTGATTAGAATATAGATAGCTCGAGTGTGTGCCAGACTGTATGACACATGAAAGGCCATATAACGACTACAGACAAAGTTTGAGATTCTATAATTCAATTATATTCTTACGCTTTGTCTTGCCTAATTAAAAACGCCAATTTAGCAATATTAGGTGTTTTTCTCCATTTTGCCTACTCGGAATCGAATAGTATGGGAGAAATAGGAACCTATTATTAATTAAGCAATACCGGATTGGAATACGTATCGATTTATTAGAGTCACCAATACGTCTTACTCAACGTCTACAGTTTGTTGAACGTTTTAAAACTTAAACTGTTATTTGTTTACAAAATATATATACATAAAAGATAAATTATTAATGGCGTGTTGACAAATTCTATAATTAGTGTGAGAATTTAAATATATCATAATACTGAGCAGTTTCTACAAACCTTATTCAATTAATTGACAGGCAATGCTTGTAAAAAAAGTACTGTCAACATTTCATTATAGTTCCTGGTAGTAATGCTTGTTTTACATATTTCAAACCAGTGTCATTAGCTACTTCTAAAGGAATAAATTTTAAAAGTGATCAATATATGTGGTAAAAGCGACGTAATAATCATAATGAAGTTCAAAACAATGTAATTTCGTTATATTCCACAAGCTGAGAATGGCGGTAAGCCAAGAAAATAAAAATAGTTTTCCAACTATAAGTAAAAGTAAATCAAAATGTTGCCAAGTACTTAATTATCGTATTACGTTTTTCTATAATCAAATCAATATCAAACAATGGTTAGTATTTATGAATGAATTATACTACCAATATAAACACTATATCAATGTTCACTCTACAATTCTCATAAAAGACGTATGCTGCCCTCTACGCGGAAACGTTTAAATAAAAAATATGAAGCATTAGAATGTAGGCCACGGTAGCGTAGTTACTGTATATTCAAACAGATGGCGCTATCTTTATAATTATATTCTGAGTGACATTAGGAGCGCACAAAACTAATTCAATGCAAGGATTTATGTTATGAAGATTTACGATCCACGGTCCCATTAGGTACCTTTTAAATGCTTGATTTAACTTTTCAATGTATAATTTAACTCATTTGGACATTTCATTATTTGGACCCACTGTTGTTATATTTTAAATACCGATGTAGTAATATACAATAATAATTATTATTAGAACTTACGTGATTTGAACTGATGAGCCAGTCCGGCACTGTCGGCCGCATGGTGGTAGTCGTACAAGGACTTGCCAGCCAGTTCGTCGGGTTGAAAACCTAGCGTGTTCATTAACCTGGAACAATACATAGGTATATTAACTTCAAAAAAATATTATCGAAGTTTCTGCGGAAGTGGCAAAAATGGGGTAAGGGAATGTGTGGTTTAAAGGGTTCCAAACAAGGTGCATGTTAGGTTACCACAATATCCCACAATAGAATTTACCTCTACCCTCAACGTATTAAGGTTTAAAAATTATATAAATTTACAGTTTTGTATTATCTAATGTGTTGCTGACTAAACATAAAAAAAATTCAACCCACAAAGCAATGGCTCTTAACCGGTGATCGGCGGATCACTGGTGGTTCTCTCTGAATGAATTCTTAGTCATCTGCTGAGCCTCTTAAATTTGTTAATAAATAAAATAATATAAATATATAAAAAATAAAATAAATAGATAATACTTATAGAATAATTAAATGTGTATTTTAATTATAGATACATAAAACATGTAATAATGTATTTATCTAAACTTAGGTAATATTACGGTAGCATATTAAATCGAGTGAGTTCCTGGCCATTTCCATGACATGGTAAAATAGGAATGGTGTATTGCCATACACAGAATGTGACAGGAACAGGTAATATAGGGCAAAGAGACACAAGGTCGATATGTTATTTTATTGAAGGTGAAAGTATATCGAATTCTAGCCACTTAATAAACGCGCTAACGACCTCTTTCCGCTATTTATTTAAAGGTATCCTAACTACTAGGTTATTATAGATATTTATAAACCTACAGTTACTCTAAAAATTCCAAGAAAATAAACATTTATAAACATATTTTTTTTATGATATTCCAGACAGTCAGTGTTCCAATTCGCATTCAAATACACAACTTACCATTTTTGTTTAAGTAAGTAAGCAAAAAATTTGTGATCAAAACTACACGGTAACATTTTAAAACGCAACTTTTTAAAATTTATACATAATATCATATAATTTATTA
Organism: Diatraea saccharalis; assembly: GCA_918026875.4. NCBI lineage: Eukaryota > Metazoa > Arthropoda > Insecta > Lepidoptera > Crambidae > Diatraea > Diatraea saccharalis. The sequence continues at coordinate 19,128,951 of OU893333.1, read as the reverse complement.
GAATTTAAATGTAATAGAATCATATTTAACTCCAAAGGTCACCCCCAATGTGACCTGCAATTTGTTAAGGTTATGTTTACCTACATGGATAACCTTGAATGACCTATCGTTATTTCTGAAAATATTTTATTTCACCTGCATAATTTGGTTAATTATTTACCAATACATACAAATAGTATTCCGTGACTGCGTTATAAAAATATTTATTACTGTTAACAATACATGTAGGAAGACTTACATCTGCCGGGTTTAAATAGCCCGCCACATACTCCATTTGTACAAGCACTGGGATATTTAGAAAGGCATTCCTCACAATCATTGCATATATATATTATTTAACACAATTCACTTACACAATAAACACTTAAATAAACATACAAAAGACACTTTCCAATCGCCACTGTGTATAAAGCCGCGAAACCACATCATGTTTAACCTACAAAACATTTGAAGGTGATATTTTTGTTGATATAATACGGCCACTTTCGATACATCGCTCTCACAGACAGAACATTAGCAGTGAAACAACACTCTGATACGGTTGTGCACATCATGGGGGAATTCATTCACAACGCCATCTGTTGGAACTATGAAATAATATATGCCAAGAGTGCTTTAGAAGACATACCTATTTGAATATCAGTGTTTATTGCTTATTTACATTAGTTTTATAATACAAATCATACAGCTATTATAGGCTCCATAAAGCATATGTTAGGGATCCATGAAAATATCGGCCATAATCAAATATCAATCAATCAAGTCTGGATAGAAAATAAAAAGCATATTACATATACCCCATTAAAGATCAACTCACCAACTTGCTCTCGAATGAACCAAATTAATCAATCCACATAAAACTAGGATTTATTTTTTTATAGGGCTATGTATAAATATGTTCTTATTCAAAAAGGGTTCCATCGCCAATGTCGACTTTATAATTTCAAAACGATGTAATATTTTAAAAGAAGAAATTCGAATTTTTTCAAGACCTTATTCTTGAATTTTTAAAACCAGGGATGTTATGGATATGCTATTCCTCGTAACCCGGAATCCAATCCTTATAACCCGGAAACAAGATATTGGATATTTAAAAATTTAAGAAACAAAATTTTAATGACAACCAGTTAGTGAAAGTAAAATCCACATTTTGTATGTCATGTCTCTTAATATATTATTTGAAATTGTATTTTAATTTAATTAAATTGTATTTAGTGTTGAAACTTTAATGTTCCCAAGCATACTTCACTGTTCTGGGCCTAGATTGTAACAAAATAAAGACAATTCAATGGCGTTTCAATAATAAAATTTTCCGCACTGAATTATTTACCTTACGCCTAATATAATAAATGCAAATCGTCTTGATGGATCTATGATGAGATTATTTTTATATTTTGCGATAGTGTCAATAACTGTCAAAAAGCTGCTATTAAAAAAAAAAAGTTACCATATAGTAAACATTAACAGAAATAGCAGAATTGAGCCCCTTTTTAATAACAGCATATAAAAAGATGTTAAGATGGAACTTAACTGGCTTAATTTGATCTGATTGTCAATACTTCTTTTAATTCAAATCTTAATTAGATTTCATTAAATATATAGGAGTAAGTATTAATTAAATATATGGACATTATACAACTGTATTGCATCGTTATTTATTTAATGTTGTGCTTATTTAGCACTGGGAGATTTTTAAAACCTATCATATAAAAATTCTATTCAACCTAAAAGCACCTCGTGCAGACCCCGTCTTGACTTTGTCTTCCTATCTGGTTTGCGTCTTAGTGTTTGAAGATGCAAAGTGGGAAAAAAATGGTATAATAAATTTTGGTATAAAATGTGAATGATAAATCAAATCCCTTTTTATATTGGGGATCAGGCAATTAGTACTTACGCGTCAGGGTAAGTGTATGTGAATTTCATGTCTAGACTGTGCCGGGACAGGAAGGTCATGGTGTCCAGCGGTGTCTGTATATTAGCTGGATGCGGTATGGGACGTCCCACCGCTATGAGGGAACCAGCTCTATCTGCCCGCTTGTCATCTGATCCATTTTCATTATTGTTATTCTTTTCTTCGGTTTTCACTTTTTGAGTAAGCATATGCCCAGTGATGTGGATAACCTGATTAAATAAATTTAACAAGTTAAGAACAAATATATTATGGCACTTAACAAAACTAATCTGTAGACCTACAAAAACATTAAGCAGCAGGAAATAAGGTCATAATATCATTATTATTAGTGTCCGCAGATAGGTACCGATTCAATATAAAATTGATCAGCACGCGTATTATGACGACGAACTCGAGAACATTTTGTCTTTGCCCAAGTGTCACTTTTCACTAGAAAAATGAAAAATGACATTAGATGTAGACAAAGCGTTTTCAAGTTTGTCATGCTACGCGTGCAGGTATAGAATAAAACAAGGAATATATTCTTTATTATTCTTGGCAGGTATAGTAATTTTCAAAAAGATTATTTTAAAATCTGATAGCGTAAACAATAAGATAATTATGGTGGGTTGTTTGTAGCGGCTCTGAATTGTTAGTTTACTTTCATTTGACACATGTATTCGATGGCAACTTCGGTCACAGGACATCACCGTTACCGGACCTCATTAGTGATTATTACTTTTTCATACAGGCAATAATTGATGTGACTGGCGATAACGATTTTATTGCCGGAAACGAATGCTTTTTAGGAAGGAACTATTTTGAATTTTCAAGATATTTTTTTCATATCTGTATAATGTTAACAATCCTCCTACTAATATCTTTAGACAAGCTGTTCTGATCTGATCTAAGGCGCGTTACCGTTGCGTTGCTTATTAAGGAGTAAGCGAGACGGCAACGCGCTCATGTGCGCTTGTATTAGGGACGATGACTGGGTAAAAAGAATCAATTTAGTCCTCCAATCAGATAACAGAAAAATATTAGATACGCATTTTTTTTACTTAAATTTAACAAGAAATGGTTTTGATTACAAGCATTTAAGTTGAGGATTTGTGGGGTCACGCTACGTCACAGTTTTGTAGAAAATGTGACATTTTCACTCAACGTGTCGCTGATTTAATGATTATCCAAAAATAAAAAAATACGTGCTTAATATTTATCAACAATCTGCCTGACGGCCAAACAAAAAAAAAGTTATCCATCCCTATTATATTTCAGAACAGCTGGTGTGTCTAGTAGTATTCATAGAAGTCTTTGCATAAAACTATTTGGTTTTCTTTTTCGTGTCGTTTTAAAGCAATGGCTATCATTACTGGTTCTTTATTGAGCAATAATCACCATTACTTCAGTCTTCAATTTCCTCTTTTAGTAATTTTTTGAGTGTTCGACCTGTTATGCATGACTAAATACTGACAATTGTGAATTGAATTGAAGCATCACGCAAATAATGATACTGGAATGTGCTGAGTTTTGGGACCTGTGACTTCATTGGCCTATGTGAATCCCACTTTATAGATAAATCGAACAGATCTATAAAGTGGGATTCAGATAGATATCTAAATATATAAAATTCTTGCATTACTGAGTGACTTACAGACAATGTATAAGCGAAACTACAGAGCGTTAAAAATTGAAATTTGTAATGAAGATTCCTTAGGGAGTGTGGAGGAGCACTAAGAGAGGATTTTTGAAAGTTCCACCCCGAAGAGGCTAAATAAGGGGATGAAAGTTTGTATGAACATTGGTTATTACAAGTGCTAGGAGTTTAAAATTTTGCATGCGGTTACTTTTTAGGACGTAGGTGCTCACTATGACGGGATTTTACGAAATTCGACCCCTAAGGGGGTAATTAGGGTATGAAAGTTTTATGTAATTTTTATATTTTATATTTGAAGAATTGATTTGGTGATTTTTTTAACTATCTTATGTAATTAATATTTAACTTGTTAAACTTGATGTTATTAACAATATAATGTGAATTGGTATGTGTATAGTTTAGGTATTTCAGTCTGGATTAACAAGTGTCATATTTTTAACGCACTGTAAGACATGGGAATACCTTAATGGTCGCAAAAAATAATTATTATTGATAGTTAGTGAATAGCACTAAAACTATTTCAGCAATTATATTACGCTATAAGTCCAAATTCCTCAGTGGTCAGTACTGGAGTGGGTAGTTTGTTTAAATAACAACAAAGTACTGTCGGATTTCACCTTGAAATGTTGGCTTATCGTGATTAGTGTGTTTATGTTTGTATAGTTTTCGTTTTGAACGAAATCTTCCGACTGATTTTAAAGTTATGAATACACCGAATCTATTGTTATTGTATGAAGTTCCGTATGTAAGTATTTTGAATGTTAATTGTTTTTGTATTCAATAAAAAATTAAAAAGGATGGCACTATGTGTGCTGCTAAGATTGTACGTACCTTACTAATAGCATAAGATTTGAATGTCTACTGATTATAATAAAGAAAGAAAGGTTATTAGAAAACCTAAAGACTTTTCATATCAATAATATGCTTTAGACAAAACATATTACCACTATAAATATTATAATTCTTTAAAATTTTGAAAAAATAAATCATATTAACTAACTAACGTCTTCTATTGATAGTATACATGGTGCGTGCTAATCATCATTTTATGTAAAATAGTTGAAGGTACAAATTAATGAACATTTTTCTATTGGATCGAAGGTCTGTTTGTGAAATTTACGTCATTGTTATATAACAATGTTTCCCGGAAAATTATCACAGCTTGACATGTTAAATAATGATGGACGGTAAATAATATGCACCTACTTTTAGGAGTAAAGAGGACAATTTGATACAAATACCATAAAACTTGTTTTCATTTAATTAAGCCCCTTTGAAACTACGCATGGCAATGGATTATACTGCGCGTTGACTAATACACATTTATCCACTTTTTTTTACTGCGTTAGGACTACTGTAGACACGAAAGGAAATGGTCTCCATTCCGTGATACTGCTTTCTGTGCTAATTCTTTAGTCGCAAACTTATGTAAATTATTTATAATACATTCGATATTCCTTTTACCACACCACGCCCAAGCTCAATTAGTTTTGTAATGAGAGTTTACCGCAATAGTTTGCCAAGATATGTGTTGTTCTTGCATTAATTTCAAGTGAATATATGAAATCTAAAACTAATGATGGGGTGTCATATTTATATTGATTGTCTTTTTTAGATTGTGAGTGAGGGATGAGGTTGGCCTTTGGCCTGAATGAGGACTGGGTGTGGAGCACTCCATGCTGGATTCTAGGCTCTTCCCTCTAAAAAAAGGAGGATGCGCGGGGGCGTTTAGTGGATATGCCATCCGCATTCTATTCTGGTGGTTACGGTCCATAAAGCATTACCTAACAATACACAATAGGTACAGCACTCTAAAATCTAATTAACTAGTCATTATATAATGAGTCACCTTATAGGAAGCAGACTTAAGATGTACATTTCTGCCTTTACTAGTGAGGGTGCACTTCAGACGGAGTAGCAGTTCGCGTCTCCCGTTGCTGGAGCGAAGAGCTTCGCGGACCTCCTCGTGGTCACACGGATGACTGAACTCGAACACGCTCTGACCCATGATCTCCATCTGAAAAATCAGTACGTATGGTTAATAGTGTACTTTATCGATACATATCCAACTGTTCTGTTCTGTCGTCTATGCTGCGCTAGCTTACATATTTTAATGTCAGAAAAGCAATGATAAAGTTAAAGATATACCTGTAAGGGAAAGAAAAAAGAATTCACTTGTAGTTGGACTGTAAGATGTATTCATACAAAATGCCCTAAATACAAATAATTAATGTATGATGATTATGTTTATTCTTTGTACAATGACCTCATTTAAAGAACAAGTTGAAGGACCAATCATCGTCAAGGCAACGCTTCAAAAATAAGTGTATCACTAAACTCCTCGGCTAACACATTTAAACTGTTGCCCTCAATTCGTACGAAACTACACGGTTCATTGTTTGTTTACGCTATTAACAAGAATTATAGACGAGTTTTAAAGTCCTCCTGGTATTAAAATATATAAAATATACAATTTTATGGATATAGCGCTTTATGAATATAATTAATGTTCGATCCACCATTCAAACTGGTTTATGTTTGTGTTAAAAAAACCACAATCTAATTAGAAACAACCAGAACAAAATAGGTTAAATTTACAGTTTCTAATAAATCAAAAAGTATTTTCGAAAAAAAAACGAAAAATAGAAATAGATAGAAGGATAGAATTAACTTTCAACGTCTGGTCTAAAGAAAACTTATCACCCAGAGGCGTCAACCGGCCGACTGATGCTATGTGAAACTATTAATTGCACATAAAATCAGAGGATTATAGTATCTACGGGTATGTATTTAAAATACATTCCCGACAGGCAAGACCTGACCTAGATGTTTGTACAGGAGTCCAATAAATGCCGAGCACGTTGTAAACAAGCGGTACTATAATAATTAACGTGTGCTAGTCGTTAGTAACAATAAAGATGCGTATGTATATGTCTAGTTTTTTCGAATATTATTGGTTATAAGGAAAAAGTATATTCTGCTACACTCCCTCATCAGCGTGGTAACTTTCTCTAAAAACATTTGTACAGAATCATGTTTTGTCATATAATGTTATCTGATTATCACTTAAAGCAGCTAAAATAAGACTTTACCGTGACTCATTAGTAGACTTTGCAAAACAAGATCATGCATGGTGCGCTATCCAAATAAAGTCATAAAATGTTACGTTTTTCTTAGCTTATGATAGCTAAACTTAAATTATGGGAGATACCTATCTTAAAAAATTATCCAAATATTTCATTACCTTGAAGTCGATCTTGTTTCGAATGTACAGACAGAATAAAGATATTTTCTAAAGACCACAAAATGGTTCAGTAAACTATTTCATTAGTTTTATAATCTACAGATAAGCACGGTTTTCCGTATTCGTAAGAGGAAAGCGCCGAAATATCAGAACTCAATAAAAACAATATACACGGTAGCGATCTCGTAGAAGTATCATTCTAATGTAAATGACCAAGCAGCTTAAACAAAATCCCTTGAATAAATAAAATTCGATAAACAATATAATAAGAATCGGTGAAAAACATGCTATATCATATATGAGAGCTTACTAAGTGCACCTGGACTAGGTTGCTAGAGATCAATAAACATCACCTCGCAACACGATAGGTCTTTCCGTGAGTTAGAATTAGCGATGCTCACGAGACTGAAGATTCTTTGCAATTTTCCGCTAGTGTTTTTGTCGCCAACTAAAATAGATCACCTTCAGATCATTGACCCAGAAACATCTCGTGATCTGTAGTCTAGATAAAATCAGGCGGCAAATAAGAATGTCATTTCTGGGTCAAAAATTCGAAAGAATTATTTCAAATTTAAATTTTTAACAAGCTTATTAACTCACCGATATAATATGATTAGTAGTTTAGTATCCAATCTACCACTATTGTCACAAATAAAAACTAGAACTTGGAGTGGTAATTACCTGAGAGACGCCAAGGTGGTCAGAAATGTTCTCACTGCAATATACGATGTCCCCTTGCTGCGAGATAACCAATACGAAACCATCTAAGGCTTTCATGTAGGACAGCTCGGAAGACACCTCCTCCAATCCTTTAGGGTTGGGTGTCTGTTGCTCCGCCGCATCGATAGGCACTGAAAGAATGTATAGAGAGATGTTACTGACGAAATAAAAAATAAAAAAAACTAAATATTCAATACGTAAGTTTGTGTCATTTGATAATAAACCTTTTTTTACCGTAAAGTTGTGTATAAGCATAATAATAATGACATGATAAATTTTATAATATTCGGCATAACCTTAGATTTGTTTTCAAAACTGATTTAAGTAACTGAAAATCGTACTCTGATTATCTAGTTGCCAAACTACATCACTCGTGTAGTAATAGTTTCTATAGATAATAATATATGACGAATTAATCCACCCTTATCCTTAGTACTCTAAATTCAGACATTGTCCCGGACGGACTACACTGAAACCTTGAATACTCAACGATGTACATTTTAATAAGACATTAGCCTTGCTTCTGTTTACTGTTTTATTATGGATATTATTTATCTGTTTATTCACAGTATTAAAGTGTATGCTTATAGATTAATTTACGCGATAAATTTTTTGTTAATAATTAAGAAAAGAAGATAGGCATTGTAATAATTATCAAAAGCAAAGTATTGCCTGTAAGGGGTTTGACTGTTCTGATGAAAAATAAACACGAGCCTTAACAATTTAAGGTCAGACTAAGCGTTTGTCATTCTATGGTGGGCTTCTTATCTATCTAATGGTGGATTTTTTATCTATCTATATCTGAACACTGGATATTTTGCTCGGTAAGCAGAAATAGAATACGGTAAAATTGTTAACTCTTCCCAAATGGCGCCCGGTTCCAAAGGTAGACGTAAACAATATACCAAAAAGAATCACAATTAAACGTTTTATTATGTCATCGATCCAGACTGTGACGGCAATGTGGTTTGATTTATATTCAGATCCGAAGTCGGATGATATGACGCGTGCCAAGTTAAAACGGAAACTTGTGGTCAAGTTTTATGGTTAAATGGATTTTTTTCAGTCGAATATACATAAATTATGACTACTCTATACGCACGCATCTCAGTCTCCGTATTGTATCAACACAATACCATATCAGGATGTTGAAAGGATATGCACAGCACAGCTGCACGTCAGGTTACTACAATATGTCAAATTTCTGCAATGGATTTTCACCTCTACTTGTTTTTTATTTATAAATGTTTAAAATCAAGTGGGGAAATTTGACAGTTTTATATATTCTGAAGTGCAATTGACTGTACTTAAAAAAAATTTAACGGTTATATAATTCTGGTTCGAACCTGTAATAGGTAGTGTTACATCTCTGTAAACAAAGGAATCTTTAATCTAATGTTTTTAAAAACATTAGTAATAAAATGATAAATGATTACGATCTCATCGCAAGCTTGCGGCAAGAATGAAATATAAACTTTTATGCACAAGGTTGGTTTGCCCTCGGTCCGATTTTATAATATTGTAAAGCGGAAGTACTTAATAAAATCAAAATGGTGTGACTTTTCGAAAGTACCAACAATAGTATCATGTTTGGTCATTTGATTATGCAAACTTTGAAATATACGCTTTTGTTTTACGCATAATTGTTTTTGTATAACCATATTTTACACTAGCTGGGCTGCACGACTTCGCTCGCGTATGTTATAGCCGATGTCACTATCATATCAAAGTATAAAAATTAGCTATGATTATACGGTGCTTGATGAGTAATATTATTATAATGTAGCTTCCCGTAGGTTAAAGAATTTTCATGATTAGAAATGACCCCCTACAAATGATAACAGAGCAATGCGCCTGAAAAAGATACCTAAGACTTTTCTCCCTCTATAGGACCTTTACATTACATCATATAGACACATACACATAGGACATCTCAATTTCGTTCATATAGAGAAAAAAAAACTAATTACTGTTGGTGCAATCAAGGCTATGGAAACAATGGGTTAATAGACGGGTTCAAGGTGTTATCCACCGACGTGGTGTGGTACATAGAAATCCACATCAATTAATGTATCTTTTATGCTATCTATAATGGTAAGTATTGCGAGGTCAATAATTATCTTGCCTACCTACTTATATATATTATAGATGCCTTTCAACTCTTTATCTCACTCTACAAACAGTAAATAAGAAAATGTTTAATTATCATTTCTGATTAAATTTTCATATATTTGCGGGCGTATATGAAAGGCGAGCAAACTAATCTAACATCCGGGTTCAGTTCCATTTTGCCGGCCACACTTATTTAATAGCATTAAATAATTCTGATAAAGTTTTTGCTTATTAAAGACTGACAGATAGTTACTGATTTATTATTATTTATTTTTTATGGAAAAGTAGCAATACTACAATTACTCAGCTAAGGTCTTGTTACAAATAAATAAATAATTATAGGTCCTTTATAATAACAAGGAAACAAAACTTGTTATAAGTGTTTGACTGTTGAATTTAAAGAGGATGTTTACGCGAGTTAGGTTGCTATTATGAGTTAAGTTAGTTAATGTATAATTTACAAGATAACAAATAAAATCTCTTTTGTGGATCGTTGACCAGAATGTATAAAAAATTATTCGATGACATAATTGATCAGATAATCCATCATCACAAAAGTATTCAAAATATCGTTGTTTATTTTTTTTTAATTTCATCATCAGCCCTTTTACGTCCCCACTGCAGGGGCTTAGGTCTTCCATATGGATGGTTAAGGAGTATGGGCCATGACCCTCCACGCTGGCCCAATGCGTATTGGAGGGTTTTTAAATTTATTTATTATTTAATTTTTTTTTCACTGTTCACTCTTTTCCTGTTGTCATTTGTGATCCCGTGAATATTGTAGAATTTTAAAAATATTTTCTATTTTTTTCAAAATTTTCAATCTCTACAAATTGCTACATAGTTTGTTGACGCAACAAAATGGCAATTATGTAAACAAAGCGAAACAATCGATGAAGCAGTTATAAATCAGCTATCATATTTAATGTTTTAAATATCATAATTATTTAACTAGAAAAATAGTCGTGTAATCGAATGGTGCCATATTTGCCAACAAATTTAATGATTAGGTATTTTAATTAGTTGGCTCCGACATATTACAAGCTCTGCTCATCTCTAACGGGATTAAGGGAATGATAATAATGCATAATATGTAATTGATATCGTACTATCAGTGCTAAGTAACAGGAAAATAACAAATATTTTCGTTTGATTCTGACATTGAATGCATAAGCTTTAAAATTCAGGAATAACAATAGATGCTACTAAAGCTATGTTAAAATAATGGAAACCTATCGACACTTTCCACACAGAACTATATTATTCAAAACTATTAGTTGTTTTGTTGAATATTTGAATTATGTAGTGCTATCTACTTTTATTAATGCCCAACATCACCGTAGAATATACATTTATTATTATTTAGTAACTAATTCACCAACATAATTTTCCATTGCTGGTAAGTAAATTAGCTCTAAAAATACATAGGACCATGCAGTACATGTTTGTAACATCTTTTGTGTTGCTGACAGTATTTTATCATAAAAAATACTCGTAAAAATAATTTATTGAAAGTGCACTTTAAGATTGTTCTATTTAATGAGTATTCGAAGAAACCGGTTTGAAATTGATAACGGTTGACATCGTTAATGTTTTACATTCAAATTCTACAGTGGCGTTTATTGCACTGTTTATTGGTTTGCAAATTTTGAGGAAAATGTACAAAATAAATCCACAACTGAATTGTAATATTGATACGTGTGTAGCAATATAAGCACTAAATAAACTGTTTTCAATCCTATCGCCAATCTTTAATGAATTATATCCTTGACATTGTATGAAAATTTACATGACCTTAATACTTACGTTTGGATACGACGTCGCGCACGCGCAAGTAAGATATAGCGAGACGCATCACGGAGGCTTTGTCCAGTTGCTCCACTTCTTCCTTCCTCGCAGGGAGGGCGGCCGTTAGCTCGGTGAATATCTGCATCTCTTTTGTGCGCCTGCATCGGGCAGCCACACGAGATTTCTCCTTCCTCTTCTCATTATTCCTGGAAAAGATGCAGTTGTTCATTTCTCAACTCTTTTATGAAAGTATGGTATAAACAACAAGTTTTAGACCACTATTGACTGTTTAGAGGACTTTGGTAAAACAAAAGTTAGATTTAAAAGAAAAATGCTAATTAAATTAGCGTGGGTATGACAAAATAAAAATTTTAAACTTTTTTATAATCGCTATCGCATCAGCATTTCGTCGTTTCACTTGCGAATAATAATATTATATCGATACATAATCATATTACATTAGAATAATTGTTAATTACTGCACTAGACTTCCCGATTTAGACATAAGTGTACCAGAATATGATCGCACAAACAAAAACACGAAAATAATAATTTATTTTGTGAAATTGCCTAAAACACAATGGACATCTCAAACGAGAAATATTATTTTTAATGTTTATAGCAAAATTGGACAAGATGAAGATCAACGATTTTTTTTATATTTTAAAGTGTACCGACCGGTCTAAATGACTTAGTCTTGATACTCATTTTTTCTAAAGAATCAATAAGTAAATAGTTGTTTATGTGTCGTCGTAATGATTTATTAGTGAAGGACAAAATATGAAGGCATTATTCTACGCTGAGGAAAACAAGAAATAGTGAAAAAAATTAAATAAATTAAAGCGGTTTTGATTTAGATATGTAAGCGTAACAGACAGTTGCAGTATAAGTACAAATTAGCAATAAACAAATACATAAAGTAAAGCTTGTTTTATTTATTCGAGTTAGATTCCATATCAGGTAAAATATTATAGGGTTTTTGTCAGGTTGGGTACTGTGCAATCAAAATATTAGATATTGGTTAATATAGAGTGTAAAAGCGTATATTTGTGCACTATATTATGTCCCACGTAAATGGACACCTGCGACCCTATTCTATTTGTCTTCGAATGAAAATTCGGGAAATTTTAAATCGTTCTTATAATTTTGTTCAAATTATATTCGTGAAGATTATCGGTGCATTAGAGGCAGTGACATGGTCCTACCTTCGTTCCATTTTAAATTATTGGAAATTGCGTTTCATTAGAGTCGTATTAGCATTTTGAAAATTGATGAAATTACGTTTTCGTAGAAATAAAGTAGGCCATCAGGTCTCATCTTAATTCGTACGTGTATTATGTCAAAATTTGCCGAGATCAGAATTCACTCAGGAGTATCTTCAATGTTATCCCCATAGCATTTATTATTAAGTGTTTATTATATTAAAAATGTTATAAATATCAAGAATATGTTATCCTCTTTCCCCAATGTTGCCTTCTACAAATTAAAATTTCCCGATTTGTCATCAGATACTGGTATACCATAAAATGGTTTGTAACTTTAATTAACGTAGTCATTACGCCCTGTTAGGGTAGATGACAGAAGATACATTGTGTCTTGTCGGCCACGGAACTTCCGAACTGATAAAATATAATATTCAACGTTGCATACTCGACAGATGATTTGTTTAATACTGTTACAGACTCTTTTGATGCAGGCCACTTTTTATAGCTGGTCGTCATACTGAATGACAGACGGATGACTTATTTTTTAGGTGCTTATTGTTTTTTTTTAAAGACGCGTGTGATAAAAGAGAGTCCAATCTATCAATTCGGTTTTTTCCTATAATTCCTTTTTTTTTTCACTAAACTAACTAACGCATTTTTCGAAAAACGCTTGATTTTGCATCAGATTTGCACAACAAAGAACAACTACGCATTTTTTCCCTTCCGTTGTTAACCCCATATTCAATCGCTTTGTTACTTTAAATAACAGGTATGTAAGAATGTTGCTACTATTAATAATTAATAATTGTTATATGATTACAATATACATTAGGTAGTTAATCAATAAAATATGTTGTTACGACAGTATTGTGTTTAATAGAACAACTTACAAAACCTACTACCTATTAAAAATTATAGTAAGTAAAGTAGTTTAAAACCGATTAAACAAAATACAGAACAAATCATCGTCTATGTAAAAGCAAAAACTTTCCATTCCAGTTCCTTCCAACAAACGAAATTTTACGACTTGTGCTTTTTTAAAATACACTTGATACATTGCACGATATATATAGATAGTTGATTCGTTTATTACTTTTAATTATACCTTATAACTGAACTGATGAGCTAAAGTTCGGGATCATTTAGAATTACTTCGAATACTCACTACGAATAAAAGTATTTATTTAAATTACTGGAGTGATATTATCTTTTATCAACAAAAGATTTTGTAAGTAACCCTGATTTTTCGCTTGTCAGTTTATTAATAGCAATGTAAAAGTTTATTAAGGAGGTATTTTTTTTCCAAAATCAAATGACAGAGACACAAGTACAGTATGTTTGCAACTTAAAATGGTCGCATTGTATTTACTATACCTTCCATACGGATGGAAAATTATAATTTAAAAAAAAAATCGCAATCGACGTAACCACTATTTATTCCTCGTATTATTTTTGTTTCATTACGTTGGTTTACATATACAAAATAGAATTTATATATATATATATATAAAATAGGTACGGTACAAGTTAAAAATTTATTATTTAAATAAAACATACGCACTGAAAAACACACACTATCATACTTACATGATTTACAAGTTTTCGTTTTGACAAAACATATGAAGCCCAGTTATATAAATAATGCAATTCTATTCAGTGCTTTAATATTATAAATAAATATATTAGTATCCGCAACACAATATTAATCGAATCCAATAAATAGAGAGAGAAATATAGACTCATGGTCATCTCATGACGTAATAAGTAGAAATACCAACCTCTTCGAAATCGAATGCAATTGACGTGGTTTAGCTTCTTCATAAAAATTTTCTATTCCCGGTATACACATAATGATCACACTAAGTTTCGTCTCATTCACAAATTCGTCACAAATTTAATAACTAAGACAAACGACATGCACAATGTACACCCAAGACACCTCAAACCTATGTGCCCGACTAAAATAAATTCAACATTAACTTTTAGGTCAATTAATTTCCCATTAAGCAAATAGACAAATTCATTCGTGTCAAATAAGCTATTTGAAACATGTCACCAAATACATTTTGAACAGTTAGTAAGGTTCCCTATGATTGGTTTAGCTCCGAGACTTCTCGAACTAGCGTTTAGATAAATTAATTAAGATAAATACTATATTTAGCTCAAGTTGATAATAATACGTGTCGTAACTGACTGTGAACGTTGCTTCATAAACATAATATCGAAACTGATAACTCATCCGAAATCTTATCGTTATTACAGATAAAACGCGTTTTGGACATAGTCATAGGTCATTTGACCGTTGAATAGTTGTTGATAAAAATGCTTGCAGTGTAAACAGTGTTTTCTGTTTCTATTTGAACGGTCCAGAAATATGCTTTGAATATAGCAAAGAAAAAAACGTAAACATACATTTAAAATCATTTTAGAACCGACAGATTTCTATTTGATTTTTTTTTTATTAAACGAAATAGCTGTAAATACGGACTGGTGAATGTTTAAAAGTTAATTTATAGATTTGTATTTAAACATTGCCCCAATGAAATAAAATATTAGTTTGCAGGAGACAACTTCAAAGCTAAATAAAATATCACAAATCACGCGTAAGCCTAATCATTTGATATCAGTAAATAATGAACAATTATTGAATCATTTAGATTTGTGTTAACTTTAAAATAATTACAGAATATTAAACTACATAAAACAGGAGTTATCAAATACTGAACAACCGTTTACGATTAAAAGATATATTAGTTTAATTTTGTATGAAGAAAATAATGATAATAGTTTAATAACAGTCAAAGCAGTCAAAGTCAATGAAACAGAAGCGAAATTTTATGTATTAGAATAATACTACAAGAGAATGACTAGCAGGGCTGCCGAAAACATTAAAAAAACATAGTAGTTACATAAATTGTTATATATCGATTATGTCGTAAAGTTAAGGACACCTACTATAAAGAATAGTTTGAACGTGTCTCCATTAGTCGTATTGACGTATGGTAACTTCCTTGCCTGATCAGAATAAATAAATCGTATTTCTTAAATCTCAATACATGACACGACTTGAATAAATACAAGTAATTCATGGAAATTGGCAGGTTTTAGTCATGTAATAGATATTAACAGGAAAGTACCAGTCAAGTGAAATTGACAAAATAGAATTCAATATTTTGATTTGAGATTTGGATCACAAAAACAAATACTAGTTCCGAACATTTATTAGCATAAAAACAGTATTACAAAAAAATTTCCAGTTGGCCAGTAGATTTCGTAAGTAAATATTGCTTATGACGTACGTGTTTTTAACATGCCCCTAATAATAATGTATGTCTAATGCCAATACAAGGCTTGACTTATTAGAGGCCTACATATGATAATAAAATAAAGTAAAAATATCGAATTAAAGACTAGCGCCATCTATTGACGACAGGTAATTTTTCTAGCATTCAGCAGCAAGCAGGACAAATTTTTGAGCATTTGTATTTTTATAAATATCGCTCTATGATACATAGTAAAATGGCAAAACTGTTCAGATATTATGACACTAAAAACAAATGAAAGAGTAAAAGAACTCTACGCTACGCTTAACCGGACACTTACTAGATCGGTTTTTGGATTATCTACAAAGTTAGTACACATAAGTTCAAAACATTGTTTGCAAGTGCACGATAAGGAAATATCAGTGGTGCTCGAATATTTGTGGCGTTTGTGCATTTTACTTAACACCCAGTAACTTACGTATCCGAAATTGCGTGTGTAAGTTAAGTAGCTAAACATCTTTGTCTTATGATATCATTATTTACGAATAATGTCACATTTGGTTTATCATCGTATGATAAGGTGAATTTTAGCTCGTTTTTATATTTGCAGCTGTATTTGTATTATTGAGTCAATAAATGCGAAAATTCTGCAGTTTTCGAAATTACCAGGTTCTGCAATTTCTCGATTCGATTAGCGATTTGTTAAGAGTTTTAATTATACTTTTCAGCATCAACACAACTCTTTTACGTCCTTACTGCAGGGGCTCAGACCTTCCTTATGGGTGGTTAAGGAGGATGGTTTATGACCGTCCACACTAGTCCAATACGGATTGGAGGGTATTAACGACTACAAATGCAGCCGGGACCAACGGCTTAACGTGTCTTCCGACGACGTTCGTGGGCCGTGACGATTATCCACATCGCCAGCGAGCGTTATACATCGTGAAATGTTATTTTTGAGCTACTGATTAAAATATATAAACATCTTTTTCAGTGAAATTCTTCCCTTGAGGGTGGAATAGGGCTTGAAAGTTGTATGGAAGTCCGTCGTTTTGGAAATAAGAAACTTTGCTAGGGCTACTGACAGAATTTTTTAAAACTTATTCTAGGTATTGCGTAAATCACGGGTTTCCAGACTTGTTTACTGCCCATTTTTGGAATAAATAATTTACCCTTAAGACACCGTCCAACGTCCAATATTTTATTTATTTTCTTATTATTATGTACGAGTATCTTCTCATACTTGTACACGTATTGAATATTTACTTATTTTTGTCAACAAAACATAACTAAGTCAATTATTTGATCTTACATTTCATTCTCAAATAAATTAAAAAAATATATAGATGCCCTGATAAAGACCCAGTCGGCGGGAATTTATGGGCGCTTATTGGGAGAAAACCCAATTTTCCCAAAACGCCTAGGCATTTTTTCATCACTGCATGCGATCGAAAATCGAACCAATTCTCACGGAACTTAGTTCAAATATAACGGTAATCCACAGCTATCAAATTAACAAAAGACATTTTATAAAATTTTCAATTAACATGTCACTTTTACATTTTAAAGCTTACTCTACTAAATCAATAGCTAAATCGAAGCATATCATCAATAATTTATTTAAATTCATATCATTGATTCTCAAGATTGGTGATAATGAATATATAATGGATCCAATAAATTTTATATTTGCTTGTATCATGACCTGTTGACAGCATCAATTACTATTGTACTGTTTTTATTTACGTAAGGCCCATAAATGGTGAAAGTAAAAAACTTTAACCATTGCTGCAATGATTAAAGAAAAAATTTTAACAATTTATGCAATGGTTAAAGTAAAAAACTTTAACCATTTATGCGCTTTTCTACTCATGTATTAGAGTGCTATTAATAAAAAAGGTTGAGTGTATATTTATGCTAAAATTGCAATTTTAGTTTTTAACCAAATTCTTAATATACAGGGAATGAGCAAACTTACTACCTTCTAGGAGTAAATATTACTCCTGTAGAACCACGCACTAGGTTTATAATTGCTAAGTCTCTGTTTAATAATATGAGTTTTGACTAAGTGCAGTCTCAGAGTAGTTAGAATGTCAGAGACATTAATATTACACATATTCAAAAAACAATTAGGCCTGTAACTTAGTAGGTATTCAACAATAGAATAAGGTTTTATTTTGTAGATTAATTACGTGCAAAATCAGTCAAGACTTATAATATTAAGAATATTTAAACATCTTTAAAGAAAAATACTTAAAAAGTCCACCAGCCCCAGGTGCCATTATTATACAGTATAATGTTCATACAATTCCGTACATTGATGAATATTATCAATGTACAGAATTGCATGAACATTGATGAAAATACGAGTACGTTAATAGTAGTGCAACAAGTTTCTTCATAGCGGTTAAATTTATTTTAGCAATAAATTATGTACCCAAAAAACACATCCTTTAAATTTTAATAAATAAATAAAAAGAGGTTTAATAATAAATTAATATTAGACAACATCATATACATTGTTCCGATTGTAACATGAGTAGCTAAAGCCGTATTACGAAGTATCTGAGACAAGGAAGGTACTACAATACCCAGACCCGCAACAATATAGTATATTCCATTTTTTACATTGACCCGAGCGGGAATCTCACCCAGGCGTCGATTTTATTTCTTTATTCATCTAGGTAGTTTGAGGTAAATAAGCAATAGTCGAACGTTTATCATAATTATTCAATTTTGTAACTGATGGTTTAACCTATTAGCAATAAACTAGAACAGGACGAGGTGTACATATTTATTTAAAAGTTTAAAATAAACAATGGGAATCGATTAAGCAAGTTTGGGCGCCAGAGACAAGGACAGCAATATGAAAGAGTAAAACAGCTTGAGGAAAAATTTTAATGTTGCAGCAGTGTCATAAAAATGGGATCAGTTCACGACAGATATAATTAACTTATTCATTATAAACAAATTATTTATATTATTATTTATCATATAGAAATATTTATAAAAAAATCAACTATACTCCAAATTGATAGGAATACTGAAACCTTTTAAATGAGAACTGGCAAGGGCTGTATTTTCCTCCGTGTTTTATTTTAGGGTTCTATACCCAAAGGGAAAAATAAATAAAAGAAAGAGAATGAGATATATATGTACTAGAGGCCAGTTTTTAACATAAAGCACGGGAATTTACAATAATGTTTTCGAACAGCGTTAATTATCGCCTTATCTTTATGCGTTTAGTATTTAGTAAGAGAAAAAAAATACAATGGCTTTAGTTATTTTTTGAGGTCAATGTAAAATGAATAAACACGCATTTATGTAATTTCAACAAAATCGTAATGTTATAAGTCAATTTATCTCTACACTTGATCCTTTGAGTGGATTACAGTCATGTTATAAATGTTACCGATAAACATGTCTATGCAACACCAGGATTAAATGGACTCGGATACAACAGATGAATATAATAAGAGACAGACAAAAAATTTTGAATAAACCAAAATAAAGCAGAAAATGTTGAACTTAGATGAGTTAAAATTCAATACATAAATAATTTAAATAAAACTAATATTTAGCGTTTTTCATTATTATTTCCTACCATTTCCGCACGATACTATATTGATTGATGGTCATTACAAAAATAAGCAGTGAACCAATTGAGTGAGACGTGCCGTATAGAAATTGTGAGTTCCGTCGCTCTATCTTGTCCCTATGTTGCCAATTTCAATTTCAATCACGTTAGTATGTACTAGGTTTGTTCTGATCACGCCAACGGGTATTGACGCAAATAATTATGCAGCATTAAAGACTAGTTTGAAGTAAGAAACGTAGATTTAGCTTATGGAAATATTTCTTAAAAAACTTTAATAAACCGCACAAGTTGAAATCGTAGTAGCGTCTTTGAACCATCGATACTTGACCTTAGACTTCAATCTTATTGATAATGTCAATACCTATTTTCAGCAAAAGTATTTAACATATAAAAATATAAAAATTCAATAGCTTATCTATAACGAGACCGATTTTCAATGCCATTAAAGGAACAATAATATTGATAACTATTACTAACTCCACAATGGTAATCTGTACCACCTACTCAAACTTTTCAGACATGATATCATGTGGTGTCTGTCTTGCCTATCTTATTGCTGATATTAGTGTGCGTGGTGTGAAGACAGTTCTGATAATTATTTTCTTTCTCTCCGTAACTATCGTTGATTGGATATTCTCGATAAATGTTAGATGTTTTTTTCACAGATCCAACAATAATTTATTGATTTGTTTCAAGTATCCTATCTATTAGAAGTGCTTACGATGCCCGTTTATTTTTAAATCGAAACACGAAGTTTATTTGAACTAGTGCAGGAAATAAACCAGCGTACTGAGTTTTCCTCGACCATTAGATATTTTTGTTTTCAAAAACAATTATAATACTATTAATAAGCATTTAAACTAATTGAGGGATTGACGTGATTGTACGCTGTAGTTTGTGACATTAATTGTACCAGATCATCTAAATCAAGATTCATATTTAAGTAGTTACGAAGTTAATAAGAACAATTATTTATATCATCAATAATTAAAATGAAATTTTAATGAACTGGAAATTATTAAAAATTAAAAATAAAGCAGTACTGTGTTTTTAAAAGCAGTATTGTGTTGCAGTACTCTGTGTTTAAATTTTGTATGGACAACGAGGGACAATACTGTTTTTAAACAAATATATTTTCATAAAACAATTTCATACTTTTATTCCTTATAAATAGGAATACACACCTAGTATAAAACAAAGTCGCTTTCGTAGTCTGTACACTGAGATCTTTTAAGCTACACACCGGATTTTTATGTGGTTTTTATCAATATAGAGTGTAAATCACTCGATATTTTTTAAAATACTAGCTTTTGTCCTCGACTTCGCTCGCGTGATCTGGTTTTAAGTCCAGAAATGAGAAGACAAGATTGATTACTTGGATAGAGCTATTATAGAGCTGAATCAAAACCTCAAGCTAATATGGGAATGGTCACAGAGCTTTGGCATAACAGTTAACCCTAACAAATGTCAGGCCATCATCATAGGAAGCCCCAGTCTAATTTCCCGGTTGAATCTGAGCGCCGTTCCGTCTGTATCATATAATGGTGTGGTGATCCCCTACACTTCAACTGTAAGAAGCCTAGGGCTTGTCTTGGACCGTACCCTCTCCTGGGAGGGCCATATGGCGAATGTCTCTCGCCGTGTTCATGGGACTCTTGGCGCATTATACCGACTTAAGAATTTTCTCCCGTCCAGTACGAAGACTGCCCTCGTGCAGGCCCTTGTTCATCCCCTTTTTGATTATGCAGATGTTTGTCTCTCTAACATTAATCAAATATTTCTCGATAAGGTGGATCGTCTTCTTAATAACACTATCCGCTTCGTTTTCGGTCTATGTAAAAACGACCACATCTCTGATTTTCGTAACCACCTTAAATGGTTGCCAATACGTGAACGTAGGAAATTAAGAATCGTAAACACCCTCTTTGCAATTCTATACGATCCACGCGCGCCTGAATATCTGAAATCTAGGTTTCAGTACTTGGGTGCTCTCATCAAAAACAACTTCGCTCCAGTTCTAATCTGGTACTCCAGACTCCTTCTCATCATTCTATGTTTGTTTCCAAATCATTTTCTCTTACTGCTATACGGCTGTGCAATGGACGTACGAAATGCTTCGTATAGGTTAGTTTTCAAGAGAAAAGCGCATGAACACTATCTAAAAGGTAACAACTTTTCCTGACTTTCCAATCTGACATGTCGATGTTTATTTTACTGTATGTATTTGTGTGTTTGTATGTGGTGTATTGTCTTAATATATATATATGTATGTATATGTGTCTATATATGTGTATGATTGTTAATTATATCAGAATATTAATTCTCTATCACTGTCACTGCATTACAAATTTTCTGTTTATCCTCTCCGGTTGATTGTTAGAGAATGCCAATGGCATTCCACCATTTGCAGTAATATGGCAATAAAGATTAAATAAATAAATTCCATAAAATCTTTCATCCCCTAATTTACCCCCTTAGGGGTCGAATTTCGTAAAATATCGTCCTACCTAAGTCCTAAAAAGAACCCGCATGCAAAATTTGAAACTCCTAGTATTTGTAGTAAGGAAGTTTCATACAAACTTTCATCCCCTAAATTAGCTCCTTCGGGATGGAATTTTCAAAAATCCTCTCTTAGTGCTCTTCTACACTCCCTAAGGAGTTTTCATTCCAAATTTCAACTTTCTACGCTCAGTAGTTTCGGCTGTAGGTACGTTGTCTGTCAGTCAGTCAGTCACTCAGTAACGCATGAATTTTATATATATAGATAGGAAAGTATATAAAATATAGGACCACGTGGACGAAGCCGCTGGCAGGAAGGTAGAATATTATTGTCACATAGTGTACATACATTTAAATATTTATTTGTGTGTGTATTATTAAAACTAGTAATTAAATATCACTTATTGATTTGTGTCACTATTTATCCGTTTACATTAGTATGTATTTGGGTTATCTATAAACATAACCATTCGACTCGGAACACTTATATGCAACTCTATCTTTCAATAAAATTAAACCAGAAGTAATAATTATGAGACGAATTTGTGAACGATTGGATATTTAACAATATCAATATCCGTTCCTTTATGCTCATGCAACAGAGTGTAATAAACAAGAGATGTATGACGTCAAGACAGTGAGTTCAGTATCTGACAGCAATTTGTGAGACATACTTTTTTGAATAAATTCTTGTTAATATCTTTTAAACTCTACTTTGAAAGCGACATCACAACTAACCTAAATAGTGACAGAAATTGCTCATTTATTCTTACTTCAATAACGGATTAATAATATTGTACGAAAATTAATAATTCCCTGTTTTCCTGGGAATAATATTTTATTTAATTATTTATCTTAAGGCTAAACAGAGCAAATATGAATACAATTGTCGAACCTTATCTGGGCACTGCAAATTAAATAGACACCTATTTAACATAAAACTAAATAACACTGACATTTGGAGATATTGCAAACAGGAAACACCAAAATATCTCCTGTGTGAATGTGGACCACTGATCCACAAACGAAGCATTCACCTGGGACGACATATAATCAGCCCAGAAGATATAAAATCACTAAAGCCAGGGATATTATAAACTTTTTGAAGTCTACCGGGCTAAAGGAGTAACTATAACTCTGGCAGATCTTTAAGGTCGCAGTGACTACAGTTCCTCAGGGAACTGCATAGCCCCTTACAACAATAAGCTTCAGGCTGCGGTGTTAGTGATAAAATTGAACAAATGAACAATAATGAAGGATTTTTAAATCAAATCATTACCTGTGATGAAAAGTTGATTTTCTACGATAATCGGAAGCGCTTATCGCAATGATTGGACCCTGGCATGCCAACCAAATCCTGCCCCAAGCAAAAATTGACCCCAAAAAAGTTACTTGTAAGCGTTTGGTGGACTTGTGCCGGTGTCGTTCATTACAATTTTCTAAAATCTGGCCAGACGATTACGGCAGACGTCTATTGTCAAAAATTGCAAACCATGCTGGAAAATCTAGCTGTTAAACAAGCAAGTCTGGTCAATCGCTCTACGTCACTGCTACTTCACGACCACGCTAGATCACACACTGCACAACAGACGACTAAAGAATTAGAAGAGCTTCAATTGGAATGTCTAAGACATCCACCGGACCTTGCTCCAACAGATTACCATTTTTTTTTCGAAATTTGGATAACTTCTTACAAGGCAAAAAATTCAACTCCGATGGGGCAGTGCAAATCGCCTTCAAAGAATTCAATGATTCCCGTCCGAATGGTTTTTTTTAGTAAGGGGAACAATGAACTACCTATAAAATGGCAAAAGTGCATAGATAACAATAATTTTATTAAATATATATATTTAATATTAAAAAATATTCGACTTTTTGTTCCTCCCATACCCAATACCAATTCCACATGTAAGGACCTAATATTTACTTACTCCTAGATTAATTTGGATTAATATTAAAATGGCAATTTTAACGTAAATTTACTCTGACTCTAAAGCTTGTTTATTAATAGCACTATTAGTGTTTATTAAATTTCTACCATTTTCCATTACTACTTTGAACAATTGCTCACTAAAGTAGACTTTAAAATTATCTGCTATAGTATGCTTGCGAAGTACTCGTATTACGGGGTGCATCTTCTCGGTGGAATGTAGTATTTTACGTTATCGTTAGTATTCAAAAGAACAGAAATAATAAGTTCTTCAAGAAAATTTTCAAATCGCACTGATAAGAGCCATCCTTAACGTCGCAAGATGACTTAATTTCGTGTACTTAATACACGGCTTTGATCGGTGTTGTAAACACTGAGACTCTTTGGCACTTTTCCACCAGTTATTTACAAGTGGATAAGTCATTAACTCATTTTTATAACTAACTGGCCGCTATTATCCAAAAATTTCAATATAAGAATAATATAAAAGCATTAAAGTATTGCCGTATAAACCACCGTCAAGATAATGGTATTGGTTTTGTGACTGCATTAGAATACCAGTTTTAAAATTATTTGTTACCCTCTGGTTGATGATCAAGAAAAGGTGAAAACTAAAGACGAGACAGATAAGATAATGCACTTTTGTTGGAAAAATTTTGATAGCGGTATAAAGTACAAAGCAAAGTACAGATGTATATTTTTAATATTACGTTTGATGTTCCGTTGTTGCCCCGTATTATAATTTTTATTTACTTTACAAAATTAAAATGTTTTAATGTACGAAATTGTTATTTTCGTGATTTCTCTATGAGCATTTTAATTGTTGTTAATTGTTGACTACGTTATTGACTATGTAATTTTATTTAATTTTTCCCTTTTGCCGCATTCTAGTATTATAATTTCTGAACTAAACTTCAGATATATTGATAGATATAACTAAATAAGAAGGGTTTCATATTGACTACGGTATTCTGAAAACTTTCCCGAGCTCTAGACATGCAACGAAATCATGATAAGATGATAATCAATAGAGACATCGATTTAAAAGTTTTTAAGAGAGATTGTTTTTGACGGCGAATTTATTGCTATCGTCAAGCAATGCAAAAGTTTGCTATCGGTCCTTATTACCCTGCGACCTTTGCCAGTTACCGGGGCTTAGATTTTCCGAGAGTTGCCGTGCTTTTCGAGAGGTAAGCCAACCGCGTTTAAACAGCTTCGGCTGGTCCGGTGGTTAGGAAAGTCCTGAGTTCTATCTGTTTAAGCAAGAAAAATCGTAAATGTTTTTATCGTACGTAAAGCTACGATCATTATCGTATTAATTTTGTGCTCACACTTGACCATATTCTAGAATCTATAGAACCTAACCTGACTAAATACAGTAGGTATATTGATCGGAGAAAACTTATTTTGTGTCCATTTTTTTCAAATGAACTAATGTCAAACTATTTAGATAGGATAGGAAGAATGGACGTAAGTAGCTTATCTGCTTTCACAGCAGATCATGTCGTTATCACATCAGTATCAAAAATATTAACTTCATACGTTAATTAATGAGTAGTGTATAAATGTTTCATTGATTAAATAATATGCAAAAGGTATATTAGCAATACAAGAATGTCCAAAACATACATAATTACCAACTTGTTCAAAATACATAAACTACTTTCTGTCTATCAACAGGATAAAATAAAAAACAGTGTTATATTTTCAAAATAATTAAAAGAGGATTAAGAGGCATGTGTCTCTTCTTTACTGATTCATAACAATTAATGTATAATAATTGTGCTACTTTAACTATCACACATACAATTTTGTGATTAAAACAACGGCCATTTTCTTATAATATTGCAAGATATTGACCAAAGTAACTTACATAAAATCCTCCAAATCTATAACGCCTGCGTATTGGCAAGGTTGGCCATCCACGTCGTAACACATGTTGTTGTAATTCCATTGCTCCTGATGGCATGGCAGATTAGGTATAACGGTCTGACGGGCGTATTGAACCGGCGTTTGATATGGTACTTGATGATAATACGACACATGTTCGTATACGTTCCTGTAACAAGGCACTGTTGTTCCAACGTAGTTTTGATTGTAACCACTGAAACATACGTCTGGCGGTTGGACGTTCCATTGTCCAACCACTGGGCACTGTGATCCCCAGCTTGTATCTCCGAACTGCGACGAAACAGGACACTGATTCAGCGGTCTCTCGCCATTCACCAACATTTTGGGAACAACAGTTTCGACGACGAAGACACAGCAAAACAGTCCATCGGGGAACGTAATCAAAAAGCGACTGATAGCACCAGATGTTCTTATCTCCGTCCGTCTGTATTAGTAGTATGCTAGCAAAAACTTGATATAATAACGAATTATTAGATAACAAACACTATACGCAAACGTGGCAAGAATATTTTTTCATAATTTATTATTTAAATTGCATTTAGGAACGGTTTAACTTTACTGTCATTAAAATAGTATATAGTAAGTTAATTCCTTGATGACTAAATTTTATGGCAGATTGTTCGATGTTTGTCCAACGAAAATGTCTACCGCGTCAGATACCGCAGTCCTGTTTAATTTAATATTAAAGTTAATAGGTACTTTATAAAATGATTAATCATTAATTGCTTAAATAATAACTTACATTATCGTAATATGTTCAATATTTTTTAATATAATATAAAAGATGGCATGATTACTATCAACGATTTTAATTAGATTTTTTTTATATTTTAAACTCAAAGAGAAAATGTTAATATGCGGTAGCAAATCATTCATTTCTGTAACTAAAATTATCTAATCAAAATTTATTTAATTCACATTTCAATGATTTCTCATTTAATTAATCAATAACACAAAGTCATAGCGATAACTATTAGAT
The DNA here is from genome assembly GCA_918026875.4 of Diatraea saccharalis. NCBI lineage: Eukaryota > Metazoa > Arthropoda > Insecta > Lepidoptera > Crambidae > Diatraea > Diatraea saccharalis. The sequence continues at coordinate 19,102,154 of OU893333.1, read as the reverse complement.
AATTATATTGTTTTAATATGGACATATTCACTTTATATATAACGACATGCTTTTTCATTATCAACGCCATAATCATCAAATGTATTTCCGTTTGATTTTAAGAACATTTTAATTTCGTTCATTTTAAGCGCCTTAATAATGTTTAATTCATATTTTTAACAGCGCCAGACCGTTACTTTATCTGCTAAGTTTATATTGATAACCGTTAATCAATTCAAAGGTGCTTTTTTTGTAGTAGTGTTCATATGTACTCAGGGGGAGCACTAAGGGTCAGGATACAAAGTAGGCTATTGTACCTAATTATTCAAAATACGTCCCCCTGTTTTCACAAACATAGGAGTCGCCCAAGTCCCCTAAATATTTAGGAATCACCTAAGGTAAAAATGCTTTTCACTGTTAACTAAGAACCACCTAACGAAATTATGCAATATCTAAAGTTATGAAATTCGTTATGCGGCGCCTTGCGTATGTGACAGGTAATAAATATGTCAAAGGATAAAACAAAAACAAAAAATATTTGGAATTAAAATAATCTACTAAGTAGTAGTAGTAGTAATATTAGCTGTTTACTAGTTAAGCTATGCCTTGTTTTAGGTTAATGAAAATGGGTGTTACTCCTCTTCTACTTTTTTTTTATAAGTTAGGACAACTTATAAAAAAAAGTAGATCTTCTACCACTACTACTGCAAGTACTACTACTATTATCAATATCATTTGAAAGCATATACCTAGTCTGTTTCTTTCTAATTCTGTTCAAATTGTCACCTTACTTGATTTGGGTACGTGGTTTAATTAATTTTGGAAATATTTTCCGGATACTTACAATAACGATTATTAGACGCGATAGTTTAAAAGTGAATATTGTCCGGGTGATTTATATCTTTATAAGCTTTTTCCTCACTGTCATGCGTGGGCTGATTAAATTTCATGTCATGTCTTGGTTGTGTGTTTTCACCTCAGCGAATTCACTATCGAATTATATGTTGTTAACCTTTTTTTTTATTTCTTTTTATACCGAGGGGAACTGACCTTAACATGCCATCGACCTGGGCGAGAGGCCGACTGAACCCGGGCTCTCCCACTGCAAGGGACGGCGGTCCAGTGCAGTGGGCCTACCGTGCAAAACCCCCCATACTACCCTCTCGCGTGGTCCGGCACCTGGTATCTTAAATATGTTGTTAACCTAACAATTTAATAAATATATTTTTAATCCATAAAAATTAAGGACTTCCATAAATATTTACCAATCCCATATGTTTAATTATTATATTCAAATAAACTGAAACTCAAAAATAAATTAACAGATAACATGGTTGCAAGCTACATAAATATCTAATAAATTTTTTGTGCTATCTCAATCATTGATATTGCCAATCAATCGTCAACATATTCTTATCACATATAACGTCGCTTGCAATTTCCCAAATAAATCCTTTAACATAGTAACAATAATCACGTTATGGTAGGATATGCACTTGTGAGGTGGCCGGGCTCGGGTGGCGCTGCGATCGGAGTTGCGACTAAGGAACGGTGAACCGATGACCGGCTTTGCTTTTGTCGGGCTAGATATCGATGATAATCGGGGCTATCGGGGAGGCGGTTTCAAAAGGGCTTAACCGGGGTGAACTAGTCAAATAACAGAAGGGCCTACCCACTAAAACCTAGAGATGTCCCTCTCTACGCGCTGCCCGTGGATCTTGCGCAGTGTATAAGCAACGCATTTAATATGCAACGTAAAAAAAGTAAAAAAAGTATGCTCGGATTCACATAAAAAACATTTCTGTGTCGTGGAAGATGCACGCTAATATTTCTATCGTAAGTAAATTGAAATTGTGTGTGCGCACTTAATTTGCTGTTGATATTACAGGTCGTTAGGTAATTTCCTTTTTTTTAAACAATAGCAGTTCTAGTTTCTTTTGGCAACTGTAATTTATAACACACTTAAGTATATATAAATGAACAATTTTAATTGTATATTCAGATAGATTTAGCCGGTTTCTGAAATTATTATTTATAACTCAAGTAAGCTTTTTACGTTTTACATGGCAAAAAGTTCTAGTTTTTAACCGACTTCAAAATCGAATGGGCAATATGTTTTTTATGTATGTTCACCGGTATTTTTGTCATTTGTTGACTAATTTTCAATATTCTTTGGTCCCATTTAAATATTATCGAAATCGAATAAGTAGTTTTCCTTTTATAACAAATCAAAATATGCTTTCCAACAGATATCACACTAAAAAAGCTAAAAAAATAAAAGATTGCCTATTTAGAATTAATTCAAAATTAAAAAGGAGGATTTTCTATGTTCAACGAGTATGTATACTTTAATATTTGATGTATATTTTTATGAAAATCATAGATAGTAGGTATCAATGAGTAAGAGTATTACCATGGGTGGCCAACCAGTCGATCGTGGCAATTCAAAAAATATAAATAAAATAAAAATGCTACATAATTGTGTACGAACTATGCTGTTTCATTAAGGATTTTAAGAAGTAAAGTAATTGGTAGATCGTCCTGGGTGTCGTAAGTGAAAAGTCGATCTTGGGTCTAAACAAGTTGGCCACCCCTGGTATATACCATATGCGAGAGAGAGAATGGATCTCAGCTGTGCGGCGTGTTGCTACGCGCGTGTATATAACGATCATAATTACCTGTCTCGCTCGTGCTAGTGTTGAAATTCATTGCTGTCTTACTTGCCCTATTGAAATGCTATCGATAACATGAATTACTGTCTCGCTCAAGCTATTGTTGAAATTTATAGCTTTATCTTGCTTGTAAGCGATTTCTTCCAGAAAATGCTATTGTAAAAAGAAAATACATGGTTGCTTTCCTATTGCGAAAAGAGGGTTTGAAGGATTTAAAAAAGGATAAAATTTTGTATGGAAGTACACGATATTTTGTATTTAGGCAATTGATAAGACAAAATATAAATATTTGTTAATCCGTTTTTGAAATTTTCTATCTAAATGATGACCAATTAGTATAAAAGACCGATTCATCTTTACTATTCGTTTATTTTTTAAAGGACATGCAATCTTATAATGGGCACGCGGGCAGCAAGGCGTCAATTCCGCAAAATTTACTAATTAATCATCTCGATAGAATCTCAACTACTTGCATTTTGCCATTGTACTATCTGTCTAAAGTCCAATATGGAATATCTTCCCCACAAATCAATGGTCTCAAATATATAATTATCCTTTGATCTAGTAACAAAAACTGTGTCATAAGCAGAACCTTACAAGTTACATATTTGATGTAAGCGAACATCTACTATGATTAACTGTAAAAGCTATTTAATGTGAATCATGGTAGTTTGTTTTATACACAATAATTGAGAAGGTATCCTACAAAAAATTTAAATTCGTCTGAAGGGGCCATGCATAACTAACGTCATACAAATATCACTTTTTTGCAAGTTCTATGGAGAGACAGTTCTTTTATCCATCATAATTTAAATGTAATATATTATTCTACGTTACAATAAATGTTCCTATAACATAATTCTCCTAATGATAATGCTTTATTAATTGTTATTAACCGCATGCCTGGTGTAAAACGAGTGTCATAAAAGAGTGTCAAGATGAGGACTTTGACCGTTTACTACACGATCACGTTTGAATAAAATATTCCACTAGGCTTTTTGCTGTTGCTAGATAGAGATAGACGATACAAGTTCTAGACCTGTTAACTGTATGTGGAACAGCATTTTTTTTTATTTCTAAAAAAAAATATTTGGTTAATGAAAAAACAAATTTTATAATTACACTAGTTTTCCATCAGCGCCTTCACTCGCGTGGTCCTGTACTATTACATAAAAATCTTCCTTTTGAATCACCCTATATAAGTAGATTGATAGTTCAATAAGAAGACGAGTAAATATATATTCAAAGATAATATAACTTTTGCATTAAAGGGTTTAGCCGGATACGTATGACGAGTCGGCCCCCAAATGGGAATCGATATTGAAACTTATGTTTTAATATCGACTTGATGTTCAAACACGATTTATGTACTTTTCGCGACCGACTTCCGCTTTGACCTTGAGATAGAGAGCAAAATATCCGTATGCTTGACTATTACTGAATGTGATATATCTCTGAAGCTAATTAAGATAAAGAAGTGAAACTAACGCGAGGTGTTAGGTTACATTACAGAGTATATCACATATATTTTTTTATAATTTTTAGATTAAAAAAACACATTAAAAAAAAAAAAATAAAAAAAAAATGTTTTTTTTTTCTGAGTTCTCTGTGACTTACAATCACGAAATTAATATATGTTATGCTCCTTTGTGTGCTCTATCACCCATAAAAATTGCGTGAAAAAAAAGTTGGTGCAACACAACGAAAAAAAATTATATGTGATTTCTGTCTTATGGTATACCCCTGTATTATAAGGTTTTCACATAACATCATTGTTTTTTTTTTCGAAATTTCACATCAGCTTGTTTTAAAACATAAGTAACTAGTCTTAAGAGATGGGATAATAGTTAAAAAAGAAATGAAAAAAAAACAGCCAGTGTTCAATACTTATTATTATTACTTTTTCGTGTCTATCAAAATACAAGAAACAAAATATCTATCATCGTCACTGTTGTAATTAATTACAATCGGAACACTTTGAGTCGCAAATAACTTAGTTAGGACCTCAGCAGGACGTACGATTTGGACAAATATCATCCATATGATAGATAATAAATAATAGCTGCTACATGAGAACAACATCCCACTGTACGTTTGCCATTGGGGCAAGCACAGCAATAACGAAGAATACTATTGTAGTTATTACCTTCGGAAATATAGTGAATGTAAATTCGATAGACTTTTCTATTTATATGTCTTGATTTTACTTCTGCTTTGATGATATTAGGTGCTGATTTCACATATTGTACTGAGAGATTATTTTGATCGTCCATTATTTCGGCCAAGTTAAATGCTGCACATTTAGAAGTAGAAGCTTTTTTGTTAATATATGGGATAAGTCGACACTTCTTACAAAAAATATCATTAACTATTACGATTTTATTCAAACAGTCACTAAACACTTTAGCTTCTTCTTCATTCTTTATAATTTTTTTATAACCAGGAATCTTACTAACTAACTAAGTTATTTGCGACTCAAAGTGTTCCGATTGTAATTAATTACAACAGTGATGATGATTAATATTTTGTTTCTTGTATTTTGATAGACACGAAAAAGTAATAATAATAAGTATTGAACACTGGCTGTTTTTTTTTCATTTCTTTTTTAACTATTATCCCATCTCTTAAGACTAGTTACTTATGTTTTAAAACAAGCTGATGTGAAATTTCGAAAAAAAAAACAATGATGTTATGTGAAAACCTTATAATACAGGGGTATACCATAAGACAGAAATCACATATAATTTTTTTTCGTTGTGTTGCACCAACTTTTTTTTCACGCAATTTTTATGGGTGATAGAGCACACAAAGGAGCATAACATATATTAATTTCGTGATTGTAAGTCACAGAGAACTCAGAAAAAAAAACATGTTTTTTTTTATTTTTATTTTTTTAATGTAATTTTTTATTCTAAAAATTATAAAAAAATATATGTGATATACTCTGTAATGTAACCTAACACCTCGCGTTAGTTTCACTTCTTTATCTTAATTAGCTTCAGAGATATATCACATTCAGTAATAGTCAAGCATACGGATATTTTGCTCTCTATCTCAAGGTCAAAGCGGAAGTCGGTCGCGAAAAGTACATAAATCGTGTTTGAACATCAAGTTGATATTAAAACATAAGTTTCAATATCGATTCCCATTTGGGGGCCGACTCGTCATACGTATCCGGCTAAACCCTTTAAATTCTTAACAACTTACAATTATTTTTTCGTTCACGTGACTTAAAGCTCTTTGACTTAATGTTATAGAGGTAAGGTATTATTATTATACCTCAAAATTTCCAAAAGCCTCTTTATGTGGGTCATTATTGCTTATCAGTGGCCAACTGGTAATAAGCTTGTTTGAAACTACACTGCCAGCGGCATTGTTTTCACCGCGCCTTTTTCACGTAATTTGGGGATTAATAAACCTTTGGATATCTGTCTACTTTTCCGTCATTCTGCACTTTCTTAAAGGTGTCATAATTTCGGGTTGTAATGTTATCTAACATGATTGGCCCATGAGTCATGCTGGGAACGGGTACTGCCAATGGGGATCCCACCGCATATTGCAAAACTGCTGCGTTATTTTTTAAATAAAGGCGCCTTAAAAACCCAGGACGCGGATTATACTATCCAGGAGGTCCCAGGATATCGAAAACCGTAACATGTCCTGTAAAAAACTGGGACGGTTGTCAAGTATACACATGCCATCGGAACTGGCTCTATTAAATCTGTTTGTGTTGGGTGTTATAATAGAAAGACTACGCAGTGTCATTTAATTGACTGTGACGAATCGATTTTAAGCAAAACAAATAATTATCTTTTCAAGCGCCGACACACTTAACGAGTGGTCCAGCACCACCTCTCTCCCACCTCTAAGAATTGATGAAACTTAATTTATTATTCTGCTCCATCACAAAAGCGTAAATTAATAACATTTGTTTTTGATACAATCATAATTTAATTATGATTGTAACATCACGGTAATAATTCGTACTTATTTCTAGATTTATACGAGTCACGATGACAATCCACATAAAAAAATTGACATTATTAGGATTATCCCGAGACTTCACCCGCGTAAATATAGGTTATGTCACTCGCGTTTGATGTAGCTTTCCGAAGCAACTACAATATTTTTTTTTTCATAAAAAAATTACAATTCACAAATGAAAGAATTTTTAAAATCGGTCCAGTAGATTCGGAGCATTCAATGTAAACAAACAATCAAATTTTCCGTCTTCATAATATCAGGCATATATCGAGCTTTTTCAGGAAAACATCGTAAGCGCCAAAACTTAAAAAAACGAGGTTTCTGTACAAATTTTTTAAATCACTTAAATTTTCGCCTTACTTTAAAGTTCTATAAAATATTTTTTTATGATCTTTGTATGTTTTTACCTTAAGTACCTACTACTAATAAGATTTTTGTCGCTTGTAATAGAAATTAATGTATTTTGCTTTTAGTTATTAGTTACAATTACAACATTTAAATTAGATACTGTTTTTGTTTTATTATAGAAATCATCGTGTGACAAAGGTATGACGTCTGGTATGGCACCATTGTTGCATTAAAAAATATATTGATTTACCGTGTGATAGAAACACCGGGGATGTGGACCCGAGACCAATGAAGATTAACGATTCCGTTTAGTTGTAATTTTTATTTCTAGACAAGTACTTACATTTCTTTTAAATCTTAAGGGTCTCTTAATTAAAAATGCATGCTTTTGGAATTTCTGACTCTTTGTCCCACTTTGACTGTTGTGGTATCTCTAAAAAAGAACTAAAACGCCAACATTTCTTTATTTCTACTTTTTGATAACACCTTTGACTAATATTGTCGTCAGCGACAATTGCATAATAAGAATTAAAGCAGGTAGTGATTATTGATGTAAATACGTTAAGAAATATATAAAAAAAACCTGTAAAATACACAAAATGGCGGTTACGATGTTCTTCCTGAGACGGCCCGATATTATCAAAATGTAAATTAAAACGAATAAGATAAGTTTGAGCAGTTAGAAAATAAAATATTACTTGTCAGTACTGGCTGGTAGGCTGGTATGGTTATAGTTGGTGCGATATTTTCGGACAGTTAGTCAATGACTTACGCAATAGAAAGTCATTCAACAAACTTTATTACGTGAACAATATTTAGTAAGTATTATATTACGACCTATTTGAAAATTAAAATACGAGTAATATGAATATTGTCTCAATTGAAAGTTGGGATAGATGGTAATAAAAACGCGGATCACAGCCTTTTGTATATATTGTCCAATAAAGTTCAATAAATAAATAAATATTCCATTAACATAACAAACAAAGTGTTTTAGAAATACGTCTACTATTCGCGGAAAAATTGGTGAACATTAAAAAATTTAAAACCGTTCAAGTGCAAGACGGACTCGCGCACGAAGGGTTCCGTGCCGAAAATGATAAAAAAAACACGTTTGTTAATGGGAGCCCCCTTAAATATTTATTTTATGTAATGCATTGGTATTTTGGTGTACGAAATATTATTCCTTATTGGGTGAATATATCAATTAATTGATAGCATCGAGTCACTTCATTCACCCTCATCCTTATAATTACTACTCATTTAAAACAACTTTTGAATAACAAAGTAAAGATGCTTCGTCCTTAATATCTGTAAGGGCACGCCCTAAGAACTAGGTCAACTCAGCCTGATGGCAGTGATTATTTCAAACACTTCTTATCCGTGTTAAAAACAAAGAAATTTAGGCATATATGATTAACAGTTTCCGAGAAATGGGCGAATGAACAATATTTGTTGTCATGTAAAGTTTTAGTATAATAATAACTGATGTATAATATTAGGCTACATAACTATCGAAATATTTGGAATTTCAAAGGAACACTGATTCAGGAAATAAACGCAAATAAACAGGAAGTGCAGATAAATACCTCAATAAAATATTGAAAAAAATTAAATTAAAAGAAAGTATTTTTAGTACAACAACATTTTAGACAAGACAACGTTTGTGTGACGGTCTGACGGCGTCGAATGATTTATCAACATCAAAACAATATTTAAATGGAAATACGAGTTCATAACCAGTCAGGCCCCGTGAAATTATTCAAATTACTACACCCCGCAGTAAATATCTACGCATTTATCATTTAATTTTCAAACAATCGCGTGATTCATGTGACTTGAGAGTTATTATCCACACTAGTTATTATATAGATGATGCTAGATCCATAGCAGGAAGTAGCACCAAATTAATAAAAAATCTGTGAATGAAGAACATTATATTATTTACTTTATGATACCAACTTTCCACCAGCGGCTTCGCTCGCGTGTTTTAAACGATGACTTGACAGTACATTTTTCCCTGGAAAACCGTTAAGTGGAATAAAAATTAGACTATAATATTAATTCAGGCTTTGTATCATCGATATACCATCTTCCAACCCTATTCTTTTCGAGTGAATTACAGTAACAAACTCACCTAACTTTCGCATTAATATCAGTAGGATAGGGTTATAGTAAAGAATTATGTATACTATTTTTTCCATATTTTTAAATCACTTAACGCTTTCGTTTATTCATAACTATTTAAAAATCAAAACTATAGTTTAAGTAAAGATTTTATCCCTAACATGATAAAGATTACTCACTTAATATTAAGAGAAGCGTTATTTGATTTGTCGTTTCACCAAACCTATAACGTTAGGTAATGCCCCACTAAGCACTTGCTTAGATAGGCAACGTTTGTCTATGATTTTGCATACTTCAGGTCTTTTTCTTTTTTTATATATTAAAATATGTATTGTGACAAAACAAGAAAAAATAAATGTGGTCTTGTTTTTACACGAGCATCCAAGTCGCCATTGTCCATTTATAAAAAGTACAAAAATTCAAAAATCTAACTGTTTATATCTTAATTAAAATATTAAACTACTTGATTCCAAGTAACTATACTCCATTCATTATAGCATTAGACAGAAGTTAAATAAGGTTCTTTTTATGGTATACTTTGTGATAAAATATCAATAATCATGCTACTCTTAAGAGCCATATGACAAATTTTCACTCTGTGATTTGAGTTCTCGAGAACTTGTTCAAGGTCACGAGTCCACAATACTGTGTTGAAACCACGTTCAAGCTATTTTGATACTTTTCCCAATTTTTGTATTTATTTTAGTATTTCTATGGTGAGATTCATTATCGATTCCCGAATATTTTAAACGACTGCTCTCGAAAAGGAGTCTATTGTTTTTAGAATTAATGTATGTATGTGAGTATTTTTATTGCACCATAACTTTTGAAAGATATAACGGATATGAATGTACAGGGTATCATTAGAAACATCATCCTAAGTTACCACAAAATACATAGAGTATCAGTGTGTTTTCGCTACATAAATGGGGAAAATAATAATCCAAGTTGTATTTAGATGATTAGTAAAAATTTATTATTGACAAGCGATCATAGAGAATATTTTACAAAGACATTGAAAAGAAAACGAATAAAAAATGGAATAGAAACAAAAAAGGTTTACTATCTTGAAATAAAAATAAAACTATATTAGATGAATTGAAGCCGCAACATCCTCCCGCCTGTTGAAAGCCTTCAGCTTTCAACACTGAAGATCCTCTATATTTGGTAGAGGGCAAAGACGCACCAAAGGGCGCCGCACGCACCCTCGAGTCGTAGCAATGTCTGCTACTCTTGTGATCCCGTCTGGTCCAGGAAACAAACTAGTCACCCTTCCAAGTCTCCACAGAAGCGGTGGGGCATTATCCTCCTGTAGCAACACCAAATCTCCAATTTTCAAATTCGATGAATTGTTTTTCCATTTAGATCTTTGCTGTAATTCACCGATGTACTCACGTTGCCATCTTTTCCAAAAATGTTGCCTCACTTGTTCTAGGCGATTATAACGATTTAGTTGAGATTCACTATATGTTGTGAGGTCTGGAGTTGGCAATGACGTTAATTTTCGTCCAATAAGAAAGTGCCCCGGGGAAAGTGCTAAAAGGTCATCAGGAGAAGAAGACATAGGATAAAGTGGACGACTGTTTAAAATTGCCTCAATTTGAGCAAATAAGGTACTTAGTTCCTCAAATGTAAAATGCAAATTACCCATCACGCGTTTAATATGATGCTTTGCCGATTTCACGCCTGCCTCCCAAATGCCGCCAAAATGAGGAGCATATGTAGGAGTGAATATGAATTTGAAACCTTCTTGACTTGCATAATCAGAAAGAGAGTTACTATGTGTTTTGATAAATTTATTTATTTCTCGTGCTGCCGCCACAAAGTTCCGACCGTTGTCGCAAAATACTTCAGTGGGTTTTCCTCTTCGGGAAATAAATCTATTTAAAGTTTGTATGAACGAGTCCTTAGTCAAATCACTGACAGCCTCAAGATGTACACATTTATATCTCAAACAAACAAATAAACACAAATACGATTTTTGCAATTTAGCTCCGCGTCCCTTCCTGTTTAGTGTATAAAATGGACCTGCAAAATCGACTCCCACCGAAACAAAGGGAAAATCAACGTTTATTCGCTGAGACGGAAGATCACCCATTTTGGGACATAAAGTTTTGCCTTGTAAACGCCGGCAAACCGTACACCTATGCACAGTGTTACGAGCAAGCCGTCTGCCATTTACAGCCCATACAGTTTCTCTCATAATAGATAATAATAATTGAGGTCCAGCATGTAATAGGCGCTTATGTTCGCGTTCGAATAATATTTTTGTTAAATGATGGGAACCATCTAAAAGAATTGGATGCTTCTTTTCATATTTGTAAGAAGCTGCATCGATACGACCACCGACACGAATTAAATTACATTCATCTATAAATGGAGACAACGACAAGATTTTAGATTTTGTACTTAAAGGAACCTTTTTAATTAATTTATTATATTCAAGAGAAAAACTTTGTCTTTGGGAAATAGAGCAAAGAAAATTGAATGACTCATTTAATTCGTCTAACTGTAAACCACCTGATTTTCGTTCGTGTGGATGTTTTACATTGTAAATAAATCTTTTAATAAATGCTACTATTCTTTGAATTTTTGTAAAATTAGAGTATTTTTCTATATTAATAAAATCTAATTCAACGTGAGTATTCATCACAGTCACTGTTACTTTTACTTCTGGAAGTTCCGTCGTATTTAGTTTCAGAGAAGGCCACTCAGGCTCCGGAGTAGATAAAAAATCAGGACCTGACCACCATAAATCTAAATTTGAAAGCTGACTGGGATTAACTCCCCTGGAAATTAAATCAGCTGGATTTGATTTGGTGGGAACGTAACGCCAATTTGTAAATGAGGTAGTTTCTATGATTTCATAGACCCTATTGGCCACGAATGTTTTTAATTTGGCTGGGTCAGTGTGGATCCATCCTAAAACTACTTGAGAATCACACCAATGAACGCATCTAGATAATTTGCATCGAAGTGATTCAATGACTGACCGACAAAGTCTAGCTGAAAGTAATGCTGCACATAATTCTAGACGCGGTATAGTAATAGGATGTAAAGGAGCCACCTTTGATTTTGAACATAGAAGTTTCACTGTTATCTCACCCTTAGCATTTGTAGATTTTAAATAAATACAAGCGCCATACGCTACTTGTGAGGCGTCACTAAAACTATGTAATTCTATTTCGATAGGAGATTCACAGAGAATATACCGCGGTATGGAAAAAGAAGAAAGTAAATGCATGTGTTTACTAAACTCATCCCACAAATTTTGAATGTTTTGCGGTACATATTCATCCCAATCTAGTTTTTTTTTCCATAACTTCTGCAGTATCATTTTAGGTACTATTATACATGGGCTTAATAAACCCAATGGGTCAAATATTTGAAAAGACAGTGACATTATGATTCTTTTTGTAACTTGATTATTTTGAAATGGTGATTTCATTGGAAAAAATAAACAGTCCTTGCGGGGACTCCAACCCAATCCAAGGGTACTCTGTGATTCACTGAAAGTTAAGTCATTACTTGAACCGGAGTTATCTTGAAATAAAGGTAAATTAGATTTAAATTTTCGTAATTTGAAACAAGCTGAATTTAGTTTATTAGTTACTGTATTTTGTATATAACGTAAAGTAGATTCATCATCAGCACCCGTAAGTAGATCGTCTACATAAAAATCATTTTGGATGATTGTTTTAATTAAATCATCCTCACAATCCTCTCCAACTTGAGAAAGACATTTTGTGCTCAAATAACTGGCACTAGCAGTACCGTAAGTGACGGTATTTAATTGCAATTTTTGAATAGGCATTGACTCATTATTTCTCCACAAGATTACTTGAAGATAGCGATCTTTTTCATTGACTTCTACTTGGCGGTACATCTTTTCGATGTCGCCAGACAAAAGATATTTGTATAGTCGTGCACGTAATAAAATAGAAAAGAGTGAATTTTGAACATTAGGACCTACCATCATGATATCGTTTACGGAGAAACCTGAAGAAGATGGAGCAGAGCCGTCAAAAACGACCCGTATTTTTGTCGATTCGCTATCCTGCTTAAAAACAGCATGATGACATAAGAAATACGTATTTGGATTTGTCACATTGACATAGGATAAATGACCTAGCTGTTCATATTCTTGAATGAAGTTGACATACTGGGTTTTTAAATCAGGATTTTTACGAAATCTTTTTTCTAAATTGATAAAACGTTTTTTGGCTAAAGTATAGGAGTCTCCAAGACACTCGGGTGACTCCTTTAAAGGAAGTCTTACAGAAAACCTACCCGAGGGAAGACGATTAGTATTGAATAAAAAATGTTTTTCACAAGCTTGTTCAGCTAAACTAAGTTTAGATTTTTGGGGTAACTCTTCAAGCTCCCAAAATTTTGTAATAAAATTTTCAACATTCTGTTGTGACGTCGAAGTAAAAGAGTGATTGCAATAAATATGATTGGAAGGTATTGCATGAATGGGACCTGCTACAAGCCAACCGAAATTTGAACTTCTAAGTGCTGGTTTTCCAGTTCCTAAGATCTTTTGTTCACATTTAATGACGTCCCAAAAGATGTCTGCACCAATCAGCACATCAATCTTTGACGGTTGATTAAAATTAGGATCAGCAAGAATAATGTTTTTAGGTATCTTTAGAGTGTGTATATTAACGGGGTGCTTAGGTAAACTTCCTGTCAACTCATCCATCACAAAACAAGACAATGTCACGTTAAACTCTGTACACATAGACGACAATTGGACAGAACAGTATTCGTTGATATTAGTAATAACGCTGTTACCTATACCTATGACCTTCTGATCAATGGAGCGAGATTGCAGTGATAAGGTGTCACGCAAAGATCTACTAATAAAAGAAGACTGACTGCCACAATCAAGCAGTGCGCGAGCAGTAACTGATTTATTTGTTTGAGGATTTCTTACTCGAATTAAAGCCGTACATAATAATACTTGATTATTTTCGTTACAGTAATTGACAAAGGACTCACCACGCTCACCTTTTTTTGTGTTATTTGCAACATTTACTGGCTCATGTAGCAGGGTGTTATGCTTTTTACGGCATTCTCGGCACGGACCCAAAATGCAATTATCAGGTGCATGACCTTGTCTTAAGCAATTAGCACATAGTTTATATTTCGCAACGTCAGCTAACCTTTCATTAATATTTTTAGCTTTAAAAATAGGACAGTCATATACTTTATGACATTTGTCACAAATAATGCATGTATAAATTGATAATGACTTTTGGTTTGTGGCGGAAAATGCTTTTATTTGATGAGAAGAATGTTTAAATTGCTTATAATTATTATTGTTAGAAGAGGAAGGAACTGAATGATTAAATTGATTTTTTGTTTGAATATTGTTTGATTTATTATTGTATATAGATTCAAGAACATCTGCCCTATTGTTAAGGAATTTAAAAAATTGATCTAAATTCGGCAGATCGTCAAAATTTTCTCTTTGTTCCTCCCACTTCGTTAATGTGTTGTTATCTAATTTTGATGTAATCATATAGATTAAAATAAGATCCCATTTATCAGTGGGTTGGCCCAAAGTAGATAATGCGCGTAAATTTTTAGTGAAGTGATCAATCAGAAAACGCAAAGATTTATCTGACTCACGAGCAATAGGCTGTATGTTGAACATTGATTTCAAATGGTGATTTACTAACAGTCGTTTATTGTCATATCTAGCACACAAAATTCGCCAGGCTTCAATGTAATTTTTAGATGACATTTCAAGATTAGAAATAATACGAGCAGATTCACCCTCTAAATAAGAAACCAAATAATGATATTTTTGAATGTCAGACAAACGCTTATTGTTATGAATTAAATTCACAAAAGTATCTCGGAACTCCAGCCACCGAAAATAAGAACCATCAAATTTCGCAATTTGAATTTGTGGCAGCTTAACGCCAATATCATGATCGTCGGAATGACACAGAGCAGGTGACACTAAAGAATCACCTCTAGTTTCTTCCATAGTGCAACTACTTATAATAGTTTTGGTAGTAGCAATCGCCAAAATAATATCCTGCTCAATATCATCCCTCTCGTCAAGCTCGGCTTGTAAATTTGTAGAATTAAGTACTTCAATTTGACTCTGCAAGTCATCAAACTTCATTGATAATGCCTCAAATTTACTGAGTCTCAGGGACAACTCGGCCATCTCCATATTAGAAGGCAAACTGGCTTTAGATACTTTCTCTAAGTAATTTTTGTATTTTGTAATTTGGCCTTTAATTGAGCTGCGCCTGATAATCAGTTCTTTTAAGGTCGTTTTGGAATCGCAACTTTCTACAGACATTTTTAAAGAAATTAATCAAAATATAAATTAAATGAAATGTTTGTGGATTGAAGAAATAATTAATAAATGCTTAACTGTGTCTCCTCATTCGACGGCACGGCAGGAAACGCATCTGTCTATGGAACCAAATTTGCGTTTGTATTAATGCCGATCACTACAGTACGACAAAGTTAGGCACTAGTAATAGATTATTTATTATTTAATATTCTTGATTACACATGAAAATTTTAGGAAGTCTCATTTAAAAATGATAAAATTAACGATTCAGTAAAAGTTTGTTGTAGTACTAAGTTAGGTAGTATTATATTATCACTGTATGTGGCTAAAATATAATTTTAATTATTTAAGCTGTTTAACTCCTATACATTTGAGGATAACTAATATATACTTTTTAATTTATGCTCAAATTATTGCAATATTAATTAAACAGAAAATATAAAGTTATTAAATTGAATAAGGATATACACTATCCGAAATGAAATTATTTATTGTGTGAATTATAGAGAAATATGAATTTTGTAGTAACAATTTAAATAGTTGTGTAAGATAGGGCGTTGATTGTGAGATTTGAATTTTAGAAATAAATTTAGATAAAGAATTGAACGCCCACATATATAAGAAATTGTAAGGGGAAAACCAGGGCACTTATCTTATTGATTGTTGCTCTGCAGGGTGATATTTTAGTACATCACTGGCCTGGGCGCAGAAAACAAGTGTCCCTTCTTTGTCTTCTGATGATACGCCGATTGGAAAATCTCGCTGGTGCACCTTCAACAGGACTTTGCTGCTGCTTCGGGTACTGACTTGCCCAGTTCAATTCTGTTCAACGGCTATCTGAAACTCTTAGACTTTGATGAGTTTTGAATTGTGTCCTGTCACGGTCGCCAATTTTATGTTTTCGCTACATAAATGGGGAAAATAATAATCCAAGTTGTATTTAGATGATTAGTAAAAATTTATTATTGACAAGCGATCATAGAGAATATTTTACAAAGACATTGAAAAGAAAACGAATAAAAAATGGAATAGAAACAAAAAAGGTTTACTATCTTGAAATAAAAATAAAACTATATTAGATGAATTGAAGCCGCAACACAGTGAAACTAGCTTAATTATTAATATTAAATAGGTATGGGGACGTGTGGCGCATTAAAAAAAGTATGTTTTTTATAATCATAACTTTATGGGTATCAAATTAAAGGTCCATTAAAAATATATAATCTGTATACAAAATTAACTGCTCACTAAAATGAATAAAATATAAAAATTATTTAAAAATTAAAAACACGACTGCTAAGATCGGACAAAAATTCGCACTATTTCTGTGTTCAAAAAAAGAGTAAAGGATCATTATCTTTCCTGTTGTTGATATTGGATAGTGTAGGTATTATTAATCTTTATATATTATAGATATATATATTATTATTTATATAATGTTTGAACCGTTATGTATTTTTATTTTCTCTCTTCTCCGGTATTTGAATTTGTTTTTTTTATTCCATATTAATTTATTTAGGAGGTACACACTGACTACCTTATTGTATTTCTTTTTCCTGTTTTGGGCCTGCTGGTAGAAATTTCAATTTGAAATAAGCAGTGCCCTTGTACTAATGTCTGTTACATTTGTTCATATGAAATTGTATGTGTGTACAAAATAAATAAATAAATAGATAATCCAACATTTTGTGGCGGCGGCCATCTTGTATAAAATTTTGTCATAGTAAACAGTATTCTACTACTCAAGCCCTTTTATTTAATGTCCGTATTGAGGGAGTCGTGAAAAATATGTAGGTAATCCAACATTTTTGGTGGCGGCCATCTTGGATTTGAAATTTGTCATAGTGTTCAGTATTTTACTACTCAAGCCCTCTTATTTGATACCCATATTGATGGAATGGTGATAAAATATGTGATCCGACATTTTGTGGCGGCGGCCATTTTGTATCGATTTTCATCAAAGTGAAGAACACTCCCGACTAATACACCTTTTAAACAAAATCAAAATGGGTTCATCCGTTCGGGAACTATGATGCCACAAAAAGACACAAACACACCACACACACACACACACACACACAGACATGTCAAACTTATAACACCGCGTCGTTTTTGCGTCGGGGATTAAAAATATATTGAATTTAGAAAAAGTTGTTTGATATGCGGATCTCCGATTTGATATCGATCGAATTGCATCGAGCCATAAGTCTAAGTTAATCCTCATTACGTAAGTCAACTTCTAGTGAAAGTCTCTTCAAAATCGGCCAAGCCGTTTCAGAGATTAGCCATAACTAACAGACAGACAGATAAAATATATTATTTTTGTATATGTACCATGTATACACACAAATGTATTTAGTGACAAGCGGTTATTTTAATATTACAAATATGCACTCCAATTTTATGTACTAGTATAAGTGTATTGAGAGAAGAAGTACCTTGCTTTATTTGCATTTCATAATATAAATATATATTTTAACTTTCTTATACAAATATACCTAGGGGTCTTTCGACCCATGCTGAAAATAACAAATGTGTATTAGAAATAATTCAATAAGCTATATAAATTCCATATAAATCGAACTTCGTGACCAAAGTTGGAAGTCCCACTATACTGCTCTATTTACGCTCGCTCGAACGTATCTAGATCGAAAAATGGCGCGAAGAAATGCGACACAGGTCTAACGTTGAGGAGCGCTCGCGCGGTACTGAGCTCAGACGGCCGCTGCATCTTATTTTGTAGTGATTTTGCGTTTACATTTATCGTATTTATTGAAATAATATAATAAATTTATGCTTTAAAATTATAATTACTTTGTTCCTTATGAAATAGTCATTAATCTGGCATAAATTTTGTTAAATAATATTGTTGTGGCTAAGAGAAATTCAAAGTTAACTTCAAGCAATTTTTGATGTTTTTTGGTTTGTAATATAATTGTTTTTCTATATTTAATCAGTGCTATTTCAAAATTTCGAGCTACTGTTTACTTTACGACTATATAAGAGATATCATTCTATTTCTTTTATTTCGTTTGTTAAGAACAGTAGCTCAATCCAGGACTTCAAAAAAGTGTCTTTGCGCATTTTATGAAAAACTTTCTCTGGTATTTTGGATTTAATTAAAAAGATGAGCAAAATTTCCAAAAAGTTGAGCCACTAATTTCTATACCAAGAGTTATTCTTCACTATTCAACAAGTCAAAATTGTTAATTTGTTTTTGTTTCCGAGAAAAATCACGCAGAAATCACAGTTGCGATGTAATATGGCTCTTAAGACTGACGGCTAATTTGCTACATATCCACTTAAGTAACAACTGTTATATACTTAACTGTTCTCATTTAAACTATCTATTAAACAAATTTATGAGTATTTGACCAACTTAAATGATTTAATAACTATTACAATAAAACGTCGCATCTTAAAGAACCTTAAGAAGCAGGGTGGATAGTTTCGGCACGATTCTCATGTCACTATAACTCTACCAAATTTAAAACGTTGCCTCATCCCTTCAAACGTTTCGGCAGTACAGTTTTTTAATTTTGTCAGACTATAATGTATTCATAATTGTTAAAATACGTAATCTGGGATTGTCATCCGTTGTGAATGCTACTGCCTTTCTTGTTGTTTTGCCGTTTTCCGTGATTAAGTTGTTATTGTTTTATTTTTATTTTGTAATAGTTTTGTTTTTATTTTTAAGTTTTGTTAAATATCGACGATGCCGGTGCAGGCCCGAGTAGCCTACAACAATTAAGCTTTAATCCCCCATACCTACCTTCAACCTTTGACATTTCAGGAAGTGTTGCTAATGTCTTCATCTATAGTCTAACTTATGTCTGAATAAATGTTATAATAACATATTCATTTTGTTTACCTTTTTTACCTGGGCATAGATTGTTATGGGCAAATTCTATTCTAATTATATGCACTTAGAATTTATCAAAAAAACAGATAAATAGTTTCAGTTCCATGTTGGCTTGAGAGTAAAAGATGAATTAAGAAAATGCTTGCCTCATCTCAACGCCGAGGTATCGTAAAAAATGGAAAATTGCCCAGCTCTTTCAGACTACCTAACGTTCAAAGTTTTAACAAAACTATAATATATATATATTTTTAAATTCATCTTTGAAATAAAATGTTCTGCACTGCTGCTTGCTATGACCCTCCTTTTTCTAATGTTATAATGAATGGAATATAGGTAAATTGATTTTATGCCTTGACACATCCATTATGGCCAAAGAGTAAATGTATCTGTCACATTACGCAAATGCATACCTATATTTTACTCTTTGGCAAATGCCCAGCGCTAGGCGCCGCACAATGCATGTCTTGACCTCAGACCAAATAAAAAGTAAAGACGGAGTTCGCTGAATAACAAAGTGAAGCCGATTTTTAGCAATAGTAGTGTGCGTGCCAGTGTGACCATAGTCATTAAAAACACCCCAATAACTTAACGTAACGACGTTATAGAGTTAACGTTAACGCTATGCTATTTAATAATATAATGTAAATTCGTTTGTCAATATCAGCATAGATATTCTAAAATCTTTAAGAGTAGGTAATTATTATTGGAGGTGTTGCGGCGCCAAACGCCTTTGATTTTATTTACAGCAATCGCTCATACGTCATATTATTTCACCATCAATTTTTATAAAAGTATAGTGTGGGTACATTATTACATACTTCACAATTTGCACTGTAAAGAGTTTTCTACGAAAATTACATTGTTTAAATCAAGAAATCTATTATTTACTAGTGGACGCCCGCGACTTCGTCCGCGTGGAAGTCGGTATCCCGTGGGAGTGAGAAGTTTTCCCAGTAAAAAGTACCCTATGTGTTATTCTGATGTATAACCTATATTGCTGTAAAGTTTTATCCAAATCCGTCCAGTAGTTTTTTCGTGAAAGAGTAACAAACATCCATACATCCATACTTACAAACTTTCGCCTTTATAATATTAATAGGATTGCCACCATTGTGTAACTAAATACAGGAGGCCATACATTAGAGACTATTTAATTAATTTTTAAGTAAAGTTTGAAAACTTCCACTATGTTAACTAAAAGTTTAATATATAGAAAGTTTGAAACCTTTGATATAAGTTTTGCTTTATTCGACGTAACACTTTTATAATATAATACATATCATCGCTCTTAAAATGAGTCGAACAAACTACGTTGCGCGAAGTTAGATTCCATGAAGGTTCATTTCGATTATTAGGAATGACTGAAATCCACTTCTCTTTCACATTTTGATGTCGATTTGGAAATGAAAAATTTGTGAAAACCCGTTTAGTAAAAATAAAGAAGTAAAAAATTAAACCCTTTTTTATTTTTTACTTCCTTATTCTAGCACTTCAATATCTGTGATCTGGACCTCTGTGTATCATTTTGAATTCAAAATTTATTATAAATATCATTTCCATACACCAAGAAAAAAATACATAACGTAATTTGTGTTTTGTTAGAAATAACGCGTTATAAAATTAAAGTTACCTGATTTCGGGGTAAATAATAACGTTTAATGATGGTAATATTTAGCTGAGGTTTTGTGTTTCAAGCAATTACTTAAATTTAATTTCTAAATTACTGAAAATGTAAGTTTTCTTCAATACTTATGTGTGAAATGTGATTCCATCCTGCTTTTTATTTTTTGACGATTGGTTTTTACAACCTTTTGCTACACAATTTGGCAGTTAGTAAAAAAAATTTTTTGTTTTTTATAATGACACGTTCCGCACACTGTCTTTAGTTAGACTGATAAGGAAGGCGTAGTTTCGTTATGTATGTCTGCGTGAAACTGTGTACGAATACGCCGAGGCGTAGTTTTGTCGGCTTCACTTTTCTGTTAGGCAAAACTCCGTCTATACTTTTTATTCGATCTGAGGTCTTGACTATATGCGTTGCTTAAAGTCGTTAGGTGGATCCTTGTCTATGGTGAAAAGCATTTTAAAGCGACTATTAAGTTTAGTGAAAACGGGCATTATATATAGATCCTGTTATTATAAGGTACTATAATTAATTGATGGGTTATCGTATGTATGCAATTTTTTTTAAAAAGTCCAAGATTACAGTTCTTTGACCAATGTCATAATTAGTTGCAATTTAAATTTAATGGCTCGTTTTAACCGCAAAGGAAAACAAACACATCGCTTAAAACCACTCGATGCGACCTGGGATTTACTAAATATTAATTCCTTTCATTCTTTGGCGTTAATTTCCGAGAAATTTCAGAAAAGGTCCCTATTTTGGGTATTGAGTTATATGACGTCATAATGATTCTGGGTAAATATCATGAATGTCAGAATGATGGTATATAGAGAGGTTTCATAATCAAATCGTAACCAAAATTATCGGATCACATCACCAGCCCTTTTTACGTCCCCACTGCAGGGGCTCAGGCCTTCCTTATGGATGGTTAACGAGGTTGGGCCATGACCCTCCACGCTGGCCCAATGCGGATTGGAGGGTAAATTATCGGATACCCGAAATAAAAACATAATCCGTATCTGTAACCGAATTCTACATAAAAGCTTCGATAAATTTCGAGGCAGGGTCTACTTGTTGTAGTTTTGATGCTACGTGAGATGCTAGGCGAACAGCGTATAAAAAACTAACTATACGCCTCCTTACTTTGTTTGGTGTTAAATTCAACAATGAAACAGAGTTTGTAGATAGTTGGTACATATAAAAAAACCTTGTGGTACTTTATATCAAGAGCTCTTTCAAATTTTATGAATATTTGAAATACGTCGATAAATCACGACAATTTAATGTTAATAAGTCTTACATCATTTTAACACTTGGTATGAACAATATAATCATTAATGATAAGTAGGTTCTACTAATAATAATGACACTCTACATTACTTACACCCAGTTGCATGAATTAAGTTTTAATGACGAATTTTAATATTAATCAATGTTTCTAAATTTGAAGACTTGTAACAGTATTTTCCCTTTAAACCAATGACAATTTTTAATGGATGTTTGTGCAACTGTGTTTTACTGTCTAAGTTATAATATTGTAATTGCAATGTGCAAATAATGCTCTGAATAAAAATGTATTACTCATCTGTAGACTCTACCATGATCCTAAAAATCTTATGATTAGGTATATTATTTAAAGATAAAAGAGAATGTTAATAAACTACCTATAAAAATGTATCAGATATTAAATAATAACTTTACTACTTCATATCCATATATTTTGTGTTGTCAGTTTGTTGGTATAAGTAATTTTTCTAATTTCTTTGTATCAAATATTTTTTTTTGCGCAACTTGCCAAAGAAATAGATGGAATCCAATGAAATTAGTGACACAATTTAGTAATATGTACAATAATATTTGACTGTGGAAATATACACAAAAAATATCCAAGCAATGAATATATACAATAAAAACATTAAAGCATCTAACAAAGTAATTTCTACAATTACATGACAAAGACCAAATGTGGAGAGAAAAGAAACATTTCTCATGAGTCCTGGCACTTATGCTTTACTCTGGTGGCTCAATGGAGTGTGTTTGATTTGAAAACTGAGTTTAACGCTTTACAAAATAATAAGAATGCAATATTTTGTAAGAGTGTAAGAATTTGGATTTAAAAAAATGGGAGTGTTGTCAAAAGTTGTTGATCTGGGTCCGCCGAATTAAGACAACTGGATTAAGAAAACATTAATGGAAAAAAAATTTAGAAGCACAGAAAATAGAACAATAAACGGGACAGGAACAATAACCCAAAAATGAAGAGGCAATGGAAACTTCTGGAAAGATAAGTTTGCAAGAAGGTTTCCAAATATTAGTTATATGACATCGGTTTGTCAATTGTCAACAAACTGTCATAATCTTCCTGCCCTTTCACAGTTTATTTAGGTTGGTGCAGTGTGTGTTTTACTTGCATTCTTCTCCGTTATTCATAATTTTATCATTCATTTGATTTAATTTCATATTGTTGCTCACACAATTGATTCATTAAACAAACTATGAATTATCTTATTTTTAAAGACTCAAACAGAGATGATCAATAAATTTGATATTTCAAAGTTACATACGATTAAACACCTACAAATTTTTCACTGTATAAAAGCTACATAAATTAAATATTAAATCTATACACCTTGGCAACGCCATTGGCAGATCAATCATAATATCTATTGTGAAAACACATTTCCATGATTTTTTGAGGTTGATTGCCCATGTGGAACTATACACTGTCCAAAATCTTGATCTTGGATTTATACATTTTGGTAAGGATTTCTTTTTCAGGAATGTGCAATTTACCAATTGGTCTGAATTGGAGTATCATCTCAAGATAGTTACACACTCAGCATTTGAACACATCTTTTTTAAGGTCTGGATCCTCTCCTGGGAATTGTTGTGAGATAATTTGTACAATAATATTTCTTTGTGTTAATAATATAGTGCATGTAACTAGATGAGCCGCATGAGACTTAAGTTGTGACCATTTTTACTTGCGACTGTAATATTAAATACTTTGAAGCTTAAAAATAGAAAACCTATTTGTTGTTAAAACATTAATGATGATAAAAATAATAGTTAACATCATCATAATATTTGTAGAAGCTCAAATTGTAATTATTATTTCAAGTGTCAAGGGATTTAGTATTTCAAGCATCTCTTTGTAATGTTGTAATGAAACAGAAGGTATTTAAGACTTAGTTTGAAAAATCTGTGTGGTTATTTTTTTCAAGTTTTTAGATTTATAAAGAAACTTTCAATAATATATGATTTCAAATACAAATTGACCTTGTTTATCAAATTACAAGTACATATGAAATATTAAAATATACTGTGTTTTAGTCCTTTACCCATTTGTTTGTTACAATGATAGGTTTTAATGATTAAAGAGAAATTGCAAAGCACATCCGAATCTAAAGAAAATCGAGTATTTAATTGCATAATTAGTACACAGTATAATGAAGAACATACTAACAAGGTCTTGCGTTATCTATGTACAGCAAAATGTTTGTCATAGCTTACCTTCTCTTCTGATTAAGAGGTTTGGAAGCCATCACCAATTATTATCCAAAACAACACAAATTTTATAAAATTCGACGATATGACTACAATCTTAGAACACTGCTAAGGAGAGTATCACATCGCTTTCCACAATGTTAAATTTGAACTTGTTTTGTGTTGTGTATGCACCACAGAAGTCTCTAATATTCACTAATAATCATGTCATTTTATAATGCACTGCACATAACAATTTACACTTTGATATCTCGAATTTGCACAATTTTAACTACGACAAGACTGGGAACAAGAATAAAAACGTTCTAAAATTGTTTTCGTTGCAAAGATCACTGTGTTGCGTGGTGTGCGCTATTTATGACGTATAATAATGGTATCATTTCATTGGGGAACAAATAGAATCACATGGTAATTCCTACATACCATTGGTTATAATGAATTTTAACAGCAGCACCGATAGATGTCGTTAGTGAAGAAGTTGATAAATAAGACACGTGTTGTTCTTAAATTGTGTAGCAAAACCTATGAAGTTTTCAGAACCTAAGCTGTGAATTTAATGATCCTCTTTTGGAGCATCATAGTTTAGAAAAAACTTTAATATCACAATCACATTCTGACTGTTTTAGATTTTTGGCTACTGACATCTATTGGAATGAGTAATGAACCCTATTTATTTACCTTACTACTATAATATTTCAAGTACTCAACAGATAGCAGAGAAATCAACAATTTATTTAACGGAACGGCGATAGATGGCGACAAATTTAAATTTTTGAACATAGAAACAGCATTTTTTTTTTACTGCAAGATTTCTCAAATTGTTGGTTCCGCGAGCCCAGTTAAAAAAATCCAGATAATAGCTCCAAATATAATAAAATCCTCTCCTATGCAGAAAATAAAATGATTGTAGAAGAAAATAAGGTTTTTAATTACAGATGGGTCATTATAATAGGCCAAACTTGACAATACTAATTGTAAGTCTCAAATTCAAAGTAACCTTGTAATGTAGTAAACATATTTTTTTTATTTTAAGTTACGGCACCGGTACTATTGCAAATTTGTTTGTTATTAAAATATATTTATTGACATAATATAAAACTAAAGCAATTTTACGTTTTACTTTGACTAATAAAGCTTTCAAATGTAATAGATCTATTTCATTCTAAGCAAACTCAACGCCGCTACAATGTTATGTCTGTGGGTGAACCCATTGAATTTTTAAACAGTAGGGACATATCCAAAAAATCAGAAAGATTGTTTGGTCTACTCATAAGTTGAATTGATAACAAATAACCTTAAAGGGCTTCTAATCACTAAAATATTGCTTAAATTATAAAAATATATATTCTTGATGAAAAAAAAAATGCAACCTTGGGTTGGATTTCTAATCATTTGCACTATCGAAATCCTTAATAAACTCATATACAATTGACTTGGTAATGGTGTTCAAATTCCTGGTTACATTTAAGAGGGCGCATACACCTAAAACTACTAATTTTTAATCGGTTTTGTACCATTAAAAATTATTAAAGGAATCATATTTCTAATCTGTCACATCCAAAACGTGAATTTATAATTTTTCCTCTATAAAACCAAATAAATAAGTTACCCCTAAAATTCTCAATTTTCTCCATTTCTTATTGTAATTATTTTTTATTTGAGAAATTGATAAACAAAGGACATCATCCGTCCGTCTGTCACTGCCGTATCTTATGAACCGTGATCGTTAGACAGTTAAAATTTTCGCAGTTTTGTTTATTCTTATTTAGTAATTTTAAATTATTGGCGCATACAAATTACAAAATTCAGTTTTCTGATGCTAGTTTTCGTTGGCTCTTGTGTTGATTCCTTAGAATACAGTTCAAGCTTTGTTAATATGTAATATAAATTTATTGTAGCTATATCATAAATAATTCAAAGCGTAAAAAGCAAACGTAAAGTTACCGGTTTAATAAATATTATAAATAAGAACTAACACATCATGTTTTTAGTAATCCTTGTTTTTTATACATTTTATATTATTTTGTTATTGTTCTCCTTTTTTATCGCTTAAAACTTTATTGATATAGTAAAATAAACTTATAATAACATGTTCAAGAATATTAACTTTTACTAACACTACCGGCTAGAGTTTTATATCCACCAAGTCTTTCAAAAGTTATGCTGGAATAAAGATACACCTACATTAACCCTAAACACACTACACTTCTTATTTGGGCAGTCGTGCAAAAATATGAATCCTAGTAAATAGAGACATTTTATAAATACATGATGTAAGTGTGGCAGTAGTTACCTATTTACCATTTACCGGTTATATTAAAGTACACTCTACTGATGGCCACTGCGTTCGGTGCATAGCATAGATAACAATCAAGTCTTGTCTCCTAAGATAACATCAGACACACAGAACAGCTGCGTTTATCATCAAGCCTTTAGTTGATAAATAGGTATGTCTCTTGATAGCTTCCGTTTTTTTTTAATGTAAATGTAAAAATGAGTTCTATAAAGTGTTCAGACATGTGCAGCAACTGTACAATGGTAAAGGGAAAGTAAGACTAATTATTTTAGTTTCGCGGCATAATATGCATCAATAGAAATTTTTTTAAAACTTTATCTTGGCATCAGAAAAACAAATTAATTAAAAAATTACCTAAACTTTGAAATTTTGAGTTAGGCGGTCGTGACCTAAGAATGCGTTAAAAATGTCTATGGAGATTTGTAGTTCTTGGTTAATAGCGCTAGGGGCGCTGTGCCGAAATCCATACTAAAAAACCTTCACTATCGTCGGTGTACGTAAACGACAAAAAACTTACAATAACCGCTCTGGCTGGTATGCAAAGAGTAATGTAATATAACTGGTATGTGACACTCTACAGTGACTGTACCTACAGTTTACTGGTGGAACTTTGAGATAGTAAAAAATATGGAAGCAATTTTCAGTAGTTTATTAGTTTATGCTTTACATTATGTACAAAAGTATTTTTTTCTCGAAGCAGGATTTGTAATGTGTAGATGGACTTATGAAAAATCAATAATCAATTAAATTCTAAATACAATATTAGGGTTGACGATTATTATTGAAGAATATTACATACGTATTTTTTGCGTAATTAATAAAATATGGCGATACATTGAGTTGAAATGTTGCATGACGTCACGCTTTTGTACATTTTCTACAAAACTGTGACTTAGCGCGCCCCTATCCCTCAACTTTAATACCTATTATATGATCTATTTCTTGTATAAATTGAAATAAAACATACGTATCTAATATTTTTTAATTATCTGGCTGACGGACTAAATTGAATCCCCGTTTTACCCAGTCGTCATACTAGTTTATTCTCAATAATATAGGTTTATTCATTCATTGATGACAATCGTATCGTATAAGTATAGGTACAAAAGTTATTTCTTGCAACGACCACATAATTAATTACATGTGAAATGCGCTATTGATGGTGTAGTGATGTAGATAAATCACAGGGTAATTGGTTGGATGCCGCTTAGGCCCTTAGGGAGAAGAAGTGACCAAACTCACAGATTGTTGCGAGAATTCTGAGTAGAAAATTAAAATGGACAGTTTTATTGGATACTATAGAAACTCAATTTTAGTTTAGAAAACATGTAATGACGACAACCTTCGAAGAACTTTGTTGCCAAATAAATCGCACGTCGGTATAAATATAACGTCGTGATTAATATAAAATATGTTTTTTTTTTATATATTGTTTCGGTTCTAGATGATGTAGTACTATAATACACAGGCTTGAGCTATACTGATCTGAACATTGTTGTGATTTTGTTTACTATTTATTATAATTACAATAATGGCGTAGTATAATTTGTCTCAATGACAAATAAGGGAATTAGAAAAATTTATAATCATTATTTACTTTACGAAAGTTTTGAAATTTCACAGGCAATTTATTTTCCACTAAATTTTCCATTATGGACTATTTGAACGAATATAATTATATAATTAGATAAGTATATAATTTGCCGACTTTACCTTGCTATGTAAACTTGCTTCAAATGAAATTGACTAAATTTAAAATTCTTTAAAAAAAAACCACGCACTCGTTTTCATCCCGTCAGAGTTTCCCGTTAGAATTTGAGAAAAATCATATACAAATTTCAAACGAATACTGAGAGTGGAAAAAGTGTTATAAAAGCATCCAAGTCCCTTTTAACCGCTATCAGTTGGTCATAGTTATCCCAATTGTGTTGTAATGGCTACTCATTAATTATTAATGTGTCGGATCGAACGAAGCATACATATCACGCCGCCGCCGCCGTTCAGGATAAATAAATAAAAAAAAAAACAATGTAACACCAGATATTTTCGATTCCTTATCATATAGTTGGGTAGGTTGCTACCAAAATGGGAGCAAATGTAACCATAGACTTTATTTATTTGTCAGTTTTGTAGGAATAGCTTCTACCATAATTACTATGAAATGAACAAAAAAAAAAAACAACGAACTATCCAAGATAAATCATAAAAAAATGATAACCAGGAAGAATGTTTTAAATCTTAAGCTTTTATTTTCGAAATTAATAAGTCTTTGTCAATACCACTGATCTTTACTAGATCTTTATTATAAAGATATTTCCGAAACTACAGGACCGATTTTAAAAATTCTCTTACCCACGGGAGAAAGCTGTATCATGCCCTTATGGAATAGGTTATAATTTACGCGGGCGTAGTCGCGTGATGATAACATATAGTTCTCAATAGGGATGACGACTGGGTTAAAAAATGCAAATCTATTTAGTCCATCAGTCAGATAATAGAAAAATATTAGATACGTATTTTTTTTTTATTTCAATTTAACAATAAATAGCTTAGATGAACAATTAATGCCTACATTAAAGTTGAAGTGCGGGGCCTCGCTACGTCACAGTTTAGTAGAAAACGTACCATAACGTGACGTCATGCGAAATTTCAACTCCATGCAACGCCGTAATTTTATGATTACGAAAAAAATACGTGTTTCCTATTTTTTAACACTGTACCTGACGCACAAACAAACAAAAATTAGCCGACATCCCTATTAAAAGATTCATCAGTTTCGGTTCACTCACTATAACAATCAACGGGTCTCTGTCAGCCATTCAAAGTAAATACAATAATAACTAAAATCTTTTAACTATTTATGTCATGTTTCAGATTTTCATATAAACTATTAAAGCAATCTAAATTTTATGAGACAGATAATTCAAATGAAACGTCAATATGCGGACCTAAATTTGTTAATCGGTTAAAATGTTAAAAACTTTCAAAGCAAATTTGTTAAAATTAGATTTTCTTTCAATTCATTACAACAAGACTAACGTTCTGTCTTCGTGAAAAAAATGTATATTTATTATAGACAGAGATAGTTATGTTATTATCATCATTTTCATGTTACAAAAGCGCTTTCAACTAAAACAGTATAAAATTATTGTCATTACCACAAATCACATCATAAGCAGCTCCGAATATCTGTTACTACCCAATTGCCCTAATTTAAATACTTACAAAGATGTATATCTAGTTAATTTTATTATTTCCGGAGTTAAACACGGGATGTTAGGCGTATATCGCCACATCAATGTTGATAATTACATGCAATAACTTGTTACTAGTTCTAACTATGTATACCAGAACATCAGAAAGAAAAAACAAATTCTAAATACATTTTTTTTTGTCATATCTCTCCAGTTGTTTCTTCTTTCGGATTCGCACGGTCTTCATCACAAAATACAGAAAAAAGTTCTGGTGATCTTTTTCTATATATCCCGGTCCATGGCTGTCCTTACCGCTTGCTGTTATTTGGTCCTTGTCACTTGGTTACACCAATGTGTTGGCGAACGGCTTCGTGTTCTTTTGCCTACAGTATTTTTTTAGAACGTCATGGCTTCTTCAATACCCTCCAATCTGCATTGGTCCAGCGTGGAGGGTCATGGCCCATCCTCCTTAACCATCCATAAGGAAGGCCTGAGCTCCTGCAGTGGGGATGTAAAGGGCTGATGATGATGATAGCTTCTTCATATTATATGGCACAGTGTAAATGCAATGTGTATTAAAATATTGCGCTTCATTCGTATAAGATATTCTTCATATAGTATAATTTTGTTACTTTTAAAAGCAAAACATTTCACAAATTACACTCTTATGTCTCATTACTGAGGCATAATCTTGATTGGCTAACTCATCTACACATTTCTTCCTCTGATAATCTGCGAACATTTTGTGGCCAATAAATGAATATCTTTCTAACACTTGTAAAATCACGCAAATACGAATACGTACACGGAAAGTGGCGTGCCGTCGCACAATATTACATTATCTTCTTTTTTATTTCACTGGATAATTTTAGTGATAAGTAGTAAAAATTTCAAGTATCTGGTTGTTGGTTGCTAGATCAAAAGGTACATATTTACTGTAGGTATAATACTGTAGGTAAATACCCATAAAGGTAATTATCAAAATTTCTTATATAACTTGAGTGTAATGTTTCGAAAAAGATAAAGGTACGACACTTGGTGAGGTGACAGAACATTGAACCGACTATAAATGGTGTGAATGTACATCTGTATAAAGGTCTTCAGCGCGACAGAGCGTTCAGTGATGCGATTGAACATTGGTTCTACAATAATAATGATAATATACTTTATATAAAGACAAAACACCTAAAACTACATACGAAACCATGGAGTATTATAATATCAAGCTATAATGTCAAAATAACATGTTTATTGACAGTTTGTGGTGATATCTTTGAAATAACAATGCAGTGTGTATTTAATAAAAATGATATTTTTCCATTGTTTTAGCAGTGTACCCTTTCGGTATCAGTTAAAAATGTAATTTTACCTAAAATTGCTCATCTAATAAAATAAGTGAATCCCAGTTTATATTTACTTACTTATATTTTTATTTTTCTTGTTAAAGTCTTCCTTTTGACTTTGAAATAAAAACGGATCAAGTTTATCAATTTAAATTTACCTTTTATATCTCCCAATAAAATATCGCAACATAACTGCAATTTAAATGTATTGTGGTTGATTTTTAGCATTCAAGCTAATAAAAATAGTAGATGTTATATTTATTTCCTTACAGTTTTATGGCAACAAGTACGGGTACACATATTTTTTCGCTGGGCACATTTTTCCCAATAAGACAGAGCTCACTTACTGTCCACTAAACACTCATTCGCAATTCAAGCATCAAAGCGTATAGGCACAAATTGCCAGACATTTACAACCAAGAACAAAGTCACAACGAAAGCTAATTTCCTCCATTATTTCCGCAAGGCTGGACTCACTTAATTATATCGAGATCCGTCTCTAACACCCGCTCATTGCCGATCTTTTTCAAAGGATCTGGTTATCTGTAATAGGATTGCTCGTAGACTGAGAAGTTGCCCGCATTAGTAACAGCAGGAGGGTTGTTACCGAGTGGCTGAAGAGCTTTGGTGAAATTTAATTTAACGCAGTTTCGCAAAAACGACTTAATACGCAAGAAGTATCTTATAAATAGTTATTATTAAAAATAAACGTTAAATATTCAATGCGGATGTAAGACGTCATTTAAATAACATTAAAAATATATATTCATTCAATTATAACAATCTTGGTGAGTGGGAATATTTGTCTAGGTCAGACAAATTGTGTGACACAATTATACACACGTATCTATAGTCGAGAGAAGTAATTACTTGAGAAAATAGCATAATTTAATCAGATATTTTTAACCAATAGACGAGAATTTGAATGAAACATTAATAGACAATAATAATAGTATTTTTTTATTATTATCAGTTCTTACGTCATTAAAATTCTTGTTTATTTGTTAAAAATATTTAAGTACTGACGTAATTTCTTGTACAAGTAATTACTTCTACTCGATTATAGATCCGGGTGTAAGAGATCATCCGGTTACAATGAGACTTTTGGTTTGCCAAGCCATAATACAATTTTTTTCTTTTATTTTTAGTTCCATATCGTTAGTTGTGTTGTTTTTAATATATATATTAAAAAACAAATATATATATATATATTGTTTATTTATAGTATTAAAAACATAGATAAAATATTTTTTTCGTCTGTTGTGGCAACTCACTTACACATTGATCGAAATACGCTCATTGCCAGCGAAAGCAAAAAGTCATCGAGATATTTAATAATCTAATTAAGGTCTTTGATAGCTCAAGTGAAAGAGCTGTCATTCGGTAAGTTTATTTAGAGGTGCCTGGAATATTTGATTTTACAAAGTATTTTTCAATAAAATATTTATTTTCCTCATTTTGCCACATGGAAATGTCTCACCGTTTCCACATAGAGAATAGAATGGCCACCGGCCGGCTATTCATGATCACTATCAAGTGCTAAGCAGCTGAAGAGTGTAAACAAATTGATATTCATCCGCTTCGTTTGCTATCTTAATCGGCTCAACGAACTGTGTTAAGATATAAGTACTTTGTATAACTCAAGATAATTGGATAATCGTCTCAGTAAATTCCTTCATACTTTCGAAACGGCAGAAACGTCTTGTATAAGTTACATGATGAGATTAAGTATGTAATTGTTACAAATGTTGGTTTCTTAATCAGAAGATTCCAACTAGTTTTCTACAAAGAAATAGGGTCTAAACTGCTTCATATTAAAAAGGGACATGTCACAGTCAAAACGTAAATTTAGATAAATTTATATCGAGAAAAATATAATATATTATTAATATCATGTAATAACATTTATAGCCTATAGCATCCACATTTGATTATGCTTCCTGTAGTTATAAAAATTTTCATGATCAGATTAGTATTTCCGAAGATTATCCTCTACAACGTTAGAAACTTTATTTCTTAATTTTATAAGTATTTCTGCCGACCTTTTTAGTTTATTTTACTTTTTAATATTTTCAATCAAAACAAAAAAATGTATTGTCATCAATAGATTTACGGTGTCTCCATGATCTCTTATATTCTTGTTATTATTAATTTTCATAAACAACCCATTTCTACTTTGCTCTCCGCTTCAAGTATAGATGAAGTTGTAAACCACCATTATAAACGTGTTTTGTTCTAAAACAGAACACCATGCTGGACTGCAGTTTGTTGTGGTTCCAAGGTTTATATCTGCTTGTGCACGTACATTTTACTTGCGGGAAAAGACATCCTCATGTGTGTGGAATTCGCTAAATATCGTAGTTACAATAATTGCAATGGACTTCCGTAAGGCTGTTACTTTAATTAACAGACTCAATTAATGGATATGTATTCTTTTAAAGCATAGAATACTTTTGTTTCTCTAGCTAGAACAGGTTCTCTACTATAAATTGCAGCTTGAACTTAATAAAATTAACAGGAATAAATTTAGTACTCAATTACTTCCTTCTCGTAACATTTTTTTAATACATTTTGACTCGTGTTAGATAATAAAAGGAGGTGAATTCAAAATTCGATTGAATATTAAGAGTATTTTTATATTCATAATGAAAATGCTTAACAAATATTTTGTCTCTGGCACTCTGAGTTGGGATTCGAACCCATGACCTCTCGCAATCGGGTCGAATGCAAAATTTATAAAATATAATATTCTTTTCTATGTTTGTTCTTAATATAAATTATTTGAACGATGATAATTTTTGCGTAAATAAGTATATGATGTTTTTTTTTATTTGAAAAAGTCGATGTGCTTGTTGCAATATTTGTAATGAGGTTTGGACCACTAATTTTCATTTGTAAGCCGGAAAAAATTACTAGTTCATACCTCTTTTATAATAAAAAATAGTGAAATAACGTTACTTTTGTTTAAAGTATTAAAAAGTTTTATTTTCTATTTTATTACCTTGTAAAATCAGTATTATGACTATTATGTCAATTAATAAAGTTGAGGGTATTAATTTAAATATATAATAGCTACACTACTAAGCACTCGAGTTGTACTGGGAGTCTAGTAACTTGTTTAACTCATGAATGTCTCTGTGTCTTTTATCTGTCTTATTAGATTGTCTCTAGACTACACGCGTGCTTACTGTTGCGTCAATCGTAATACAATTAGTGCCTACTTGGGATAAGGTATAACAACACATTTTGTGCTAATTTACTCCATTAAAATATATATTCCTGCTAAGCTTAGTTTAAAATCATTCTTATTTATTATGGATTTTAGGGATTAGGTACTAATTAGAGTCTAGACATAACATATAACAAGATTTAACTTGGTACTAGAAGGTTATATTTTATAGAATTTACAATACTTTAAATAGAAATTTTCTAGATGGGCAACAGATAATAATAACATACTTACACAACAAATACAACCATGTTTTTAATCAAATTATTAATACCAACAAATGATAATTTTGAAGTAAGAGAAATCCAAACGACGATAACGATTTTATTTTATTTTTGGTGCAAACACCTTGAGCTTCTTATTACAAAATCAGTAATGTTATGTAGGACCAGTACATTTAACAACCAGATATTCAAAGTTCCGTTTCATGAAACTAGCATTTAAAAATGTGTGCTTATTATTTGGCGCCCAACGTGTTACTTACAGCATATGCAAAGTACACTTATTACATGACCACAAGATAATTACGGGAAAAAAATGCTCTTTAATTTTGCCTTTAACACATCGCGAATGACCGGTTCCGAGAGATACGATGCAACTGTTTCTGATTATTGATCAACGTCACGATATGTTCAGAAAAAAAAACTCACGCAATTGGGTGCAACTGTAATTTTGAGATAGCTTTATAACAGTGGTAAATAGTAATTTGGGTTCTTTGAAATTAAAACTACTACCTACGAGTGCTATGACAAACGAGATCCCGCCATATGTATTGTGTGTTCATCGTGAAGAATATGAAATATTTTCTAGTATTTCATATTAACTGATGACATCAAATGAGGCTTATTAGTATTTCGTAAATTTGTAATGCCAACTTAAGTGTGATAGATTTCCTTTTAACTTCGTTATAGATAAGTACTACTGACGTAACGTTTGAATTTGAAACATTGACCGTTTGCTTAATAGAGGGGGTACACTGGACTCTTGCAAAAATTAGCTCTTTAAAGCTTGATAAGTCACAAACCATTTACTAAATTGAAAAACGGCCTTTCCATACCCTCTACGTTCTTAAAATTCAACGTCGACCCATACTATGGGAAAGACGAAAAAAAAATTCATCCCAACTTTACATTTGGAGGAGGTAACCTAAAAATGTTTTTTCAAAGTTTTACTTTACCCCTTTTTCGGCGTAATTAACGTGCATATACATGATAACGTATACATGACATATAACATATACATGACAAATAACAATTTTCTAGTGCCAATAGTTTTAGAGCTAAACCGCGGCCTGACGGACGGATGGAAGAACAGACGGATATGAAGAAACAATAAGAATTCCTTACATACCACGAAACCCTAAAAACCTACTTACAGTAAAAGGGTTAGGTTCTTTGAGGTTCCGTTTAATTTGAAGTGTTGCATCATTAGTAAGTTATATATTTCATCCTGGGCTCTTTCGTAAGGGTCAACCTTGAAAACAATGGTATCTTATTCTGAAACGAAACGCCGGCCATCGATCTCAGGTGAAATATGACTGCTGCCCCAGTGGCAACCTTGATAGCACCTCTCCTCATGATGAAGTACTGAGATCCTATCTACAACTCAAATTAGAGGGCTGCCACTAAACATAAGTATAGTATAATGTGTAGAGGAGAGTAACTAAATATTTATGTAACAGTAGCAGTATGTGTTTTTAGAAATAAATGACTTTAATTAACACTCAATTCTATATGACGAAGATACTAATAATAATTAGTAAAATTTTTAAATATCATCTTAAAACCTTGTAGATTATCTTGTCACAATAAGGTTTGACGAAACCGCTTAAAAGTCCTTTGATTTCGAAAACCAATTTTTACATACTTTCTTACTGGAGAATAATTCAAAAGATTTCCCGCCAATGCATTCTTACTTCTTACGCAATGCTGTCATTCTACACAGGTACCGTATCGTAGTGATTTTCAATATAAACATTCACGTTCTTATGAGACAGTTATTATAAGTAGTATTTTTATGAGTAGGTTATTTACTCATATGATTTTTTTCTTTAGACTTCTTGGTTATAAAAAATAAACAAATATCCTCTCTTTCGCATAAAAAACAATTTGTACCGTTTTGTTATGCTATATTGGCGAAGCTTGTGAGCAAATATTATTTATTTTGTCTCTTCATTCCTAATAACTACTATAATAAAATAGAACTAAACAATTCAAGTATTATTATTATTAAAATCAAATTAATTTAATATATACCAGTATATAATAAACTCAGGCATGTGTTTATCAAAAATTATGGTTTGTGACAGCCCTAACGATGATTGAATCCCTAAGGATATCTACTGAAGATAAGACTAATAGGTATTAGTGTCAAAATATTTCATTTTAACTGTAACGACAATCTAATTGACGTTACCATAGAGTTCAGAACTTTATCATCATCAAATGTAATTTATCATTAAGAATCGAAAACTAAAGGCATATCGTGAACTTTCCAAAGTTCAAATCATTTTCGACGGTTATTACTTTTCCAGAGATATATTCGATTCCTAATTAACTCACTTGTGGCTTATACCTTGAATCCATTAGAAAACATAATAATAGACATTTAAAAGACTGCCTTTAAGCAATAAAAACCCACATTTACCGATTATCGGTTATTAACTTTTAAATGTGTACTTAGGGCGTATTTCGCGGGCCATAATCTTAACTGCGCGCCCCAGGAGGAGGTACCGACGAATTTAAAAAGTCTAATGATCGGTATAAATTACGTTGTTGCTATCACAAGATCTGGGCCTGTGGAGAGTCCACCGGGGATGGTAAGCGACGATGTTCCCAAAGTTTGGACAAAATTTTGTTTTAAATTTTTATTCTGGTACAAGAGCGAAATAGCAATAAAATGCTGTTTTTTTAAATGGATGTTTGTGCACTACAAGTATTGTAGACTTAAAAATTTACGTACGGCTATTGATCAATGTTGTTAATAAAATGTAGTAGATTGATTATTTTTTTATAGAAAAGCTTTGATTAAGAAATACATTTAACATCCCTAAATTCCTACAGTGCGGGTCCAGTTAGTAGTTTAACATAATTTCTGTGCAACCGGTTCAAAAGCAATTAATTATGATCACTTTCTTTTGTAACGCAATGAGCGAGTAGTATAAAAAAGTTTTACAACCAATCGTATTATCATTTACGATCACATAAGTAGAAGTCGTTAGGAAAGTTTGAGAGTATCTGTACAGAGAAATATCGAAGCTATTCAAAGAATTAATGCCTAACAGAAGGAATGTTAATTCGGTCGTTAGATTCTCTCTGATCATTGTTTGATTGTTCCAGTCTTTCTTTTAAGGATAAAATATATGTACATGTCATGTTTTAAGAAAACTGGAAGTTTAGTTTTTATAAACCATAAACCTTTACATGTCAACTGTATAGAACAGAATATTCTAAAAAGACTATTAATTCACAAGTGCACACAAAATAATTCTAACTTGACTTTTTTATGATACATCTTTATATTTTTTTTGTTACAGAGGCATACAGCACAATAACTGAACCCGATGCTTTGATTGTCGGCCATTTTTCAAATTATCGTAATCCCCGTTTCGTCGGCCTCTGTAATCTGTGCCCTGTGTTTTATTTGTTTTGTTTTATTTGTTTACGCTTCCATAATGAACAACCAGTAATGTCGGACTCACGGCTCTCAGATTTATAACATGTCTTTGATAAATAATTGTGTTGCTGCGGAGGAAATACACGGAGAATGACAAATGACTAACGCACCTCTTTTAGCCTACTTCATAGAAATAAGCTTTTTATTTCGGATGATTTTTGGGGTTATGCGTCTCATGATTATAATTAAAAATAATCATGAGACGCATAACCCCAAAAAATTCCGGTTGCCTATCTTTCCCTATTGGTTTTTCCGATCGTCTATCAGTCACTGCTGATATTCTACTGGATTGATTGATGTTAAAATTTAATACACATACGTAAGTCGGTGACATAAAGATGGCAGTGTAACCTAAGTAACTGTTTTTTTTAAGGTGGAAGCCTTTTTTGGAAGTAGAATGTTTCGCAATCTATATTGTGTGAAATATTTTGTAAAAGGACTATCATCTTGCATCTCTGAAACTATTGGGCCTAAAAGTTCGATTATAACAACAAGCTCATTAACACCATTATTAGCATTATTGTTGGGATACAAACCTTCCCCATAGTCATAACACCGTGCGAATTTATGGTGTTAACAACCTCGGATCCAACTTGAAGTATCTTCTTTACTTCTGAAGCACAGATAAGTTTGAATTGCAAAATTTTGATGATGAAGATGAAAACTTTTTAATTTATACTTTTTAATCGTCTATAAAACAACTTTAAAAAGAATATATGTAAAGCCTACTTATACTTTATAAAATAACGTCACGAACTCAGAGAGTTAATATCAAGTTTATTGTATAAAAAAAAGAATTACTTCGTACCATATAATGTAACGAAAAGGATTTCCAATTCAATTTTTCTGCTCCGAACCGTTTACTTGGATCCGATAACGAAATATTGAATGCCTACACAACCCTGTAGTTAGCGGGGGCCTCTCGATGAAATATGGTTATAATGAGTTCCTTAAACAAGGTTTTTCACTCGACTTCGACTGTGATATGATGCCCGTTTAATGGCACCGACAATTGATGGCGTCAGACAGTAACAAGATGGCCGACTTTGTTGTAAGACGCTCGTCTATATTTGGCCACACAAGTCGGTAATTTTAATCTAATTAGGAATAAAAACATTCCTGTAACCTAATACCAATTTGATTTTTTTTTTAATTTATTTGAGTTTGTTACAGTGTAGTTCTTGTTGGATATTTATTCTAGGCATGGCAGGTGCCCGCATAACGAAGTTTGTTTGGAGAAACTTGGTTTGCTCGTTTTTTTCTATTTAATTTGTTTCAAAGATGGCGAAAATGTAATCTTGAATAATGATTACATTTTAAGTGAAATTGTAGATTAATTGATAAATGATTTAGAGTAAGATAATATTTTAACTATTGTCTTACT
Source organism: Diatraea saccharalis (assembly GCA_918026875.4). NCBI lineage: Eukaryota > Metazoa > Arthropoda > Insecta > Lepidoptera > Crambidae > Diatraea > Diatraea saccharalis. The sequence goes on along the minus strand of OU893333.1, from coordinate 19,062,608 downwards.
CTAAATTGTGTGTTAGCATCATCATCATTAATTAAAACCCCACTGCTGGAGCTCTCCCCATAAAATAAATCACATACATAGTTTTACTCACCACGAGAGCATAATCCGGATTGATGGGCGACTACAGATGCAGCCAGCATTGCAGATAGTAGTTTTTTGGTCACCCATCCAACGGCTGACCTTTGTAAAAGTTGCCTAACTTCAGCAATTGTAGACAAAGCGCTCTAAACGATACGCTATCGAGCTGTATGACACACTCTTAATAAGAATAAGAACTCAGATGTCGACAACTAAGCCCGTATGTCCGACCAAAATTAAAGTCGTTGGGTACTTTACCGACAAAAGCTACTAAGTACTAATAATAAATAATCAAAACGACAATGGGCTGTCCTTTAATTTTTTTTAATATCTGTTTTAGGCCCGTTACTGGCCTTCTATAGCCTACAAAAACTCTATTACCAAGAAAAACTAAAAGATACTACTCCGACCACAATTACCACAGTACATAATTGAAGTAACGACTCGCCCTGTGAGTTAATGATCTCGGGGACTGGGCATCTGGATTCACATAACCTTAGGCCCGACGCACACGTATCACTTAAGTTCTTTTTATTTTTATAATATCATTGGATATATAAAAAAGATAGGTAATATTAATTCGTGTCTTTGTGGTAAAAATTACAATATTATGAAAACGTTTAAAGGTATGTAATCTCTTCACATCACATTACAATCACAACCTTTTGAAATCCGTGCGACTGTTACTTGTTAACCAAATATTATATCAGTGTAAATATATAATTTTATTCGTCTTTAGTTACTTAGTAAACGAGTTCAGATGTATGCAACCGAATATTATTTATATTTTTAGTAGTCGATATTTTTATTTTTTATTTTCCTTTTTTTTATTGTATACGACTAATCTCTATTCTATGGTTTGTCCAATATAATAAATCTGCACGCAGCGTGTCGACGTCCCTTAATGTCACTTTTTGCTTAAGTGCGAATAAACATGTAGTTTTACTAACTGCATCATTTGTAGTTAAAGTTCTTCTTGGTTATGTGAGAATTTCTATTAATGGATAAAAATACTGGAAAGACCAGTTATGTAATACAAGCAAAATGTTAATATGAAAATTAATGTGACATTTGATGCTTGTGTAGAGCCATTCCTGTTATATTATATAATGTAGATAAAACCTTTTTCTATAATAATCAGACACTGGCATTATTTCGTATACCTTTTTTGAATTAATATTTTATACACTGTTTATTGTTTTTATGTCACTCTCTTCTTTATTCTCGTCTGACTTTTATGTATTTACAACGTGCAATATATTAAATACTCCAATCCACTGTGACTCTTAATTTCTACATTTTAAGATATAAGCAAATTATTAAAGCTGTTGTATTATATGACATAATTTTACGTATCCTATACAAAATCATGCCATCAGATCGAAAGAGAATTTTAGTAAAATAGAAGTATTAAATATAAGAGTAGATGGCGTAGTGTAAAATTGCTTATCTACACTAATATTAAGAAGAACGGATTTTTTTAAATGAACGAACTTAAAAACTGTTTTCTTACCGCGGTGGCACAAGGGTGCGACTACCTAATTCTCTAGCCTTTGTTCTAGCCATAGTATATGTTATGATGATACTTCGTTTTATGTTTCTACTTTTACATGTATTTTGGTGGATTAATTTGGGTTAAATTATTATGTTGGTAATATTGCTATCAAATCCATAATCACCATACTCTATTGCTCGTTCGTCGTTATTGAAATACATGTCAAAGTAATAAAATCTAACGAAATGTGTAAAGAGTTAGGCGTTTGTACTCTAGGTCTTCCCAATCATACATAGCAAGAACTGGCAGATGCAGCGGATCACATAAAGCCATATTCCAGTTTAAAATGATACAAGTAAAACATAGAATTGTAGTTCCAGCTAGCTGAGTAGAGTAATAGTTTTGAGATTATGATCTAAGTATTTTAAAGTGACTGAATTAAGTAAAAAGTATTAACTGTTCCAGACTTTTTAGAATTCTTCTCTTGGAATAAGCTTATATTAATTTATTCCAGGAATCTCTGTCTTATTAAGTTTAATAATGTATATTAAATAGAATGTTACTCAAATTATAATATTAATTTCATCGATAATTGCCTCGAAACAAATTATCTAACACCAAATTCAAATGTTTTAATATAAAACCGCTATTATGATTCTTGGAATGTTATACAAAAGTTTTATATAGGGCTTGTTGCTCTTACTTTTTTTCCTTCTTTAATGTAATTTAAATTTAATCTGGAATTTAGACATACCTAAGTGTGTACCAGATGGTTAGTAATCATTGTTCTGCCACTGTGTGTAGAAATCTGTTATTGGTAATTTCTCCTTCTACCGTCATGCTATACATATATATGTCGCAGTAAGATAGATAAAGCCGTAATATAGTTATAATCCTAGGGATATAATTATATACCGTAACATAGTTATACGGAAGCGATTCATTACTATCTCACTAGGAATATATTTATAAAGCGGTCCAAGTTTAGTGATATACTTATATTACTAGATTAAGTTCAGTATTATAAATATATTACTTGATTAAGCTTAGTGTAATTTTTATTTTTATTTTATTTATTTATTTAATTAGGACAACTTACAAAACATACACAAGGTAACATTTAGTACTAGAGATAGTGGCTCAAGCAAGCGTGTTGTTTTAATTACAAGCTGCCACGACATGCGTTTAATAAATTAAATTTGGGAAATAAACTTATGTGCAAATTACAAGCTATTTTACAAGAACTAAAAATGCAAAATATATTAAATTAGCTTATAGTTACCAATAACCTAGGTATCACAATAATTATAACATTACAACAACTTCAACAACTCACTTTTAAATTTAGGAAGGTTCAGTTTATAAAGGTCAAAATCACCTTTTTTTTTGACAAACTGTTGTAGGCATAAGGAATTCTTACAAATGGTGAGTTCAGGCCCAGATTGCTTCGAGAAGCCTTAAGAGAAAAAAGGGAGTATTTAGTTCTACGCGGGAGTTTTATAGGTATATTAAAAGACAAATTCCCCAGTAGGTCAGGACAGTCAATTTGTCCTCTCACAATTTTGTAAAGAAACATTTGATCAATAATCCGCCTTCGTTGTTTTAAAGGACTCATGTTGAAATGCTTTAGCCTATCAGTGTATGAGCGGAACCGTTTAGCTTTTTTAGCTTGGTATGCCAAATGATACATAAAACGCTTCTGCACCTTCTCTAATGTATTAGAGTGAATTTCATAAAAAGGAGACCACACTACGCTACAATATTCTAGACCGGATCGCACTAAACTGTTAAAGACGCAAATTTTTGATGATTCTTGTTTGAAATCTTTGCAGTTCCTGATTATAAATCCAAGACATTTGAAGCCCTTATTTGTAATATGATTAATGTGCTTGTTAAATTTGAGCTCACAATCCATGGTGACACCCAAATCTTTAACAGTTTTAACCGATGTTATAATCTTGTTTTGTAGTATGTAGTTGTTAAGAGCTGGTCTTTTACTTTTAGAGAAATGCATATAGTAGCATTTATCAATGTTCAGGGACAATTTATTGCTAACACACCACTCCTCTAGCCTATTCAAGTCATCCTGCAGGAGAACAGCATCTGCGCCTGAGTTGATAGGCCTTGCGAGTTTGCAATCATCCGCATAGAGGTAGACAGAAGAGTTATGAAAACAAGATTTAATGTCATTGATAAAGATATTAAAAAATATAGGTCCTATATGCGATCCTTGCGGCACCCCGGATGATACTAGGAAGGGATTGGATCTATATCCACTCATAACTACAGTAGAAGTGCGATTTCTCAAGTATGAGGAGCACCAATTTAGTAGGCTACCTCCGATTCCAAACGCTGACAGCTTTTCCACCAGGATGTCGTGGTCAACTTTGTCAAACGCTTTAGAGAAATCTGTATAAATTACATCAACAGGTAAGCGTTTGTCAAGACAGGATACCAAGTCGGGGGGATGAAGTTACTCGCGTCCGCAGGAGTTTGCCTTTTATTACCCTGCACGTGTCCCCCGGGTGGCGCCAAACGAGTAACAGAAGAGGGGCCCGGCTGGCGTCTCGGACATACTCCGAGTAGCGGCAGTCGGGCATGGAAGGGTGGTTTCGGCCTACTATAGGCCGTCGTTGGCCCTTCATGGGTCGTCGTGTGGGGTGTGTTGGGGGTTCCGTACCCTGGCACTTTTGTTGTGTGGGCTCCGGGCTGGCGCCCCGATGGTAAGTCGGGAAGCGGCAGCGCGGTTCGGGCTGGGCGGGCGTCCTGGGCATCCCGGGTAGCGGCCGCGCCAGCGAGGGCGGTGGGCCTGACGTGTCACGGTGGCGTGAGCGACGGGTGCTGTTTTGATCAGCAACCACCGGCCGACCCCGTTATTTCGCAAGCGCGGAGCCGGGGTGGGGCTGCCCTTTACTGGGTGTCCTCAAGTGGAGACAACCACAATAAAAAACAACCAGCCCAAGCTGGACGTGGGCGAGGGGTTTGTGGCCGGCGGTTTCTAGCCGGTCGCGACACGTCCTCTGGAGGTGGGGAACGGGCGACCCCCACCTTCACAACCCTAGCCTTACACAGACAAGGCGGCTCTGTCTGTGCAGACCGATATACCGATCCTTACTCGTGGGACTCAAAATGGATTTGTCTAATACTCATAAAAACCCCTCTTTTGATGTCAGTGGGCCGAGCTCGGGCGGAAGCGAGCGGAGTGCGGAGATGGACTCCCCGAACCGAGGGGATGGGCCTGGCGCGGGCGGAAGTGCGCGGAGTGTGGACAAAGGCCCTTTTCAGGGCCAAGGCCCGGTGAGCTCATTGCTGAGCAAACTGGGTTTAGCTAAAGACCCTTCTAAGGGTCAGCGCAGTGCAGGACGTGGCAGTGTTGGTAGGGGCAAAAACCCCCTGCCTGTAGTTGGTCAAGTTTCCGGGAGTACATCCGAAAGTTCGAGAGCTGATCACTCTCGCTCTCACTCCAGGGATCCTTCTGTTGAGACAGACAAGCTGAATGAATCGGTGAATGATAGAAGTAGACGGCGTTCCTCTTCTGTCATTACACCAACTGAGGACAGAATGAGTACCAAAGAACGAACTCGATCTCGCTCTCGCTCACCTAATGTGAGCAACAGAGTCATGACACGCTCTCAAACCAGGACATTGTCGGTCACTAATTCGTCTGTAGTGACAAATCCGGAAGTGAAAGAGGCTGGTCCATCACCATCATTGTCGCTGGTAGACTTAGTGGAACAGACTGAAAAAGGGAGCGTTCCCACTCCCTCTCTCGACGGGACAGTGAGCAGTACAGCAAGCTCACTTGAAAATGCTAAGGCTAAGGCTAAGAATGAGGGGCCAGTACACATTACATTCCCAAACCAAGGTGTAAGTGGAAGTCCTGCGACCCCACTTAGTAAGGGAGTTTCAACAACTTCTCTGGATAAGGACACATCGTCGGTTCTGCTGCCTAAGGACCCTCACTCCCAGCTTACGGGCTCGAACCTGTCACTGGGCAAGCGGGCTCGCAGCGAATCGGAATCGAGTGGAGATAGTGGTGGTAGCAATATCACCCTCACGGAGCATGCGAGTAAAAGGCTTGCAGTGGCGGGCTCTCCGGTGCCGATACCGGATGACTGCAATTCGCTGCATAGTTCGGATATAGAGGAACCTAACTCCTTCTTCCGTAGACCTTCTCCTTCCCCTCAGCGCACAAAAAAGACCCTGGCAGAACACCATGCTGGAGTGTCTGCAGCCAAAAGGAAGGGTAGGAAGAACTCAGACGACGACTTCGACTATGATGAGGATATTGAAAGTGACGACGAAGTGCTCCCCATTACAGAGATGGTGTCTGATCAACCAGACGAATCCTCTGTCATTGAGGTTCATAATAAGGCCATGGGCTTTCTGGATTCAATTGAGGAGCATTGCGCTAAGTCAAAGAACCTCAAGGGCACTACTAGGAAAGCCCTCAACCATGGTACGGCAGAGTTACGCAAACTCCTCACGAAGAATCTCACGGTTTCGGCGGAAGAGGAGATAAGACATCTCAAGGCAGAAAACATGCGTCTAGGGAGAGAGCTCGAACTCATTAGGCTGGAGATATCAGGCCTGAAGAGAGAAAGAGCGGAACGTGACGTTGCCATTAATCAGGAGGGAAAATCGAGAAGACAGCGTAAGAAAGCGTCTTCGAACATTGCCGTGATTGATGAGAGCGCTGACAACTCAAGCCTCCCTAAAGAGGCACTCGGCTCAATCTTAGAGACCTTAGGGGACATGATTGATGAACGTCTCAACGAACACTTCAAGGGACTGGAAAGTAGGCTTATTGTGCCGAACCCTCTCCGTCCTCCTCTTGCCTCAGACTCCCAGCTGAGGAAAGTTACTAGAGAGTTCATGCGACCCTCTTCGAAGGGTAATACGTCGACCAAAGAGGCATCGACTCAGAATGCGTCCACTACTGCCAAGCCTCAGTCTCAGCGGGCAAAGCAGACACAAGAGGGTAAAGAAAAAGCGAAGGGTAAACAAACTCAACAGAGTGCTCAACAGAGTGCATTGTTAGAGGCACCCCTCGCTGCCTCTAACAATAACAAGAGGAAAAGGAAGAAATCAAAGGGGAAACAGGCTACATCTGCACCTGTTTCTACCCCTCGTCCTCCTCCCCCTCCTCCTTCGACACATACGGAACCGGCACTACCACAGTCCCGCACTCTGACGGAGGAATGGACAACGGTGGTTAAGAGAGGATATAGGAGAAAAGCTGCCAAGGCTGCTAGAGGAGCTAATCCCCCCCCTCTTCCCCCTCCCCAAAAGGCCTCCTCTAATGAAAAGCCAAAGAAGAAGAAGAGGATTAAAACTCCTAACACATCGGCACTAATAATTGATATCGGAGCCGAGAATGCCGAAAATGGCGTCACATACGCCAATGCAATTGCCAAGGCCAAAAAAGAGATAAATCTCAAGGACCTTGGCATTGATCCGATAAGCCTACGTCTGCGCCACACAGCCACAGGGGCGAGGAAGTTTGAGCTCCCAAACTCAGTGGGAGAGGATAAAGTGGAGCTCCTTAAGTCCCACCTTACTACCGTCCTTAATGGTGTTGCAAAAGTCTCCAGGCCGGTTAAAACAGCGGATATCCGCATAACCGACCTGGATGACTCGGTGGTCCCTGAGGAGGTCATGGAGGCCATTGCTAAGCAAGGGGGGTGCAAACTGGAGAATGTCAAAACAGGCATACTAGGCAAAGGTCCAGGTGGCTTATCTTCGATCATAGCCCACTGCCCTGTAGCTTCGGCTAAAGCTCTAGCAGCGTCAGGTCGACTCCTTGTTGGGTGGAGTTGTGCCCGTGTGCAAATCTTGGAACCTCAACCGATGAGATGTTTCAAATGCATGCACACGGGACACACTAGGCAGATGTGCCCCAAAGATGCAGATAGGCGTGATATCTGTTTTAGGTGCGGGAATCCTGGGCACAAGCGTGCTTCGTGCAATGCTCCTCCCAGATGTGTTGTTTGCGAAGAGGCTGGTCGAAATAACAAGCACATAATGGGAGGTAAAAGCTGTACAGCGCCCAGGATACGCCCTAAGCCCTCCCCTGGAAGCAGAAATGCTAATTTGACGGCAAGGTCGGAATCGGCCATGGAAGTTGTCCCTAATTCTATCGATGCTCAGAGTACCAATTAACGTGCTCCAAAGTAACATTAACCACTGTGCTGGCGCTCAGGATCTCCTCCTACAGAGCGCCGCCAGGGTTAAAGCGGACATGGTGGTGGTGTCCGAGCCATATTATATCCCGCAATCCAATCGATGGATTGCAGACCTAAATGACTCTGTCGCCATTGTGATCCCCTCCACAGCTGCCTTCTCACCTCCCCTTATGCTTAGGGAAAGGGGGTCGGGTTACATAGCAGTGTCGTGGGGGGGTATCACCATCTTTGGGGTATACTTTTCTCCAACCCGCCCCTTTTCTGAGTATGAAGAGTGGGTTGGTCGTTTAAGTGCTGCAGTGGGTCGATTGTCTTCCAATCTCACGCTGGTTCTGGGGGACTTCAACGCCAAGCACACGGCTTGGGGTTCCCCCAGAAACTCTCAAGAGGGAGACGTTATATATAATTGGGCTTCGACTGCTGGGTTGGAGATTGTTAACAGGGGACGCGAGCTCACATGTGTGAGGAGATACCTCGGACGCACTGTGGGCTCAATAGTTGATCTCACTTTCGCGTCCCCTGCACTGGCCCAAAGAATCGAGGGTTGGCGGGTACTGACGGAGGAGGAGTCCCTGTCTGACCATAGGTATATCAGATTCATGATCTCTCCTCCGTCAGTAAATGCTCAATCGTTTGTCCCGGGTGAGGGTCATCATTTTCCACGATGGGCCCTTGCCAAAATGGACATCATAAGGGCGGAAGAGGCCTCTATAGTTCAGGCCTGGATATTGGAGACCTTGGAAGAAACCACCGATGTCGATATTTCAGCGGAGCGGGTCAGAAACTCCTTGTCTGAAATATGCGACACCTCCATGCCTCGCTCGGCCGGCCCAGTCCATCGCACACAAGTGTACTGGTGGTCGGCCGAGCTTGAGGGTCTTAGACAAGAAAGCATGAGAAAACGTCGTGCTCTTCTACGCTCCAGACGCAGGAGGGGGCGAGATATGATAACAGAGGAATCCTTGAAGAGAAACTATACAGAGGCAAAAAAGTCTCTCAAGGATGCCATCTGTCGAGCAAAATCGACTGCATGGGAGGAGTTCCTGGGGGACCTAAACCGAGATCCGTGGGGTCGTCCATACAAACTTGTACGGAACCGGATGAAACAACACCCTCCCGCCACGGATCAAATGGACCAGGAACTCCTGAATAGGGTCATCTCAACCCTATTCCCCGAGACTACTCCACAAGTCCCCCCTCTACTCCCAAGGCCTCTGGTGAGTATTATAGGCGATCCCTCCCCGGTCACGGACGGGGAGATGGAGGATGCAGTAGAGCGCCTTCGCCTAAAGAAGAAGGCCCCTGGACCAGACGGAGTCCCCGGCAAAATTCTCCGCCTCTCCCTAAAGCACCTGGGTCCACACATAAGATCCTTAATGGATAACTGCCTGCAACAAGGGCGGTTTCCCAGGTGTTGGAAGAGGGGCAGGCTTGTCCTGCTGAGAAAAGACAATAAGCCGGCGGACTCCCCAACAGGATATCGACCTGTTGTCTTGCTGGACGAGGTCTGCAAAACATTCGAGAGAATCATTGCAGACCGAATCGTCCAGCACTTGGAGACTATTGGACCTGATCTGTCCAGCCGACAGTTTGGTTTTCGTCGACACCACTCGACCATCGATGCAATATTAAAACTGCGGGAGGAGTGCGATTTTGCCACTGAGAGGGGAGAGAAGTTAATAGCTGTGTCTCTCGACATAAAAAATGCTTTTAATTCTCTCCCCTTTCAGTTTATCGAGGACGCCCTAAGGTTCCATGAAGTGCCTGAATACCTCAGTAGGGTGGTTCATGACTACCTTCGAGAGAGAGAGGTGCTGTATTTAGACAGCTCTGGACGGGTCAACTCTCGACGTATGGCTTGTGGTGTTCCACAAGGGTCGGTCCTCGGACCGCTCTTGTGGAATCTGGGTTACAACTGGGTGCTCCGCGGCTCGCTTCTCCCCAAAATGAGTGTAGTCTGTTATGCAGACGACACTCTGGTCACAGCAAGGGGACACACGTACAGAGCCGCGAAGCGCCTAGCCGAAATCGGTACTGAGCTCATAATAGAGCGTATTCAAAGGCTAGGGCTTAATGTGGCCGTGGACAAGACGGAGGCCATCTTGTTCCACGGCCCAAGGGAAAGGCTGCCTACAGGCGCACACCTGAGGGTAAACGGAGTGGGGATCCGTATAAATCCCCACATCAAATACTTGGGCCTCTGGCTGGACAGCAGATGGAGCTTTACACACCATTTCAGCCAGATGGCCCCAAAACTGGAGAAGACGGCGGTCTCCCTAGGCAGGCTCCTGCCCAACATAGGAGGACCGAACGTGGTGTGTCGCCGCCTGTTTGCCGGAGTCGTTAGGAGCATGGCTCTATACGGTGCTCCAGTCTGGGTCGATTCCCTCACTGCCCACAACAAGGCATTGTTGAGAAGACCCCAGCGCACCGTAGCGAATAGAGCCATTCGAGCCTATCGTACAGTTTCCGGTGGTGCGGCCTGTGCACTGGCCGGTATGCCTCCGTGGGAGCGTGAAGCCAAGCTTCTCACGGAGGTCTACAAGGCTAGAAAGGAGTCTCTCGCTCGAGGCGATCGTTTGGCTCCGATTGAGATGGTCGCAGTGCGCAGACAATTTGAGGAGACTCTCATGATGGAGTGGTCCCGGTCACTCGAGTCTCCTCCCGCCGGAGTCCGCACCCTGTCCGCCATCCAACCAGTCCTTCAAAACTGGAAGGAAAGGCGACATGGGCAACTCACCTATCGATTGGTGCAGATTCTCACAGGTCATGGCTGCTTTGCCAGATACCTGCACCAAATAGGTAGAGAGGACGCGCCACTATGCCATCACTGCGGTGCTGGTGAGGACACTGCGCAGCACACCCTTGAGGTGTGCAGTGCTTGGTCCTCCCAGCGGTACGCACTGACGCTGGTGGTAGGCCAGGACCTGTCTCTCCCCAACGTAGTTCGGTCTATGTTGGGCAGCCGCAGGTCCTGGGAGGCGGTCTCCTCCTTCTGCGAGACCGTGATGTCGCAGAAGGAGGACGCGGAGAGAGCACGCGAGCTGGCAGCCCTCGCTGGCTCTCGCCGCAGTCGTAGGACAGGGGGCAGAAGACGTCGCTATGCGCGCCTGCCTCCGTCTTGAGGTCTGACTCCCTAACCCTGGGTTCTTCGTTCAGTCTGGTCTGCGTACTCTGTCCTGGGCAGGTTCGCGGCCGCATATATGCTTGCATGTGTGCGACCGGGGGTTTGTCCGGGTGGAGAGCACAGACCAAGTGCACAGATTGGACCGGTCTCGTAGTCGTCTGTCTCTTTCTTCTCGCCAGGCAAGGTGGAGGAGTGCGAGGGGACTGAGGGAAACGGCTGCGGGGTGAGAGGAACTTGGGAGGTGCCCTACTGAATAGTGGGGAGGGGAGTTCCCTTCGCTCCGCGGTTGCGGCGCTGTCGGGGTCCTGGCTTTCACACACTTACATGCATACTACACACACATACATACACTCTACTCTATCCTACACAACACATACACATACAGTCACACATTCACAGCTACACACACACCGACATACATACACTTTCACACACACATTCATACATCTTACACACACACATCTACACGCCGTACTAGTCTAGAGTAGTATAGTGGGTACTTACCTGGGTACTTACCTGGGGACTTACCTGCTGTGCTTGCTCGACGACTGGTGCGGCGCCGGGACCTCGGTAGGGCCGCAGCCGCGGCGCGACGAGAGGGGATGCAACCAGTCGACCGGCTGGACGCGCCCTGTCTGCTCCTCGAAGCTGATACAGGGCGTGATGAGGTCGGTCTTCTGTGGCGCACCGACCTACGGGGGGGGGGATCCACGATAAGGGCTCTGCCTGTGTGGATCCTCCCAACACGATGGGTAGGGGACCGGAGATTGCACAGTTGCGCATCTCTGGTCTCTAGTCAGGGGCAGCTGGCCGGTTCGCGCACCGGCCGGCATTGCACGCTCCTGCCTCGTCGTGGGGGTGCGTCTCGAATGTCTCTGAGACGTACTCCCAACCCGCTGTGGGACCTGCCCTTTTTAGGGCGGGCCGAAATGGGGGCGAACGGCGCGGTGTATGGCCTTCGGGCTGATCCCGCGCATCGCCTTCCATGCGAGGGACATCGCTGAGTTTTAGTGGGTAAACTCCTGTTTCTTGTCTAGCCCCTTCGGGGGTGGGGCCACAGGAGGAGTCCCACATCACCCGTGGAGCCCGCGCAGGGTGAAGCGGGTATGCGTAACGCATTTCTCAGCGTCAAAAAAAAAAAAAAAAAAAAAAAAAAAAAAAAAAAAAAAAAAAAAAAAAAAAAAAAAAAAAAAGGATACCAAGTCGTTAACAAAACAAGTGAGATTTGTGGTGGTAGAACGACCACGAATAAAGCCATGTTGTTCTAAATTTATCAGTGGTTTTATGTGCCAAGATATTATAGGACATAATAGTGCTTCAAACAGTTTGGCAAAAACAGAGAGTATAGAAATCGGTCGGTAGTTGGAAGCCAGCGTAGTATCCCCAGACTTGGGAACAGGCACAACGAGGGCACTTTTCCATATCGTGGGAAACTTACCACATGCCAGCGATCTATTGTATATAGTACATAGGGGATGTGAAATAAATTTAGCGCAATTATAAACAAAAAGAGATGGAACCCCATCCGCACCAGCACCTTTATTTTTATTTAGTCTCATTATGCCTTTATGGACCTCATCTGGGGAGAAAATTACTTTACAGAGCGTATTAGAGGCCAGGGTAACATTTGGTTCATGAGATGGAGTATGGGAGGAAGGTTTATCATAAACAGATTCGAAACATGAAGCCACCAAGTTACAGATTTCAGTGCCAGTTGTTGCTATTTTATTGCCAAGAAGCATTCTAGAGGGGTAGACACTTGCATTAGAGCGCTTATGCTTTATATATGACCATAACAGTTTAGGATTGTATTTTATTGAAGACTCTATTCGTGAAAGATAGTTGTTGTAACATGTTAATATGAGAGAATGACATCTCTTTTTTAAACTTAAAAAGGTGAGATTGTCCAAAGGATTGTTATATTTTTTAAAACGAACTCTATATTTATTCTTTTCTCTCAGTAACTTAATTAAATTATGAGAAAACCAAACCGGGGGCGATGTAGGTTTTTTAACCCTAGTAAATGGTACGAATTTTTTTATTGCTAAATTAATAACATCATAGAATTTATCTACCATATCGTCAACACAAATACAGCAATCAAACACTTCAATCCAGTTTATATCGCTCAAATATTCACAAATGCGGTGATAGTCTGCTTTATAAAAATTTAATTTACCTGAATTTTCACAAATATTTAGAGAAGTGTGATTGCTTTGCACAATAGAAACTGAAAATTCAAGGGGAGGATGAAGGTTATCTACATTAGTAATAGGTAGTTCAGATACATTAAAATCTGATATCCAATCTGAAGATGATGAAAAAACTAAGTCTAAGCTCTTACCCAAATTATTGTTAACAAAATTATATTGATGCAGTCCATTCAATGTAATAAAGTTCAAAAACGAATTATTCATGTCATTATTTTTATTTAAAACGGCTTTAAGTGGTAAGCCTGGCGTTCCAACCCAAGAAAGACTGCTCATATTGAAGTCGCCACATAGTAATATACTTTTATGTGACTCAAGGACGTTGTTCAAATTATGAATAAAATGCTCCAGGATGTGTTGTTTTGTTGGAGGAGGCAAATAGACAGCACACAGCAAGATGGATTTACTTTTATTTATTTTTAATTCCAAGAATAAGTCTTCACATTTACTTTCACAATTTAATAACCTTACCGAGTTTATATTGCGAGATACAGCTACCAAAACACCACCTCCACCCTTATCCGCATGAAAACCGGATGATTCACGGTCACGTCTATAAACAGTGTAATTATTATTGAACAACTCTGAGCTGGAAATACTGTGGTTTAACCATGATTCACAAAAAACTAATACATCATAGTTGCAGGCTAATGTATTTCTATATACTAAGTCTGTTTTTGTGCGTAACCCTCTTACGTTTTGAAAATATACACTAATTTGATCTGCAACCATTGTTAAAAAAAAACAAAAAAGGAATGGGTACATGCTTGTTTTATATTAACACAGCTGGCAAAAATATAATACAGAGGCCACCCTAACAGAGATTTTTCAGAGTGTCCATATTTTTAACAAATATCGAGTCTGAAGATTCCGTTTTGCGAAGGTACACTCGACCACTTCGAATCCACACGAACTTATAGTTAAGCTCTTTGGCACGAAATCGAGCTGCAGCGTGTAATGCCTTATTCTCAGGTGACAAGTTTTCAGTGACATATATGGGCTTTTTTCGCTCCAAGGCTATCCCTAAGTGGCTGGTGTTAAGCTTATCTTGTGAATTATCTTTGTTGTATTTTACAACCGCAGCTAGAAAAGTATCACGTGTACGGGGGGCATTAAATTTTACCAAAATATTGCGCGGGCGCTTACTTAACGAATTCTGTTTGGCAATTCTTGAGCAGTAAATAATTTCGCTGTCAGTAAGTTTAGTGCCGGTTAAGACACCAATTTGTTTGGCGATATTTACGACATTTTCTGCCTTAAATTCGGGCACACACTGAATTTCCAAGTTCGCAGATCTTGACAATTGGTCCAGTTGATTAAATCGAATAGAAAGGTTATTGAGGTCAGTACGAAGGCATTCATTTTCTTTCTTTACCGTCTTAAGTTCGGAAGCTGTTGATGTTGTGATCGAGTTAAGCTTATCGAATTCAGTACTCAAGAAGTTTAAGGAGTCTTGAAATTCATTTATTTGGTCCGACAATACCTTAAAGCGGGTGTCTAAAGTAGTATTAAAATCTTTCATGTTATCCCTTAATGCGTACCGCATTTCATCTCGAATTATATCTCTTATATTACGCAAGCTATTATCGTCCGATGACACCAACGGCGCAGGCGATGGTTTAGACAGCAACAATGAATCATGTTTTAGTACTTTTCGCCGCGTCACATTGAACGTGAGTTCGGCTGTGTTAGTCGGCGTAGTTGGGCGAACAGGGTCCTCCGAGTTATCACCTTTCCTTTGTTTACACAAACAGTTAGGACAGCACCAAGACCTCATATATTCAGGGGTTAAAACATTCACTTGTTCATCATCAAGATTAAGGCACAAATAATGGTATTTCAAAGAACATCGTTGACATTTTAAGTAACGTGCATCAATTATCGGATCTTGACAAGCAGCGCATTGACTCATCTTCGACGGCGTAGCTAACCGGTTCGCTGTGCAGTAGAACGTAAGTGCGAGCGAGCGGGCAATTATGGCCACTATCTCTTATCGTAGCGGTGAGGGGGTCCCCCGCTAGCAGCCTCAGGCACCACCGCACTTCACGCGACACAATTTTACACCACACAAGTTATTCCAAATTATGTGTTATCTAAAGTACCAAGAGTTAATAGTCCATTGACGAATATTATTAAAAAATTAATAAAAAAAAAAGTAATAGAAATCTACCATATATAATTAAATAAAACAATATTATATTGGTTTTATCCTTAATTAAAAATCAACTTTATGTATCCTGTAGTTAGTTACAATACTTTGTGACAATAACGTGTATTAAAGTAATTTCAATTATAATTAAAACGATCATATTTTTTGGAATTTAAACAACAATAACAATTCAATTAAAACTATGTAATCAAACATTAAATATTTTATAGCTAATGAACAGTTTTGAGATATCTTTATTTCTTATCAAATAAGTTGAGATCTTGGTTTCTTTATCATCATCATCATCATCACAAGCCCTTTTACGTCCCCACTGCAGGGGCTAAGGCCTTCCTTATGGATGGTTAAGAAGGATGGGCCACGACCCTCCACGCTGTAAATGCAGCCGGGACCAACGGCTTAACGTGCCTTCCGAAGCACGGAGTAGCTCGAGTTAATAATTTGTAACGACAACGATCGCGGACCGCGGTGCTTATCCACTACGCAACCAAGACCATATTTCTCTCAGTGACAAGTTTTCATTTGGTATAGGATCATTCAAAGTAATGTTTGAAAGCTGTATTGCATTTCTGGGTAACCGATCTTTCAGGATACCAACTGATGTTCCAATTTTATCACATTCATTTCGCTTTTCTAAAACTTATCCCAATACATTTTATTGATCCAATAGTCCACGATCTATCTTTGGTATCTCTATAAGAACTGAAGATCCCACGTCAATGTCAGGAAATTTATGTGATGAGTGGGTTTTCATTTTTTGTGCGGCTTTTCTTAATTTTTCGGCAGCTATTTCACTAAACTTAATCTAGTAATATAAGTATATCACTAAACTTGGACCGCTTTATAACTATATTCCTAGTAAGATAGTAATGAATCGCTTCCGTATAACTGTGTTACGGTATATAATTATATCCCTAGGGATATAACTATATTACGGTTTTATCTATCTTACTGCGACATATACATAAATCTCACCGAGCAAGCTCACCGAACAAGCTCATTTACTTCTTTGTAATTTCCGATATGTCATTATCATTGAGGCTATACTAGCCAGTTGCATAAACGTTCTTTCAAATTTCATTAAAGTTACATTACCGATACGAATTTACATTTGACAGACATTTGTGCAACTAAGTGATAGACGTTAGTCTATAGTTAAATCTCTTAGCCGTGAAATTTAAAAAAAGAACTTGGTATCAGAAACCAGACAGATTATGATCACCCTCGCCGGAAAAGGAAATTGAATCTCTCAAGATTATCTCTTCGTCACTGTTGAATATTCTTATATACCTAAGTAATCTAAATAATCATTTAAATTATATTTACAGGCAATCCATTTATAACGTGAGATGATTTAGGGAAGGACTCCCATTTGGTCTTATATATTCTAATCAAGGGAGATGGATAGTTTTAAGTGTGTATGTATGACTCCGCAACCGATTAAATTTTTTAAATTTTCCCGGGGTAAATTTCCGGACCGATATAGCTAGAATTCGATACTCAGAAGTGCTTGTAACAGCTTAAACTGAATAAATAACTAACTACAGGGTTGTGTAGGCTCAGTTACACTAATAGTCAGCATGCGCTCATCTCATTAGGGGCCGTCCATAAATTACCTCCCCCAATTTTTAACCCCCCCCCCTCCTGTCACCTATTTATCTATACAAAGTCTTTTAAATATTGTTCTAATGACACGGTTCGTCGCCCCCCCTCCTCCTAAAGTGTAACTGTATTAAGTTTCTAAAGTGAACAGTATAAAAGAATTTTTAAATAAAAATAAAAAAAATTGAATCGATTACAAATTGTTAGAAAACGATAAACAGTACTTATCTCAAAAGCGACTTATTCTAGAAAAAGCTATTGAAATCGGGCGTGTATCATTTAATTAATAACCTACAGAAAACCTCGGCGGGACTTCAATAGAATTTTCTTGAATAAATTTCAAGTCAGTTCTGTTTTTTATTTCATACTTTTTAGTGTTATATATATATTTTTTATATAATAGGTAACATTAAAAATATAAGACATATAAATAAAAATATTCAACACAATAAAAGTTCTAAGACCTTTTTATTAATATTTTATTAATAATAAAGAATATTTTATTAATTTGCTGGACATATTTTATCCAATAATTTTATACATATTTTTTTCTAATAACAGGAAAGATTTAATTACTTGTTTGTTTGCTTTGAATAGTCTCCGAGCCTATTGGAGCGATTAATAAAAGAATTTCATCTACGGGAACATAATACGCGTTTGATGTTGGTTATAATTTATGCAGGCGAATCACGGGAAAACAGCTAGTTTGATAGAAATTGGTTCACAATTCAAGAAGAAATCGATGAACATACCTACTTTCATAAAAAAATAGACATACTTCTTGAACATAGAAAATCCTCTTTTTACGTTTTCAATTAATTCAAAATACACAATCTTTAGTTTTTTAACTGAAATAAACATATCATCTAAATATTTGATATCTTGTGAATAGCATTTTATGTTTTGTAATAAAAGGGAAACTACTTATTCGATTCCGATAAAATTTAAATGGAAACCATATGAACCACATCGGTCCAATAAGCTGTCGAATAAAAAAAAATAGTTTTGAAAATCGCTCAATAATTGGCGGAAATATCGGTGAACACATAAAAAAACATACATACATCGCCGTCGAACATATATGTAATGAACAAAGATTATATTTCTTTGAAATGAATAAACAAATCACTACATAAAGAGATTTCAAAATTATTTCGCATTAGATTCGTATATCATTACTTAGAAACACAAGCTTTTTTCTTATCCCAAAATCCTTACGGAAACAGTTAACAGAAGACCATAGTTCGCAGGGGTTTAGTGGGTACTAAAATAGGTACTTTATAAGTCCATTTTAAGAATACTTTATGTATGTGCTCAACATTTTCTTAACGTTTCATGCCAAGTTAAACGTTAAGGCTTATGTTATGTAGGCTCCTGGTTAATTCTGACTTTTCCGGGTAAGTGAGCAATCGTTACTGTTTGGTTTACCGAAAATATCACAAAGTAAATAAAAAACATAGCAATGTCGCCTTAATTACAGAGTGAGATTAATAAGCTTAAAACATTTAAACGCGGTGTAGCGTGACAATATTACAACCAATATCGTGAACTGATTCGTCATCTATTCTGCTCTAAGTTATAAATTATTATTAAAAGTATGAAAAATTGTTTTTCAAAGTACAAACCCAATCAGAGGCTTTCGAGCCTTCCTTATAGACAGTTAAAGAGGATGGGCCATTACCCCTCACACCGTCCCAATGCGAACAATGCGGAACATCTGCAAACGCAGCCGGGATCAACGGCTTAACGTGCCTTCTGAAGAACGAGATAATAATTTAGTGACCCATCCCGTGACCCACCCTTGCTAAAGTTGCTTAACAAAGATAAAGGGCTACGGCCCTTATCCACTACGCCACAGAGCTACTTTAAACTATAATCGCAAACCGTAATAAAAAAGTACAATCGAGTACCTGGTCTATTCATATAAATGTATGTATGTACCTTAACTACTTATATTAAGTTAGCCTCAAGGAATTTTACTTTGTTTATTAGGATGTTTACCGATCTATTTTGCAGACCTTTTAATATAATAACGTTGAGATGACCTTAGAAAAGACTCACTGTTTGTGTATCTTGTCATGTTGATTGCCGTAATTATCGCCTCTAGCTAATAAAGAATAATATACCTAGGTATATTATATTCTGTCTAAAGAGAACTGTTCCGTATTATTCATTAGTTGTAATATTACAAATTAGCACAAAGCATTCGTCTTAATTTATTATCATTTTGTTTCTATAATGCAATGCTTAGGCTCACAAGCCCTAAACAAAACGCACCACCACGCAAAACGAAACGTATGTCTTTGCGTTGTAAGTGCTGCCACCTATATACACACAGAGAGAAGTTCTCCGATCGCCGCTCGCACAGCTGGCATATTATAAAAATTCAATAATAATCCGTTACCTAAAACCTAGCTAAATTCGCGACAAGTGTTTGTTGATGAAAGCTTCCAGCGACCTAATTATCGAAGCAGCTACTTACTGGGGCCCCATATCAAGATACAAGAAAAGCGGTGTACTTGGTAAGTGATCGCATTGCTTAACTAACTTTCTTACACAAGAACTATAAATAAATAATAGTACTAATAAGAGAACGAGAAATATAAATATTTTCAACTAATCATGCTTTTATATTAATCGTTTGTAACTTTCCGTGACGAAAGATTTTGACGCTTTGAAATTTAACGTATTATTTTAGACAAAACATTAAACCAACAATTATCTATTATTTCATATTTATTACAAAACTACTGCGATAATGTGATTTTGTTGGACAGAGGGTTGTAAAAAAACTTAAAAAAAAAGAACCGACATCAAAATTTAAAAAAGTGATAGTTAATACTTATCTCAAAAGCGACTTATTGAAGAAAATGCTATTGAAGTCCTACTATATATGACTTTCACAAAAAGTACATACTCGTTCACATAGAAAATCTTCCTTTCAGATTTTGAATGAATTTTGAAATACGCAATCTTTTGTCTTTTAGCTGAAATGGGTCATGTCATAACATATCATCTTAATATAGAGTTGATATCTGGTGAAAAAAATATTTTATTTTGTTATAAAAGCAAAAGTCTTTCGATTCGATAAAATTTAAATGGGACCACCTACGTCCATCAAGCTGTCAAATAAAAAAATAATAATTTTGACGGTCAATAATTGACGGAAATATCGGTGAATATATATAAACACATACACCGCCGTAGAAAATTATAACCTCCTTCTTTTATATTTTGAAATCGGTTAATTATTTTTAATCATTCAAATTAAACGAAGTAACAAAATTTTATTTAAAAAATGACAGAATTTGTTTAGCTCATTTTTAGTTGCAATTTTACTGTAAAACAAGAAATTTTGACGAATATATAAATAATATTCGACGAATATCTAATAAATGAATATTATTATGAAGACAGGGTTTGAGTGTATTACACACAATATAAAATAAAAATAACAGAAGTAATCAATCAGAATATTATTTTACTTTGAAGTATATGTAATACTAGTGGACGCCCGCGACTTCGTCCGCGTGGAAGTCGGTATCCCGTGGGAGTGAGAAGTTTTCCCAGTAAAAAGTACCCTATGTGTTATTCTGATGTATAACCTATATTGCTGTAAAGTTTTATCCAAATCCGTCCAGTAGTTTTTTCGTGAAAGAGTAACAAACATCCATACATCCATACTTACAAACTTTCGCCTTTATAATATTAATAGGATAGGATGTTGTTGGTGTAATAAAAAAAAATTGTTTTATCGATTCCTTTACAAATTATGATCTAGATTTTACTAAATAAAAAAACATTCATTTTGTTTTCTTTTGTATTATAAATCATGGTTAATAAACAGTTTCCAAATTAATTTAATGGAAATAAATACAAGTACATACATAGTATGGTAGGTATAACACACTTTTACTTTTGGCCACCATGAGCGCTGCGATAGATAACGTTACCCCCACCTAGTACTTCGTACCCAGCGAATTGCTATTAGGAATTCATAATGAAAATACAAAAATTTGTTGTCATAATAATTGATTTCTAATAAGCGGCTTTTATGTATACTAGACCTAGGAATTGAAATACCATGATGCTATTGATCTAATTTTGTATCGTGTACATATTCAAAAGCATAATTATATAACATATTATTATATTGCCTACGTAACAATCGCCTTCTATTAAAGAAAAATGTAGCAAAAATAGCTCGGGCTAGCGTGTGTTATTATATTATTTGTGGTTAAGTAGAGTGCTATTTATGACTAGCAATACTATTGTTACTTGTATCTCTAAGGGATGTAAGTTATATGTAGAAATAACATTTTAAAGTAATCTTTGCCGAATCGCAATTCTCAACTCGATCACTTATTTCGTAAGAATTTTACACAGATAAATTTATAGCAACTTCTCTCAAAGTATCCTCCACGGCAACAGTCGGCTCGTAAATAAAATCAATATTTTTGTGGGCACCAAATATATATATTTCAAACGATCGGAGTTAAAGTTATTTATTAATGAAAAACACTAACTAGTTTTAACTTAATTTTAGGGCTACGTGAAAATAAATATATGGCTTTCAGTAGGGTTCTACCATTAAAACAGTTTCAGAACTGATGATTTAAGATATGCAACTGACTAAGGGTGTTATTTCTTCAATACAACTTAAAATAAATATCCGACTCACGTTTTACAATAGTAATTATGGTTTGATTTTAGTTTATAACATATTCGTTTGTAGTCAACGCGGGAAAAAGGTTATAATCATAATTAATATCTCTCTTCGAAGCCTTTAACGAAACGTCCCTCGGGAGCCTCTTAACTTTATTATGTAGCGTCATTATGAGGGGCGGGCGGCGCGGTAATTAATTCCGAATAATCTGCTTTTGCATCGACAGAACCAATTAAAGGCGTATTTTAATTAATTCAAATGTTTATATTCCAATTGCCTGAGTGCCCGCCACTCTTGATATTAAAATAATTATTTAACTTTTTGGTCAGTAGGGTTTACCTATCGATTTAATATTAGATTTTTCTATCAAGATAACAATCTTCTATCTTGCAGTGTGCAATATTGCAAATGCACAGCTTTGAAAATATTTATATTGTGAATATAGCCCTTCTATATGCTGGGCTGTGTGCTGTGCTTTGAAACTATAGTCGAAACTATAGTCAATATCCTAACGAGCATTTTACTCGTACCTATTTGTAAACATTATTTATACTAATATTATAAAAAGAAAAAAATATTGTTAACGAAAATATCTTGCACTCTATACAAAACATTTAATATGGCACATTTATTATCGATAGTAGGCTTTATTACTTGGACTTTTTTTCCTGTTAGATAAGATGGGGGACGCATTCTATTGTTTCTTTTTGACGAATTATTTAATACGAAAAATTAAAAGAGTATAAAAAATATAAGGTACTTGACATAACAATTTTGTATACGAACATATCACAGACTAGTGTCTACAAAATTGGATTATGGATTTTAAAATGTAACGATGTTGGTAGTTTGCATTAATCATCCATTATAATAAGTGCAAAATCAAAATATGTAACAAGATGGAACGTCATAAACTTCCGATATAAAATATTGAAATTCCTAACAGCCTGGGTGGTTTCAGAAAAAGAGCACGAAGAGGCTTTATGGTCTATTCAAAACTTTTTTTGATTTTCGACCCATTACTTTGTGGTATGTGCATACGTTGTCAGAGAGTGTGACGGTCAATATAGTCTGTGGCCACCAGAGAACACTACTCTCTTAAGTCGAGCGAGCAACTCAAAGGCTGTGAAATGGCGCGTAAATTGACGTCATTAAAGCAATGTGTAGACTGGCCATGAATCTACTAATCATGCAAGCATATATATAGCTGAGGAGAGCTTTAGGTATAACGCATGTAACGTAAGCTTTTCTTTAGCCAGTGTGATTTTGAAAGAAATATTTATGTATTTTAATACATATGATTCTGATTGGTTAATATTTATGCATTTCTTGTTGTAAATTTGTTTCCCTCAAAAGGGGCAACTTAAGATGTAAAGATACATCAAAGTCTTTGAAACCAATCTAAAGACAATTGGTAAACGCAAATAATTTTCAGTTTGCAACTTAGTTTCAAAGGTTCAGCAATGGACGTATTATCGACAATATGACGATAATGATGGAAATTATTATTGTAAAAGACAACGTAAAACATGATGATTACCAGGACTTTTTTAAATAATTTATTTCGTTTTTTTTTAAAATGAACAATGTACAGAGACAGTGGAAAAACAGCAAATAATCAGGTACGTATCAACTTTAATGTTTTATAGTGAATTTTTTAATTGAAAATTGAATAAAATTTTCTATCTCTAAAGCAAGTATAAATGTCACGATTTCAAATAAGTAAAATTAGTATACGAATTCACTATACTAATTTATCTATACTAATGTCTTCTTTTAGAGACAGTTAGGTATTGCTCGGTATTAATGTTATTTTCTCCAATCACCAATGAATATAATACTGTGTATAAAAAAAGAAATTCTATTTAATCCATCAGTCAGATAAAGGAAAAATATTAGGAACGTATTTTTAACAAGAAATAGCTTAGATAACAGGCATCAGAGTTGAAGAGTGAGGGCTCGCTACTTAACAGTTTTGTAGAAAATGTATAAAAGCGTGACGTCATATGACATTTTAACGTAACCACGTCATTAAATGATTACGAAAAAAATAAAAAAATAATAAATATATTTAATATTTTTCAACAATCTACCTAACGGAAAAACAAAAATTTGTAGTCATCCTTTTTATTATAACTCAACAGTGGAACATAGAAATAGTTAATCAGAATCCATTTGTATAAAGGGGTTTCATTAATTTATCTAAAGACCACTATTTGACGTTTCATTAATTTTAGATCATTCATTTAATATTTTTTTGTAATCGATTATAAATATGTTTTTATTTTACAAAGAACGACTTTATTCTAATGCACTTTATAATTTGAAAGTATGTGGACAGGCATCTCATATAATCTAAGTAAAATGTGTTATTAGACAGCTACACTATTATAAAATCGGTTTTAATGCAAGTTAGCGCTGAGCGTAATGGACGCCGGCTGGTATTAAATTTTCACCTCGCCTAAGTATAGGAGTAGATTACTTTTATCCTCATAAAACATTAGCAGATAATGTTATTAAGCAAAACTAAACTTGAAAGTAGTGAAAAAAAAAGGTTCCGAACCGAAACAGAGCAAAAACAAAACACGTTTATTGTATGAGAGCCCCCTTCTATATTTATTTCATTCTCTTTAGTATTTATTGTTATACGCTAGGTGCACGATGGTAGCGTCAACTAGCGGTTACAATTATGTCGGACATTGAAATGTCAAATGGTTGGCATTTAGTACGAATAGTAAGTAAACAAACAATGATTTTATTGAAATAGCGTAATTTACTGAGACTTTATTCGATTATGTAAACCTAAGGTGTCGTTAATACTGTTGATCTTTTTTATTTTCAGTTTAAAATGATACAATCAATTATGGAATAGAAAAGTCATACTACTAGTACACAATTATCTACAACATTAACAATAAAAATTTCAAATTGTAAAAATAATCACTACTTCTCGAAGGCTACAGATATTCACTATATAATAATAATAAAACTATTTCATTTTGCTTGATTATAAAACCTATAACTTTGACATTAAAATTTGATTATTCATCTAGATTTCATACAAAATTTGGCACAAAAAATATATTTTAGGTACAATAAAAAAGGTAAATTAATATGAAAAATTCTTTAAAATGACACTTTACGTAACTGATAAATATAAAAATTTGTAATTTTCATCATGAACATGAGCACATACTTTTCTATGTACTCATACTCCTATTTGGTGAAGCTACAGCTTAGTAATTTTGTTCTTATTTCCAACTCACTCGAGGAAATCTATAAATTTTTTTATCACTATTTTTGCCATTGTTCTTGCAGCCAACTACACAGCAGGTATCGGGACGCATTTTTAAAATTTTTGCTTAATATGAGAGTTTCCGTTTTAGCCACGGTGCGCGCTGCGATCGATTCGTGTACTCCCACCTCTTACTTCGCACCCAGCAAATAGCGGCAAGAGAAAAATTTTATCTGTTAAGATTTTAATTATCTAACTATTATGGTTCATGAGAAATAAACCTCGTGACAGCAAAAAGTTTTTAGAATTTGTTGTTGAAGCGGCAACAGAAATACATCAGCTGTGAAAATTTCAACCGTCTAATTTTGACGTTTCAAGAGATACAGTTTGATTACAAACAGCCAAGCCTTAGTAATAGGGTTCCCGTTTTAAACTTTTTACGCAAGGAACCCCAAAAACAGATTACAGAACTACCTATTAATATAATTATGAATAAGCTGCTTTGCTATTAAAAATAATCAGCGTTTAATTTGACGCACAGGAACGTTTTAGTATTTTGGTACAAGTATACAACATAGAGATTAAAGAAAGTAAAACATTTTTAATTGACTTCAAAATCAGAAAGGAGGATGCTCTATGTTCAGGAGGATGGTAAGTCATCGTCGATGACTTCTTGTTTATATATATATATGTCGGCGAGAAGGCGCTTCGATTCTGCGAAACGCCAGCTGTCACCTGCAGCTGTCATCTGTCAAGATCTATGGTGCTTTGTGAAACGTCAAGTTATGACATCGACGGCTATCATCGCTTGGGAGTGGTCTATGCTTGTTCGAAGATGGCACTTTACGTTGTGCGGCCATATTGAGCGGACACAAGCGCAGAACTCTCCGCGTTTCGTATCGCAATCCGTTTGCATCACGTTATTATTAATGTATTTCGATTAGACAACTAATTAATTCAATTAAATAACTAATTTGTGATTTATCTGCGATCTTTTTTCGAAAGAATATCTCGAACACTAGTCAGATGGCGCATGATGACCAACCTAACATTCCAAAATTTTTTTTTTTTTAGGTACCTAGCTTATAGCCCGTATCAATGTTACCGAAATCGAATAAGTAATTTTGTTTTTATAATAATTTTTTCGTAAGGATTTCACCAAATACCTACCCTTAAATGACTTGTATAATGTAAATAAATTATCGAAGAAAAAAAAAAATAATTGCATTCCTATAATTAAAAAATTTAAAAGTTTCTATGTTTAATGTTTGACGTCTATATATATTTTTATGACGTATGTTCTTCGGTGTCTGCGTGAATTTTGAACCAATTTTATATCAAATACATATTGGAGATATGTTATATTATATGTTAGATATGTTATATATTACATATTATATCGCGAAAAAAAATGATCTTAAAACTGGTTTTATTAATCAAGACACTACTTAATATTGATTCTATTTTTTTATGTTTGTAATCAGTTCTATTAAAAAAGAAATTGCTGAACCTACTGTGCTTCATGTCGAGTGTTTTTTATTACAGAATAGCACGGATGGATATCTTTTGGTTGGCAAAAAGAATGGGCGGTAAAAACATATCAGTTAGGCACACACTATCTACACTTTGTCATCATTGTAGCAGCGCGGTATACAAAGTATTTTTACAAGCAACTTACTAGCCACCATAGCAATTTTGTTATAACAAGATCTACAAACGCTATTAAAAAGCTTCACTGCAAACAATCTATTCAAGCAACAATGTGGTTAGGGATAGATTGAACTCTAGAGATTAATAAGACATACGCTATAGAATGGAGTCAGAACCTTCATGTGAATGTGTGTTACAGATGATACATTATAACCATATCCTTACAAATTATAAATGCGAAAGTAACTGTATATGTTTTCGTTTTACTTGACATCATCATCTTCTGCCCTTTTACGTTCCCATTGCAGGGGCTCAGACCTTTTACCAGGTTTGCTTGGACTAACGGCTTAACGTGCCTTCCGAAGCGCGGAGTAGTTCGACATAGCAATATTTTAGTCACCCATCCTGTGACCACCCCTTGCGAAAGTTGCTTGACAACCACGGTCGCGAGCGCACACATATTAAACCGTTTGAACGCTTAATATAAAATTTGGTACAAAAGATATTTTAAGACCTTGTGAAGAACATAAAATGGTTCTTATCCA
Organism: Diatraea saccharalis; assembly: GCA_918026875.4. NCBI lineage: Eukaryota > Metazoa > Arthropoda > Insecta > Lepidoptera > Crambidae > Diatraea > Diatraea saccharalis. The sequence goes on along the minus strand of OU893333.1, from coordinate 19,035,648 downwards.
TAAAATATTCATCAAAAGAAAAAAATAGATGCATATTATACGCGATAAAATGCGTTTCCTACTATTCCTGCCGGCTCCTGACGAGCCTTTGGCGAAGTGAACTAAAAATGATCGTTAAGATGTTGAAATAATATGCGAATTAATTAAAGTACGTACCAAGCTAGTCCAGTCGCTAGTTAATAAATAAAAAATCACCAAAGTGCTTTATAGAAGAACACTTACCTACGGAAATTGAGGAAGGTCGTCACTTAATTCACTTTTGTCAGCGCAAATTTTCATTACACCGTTTTACATTAAATGCATGCTTCAAGCTTTTAAGATCTCGTTTGAGCTTAAGATTGAGGATCTAGAACGTGCTCTAGCGCTCGTTAAATATTAAGTACTATTTTAAGACCAATATAATTATTAAAAATAGATTTATTTTATTAAAATCACGCTTATTTAATGTCCGGACTTAAAATTTTGGGACTTTTCAAATATTTTATCTTATTCAGATAAGTAGTAAATAAAACTACAATATAAAGTCCTGTCATAAGAAACGTAGTGCCTGATGCAGATGTTATAAGAAACCTGTAAACATAGGTTACTAGGGCCCCCTTATAGATACCCAGAGGAAAAATTGAAAAGATAGTTCCTTTTATACAACTTTTGGAGAAAAAATATTGTTCGATTGCTTCGCTTGCAGACGCAAGTCACTATGTAGAATTTATTTCTACTTAATAAGTGGTAATACCACCCTGCAAGGCCTTCGGAGATAGCATCAAATAATATTTATTAATTTTAATGCGTTATATACAATGTAGTATCGTATTATAAAGGATAAAGCTGTCAATTGTACAAATTTTTAATACTTTTGTTTTATCAATTTAAATCATTTTTTGTTTATTTATTAGGTACTAGCTTTCCAACAGTGGCTACGCTCGCGTGATATCGAATTATACATACAAAACTACCTCTTGAATAACTCTGTCTATCGATGAAAACCATATTAAAATGTGTTGTGAAGTTTAAAGGCGGATTAAAGGCGGATATCAGCGGAGAGACATCGGGGAGCGACTTTGTTTTATACTATGTAGAGATTTTCTCAGAGATATTTTTATATAGATATTGATGTGCAATAATGTATATTATGTAGATAATAAATAAAAAAGTGTTTGACATAAAAATTGTTATAGAAAAGTTTTAAATTATATAGGTAAGTTATCCCGTTTATTTGTTAACAAAAACACTTGATACTTTTCCCTACTGCAGAGCTTGTTTACATCAATGTATGTAATCGTATCAGAGTACCAGATACCTGGTACTCTGATACTATTTTTTAAGTATTTTTCACTAGGTTTTTTTTCCAGTTTAGCATTGAATGAATGAAATATTAGTCAAATATAATAATTACTCCTATTATCTAATATAGATACAAGAAATTGAATCATGTCCAGACTTTTCAAAACTTCATAAATGCTTCTAAAGTTAATAATAATATAAACAGACCTGGCTCATAATATTATTATTCAAAAACAGTTGTCTTAATTCCTTTTACTGCTGTCTACAAGGTATTTAATAACACTTAATTAGTCAGTTTTAACAAATGGATATTGTTATTCAACTTTTGTCTAAACAGTTTGTTTATTTCTGAGAAGCTCGAAAGGGCTCTTCAGTTAATTGTACTCTACAATATTTTATTGAAATCGGCCATTCCGTTTGTTATTGTTGCTTGTATTTATGTAATTAATTGTTTGAGGCATTAAAGCTATCATGTGATGACTGACGGTAGATTCACTTTCAAATTTTGATAAGCAGCACGGTAAAACAAATGTTTTTTTAAATTTATTCTGTAACATAATAATAAAGTGGTTTTAAAAGTGTAAGGAAATTATTAGCGTTAGTGCTGCCAAAATTATCCAGATGCTAAACGGTATAGAAAATAACGCAACAAAAATATAGAATCATTTACCCAAATGGAAAATCAAGATAACATTTCTGGATGATGGCAGAAAGACTGTTTTGAAATAAATTTTTAAGATCAATAAGTATAGTTTTTATTCCAGGATTGACGTTTTTTGCTCGAGTAAATTGTAGCCAATGTCACCCGCGTATGATGTAGCTTCCTGTAAATGAAAGAATTTGTAAAATCGGTACAGAATTTTCGGAGCCAATTCAACGCAAACAGATGAACCGTAAAATTGTCTCTTTATTATATTAGTATAGACATATCCTCGTAACAAATGTTTCTAAGAAATAGCCGAGACATTAAACCATAAACAAATTTAAATCTGTTATTAAGTAGATTACTCACTGGTGTGAAATATAGCGAACTTTTTGTTCAAATTAGTTTTGAATGAGGTGTATGATTACACCACATGATTACAGATAAGTTGACGATATACACAAGATGATTTTGACCTTGTCTTGATATCGTATGGTTGCCGTAAACACACAAGGATTGTGCACATAAAAAGAGCTGGACTATAAATTATTAAAATGCCTATTTTGCTAAGATTTTCTGGTACGGTTGAAATTCTAAGTATTATCCTATAAAACTATTTTAATACTAGCTGTTACCAGCGTATGGTGTAATTCATTTTAAGCCTTTAAGTGAAAGAATTTTTAAAATTACTCCAGTAGTTTTGGAGCTTGTTCAATGTAAATAAAAAAGTCAGAACTTTTCTATAAATGAACAACTTTTAAACGGTCATCAAGTTTGTATTTTCTTTTATTGACATTTCCGACACTGTTCAGGTTCCGTGATCACATAATACTAAGGTATTTTTTTTATTTATTCAGTCTAGTCTGTTACAAGCACTTGTGAAAGTCGAGAGCTACGCCATCGGTTCGTCAAGCTACGGCGGGAGACCTTGATTGAAAAATAATTTCAATAAATTATGAAATCACTTTCCATTACAATATTAGAAAATATAAAAGTAAAACAGTATTTACGTCAATCGAATCACATGTCTAGTCAAACAAGCTCACCGATAAATAATTTAATATACATAAAAATAAGCCATATTTAACACCAAGCAGTTTTGTCGTTTAAATATTCATTATCAGTATAATATCCTTTATTGAGTAGACAATTCTTAATATAGGTTTTAAATTTTGGTAACGGTAAATTTAAAATTTCCATAGAAATTTTGTTATAGACTTGAGCCATAAATGTTTATAGAACCTTCTTTAGCCTGAATGACGGCAAAACAAGTTTATCTTTGTGTCCAATATTAACATGACTATGTTTAATATAATTGTTAATATTGTTTCAGACATAAAGTATACAATTGCATATCAATTGGGAGGCTACTGTTAATATCCCAATTTCTTTTGAATTTATTTCTTAGTGATATTCTTGAACCTAACTGATAAATAGCCCTTACTGCTCTTTTTTGTAAAATAAATATACTCTATATCTGCAGCTATCCGTTACATCAGAATGCCATATTATTGATTATTTTTGATTGTATTTTTAATGAAGAGTATAGATACCTTCAAAACAATACTATTGGACACATTCACAATACAAAAATTGTATATTTTATGGACACGTCTATATTTATTAAATTTAATGGACCAAAAATTTATCTGTCGCATAAAAAAAGAAATTAGAAATCGGTTAACAATTGGCGGAAATATTTGTGAATATACATAAAAAAACACATAGCCATCGAACATAATATATAACCTCCTTCTTTTGGATTTTGATGTCGGTTAAAAGAAAATCAACACCTTAGTATTACATAAACACGGAATTTGTAAAGGATCCGTTATGTCAATAAAATAAAATACGAACGCGATGAATCTGTCTAAAAGTTGTTTCATTTATGGATATTGCGCTTGAAAATATAAGAAATCAATATCAAAAGAAATCTCTTTATCATATTAGTATAGACAAAAAGATTTGGTACGAGAACTAATGTATCTTTTTGGTTTCCACATCGATTCTTATTGAAAGAAGAGGATAAACACCTCAAGTACAAAGGGATAATTTGATAATTGGGAAAAGAGGAACAGATGAAATTTTATGGATTTAATTATGCAGTGTTTTCCACATATGAAAATGACAATACATAGCCAGGAGCTGTCATTACTTTGCTTAATGGATAGTACTACATCGAAAGTTAGAAAATCTTATAGCATTCATAATAATAGCTTTGATATGATATAAGACATTACAGTATTTTAAGATTTATGAGAATCAGAAACGGTATAATCCGACAAAAGAAATGTACGAACAAAGCGAAACTTCGCAAAATTGTCTTCCGAATGCTTCGAAACATAAAAATTACATGTTATGTACACATGCTTAAGAAGGGACGATTATGGCCAATAACGATGGTGAATTACGAATAATTTGCAGCTTCTAGTGATATCTAGAATCCGGTTCAATATTTTATACTAGTTTACCGCCGCCGGCTTCACCCGCGTGGTTTACACGATGATTTTACAGTACATCTATCCCTACGGAACAATTAAGGGGGATAAAAAGTAGATATATATTAATTCAGGCCTGTAATTATCAGTAAACTTACATAATTTCATCAATATACATTTAGTATTTTTGCGTGAAAGAGTAATAACTTTCATACATCCATCCTCAGGAACTTGCTTTTTTAATATTAGTAGGTGCCATTTGGAAACCATTGATTTTAATGACAATGATTTTAATGATTTAAGCTTGTTTTTAAATTAATTATAAATACATTTTGTAATTGACAGCGTGGGTATAGGTAGGCCTATAGGTACATATGATATACAGCAATATGTACAGATAATGCAATAATAATTGCGTTCACATTTGTTTTATGAGGACATTAATCAAGTGAGAGGTATTGTTATTTACTTTTCTTTTTATAATTATATTTTTATAATTATAAGTTTATTTCCATTAACAGTATTTATATTTATGGTCACTTCCTCATTTTACAATAATTAATCACTTGTTTAATTTTCCTTAGTCATCTTATTAATACAAGTGGCTTTTACATTTATAAAAAATGTATTTCTTCGCCCGCGTCGAATTCAGTTTTTTGCGATAAAAGGATGGTTTCATTCTATTTTCCCAAAATCCACTTTATCGTACTTAAATGTCATTAAAATATGTTCAGTAGTTTAAGCGTAGATACTCAACAGATGCACATACAGACAGACCGAGTTACTTTTGCAATTATAATAATATTACCTATGGATATAAATAATTAATGTCTGTCATTCTTTATTGCTAAACTTCTTAGGAAGAAATAATATTTATTTGTATCAATAAAGGAAATTTAGGCACAGGAGGTTCAAGAAATCCCGGTAATCTAACATTTACCTTATATTTTTTGGCGTTTCCATTTTACATGAATTATTAAGAAAAATATTACAATTCCTCGTAGACTTTGCGGGATTAGGCTAATTCCAGTGATTATTTTCCTAACGCCAAGGGGGCTATTTTAAAGTCTATAAGTCCAAATGAGTACAAAATGTTGCGTGCCTCAAAGTTATCTCATAATTGTTTTTTCGAATATGAAATTAAGATAAATAAAAATAATATAAGTAAATTTTGGACGACATCGCATACATGATTCAGATTCAAATTAAGTAGTGAACTCCTCGTATTATGGAAATCTGAAGGAATTCGCTACAGAACCGGGGCAGTAGGTATTTATATAAAGCCATTGTCTATTTTGATAGAAGCGAGAATCGTACCTTAAGGACCACTAAACCTCAGAACCGATTGTGTTCAGTTGACTTGTCCACGAACGTGCTTCCACAGAGGTGGTCGTTAAGATGTTATTGAAGACTGATCTATTATTTATTACATAAAAAAGAACTTTCTTACCGATGTAGAATACCTATGAACGAATAAAAAGTTGAGTAAATCAGATTTACTATTATGTTTCACATACAGAGTATTGTCACAGCATTAAAGGTTCAATCAAATAAATGGTAGGTAGGTAGGGTAGGTAGTGCGAGTGCGCGGCTGTCGAGGCAAAAGCGCGTTTCACCCAATAGCTTTAGCCGCCAGTAGCACTGGATTGTGTTATGGACTAGTGCTAGGTTCTATCACACTCATCTCCAACATTTCATCCAGCTGACGATTAAGTTTTTTAATAATTATAATAATGTTATCTGTGGTCAAGACATAATGCGTAAGTAGTCTATGGAGAACTCCATCTTGTTGATTATATAGAGCCAATGGAAATATACACTATGTGAGAATTGTACTTCAATGTATAATAAATATCGGTGATTATCAAGTGTTTGTTTTATTAAAAAAAAAACATATAACATTATAAAACGATTGGCAGATAAACAATAATATCATTGTTTTCTGCCGTATCTTCAATATCAATTGATTGAGAGAGAAGACTAGTCCTACCCAGACCACACTTCGCGAATGAATTATTTTCAATAATACTCGTTCATCCTCTGAATAGGTAGATCAGAAGGCCAACTCTGTTTGTCCATGAATGAAATTTGGAAATATCGTAATGATTTTATAATTTTGTTATAATCATATCCATGAAGATTATTTGTGCGCCAGAGGTCAAGTCAAGTCCTACCTTCGTTGCATCAAAAATTATCGAAAAATGAGTTTCTTTATAATTCGTATTAATGAGTAATTACGTTTTCGAAAAAAAACAGAGTAGGCCTTCTGATAAATACTCTTGCCTTATGCTCTGCGCAAAGGAATATTCACCATAGGTTGTATGAGTTGGACGTTATGCGTTTATTATGCGATAAATTTGAATTCATCTTTCCCAGATTGTTTAAAATTGAAGAATATTGGTTCACATTCAATATGATTTAACCAGTCTAGACTGTTAAAAGCACTGAAAGTTGAAAGCTACGCTATTACTTTGCAAATCTATGAGCGGGAGATTTTGTACTGAAAGCTGACAAAACACTAAACTTACTTAATAATAAAACAAATTGTTTTCACCCATTCTATATATCAAATAAATTATTGTAAGTAGGTATATGATTAAAAATACAACATAATTTATTTTATTTTATTTTTCATGGTAGATCAACGGTTGCATAAATGAACTTACAGTATCGATACATAAATCAGATAACCAATTAAATATCCACACAGTTAGCCTTAAAATTAGGTAACAATTTTGAGTTCACTCGGTAGTTGTGAGGTATGACAAGACACATATTACACAAAGAACACACGCAAATAATACATTTCTTCTTTATCCCTTATTTCTCGGATAGTTGCTCGCTTGTACTTTCAAAAAACATTTTCGACATCTTGGACCTTATTGACTCACAACTAGAGTTAAAAAGATCCAGATCCAAAATCGTGCTCAAATCATTAAAAAACTTACCCGCTCGTAATAGGAGAGTATTCCGTCTGTAATTTGATTTTGAGAATGGAACATTCAACGGCATGATATTTCTATTTTAGTTGAAAATAAAACCAAAAATATTTTACTAATGATAATAAGTACTTCATTTTGTATATGACACAGTAGACCCCCTAAGACTTTAGTTTCATGTAATAAGAAAACAGATTTTTTTTTACTGGCAATCTCTAACGAGATGATATTGAACAACTTATTCCCCGAATTACTGCTGTCGCTAAAATAAACCTTTTAAGCTAATATTAATTCAAGATATAATATACAAGTAAATTTCATGATAACATTTATTTATTTATTACAAACGAGTCTTAAAAGCTAACAGATGTTTCCATCCAAAACGCTTCCAAGATTAGAATATATAAAAAATATTAAAGGGTTTAGCCGGATACGTATGACGAGTCGGCCCCCAAATGGGAATCGATATTGAAACTTATGTTTTAATATCGACTTGATGTTCAAACACGATTTATGTACTTTTCGCGACCGACTTCCGCTTTGACCTTGAGATAGAGAGCAAAATATCCGTATGCTTGACTATTACTGAATGTGATATATCTCTAAAGCTAATTAAGATAAAGAAGTGAAACTAACGCGAGGTGTTAGGTTACATTACAGAGTATATCACATATATTTTTTTATAATTTTTAGAATAAAAAAATACATTAAAAAAATAAAAAATAAAAAAATCATGTTTTTTTTTCTGAGTTCTCTGTGACTTACAATCACGAAATTAATATATGTTATGCTCCTTTGTGCGCTCTATTACCCATAAAAATTGCGTGAAAAAAAAGTTGGTGCAACACAACGAAAAAAAATTATATGTGATTTCTGTCTTATGGTATACCCCTGTATTATAAGGTTTTCACATTATATCATTGTTTTTTTTCGAAATTTCACATCAGCTTGTTTTAAAACATAAGTAACTAGTCTTAAGAGATGGGATAATAGTTAAAAAAGAAATGAAAAAAAAACAGCCAGTGTTCAATACTCATTATTATTACTTTTTCGTGTCTATCAAAATACAAGAAACAAAATATTAATCATCGTCACTGTTGTAATTAATTACAATCGGAACACTTTGAGTCGCAAATAACTTAGTTAGGACCTCAGCAGGACGTACGATTTTGGACAAATATCATCGATATGATAGATAATAAATAATAGCTGCTACATGAGAACAGCATCCCACTGAACGTTCGCCATTGGGGCAATCACAGCAATAACGAAGAATACTATTGTAGTCATTACCTTCGGAAATATAGTGAATGTAAATTCGATAGACTTTTCTATTTATATGTCTTGATTTTACTTCTGCTTTGATGATATTAGGTGCTGATTTCACATATTGTACTGAGAGATTATTTTGATCGTCCATTATTTTGGCCAAGTTAAATGCTGCACATTTAGAAGTAGAAGCTTTTTTGTTAATATATGGGATAATTCGACACTTCTTACAAAAAATATCATTAACTATTACGATTTTATTCAAACAGTCAATAAACACTTTAGCTTCTTCTTCATTCTTTATAATTTTTTTATAACCTCCTGGTTATCTTGGTTATCCTGGTCTCCTGGAATCTTACACAGGTACTTGTTACAATTTTTACACTTTCTCGACATTATTACTTAATAATGATTTGGTTCGTTAGTTAATAATTTCAAAATGCTGATACAAAATACCTATGACAGAATTTGAGTCCCAAACTGCCTTCTTGTGTAATACAAATGACTGTTACTTTAGTTAAACAAACGATGCAGTAAACAGCTCGATAACAAGTTCGAACTTGTTTGTTTATACACTCACACTACAAGGCGCGAATCACATATAATTTTTTTCCGTTGTGTTGCACCAACTTTTTTTTCACGCAATTTTTATGGGTGATAGAGCATACAAAGGAGCATAACATATATTAATTTCGTGATTGTAAGTCACAGAGAAGTCAGAAAAAAAAACATGATATTTTTTATTTTTATTTTTTTAATGTAATTTTTTATTCTAAAAATTATAAAAAAATATATGTGATATACTCTGTAATGTAACCTAACACCTCGCGTTAGTTTCACTTCTTTATCTTAATTAGCTTCAGAGATATATCACATTCAGTAATAGTCAAGCATACGGATATTTTGCTCTCTATCTCAAGGTCAAAGCGGAAGTCGGTCGCGAAAAGTACATAAATCGTGTTTGAACATCAAGTCTATATTAAAACATAAGTTTCAATATCGATTCCCATTTGGGGGCCGACTCATCATACGTATCCGGCTAAACCCTTTAAATAAAAACATACAATAAGACAGAATGACACTTAAATTATAAACAATGTCAAAAAATATAGGTCAAATCAAATTATAATAAAAATATAATAATAAAATTAAATGTCAGCAATACAAAAATATGAGAAATTAAATGTCATTGTCAATCTACAAACTAATAATTGAATTTCTACAGGTACAAATAATCAATATTAACAAAAAAATAATTATGTCAATTTTATTAGTCCAAAAATAGATTTATCGGGATTAAGTGAAATTGTCATTTAGGAATTTCCGAAATTGATTATATAAATAATTAAAATTATCGGCAAATATATCCAGTTCATAGTACTGAGCACAGTACATAGTGTGGTACTGACCAAGTATGTAACACGTATTGCACGTTTAGTGGGCGCATGTCGACCGCGCTCCGTACGCGCGGCCGGCAGCGCTAATTGGCGTAGGTAACCGTGGTTGGCGTCTAGGTGCAACTAAACCCGCGGAGTTCCGAGAGATTTTTGTTGGAGTTAACAAACAAAACTGCTCTAGAATATTTGAGTTGTAAGTTCTTCGGTACAGAATCGAAAGATATAAGACTATCAGAAACATAGCCCTTCTGAGCTTCAATGTGTCCATTTCTACTATACCCAATACGAATAGGCTCGGGTAAAGATGAGGGTAGTAGCCACCGCGCAAATTTGCGTTGTATTTTTTCTAACATGCTCCATAGTCAAGCTTGCTACGCACGTATGCAGCAGATAAAACTTTACTAACTGCCGCGCTATTAAATTGTGACACCGTTCTTATGACAAAACCTATGGTCCTTGGTGCAGCCTTACACACATTATAACAATATAAAGATGAGTCTTTTTAGACTCATTCTTCTCCATTTTCTCTTATTATGCATATCCTACATTAATTAATTGCCATCAATGAGTTTTTTTACGAATCGAATGATGAGTGAATTATTATAATATTATTATTTATTATCTTTTAAAATTGTGATGGATAGTGGAAAATGATGTTTTTTTTTTAATTTTGGCATCTCTGTATAAAATAAATAAGAGAAAAAAGCAGATTTTGCTGTGTTTTTGTCGGTTCTACTCAGTACAAGGTCTCCTGCCGTATAAATATTTACGAACCGATGGCATAATTTCAATTTTTAAAAGTGCTTGTGGTGGCCGCCTAAAGTTAATAAATGATTTTGATTTGATTATTTCATTATGCATAATGTATATTTATTTTATAAGAGTATGAAATGTCATTTGCGTGCTTGCGAACAAGTTAGACGTTCAACCTTTAGGTAAAGGAATATTCGAATATGAAATTCGAAGAAAGAATTCGTATTCAAATGGAAGATATATAAGGTAAATCTTATTGTTGAAAATTAAAAGATGCCTTTCTCTTTAAAATAAGGAAACGGAATAATGAGCGTTCTCTAATGGCTAGCCTATATTTGAAAGTTACGACGGATTTTCCGTCTAGAGAACAAGGTTGAACAAGGCCAGGACAGATGACACGCGACGCTTATTTTGTCAGATATGCGCTGATCTTTAAACATAATCAAACAACAGCTGGAACAAACACAACTAGATTTTCGATGGTTGAAAGGGTTGAAAGGATAAAGTTGCCACATACATACCCAAGATAAAGAATTTTGGTTTCGTATACTTATATTACGAATAGTGGAATAGAAAACAAACAACATTAAAGAAATACATGCAATATTTTGGTGATATCATAAAAATATTTCAAATTGTTCAATTCTATAATAAAATACGTTGCCGTTCCAAAGGAAAGATAAATAAATCAAATGAAAGGAATATGAAGTTATGTCAAGATGACTTAAGTCTAAACTTACAATAATTTCTTACCTTTCTTTAATATAAATGCAATTTAAATATAATTTAGGAAGCTTAACATCAGTCGAATAACGCTTCTACTTAATCTTATTTGAATAAGGATGACACCAATATACTGTCAGAGAAAATTAATGAGCGAGATTACCTTCACATCTTTAAGCGTGAAGACGAAATTACACGTACTAATGAGTAGGTATTTAATAGACTTAGCAACGAAAAAAATCGCTTCACGGATTTCATTCGTTCACCAAATTTCATTTCTTTTCAGAGAAAAAAATCTGATATTTTTTTTGGTCAATTTTTTCAATGCCCGTGACTTCTTCTGTCTGGAAAAGAATTCTTTTTTTCCTATGGATGGAATTGAATCGAATAGGATTAATGGTTCATAACCTACTATTCGGGCTTAATGCGAACTTGTGGGTGTTATAGACAGCTGATACTGTAGTTATATAAATTTTTAATGTACATGTAATTTTCTTGTTGTGCAAGAAAGAGTATAACTAGCGGATATCTTATAATCTTATATAATATTATAAAGAAGTATGATTTGGTTATTTTATACATCGAATTGGTTCCGAAACCGTTGGATCGATTTTAAAAACATTTTAAATCTTAATTTTAATCCACGGGAAGCTACATCATACTTGGGTTTCATGTGTTATAATTTACGATAATAGCTAGTTTATTTATATAGTGTGACATGCGAAGTCCGAGCTATTTTATCTATAAAAGGAAGTTTCAGAACAAATGATAGGTATGAGCCTCGCGACCAGCAGTTAAATACGCTTTAGGTCCTTCAGGTGTTTCCTATTACCGTACGCTTTCTGTCCGAACTCTCAGAGAGCTCAAGTGAATGTTTTTGTCAAAAAAAGTCTTAGGTTCGGTGCGTGGCGTCCTATTTTTTTTGCTTTGATTGTGTTTAGCTATGTTTGTTAGGGTTTTGATTCATTTCTTCTGTATGTTAGTAAGGAGCTAAGAGCTCACGGTGGTCAGTTGCAGCTGGAGATGTGGGCTCGATCCCACCGGACGCCTCGAGATGCTACCCTGGCGAGAGAGCTTCGTCTCCAGCAAGCATGGACAGAATCCTCGACATGACAACGCAATCGCGATGGAGTCTTGCTGGGGGTATCTGCCCGGGAGGAAGAAAGAAAGGACAGGAAAGAGTAAAAGAAGTATACTATATAACGAATAAATATTGATATTTCAAAATATATAAAACAAATATAATAAGAAAGTATAAATTTAGGCTAGATGAGGCTCATGAGGCTCATAATCGGTAGATTAACCTGTGTCTCCAGTGAAGACTGAAAATACCAACTTTAAAGTAAAGCGATTTGCGTGTTTGTGTGTTAAACAAAAAGAGAAACAAGAGTAATGATAGTCTTATGTTGCTTTTTTTGTTTTATTTTTTCGGGTTATTCTTACAATTGAATTTAGGTAATTTCCTGTCGAAAGTATCTGGTAAGACGTGACACTAACCTTTTTGATGTCGAGGAAAAAGCTTCTGGTGCTATCTTTGTTATATGGTAAGTAACAAGGAAAGGCGTGGCCTAGTCTCCAGGACACTCGAGTATTGAACCATTGGTCCTCTCGGATGGAAAGACTCGGGTACATCGAAAGCCTCTCCTAGACAGGTGAGACCCTGCAGTGCAGGAGTGGCTACCTCCGTTAGCCCTGAGGATGTGAAAATTTACTATCGAAAACAATATACGTGCGTACACTACAGCACAACGCTCTTTTCACTTGATCATATACCACATGTCCATTATAAGCTGAATTCTATTTAATATAATTGGTCATAAACAATTGAGGTCAACTTACATTAATGTATCCAAAATCTTGGAAACTTATTTTTTTATTTATTATCTCATTAATTATTATTTTATAGTCAATATTAATAGGTAGCTTGGTAGCGCAATGGATAAGCGCCGCAGCCCGCGATTTATGTTGTTAAGCAATTTTCGCAAGGATTATTCACGAGATAGGTGACCAAAATTATTAAATAAAGGCTTGAGTAAAAGAGCTGATGATGATGATCTATACATTGAAGACTTCAATTCAATAAAGCAGTTAATTTCATAGCAATTTTGGCGAACACACTACATTAAATTAACATAGCATTTTTATTTATTAACCGATTGAAATAAAACCTACAGCAAATGTTAATGGAAGATTACCACAATACAATAGTGTAAACTGCATTAATATCGGTTCAGCCGTTTCTGGGATTAGCATGCAGAAACAGAGAAACAGACAAAAATTTAAAAAAAATCTGTCTTTTGTGTTATATTACGTTTATAAATGCACTTCATGATAGTTTTTCCATATATCGTCAATGTACAGATATCGATCACCTAACGTCTTTATTAAAATATAGATATTATCATATCGAAACGAAACAAATAAAATTCTAATTGAATTGAAATTAAAAATGAAAACATATTTCCAAGGGTTATGTTACAGTCAGAACGTGAACTAAAAAAAATATATAAATAGGAGAAAATACTAAGTCACCTTTAAATTTAAATATTCTTTCATAAAGATTATCTCTGCATCAGAAACATATTAAATTATCGAAAAATGCATTTCTTTGAAGTTGGGAAAAACAGAATAGGTATTCAAGTACCATGTTTATTCGTACGAATAGTAGAGGAAAGTTGGATATCCAACTTTCCTCTACTCTCCACCTCCAACTCCAACTATCCGGTGGTACAATATATATTGTACCACCGGATAAATTGTACCACCTTAAGATTTTCTACTAATTACTTTATTTTTTCTTCACTGGCAACACAAAAACAAGCATTGACAGCGCCCTCAACTATTTGTCATTTTGGAATGGCGTCCGGCAAGTAAATTTTGTTCGATAGATAAAAAAGTTTTTGTGGGCGTTTTATGTAAAATTTGATGTTGAAACCTAAAAATATTTCTTGCAAAAAAGGTACGTTATGATTTTAATTTTTATTTTAATTGAACAATCTTTAAGAAGTCTTTCATTCTGTTAAATAACAAACAAATTATATTTTGAGGTTATTTTGTTAAAAATATTATTTTGATAGATTTAGTTTGGTAAATCGTACCACTAATACGAGTCTAAGTTGTACTGGTACGATTTACCCGACCCACGTTAGGTTTTTTTTCAGATGGACAGTGATAAAAAGAAATACAGACTGCTCATTCAAAATGAAGCTATATTCGTTTTATGATAAGGATTGGTAGACCAATCGTGATTGGTCTGCTGACAAGTCATTAGGTGCTACATTTTAATAATGTAATACCGCATTATTGCCATAATGCGCCTAAACCTAGGGGACATTATGAATCGACCACTGCAATTGCATCGCTCTTAGAGCTCATGATAAGGCCCCTGAATTGTTTGGATATCCAACTTTCCTCTACTCTCCACCTCCAACTCCAACTATCCGGTGGTACAATATATATTGTACCACCGGATAAATTGTACCACCTTAAGATTTTCTACTAATTACTTTATTTTTTCTTCACTGGCAACACAAAAACAAGCATTGACAGCGCCCTCAACTATTTGTCATTTTGGAATGGCGTCCGGCAAGTAAATTTTGTTCGATAGATAAAAAAGTTTTTGTGGGCGTTTTATGTAAAATTTGATGTTGAAACCTAAAAATATTTCTTGCAAAAAAGGTACGTTATGATTTTAATTTTTATTTTAATTGAACAATCTTTAAGAAGTCTTTCATTCTGTTAAATAACAAACAAATTATATTTTGAGGTTATTTTGTTAAAAATATTATTTTGATAGATTTAGTTTGGTAAATCGTACCACTAATACGAGTCTAAGTTGTACTGGTACGATTTACCCGACCCACGTTAGGTTTTTTTTCAGATGGACAGTGATAAAAAGAAATACTATAGATGGAAAGAAGATGACTTAAAAGAGCTCTATTGGCCTTAGAAAGAAAGGAGATGAGTCTCAATAAAATATCGGCACAATATTCTGTTCTAAAACCAACCATATTGCGACATGCAAGAAAGAAAAATAAGATTGCTAATGATTCAGCAATTCATAAAGGTAGACCCACTACTTTCAGCACGGAATTGGAAAATATTCTAGTACAACATATTTTAGAATTAGAAAAGCACATGTTTTGACTGACTATCAATGACGTACGGAAACTTGAATTTAATATAGCGTTTCTACATAACATTTCTCACACATTTAATGAAAAGAGGCAAATGGCGGGCAAAGCTTGGCTTTATGCTTTTAAAGGACGTCACCAAGAACTGAGTGTCAGACGGTCGGAAAGCACATCCATAAACAGAGTAAAGGGTTTTAATAGACAGAATGTTTATGGTTTCTATGATTTATTAGAGAAGATAATAGATGAATATAGTTTAACAGCTGCGGACATATTTAACGTTGATGAAAGTGGATTTTCAACAGTCCAAAAGAAACCACAAAAAGTAGGGGTTTGAAAGGAAAGACGCAGGTTAGCACAATAACAAGTGGGGAAAGGGATGTAAATACGACTGTTGTTTGCTATGCTAGTGCCGCTGGACAATTTGTGCCTTCAATGCTAATATTTAAGAGAATGAGGCATAATTCTGAGTTAGCAAACGGTGCACCCCTTGTTAGTATTGTGACGCTTTCAGGATTCAGGTTAGATTTCAGGGTAGTTAAAGAAAGAATTTGATCTCATAGAATAATTTTAAGTTTGATTGTTTTATTTTTGTTTTTTTTTTACGAGAAGTTACTTTTATTTCATGGAAAATTTAATTGAGAAGCATTTACGTTTGTAAATCACACAATTTTGATATAAAGAAATACTGATTTAGTTTCTTTAGCTTGTTTTCCAAATTAAAGTTAAAAAAATATTAATGGAAGCTTTATATTTTATTTAAACCTTGTTTTATCAAACAATTTAGCAACTGTATTAATTTAAAGTGACATAACTATTAGTGGTACAATTTATCATACCTATGGTACAATTAATCGGACTAGTTGGATAAATTGTTCCAAAGGTAAGCCTCTAGAATAAAATATGTTAAAAATATTATACAAATAGGTACGCTACTGATTTTGATGGAAAAGTTAGACTAGATTCTAAACTTTGTTTTATACGAGAAAAAGTATTTTTTAATCAACATTAAAACAATTTATAATTGTAAAAGTAAAAAGTAGTACAATATAATCGACTCTCCCCTACCTACGCCCACAAAATTACAGAGTACGGTTCGGTGCATATTATATTTGACGGGATGAGTCGCATTTCATTGCTCGCAGAACGTCAGCATTGACAAATTAGCTACATATATATGATATTCGAACTGGCTCATTCGACGGAAATTCTTCTTACACTAAAATACAGTTCCGTAAGACGTTTGACCGATCTACCGTTAGATTTGCACCAGCCCTAAATATTCAAGTACAACAACATCTATAATTCCACGACATTCAATTTCTTCACGTAATTATCCATATACACACAAGTAAGTCTGTCTCTATATTTCGCATTACCAAGCAGGATGGAGACGCGAGAAGGAAATATAATTATTTTCATAGGTTAAGCACCTTAATTATATTTTTAATTATTTGGAGAAATTTTATCTTTGTTATGATGAATAATTTATTAGTGATAATTAATATTTAATAAGTATATTTATGATTAACAAGTGCTTAGAAAAAAAGATGTTTTAAGAAACGAAAATACCTTAACCAGATCCATCGTTTTATGAAAGCAATTTGTGAGTCAATGATCTTGTAAAGTTTAATGCTAATAAACATATTAACGGAGATGTTTCGTACATAAACAATTCAGGGGCCTTATCATGAGCTCTAAGAGCGATGCAATTGCAGTGGTCGATTCATAATGTCCCCTAGGTTTAGGCGCATTATGGCAATAATGCGGTATTACATTATTAAAATGTAGCACCTAATGACTTGTCAGCAGACCAATCACGATTGGTCTACCAATCCTTATCATAAAACGAATATAGCTTCATTTTGAATGAGCAGTCTGGGCTTCAGTTACGCAGTAGGGCTGCTGGTCTAATGTATTGGACTTAAGGTACCTCTGATAAGGACACGCCCATAACTAAACACTTGTCATAACTCGTTTGTCAACTGTCTTTGATACTGTGGATGATATAGTGAAGTCTCACAATTGTATTCACCGCTTGTATTTTTGACAATACAGTTTTTTGTTATCGTGTAAAAAGTACAATTCTTTTATATTTTAATGGATATTGATTATTTCTGTTTTGGATAAAGGTTTTTAAGCTCACAAGTGTTTGTCACTAAATAATTAATTGCAAAAGCATTTGCATCGCACCGCACCTAGACCTCATGGTAAGACCCCTGTATGAATGGAAATGAGAACAGATGATAAGTATCGTATTTTATTATATACGATAATGGCAAAGAAGCTAACAGTAGTTAAAATACTTGCTTGTAAGTAAGCTGGTTATTTATTGGAACTATAAAATATGAAGAAATAACAATATCGAAACTTTTATAGTTTTAATTATTTTATGACCATATTACCTGTTAATTTTCACTAATGATATATTTTCAAAGTTCACTACAGTCTGAGGAGGCAGAAAAGTTTGACGAATGGGCATCGAGATGACGACGAGAAAAGAAATTAGCCTTTTAAAAAGTTGATATTAAAGTCCCCCGTCGGAGTTATAAAAGTTAATCGAGTGTCTATGGTGTAATGGAAACGGTTTTCTAAAGCAATTAAATAGATATTTTTTAACGTTACAGATAACATAGTAAAATTTGATGACTTTTTCACTTGATTTAATAATGTCAAATGAAACGACCTTTAAAGATGATTTGCATGTAACAAAAATGGTTATGAATATAAATGTGGAAGGTAATGTAAGAAGAGGAAGACAAAAGAAAAGACGTATAGAATATATGGAAGGTGGTATGCGTCAGAAAGGAATGAATATTGAAATGATGTCTGATGAAGACTGAAGGAAGAACAATTTATTATATCGATAACATATAAATAATAGGGATGTTGAATGGGTTAAAAAAAGGAAATTGTATTTAGTCCGTCAATCAGGTAACGGAAAAATAGTAGATACATATTTTTTTACATTATAACAGGCATTAAAGAGCAGGCGTTGAGGAGTGGAAGTTTTGTAGAAATCATGTGACTTTTTTTGTAATCATTAGATTACAACAATAAATTGTATTGTTGTAATCTAATGATTACAAAAAAAAATGCGTGGTAGGTACGGCCACACTCGACTTGCTTTTAGTATTAGCACGGTAAAATATGATATTTCCGTGCTTACTTAGCATTCAATTTTTGCAGTGTAATTTTATGTTATAGATAATAAATCAAATTCATATTGTATATTTACAAGCACTTGCAAAGTCGAAGACTACACCATCATGTAATCTTTATATTAAGATCAGAGAAGGCAAATAATACCTTTTTGGTTCTAAAACGTTTTTTATCGGATCGCCTCGCGCTCTACAACTATGCCAGCTACAATATCTCTGTAGGTTCTATGCTAAAATTAATTTAAAAATCTGAAATCGACATTTTGAGGCGACAATGCCAGCATCATATTTTCTTTAAAGTATAAAGGAACGATTTTTATTCCATATTTAGTAGTTTTAAAACTATGACAATATTAAATCAAATGTTTTTTGTTAATAATAAAGTGAAACATAGCGGTACTCTAATGAGAGGTCTTAAACCTATTTGAAAATTTATTTAAAAAAAATAGTATTTTAGAATTACATACTTATATTAAAACATTCGTCGTGCAGTTAACCCTAATTGGAATAAATCATTGTACGAAATCTGAAGATGCGCAAATGCCCAAAAAATATTACAACGTCATTAAATATGGTACGGATGACGTGGACGACCCTAGAGCATTTCAAAACCGCTTTTAAGTAAAATATAAGTATAAAAACTTGCATAGACACGGAAATTACATATTAAGAAATACTAATATAAATCGTATATTTTTTGAAGAATTTTCAAAAAATAATATGTTCTTAGCAAGATTCAATTGCGCTTCAATAAATTATTAATTCTATATTTTTCAGTTTAAATATAGATATACAAATAATTGAAGAACGCAGCAAAGAGCTTAAGAATGTAGTGCGACCATCAAAACAAATAGAATGAATATGCTTCTTTCTTTCTTTTATTATAAGGATCTTCGTTTCGACAAGTGTGAGTTATCTTTTGGCATAGAAAAGTTTATTTTTTATGAAGGAAGGTTATTATTTATGAAGGCCTTAGACTTACTTTAGAGTTAGTTCATAATAAGTCTTAAAGGTAACCGCGGTGTCCAATGTGAATAGCCTTTAATTTCACCAAGTTTCTTCTAAATCCCAACCGAACTTAGATCAATTGATTGAACCGTGAACGTATTACGAACGTGACCTGCAATTTGATTTATTTTCTTTTTAATTAATTTTGTAATGATTGTGCACTTTATGTAAGAAGTTTTCCAACTTATCCAAATATGTCACAATCTACACAAACAAATCAGTACCAGTACATTTATCAGTTGACCATTTAGCTATTAGCAGAATTTGTGCCGTGTTTTCAATTTCTTATCAGTCGAGTTGACTGTCAGCTGTTTAAGTTATAACTTAATTTTATCGTAATTCCTAAAGCAATACCAAAGCTGGACCTTGCGATGTAAAGTACAAAATTTACAGTTATTGTTTTGCAAATTGTTTTAAAACAAAACTCTGTTTATTTTAAATGTATTCTGACGTATGCTTCCTGCGTTCGGCAACTGATTTGTGACCAATAACCGAGGGCACACGCAACGCCCTGTTCTTTGCTTCTTTACAAAATGTTTCTGCGAATACCACATAAAGGTCTGTACACATGCGTGTATGTTGTAGTAGTTTAGTACCGTAAAACGGGGTTAATTTAATCAGAATTGAAATTCATATGGCCATATTATCTTTAAAAAGAAACTAAAATTGAAAAAAATACTTTGGACATCGGTTTTATTAAAATTTTAAGTATATAGACAGAACAAATGATTTAGATCATCCGTTTCTCAGAAAAAAAATTAAATTCTGCTGATCAATATTAAACCGATTTTGGGGCTTCTTTGATCACACCATGTTTTTTTTATGCTAGATAGGCAAGCACTTGACCACAGTTCACCTGATGGTAAGCAATGCAGTGGTCTAAGATAGAGAGTGCTTGCCTAGAAGGAACCGATTCACTCTTGACTTGAAGAGTCCCAGATTGTATTTGTCTGGAAATAGCCAGTTCGGGCGCGAATTCCACAGCTTCGCAGTTCGCACGATGAATGTAGAGGCGAATCGCTTGGTGCGAGTTTGTGGAATCTCCACAGTAAAGAGGTGACACTTCCCAGTACCCCATGTTTTATAAAATACTGCGAAAGTAAACTCTGTAATAACTATGATAAAAAAAAAACAGTGTTTCGGTATTTTCCTTTGATGTTACTTTTTTGTTTGGGTTGATTGCCTGAAAATTGATGAAAATACGCTCTGTGGCAGCGAAGAAGTAAGTGTTTGAAAATTTTGCCAGTCCTGTTAGATCCTGGGTAGCTCAGTGGTTAGGGCCCGGATTGCGAAAGTTCATAAGTTCGAGTCCCATCTCAGAGTGCTAGGGATAGAATGGATTTTTTAAGCATTTTTCATTGAAAATGTATTGTTATATTGTAATAGATTAACTGCATACATTTGTTATTTTGTCGTAACTTGACGTACAGCTACTAGAAATAATAGCATCGCAACTGACTGTCGCCACATCCAGATGCTGCATAGGTTTAACTGATAGTCAAGTTATTTCAGAATTCGTACGGCTCTCAAATAAAACTCGTTCGGAGTAAGACTATAACGAATTGATTAGATACGAAGAGAAAGTGTGCCTTGCAATAACCTTTATATTACACGTTCCCCAACAGTCATAAAATAAACATAAATCTATAAACTTTACGATGGTCAAATTAACATTACCGAATTAAAGTCATCTAATTAGAAATAAATGTTGGTTAATGTTTGTTTTAATGGCAAAAATAATATCTTGGACTTGCGACAAATATCATGGAACTGTTTAACAAAGATCGTTTAAAATTATAGTGTTCACATTTCAAGATAAGTTTTGTTATTCTCTTAAAAATACATCGATGAACACAGCGCTATTACAGCATGAGAGGGACAATCAAATGAACGCTTTATTACCTTTTAATGTAATATTTAAAAATCAAATAGAATTGAATTGAAATTGAAATAGTTAGAAAGAAATGGTTTATGAATGTAAGTTTGCAAAAAAAATTATCAAGAGGCAGGTCACTAACAAATTAAACAAAAATAAAACAAATTTTTCAGACACCAGACCTACCTGGAAAACTAAGCCGGAGAGATTGGAATTTTGATCGCAAGGGGGGCTTGTAAATAACGAACTACAAGTTTACTTTTGGTTTGTCATTTATTTTAGAAACTTTTAAGTAATATCCTAAAACTAGGTAATAAGAATTTTCAATTATTAATAAAAAGGCTGGAAAGAAATCACACCGTTGCATAAAATTAGGAAAACAAAGGAAAAATAAATCGGTTGATTCTGTCGAAAACTTACCATTTTATACAAAAAACTAATGTGACATGAGGCAAGGTGGACCCTTAGGTGGGTTTATGTTTCCACCTGCGAAGACAAAAATTTTGAAAATTGAAAAATACTATCAAATTATTATAATTCCAATAAGAAAAATGCTTACCATGATAAAATTTTGGGTATTTTTATTAAAATACCGTTGATGTAACTAGATTAAAAATTAATAAAAGATTTCACATCTTTTCGTTTTATTAGAAAGTCGTGAAGTGACAAGAAAGAAAAGTGTCAAAATTGACAGTGAAATTTAAATATATACAACGTGTTCCAAAATTCAACGATAAGCGGGCGCCAAGAGGTACCCTTGCTCATGTGTACTTATGGAAAAATAAGAAAAAAATTATATCTTATCTTTTTTATTATAAAATTAAATTAGAAAATCTTCGAAAATTTACACCTTTTATGATATTTTCAACTACCACGACCACAACTTCTCAATTATGTTCAATCTTTTTTTGGTATCGGATACCTAAGTAGCACTACTATTCGCTACAACTCTTTCGAAAATTTTCGAATTATATTTTATAATAAAATAGATTAATAAGATATAATTTTTTTCTTATTTTTCCATAAGTACACATGAGCAGGTCTACCTCTTGGCGCCCGCTTATCGTTGAATTTTGGGACACGTTGTATATAGGCCATCTTTTATTCATTTCATTTTCATTTTACATGTAAAAATTAATTTATTTATTTGACATTGGCAGAATTGTGCGAAATGCGCAGATAAGCCATTATTTAAAAAAGAAGAATAAATATATATATATATATATATATATTTAATTAAGATACTCTAAATTTGACCGTGGGATGAGGCCCATTCAGCCGAGTTGTAAGAAAAATCCATGTGACGTAAATTTTACGTTACAACATCTAATACTGTTTCTCACATATCTTTATTAATTTTTTGTATTAAATTAGTTCATTCAATAATAAGTATAAAACTCCCTTTACATGCGCTTCTCGAAACTGCAACAGGAGGCCCGAACAAAACACGATGTGCTCCCGACAAATTGACGGGATGATTTACGGCACTCTTGCACATTCTTTCACCAACCCACCCTCGCTACTGAACGGACGCCAAAATATTATTAGCATTTTACGATTCTTCTTATAACGAGCAATCTATACTAATATTATAAAGAGCCAAAGTTTCTAACTTTGTTTGTAGGGGGTATATTGTTCGGAAATACTGATTCGATTTTAAAAATTCTTTGACCTTTACGACGTTACTTAAAGAGCTAAGTATTTATAAATAAATAAAACAATATCTTTTCAGTTTGTCATTTTTTTAATGTTAAGTTTATCATTCGTTGTCATCATTATTATCAGCCAATTAAATTTCCCGCTGCAGGAGTATTGACCTTCCCTATGATTATAATAACAAAACGAGAACGGGCCATATACCACACGGGCCCATTGCGGATTGGTAGCAAGTAATAACCGCAAATGCAGTTGGGTCTATCGGCATAAAGTTAAACTGTTGCAGGGAAGAATCTATTCTATATCATAAAATTTTGGTCACCCATCCGATGACTAGCCTACGCAAAAGTTGCTTATCCTGCGTAATGGCAGACTGAATGTGAATGCCCTAACTACTGCGTAATTGAGCTCTTGGTAATATTACATTGTATATTATAAGGCTTTTACAATGTTGAAACTTTTACCTTAATTAAAATGTAATAAATAGGTATGTACTTTGAGTATTAAATGTACTTTCCTCCTCCTATAACGGGATGGTGATAACGAAGGTTTTAAGTAATATTTATTATGCTATAGTATAATACAACCATCATTGAATTACATTACAAAGGTTTGCTGACAGGCACTCCAGAGGTCAAGAGGCGCCCGTTCTCTTGTTATTCTGTTTTCGAACCATAGATTATAAGAGACAGCAATGAGCAAATCTTAAGTTTAAGAAATTTAAATGTAAAAATATATAAACTTCTTGGTAAGCTCTGTACTTGTTTTTAGTCGCTTAAAATCCACTCGTCGTCTACGACTTACATTCAACTTTTTAGGTGTATTATACTGTTTAGAAAAAAACAATCAAAGAGTAAACTATTATAAAGCAATTAAAATATAATATGACAAATATTGGCCCATCTTTGAATCGGGCCGATCGAGATATGCCCGGGTATATCACGATATGCTGCCATTTCTTATCTAAGCAATGACGATAAAAATTTCTACTTTTCAAGACGATATTGCCAACGTAATGAGAAAGGCTGATTTTGATTCATTTTATCTAGAATAAATAAAAACTGATAAATTAACGCAATGAAAACTTTATCATATTTAAATGTAAGGAAAATATTTTTTAAATTATTTCTTTAATGAGTTTATTTTATGAGAAAATCTTACCCCCAGATTAAGTAATAAATAATTTTTCCTCCGCTTTTTACTCTGAGTGTTGGCTGTGAGACAGTATATGGGCAGACATAAAGATTGATGGAGTATGAAATATTAAAACCACCATTTATATCGTGCATTAACATAATTACGGGATATTTTTATACCGCTTATAACTTCCCTGGGGACTACAGTTCCCCAGATGAAGTGTAGGAAGTAGCTCATATAAAATATTTGCTTTTTATTCAAGGTAACTATATACTTCTTATATAGTACATTTCGTATAATACATAGTTCTTTTAAATAATATATGTTTCAGTGTTGATGATGGGAAATAAACATCCATTGTTGCTCAAGTCATATAATTTGACTTCAAGGTATATATAAAATAGGGACGTTTGATGCAATGATTGACATTAAGATTTTAAAGCGAATAGTTTTTAATTGTAATTTTTAAATGAAAATTTTTGAAATTGCATTCTACGTTAATACGTTGACTTAACTGTAGAATAAATAAAAGTATTAGTGTTATTGCACTTTGCCACTTATTACAATGCATGATTAATAGTAATTATATGACGTTCGATCCTCTGCGTTATATATTCTTTGGTAAACGCACGACCGTCTCCAGGAATGTATCTTAAAAGCATGCGCAAACGCATTTTACGGATGTTTGTCGGTTTTCACGGACAGTGTCGTATTACGTGCACAAATACATTGCCGGGTTATATAATCGTTGGTCTCGAGTGAATGGCAGTGAGTTATTTTGTTACTTGTTTATAATTTTTTAAAATATTTACTATCGATGGAAATGAGCTACAAAAATCACCCGCTTCCCGTATGCGGGGGGCCGCATACGATCAATGTAAATGAGTCATTAAGCTATATATATGTTACGCTCAAAGATCGAAATCGCTCATTGAGCAAAAAAATATTTCAAAACGCGTTGTGGCAATCGCAAAACCACATGGCAAAATTCATGTCGTGACTGAGATGCTATTCGATCAAAACGTGTTTTGGCATGTTAACTAGAGTTAGTAAACATAATAATAAATACATTGATGTGACAATAAATCTTGTTTTAAGAAATGTGCAACTCGATTTTTTACTTTAAATTTCACAATAATCGTAATGGTTTGTGAGTAACTAATTAAAATAGTTTTTTTACGCGTAATTTGTCATATTATGTCTTTTATTTCTATCTTATTTCGTGACGAGCCTTAACAAAATATGTATTATTAATGTTTGTTGTACTAATTTATTAGTTACACAGCAAAACCAACAGTGTAGTAACAACACGAATAAACTTATAATGTTATTCTGTAACTAACGAGAATACGCCTACCATAATAAAGTCTGTATCTATTCTGCGGCTCTACAAAGTTTAAAATAATGGGAATTCTGAAACAAAACACAATCTAAAGTATAGATAACTCTGTATTGATTAATTTTAGTACAGTTTTAATATAAATATTTAAGTAATATGTTACCTCTAAAAGTTTATATCGTCGATTAAATGGAATATAAAAATGACTTCCTTAATTATTCCCAATAGAACAATGTTCTTAAGCTGTAGAAATTCGCGATCAGTTATTGGTTTGTTTTACTTATTTCAAAGAAAAGAAATGGATAATTTATAAAATAATTTCAGCAATCCATTTTAGGTATACTATTCCATATATGGTTACTTTCCTCTACGCACATATAATACACTACATATAATACTATAAAATGACGATTCCCCGCAATTTATTTTGTATTGTTATGTCAACGTATTGAAGTATTTGAAATCATCATCATGATTAGCCCTTTTACGTCCCCATTGCAGGAGCTCAGGCCTTCCTTATGGATGGTTAAGGAGGATGGGCAATGACCCTCCACGCTGGCCCAATGCGGATTGGAGGGTATTAACGACTGCAAATGCTGCCTGGACCAACGGCTTAACGTGCCTTCCGAAGCACGAAGTAGCTCGAGATAATAATTTTTGGTCACCCATCCCGTGACCGACCCTTGAGAAAGTTGCTTAACGACAACGATCTCGGGCCGCGGCGCTTTACCACTACGCCACCGAGCTACGAGTACTCAATAATTTGATATTGACTCTATATACTTAGGCGTTCAAAACTTCTCGTCACTTTGGTACTTAGTTTGTAATGTAAGTAAATATTTAAAGGTACATAGGATTTTTGAAAGTACATAACTGAATATGTAACTAGACGAATACCGTCGCCTTTCCAATGACAAAACCCGAGGATGGACGATATTTAAAGTCATAAATATCTGTTAGTAAAAACAGAAAACAAAGCGTTAATAAAGTCAAAATTCTTTTAATTTAAATCGGTATTGGTACCAATACTTCCAAGAGTTTCTTCCCCTTATTCAGTACTTTTTAGGTAAAAAGAAGAATGGGAAAAGAAAGTCCACAACATTCAATAAAGAGCAACTAGATTGACAAAAAGCTATACTGTTACAATGTAGTAAGTAGAAGTTAACTGAACTACCAATTTTTAAGCTTTTGACTCGTAGAAATTATTTTATTCATTCCCACTTTACGACATCACATTAAAAACGTTGTTCCAAACGTGTAACAAACACAATCTCGTTTTGTTTACGTATGTCGACCCATTTCGGAGAGCGCGCGTCTGTTTCATGTCTGTTGTTCCTGAAATGTTGAACTAAAATGACTCTTACGATCGTATGTATAGATATCAAAATGTTCTGGACTCGTTTATTTTCTTGCAATCCTGAAAATGATCGATGAGCAAAAGAATCGCCTTTGGTTACCCTCGTTTTTGGTCAACGTCGCTTATGAATGGAAATGATGTAAGGGAAATATTGATATCATGAATATGAGAATGGGTTTTCTGTGCTCGGGTATTTTTTTGGTGCGTCTTGATTGCACTATAGTTGTTTAATATACTTAACTGGAAACAAATACTGTATCGGTTCTTTCAAATAGACACTGTTGTAAAGATCATTTCGGAGTAACCTATCCTAAACCAGCGTTCTTGAAAGAAAAGGTGTGGGTGAAAGAAGCGAGAGCGGTATGTCAGGATCGTGCAAAATGGAAGGAGGTGGTCTCTCTCTATGTAGATTTAAAAGTAATTTCATTAATTGGTACTTTAATATCTTCATTGAAAAGGTGCGACTGAAATAATAACTGTCCAAATAGATTAGTTATAAGAGTAGTAAAAGAGAATAAGGGCCGGTTTCACCAGTTGCTGATAAAATCCCTGATAGTCTATTAGGAACTTATCTGCCAGATAAACTACAACTTTTGGGGCCGATTTCACCAGTTGCTGGTAAAGTCCCTGATAGTCTATTAGGAACTTATCTGCCAGATAAACTACAACTTTTGATTTCACAGGTCTCGGATAACTATATCTGGCAGATAAAGTATTAGATATCTTATCAGCCGATTCAAGTGGCTGATACAGACGTTATCTGATAGATAAAAAAAAGTTTCAAGTGACGGGAACGAAAATAGTTTTAGTTTTAGATCATTATTGCGTGCTTTGCGTTGATTGCAGTCACAAGTGTCACAAATATTCTAAAATGTTTTTAGAAGACGAATTAGATGAATATTTCGAACGTATTACGCGACCCCGTAGGAATCGAGTAATTAACCCTAGACCTAATTATTTAGAATCACTTGACGTTCAAGATTTTAGGAATCGATTTCGGCTGTTGTTTATATTCTATCGTTAATAGAAAGTGATATAAAAACTACAACGGGCTACTAAGTAAAAAAATCTCCGTTAACTAGTAAATAAAGAAGCTGCGTTTCTTCTTGATTAAAATTCACACTTCTTTTTTTTCCATTATTCATTAACAAATACGAAAATAATACACAAAGAAAAGTTAAAAAACTGAAAAGCGTCTTAAGCACAAAATATCAACAAAGCAAAACAAATGATAGTTGCGTTTCGTTTCTGTAAACACGTAGCTAAGTATACGAATATCGTATTATTTTCATTCTAGAATCATAAAATTTTAATTCAAAATATATGAAAAAAGTTTACTTAAATAATATTGAACACAAAAAAAATATTAATTAAGTTTTAAAAATTATTTTTGATTGACGATAATTTGGGTCGAAGTATTAAAACGCAAAAAAGCGACGTTGCCGTTCCGTCAACTAATAAGTGGCCGATAACTTATCTGCCAGATAAATTATCTAGCAGTTTGATGGTGAAACAGAAAAAAGTTAACAGCAACCTTTATCCAGTAGATAGCGTTAAATATCAGATAACTCTGAATAAATCTGAAACTTTATCAGTAACCGGTGAAACTGGCCCTTAGGGCCGGTTTCACCGGTTGCTGATAAAGTCCCTGATAGTCTATCAAGAACTTATCTGCCAGATAAACTATAACTTTTGGTTTCACAGGTCTCGGATAAAAATATCTGGCAGATAAAGTGTTAGATATGTTATCAGCCGATTCAAGTGGCTGATATAGACGTTATCTGATAGATAAAAAAAAGTTTCAAGTAGCGGTAACGAAAATAGTTTTAGTTTTAGACCATTATTGTGTGCTTTGCGTCGATTGCAGTCACGAGTGTCACAAATATTCTAAAATGGATTTATTTGAGTTTTTAGAAGACGAATTAGATGAATATTTCGAACATATTACGCGACCCCGTAGAAATCGAGTAATTAACCCTAAACCTAATTATTTAGAATCACTTGACGATCAAGATTTTTAGGAATCGATTTCGGCTTACCAAACGAGCTGTTGTTTATATTTTATCGTTAATAGAAAGTGATATAAAAACTACAACGGGCTACTAAGTAAAAAATAAAGAAGCTCCGTTTCTTCTTGATTAAAATTCACACTTCTTTCACGTTTTTGTTTTTCCATTATTAATTAACAAATACGAAAAGAATACACAAAGAAAAGTTTAAAAAATGAAAAGCGTCTTCTTCTTCTTTTTTTTTAATTAATGGCTTATCTGCGCATTTCGCACAATTCTGCCAATGTCAAGTAAATAAATTAATTTTACATGAAATATGAAAATGAAATGAATGAAAGATTTTAAGCACAAAATATCAACAAAGCAAAACATATGACAGTTGCGTTTCGTTTCTGTAAACACGTAGCTAAGTATACGAATATCGTATTATTTTTAGGAATCGATTTCGGCTTACCAAACGAGCTGTTGTTTATATTTTATCGTTAATAGAAAGTGATATAAAAACTACAACGGGCTACTAAGTAAAAAATAAAGAAGCTCCGTTTCTTCTTGATTAAAATTCACACTTCTTTCACGTTTTTGTTTTTCCATTATTAATTAACAAATACGAAAAGAATACACAAAGAAAAGTTTAAAAAATGAAAAGCGTCTTCTTCTTCTTTTTTTTTAATTAATGGCTTATCTGCGCATTTCGCACAATTCTGCCAATGTCAAGTAAATAAATTAATTTTACATGAAATATGAAAATGAAATGAATGAAAGATTTTAAGCACAAAATATCAACAAAGCAAAACATATGACAGTTGCGTTTCGTTTCTGTAAACACGTAGCTAAGTATACGAATATCGTATTATTTTCATTCTAGAATCATAAAATTATAATTCAAAATATGTGAAAAAAGTTTACTTAAATAATATTGAACATAAAAAAAATATATTAATTAAGTTTTAAAAATGATTTTTGATTGACGATAATTTGGGTCGTAGTATTGAAACGCAAAAAAGCGACGTTGCCGTTCCGTCAACTAATAAGTGGCCGATAACTTATCTGCCAGATAAATTATCTAGCAGTTTGATGGTGAAACAGAAAAAAGTTAACAGCAACCTTTATCCAGTAGATAGCGTTAACTATCAGATAACTATCTGAAACTTTATCAGTAACCGGTGAAACTGGCCCTTAATGTCGCAAATTTCCGAGTCGGTATTGTCGTCCTGCAACCATGTTCCTGGTATTAGAGGTAAATCATAATCATTGTCAAATAGATTATAAAATATTAATAAAGACTTATTAAGTATTGATGATTATAAATAAAAACAGATTATTATAATTACTACTATGATTTCACAGGTCTCGGATAACTATATCTGGCAGATAAAGTATTAGATTTCTTATCAGCCGATTCAAGTGGCTGATATAGACGTTATCTGATAGATAAAAAAAAGTTTCAAGTAACGGGAACGAAAATAGTTTTAGTTTTAGACCATTATTGTGTGCTTTGCGTTGATTGCAGTCACAAGTGTCACAAATATTCTAAAATGGATTTATTTGTGTTTTTAGAAGACGAATTAGATGAATATTTCGAACGTATTACGCGACCACGTAGGAATCGAGTAATTAACCCTAGACCTAATTATTTAGAATCACTTGACGTTCAAGATTTTAGGAATCGATTTCGGCTTACCAAACGGGCTGTTGTTTATATTCTATTGTTAATAGAAAGTGATATAAAAACTACAACGGGCTACTAAGTAAAAAATCTCCGTTAACTAGTAAATAAAGAAGCTCCGTTTCTTCTTGATTAAAATTCACACTTCTTTCACGTTTTTGTTTTTCCATTATTAATTAACAGATACAAAAAGAATACACAAAGAAAAGTTTAAAAATTGAAAAGCGTCTTAAGCACAAAATATCAACAAAGCAAAACAAATGATAGTTGCGTTTCGTTTCTGTAAACACGTAGCTAAGTATACGAATATCGTATTATTTTCATTCTAGAATCATAAAATTATAATTCAAAATATATGAAAAAAGTTTACTTAAATAATATTGAACACAAAAAAAAATATTAATTAAGTTTTAAAAATGATTTTTGATTGACGATAATTTGGGTCGTAGTATTGAAACGCACAAAAGCGATGTTGCCGTTCCGTCAACTAATAAGTAGCCGATAACTTATCTGCCAGATAAATTATCTAGCAGTTTGATGGTGAAACAGAAACAAGGTAACAGCAACCTTTATCCAGTAGATAGCGTTAAATATCAGATCACTACCTGAAACTTTATCAGTAACCGGTGAAACTGGCCCTAAAAGATATTTAAATAGGCAGTATGTCGTTCAAGTCGATAGACATTTCCTTGCGGCGTACAACGCTGATTTGCTTCTTGTCGTTACTATCTGCTTCATTCCGCTTCACTTTACTTCGTGTCAATTTCAAGGTGTCGCCATCTTGCCTTCAGTCACAAAAGACGACTTTTCATTTTCATAACAAAACTCCGTTACCGTCTCAAAAGAAAAGAAACTCAATTGCTTAATTCTTATTAGGATTGAACTTTTCTAGGATTGACGACGCTAATATGAAATTATGAATAAATCTAATGTAACAAAGTCACCTTAGACCTTCGCTCGTTCATCCATGTTTTATGTAGGTATGTGTCGCAACTAAGGGGTATAATTAGCCTCCCAATTAACGGGCTGACTTTCAATCAGCCGAATAGCTGGACATACGTTCTACAATTTGGCTGAAGAAAGATCAACCCACTAATTAACTGTCAATTCATCCGGAATAAAGAATTTATTGATAGGATTAAAAGCAGTTGTGTAGTGGGCGATTTTAAATAAAACTCAAAAGCTCCGTGTTTCAGGTTAATGTTACAGGTCATGTTAATTATAACAGGACTGATAAAAAAGTTGATAACACACGGCTTATTCGCGACAGGGTGTTAATGGTTCGCATTCAATACAAGAGGCTAACGTACACACCAATATCGCAAGTAGGTAAAGCTTAAAGTTTCACAATACATTCTTAATACAATTACAAAAAGACAAGATATACTACGATTCAGACGGCCACAGCGCCATCAAGTTTTATCGTGATAGGATAGGTAAGGTTATTTTTTTAAGAGACCATAAAACTAAATGAACATTTTGGGGGCTTTCAAAGCAGCCGTCTTTTTGAACAGTTAAAATGTCATAACGATTTCATTAGAAACTTTAATGCGGCCATTCAATTAAATAACTAGCCGCCCAATCAAACCGCTGTCTTAACCAGTTGGCTGCGATTAAAATAATTCCATAATGTGTACTGTTGTAACAGCATTCTCACCTCGCTATTATGTGTAGAGAATTCCGTGCAGTACATAATTTAGCGTGATTGTGTGTATAGAAACTTACTTATTAATGAATGTATTAATGCATATTAAAATAAAGGTGCGTGCTGTCCCCAATGACATTAAATTACACATTTGAATGTCTGCAAAGATTTTTATGTTTGGCTGTCAATGGAGAATGGACGTCCGTTAAAATTGTCGTTAGTTTATTGCGACATAACCGATGCAAATTTTCAAGAACATTAATTAAAGCTTAAAGTCGTCATTAAACTTTAATGGACGTTTTTGTAACTGGATGAGTTATAAATCTTTGGCTGTCTTACATGATTATATCAGACCATCATAATATCAGACTCTCATCTGAGCATCCATATCCATTGATTGTTTTGACAATCAGATCATCAATATTTTTAATACGTGTTTACTCATTGACTGTAAACGACGTGAACAAAATAATATTGATAGGTGACGCGTGATCGTGCGATTGTGTCGATTTAAAGTCATGATTTAACGATTAACCTGAAACTAATGCGACTCGTGATTTTGTCGGCGTATGATTTGATATTAAATATGTCACATTGACATAATGGCTGTCTTTGTTTATAAAAGGCTTTTGATAAAGCAACTATATACTTAGTATAATTGATTGATAGACAGTCGGATGACGAATGGTGGAGTTGATAGATAATGTAACTAAGTATTCAAAAATCAATTGACCGATTCGAAAAAGTAAGTCAATAGTTACCACGAATGTATCCTTTTATTTGATTATTTATTTTTACAGATTTCTTAATCCTTTAAAAAAGAAAATGTGTAAACTTATTCCCAGATTTCTTCTATGAACTGATGCGGCGGCGCTCGTGATACTAATGTACCACCGCAGTCCTTCTTCATGTAAGGAGAGGGAAAACTGTTCTAACTGTATATATTACTGCATACTGCATATTTAACGTACCCAGCGAAGCACAAAGGAGCTCAAAATAATATGTTTTAGTCACCTATCCATTGGTTGGCTTTCACGAAAGTAGGTTGCTGTTACTTAAATTTCTATAAAACCAAATTTAAATTATGAATCTTTATCACAAAACCAACTAACAAGTTTCACGAAACTAATTTCGGCACATGTGACATTAGTTTCATAATGGCAGCCCTTAGTGTCAATTAACAACTCTTAGTGTTTGTAAAACTAATACATGCATTGTAAAACTGGACGCTTACACGTAAACTTTTAGCTAAATTAATGCAATGAAACTAGTGTCATGTAATGTAATATGTATGTAATATATCTACTTAAATTCGGCTTACTTAAGAAATTTCCGTCTCTTTGTTTTTTCAAACAAGGATCTGATTAAACAGCATGATTTCTCACGTGAAAGCTATAATAAAGTTGTATCAAAATTACAAAACAAACACTTAATCTCCCCGCTTCGGTACTATCAAAGTCTGAATTGTTTATTCTAACGTTTCTAATCCCATTCATTTCACCATAACATTATCACCAAACCCTATACAAGTCATCGTTAACAACGGTGATTCGACCGATTCACTATACAGAAGGACAAATTAAAAATAAAACAAATCGGATGATACGTAAATATAAATAAATTATACACGATAAGAGTTCCGTAGATTTAAATCCGGTAGTCGCTAAGAGTTTTTAATGGACATCGTAAAGAATTATTGAGTGTGATCTAAAGATTGCACGCCGGTTTCAAGGTGTCGCCATCTCTGAGGTCCCGGGTTCGGTTCCCGGTCGGGTCAATGTAGAAAATGAACTTTTCTATATTGATTCGGGTCTGGGTGTTGTGGTACCTTCGTTGTCTCAGATACTCCATAATACGGGGGCTTTAGCTACTCATCTTGGAATCTGAGCAATGTATGTGATGTTGTTAAATATTTATTTATTTATTTATTTTATTTATTAAATTTGTGGTATTTAGTACGTCCATTCTTCTATTCAGGTAATTTTCTTAATGGATTGGTAGGAAAATAAAAAGACTAATCAGAAGAACCGTATTATTGTTACCAATTTTAAAATGCAATAATATTTCCATGTTCTTTATTTTAACTATTGCTAGTAACGCAACTTATTCTGTCTCTATTGTCTTCGGTGTTATGTACATACCTACTCTATGGTCATGTTAATTCCGCCATGTTTTAAATATAAATTGCATAGTCATGGAACACGTTGTTTTATTAATTCAAGTCTCAGTTATTCAACATCTATAATTATATAAGTTTTAGACTATTATGGCGTCTAGACATGTTTATAAAAGAAGATTTTTTTAAGAAGAACCTTAAAAGATCGCTTTTTCGATCAGGTACATTTAGGGATACCATCCGTTTAGAACTTCATCGTCTTACCGAACATCACTATCTTGCTATTAGTGCAATATAACGCATTGTAAAAGTACAAGAGGTCTTTGCTATTCAGTATTCATTTTGTTAATGACCTCAACAATTATCATCACATTTCTGTATTTTTTTATTAAAACCTCTATGATTTAAAAACCTTCAACGTCAGTTACTCCGTATATTAATGAAAACGTCTTTTTTGTTATTATATATTAATACAAAAAATAAAAGAGTCACCGGAGTCGAACTTTGTTCACAACCAATTAATATAATTGCTCTTTTTACCCTTTTTTAGTTTCATTTTAGTTCAGCATCAATTGTACATTTCTTTTTAAAAGCTACCTACAGTATTATTAGATTATGAAGGATCCTCTTTGACTGGCATCCTTGTTGAAAAACGATTTTTATATTGTAAAGAAAAGTAAGTTCAAAGTCTCTTTTACTTTTGAATATCAGCAACAAAAGTGGAACCCCAAACATGTGCTCTCATTAGTTCCACCTCGCATACGGCACTCGTGAACTGATATAAGTTACTTTAAATGTCTTGTTAACTGACATAATCGGTAACTTTCAAACTTTACCGAATAGTTCTTGCAAGTTTAAACCCTATGCCCATGAAATAAGATTAATATTTGTTATCATTATTTTGAAACGAATATATATTTTATGTGTAAGCAACTACAATTATTCATTTAATTTCTTTAAAAGTAGTGAACTGTAATATGTAAAAAGAATTATTGAGTTATGGGGAAAAATAAATGGTCGCCACGGGCAATGAAACTTAAATGATGCAAAGAGGCAATACAGAAGATGCGTAATACGCTACTAGGACCCATTTTAACCTCAAAAAAATCCTTCATATTATACAAATAAATATTTTTAAAGATCTTTACTACATTTGAACTCGGGATCTTAGAGATGGCAACTACTTGAAAAGTGCGTGGTTATGGTTATGTAGATCGTGAAAAATATTTTGTTAAACAATCTTAAAACGTTCGATCGTGTGATGTACATTTTAAATAATAAGACCGTGTGAATGACTCTTAAAGGTTAAAATTAGATTTTTGCCTCAAAGCGTTGTACAAGCACGATGTAAGTTTTGGTTTCCTCTCTCCTCAACATTTAATGTGAGTGCTAGTATAATAACGACTGTAGAAATAGATACTACATTTTAAACAATAAAGTATAATTTCGATATGTGTAATTCATTGAAGACGCCACCACCCCGCTAACCGCTAAAGCTATTGCACGGTCACTATAGAGTAATCTTCCAACGCTCCAAGGACTCGCGCGAATTATGATTTAACATTGTCTTCTGTTTTGTTTAACAATTATTTATAAAGCTTTCATTTTTCCTTGTTAAATAATTCGTTTAGCATTGTAGACTTTTTATAGAAAGTACATTTTTATAGAAAGTAGTTCTGGATCCATTTCAGGAGCTCCATGAATATAAATTCATAGAATCAATTCCAGAATCTTTACGCTAAGAGTTCTAATAACATATAGCAACGACTAACGTTTATTAACTTCGATAGCGGACAGTAATCCTTGTCATCCTGATAATTTGGTCTAGCCATGGAGTATTGGATTTTTGTATTATTTTTATTAACACCGATAGATATTTAAATAAAACTTCTAATATATTTATATTTCGGACCTCTGTTTTAAAGGTTAAAAACTATTGTCATAGACTGAAGTATTGATAGTATAATATAGGTCCATAGAATACATCTACTGAGTCAGATCATAGAACAACAGAGACAGATTTGCATTTGTTGGATGAATTATAAGAGATATCAATCGGTATCGATCAATGAACCTTGTGTCGTTTACATCAACATTCCACCTTTGCCATGGAACGAGCCGATCTTGCCGTAAGTGATCTGAGCCGTCGTAATTGTTAGTCTTTGAGATGAAACATAAGATGACGCTTGTTATCCCCGAGTTAACAGCAAAAAGTTCGCAAGACTACTTCCACGATTATTATTGATACAATAGCTGGTAATCCGACTTCACCTAAGCATTTCTTTTTTATTTTAAAATTGTGTATTTGATATATTGTATTCAAATATCTTGCATATTTTTGCTAACTTTTTAATAATTGGTAATACGCTATCTAAGCTTTGATTTTGATTTGTCAAAATCAAAGTATGGTAGCAGTTTTTTCGTTATAATAGTTGCTATTAATTTGTAAATAGTTGGCGATATTAAAACAAAATAAAAATTGCCAGGTATAAAGAGCATTTGGATAAAGCGGTTCTTTAACGCTCAGAGCTTTTTTATAAACGTTAATCTATTACAGGCTATAAGACAAACTTAACGAGCTGTTAATTCAGTATTCCCCATTGATCAATCAAATTCTCTACGTCTAAAGAAAGAAGGAAGCATATTTATTAAGTACTAAGCGTTTATGCCATTGATTTATTACTTTTATAATAAAAAAAATTTGTTTAAGTCTTAAAAATACTTGTAAATTCAATGCTATCTAAGATCTACCGCGCAACTACATGAGGTTTGATTTGGTCGACGTCATATTCAATCAAAAGTCATTTAACGTTCGATACTGTTGAAGGTTGAGTGGATTTTGGTTGAATCCGTTGCTACACCACCGACCCTTCTCTGTATAAACGAAAGCTCTTGCAAATGAGCTAGTAGAGATTAAGGAGACTGTCAAAATTCTCAAGTACTTTAGGTATATATAATTAATTTACAAAAAAGTATACAATATACAATTTAGCTAGCTATTATCATGTATTTTATGTTAATATTGTGATATTTGCAAACCGAATTGTTCCTGCATAACATGTATCAAATAAAAAATTACAAATAGGCATGTCAAAAGGCTTTCACATTCTATAAGTATTGTGTCAATTACAATGACGTATAAAAGTTTAAGGTGCCCCTACATTGACATTGTATACATTGTAAATACGCGCACGGCTATAAACACGTCCATTGAAAAGAACTTTAGATTTTTTTCGCTTATAATGTAAGTATGTATTTAATTTTTGCTTTAAAAATGATAAAATACTAACATGGAAGCGAAAGAAAATGTTGTCGCGCAGGTCGTAAAAGTATTGTATATATATTTTTTTTCCATAGCAGTAATTTTATTTATCTACTTATTTCATAATAGATGATATACTAAATGATTGGTTATAAATGGTGATAGTTCATGAAAGATAAAATAGCATAACCATTTTATTTATTTTTCATTTTTACATGTTATCGAAAGAATAAAGGGCTTATTTTTATGTATTGCTGGCAACTTCTAAATTTCATATTATGAAAATGGTATCACGTACAATACTATCGATGTTATAGAAAATATTTAAAAACCTCCCTAACCGAGCGGTTCGCACGCCGGTTTCAAAGCGCCACCTCTGAAGTCCCGGGTTCAATTCCTGGACGGTGTTTAATATTTATTAAATACTTTGGGTATAGTAACAGCACGTCAGGATATACAAATCTGTCAGATTTATCCACATGATTTTAAACCTTATGTAGGTATTTTAATAGAGGTCAAAATCAATTGAGAAAATGTGTGTACTTATTTTTTACAAACAATAATATAGATGTTACTATGGTAAGAACAATCGATATTTATGGGATTAGCAATCAGCATTATGATTGCGAAGCATGGCCGACCTCATTAGTCAATTTAATAATGTTCGACCAATGACAACGATCCGCACAAAATCACCCTGACATCATCGACCAGTGAAATAGAGCCATATTCGTTACTATCTATAGCTGGACTACTAGTAATATAACCTGTGGTTGAAGCTTGCCACATAAAAGGACGCACACTATGAATATATTAAAAACCAGGAATGAAGCAAATCAGGGATGACTTAAAAATGTTTAATGTTGCACGATTATATTTGTCATATTTGCAGTGAAATAGTGTGGATCTTTGAATGTATAGTAAGTGCAGTAATAATAACAGATGTTCTGTATTTTTTTTAATAATAGAGTTAATAAATACAGCTCTCGGAAAAACAATCAATCGTCACTACATAGTACATATAAAACAAAGTTGCTTTCTCTGTCTCTATATCCCTATGTATGCTTAAATCTTTAGAACTACGCAACGGATTTTGATGCGCTTTTTTTTCATAGATAGGGTAATACAAAAGGAAGGTTTTTATGTATAACACAAGACCACGCGGGCGCAGTAGCTGGCGGAAAGCTTGTAATAATGCAAAAGTAACTCTCTTTGTGTCTCTTACGTCTTCACGTCTAAACTACTAAACCAATTTGAATGAAATTTGGCAGATAGAGTGAGCATTAGAAAGGATGTAGGATAGTCTTGATCGCGAAAAAAGTGAAATCAACGCAGGCAAAGTTGGGCACGGAAAGCTAGTAAAGAAAATAGATTTTCTTTGCCAACGTGTAGATTATGGCTAGCTGACCCGACA
Source organism: Diatraea saccharalis (assembly GCA_918026875.4). Lineage (NCBI taxonomy): Eukaryota > Metazoa > Arthropoda > Insecta > Lepidoptera > Crambidae > Diatraea > Diatraea saccharalis. The sequence continues at coordinate 18,996,426 of OU893333.1, read as the reverse complement.
GACTTCGTCCTGTCAAAAAGATTTGTAATGTGGCAGTTTTTTTGCCTACGTATTTAAAAAAATTCTCCTGAACAGAACCGTCACCCTGGTGATAGGGCGTTGTGAATAAAAAATAATCAAATAAAACATATATAAGGATTTAAAAGTAAGTAATCGCTTTATTGTTAATCATGTGAATCATAATTATTATTGCAATGTATTAATAGTAATAGTATTAAATATAGAAAAAAGAGATTTTTATGATCATAAAAACACATTACACACAACAGCATTATAAAAGTAAACTATTCGAATTAAAAAAATATATAAACATTCTCAAGGAAAAATGCTGGAAGAATCCATCTACCTGTACCCCGGAATGGGACTCGAACCCATTCGCGATCCAGGGACTGCTCTAACCAATGAGCTATCTAGGGCCCAACAGCTTTGCTACTACAGAGCGTATTTTCATCAATGTTCCGGCAATACATGTAATGACGTGGAAACTGATGCATTTTATCTCGCCTGCCGAAACTAATACAAAAGAAACGCGAGTTTCGGAACGCGACATTAAACTCCTCCAACTATGTATTCTGTGCTCCAACGCACACACGCACATTGTTTTGTGATAGATATGATCTTTGACGTTAGGAACACACCTACATTGCTTAGACAACAGTGAGTGCTTGTAATTTAATATGAACTTTATACCATAGCAATAAAGCTCAAATTGACTACGTTATAGTTACAAATCATTTGTATGGGAAAAAGAAAAGGGCTATTTTTAGTGTTTTTCCAGCAATAATTCTAATTTTTCTCGCCGTAAAAACCATCCTTGAACTTCAACGAACATTTTAAAAAAAGATTTGGCCAAATTGGTCGAGGCGTTGTTGAGTTATGCGCTTACCAACACATTTTGCGATTCATTTTTATATATATAGATTCTCTAACGACACTATGTACTATGTAGATTCAGACATAAATATTGGATTCAACTTTTAGCTTTTTATCTCAAGGATAGCAATCTTGAAAAAGGTACCTAAATTTATAGCTTCGTAAAGTAACGTATCTAACCTGATGTATGCCTTACGAGCGACTTAACATGCGAGATGTGTAAATTATGTAAAAGAAACATGTAAATTTGTTGGTCTTTACTCTTATAAATAAAATTTTCAGTCATTCAATGAATGATTTAAAGATTTAATAGTGATGTTAATTCCTAAATTTTATGATTACACGAATAAAATAAGTTAAAAGTAAATATGTAATTTTAAAGATAACATCCCAGTATAAAAGTAAAATATTGGACAACATTACCTACTATCATGGATGTTATCGGATTTGTTGCCAAAGCCTTACCAGAGATATAAAAAAATACGTTTCCTATAGGCAATACAATTCAGAACTTTAAAAACATAAATATTTGATTGATTTTAAATTCACAATTTCTATACACATACATATATTTAACGAAAAATATGTCGTAAACACTGCTGTATGTCGGAAACACTGCTGGCAAATCCATATTCATCATTCTTTCCTCATTATTAAAGTACATATCAAAGTAGTAAATGAAACGAAATAGCGCTGTAACATCGCTAAGCTGTCGTTCCCTATGGCACATTTTTGAAATAAAAGTATAAAAGGTTCTTAGACAAATAGATAAAAATGCAAATCAGGGCGTTGAATATTGAATTTTATGAATATTGAAAAATCTTCTTTGTGATTAAATTCGTCAACGTTCAAGCATAAGAATAGTAGCTCAGTGGTAAGAGCCGTCGCCCGTATTACGAAAGATCATAGGTTAGAGTACCATCTCATAGTGCCAGGGACAAGGTGGACTTTTTAAGCATTATTAATTATGAATATTTTTCATTATAGCATTGCAAATGCCAAATTGATCAAATATAATAATAACATTATTATTTATTTGATTTTGACCAAGTCCGTAATCGTTTTCAGTGGTAAAATCCGTATCTATTTAGTAGAAGCGTTAGCTAGTGCTATTTTCCGCGACTTCTCACGCATAAATTATAGCCTATGTCAACCCTGTATGACGGAGGTGAAGGAATTTTTAAAATCGGTCCGTCAGTAGTTTCGGAGCTTATCTTTCCTCTTTATAATATTAGTAATTTAAGTAATAGTAAAACAATAATGTTTTCTGACAGACAAGGACAGGGAATGGGATTAACAATTAATTGTACGTATGACCAAATCTTTATAAACATATGTACTCCAGGCCAATCGCTATATCAAATTGATAATAAAATAAAACGACAAGAATTGGATAGTTTCACTAACATTATTATTTTATGTGGTGACAGCACCTTAAGTTCAACACGGGAGATTTTAATAAATATTATTAAGATGCTAAAAATTTAATCAGTAACAAATTAGTGCTTATCCTTATGTGCATAACTACTAACTAGACTAAAGAACAAAATGAGCGCATGTATAAATTGTATTTATTTTACAAAAAAGAGTAGTAAGAGCTATTTATCAATTAGGTTCGAAAACATCCCTTAGAGATAAATTCAAAGAAATTGGGATATTAGCAGTAGCCTCCCAGTTGATATATTATGTTAAAAACAAAAATATACTTTTTTGCCGTCATGCAGGCTAAATAAGTTCTATCAACATTTATGGGTCAAGGTTTACACTACTGTAACAAAATTCCTATGGAAATTTTAAATTTACCATTACCTATATTTAAAACCCATATTAATAATTGTCTACTCAGTAAAAGACATGATACTGATAATGAATATTTAAACAACAAAACTGCTTGGTGTTAAATAGGGCTTATTTTCATGTATATTAAATTATTTATCGGTGAGCTTGTTTGACTAGACATGTGATTCGATTGACGAAAATACTGTTTTACTTTTATATTTTCTAATATTGAAATGAAAAGTGTCTTCATATTTTAATAAAGTCATTTTTCAATCTCGACGCTATGTATGAAGCGTCGAGATTGAAACAGGAAGAAAAAGCCCTTGCCGGTTCTTCTCAGTACAAGGTCTCCCACCGTATATTTACGAACCGATGTATAGAGTAATAAAACTTCTAACTCAATGACACTTTCACACTGCTCCGGATACACGTATTTACGCCACCGCGTCTCAAACAATAATGTCCCTAACATATGCAACTACCTTACACCAAGACAACACGACATCTGTTTCCGGAAAAGTGACATTATTTTATTTTTTAGTTCTTACTTTTGTTCTTTGAATAAATTAATTTGTTTGATTAAAAATCATTTATAATTGTATTTTTCAATATTAAAAATCTATTCTAAAGAAATTGATGGTTTAATAAAATGACTAAATGAAATGAATTTTAAGTCAAATTATATACCTAAATGATTTTCGAGTGTTATAATTTCTTAAAAACTTAAAGTATGCTAATATATATAGATTACTGAGCAACGTCAAAAACGCCACTAATTCCTCTATAGTAAGAAGTTAATTTATAATAAGATATTGTTAACCCTCGGGAACCATGCGTCTCTCATGACAAAAGCTACTTTTGTTAGGTGTACGTCTGTTCTGAGCGTACGTGATTCGAATACATAGTTAGATAGTAATTTTAGTAATATAAGAAAAAGGAGTATTAAAAACGCCCTTTAATGTGTTTTAAATATAAGCTGTTTGCTAAAATAGTAATTTGTTTATTTTGGCGAACATCATACAATACAGCATGCTTGAGGAAGGCCTGAGCCCCTGTAGTGTGGATAGTGTTGCCACGTTTTCGGGATTCGTCTTTTTGTCCCGACTGTAATCCCAAATTACCGACCTTTTTAAATTTTGCTCTGATATTTTAGACTATAGATCTGGTAATCTTAAGTGGGGACGTAACAGGGCTGGTGAATATGATATTGACAGTCTGGCTGTAGTTAAATGTGGCCTTACAGGTGATTACGATTAACTCAACTCTTTTAATAATAATAGGCGCTATTGACCTCCCTGGTATTAATTAATTGCATTATCAAAACCTACAGGCCTACTGCGTAACTACATTCGTTGACATTGTATTAAATCCTAATTTAATTGATATAAAATTTATTGAATCCATGTAAACAAAATCGAAGCTGAATTAAAATTGTAGAACTTACAATTTTTTCAAATTTTACAATTTATCCATCTATTATAGCCTATCCAAGCTTCTCTGTTATTTTAATTAAAATCGCAAGCAAAGCTATCAAGATATATATTTGAAATTTACTAATTAAGCCCTTTCATTTGATACTCTACACGGAATGGTTGAATAATATTGTTATTTTTTTTAGTTCCTTATTTTATGCTCTCTAGAGGGCGCTATTGCCAATGTGATGTAACGTCACATAGCCGATAGCATACGGACAACTAAGACGCTTCTAATTTAAAGTTTTTCAACATCATCATCATCATCAGCCGGAAGACGTCCACGGCTGAACATAGGCCTCCCCCTTTGAACGCCACGACGGACGACATTGCGCCAGCTGCATCCAGTGGCCGCCCATGACTCGGACGATGTCGCCCGTCCATCTAGTCCGGGGTCGACCCACGCTGCGTCTTCCGGTTCGTGGTCTCCACTCGAGAACCTTTCGTCCCCATCGGTTATCGGTTCGTCGAGCGATGTGGCCTGCCCACAGCCACTTCAGCTTACAAACTTTGCGAGCTATGTCGGTCACTCTAGTTTTTTGGCGAATATCCACGTTTCGGATCCTGTCGCGCAAAGAAACCCCTAACATAGCTCTCTCTATGCCTCGCTGAGCGACTCTGAGCTTCTCTAAGAGGCCAGCAGTTAAGGACCACGTTTCAGTGCCATAGGTCATCACTGGCAACACACACTGGTTATACACCTTCGTCTTTAGGCACTGTGGTAATTTGGAACTAAGACGCTTCTAATTTAAAGTTTTTGATCTTTTTTAATTGTTTGAATTTAATACTCTAGACGAGGATTTTAATACGAGATGTATAGTTACATTAAATGTTATTCTCTTTAGGTTCCTTAACTACCTGCAGTTTTTAAAATATATAATATGGCAGGTTACCTATTTTTATTTGTTGTATAATATTTTGGTAATCCTTCTAGTGATGCGACACGAGTCCTGTTTTACTCGAATCTCTCGAATGAATTTTTAAACTCGAACTCGAATGAAAAAATACTCTCGGTGTCTCTATGCACTCTTGTTATCGAGTCAACTTGGCACATCGAATTGATTCTTTCGCCACTAAATATCACTTCGCGACTCCAATTTATTTATCTACTTATGCCGCTTATTTTTTTATTTTCTTGATTACCTATAAATAATATGTCAAAACTCTTTTAATGTATTAATTATTTTATATAAGTATTTGTTTAAAATTACTAAGAGACATCTCACTCGAGTAGCACGTTAAATTTTTTTAACTCGAGTCACTCGAGGTCGTTGATGGGCTCGAGTAACTCGAGTGACAAAATCCTACTCGAGTCACATCACTAGATCCTTCTGTTGTTGGATGTCGAGTTAAGTATTCAGGTACACTAATGTAAATAAATTTGTGAACAAGTCCACATTAGTCAAGACGCGCTGTTGTCAGATAGAACAAGCGAAGCAGACTTATTTGACATATCAAAGTAATTAATTAATTGCCGGCATTGTCAAACTGTTCCTAATTAAGTTGGCCGTATTAGAGAACAAGGCTGATTTCCCGTGGGACGGCTGAACTCACTTCTAGATTAGTTCGAGTTTGAACAAAGTTATCTTTGGGAAATCAAATGTACATTAATGGAAGAAAACGGAAATCATTATAAGCTGTATATAACATTATAAGCTTCCAATAATAAATTTTTTGTACTAACAATTTTTATTTTATATTTATAATAGTAATTGACGCCATGATATTGATCGACAAGTGTTTAAATGTATGGATAGAATATCTGAGGTGATTGTAATTTTTATTTCCAATATATTTTTTTATACGTAGTCTGGGTAAGTAAGGTAACGGTACTAAAAAAGGAAAACGGGGTAGGTAATCATACTGGTGTCTGTCTGTCCGTCAGATGCAGCCAATTTTCTCCAAAACTACTGGACTGAAACTTAGCACATACATATAAAAATGACAATTATAATCTTATAACATACAGATATATAAATTAACTAGCTGTGCCCGCGATGAGCAATAAAGACTTTACTTAACCGCATCGTAAACCGAATGCGCTAACCTCTAATCTTCAAAAGAGGAAAATTTAATTGTTATTTGCATCGAATTGATTCCAAAATCACACAACTGATTTTAAAAATTCTTTCATCTACGGTCGTCATACTCGGGTGACATAGGTTATAATTTACGCGCTTAATACACAGTAATTATATAGCTTTGCTTGTGGGGTACAGACAGGTTGAAAACACCGATTGCCGATAATCGAAACTACTTTCTCGCTCTCTATACTGCTAAGTCCAAACTCTTCAAGAGCTCGACCGCATTTCACTATCAAAGGAAGTTTCAGACTCAAACAATACTGCATATGTGTTCAGATCAACTGTCAGACATGCTAAGTTATCTTCAGTTTTCTGAGAACAAACCCTAGCTGTGTGAGTTCTCAGAGAGCTCAAGATATTTTTCCCTAACACTGACTGCTCCAGACTCAACTTGATAGTGCATGAGCGTCGCGATGGGCTCTCTGGACTCTTTGGAGTTTTTCAATAAAAGTCTTAGGGTCGACAGACATGCCGCCACGTATCTTTCGTCAGACATGCGGATCTTATTTGTCGCAGAACATCAGGGAACTAAAAAATAAATTATATTAAATTCGACCTTGCACACTCGACAGAATTCGTGAACTAATAAATACTTCCGTGAGGTGCTTGACTGAGCTCCATCAATTTTGCACTGATTCTCACACTCATATAATATTGCATGAGCCTCATGACCGGCGAATAAACCTGTGTCTCCAGTGAAGACTGCAAATAACAATTTTAAAGTAAAGCGATTTAAATGTAAAAAATTAACAAAAAGAGTAACATAACCTAGTAAGACGAAAAAAATTGATATAACTTGAGTTATCTTCACTCATTCGAGAACGGTGTAAGCCCAGTTTAGATTCATGCTGAGCCAAAGTATCTGTAGGGCGTATCCTTCCCTAAAAATTTCCTACGTCTTGCAGCAGCATCTTCTTAAGAATATCATCCTTTTAGCAGTTTTGCAAGTTTGACCTTTTTTCGAGGCATCCATACAATTTATGTACCTTTTTGGCGAAAGTATCTTCTGAGATGTGAACTTAACTTTTTTAATGTCGAGGAAATGCTTTTGGGTTTATTCCTGTTACCCGATAAGCAACAAGTGATGTAGGACTCTTCTTCGTGAACCCACCCATTCTTAGCCGAGTCAACAGGACACTCAAGTATGGTCTCATTGCAGAGGTTTGGGTCCATCGAGAGCCTCTCCCAGACAGGTAAGGCCCTGCAATGCAGAGGTGCCTGCCAACCACCTCCGCTAGCCTCGAAGACGTAAATCTAACCTGATAAGAATATGCTATCGAAAATCTTATACGTGCGGTTACTGTTAACTACTCGATGTTTAATTGCAACAGCGCAGCGCCCTTTTTCCTACTCTATCTCCTACTCGCGTGATCGTATACTACATGTCCATTATAAGCTTCAGCTTACAATACCTATATATGATCAATCATATTTAATAGGCTTCACCCTATTTATCTATATATATATCGATAGCCCAATGGGTGGCGCACGATTGTTGTTGTTAAGCAATTTTCGCATGGGTTGTTTACGGGATGGGTGACCAAAAAATTATTAAATAAAGGCCTGAGCCCTACTGCATAACATGCAATGTAAAAGAGCTGATAATGACAACCAATATATTAGAGACAAAAATTTAATAAAGCAATTAATTTCATAGCAATTTTGGCGAACACAGTACTTCAAATTGATATAATTTTTTTTATTTATAAAACGATTAAAATAAAACTTCACTGTACAGATATCGATCGGTTACGTTTTTATTAAAGATTTGAAATAAAGCGGCCTCTTCTTGAAGGGTAAATTAGAAAATTTTATTTCGCAGTTTTATTTTTTAATTTTCTTCCACTTTCTGAAAATTCATAAAACTGAAATTATAAATTTTATTAAGAAACTCGCATCGCTAGAAATCAATTTAAATATGTTCATTAATAAAATTAAAAAACTACGTTTTTATCTAAAACTTTCTGTCTAGCTTTAAATAAGTCGGGTGCGACCCGGACTCTTCACTAAAATAGGTATAATAATATTTTTTTTGTGCAGATCAAAAAGTAGGTAAAACTACCAAGTCAAAGTGATAAACAATATTATTTTCGATATAAAAAAATCGAAAGTGTAGCAATTATCGTAAATAAATGATACTATGTGACTTTAATCGTATGAAGTACGACAGATATCTACCAGACAGCGATTGGTCGTTGTGAAATACCGTCGGTTAAATATTATGCCGCTGAGACAGGAATAGTTCAACATCATTTAACATCACAATAATTGCTGGTCAGTTACAGGGTTGTAAGATCCACATACGTTTAATCTCTATTATTATTCAGAAATATCAGGGTTTCTTTCAAAGTGGCCCCAAAAACAGAAAAAACTACTGAAGCTCGCCTTAGATAGTTTGGATAAGTAATGCCACACAGCTGTCATGTGGTGTTGTACTAGGCCTTCCTGACAATAAAATAACCTGAAGAAATTTGAAGTGCCTATGAAGGCAGCCCAGGACAGAATCGTCTGGCATAAAATACGACGTGAACCGACCCCAAAAAATAGAAGCAGAGTAGGTTTTTAAAGTCTAAAATGGAAAGATTTAGAAGCCGTGAAATAAGTAGACACACCTTTTTTTAACAAACCAATCACGTGCTATTGAATCATGACGTCAGGGTTCGTACAAACTGGCGAGCACCTATATGGGTAAAGCCGTACTTCCATTTCGAAACTAGTTTCATTGCACGTGCACGTAAAACGTTGTTTCGCAATGCTTGCGTGACTACATTAGTTTTACGTGTCAAACAACTAATTTCTCTACGCTTTTGTTCCGAAATTAGTCTCGCGACATCATCTGCGTATAGAAAAGCTTTAATGTTGACGGAGCAAGTGTCTCAGCGACTGTTTGTTGCGTAACGCAACCATTTTCATATGTGCCGAAATTAGTTTCGTAAGAGGCAATATCGATTCTAAATGATAGAGCTATGAGTAAATAAAATATACACAAGCAATATCAATTGAGAAACTGTATTTAAGTCGATTTATAATCCATTTACATTGTCTTGAATAAAGAAAATATTGTACCATAAGGCACAATATTTTATATTCATAAGCACTATTAATTGATGATTTACCTAATATCGATAAGGAATTCTCTTAAGTTGGTCCTATAATAAATCATTACACGAAGTAATATTTTATAAACTTGAAGAATTAGTAATTCAACGATAATTTCATCTATATCTAACTTCACAATATGAAAACTAATTAATAATATTTAATTAATAGAAATGGTGCTTAACAGACTACAAATACTTTTACAACAAGACGATTATTATAATATTATCATACTTATAAATGAAAGCCTGACAAATAGTAATCCTCGCCGGACTTCAAAGGAAATTTTATTTTATAAATAAAAAAACTATTTCCTTATCTTGTTCTCTTATCTATGATTTTAATTGAAATAGCATTTTTATTATATGTTTAAAAGTCAACAAATCACCTTATGTAAATTCCAATTTTATTATAGTTTTATTCATGTAACTTTATATTAACGAAAATCTATTTTGGGGTTCCATGACAATATCATGGAACCCGGGTAGTAGCTCGGTGGCGTAGTGGATAAGCGCCGCGGCCCGCGATCGTAATCGTTAAGCAACTTTCGCAAGGGTCGGTCAAGGGATGGGTTACCAAAAATTATTATCTCGAGCTACTCCGTGCTTCGTAAGGCACGTTAAGCCGTTGGTCCCGGTTGCATTTGCAGTCGTTAATACCCTCCAATCCGCATTGGGCCAGCGTGGAGGGTCATGGCCCATTCTCCTTAACCATCCATAAGGAAGGCCTGAGCCCCTGCAGTGGGGACGCAAAAGGGCTGGTGATGGTGATGACTAGCTGTCTTTTCGCTACTTTGCCTGCGTAGATTTTAGCCTGTCATCTGTACTATACGCTATGATGTAGCTTCCCTTAGCTGAAAGAATTTTTAATGTCAAATCTTTCATTTTTATTTTAATAATATACATGAATGTTTAAAGGGAAAAATTTGATACCAATTAAAATAGAACTGTATTCCACAGCCACATATATTTTTCGCGTATTATAAATTACAAATAAATATAAATCATCTATCTAATTACAAACGCCATCTTAAAATCATAAAGTTTTATGAAAGCAACATTTAGTAATTGAAATAGTGTTCACGTATCAATAATTAAAACAGCAAAATATTTATCTAATAAAAATAAGAAAATTATTAATTTTTGCTTTTTCATTAATTAGTTGGAGTCAAAGGGTTTTATGACCTCTAGCCTATGACGTCAGAATATTATTTTCTGATCGAGATTATAAATGTTCACTTCGTGTCCATTTTAAAACAAATTATCGCGTTTTATTTATTTCAGTGCGTTATTTATATACTATATAAGCTATTAATGTTAACCAATATACATTATTAATTTGAATCACAACGACACACGACCTTTCGATTCGCCATTTGCGTTTTGTTCCTAGAATCATTGCTTACAATAAAATATTTCACAAAACATGTTCATGTGTCAACCCTGATTTAATACAGTAGATACAGCCGACTGCAGCTGTGCGATTACCCGCAAATTACGCTTATTCCGTTTATTGGCAGACATTTTGATACATGGCCTATAAGCTAAAGTCGATAATATATTTCTTATGTTAACAATGTATGCATGCCGCAAGGAGTGATACTTAAGTGATAATCATATCTGTACATTACCTATATGAGTATCAGATCCTACCTCCATTGCATCACAAATTATCGAGAAATGCATTTTTTGAAGTCATATCAGCATTTCTAAAATCGACGATTGTTTTGTTATAGAATAGACCTTTACACGTCATGCTTTTGAACCTATAATCGACGTCCTCTTTATTGCGAAACATGTAGGAAATACATTGCAAAAAAAGAAATTATACAAAAAAAAGTTTTTGTCCTTTATATCCCTAGTTATTAAGCCCTTTCATACTGTCCTTTGACACACATACTGGGAGAGTTGTTCTGAAATATGTATACCAATAAAAGCATGTAATAGTAAAAATGCGTTGTACAAATATTGGAGATAACGATATCATTAATGCTATTCTGTATCTAAATAAAAAGTGTTATCGATGAGCGTTAGTAAGTAAGGCTTTACTACAAAATATCTTAAATTTATTCTAGTATTTAAATCTTTGCTAGCAATAAGTGAATTTTATCGTATGACATGTATTATTGAAATGATCAAGGGTTCAATTAAAATGGAAGCATGACTAATAAAAATTAAATCGACCAAGAGCTGGTCGAGCCTAAGTTTTCCTGTAAATATTTTTTTAATAACTATTATCAGTTTCTTTCTAAATGTTAATTAAATAGGGAATTACAGTTCTCCATAATTTATGCGAATTAGAATGGGAGTAGGCTGCACAATAACCCATTCCAAAGATCATATTGACTTTTTTGAAAGTGATATACGTACTACATACATTAATACAAAAGGCTAGTAATAACGCTAATGATATTGCATATAAATTGTCTGTTGGTCAATTAAATTATATTGTTTCGTTATTATAATGATGTACATTATTTACGATTGATAACAAATTGGTGAAGTGAACCACAGAGGCAATCTATCAATTTTAACATTGTCTTTTTGTTAACTTAAAGATATACGAGGAACATTATTTGAGAATTTTTGATTACATTTACGGTTTAAATTAGTAGGTACCAGTTCTGTAAATACGTAAAAAAATATAGATAATAACGAAAACAATAACAACCATAAATTATTATAAAATTATATATTACATAATGTAATACTTTGTCAGAAACAATAAGCGTGGGTGTTAATAACACCAGATTTGAAAATGACATACAAACTACTAAACTTAATGTTGTCTAAATTATAGCGTTTCCAAGAGATTATTGTATTTTGATTGTATAAAGTTGATATTTTGCGATGACAAATAATTTAACTTTTTTTCACAATTTTACCGACGACTGTAATGAATATTATATAGTTATCTCAATTGAGAATAATTTTGAAGCAATACGATTAAAAGTAAAATTAATGTGTCTTTCACTCTTGAATTACTTAAATAAAAGGTCACGATTTTGTACATTTTATACAAAACTGAAGCAAATAAAATACATATCTAATATTGTTCTATTATCCGACTGTCGGACTTAATAGATTTTTTTTTCACCCATTCGTCATTCGTTTTAACGTTAGCTTAATATATAGTCAATAATAAATATATTTCTTCAAAATCATAGTATGCAAATTGGACGTAAATTCCAATGCATATTTTTAAGTGTTCCATGTGTGGGCGCAGACCTACAGCTGTGATTTGGCAGGTCGAATGAAATAATCGCATTATCATATCTTCATCGATCATGCTATTTTTTATCGACTGTCATAGTTCAATGACGGTAAGTATTCTCACAATTTTATAATTCACAACGAATTTGTATTTCTTATACAGAGTACTGAATAAACTTTTCTACATATATTTATTTACAGAATCATTTAATTCCAATATTAATTAAATGATAATGTAAATGTCTTCAATTAAGTGTGAATGTGAATAAAATTAAAAAGTACATTATATTATGTAAAATTTGTCACAGACAGAACTTTCCCCGGTAAGCTTGTGAGACTCATAGTAGCATCCGATCATGAAAATACCACACACATCATACACGGGTGAAAAACAGCTAGTTAAAAAAAAAAACAAATAAATGACAGACCTTTTAAAATCAATGTAGTCCAGACAGAAATAACGAATGTTAGTTTGTTATTTTTTGGAGAAATGGTACTGTATACCAATTTAACTATGTTGGCCATTTAATTCTTAGATTGATGCCATTATTTACAGCGTGAGGTCAGAGATTACCGGAATCGCAATTGATGTTTTTTTTTCAGTGATATATTGACGTGTCATCCTTGTGGTATATGAAATCTATGGTGATTCAAATAAAATTAATTCGCATTGAACAAGCAAACCGTTTGTAATCGTGCGTTAACTTTTTTAGAATTACGGGTCCGGTTTTAGATATTACTACGAGATTACTACTCCGTCGTGAGTTTGCCTGTCACCGCTGTATCTTATGCTCTCGGTCCAGATATCGCAATAGGCGGAAAGTTGAATCATTCACAGAAGATAAAAAATACATCATTCCGTACGCAAACATGATTGTTTGCGTTTTTATATAAAATGCCACTGCTGGTTTTTTTTTGTAAATTAGGAATAACGTCATATAAACCACGTGTATATTATATGTGGGTATTTTAATAAAACACATATTAGTCACAATATTTAATTACAAGATAATTAACCCTGTATTTAATCACCATTAATCTTAACTGAAGTTTAATAAATAAATAAAAGCTTTTAAATGGAGATATTTGAAACAAGTAAAAGAAGGCAATACTTTCAAACTTTAACAAGATATACCTAATAATCAGAACATTTAACGTTATAAGACAATACAGAAAACATAAATTAATAAAGATAAGATTTACGTCTACAACTATGACATTCATAGTTGTGTCCTGTACAAATTATACGAGTTAACGTGACACCCTATTCTATTTGTACTCGAACGAAAATTCGAATTTCGAATCGTACTTATAAATTTTGTTAAAATTATAGCCGTTTATATTATCTATGCTTTAGAGGTAGTGTCAAATTCTGGCTCTGTTGCATCAAAAATTAAAGAGAAATGAGTTTTTTTTTCGTATCAGCAATTAGAAAAAAAACGAAAATTAATTTTCGGAGAAACAGAATAGGCGTTCTGGTGTCAAATTAATTTGTACGAGTTTAGTTGTTTCCTCGGTGGCGAAAAGCAAAGTATGTTTTGAGATGACGTATGATATCAAAACAAGAGATGGCGGGAAAGGGCAGCACGGTAGTCGTTTAGATAGATAGATAGATAGATAGATAACTCTTTATTGTTGACATTACACTATTTACAGAAACAAACATAAATTAAACTTAATTAAAATGCAAACAATTGGCGGCCTTATCGCTTAAAGTGATTTCTTCCAGGCAACCTTTGGATGGAGAAAGAGATAGTCATTATAACGGAGACGGGGGTGTACATGTGAACAACAATATACAATTAAGTACAACAATGGATATAAAAACACACAAACTACATACCTACAATAAATATTTATATAAATATTATATTATATAATAATAATCGCATACATCTTTATAAACTACATATAAAAATACATATATACATATATTACCATATCTGGAATAAGTAACAGTGCAGCAGCATCAAAGTAATTTTGAAACTCGTCACTGCGAAGTTTGAAGTTATTATAAGACGAATTAGTTTTATATAATCTTGGGTTTAGCTGCTTGTAACAATATCGGTTTTGTAAAATGTCACATTATATTAAAATTGTTTGTCTGTCCATCAGGTAAATATTTAAGAATATTAAACACGTATTTTTTATGTTAAAATTTTATTTTTAATACTCTTTATCTTTAGGAATGCCTAGATTCCAACTAGACACGGAAAACCATAAGAATATCTGAGTACAATAAAAATGAGGCTTTATATCTTTACCCGCTGCCACTGACAAGCAGATGTGGCAAATTGAATTTTATGTGATGAGAAAAAGTGTTTATATTCCGCCAACACGCCAGCCGAACGAAATAACTTCGGGTTATCAAGATTTTCTACAAAGAGAATAGATATTTCTGGCTAGGCTTTCAAGCTGAGTAGATTTCTATATAATTTAGCCTTATTCCAAGTTAAATAAAATGTAAAATACGATATTAATATACATCATTCATTGATCTAAGTGCATAAGCGAACAAAATTAACCACATTTTAAAATAAGAAAAGGTAAACTGTAATTATAGTGCAATGATATAAAGTTTGGCGCAGTCAAATTATTGTCTGACTGCTAGTATATTTATTTATGTTATAATGCAATGGAATCGAACCGAATATTGAGAATGAGCCAAGACTCACCACGCGGGTGCGTAATAGATCAATGGCTGCTAACAACTGTAAATTCAGCTGGGAACAACGGTTTGACGTGCCTTCCGAAGTAAGGAGATAATCCTATGACAGGCCCTTGCGAAAGTTGCTAACTTCCACATCGTAGACTGCGCCATCGAGCTCCTACAATATTAAAAGTTAAAATTATGCGAATGAACTTTATAGCCAAGACTCTAACAATTTAACAATATTAGCAACAGTTCAAGTGTAATTAATTGTAAATATTTCAACCATTTTATTCTGCGCCGTACACCATCTCATCTCTGTGCCTATTTTATTTATATTTAAACACGAAAACTAATTGTAAAGGCATCTAAAGCAAGCTCGTGTTGACGAGCTTGTACGATTTTTACTGCTCAAATGCTTCGCGTTGTCGATAGATGTCTATACGATTTCATTTGACTTTCATATTAATGTATGAGCAGTTTTATGCACTCGTTTTAAAAAGAGTGTATTCCCTCTTTTGAAGCTTGAATTAAAATGTTTCGAATTCAATTCCAAACTAGGTAGGAACCAGAAAATTTATCTAACTATTTTTATTGGATAACTAAGATGTTATCCGAATTAAATGAAAAAAATTAGTAACTAAATTGTACATCCAGTATAGCTGGGAATTAAAATCGAGACATTCGGAATATAGATATCTACCACCACCGTAATAGGATTGAAATAACATTGATATCTTCCGTATTGGACAAAATGCAACAACTTTTTTAAAACACATGAATGCAATACACTTTGAATTTGAATATACGTGAATCTCTAAATACGTGTATATTATATTTATTCACGCGGTTCTCAAGAACATAAACTAAGATGGTTTTATTTTTGTTCTCATTGAATTTCAATTTCTACATTATAAGTTTAGTGAAAAACATTTCTCAAGAGATACTTAGGTGCCTATTAAGTATTCAATTGAATTGCAAGAAATAGAGAGGCAAATAATAAAAAATCATATTATGGCTGGCATCTTAAAAATAATATTTTCAATGGTGGTTAACAAATCCAAGAGGCTCTCTTGAAGTTACTTCACAAAATTGAAGCGTCTATTTCATTCTCAAGATCCCAAAGAAAAGAAGACCCTTTTTCTTTCTTAACATTATTTCTAAATAAGAATTATACAATTCAACTTATATAAGTTTCTTTTTTTGGAAATCAGTCATATATCTCAGAAAGTTGACAGTGGATTTGAAACAGAAAAAATACTGATGTAAATTGCCAGAATCTAATGACTTGAACTTAAATATATAAATAATAATATGGCGAAATAGAAATTCGTCAGAAATTAACCAACCATTAAAGTCGTCAAACTTCAAAAGTTCAGACACCAGAAGTCTCCACAACAAAAGTGGTCGCAAAGTTTCCGAAGAAGGATTATTAGTTAGTGCCATACAAAACAACTTAGTCATGGTTATTCCACACACCCATTTAATTTACATATTACTTGCTTGAAGATGACGCTGCTTTTTATTACCTAAAGCGGACCTTATTAGCTGTTTGTATGTAGAATCTGATGTCACCTTTCCATTGACCACCCTGTTTATGAAATAAAACGGAGATAAAATTTGAATTTCTAGCCAATTCCTTGCGATATAAGTATATAGTTACTGTTAACAGCGTAATGTGATACTTTAGATGAGAAAATCTACAGTTCAGCTATCTGACGCTTATAAATTATAAATACCTACGGCTAAAACCAGCGACAATAGAAAAAAAGTTGTAGTGTAGGAACATTATATTAAATATACTAGTATAACTATTAACCTATAATAGTGATTAGGTATGTATGTACGATATAAAAGGAAAATACGATATTAATGATGATCCATCGAAATTATTCGTGACTGAAATTATCTGCACACACCTAATTTAAAGTTGCTATCGATAGCGTTTTAGAATTCAGTCCTTATTGTGTTCTAAAACATTTTTTTTGTAGACGTTTCAACAACCATTTAGGTTTAAATAAGTTAGTTTACTAAGTTTAGTATGTTTAAATCTTATGACATGAGTTTATGTGCGAATATGAAAACATAAAATGGATCTTAGAACCTCAAAACTTTCCTCGGAAAACATGATAGCAAATGAATAATCATACTTCAATTGTTGCCCACTGTGGACGACAGACACTGGCCATCGGCTTATGTAAATAGTTTTTTATGTATTTTATGTTTTTATACTTTTTGACTTTGTATTTTTACTATTTATGATAGCTGTCGTTGTAAATAAAATCTCTCATAACAAACTTATTATCTACCAAATGTGTGCGTGTTGTCAATACCCTCCTTTTTAGTTGTTTTATTTATTTGTGTTTTTTAAATATACCTATGTCGTTTTAATGTTCAATTTGAAATAGCTCAAAATTATTATAACAAAAAATTAATCCATCAGTTGTCCCGTATTATGATATTATCAACTAATTATCAATAAACCCATTACTTTGTGTTTCCACTAGCTATCTGCTTCACTATTAAAATTTCTAAAGTTAAAGGTGGTTAGTTATGTGAGATTTTTGACAGAGACAGCACCGTGAGGATGCTTCTTAGATCCTTCTACGTAAAAGCTTTAATAATAATAAAATCGATCTATCGCTTTATAAACTATACCCCAGTTATTTAACATCCTAATATTGAACAACTAGGGTGTAGTTTATTCTAATTGATTTTTAAAATTCAACACTCAAATAATTTAGCTTATTACTTTAATGTTTTTCAAATAATTTTCTAATATTATGAATGTAAAATGAATACGAAATAGTTAGTTATTTTTTATTAATTTTAGAGCTTCTTTGGTCACTTACTCGAACTTACTCGAATCATATTAGTAAGTTGGATTATTTAAAAACATTATAAATTTATGGAAAAACCGAAATTAGCCTTATAAAGTAAAAAACGCGTCAAAACATAAATATTTATATATGTCTCACAAGTTGAATTATGAACGCGTTTTAAATAAAATACGGAGGCTACCATTCGTTTTTGAAAGGTGGCACTAATTTCAATTTGTCAAACTGGCGTATTTTCTGTGATAGTGTTCGGATGTGCGCTGCAAAAAGGTAAATTAAATTTTTGATCATCTTTCTTCACATTCTATAAAAACAAAAGGTAACTTTAATTGATTATAAGTTGCACAGATAAAATGGTTTTCGGAAGTAATTTCCTTAAGCAGAAAAATCGTTTTAATAGTAAGGTTATGTCACGAGTCCTTTTCAGTTATTCTTTATTTGGTCATTCCCTCACCATCACTCCCACATAAAAAATTATTATAGAAATTATAGAAATTACGAGAGAATGATGATATATGAGGAAATGATTTTTGGGTAGTCTAACTGGCTTTTTTATTGTTTGCTATAAAAAAGCCAGTTAAATGGCAACTCTTGAAATAATTGTTTCAATATTGTTGAAAAACGAAAAGTACACCTAGCCCAGGACCTATGCAAAATAATTATGAATTAAGAAATCTGGCAGTTAATCGGAAAGGCAGCAACTCAGAAGACTTAGAGGGGTTTATGCAAAAATATTTATACTACAGGAATATTTGAAATAAGAAATAAGAAGAAAAGATATATACCATAAGAGATGTCAAAGAAAAAACAAAAATAATCACATTTCATCGGAAGGTAAAGTATCAGCCCTCTTAAAGAACATCCGAGTTCCTAAAATTGTGAAGAAGAAGCTTCTTCTATCAGTGTTACAGAACAGCTAAAAGACAAGTAATATAAAGAAACATAGTGCAAAGAAAAAGTACCTTGAATTAGTAAAACCCGATCTTTTGAAGAAGTATAAACTACTCAGCTTATCAAAACAGACAAAAAGAGTGTTTCCAGGAAAGTCAGTGCGTAATTGATGGAGGTCAAAAAGGATGTTCAAGAATTTTTGGAAAAGGATGAAAGTACTCGGATGTGCCCAGGAAATAAAGATTTTACAAAGTCAAAAGGACAGGTAAAACAAAAACGTTGACTGTGCGATACGGTGACAAATTTGCACAATAAATTCCTGAGTACGGTTGAGTATAAAGTAAGCTTGACAACTTTCTTCACATTTCGGCCTTCTTGGGTGACTTGGACCAATATAAAAGACCATAACAAGCAACTGTGTAATCCACGCAAATGTACAACGGATGATCATGAAGTTAGATGAAAATAAAATATTAGCTTGCTGTAATCTAAGTAAATTTTTGACCACGAAAACATGTAATGTTTATTCAACTAAATGTCTTTTACGAGAATGTGAAAGTTGTGGAAATAAAATGGTAGAGTATTATCTTCCACAGCCAAAGAGAATAGTGACTTATGAACAGTGGATGATATGAAACTATATACTACGAAAAAATAGAAAAATGAAGACAGTAAGAAAACCTATTTTAAACGAGATCAAGGTTTTACTGAGATCATTGGTACTTCAGTCAGAAAATACTCTGGCTTTATTTTTTTAAACACGTTGCCACGATAGCAAACCAGTAACAGACCATATCAGAACTTAAAAAGACTTAAGCTGACAATGAAGTCCTTATTCACATAGATTTCAGCGAAAACTATTGTTGCAAATATAACGAAGAGATTCAGGCAGTACATTTCGGAGGGGAAAGACGACAAATTACTCTACGTACAGTAGTTATTTACGCGAAAATGACATTGTAAAACCCTACACATTCAGTTCTTTTATTGAAAATAATAGACACGATACAATGGCAGTATGGCTATGGACACACTTATTGCCAATTTTTGAGTGGCTTGAAAATATCATCATATAAATGATTTGTTTCTGGGTGCGACATTTATTGCATGGAATTATTGAGAACCAGGCCATGGCAAAGATGCTCCTGATGGCGTAGGTGGCACATTAAAAAGAACAGTTGATAAAGCGGTGGCTGAAGGCAAGGACATCGTAAATTTGAAATCTCTCAAAGAAATTTTGTTGGCTAGAAACTTTGTTGGCTAAGTTACAACTGCTAATATCGCGAAGATAGAAAACTTAGTCAAATAGTCAACCATCATTGCTGCATTACAAGGAACCCAGAAAATTCGTCAATTTGTCTTCAGTAATGATGTCTTGGAATTTAGAAGTCTTTCATCTTACCAATGCGCAGAAAAGTGTAAATATTTTCACATGGAATATTACAAATCTTCAAAAGGTTGCATTGTAAAACCAATGTCTTTGAATTAAAAACACGAAACAAATCTTATGATGATGGACGTCAAATGATATTATACGTACAGACAGTAATATCACTTATAATATTGATCATTATGTACTTATCAAATGGAACGAAAATGTTTACCCATGGGAAATTATATCAGTTTCTGAGGAAGACGCTTTAGTAAAGTGTATGAATATAGGAAGTAAATCTTGAAAATGGCCTAAAATCAGCGATGAACAGTTATATGCATGGCATGACATTCTGAACACGATTGAGCCTCCAAAAGTTATCAGTAAGGATCGCTATTTTAAAAAAGACTTAAACAAGTTTAAAATATCAGATTAAGATTTTAATTGGAACTTTGAAACTGAATCGTTTAAGATTACACATTTTAAAAGTAGGTGATTTTACTATTTAATGGTACCTACTAAATAAGATGTATTCTTTATTTGGAATAAAAAGCCAGTTAAGTTATAGATTTTGTTTTATTGATTTTGATACTAAATATTCATTTTATCCATGAGACTAATGGTTAAAATAATAAGTTTTTATGTTGCTAAAATTTTTGTAAGATGAATCTTTAAGTTAGCAAGGAATTTATTGTCATAGTTATAATTAAGCAAGTTAATAAAGTGCAATAATATATGTATAAAAATAAGTTTAATTTAGAGTTATGCCAAAGTGCTTTTTTATGTGATTTCCTGGAATTATTCATTGATCTTACTTATTGTTTAAGAACAAAATTTCATTTGATAAAAAGATTTCTTTGAAAGAAAACCAATTTCATTTAAAAAGCTTTATGTCTTGTATTTAATTAAATATCCCAAAGAAATATCTTCAAAGAATTGGTAAAAGAACATTATTTATCTGTTTAATATATTTTAACTGCTAATAACCCCTTCTTCATTTCATTAGTATTTATATGTATCATATTTTATGTATTATGTTATATGTATTTATGTAAGTATATTATATTTGTCAACTTCTGGTGTCTATTATTGTTATGTTTCAATTATTTATTTGGAATTACCTACTCTAAGTTAACACCACCGTTTCGTTATAATTAACATTCCTATCCATCCAATGGTTGTCTGGCAGAAATCGCTTTCAGCGATAAGACCGCCATTTGTTACACTTTGATGTATTGTTTAGTTTGTAAAATCTGTGAAGATATCTGTGGTGTTGACAATAAAGTGTTATTATTATTATTAATAATCATTTCCTAACCTTAATTGACATTCCCTCACTTTGATTTTTTAAAATGTCCTCATAACTTTCATAAAACGCGATAATTTTTGGAACCACTGCATAATTTAATTCTACCTCTAGTAACATTAGTACTATCAAATTCACATAAAATAAATATCAAATAATTTAATATTTTTGGTTATTTTCAGATATCCGAATTTAGGGACTTCGTGAAAATTACCCACATATTGATTTTATAGCAGGCGAGTAAGTATTTATATCATTTATATAGTGTATGCTGTACCTTAACTAAAATATTACATAATAAATATTTTATGTTAACAAATTTCGGTTTCAAACTTATAAGACAACAATGTTATGTTCTTTTATTAATTTACATAAGAATAACATCAAGTCGAATGACCACCATGGAGTAACTAATGGCGTTAAGTGTGATAGAGCTCTTGTAAAAACACTTACTTTTAATTAACAACCATTTGATTTGTCCCGAGCAATTTCATAAGACGTTATCGGAGCGTAGTAACATTAATTAAATATTATCACAATAATTTAATCTAAAAAAATAATTTAACAAGCGTTTGTGTATTAACTGAATCTTGTTAATGTAGATATTGAATATAACAGATTGTTTTCGGCACATGTTGTTATTTAAATAAGGGTTTAGAGGAAAATTCTGTAGCATGGTGAATATAGAGCTTTTTAATTTTCCAATACTACAATGTGTGATGTGTGTGATAAAGACAAAATATTTCTTGAGTTCGGCATCCTACGTAGGCTGGTCTATAGATAGAATAAGAGAAAATTAATTTTATTGATTAAAATGAAAACTAAAGTATCACCCACTTTTACAGAATTTCTGTTTCACTTGGAGTGAAATATTTTCAAGACTAACATTTCTTGTTAGGAATTTTGTGAGCCAAATAAAAATTAATGTTAATAGTAATGTAACACTTTCATGGTTATATTTGAACTTAACTACCAAATTATACTTAGGTGAGTGATCAAAGATTTTCATTTAAAAGTAACGAAACTTTTGATTATAAACTATTTTGGGGTCTAATAAACTTTTATACTCGTTAAATCGAACTTCCAAAACAAAAAAATATATCAGTGAATATAGTTATTATTTAAAATGCAAAGAGGAGTTGAAAGTTAGGGTAATAGTTATTACCAGGATTATTATCATGTGGTAGTGACATTTTCATTGAGGCCCCATTATTTAGTCGCTATCGCAAGCGTCATGATCACAGAGTAACTGTCCTGCGGGTGGATGTTATAGTAGGTCGCCGAAGAGAGAAAATTTCGTACGTTGACTTTTGTGCCTACTGATAGATATCGTAAACATTTCGCGTTCATATAGATTTCTTATATTTTCACGTGCACTAACATAAATGAAACAAATATTAAAAGGTTACATCGAGGTTGTTTGTAGTTGTTTCATTTATTTTAGGTTTACTTTACTGTGACTAAATTGGTTAGATGCAACTTTACGAGCTCAATTAGCAATATGTTTGCGAAAGAGTGAAAGAGATAGGTTATGCCAGGTCATTGTACGAAATTTCCTTCTGTGCGGCGACCGTGCTATAGAATATCGGTTTTCTCTCCATCAAATCCTCTTACAACATTCGATACTCGTACTACTTCACTAATCCATTACTCACTTTTTGAGACATTTTTTATATGTTGTCTAAATTTATTCTATCATATTTAACGAGCTCTATGGCCGAGTAAATCGCACGCCGCTCTCACCTCTGAGGTCCAGATTTCGATTCCTGGTTGGATTAACATAAAAAAAATCTTATCTGTATTGTCTCGGGTCTGGATGTTGTGTTACGTTATTTTAGATTTGCATAATACAAATGCTTTAGTTACTTCTTTGGGATCTGAGCACTAAATGTGATGTTGTTTAAAATTTGTTTACTTAATTAATACATATTAATAAATATTTCCACATAAAATTGGTTTAGGTTATTTTGAACTTTAAGGTTTTCTGCAATTATATAAATGTGAAATCAACGGAACAGTACTGAACTAAGTAAAACGAGGCTAAGTCGTGTTGTGATATTGACTATATTGGTAAAACTTATCGAGAAAGCTTCGCGATACTTTTAACATCAATCTTCCATATTGGAGTTCAGATCTAGGCAAAAAGATTTTCTGCATGGATTTATTGAAAACAAAATAGGAATTATCATATTTTTACTATAAATTTTGTATTTACTTTAGGTAGACAATATTTATCTTATGGAACACTTCAATAATACCAGACACGAGATACGATGGGATTTTTATAGCTTTCCCCGTGCGGTTGAAACATTTATCTTTTTCTATAAGATAAATAAAAAAAAAATTAGTTATCAATGACTGAATATAATCTCATGGATCTCATGGAGTGAACATATTTATGACATTTTTTTTTTGAGACTACTATGAAAAGGACGAGCTCTACTTGACGCGGATTAGTATGCGACTTAGGATTTAAACCTAAAACATTATTATGTATTGTTTTACATGCTAAATTTTAGAAGATTCTTGGTTATATGAGTAAACAGATAAATAAAATTGAAAAACCTCAAGAAGATTACGCAATTTTGAAAGAAAAAAAAAATGTCCCGCATCCGGAATAAATCCATTTGTTAACCAATCGTTGCTGAACGTGATTTAACTCATGATTACGCCATCATATCCATTCATCCTTAGTTACTTTAAGCATGTAATATTACTTTTGTGACTACTTGATTAATTGATGAGATAAACTATGATGTCTGCGGTCGGACGTATAGATGATTATTATGTTGATAACACTCAAACGAATTAGTCTTTCTT
The DNA here is from genome assembly GCA_918026875.4 of Diatraea saccharalis. Lineage (NCBI taxonomy): Eukaryota > Metazoa > Arthropoda > Insecta > Lepidoptera > Crambidae > Diatraea > Diatraea saccharalis. The sequence continues at coordinate 18,972,031 of OU893333.1, read as the reverse complement.
CGTTGAAATGCAATAGAGTTTGCTTAATTATAACTCAATATAAATAAAACATTACCTACATATTTTCCACAAAACTGTGTAAATCTGTTGTTGAAAATGAACCTTAAATCTTTGGTCACTACAACTATTTCCAGTTAACTCTTTTAATCTACTCTTTATAAAGCTGTAATCCCTCTTTTTCTTCCCATTCTTTGTTTCACACGTCTCATTAGCGCGACACGAGCGGTAATCAACAACATTTATCACTAACGACCGCCTAACGAGAGATCTGAGCAGAGATTGCATCATTCTTAATTACGTACAATTTATAGCGGTTAAAACAAACAACGCGCTTTGGTGGAGCCGGCCTCGTGATGTGATAAAATTTACGGATAACTAATCGATTCGAGCTTCGGTAAAATAAAAATGTGAAACGCTTTTACCGATGAATATGATTTTTATCGATATACGTATGGCTTATTTATGTAAATTTGTATTTCCTCTAGAAAAATCTAAAGAATATAGATATGCAAGTAATATTAGGTTCTGTCAATTTTCGTACACATGTGTTAAAAGTAATTGTTTGTTTGCGGGATATGTATTTTTTTTTTCATGTAAAATCGTTTAATGAAATGATTCTATTTGGCAATGTTCATATTTATCAATAAGTGATAAGGTTTCAGTACTACTAATAGGTGCAAATGGCAACATTTTCATTTTCGAAATCCTATTTATTACACGCACAACAACCGGAACACATTACAAGAGGTACAATAAATATACCTATGATCCAATTTTTCACATGCGATTCCGTATGAAAAATCTAAAACACTGAACATTTAGTTGAAAACTGATATCTTTTTATTTCATATGATAAAGGAAAAATTCGTTAATGTTGGAATCGAATCTTAACGAATCGGGAGAATGGACTATAACTTACCACGCGGGCTCAGTGGATAAATGTAGGTGGCAAACGACTGCAAATGCAGGCCGGGACCAACGGTTTAAGACAACTTAAGAACAGAGGAGCTCGGGATAATAATTTTTTGTCATCCATCCTATGACCGACCCTTGCGAATGTCGATTTACTTTCGCATCTCAGACCAAACGCGGTAACCACTCCGCTATCGAGCTATTTTTTGGGGTCTTTACCCAAAGGGTAAAACGAAAACCCTATTACTACGACTTCGCTGTCTGTATGTCTCAGTCAACAGCATGCGTAGCATGACAAACTCGAGAAACGCTTTGTCTACACTCATTTGTTAGTTTCTCGGGTCGAGAGTGATATATCGTATGGGCGCACCCGAGAGAAGTGACATTTGAGTGTATACAAAACGTTCTCGAGTTCGTCATGACACGCGTGCAGGCTATATCTCATGAACCGTGAAAGTTAGACCGTTCAAATTTTTACAGATAATATATTTCTGTTGCCGCTAGAACAATAAGTAATGAAAACTAGGATAAATAAATATTTAAGTTAAGGGGGGGGTCCCATACGGAACCCTTCGTGCGCGAGTCCGACTTGCACTTGGTCGGTTTTTTAAATGGCTCTTCTAAATTTATCTGAATAATAGGTGATATCTATAGAGATTAATGTTAAATGGAATAGTGATATTTCTAGAAAGAGAAATAAATGCCATAAGTTCTTCTGCCTAATCAACACCAAGTCACAGAACATGGAAATTCCATAGACGCATTAATATCACATGTAACCCAAATTGTTATTCCCCGTGGCTCTGTTCATTAATTACTTGTACAACAGGTTATTAAAGCCACCTTGTCCCGATGTGGTCATTAAAAGCATAAAAAAGTTACGTAAGAATACAAAATACCATTTTTTTTAATGGAAAGAGGAAGTCATTTCGAGTGACACGCGGTCAATTGTCATTTTAGTTATTTGAATAAGAATTTCTGATTATAGAGCGATGCAACATTCTTCGGCTTTTATTTTATGCTTTAAAACACATGAATAATATACTAGAATTATGCAGATTGATACTATTTTACTAAACTACTATATTATTCAGTAATTGACGCTTTCACAGTACCTACCTCCATTAATTTCGTGTCTTCGACAAGCTTCGCGAGTAACAATTTGCAATATAAATCCATTAGACAACGCCTGATTATATTAAATAATATAGTAGTGTATAATTTGATTAAATTTAGAAAAAGGCGATTTTTATTTGAGTCGGGTGGGTCCGTAATAAATCTTTGACTATTTACAAAATATTATACTACTAGTAAATAGAAAAGGGTTATCGCGATCTCCTCTGTATTTTTAACGAATTCCATTTCCTCTCAGCTTAGCCTAAATTATTGTTTGAAACAAGTGTAAGCGAAAGCTTTGCAAATTTTTAATAAAAAAGATTATTTTACCTTTTTTTATGACTGTAATAGCATTAAATCACATATAACTCTAGAACTTCCGTGGTTTTACTATAAAACAATTTACAAACATAAACACAAATTATGTAATTATATAATTTTATATATTATCTGTATTTTTTCTGACTTAAACATTTGACATAATAAAGGGAGGAGCATGGTTGTTCTGCTTAAAAAACATAAGTAGAATGTTTTCTTAAAAATATATGAATGTAGTTTCCTTATTCTCAAATACAACTTATTTGTACTCCATTTCTTGTGATAAATTCGTTGACTAGTAGAGAAACTAACAAATTATAACTTGTATTACTCAAAGCCTTACTCTCAACCCTTACGAGATAAGATTGAGTACGTTTTCTTTTGTAATAAAACCCTCTGTTAGAATTGATTATAAATACAACACAACCATTTACCCCTTACATGATTTGTTCGGTGTTTACAGAAGTATAACTGGACGCGATTCATTTATACTAATCTAGCATTTAATTTAACCGGGAACCGAATCCTAATTAAATAAATTCAGATTAACTATGAAACATACTGAAATTTGAGAGAATCATCTACCTGTGAGTTGTGTTTTTATAAATCAATGCATTTTTTTGCAATATAATAATTATGTGTTGTAGCATAGTTAAGTAGTTTACTTATTTATGTATGGCTATTGTTAATTGTTATGTATGCTCGTTTTCTTTTGTCGAAATAAGGCAAATATTTTTTTTTATTTAGAAAAAAATAGGTATTTTGCAACTCAATACCAAATCTAAAGTTGAATAAAACCTGCGTCCATAATAATATTATACAGATATATGTAAATTTTCACTGAAATAAATAGTAAGCAACTGTCATATAAGAAGGAGTATTAAAACACGAGAGTCTGTTTATCGGTATACATGTAATAAATATGAGGCGAAGCCGAATGCGATAATAGGTTGACTCGAGTGTTTCAATACCTAAGTTATATGCAGTTAAATACACTACTTTATCTTCACTCATAGGAAAAATTGAAATTAAACAAAGTAGGTAGGTAACTAGGAAGTAATTTTTTGGCATCGCGAATACAAAAATACGATCGGCAAAAAAATGAATGGGAAACGCGGGAAATTAAGTTCTAACTACGCATGCGTGCGCCATTTTTTATATATTCAGCCTAAAACCATAGACAAGTTATATGAATAAAAAAGATAGCGGTAATATAATGAGTTTTATTTTTAATTTTATGCATATGCGGTTATAAAGTGCATATGTATAGAATCGTCTTAGAACTCGTCATTCGAATTTTTCGATTTGAGTGTAGATAAAATAGATTGTCAAATCGACAGTCAAATTAAAACTATTGAAACCGACCTTAATATATGAGTATACAAAAATCTGTGGTGACGTGTTATCTTAAATAGTTTCCTTATTCCATAATTTACAATTAATACGATTTTAATTTTTCACTTTTACAATCAAACGTCGACGTATCGTTTGGTATTGTTCAATCGAATCTATGTTACTCATTTATTGACTAATCCATATCCATACTAATTTCTCGTTTCGAGTATAGATAATAATTTCAGTTCATCGTTAATGTATAGGTTTATTCAAAATAGAAAATTCACTCATATTTTAGCCAATGACTTTTAATGTTCGAATATCTTTAAAGAGCTCTCATATAAAAAATTCAAAAGACACTCAAATGACACCGGTTTCGAAATGTCCACGATCAATCAAATTTCAACTTCGTAACTTAGCCATAAGATTCATTTTTACGGTACTAATAGATATCAAGTGCGTGTACTGATATAAAACCTATTCAAATAACTCGAGGTATTGTTTAGGAACGATATTTTGATGGTTATTTAAATAGTAACTATACCCTTCTGTGATTATAATCGATTGTCCTGACTTATCCATAAATTATAATGTATTTAGTTTGTGCGTTAGTATTATGTACCTTGAACTCCAGAACCGTAAACGCAGCTTATTGTTTTATAGACAAATTGATTTAGATTTTTGTCAGTAGGTACATTATAATAATTTAAGTCAGTGGCCAAGGTACACTTACCCTGGGAAGTTTTTGAGAGGGGGCGTAAAGCCAAAATATTATCCTTGCCTATGCCATTGCGCCGTTTGGTTTAATACTATAAGGTAATTAGTTAAGATAATTAATTGCGTCGCAAATTATTTTTAATGACATATTTAATTACGAACTATTAAAATTATTGTAATAGAGCTGCATAAAAATCTCGCTACAAAGTGACTCGAATTTTATTTTTTCGATATAAAAAGGATAGAATTACCAAAAACTATTTTTTATTAACTCTCTTAGAAACATGATGAATTTGGATGATATTTCTTTTAACAACACGTTTAATATAATTAAATAAATTAATGATGTTTAGCATTTAAATATCAATATAAATTTATAAATTATATATATAAATTATAACATTTACAAAAGTATAGATGGAAATTCGCAACACGCTATCGATTGAAGTGTGTACTTATCTAGTGATTGACTTTTGAAAACTTATTAACATAATTTTATACTTATTATTATGGATGGTCATGACTTTTGATGTCTGAAAAATAATCTCAGTTATACAAGTTAATAAACTTGTAATGAAAGTACAGATTTTTCCAGAAATATCATAAGCAGCAGATATTAAATTATAGTTCAATATATTACAATTACCATACCATCCTCCAATTCTGTTATTATTGCTAGTAATAATTATTAGTATGTTCCTATCGAGTCGGTTACCAACATCATTGATTGCCTTGATGAAGTTAAATGATATAGCCCTTAATTTGCAAATTCCTTGTGCAATTAAAACGGAATTGGGCCGTGCAATAGTTAGTGTAACGTTTGATTTATTCTGAAACGAGGTTGCAGTGTTTCTTGGAAGAAGTATTTTATAACACCGAACATGAATACAATTAAGTATATAAAGGATAAAGTATATAAAGAGTAATGATAATATTATTCTAAATAACAAATAGAAACCTTATAATAAGAAATAAGACTGTTTAGTCTGATTTTATTTTGCTTATTAGTACACCAAGATACTAGACCTAGCTCAATTCTTAATTTAATTCAAGCAAAAATGTAACGGATTTTTCCCTTGGTCATATTAGAACCGCTATTCTGGCGTATGAGATTCTTTTATATTATTCATATTTAACAATAAGAGTATACCAAATTCTTATAATACTGTATTTTTTATTTGAAAGAAGGCATTAAAATTTTGAATTCATATGATGATAATGAGCTAGATTGTTATCTGGACAACTTTTAGCTAAGATCATTTCTAAATTAATAGTTTTTTTTTTTATTATTACAGCACTTCTTATATCTACGAATATAGATGATTCCACTATTCAATCTTTACTAGAAAATATTGACAAAAATTACTACATATTTATATTAACCAACCGAATATCAAACCGGAATCTCAGAGATATTGATATTGCTGATTCTAATACATATTGAAATGCCTTTGAAGGGTGTCACATGTGGTGGATTTTTAAATATTTTTCATTAAGAATATTCTACTTCATTTTTTGTTATGTGACTAGATAATTTGACTTTGACTTAATCATGTGTTTATAATATTTTTATTCTTTACAGATTCAGTGCAATTTGGAGTCACTAAATAATTATAATTATTATTTCATCAATAAGTTACTGAATCATAACTAACTTTCTCATATAATTATGTTGTTATGTGTGCTGCTTTCCTACCTAAATCCTTTTTACCCTAGAAGTGAATGCTTTCTGAATTTTCAAGCGTGATTCCAAATCGAAGCAATCGAGCAGACGAAAGACAAGATCCACAGATCAGCTATACCACCAAACAACAACTACCACAATATCCACAAAACGAACATTACTCAAAATACAAACCCATTATAGTATCAACTCTTCAAGATCTTAATAATGGCATAATGTTGTATTAAAACTGTAAAATACGAAGTTTGTTTTAATTCATCTAATGATCGGTATGAGATGGCGCTGGTAGACCCTCGGACTCACTAGAAACACGCCGGCTGGGGTCATTAAAATGTCGTTACTTACGCAAGTCCGTGAAATAAAAATGTTACCGTGTGACACACAGATTCATAGATCATGCTTTATAAATAAATAAAAAATAAAATATAAAAGTTTTTTTTTAAACTAGCTTTTAAAACTAGGAAATACGGGTTGTTCCGTATTCATCCTATCCGTATTTATCCCATAAATAAATTTCAAATTCAAGTAAAAAATATACTTATGAGTAAAGGCTATTATAAAGTTGATGATTATTTTAAGGACCGCAATGCATGGAATTAATAGCCTTCGCTCTGTTCTATAACGATTAATTATAGGTATGTACCAATCTATGTCCTACAGACTTTGAAACTTGTATTTATTATAGTTCAATATATGTATTATTTTAATAATAACATGATTTATGTAAATGTCATTACTTATGATAAAAAGCTGGTAAGTTTCTTTCGCTTGTTCTTCTTGTCAGCTAAAAGACGTCCTGAACAAGTGGGAGGGTAAAAAATATTTTTGGTCGATTCAAAAGTGCTTGTAACAAGCTTACTTGAATAAAACATTTTCATTTCATTTCATTTATGACATCCCATCTTACGCATTATTTTTCTTTACTCATCCTAATTATGTTCCTTATCCGCAAAAAAAAAATAGTTTTAAATTCCTCATTGATCCCATCAGAACACGTAATTTTTTAAATCAACTAATAAATGTAAGATTTCTGTGTACGGTCTGAACAAATATATTATCTTTTTTTATGTTCAAATTAATAAATTTTCCGTCGACAAAGTAGTAAAGTTTTGATAAAAATTGTTTAGGGTATCTCCCCTACATAAATGAAACAACTTTTAAACGGTTTCATCGCGTTTGTATTTAGTTTTATTGACGTTTCGGACCCTTTACAGGTTCCGTGTTCACATAAGACTAAGCTATTGATTGTCTTTTTAATTAAAAGTATAGCTACTTTCAAAAACCAATATTTTGGACACACTCACAGTTCAAACAATTTAATATTTTATGGCAACATTTACATATATAAAATTAGATAAGATTATTTTAAAAATAATTTGACTTGTTTATTTCCCTCTGGCTACAGTAATCTACTACCAGTTCCAACTTTGGGAGTCTTGTTGAGAAGTACTGGAGAAACAAACTCCAACAAGAAAAAGTGAATTGCTTCCTTTGATTTAATATTTACAGAATGTAAAAAGAGGCTAAACCCAATCCATCTTTGGGACCCTCTGTCGCGCTGTGTGGAAGAAAAAAAAGTGAACAAAATATACCTAGAGTGTTAACCCAGCTATCCGCAGAAGGAGAGATTAGAATGATTGACAAAAAAGAGGCGAAGGAAAGAATAATAACATGGCGACAGAAACATTAACTAACTTTAAAAAAATACCAGTGTGCACGTAGCCTTATTACTCGTATGAATAGAATTTACTCAACCAAAAATATTAATAATCCTCCGTAATGTCTGTGTGTATCCAAAACGACAATGATGTAACAATGCAAGTTAGAAAATTAACTGTCAGCCATCACGAAATGTCCTGGCGACATTAAAATCTTTCATTCAAATTACACTAGGCCAATTCGGTCTCATACACACTCGGCTCGTGACACTTTTATCACTTTCCAATTACTATTACCAGACACCAAAAATAATAATATATTATTATGCCACTACTACACATGTTACTTGGGGACATTTCTATTATTAACTTCTCATATTTTTCTTATTTGAGTCAAGCTTTTCATGAAAAATATCATAGTAACATACTATTGGTTATTTTTTCTTTTAAACACTATCAAAAACAATAAACCAGAGTGTAAATTAATTAGAAGTATTTAAAAGATTTACAGTTTTCTATTATTGATTATTTTAATTCTTATAAATTGTTATAAGAATACCAATATATTCTAGAATATAATATACTTGATTTTAATTTTTGTTTGTTCCTTCTGAAGCAATGAATCTATTTGATAAATTCTTTTACATATGGGAAACTACAAACATACACTTGTGACATAGGCTATAATTTACATGGGCGAAATCGCGAGAAAAGAGCTAGTAAAAGTAAAAGGGCAACTACAACTATTCTCATCATATTTTAACTGCGTGGGTAAGATAGATAGAGCATGTATGTGTCTCTTCCAGCACATACTAAGTACAAATATTGATCCGTAGTTATGTATTTCTAGTAGTTATAACTATATCTATGTTATTATCACAGTTGAGCATTCATGAATTTACAGTGGAACATCCCACGTAAATTTTCATATAAGTAGCAGAAGCGGCATAGTATCTTTATTTAGGTCTTGAATTCATCAAATTTCTCCAAACGAGTTTCGATCCGTAACAATAAAGATTTAAGTCACATTTCCATTCGTCAGCTGGCTTTAATGCCGTCTGCGAATAATTGCGGCCGTTTTCTTAAAGAGTGGCTATGTCACTGCAAAGCGCAATGATGTTGTTTGCCACCGAATTTATAACTCAATGGTCTTTGAAAAAGGGTTGTTATTGTACGAGTGGAAACTTTTGGTTGGCTTAGTATATCTTATCCAGGTAATTTAAATGTTTTTGCATAATAGTGTAATTCATTGGCGGTTGTCAAATGGAATTGAACAAAAACACTGAAGTCACATCTGCGTGGCAATCTAGATCTAAAGGAAATCATTCAATCAGAGCTCGTGTGAATCTTTAACTCACCCAAGTTTTATTGCTAATTGAGACTTTTACAGTGGACCAATTGAGACTTTGTTGCAAATCATTCTATAAATATATTGAAGTATTACAGTGGTGGCTTTTACGATAACGTCTCTTTCTTCCATGTTGCTATTTGTTATAGGTGATCGTCCACGACCCACACACGCATCGGCCTCACGATACGCAATGTATTTTTCACATCTTTGTATGGATTTGTACAGCAGCACCGACCGTACGCGTTATATGAGCAAAAAAAGCCGATGAGGTAATACGGATTACTTCCAGAACTAATGAAAGATTTCACAGCGTTATGTTGAATGTTTAAAAAGTGTTCTATTAAAAATCCGGATGCAGTGGCAAATTCGTGCAGTCGATACGTAAAGTGCGGATGTCGCGCGCGTGCGGACACAGTGGATGATTTATCTTAATCTCAGCGATTTACGGGTTTATTGTTTTCGTTTGATCTAATTATATATACGCATATTTTTTAAGTATAACATCCTGAAGCACAAATATAAAAACTTGTAAATGGCGCTCTGTGGTCGCTGCAGCAGCACAATTGCTTCACTCCACTTGGCTCGCGTTTTGTTTTGACCACAATTCTAACCTAACACAACCGATTGATCGGTTCATTAGTGCAAGTAAAATTATGCCAAAACAGCTTATTATGACAACATATAGGTTCCTATTATTTGCCAAAAAACAATTATGGTAAAGTATTATCGTACCAAAGAGAATTGCCAAAAATGGTTATGCCAAAATACTTATATTACGACTAAGAATAACATCAAAAAGTAATCCTTCTTTCACAAACGTAACTCATTTATCTTGTTTAGTTTCTTTGTTACACGTTCTTTATCTAGCTCAGAAAAATACTCAGTTATATACTTTATATAGCTACATAAATAGTAGCTTCTTCGATTCCAGCCTGATGAGACAGTAGTTTAATCAAGTTTTCTTTCTATATATATTGTGAGCTAAATATTAAGATGGAATTATAAGTGCAAAATTTAGTAAAAGTAAGAATATTTATGAGTTTTCTTCGTCAAACTGTTCAAACTCAATTTCATTAAAAGTTTTTGAATATGGTAATAGGTATCGATATACGTAGCTATAAAAGTAATAGTTGTTAACTGTTGTTTTTATTGATTTTATATTGTGATATCACAAATGTCAAATTGTCTAAAGGTTTGTACACACTTCACCGTCGGTTAAGCCAACAGTTAAATGAAGAACATGACTGATTGGATTCTATCGATGAAGGTTTTGACTTTTGTTAGAACGTCGATGCTGAAATTTCAGTTGTAATACTACTAGTAAAATTAAATAATCTAATTATAAATTTGTAAAGTTTTAACGATAATGCACAACACAACGAAATAAGCGTAAAATTCCAGACACACTGAGGCACTACGAAATAATAAAAGAAAACATATCTCAAGCCTCATCAAAAATCAAAGAAATATGTTTTACCTAAATGTAATAACTATTATGAAAAAGAAACTGGAAATATCTGTTACCGGCGATATTGAATTAAATGACTGATGAATCTGTATATTATTATGTGAATAAGCGAAATTATAAAATATATTAGAAAAAATATTTCTTGATATAAGTAATAATGATTACGTTATATAAATTTCTGTTTATATCTAATGCTAAGTAAGATTAATTGAGTTTGCTTGGTTTTTTCAATTGCATTTCAGACAAATAAAATAAAATAAATAAAAAAACATTGTTATCCTGACATTGTTTACTATATTTTTAACGTTTCTAAAATGATCTGATATTAACTGACCACGAGATAATTGAATATCACCAGGTTTTTGGTTTCAGATTTTAATTTTTAAAATGATCAGTTGATAGCATTTTGATCAAATTGGGACTTTTGACTTGTGAAACGTAAAAATTATTAAGTTCTCGAGAACAATCAGTCTGAAATTACCCTAATATGTCTACCGATCGACACGTTGAGACATTTTTCGTGCCAGTCCGCCCACTACAACTTAAATAAATTAGAATAACAATAAATGCTTCGTTAAAATGCCGTCAACAAATTACCAAGTGACATTGGATAGATGTTGACAACTGTACCAGTTGCCGACCCAAGACCTGTCAGTAGTTGGAGATCATTAATATGATAAATGGATATTCGATACTTTAATTACTGTTCACCGTACAGTGTGAAATAACAGTGGTTATTCAAGTATATTCGAACGTCAATATTTAAGTGATTTAACTCTTACGTCAAATGCCTTAAAGTTGTCGAACGTCCATTAATTTATCAGCATCGCCAGCCCAGAGACATCAATAGGGTGTTAATGTAGGCTATTAATGTTCCCAATGCTGGGGATCAGGCCTTCCCTATGGATGGAATCGAATCCGATCGAATAGGGAGAATGAGCCATTACCCACTACGCGGGCTCGGTGCGAATTGGTGACAGCTCGAAATGACACATTTTTGATCATCCATCCTGTGAGTGGCCCCTTGTGAAAGATGCTTAACAACTGTATCGCAGACCGTGCTAACCATTGTGCTATCGAGCTCCAGCCTTTAATTATGAGTTTCTTAATGGCTCATTACATTGGTCGATTTTGGTATTCCTCATTTTTATCGGTCAGTTACATCGGTCATCGGTTTGTTATCGATCAAACTGCTATGTTATTCTGTTTTAAAACAACATCATAATCGACGTCGCGCACTATGATAACATAGATCCTTTATTGCTATTTGAAGTGGTTTTTACGAGTATTTTATTGATTTTCTATGTTAAATATTCTTAATTTGTAATAGTATAGCACCTATTGAGTTTCTATGCTATTACAAATTATTTCTTTGTAACAGAATAGCACTGTTGTCACCACAGAAATTAAATACACTGTTCTTTTTGGTCTGTTGTACATTTTAGTTTAAAATTAAGAGCACGTTTACGAATTATTTCAAATTTAATATCATGTACTCAGTCAGGATGTTACAAGTACGCAAATTTACGGCGGGAGACCTTGTACTGAGAATAACCGGCGGGAGCTCAGCAATGGCTGTTGTTTTTTCCAGGTTTTTTCCATACAGAGTAGTCAAATTTCGCCCTCGCATCCTACATCTTGCATATCAATGAGTTGGATATTGATGAACGACGGTATTTACTTCGGAATAAAAAGAGTTAAAATCATGTTTAATTATTTATTCGCCTACATTAATTACTATGTATAAAATAGCTTAAGTAATCGTGCTATAAAATGACTTAGGAAAATAATTTATTCCTATTTAACATTTGTAAGGAAACTTTGCTTCACATTGAAAAATTTTCATAAATTCGTCTTTTAGTCCGGTCTCGTCACTTATAATTCATTTAATCAGTTTACATAACGATTAATTTGGACCTGAATATTAATTTTGGCAATGGTATTGAATCGAGAAATTTATCATACAATGTATTTGGTCAGCGGCATCGGAACCTTGAATGACAGATTATAAAATTAATTTTTTCGACTAATCATACCTTAATGATATTTGTTTTCCCCAACACTATAAATTCGCAAGGAAAGAGAGTAAATTCTACTATCGACTTTTGTTTTCATTTTATAATAATCAATCCTAAAAGTAAATCGGTAAACCCAAAAAGGGATGTCATAGCTAATACAGTAGGAAATATTTTTTACAATTAATTACGTATATGGTGAAGGTGGAAATTTGACATAGTTACCATATTGCATTAACAATATTTTTAAAATATTGCAATAGACATATGTGCGTGACACCCGTCGCTGCGCTCATACCAACTAGCGTTTATGAAAAATATAATATTCTTTCTACGGAGGTCAGACTGCTACAGGACTTTGCACTCTGCGCAAATATTTAAAGATACGTAATTTGTTTGCTAACAAAATGTTTGTTAATTCAAGAGTATGGGTTCAGGCGGTGATTCTTGGTCTAATACAAAATGAAGGCAAACGTTTTGCCGACCTTTTTTATATATTCCGTGATATTGTTCCATTTTATTTGATGTCTATACCAAATCTTAATTCAAATCTCAAGAGTTACAAATATTTGAATTTGTCGATGTCAGTGGTCGACTCTCTTGATTCATATATGTTTTTTATTGTAGATGGAATGCATTATGCACTGCCGCTGCTGCTTGACGCGCAGCGAAAACTGTCTGGGACAACCAACCACAAGGACCAACCTTGATTGAAAACGAGTTGGACTTAATCCTCTCTTCCAGGACCCGGAATTTCTTCGCAATTCTTCTCCCTCAGCGATCGCCCCTTTGCAGACGATGGAGCACGGACTTGTGTGCACCAAAATACTCTTCCCATGGTTGGTCATCCAATGAGTGGTAGTTAATTAGACGATGTGCCCCTTTAGAGGGGAGAAATGAGCTACGTTTCCGTAAGAAACCTTCTGGCGTCTGAGCTCACTCCTCCGCCAGCATTGAAAACCAATTATTCCCTGGCCTTCAAGGAACGAAGGCCTATAGGTCGTTGACCCCACAACAATAAGTAGCCACCGTTCACAAACGTCCCATCTATACACATAAATATATAGGTATATAAATTTCATAATGTTACTTAAAATAGATGATACCAATAGATATACTATTACAGAGCATTGCTTGGTATCGTAATACTTTTTATAACGATAGTTATATGTAAATAACTGATACAATAATAATAATTCGCAAAGCACGTGCTCAATAACGATGTTATCGTAATATAATTGTGGCCTACGCACGGTGTCGCAGTACACGGGCGCGGGCGCCAGCAGACAAGTGATTTATGTCTCAATATATCATATATCTGCTATTGTTAACGCTTTCGTAATGGTATTATGTGACAATAAGCTATTTAGCATTGACCACTTACTGTGCTGCTCTAAGACGAAAACATGTTCGAAATTGTTAACGTTAAATAAGCATCAAATTTATATAATTTTGACATAAATTAGTAGCTCGGTGGCGTAGTGGATAAGCGCCGCGGCCCGCGATCGTTGTCGTTAAGTAACTTTCGCAAGGGTCGGTCACAGGATGGGTGACCAAAAAATATTATCTCGAGCTACTCCGTGCTTCGGAAGGCACGTTAAGCCGTTGGTCCCGGCTGCATTTGCAGTCGTTAATACGCTCAACCCGCATTGGGCCAGCGTGGAGGATCATGGCCCATCCTCTTTAACCATCCATAAGGAAAGCCTAAGCCCCTGCAGTGGGAACGTAAAAGGGCTGGTGATGATGATGATGATGACATAAATTGCATCGTCCATGGTATATTGATGTTTATCGCATTGAAAAATACTTAAGAAAAATAGTCAGTCTCAGATACCCGAGATGGAATTCGGACCCATAATCCTTATGGTATAATGATACATCATAATTTGTTTAATAAGAACTGACTTTAGTTTTGAACTTGTTTGATTTAAGAATTATCAGCTATGTTTGATGCATATAATATTCCCGTTTATTGCTATTCAGAATTCAAACGGTTGTATTGGGTAGGTACGTTAGCTTTAGTGTTTAGTACCAGCGGTCGTAAAAGCCAGTCATCAGACGGGTTACAAAATTTTATTATATCGATGCTTCGCAAAGCACTTCAAGTATAAATTCTAAGACTCATATAGAATATCTCATCATGAAGTCCAAGATTGCAGCCACTACTTAACCCCAAAAATCAAGATAGACCGCATCAGACAAAAAATTAAAATGTATTTAACAAATATATATACTATACTACATATACTGAAAATAATAATATTACAACTACTTATTGTTCGTGACAAAGGTGATTTTGATCTAATTTTAAACAAGTTAAAGGTCACTTAATTATTGGATAATGTGCCCTATAAACTACTTTACTAATCGACGGCTGATGACTAATAGCAAATTAATTTAAATAACCGTGTCTTGTAAAAAAATTGGCACGGAGTATATTGTTCTTACCTGATCGCCCCGAATAAAAATAAAGTTTTCCATCCGTATGTTTATTTCAATGGCACTCTGCGTAATTTGTTGTCTAAGTGGTTTAATGGAACGTATGAGGTATTATTAGATTCGAAGATGGTTGAAGCATAAAAAGACATGAAAACTACCAATTCAAAACATCCAAAAAGATTTCTTCTCTGAACTCAATTCGCCTAATGTCAATGTCATCCTAAGAAGCGTTGACATTATTTCAATTTTCATACTGAATTATCTAATATCTTTCTGAAACTCAACATAATTAACACAATCACCCATTTGTAGACGACGGCAACGTAAAGAAGACAACGTTGCAATTTTATTTTTCTTTTTAAAATTTTCCCTTTCAAACTTGTCATTTATTTAAATAAAAACGGAGGCCGATAAGTCAAAATGTCACAATGAACTCATTGAAAAAGTAACTCCTGTTTTTGAATTTGTATAAGTATTAGCAAGATTTACAATAACCTAAATGATTATTATTAGGTCTTGGGTAACCCTTCATTACTTACTTCTTAGAGTTTAGTAGAAAAGCCTAGCGATTATTCTGGATATTATAGCCACATGACGCTACACAAAGGAGCACAGAATAAATGTGATCTAAAAAATGGGAACATTATGCTGTTTTCTTTTTAGTATGACAGGTTTTAATATACTAAATACTAATTATTTGATCGTAAGAACAATAAATGCATCAAAACTCTGTGTGTAGCAAATGATATTTATCAATTTCAAAGTTAACTGATTGTGGATTACTACATATTAACGATACACAAAGGAGCACAGAATAAATGTGATCTAAAAAATGGGAACATTATGCTAAGTTTTCTTTTTAGTATTACAGATTTTAATATACTAAATACTAATTATTTGATCGTAAGAATAATAAATGCATCAAAATTCTGTGTGAAGCAAATGATATTTATCAATTTCAAAGTTAACTGTTATCTTATTACGTGCCCTACACGTTTCCAGAAAACAGATGTCTTTAGAAAGTAGTTCGATAACATGCTACTATTTGTTACTATCGTATCAAACGATCGATTACATAGGAGGAATTTTATCTTCCAATAAATAGTTAAGGAGATAAGATGTATGGATTTTTTTTTCTTTATTTAAACTGATACTGTGAAACTTCGTGCCACCTAATATTATTGAAGCTTTATATTTGTTAAATAATTTTTCGAATTAGTTTAGTAACGATTGAATTTCTGTATTTAAACGAAACACAAATCAAATCTTTTCTTTTCTTTATAATATTCAGTACAGTCGTTAAAATAATATTTATGGATATTTCGGTAGGTAAAAACATAGAAGTCCTAAAGTTCACAGATTGTTCTTTTGAAAATAAATAATTTATAGATGAAATTAATCATTTTTGTAGTAACAATAAGGATGATATACATTAGACGACCACCACCGTCCAGATCCTAAAATCTCCTCTATGGAAAAGATAATTTTCTATATTCAGGAATTGAAAGCGAATATACAAATATTGTATGTGAGTCACTTGGCCAAAGAGGCTATCGCATTTAATTAAAATACAGATACGATATTTAAATTATGACGGTCCCCTAGATTATATACATTCAAGAATATACATTCAACACGAATGAATGCCACCAAACTAGGAGCCATTACATTATTTTAAAGATAATGTAGCGCGTGGAAAAAATAAGGAAAACTGTTGTATACATTTAATTAATGCTACTAGAGTAACTTATAACTCAATGGTCGCATAACTTTTGTCACCTGTTATGTCTAATATTTTAATAGATTTTGTAGTATTATGGTAGTATAGTCGTTTTCGAATATGAATATCCCTGTCACGAGAATTAGGCGTTATCCTGCAGATTTCTGACTGCTAACAACCGGTGTTTGGCACTGTAAGGTCTAATAACTCCTGAGGATGCTTCGTGGAGGGGACAAACACGTGTCACACAGTGGTTGCGAGACTTGTTGCCAGTTGTTCAATTGTATTTGTGTGCGGTCAGTGCACATTAAGTCTTGCCAAAGACTTCTATGTATACTAATAAACAAGTTGTTCGGTACTGGAAAATTACTCGCTAAGTTTTGTGTCAACACAACACATCTTCTTATCGATTGTATTGTTAGCTCGCCAACGTCTTAGCAAGTTAGATGGCAATGAGCTCGTACTGCACGAACTAAAATTGTAAAATCCAAATACTTCTATAATTATTTGAATTGTGCAGATACTGAATGGATATGGAAGTTGTTTGAAATCGTAGTTGCAAAGTTCAAGTTATAAGATAGATTTGTAATTATAAATTTCAGAGATTAAAAAAACACAAAAATATAAGTATAACGGTAAAACGAAGTCGCTACTTATTTATCCTACTGTACTCGTATAAACCTATAATGACCTACAATTTCTTTCTGCAATTAAAGTGAACATAAAATGTTAAAAAATAATAATATATAATATTAACATTTAAAAAACCTTTTTTTCTTCGTAAATATGTATTATTTATTAAAGATATTTACCATAGGAAAAATAACACAAGCTTACAAAAAAGTTAATTACTAAATAATATCACTAAAAAAGGTGATTAAGAAGTAATAGATTAGACGTAATTCCCATGGGAAATTGAGCAAGTTTCTGAGTTTATCTTAATTATTTTCCTCTATCATATCTGTTAAAAAGATATCCCAAAAGTGCGCTGTTAATTCATTATTCACGGCTTTCCTTTTATCTGTGATAAAGAACTTTGAATAATTAATTTATCATCTTATTACGCATTCTTTCACTCCGTTATTGATCCGATAAAGGGTGAATACGTGATTTCTCGTAGAGTGTCCTGTGGTAAACTTTATCTTAATCTGAAAAGTTTTATCTACTTAACATGGTAAAAAAGAGCAAAAACTAAAATTTTAGAATCTTATAACTTGACTCAAAGTCAAAATATAGCTATGCAAATAAACTTATTCAAGTTCTTTTGAATCGTCCAAAATTTTTTGCCTACGTTCAACATGGTGGCTGATAAAAAGAATACAGATGATTATTATCAATGTCCCCATTGCTCAAGATTATTCCTATGAATGGAATAAAACATAACAGAATATAAACCATGAGTCTGGCCCAGTTCAGACTGGTCATGAACATCGTTAACAACTGCAGATATCGATACAGCATCAGCAAGGATAAACGACATTACTTCAGGAGCTAATATTTTTTTACAATTAACATTCCAATTAATGGTCCTTGCAAAAGTCTATTGACCTCTGCGTTGCAGATCAGCGCTAACCACTACATCACCAAACTCCTCAAGATTTAATAGTCATAAGAGTACTGATATGTGTAATTAAGGTCATACATTGCCGACCTTAAAATCAATCCTAAATTGGTAGGCAAATAGAACAAGCAATCATTATAATTAAATAATTTTGGGCTCGACCCTCATACGGCCTTTAATCACATAACCAAAACTTAACCCACCCATTACTGTGAGTATGAAAGATCAAACTCATTAATATCCCTTGAGTCTAATTTACAATTCTGAAGAGTCGCTAACTTTACCTTTATTATTTTGTTAAATGAAAATGAAAATACTAATGATGTAACGATTTCGAATGTCCGTATTCATCGAATATAGCTATTTAAAATTAAAATGTTTACAATCACTAACATAGTTGCCACATTTTTTAATAAAAATACACTTAATAGCAAATGTGAAAAAGTGAATACGTTACTTGATTGTATGGTAAGTAAGGAATACAATATTTTTTTTGTAGCCATTGTTGTTGCACTAATAATAAGTTAAATCAAAAAATTTATTTCAACATGTTGCTAATTCGGTTCGCTATTGTTGCACCAACCCTACACACTTTGATGATTAATAAAATTATTGCGAGAAATGAAAATATCAAACATAAAGCGTCAAAATTTATTTATAATAACAATTAAAAACGTTGTATCGGAGCAAACGTTCAAAAATCAAATAAGGTTTTTTCCCATGGATTATATTATAATATACAAACTTTAGTAGCACATTCAAAATGTTCGGATAACCTGTGGTGAATATGATAATATTTTAACAATCGCTTTCTTATGTCGTAAACATATTTAATTGCCTCTTAAGAATACGGCACATAACTTAATAAAGACCACCGAACTTGTTTAAAAACTAGTTAAAACAAAACGCGTCGCATGAATTAAAAATGTCAACATGTTTTACGCGAACCTATTGATGAATAACTTTCATTCATTACCTGGCTTCAAGTGTTAACATTTTTATTTTCTATTAATCTAAATAAAAATAAAAACAAACCAAATATACATAATAATATAGTATTTCAATATTGTCCGGATTTATATCCTGTTTACTTTATCATACTACCTTAATAGAAGACAATATTAAAACATAGTGCTCCGTAGATTGTCCAGAACTCAAATCATAGAAAATAAATGACTTTTCTACAAATCGAAAGCAAAAGCCAGGAGTCCTTTTCTTTTTTTTATTAATTTGTTAATATAACATATAATCTTCTTGCACTCTACATCTGATATTGTTATACTCGATTTTTAGTCGAATAATACTGTTTTTCTGAATTATAGAATTGCATTAATTCTTCCGTTCTGAATAGAGCCAACCATAGTGCAAACCACAGATTTCAACATAATGTAAAATGTTGAATTTTAATTCGCTGACCCACAAAAAATAATAACCGCTCATATATTTGCATTACAAAGTTAAGGAGTGAAAGTTTATGTCTTTAATAAACACCTAATATTGGCATATGATGTATATAAAACAAAACAAACCCATATTAAATTTATAAAGGTTTTGAGTTTTGACATTCTACTCTATCGCTCGCTTCGTCGTCGTTCGTCTAGTGGCGAGTGATGGATACCGATCTTTGCATTCTAAGAAAACAAAAATGGTGGATTTCTTAACATCATCATCATCAGCCTTTATACGTCTCTACAGCAGGAGACTCGGGCTTTCCTCACCTGGCTTAACATCCCGTGACCGACCCTCGTGAAACTTACTTAAAAACAACAATCGCGGGGCGCGGCGCTTATCCACTGCCCCACGGAGCTATTTCTTATTCTTTCTTTTATTCTCCTATTCTTAGATTTCTATATTACAAATTAATAGCAAGCGAGCGGTGGACTCAATAATAGAGCTCCTGTTTTTGTCATTGTTGACGAAGGACACCAACGATGCGTTGTGTTTTTTTATTAATGTATTTTTTAAAACAGGTGCCATGCTATTACGTGTAATCAGCTATTTATATTAATCAGTCCTCAGTCGATGTTTACTCAAAGCAAGAAGAGGGGTCATCCAAGTGCACAAAAAAAAAATCAAGTCTTTAACACACAAAAGGAGAAGTACTCAAGCGTGTCATGACTCGAGGGACTATACGGTCTTGTGATTATGTTGCATCATGTACAAGGAGCTTTATAATTAAGTCCCATATATCAGCAACTGTCATCACTGGCAGTAATTAAAAAATAATGAGCGCTTACTGGTGCCGGGCGCGGCATAAAAAAGATTATTTTGATACTACATAATTATTGTGGACTTTATGAAGTGTAAACGTTGTACCTTTACCGGGCAATGTGTTATTACAATTAAGTTTGTGAATTGAATTAATGAAGATGCGAATATATTTTAAATTCGGTCTGAAATTTCGAATTTAAGATAATTATTTCGCCATTTCATCAAGTCAAGGTCTGACACGGTGCTTATTCGTCAAAAGTGGATTGAAGCCAAACGACGTTCTTTTGAGCACTCAAAATCTTTAAAAAATCGTGTATGTAATCACAATTTTCTTTTTTCAATTTCACAATTATTTTATTTCATCATCGTCTGATTGTCAATTGAAAACAATTGAAAGATTATATTTTTATTAACATTGATGAGAATACGCTCTGTAGTAGCGAAAAGTTACAAGTGCTTGAAAGATTCGTCAATCCTGTTAGGTCCTGGGTAGCTCAGCGGTTAGAGCAATCGCCCGGATTGCGAAAGATTGTAGGTTCGATTCCCATATCAAGATGCCAGGGACCAAGTGGATTTTTTAAGCATTTTGTATTAAAAATAATTGAAAGATTGACATATGAAATAAATTGCATTCTATGGCTAAATAGAACTCATTATATTTGATCAAACTTGCATTCACAATATTATACTGAAAAATATGGTTTCCACTCCCATTTCAGAGTGTCCGGGACAGAGTGGATTTTTAAAGCATTTTTCGTTAAGGATATTTTTTCAGTATAAAATTGTGAATGCATAATGAATCAAATATAATAATTAGAATACATTTTCATCTTTATCGAAAGTTTAAATATTTGTAAAAATATTTCTCTCGGATGTATGGGCTGATTACTTAAACATTGATGAAAATACGCTCTGTAATAGTGAAAAAGAAACAAGTGCTTGAAAAATAGTCAGTCCTGTTAGGTCATGGTGAGTTGTCACCCGGGTTGCAAAAGGTCATGGGTACTCGGAGTGCTAGGGACAAAGTGGAATGGCCTTTTTCATTAAGAATAGTAAGAACTTTTTAAATATTTTTTGGTGATGCTTCTTTAGAGCCTAGGGTCGCCTGGCATAGATAGCTCCCTCAGCAATAAGGTCGCCTTTTATGATACTGTATTCAGTTTTATGTGCCTTGTAAATATTTTTAATGGTGCAATAAAGAATATTCATTAATTATTCATTGCCTATTAAATAAACTTTTAGTGTGACCTATGCACTGTTCCTTGACATTCTTATTCAGTATAGTCTCCGCTCTATCAGCCTAAATAAACTCATGATCAACAAATAGATTTTGTTTGATAAATGTATTTTGACGTCGAACTTTACTGTGTATCTGTTATAACTGAGAACATCTTCATTTTGGGAATTGGTTAATATACATCGTCTCTTTATATAGACACAATGTCATGACAACTATTGTCTTGCCACCAATGTTTAGTTTCAAATGAAAGATATTGCGATTGATATATTTATAGCTGATCAGTGAGAAGGCACGTATATTTATTGAGACTAACTACATATTACTATCTATTTTGTTTGATTAGGACGCTCTGTAGTTGGAAGATATTTAATTAAAACACGTACTAAGTTTTGTATTGACAAAAGTAATTAAAGTGGCTTAAGTTAAATCGAAATCATTATGAACATCTGTATCTATGAACTCTTTGACATGTCTTGTACTCTGTGAATTAGATTTCTTGAATTAGTCGCCTTTTAAATTATTTAGCACGTTTTTTAAAGTTTGAAGTCGGTTCTACTTTTTATAGATTGTTTTTATTAATAATATAATCAGAAATAATATTAAAACAATAATGTTCTAGATAATATTGTGAAGTAGAAGAAATCCTTTGAACTGAAAATAAAGTACATTAAAAAGGAATGTGATAAGAAAGCCCAAATAGGTCGATAGCAATGCCATCTGAGCAAAACAAATAATTTTCTGTTCCAATAAAAAGCTCCTAGTATTTCATGTGAACGTAAGTAGCATTTATTAGCAGATGAATTATGTTGGAAACGATAGAATGTTCTTTTATTGGAAAATTTATATTCATAGCAGATGTGTGTAAAATTATTCGTTCAATGAACACCTTTTTAATGGCCCAAGTCAGAATTATAAATATAGATTTTATTTCATTATATTTTCAGACAATCCCAAACACTTTGTATCATTATAAAATGCTGATTTGTATATGATTATAATTTAATAAATTAAGATATAATATTATAGAATTTAGGAACAATTTTACTATTGTATGACACAAAACTTTAAATCAAAGTCCTTACATACTCTGCACAATAATAAAAGTCTTCACATAGGGATAAGAAAATACAGTAATTTATATAAACAAAAAGTATATTAATTTTTTATGATGTATTTTGGCCCATCTTTGCCTAAAGGGGGCAAGGATGGGCCAAAATACTGTTTCAATGTTTAGTGAAAAAAATTGAAACAATCTTGAAACATTGAATGTGAAGAAAAAATGAACGAAGTCTATCGGTTCAATATACTTTCACTCAAATCGTGATCGAAACCCACGAGAGTAACGGGCCAGCCCTAATCAAATTGAATAATACTCCAGATTAATTTATCTCAGTGTTGTACAATGATATGGCCATGGCCATTATGTATTTAGTTCGTTGAAATCGATAGCAGTTGATGACTGAATTTTTATTTTATTGCTTTTAAGGACTACAACCTCACCAATAACAAATCTTAAAACAGAATTTGCGACTTCTTTTGCGTTCTTGTTCGTCCGTTTTGGGTGTACTTAACTACGTATGGACATCTCTTACATATAAGTCACTTAACATTAAGATAAAAAATTACTTATCTACTTACGACTGAACCAGCCATTAAATAGAAATACTTGGTAATCACGAAAATCGATTTATTTTCCCATCCACAAAATTTATTTGCCTGGGATAGCAAGAAATAACATTTTATATTTCTTTACTTCCATATCAGAGCGGAAGATTGATATCGTCAAAATATTCAAAATAGTAAGTTCATAAAATTTACTAGCTTGTTTATTGTTAACAATAAATTAGGGAAATCAACTCGTTTCTTATTCAACTATCATACCACTATATCTTTTGACAAAGATGTCATGTGTGAGATTTCTATCATATTTATTAGTTTTCGGTCGTATCGTGTTGACCTATAATTTGTAAGAAAGCTCGTAAATTTAGAAAAAATAATGTTATGGGTCGACGTGTTTACTCCGATGTATGATAGAACTGAATGAATTTTTCTCATTAATATTTAAATTAATGAGAAAAATTCATTGACGTACTTATAACTAATAAAATAATTTATAATTATTTGGCTTTAAAAAATCGATGATATACGTCTCGGGCACTAGAGATTATTATTTTTTTGGCTATTTTGTTTTGTCACGTACCATACTCTGTCTTATCGTCTTATCTCTATTTAGCTCATCGACAAGATTTAGTTTCAAATTTTCATTTGGTTTTCTATTCTGAAAGTACAGCTTTGAATACATCGTCGAACACGACACTATCACAGCATTAGAGATCCAATAAAATAAAACCCTTATTTAATACATTTTGAAGTCAGTTGTAATAGATTTAACCTCTAATGCTGTGTTCAACGATGTATTTTTAAGAGAATAAGCATTGCAGCTCTATGCCTACTCTTGAAAGCGTAGATTGAATTGTATGAACTATTTTCACAACTTGGTACTTGTTAATTGTCCTACTTTATTTTCCTAACGTTAATCAAAAAATAACACAAATTGGGTATATAAACGAAAAAGTTTGTATTGTAACGGTGCGTCGTTTATCTTATTCGTAGGTTAACGTTTTCATTATGTCTCTGATCTGAAATGCCGTCTTTGATTATTATTTCTATTCTCTAATTCTTAACTTTAAATTATTGTTCAACGATCTGCTGCATTTGAGTTTTTTATATAGATAAATTTATATCTTTTTGTTACAGATTATTTAATTATAACGATATTAATATTATTTTATTATACTGTTTCCGGACAAATACAATCTGGGACTCTTCAAGTCAAGAGTGAATCGGTTCCTTCTAAGCAAGCACGCTCCATCTTAGACCACTGTATTGCTTACTGTACGGTGATCTGTGGTCAAGTGCTTCCCTATCTAGCATAAAAAAAAAACAATATACCTACATTCCAGGTTATTTACATGTTTAGATTTCGTGTCTACGAATATCCTGTCAACGCAGTCTCTTACACTCGTATCTAGTCGAGTAAGTGTAATTGCTCGAGTTAAAGTTATGACTGGAAATATTTTTAATAAGTAAACAGAATTTAAATAAAGTAAGAACTCTTCAGAGTTCGAATACTACCATTATTAGCTATTGATGGTTCTTATTAAATTCATAATCTCGTCTATTGGTTAAAAATATTTGCATAAGTATGCCCGGCTATAAACCGAGCGTAAATATATGTTTTACGTCCGGTTTATAAATTTAATATTGAAAGTTAATGTCTCCAACTTTACTCAAACATCACTTAAACAAGTTTTCTTTTCTGATTTTAGTTTTTTTAATGATCAATTGATAGCAGATTGATAAAAACTAGGACTTTTTGCCTTGTGAAAAGTAAAAAACTTAAGTCATTGAGAATAATCAGTTGAGGTTTTGTACTTTTCCCAATTCAGAAACCGTAGACTATAGATACCGGCATCAGTATTTTACGAAAAGAATAAATGTTAGGCTCTGACGTCTTATTAAGGAAATATAACAATTAAAAAGTTGGACCCTATTCTTTTGTCGGCCGCAATTAGTGACTTTAACAATTAGCTACTTAACGAGTAATTTATCTTTTAGGAGGATATGGAGCTGAATAAGACGCTGGCAGTATTAATATTTCAAAGTTAACAGACGTTTTTGTAAAATTAAACGGACTGCTTATCAAAAAAGCTGACTGAGTGCGAGTTGCTTTCGCGCACGAATGATATAGGAAGTCCCGGTTAATATTCGTTTTGAGTATTTGTCGTTACATCTGCAACATATATATATAATCTGTGAAAATTTCAACTGTCTACCTATCCCGGTTCATGCATTATGGACATTCAGTTGATTGAGATCAATAGAATTTGAGTGATTTAAGATAAATTTAAACTAATAATGACAGTGTTCTAACTACGAACAGTTCTTATTTCATTCAAATTCTTGTTGATTTACTAGAAAATATATAATTAAATTACGACATATTATCGAGTTATTAATTATTCGTACTGATTTGACTTTTTTAAATAAACTCTTAGATACTATATACGAGTATACTTTTGATTTTACCATAGAAAATGCCTCTTTTGGCAATAAGTCCGAAATTTGCTATTCTATAGGCAAAAAAAAATATTAAATTGCTAAATACTGCCTACCTAGATTTTAATTATTCATTTCATACTCGTCATATTCATTCTAGTTTTAAGATAACAAAAGAAAGTTGACTGTTTAATTCCCCCAAGAGGCAAACAAAATTATTCAATTATAAAACGTCGTATGACGTAGCGACGGTATAACAATTAGAACTCGTTTGATTTGTAGTTGTTTTGTTTATAGGATTACGCCCCGTTATTTATTTATAATTCGGTGGCCACCTATGCAGTGAACCGGTGTAACGTCAATTAAGATTTTTTTAAATATATATTGTTATAGGAAGAATGATTTACTGATTGTCTTGCGTTGCATTAATAAAAAATAACTTTTAAACTGACAATCCTTTAAAAACGAAACTAAAGTAAAAAGTTTCTATTTTAAATTTGGGTTTGTTTTAACATTGTAAATATTATACTCTTGTAGAGTATAATCTTATTATTTTACGTTAACTTAGTTATTTACAGAATTGAAAACGTAAATCATCAATAGGATCGCAAATTACTTTATTGATCTTTTTTTATCTGTATTCTACGTAGATACGAAGGGGTGTGTTTGATGTTTTTCACTTATGTTTTTTTCTTACTTAGAAGCTCGAGGAATCTTATGCGAAGGTCAATCACCCTTCACAAGGGCCGGTCATAGTATGGATGACCAAATATTTACCACCTCGAGATTCTTCGTGCTATAAAACTCTTTCTTAAATGTTATTAAAGTTAAAACTATTTAGGAAATAAATATTTTAAGACTCGATGCATTATCCGACCAATGAAGCAGATGGCAAAGGTACTTTACTTTTATTACTTCATTATAATAAAACAGTCAAATAAAATATAATTATAAAGGGTCAGGTTTGAATTTTAATTACTGATGTAAATATCGGTAGATTCAATGATGCGTTAAGTTTTAAGTCTTTATTCAAAGTAATAGGGTTCCGCATCATTAAGAAAATTTACAATTTTTTTCATCAATGTTTGTTCAAGTATGTCATAAATATTACGTCATTACATCATTCGCATGTCGTCCAAACCTCACGGATATGGACCTTAAGACCGCCCGGCTATCCCAAATTTTCCTTTGTTTGGGAGGCTTCTGGCGAATGTTCAGACGAAGCTTTCAATAATAATTATAATCCTATTAATATCCCTACTACTGGGACAGAGACTCCCTATAATGGATACAATCAAACATGGAGGACAATTCATAATCCATGATAGGGTCCCAGTATGACACAATGTACATACCTTGCTAAGTACGTAGGAAATAATACGACGACCTCCGTAGCCGAGTGGTTCGCACGCCGGTTTCAAGGTGTCGTCATCTCTGAAGCCCCGAGATCGATTCCCGCTTGGCTCAATGTAGAAAATGGAGTTTTCTTTATTTTCTCGGGTCTGGGTGTTATGTTACCTTCATTGTCTCAGATACTTGATAATACGTGGGCTTTAACTACTCATCATGAAATCTGAGCAATTGATGTGATGTTTTGTAATATTTAATTAATTTAAATGTATTGATGTCCTGTTGCTGTACCATAAAAAAATATTTTTTCGCCACTGATCCAATAACCACCCTTTGCAAATGTTGCTCAATCGCAGCCCCAAAGCGTTATTCACAGCATGCTGAGCTGAGCTATGGCTCAGTTACATTGGTCAACAACTTCATGCGAAATGCTTATGGGGTGGCATGCGCTTTCTATATGGCTCTCTTGCCAGTCATTGTTTTATTGACCAATGCGACGAGTCCACAGAGTTCACCCGCACTGTGCGTGTCCCTGTCGACCAGTATAACTGAGCTATGGAGCTTCCTTCCTCCACCTTTCCTTTCGTCTCGTTATAATATATCCAGGGTTAAAATATTGTAAATATTATCGTCATGTGACAGTAAATGAAACATTGCAGATGACCAATACATTTGTCCGTACTTGCGCTTGAAAATCCAGGGGTTAGCTCCTTGACCTAGATACAGGGGAAATCCGGTAGATCCGGATTACTAGATGGGAACATGCTCAACAAGGTATAAATTCATTTTAAATTCATACTCTTGCGTTCGCTGCCAGGTTGTTGTTTTTTTTTTCATTCAATTCTTAGTGTAAAATTTAAGTTTCCGTATTTATAAAGTTTAAGTTTTCTTAAGCTAAGAAATTCAAGAATTTGTTACATCAAAAATATCAGAACACTATGATTATTTAGACGTGGAACGAAATTTTTATTAAATAAAAAGTTTACGAGGTTTAAATATTAAACAGTTTGTAGAAGTAATTCAAAGTATCTATTTTATGACATTAGATGAAAAGTTTCAAAATTGTGTATTTTGAGAGTATATTCTATAGCTATTTTAATTACCTGCTCTTCTTAAAGAGATCACTAGTATCAGCTGTCTCAAATAGTAATAATAATAATTATTATTTCGCAATTTGGACGACTGTTAAAAGAAATTGAACTCTCCAATTCGAATTTCTTACTAATAAAGCAGACCTTACTGTTCCTACTATGAGCGTATTTTCATCTATCCTTAACCAATTCACTTAAAGTTTTCTTTAAGATAAATATCAACATAGCATTGTCAATACAATCACATAAATTACACACTCTTTTTTTTCACTAATAAATTAATATTAATTCATGATATGGGGTTCAACAGCTGTCTTATTGAAGGGTGACATTTTTCATTGAACTGTGAGCAGCTGTACACTCCTGCTGTGAAATCGAACAGTAAAAACAATAATTTATTAAGGCATTTTATCCGTTTCGATTAGGCTTCTACATTTTATACACAGCATAATCATTACTGTATATTAACTTATTGTATGTTTTGATCAGTGCATTTTTTGTACATTTTCAGTATGTGGAATAAAGTTTTTATAAGAAGAATTTTAGTTATGGACATTTTCACATGGAAAGAAAATTAAATTTACAATAGAAACTTAAAGTCTTGTATTATATTGAAGTAAATTTGAACAGTATCGACGGTGGAATGAAAAAAGTTACCAAGCGACATTAGGGGCCAAAATGAGTTTTTATATATTCGGAATCAGCGAATTTTTCTCTATCGATTAATCTTAGTCCCATGTCTCTACGAATACTTTTGATGTCGCTTAGGGACTCCATAACAACAGGTATTTTTCTTGTTTACGGCGACCAAACGACAACATTTTGACACTTTTTAAAAAACTAGGTATTTGGTGATATCTACTTGATTTTTTTTTCATCTGGTAATTTTAGCATTTACACAATTTTAGTTCACTCTACAGTAAGTTATTTCTGCCTGTCCACTGTTAATATCAAATTGGTACTCGGGAATTTTTACCTGAAATACATTTATTTATTTATGGTATTTTTGACTCTTTTACTAATCTTTGAGATGTTTTTTCTGTCGTTTAATAATTTTTGACAAACCGTAGTCATACCGAAGATCAATATAGTCACTTTTACTTGCCGAAAATAGGATAATATCTTTATTGAGAATTCTGAAATACTGAAATTAAAGGCTGCTGGTTCCGTGGAGAATCGGTATATTTGACAAGTCATACAGAAAAACAATGACTTCTATAAAAAAAAAAACAAAATATAAAAAACTATAAAAACATAAATAATATCAAAAAGTTTGTGCTTCAGCACATTTATATTATCCTATTTTCGGCAAGTAAAAGTGACTATATTGATCTATAGCTATAGCTATAGCGCTATAGCGCTTGGTACCTTTTTACCTGCCGTTTTATTCGTGAATTGTGTTACTTGGATAACTTATTACTGAAAAAAATATTTGTTTTTAATGTATTTAGTTCAAACAAACACTTGACGCGTTGGCGCTTGTCCGCGTTGTGAATCATACCTAGTATGGTGGATGGTAACGGTTTTATCGATCAGTCGTCTTTCCAATGTCGTTAAGGACCTTAGGACTTCAGAAGGTTCTTCTATCAGAAGGTTCCTTAGGACTGTTTTGTGTGACACGACACTTTATATGTATTGGAAGTATTATTTTCGAGCTAATTTGTGTTTCTGTTTATTTGATTGATAGATTTTTAAACATAATTAAATCTTTTAGTTTAACATGAATTGCATTCGGCGAGTAGATGACATAAATGGCCGAGTTTTATTTATTTCTGGTGTTGAAAGTAACGATTCAGCATCGGTAAGTTATATTAATATAATATTAAAATTTTATTGACTTAGATTTATTTAGATTTTTTTTTCAATAAGTAGTTACGCGGTTACATCTTATGTTTTATATTTTAGCACGAAAAAATACCAGAAGAAAAGGACCGATACAAAAAACGATTGAATAAAGTCCGCAAAAGACTGTTTTTTGTTGAGCCAGAGCCGGTAAAGTTCTTTTTTGTTTTATTGTTTGGATGTCTCATTCTTTTCAATTTGCTTTGAGCTCTAGGTCAAATTTATTTAGTGACAGGTAAATTATTACTCTTACTTACATAATTTAATATGTTGAATAGGAAACTTTGCTTCTTATATTAATACAATTTTAAGAAAGCTAGACGTCTTTGCTTTTTCAATTCAAAAAATAATTCCCTGTTTGTCCCTTTTTGCTTCAAACCTTTTCAAAATAAATAATAATTTGGACATCTTTGCCAGCTTGAAAGATAAAATATTTTTGTAGGTTGGTAACTTTTACCTGCTTCTTATTTCAGGTGAATTGTAACCAAACGCCTCTTCGTTGCAAAATATACAGAAATATTTCTTTGTAATAAAGCCAATTTAAAATAATTTAAAAATCTATTGGATTTTTACAAATACCTATTATTAATTTTATTATTATTAATAATTATTTTTCTACGATTTAAAAAATATATATATATATATATATATATTTAAACGGCTCTGTTGTAAAATTTGCAATATGGCGCTTGGTAACTCTTTACATACCACCATCGAATATATGTGGAATAATCCTTATTTGACTGATTTTTTATAACTTAAAAATCTTTAAGTCATGACATCTCATGAAAAAATTATAAACTCAACGGTTCGAAGAATAAAAATTAACAAGAAAAATAAAATATTAAGATGATATATTAACTAAAAGACAAATATATAAAATGAATTCATTTTAATATAAACATGATAACTTGATATCGAATTAACACAATACAAAAAGGAGATCTCTTATCGAGTTTGTGAGAAACTTGTGACTGCGAGGGGTAATAGATCACCAGGACCCACCTCACGGGGAATATGACTATTTTCAGATTAAATAACTAAGTAACTATATATCGATTTTTTATATTTTCACGCGCACTATCCATAACTGACAACTAAATAACAAAGCTGTATCATCTACATATGTTATAATTTTAGTATGCGGAAATTGCAGTTCGCAGAGATCATTTTTTTCAATCAATCAATCATTTATTGCATAAAAATATGGTGTAACTGATGTCATAAAATCATGCATAAAAATATGGTGTAACTGATGTCATAAAAGCGTATCACATATTTACTGTTTGACAGTGTGCAATAGTTTTAGTAGTTATATAAATTTACATTTTAATCTATTCATGCATTAACTATGGTTTTATTTTATTCGCACATCATTAACTTAAAAACATTTCATTCAGTTCCTATTACATATTATTTCAGTCTTATAGTTTAAAAATAATTAATAGTAATAATGTCAAAATTCGAATCAATTTATATGTCACAAAAATAATAAGTCAAGTATGCTTAATACATAAATCCATGTCAATTACAAAATAATTTTAACATACCATTATAAAATATGTTATTGTATATAATTTATTTATAGTGACGTTGTATATAATAATTTATTTATTTATAAGCGATTTTACTTTACTAAAATTACTTGCATTCCAAATATTCCTGTATCGAGTAAAATGATTTGTTCAGAAGCCACTCTGTCAAAGCTTTTTTAAAAATGTTTCTGTTAATCGGTAAGTCTACTAGTTTCGATGGAAGCTTGTTGAATATATTTATAGCCATATAATATACATTTTGTTTGAATAATGTTAAATTACATTTCGGAATAACAATTTTATTTTGTTTCGAACTTCGTGGGTCTTTTTTTATCTCTCTGACTTTAGTAAAATATTGTAGTTTTTTTTTACAAATAAACACAGTTCACAAATATAAATGCAAGGCAAAGGTAATATTTTTAATTCTTTAAACATAGGCTTACAGGAGTCTTGTCTTTTTATACCACATATTGATCGTATGCATTTTTTTTGAGCTATAAATAGTCTTTTCATATCTACGCTATTACCCCATATTATTACAGCATAACGTAGCAAGGATGATACGTGTCCATGATATGCTTGTAAGGCTTTATTTTTAAAAGCGACTATTCTGACTCTACATAGTGCAAAAACGAATTTATCTATTTTTGTAGCTAAACTATCAATATGATTTTTCCAGTGTAAATATTCATCCAGAGTTATGCCTAAAAACCGCGCTGTACTTACTACGTCAATATTGGAATTTTTATAATGTATATTTAAGTTTATTCTTTTCGATTTAGCTGTATGAAATTGTATTATGTTAGTTTTTGATATGTTAATTTTTAAATTGTTTTTGTTTAGCCATTCTATTACATCGAAAATTGTGTTATTAATTTTGTTTTCTAGTTGGTCAATTATTTTATTTTGAAACAGTAGTGTACAGTCATCAGCAAATAAGAAACAGTAATTTGTGGTTATATCAGGGAGGTCATTGATGTATAGTAAGAGAGTAGAGGTCCTAAGATGCTGCCCTGTGGTACACATTGATATATACCATAGCGTAAAAATTTATAAAAAATGCGTTGGTCCTAAAATACTGTCCTTCGGTACACCAACAGTAATGGAATTTTTCACCTCTCATATATTATATGTATTTCAGGAAACAGAAACCATCATTCAAGTATTATAGCCGTATATTCCATGCCGCTGACATTGAGCGCGTGACGAATTGCCGAACACACACAAGCCGACGTAATTATAACATTTAAACCTCGTCAACGCTCAAGGACTATGCAGAAAATAAAATAAAATATCTTTGGCGGCTTAACCGTACAATCCATCTTGATTGAGTCAATAAAAGTACTCGACAGAACAAACCCTTAAAGCTATATCAGCAATTGAAAACCAGGCAAAAACGAGTCTTGCTCATGCTCTGACGGTTCCATACTAATATGAAATATTTTTTTATAATATTCATATCAGAATTTATTGTGAAAAATAAATAAAATATGTTTTGAAATATGCTCATCAAGCCCTTTCATAACGTATATAACTTGAACAAATACCTAACATTAATTTTGTATGATTTACGAGTAAATACAAATGCATATTTCTCCGATTTTTCCTTATTTTTACAATAAAACGATACTGTTTGCCAAATTTCATAGTTGTAGTTTTAGCAAAACAAAAAGTTTAGAAAACAAGTTTTCCCAATTTTCCCAAGGCGAGGTTTGAAGAAACATGTTATCAAATTTTCAATCAAAGTAGACTTGAATTTTTTATCATTATGCTTTTTATTTCAAAGATAAGCCCCTTCATTTGATACACATATTGAGTGAGTTATACACAAATATGTACATCGCCATTTTCTGATGACTACCATATTGGATTAACAACTACATTGTCATCCGAACTAAAGTCTAACTGAGCTGTGCAAATGAGCTGAGCTGGGGAATTTTGGCAAACAAAATTTGACCTATTGAGAAATAGGTAAAATTGTGTTTGCTTAATTTGCCCCAAAATCTAGTAAGGTATACACTCACCATTCGCTTGAATGTCTATTAATTCTTGTCAGTATATTATAGCAGAACACTGCAGAACTACACCAGATACGGCCACATGCATTTCATTCATATTCTACCTTCTTTATCTCCAAGTTTTCAAAGAATGGTTTTAGTTCACGGATTGTTATTTCGCTCACTAATTGAATTAGCAGAAATGTCATGTAGCGAAAATTATTCGGATTAAAGAAAATGAAATACATGACCAACAGGTCCAATTATAATGAATTCGTAGCGAACGATTGGAGGGAAAGAACGTCAGAAATTTAAATGGCTATCATGTTGGTTACATTTCAAATTATAAAATATTAACTCTCTGGCCCTTGAGTCGTGTAGCCTATGATTTTCCAAAAAAAAAATGTGCTTTGTTATTCCGGAACTTAACATGCTCAAACAAATAAATACAACCACAATCCACAACTGTTTCCAATTTTACTCGAATCATGCTGTGGCGCATCGACCTACGGGGGGGAGGGTCCACGATAAGGGCTATGCCTGTGTGGGCCCTCCCAACACGATGAGTAGGGGACCGGAGATTGCACAGTTGCGCATCTCTGGTCTCTAGTCAGGGGCAGCTGGCCGGTTCGCGCACCGGTCGGCATTGCACGCTTCTGCCTCGTCGTGGGGGTGCGTCTCGAATGTCTCTGAGGCTTACCCCCAACCCGAGTGGGACCTGCCCTTTTCGGTGCGGGCCGAAATGGGAGCGAACTGCGCGGTGTATGGCCTCCGAGCTGATCCCGCGCCTCGCCCACCATGAGAGGGACATCGCTGAGTTTTAGTGGGTAAACTTCCGTTTCTTGTCTAGCCCCCTCGGGGGTGGGGCCACAGGAGGAGTCCCACATCACCCGTGGAGCCCGCGCAGGGTGAAGCGGGTATGCGTAAAGCATTTCTCAGCGCCAAAAAAAAAAAAAAAAAAGCACATTATCTTCCTAAAAACTAATAACTTCCATATCAGCACTCATTTCAATATTTCCTTTTTTCGTTAAATGCCTGTACAAAGGAAGTCGATCCTCCAATTTTCCTATTACTGATGATACTTTACCTTATATATACTCATTCTTCATTTTACATAAATTCATTCATAATCAATATTTTTCTAACTTCAGCTGCCGTCTACTTTTAGAAGTCCAAATTATATCTTCTTTGCATGGTGGGATGTAAGGGTAGCAAAACACCTAAAGTACCCCAATCAACCAGATTCGAGTCAGTATGAAGTTAATCTTTTAAATTAACTTAGCAGAAATTAGCAACGGGATTTCATATTCCGGTGACATCATTTATGCTTCATAATACTCCTAACATCACCGGCTTTTATTCTTATCGGCTAACACGGCATGAAGTATTTTTTATTTACTTTTTTATTCAGGTAATAATAGTCTTTAACATAATAATGCAATTAATTATTATGCAAATATATCCATATTACCATTATTTACTAATCTTATGGTTTGTTAAGTGTTTACAAAGTTTACAATACAAATAAAATATACCTATATAACAAAGACTATGAATTATACACCATTCAAACCATCTAACAATTTATATGTTAATCGACCAACAGCTCACACCATATGCTTTAAGATGTCAATACAATATATTTTTTATTGTATTCATCAAGAGAACGTCTTAAATATGAATTTTTGGAGTAGTTAGTATTTGAAAGTGGAATATAAAAAGTACTTCTGGAACGTGAGAAGACGCGGGGAACTTTAAGTCCAATTTTAGTTAACAAAGGATTTAAATCAATCCTATCTATACTATAATAAAAACGTAACCGATCGATGTCTGTACATTGAAGATATATGAAAAAAACTGTTATGAGGGACATTTATAACAGTAATAGAACACAAAACATTGATTTTTAAATTTTTTGTCTGTTTGTCTGTTTGTCTGTTTGTCTGTGCGTTTGTGCACGATAATCTCAGAAACGGCTGAACCAATTTATATGCAGTTTTCATTATTATATTGCGGCATTCTTCCGTTAACATTTAGTGTAAGATTTATTTCAATCGGTTCACAAATAAAAAAGTTATGTCAATTTGAAGTGACGTGGTCGCCAAAATTGCTATGAAATATTAACTGTTTTATTAAATTTTCGTCTTTGAGATATTAATCATCATCATTAATTCTTTCACAGCCAAACTGCAGGGCCTCAGGCCTTTGTTTAATAATTCTGGTGCGAAAGTCTGGTGCAAAGTCGAAATTAAAATATGTATATATTTTTTTATATCAATAAATAAAACTCCACGTATCTTCCGTCAGACATGTACTGACCGACTTTTATAGACAAAGAAAGAGATCAGACAGAAAGCGTCGGTCTCGGGAGACACTTGAAAAACGCGAAGCGTATTTAACTGCCCATCGCGAGGTTCATGCACTATGAAGTTGAATCTGACGCATTTACATACATGCAGTGTGGTATGAGTATGAAACTTCTTTTGATAGGGAAATGCGCTTGGTCTCTTAAAGAATTCGCAGTTTGCACAATAGAGATCAAGAAAGTAGTTTCGATTATCGCCAACCCGTGTTGACTTCATACTCCACAGGCGTACCGCAGATAAGTTTCACAGGGTATAATGAACTAGCTATTTTCCCACGACATTGCCGCAAAATTTTAGCCTATGACATGCGCGTCTGATGTAGCTTCCCGTAGGTCGGAATCACTCTGCAA
This sequence comes from Diatraea saccharalis, assembly GCA_918026875.4. Classification (NCBI taxonomy): domain Eukaryota; kingdom Metazoa; phylum Arthropoda; class Insecta; order Lepidoptera; family Crambidae; genus Diatraea; species Diatraea saccharalis. The sequence goes on along the minus strand of OU893333.1, from coordinate 18,935,696 downwards.
CTATCGGTCCAGTAGTATTTGAGCAAATTCGATGCAAACAAACAAACAACCAAATCTTTCCTCTTTATAATATTAGTATAGCTTAGGTATACGGGGTCCGATGGCGTAGTGGGTTAGCGTATTCGGTTTTAATTGCAGTTAAATAAGTAAGTAAATACTGCACAAGAAGGACATACATGAAACTCATCTATACCTATATAAGAGGAGATGTCCTGACTTACTGACTGACAGATAATGCACAGCCTAAACCACTGGTCGTAGAAACTTAAAATTTGGAGGGAACATTCCCCTTAATACGGAGAGGTGTACTAAGAACGGATTTTTGGAAATTCCATCCGGAAGGGGGTCAAAAAGGGTGAAAAAGTTTGTATGAAACTTCTTTGTTTATAGACCTATGTTGTTGAAAATTGGTATTTGGGTAGGTTATGACCTTAGGAAGGTAATAGGTTATCCTTATCCCGAAAATTAGCAGTTAAAGGGATAAAAATGGGAGTGAAAGATTTTATGGGGAATCAAAATGTTACCATAGCAACCATTGTTTACAATGTAATTTGTCATAATAATAAATTTATCTAATATTATTTGCAAAATGGTTTATTGTATAGCGATTCAAATTGGTATTTGAGTACATATTTGATAACAAAAATTATATTAGAAATAAATAATCTTGAAAATATTCAAGTACAAATAATTTTATGTACGAAAGAAAACGCAATCTAGACATTTTGTGCTATACTAGATGGCGTTAAGTATACGACATCGCACTGTTTTGGTTCAAGTTTTCAAATAAAATTTAGTAAGAATTTTAAGCTTTGCTATACGGATGAGTAACTCTGTAGTGTGGTGAATAAGCGCCTCGGTCGTCGTTGTTAAGCAAGTTTAAGAAGAGTTGGTCAAGGGATGGGTGACCAAAAATTTATTATCTTGAGCTATTCCGTGATTTGGAAGGCACGTTATGCCGTTGGTCTGGGCTGCATTTGCAGTCATTATTGCCCTCTAATCCGCATTGGGTCAGTGTGGAGACTCATGGCAATCTTACTCAACCAATCCATAAGGAAGACCTGAGCCCTTGCAGTGGCTGATGATGGTGATGGGGTTTAATCTCAACTAAACTACGTAATCGTTTTGTTAAAAACGTTGCGTATATTTTAGTTTTCTATTAAGTTTTATGTGGACATTAGATTAGCGTTTTTCTTTCTCTCTCTTCTTTTACCCAGTTGTCTACGACATATTTATTATAATAATATTAATAATTTAAAATTTGAATTTGAATTTAGCAGCTGTGAGTTTAAAAGTCGACCAAAGAGTCGTGATTTATATTATTTTTATAGTATATTTATTTCGGTAACTGTTTGGTAATCTCTTATTATATGAAGTAATGAGTGACAAGGAGGTTCATTAAATTATTCCATACATATATTATACTTGCGAAATATCTGTGTATATGTCATTTACGCTCTCACGTCTAACCCTCTAAACAGAGTCGACTTGAGATAGGACATACTAAGATTGTTTTTGGTGATAAAAGAGTTAAAATATGGAATTAAAGTTTGTTATTGTCAAAGACAAAAACCATAAAACTTTATTTCAAGTATTTTACATGATATAATGATTGAATATTCGTTTTAGAACTGCTGCCCATAGTAACTATACCACGCGGACGAAGTCGCGGGCAAAAGCTAGTTATTAATAAATTGATACAAGAACAATAAATACATCCAATATTTTTCCTATATTGTTTAGTTTATTCGAGGTATATGAATAAAATGTCTTTATCCTTATCAATAACAGAAGCATATACTTACATCGAGGAATATTATTATTATTAAGCCTGTCTAATCGCCATATTATGACGTCACTCATCAAGTACCCCTTAATTAGTCCGACAATCAGTAACGCTGACAAACGACCGATCCCTTGCCGCGTCGTAAATTATTATCCGTAAATAGTCCACAGTTGATAAAACTGACAGTATCTCCAATATTAACCCATAAATAGGACGATGAATCATAAGGTGAGTACGAGTATAGTAGAAAAGAGAAATATTCTCCAAGATATTACAGTGTAGTGTGAAAATTGGTGACAGGATGAGGAATGAAGTGATTACGGAGCGTTACGGAGTAAAAGATGTTGTGAAAAAAATTGAAAAAGACACGCTTCGTTGGACACAGAGTTTATATGAATTAAATGTAGACCACGTCGCATCGTGCTGTGTATCACTGCGCTGATCTGTTATAGTACTAATAAGATCAGTTTTGTCTTGCGTTTTGTGAAAATGCATGGAAACGATGGCCCACTAGTGACAACGGGCTACGAGGATTAATACAATTCCCTCTTGATGTAAGAAAATTGACGAAAAACAGAATTTGTGGAAGGCTCTCGGGAGAATTTGTCCGCAACGAAATTGTAGAAGTTTTAAATAAAATTCGCAGGAAGAACAACAATGACCCGATCACTCAACCAGGATTATTTTTTTCTTCTTACGGGCATCCCCTACGCTCGACGTCAAAGTTGCTCCTGTTTTGCGTGAGTAGGTTGGATTCCAACCAGCCCAGTTTCACCAAAAACACTTCTAGAGCTTTCAAGACTGTGATACACTGAGGGTTTAACATGCATATTGTGCATTAGGTAATATGGATTAGAATGCCAGCTGTGAATGAAAGAGATAGGTTAAAACCAAAGCAAATGGTTAGTGTTGATTGCCATTGGTAAGGGAGCATGTGGTATACAATATATATTTAAATAATCTTACAAATCAAAAGACTTTTAAGGCCTAATAAAACATGATATATGTCGATTTTTACTAAAGAAAATCTTCCGCTGGGATCAAAAGCACATTTTAATAGGTTTGTATTACCTAACTTCCGCGTAAAGCGGGTTTTCATTTCGTTCTCTTGCTCTGAACATTTTTAAAAAGAAAATCTTACCTTCATTGCTACTAACAAAGTCTAAGTCGTTGTGTTAAAACGACAATCTGTGGGTGTTAAGTTACAATATTTATTCAGGAGGAGGACTGCGAAGTTTCCATATGTGACCTGCTAAGAATTCTTTTCTTGAACTCAATGCGGTTACATCTTTCGGTATGGATGTAATGAATATAAAATTCAATTTAGAAGAAATAATTTAACGACTAAGCTTTCTTATAAACGTTTATATTAATAGTATAAACTATTAACGTTATAGGAATTACCTTTAAAATATCTGAAAAATTCGTATCATAAGTAAAACATCACGGTCGTTCATTTTATTTGTCAATAGCACCAGTGTTTTATTTTAACGTTTGTAATGAATATAACCGTATCTGTATTTTCTAGTTCGTTTTTTCTGTGTCAGAAATGTACATATTTGTGTAAACCGCTCGTAAAAATTAAACAAAACTAATATCAACCGAATAGATAAATAATTTAACAGTATTAATTGAAAGTGCGAAATATATTCTCGTTCAAAATATAATATACAATTTCATTGACAATATAAGCATTTAATGATCCCTAAAATATAAAAAAAAAATTGAATATTATATTTGGGACATATAAAGAGAGCCCCAGCTTGACGAGATTACTTTATTTAATTACAAAATACCCATTCTATCTTCCATTACCAACAACAGAGTACGGACATTAATCTCAGAACAAAGATCTTGTCAAGCCATATCAAACTAGTCCTGACTTGATGGCTTTGTTGTATTTAATCACAGAAGTAACCATGGCTATGTTCCATCTCCACGCAGACATCAGTTTCATTTCTAAGTCATATATGCAAAATTTCAGCTTAATGAAAATCGGGAAGTGAAATTTAGCTAGCAAAATTTAGCTTACGCGTAGTGCCACAATTTTCTATGAATTTGATCCTCACACCCACACAAACTAGTGAATTATATAAAAGCCTATCCCATAAAAAAAAGCTACAAAAAAGACACAATATTATACCATAACTTATATATTAGTATATCATTGTGTCTACAAAATTGATAGAATATAATAATCACAACTTATCTTTTGATAATCAAAACGAATCAAACGTTGACGATCTATGCCTTAAGTGGATTTATATAATTGAAAAAAAAAAACTCTTTCAATTGACAAAGATCCGCAGATTTAAAAATAGCCTTTCATTTATTTCACTTTAATAAATAATTATACCTATATAACTTGTGTAAAACACATCTGTAGCTTTATATATTCTTGGAAATTTCGACAATCGTATTCTGATTATTATTAAAAAGAACCTTTCAAACATTAATAAAGTGATAAAAATAAAACTTTGTCATTTTTTATCAGTCCAGGATCTTTCCTCATCAGCTCAGTTTTTTTGTTTAAATATTAACATTGGAAATATTATTAAAATATATTTTATTACTTTACCAAATAAGCTTTGCCAGGTTTACACGAGTATCCAAAATATTCAAAAAGAGACAAATATTCTGATGAGATTTTTTTTTTAAATGGCTGTGCATGGTTTTGGATTATATCACCAAATTGTTCAAAGCTAGTCCTATTTGTAGGGCAGGTGTGCTGCAGAGATAATGGAATATCAAGCCTTAATGATTTTCTCTTACAGTAAGATTGATTGGGGGCAGATCACTAGCTATCTGACTATATCTCGAATAATCTAATTGATATAACATTTTTTCAAGCAGATCGCAATAAAGAAGATATGAAGAGCCATATGTTCGTCAGTAGATCTGGTAATTATATCAAAATACGTGATTCCAAGTAACTGGGAAAAGGACTCAACCTTCTGTTGTTTCATATTCTAAGCATTATTATTAGACACTCTCTTGACAATAGATTCATAAAATAGTTACATCGTGACTGTTGGACCAATAACTCCCCGTCGATATTTACCGTCAATTTATTTGCCATAAAAACCCTTTTATGGCACACAAAATGCCAGAATAGCATCATCCAATTGGATCGTCGTCGTTTACAAATATCACCAATTGGTGATATTTGTAAACGACACAGTTACCCCAATTTGTTAATAAATCAACAAATAAAATACGTATTATTACACAATCTAACTTGTTTTGCAATAATTAACACAAATATCATAAACGAAAACTACATGACGATCTAAATAAATATATATTTATTAATAAAAAAGAACTGACTCTTGACACCTAAATAATTATAAATTGGCTGATTGAGTAGGTATACTAAATATGAGGAGTATAATGTGAAAATCAACCAATGTAAGACAACACTAAAAACACAGCATAGCAAAAATCGTTAATATTACTGACGTCAGAAATTGTTTTTGAAGTCGAGAGTTGGCGAGGCCAAGCGCGGGGCATGCTCGCTCGCCTCTTGACTAAGAAGCTCGTCGCTGTGTCTGATTGATCTCATTCTTGTATAATTCGTGACGCAGAAAATGCTACTTGGTATAATATATATGGTACATTTGTACAGACAGAACTATTTGATAGTATCTTAAATAGTTTATTACAATTTAAAAGTTACCTTAGACAAAATTTGAGCATTTGTATGTAGAAAAATTTATCTCAACAATTACATTTAGAAATATACGTTAGTTAGTGATTAATTAATCGAAAGGCACCTGGAAAATTAAAGCAACTATTTAAATAATCTGTTATCAAACTTCAAAATATAATAAACCAGGACAATCTAGTAAAATTGTCCTGGTTTATTATATTTGATACAAATAATTAGATAAAGAGAAGGACGTCGTAAACCAAAACTAAAATTAAGCATTTTTAACAAAACCTGAAAAGTGGCCATTACCGTTCAAAATACAATATTTCACGAGTCATCCGAAGTTATTAAACTTAATCTCAAGCTTTCAGAGCACCTCGGATATTTAAATCATTAGCATTATTCTAAATTAGGTACGATACATTAGATACGGTGTGCTAAAAATACCCACACCAATTGTAATTTCTTAATCTCCCAGCTAAATTGATTATCTCATCATGACACCATAAGACAACAGCCACCCACCCGTGTTGAATATAACAATTAGCCTCAATTTTTTTCACAGTTGCAAGTAAAAACATTGGCTAGTGATTGTAAAATAGTATCTAAAATGGCCGAGTTCATGTTTAGCTTGAGTAAGAGATTTAAATTCATAGATACGTTCGTGTTTATTTTCGTTTTTGAAATTCAAGGTCTGTTTCATTCAAGGTGGGATCTGAGATAGCTGTAGAATGTTATATTGTACACTGATTATAAAATTCAATTCAAACAAAATGCATATATATATGGCGGTCTCTATCTTATAGGGACAGATTAGAGCAGAGAAGACAACATGTCAGTTACAACACAACACCAGCCTAGGCCACTAGGCCACCACTAGCACAGGCCTTCTTTATCATCGTTGTTCTTTTAACATCCCCACTGCAGGGGCTCAGGCCTTCGTTATGGATGGTTAAGGAGGATGACCCATGACCCTCCACGCTGGTTCAATGCGGATAGAGGATATTAACGACTGCAAATACAGCCGGAACGACTTTACGTGCCTTTCGAAGCACGGAATAACTTAAGATAATAATTTTTTGGTCAACTATACTATGACCGACTCTTGCGAAAGTCGTTTAACAACAAAGTAAAAAAAACTCAAATAGAATACATTACCACGAGAGTTAATGACTGTAGATGTAGCGGAGACCAACGACTTAACGTACCTATTAAAACACGAAGGAGCTCGAGATATTTTGATAAAATAAAATGTCAATAAAAATTTGACGATATATTTAATATTGTTTTAAATCCAGCTACATACCTTTAAAACACGTGTGTTAAGATACTAAAACATCAAACAGTAAAAACTACTGTTTCAAATTCGAATTCTTTGAGTAGTGTAAACAACACTAAAACATTTTCGATAATAGACGCTTCCATTTATTTACATCTTAAATTTTACTGACCAATTGGACCTCGAAAAGCAATTAACCACCAATTTCCGATGTTCCGCCATTTTGATTTGACACGGCCCTTGTGGCCATTTTGACACCTTTCGACTGCGGAAGCTCTTAAATTGTATACATAGCATTAATATTTGGTTTTTACAAAAAAAAAATTCAGTCGAATCATACTGTATAACTAGTATTCAATTTGTCTGTGACTATGGCTATTTTAAGAAATTAATTATACCTTTGTCGTATTTTTTCAAATAAAATATATTGTCGATATAATCGTTGTCGTTGAATTAATTGAAAGTTAAATTTAACGAAAATACTTTATGCTGACAGAATATTGGTTTTAGAGTTCTTTTAAGAAATTCGTAATTAAAATTTAAGAACATTATTTGTGGTCATAAATTGAAATCTGAATAATGTTTACTTTTTAATTGAATAACCAAAAGGAAGATTTGGATGATCATAAACGTCTTTTTTATATATTTATTTAAATTGCTGGATACAGTTTAAAATTCCAGACGAATCTTCATAATTGAGTCTGTATCGCTCAAAATAGTGTTCAAGACTATTCTTCCGTAAATGACGCCAGATTTATTTAAGGATTCAAATCGTAACCAATTTTAATTTTACGTAACGATTTTTCATAAGTATCTTTATATACTTTAAAATCACATAAATTTTCTGTTGTCGGATGAAAATAATCTTATAATTTACCGAGTGGGTTCAGGTAGGATTTATACGTTTCTGCCGTGTCACGGTGACATTGTCATTGGAGCTAACGGGAAACTGTGAAATTAACATACTCTAGGTAGTGAGGTTTCATTTCACGAATTTTGTTTTTTTTTTCATTACAAATTCGTGGTATACCTACAACTCTTTCGAAAGAAATCAGGTTGTAGGTACCTTAAGTACAAGAATACTTTGTTATAGATATATAGATAGATAGATAAATAGTTTATTCATACAACAACACACAACTACATCACAACTTGTACAATACAAATAACATTTGAGAACAGAACATGTAATTATATAAGTGATATACCTGTGTGCAGCAGTAAGATAAGGGTCAAGGCTCGGCGCACGTAAATCACCCAAGAATGGGTGAAGCACCAATTTTCAGCCGTCACCCAGTCCAGAGTGAGCGGGGCAGATTATTGTCAATGTCATATTAATAAGAAGAATTCAAAAATGTCCAAAATAAAAGATAGATATATTATTAATATAATGTAAGATAAATAATGAAAAATTAGATAACACAGAGGTCAATAACACAGAGGTTATAAAATCAGATACCTTAATAAGTATAAAAAAAGGTTTTTTGGTAGTAGATTAAAACTGAATATTAGTATTTCACTATACAAGCACACGTTAACTCCACTGAATGAATTATTAACTAAGCAAAAGTTAATTAATTTTTATATCTATGTTTGAAATTATAACATTACTTTTTATAGTACATAAATTGATATTTATTCCGAACGTATATTAAGTCTCGTATATTAATATAGTCATTATGATCCATTTCTTTAGACTTTCTCTTAATGAGTCCTTAACCTTGAAATTATTAATTGCTCGAATAACTCTTCTGCATCACAAAACACTTTAGTACGTTGGCAACTTTTGAGGCTTAAAATTGTATTTTTATTAGCCATCTTTTACAGGTTATTTTAGGATAAAGTACTCTTGATTTAATGAGCTCATTACGCCTTCCTTTCTATCGCCATGAGACTAGGCGCACTGCAGGATATCTCCCCTACCTGATTAGTATCCTTATTTTCAATCCTAAGTGCTTTTCATCGTTTTTTTTTTTGATCCGCACAATTCTCTAGAAGTGAAAATTAGGGTGGCGCTTTGTCAACGTTTTAAGCACTAAGGTACATGATAATGCACTGTTTTTATTTTCTAGTATGACCAGAATTCAAACACGGATATAAAGTTCATAATTAAGCCAAAACTAAATTACCATTTATTACCTAAATTCAAACAAAAAAATACTTTTCGTTTGAAACCGTCGCGTCTCTTAACGAGTCGGATGTTGAATAATAAACCAGTTATTAATAAAATAAAAGGTACTAACCCGCTACTTTTTTCCAGGACCCAAGTTAGGGTATTACGATCATTAAGAGCTAAAACGACATTTATTATATAATCCTCACTACGCGCCCTCCATATTTCATTCTAACGAACGTGTCAACCGTACGGTCTGACGGAGATTATGTGCTGAAATGGGCTGACTTCAGTTGTTTCTTTGTTGCCATTTTGCAGCAACATAAAACAAAACTCATTTTTGGCTCGCTTGGCATTCAAACGTTTTCAAACTGTAATAGCCGTGACATTAAATAGTGTACCCACGTCCTGTTGATCAATTGCCCTGAATGAGGTACACACCTTTACCTATATCTTTAGTTTTGATGTCAGTACAAGTATTTATTTAATCATTATCAACTTTATGACATTTATCATTTAATGGTCATTTTTAAACAAAATAAAGCCAACTTTAACATGTGGTAAATAATACAGTTCCTGGAACAACATAACAATAGGTACAGTAGAAGCAATAAATACATTTTATTGCTTATATTTCTATTGTTTTGGTTTTATTTTAGATTTTAAACTTATAGTAAGATTAAAGTGCCACGAAAATTACGCCAAGAAACTTTTCTCAGAATGATCAATATAAGTACAATTATATAAAAAATAAAGTTTGGACAACATAAAAATAATATGTCTCGGTCATTACTTATATACTAAACATTTATAAACATATTGTATATTTATAAAAAAGAGCGTCCAATATTATATATCGCAAAGGGCAGAAAGGGATGTAAAAGATTTACACGGGATATCCGTTTAATATACGCCGTTTCGTTCTCATTAGCAGCCTTTGATACGAAAAATGGATATTTTTACGTGAAGTCTCGTGTATTTTAATGTTCCAAATATATGGGATGTTTTATTAATTTATGCTGACCCGTTCTGACGACAGGCTAGACTACACAGCAGATTATTCGTAAAGGCATGCATATTTAAAGGAAAGATCCTTTAAATCTTCACAACGCTTATACATATAAACAGTAGGTATAGATAACATTATTACTTATTCATTACAAATACCTCATTCTGTACAAAGGAATGTGACCACAACAACCACTGATCGAACAGGAAGGGCTGTTTCGAAAATGACGACAAATGTACGGCTCCGGGATTTACGACTAAAGCCGCATTTATATTACGAAATTGCATGTAACTAAAAACATGTTTCAGGATATCTCTTTCGGCACAAGTGGAAGTAGTTAGGTAATGGCGTAATGCTCATTATCTCTGAAACACTGGCCCGGTCAACGTCGCAGTTTTTTGCATGGAAGTAGTTTCGAGAAAAATATGCTCAAAACTATAATGCATTCGTTGCGAAGGTGGACGTTTACACGTGCAACTGCTAGCGAAATTAATGAAACAAAAGTAGTTTCATGCAACTATTGACGTAAATCCAGCTTTAGGTTTGAATCTATTTATTTACTAATGAACGTTACTAAACTAAATCTAGTATTAGTTGTAATATACTTGAAATTAAGACAATCTATATTTCTAAAATGTTTCAAAAAGATCGTGGCAAGTGATTATTTAAAAAGTGTATTGACACACGATATTAATTCATAATACGTCAACATATTCCAAGTTATGTAATTTACTTAGACACACTAAGACCAATTGTGGGTATATTCACGGAACATGGTCATTTTGGCTGCATGAGGAGGAGGAGACGAGCGATCACGTTCTGCTGCACTGCAGAGGAGTGGCGAGACAACGGACTTCGCACCTGGACAACTCAAAGACACTACCGGACGCTTAGTATTGAGTTACCGCAACTCGATACCAAGCGTCCGGTAGTGTCTTCAAAAAGAAGAAGAATTCCATATAGCAAAAATATTTTCATTCCTACTTATTTTCTTCCGTGTACATATGTTATAGATTGCAATTATCAAAAAAGAATAGATGGGCGGAAAGATAGAAAGATAACCGTGTGGTTTTAAAACGGTTCTGTTTTTCTTTTTGAGATCCAAAACCCTAAAAATGGTGATGAAAATATTTTTTGTACTGTTAAATTATTTGTAGATACAATAAGAATTAAGATAATTTCAATATATAACGCAATATTTATGAGTCTACCTAAATACCGACGAATTCATCCATTATACGCCGCCAATGAAAAACTACTATTTGTGAAAAGCAATATTGTCTTTGAAACGAATTATAGCTTTAAAGAAAGGGTTATGCTTGGAGTTTCTCTGTGAGATCGAATCAGAAACTATCGTGAGGGGCTGGTCAGGACTGCCGGAGAGCGTTGGATGAGGACCGAGCGCGGTCGATCTATTTTTGGGTGAGGCCTTTATCCAACAGTGGACGTTTACCCTCCAATCCGCATTGGGCCAGCGTGGAGGGTCATGGCCCATCCTCCTTAACCATCCATAAGGAAGGCCTGAGCCCCTGCAGTGGGGACGTGAAAGGGCTGGTGATGGTGATGGACGTTTCCCGGCTGAAATGATTATATTAACGATGGTTTATGAGTAATTCTATGCCTAGATTAAGAATAAAGGTTACTTTTGATCCCATTAACTGACTCCCTAGGGACGATAGTAAAGTACTATCACCCTTCATTACTGTGCCAGCAGTCGAAACGCGTTTGCCGGTTTGCTTCACTCAATTCGTGAGGTACTTTCCAATTCGCTTCAAGAAGATTTAAACAGTTTTATCACTAACTCCGCAGCCTGCAGCTAACTCGGACGTGGTTTGTGATGGATCCACATCCACAATAGCCTTCAATTATTCATTACTAACTTGGGTCTCCGGCCGTCCACGGGGCTTGTTCTGCAGGTCGAAATTTCCAGAACGAAAACGTTGGAACCAAAAACGCACTGTGTTTTCTTTTGCGACACAACCGCCATACACATCATTAACCCTTCGAGCCGTTTCCGCAGCACTGTTACCAAAGTGGAACTCGTACTCGTAAATAACACGATATTTCAAGTTTTCCATTTTTTTTACTGGGTGACGTAAATAGGACAAACAGAAAAAAAACAGTTGAATGCTACCTATCAAAACACAAATACATGTGTAAATGGCTGTATAAATTTGTATTTGGAATTTTCCCAACCAAGGAGAAGAAATTTGTGATTAAAGTGGCCAGTAGGACAAAACGCTAATTTCATATGTAAGGACCTAATAGTAATATTATCAATGCAAAAATATCGCTGAACTGATTTAGATGAATTTAGTATGGAGGTGAGTTGGTAAGAAAGTAATAAAACACTTGAAATTTCTTTCTTTATTAAGCGCAAGTCTTCCATGGCGGTAACTTCTTATTATATTTTTTGCTTCCCAATTTTTTATTCTCTATTACTTTTGATGAGACACGAATGTACCTAAATATGATTTCACCTATTTTAGGAATTGTTTCCCTTTGAGTTTCACTGACTGATACAATTCAACTTAGTTTAAAAATAGAATTTTGTTTAAAAAAAATTAAAGTGAAAAGTCAATTTTTTGAGTAACAGCACATCGATCATCTGTCAAACTGATAGCTATAGTAACGTGCGTTTTATTATTTTATTTTATCAATCTTTGCCCAATGTCCTCATTACCGATTAGGTTGTCCGATTAGGACAAACATTCCCTGTGGATGAAGTCGAATAGGAAGAACGGGCCCATAATCCACCACGCAGACCCAGTGTAGATTTGTGGGCATTAAACGTTCACTGCCGTATCACGCGTCACGTGAAGTGGCCTAATACGCGATGGCCGGTAACGCGAAGTCGCTTTATGTTCTTACAATCTTATACGGGCCGAAGAACTACGGGCGTTCCGTATTGACTTTTAGTATTTGTTTTGACCACTAGAATAGGCAATGAACTTTTGATAGACCGACGTGGCCTGCGGGTAGCCGTATTGTGTTAGTTTTGCTCGTGCTCGCTAGTTTTTGACCATTTAAGTAAGTCCAATATTTAGTTACACATGCACATACAGCCAGTGCCAATGGTTTAACATTATTACGTAGCACGTTGGAGCTTGAGATGATAATGTTTAGACACCCATCCTATGACCGGCCTTTTACGAAAGTTGCTTAACCCATGCTTAGCATTAGCATGATTTATCCATGAGTAATATAATATTTATGTATAACAATATGTTCATTAATTTTGGTTTGCTTCAGTTTTTAAAACAACTGTGTCGGTCTGAAGTCTAAAAAAAAATCTATTGGATGTATAAAAATGTTATATTGATTCTCTTATCGCCACGGGTGTGACTATGATAAGTTATTTGCATTAAACTTATATTATCAACAAATTAAGACCTAAAATACATTGGCAATATTTGCAAATTTAATGAATTAAAAAAATATATATAGTATATTATCTACGACAACGCCTCAGTTAAATTCCCCAACCGTGTCATTGTAGAAAACAAATTTCTCTATTTTGCTCTGGTCTGGATGTTTATGGCACCAATGTTTCCACAACGCTTTTGATACTTAGCCGTTATAAGTAACTGTTTATTTAATTAAAACAGTTAAGGAAGATTACAAAGTTCTTATCAGAATAATAGTACCATATAAAATACCTACGTATATTCACGAAAGGGAAAATTGTATCGAAACTGTTAAAAGAAATCCGTTTTTCTTTTGCCGTGAAAACGACAGGGCGCTTTAGCTAAGTGATACTTTAACCTTGACATAGAAAAATAATGGACATCAATGAAGGTTGTTAGAAAAAAATACCAGCTATTTACGTATTCACAAAATGAACCTACCATTTTCGGCGATACAATTCCTTGAATGAACTTTTTATATCATTAACGTTGCGTGTGATGTAAACAGTGCTGTAGAAGGAATATCGATAAATATTAACTAAATATTTATCGTATATAAACTATGAGTAGCTCAATGGCGCAGTGAATAATTTGGCGCGATTGTTATTGTTAAGCAGCTTTCGCAAGGGATGAGTGACCAAAAAAAATTTATTTCGACCTACCCTTACTTTGGAAAGCCTCCAACCCGCATTGGACCAGCATGGAGGCTCGTCCCCCTTAACCATCCATAGGGAAGGTCCTGCCGTGGAGACGTGAAAGGGCTAATGGTGATTAAATAAATAATCAGTGCTATCCATAGTATCGATACTTTCCAGTTAAGAAATTTTATGAATGTTGTACCTCTGTAATTTTAATGATATTCTTGGCTCAATATATTTTAAATTAAAAAATATTGAAAAACTTCTATGCGTTGTAATTGTTACTTAAAACATAACTAAATATGATTGAACATTGATAAATTAGCAGGGACTAAAAAGATGATTACCTATAAAATTCAAAATATTTTTTCTCGGTTTTATATTTACATACCTGAAAATTTCATAACTCATATTAGGTTATTACTTTGTAGCAAAAGTCTGACAAACATACATCATAGTCATTTACCGATAATTTATTTTGTCTTTATACATCACTAGTTCGTTGTTTTCATGACAGGAATTGACGCCTTCGATAATAATAATGATTATGATTGACATACATCAATTCGACCATCAATTCTCCTTGTCCAAATATGCGACATAATAATATTTAAATTAAAACGGACAGTAGGAAAAAAATTCAATTCAAAGATGAAATTGTAATAAGCATGTCAGTTCTAATAATGAGTTATTATTGCGCGCGTGAGTATTTTTAACTGACTTCAAAAAAGGTGTAGGTCCTTAATTCGTCAATATGAGATAGATTTCTTTTGGATATGAAAGTTACGTGCACTGAATTAGCAGTATTTTTTTTTGTAAACATAAAAAATCAATAAGTTAACACCTTGTTGATCTCGGTTTCAGAAAGCTGCAATTTATTTTAATCACCATAAAGATTTTAAAATAAAAAATTTCAAGAGCTTTTAAACCTTACCCAGGTTAAAAGCATTGTTAAGAAGTCCTTGACCAAATTCAACCAAAGTTTCGCCAAATTCAACCAAAGTTTCACCAAATTGTTAATCGCCTTGTTTGAAAGAAGTATATTTTTTTATCAAGGGATTTTATATATTTCCTGAAATGTATCTAGATAAATTGGAAATAAAACAGCTACTCAACATAATATCAAACAAATATAATCCGTTTAAAGAAAATGAAGTACTTAAATGCAATGTTTCCTAACCTTTTCTAATTTACGTCCTTGATAAAAAAAAGCTATAGAAATCGGTGTAAAGTGTGGCTTGTACGTAAAAATACAATATGAATAATGTATCCACTGTTCTTTTGTCATTAAATTGTGAGAAACGATGCTATAAGTATGAAACAGGTCATTTTATGATCATCATAGGAGTGCGCATATACTTAGCATATATGTATAATGGCATGAGTATTTTCTAAATTATTATTAAAGTGTACTTCTTTCACACTTTTAAAGTGTAATGTTTCTTTAGTTTGTTTTATAACATTTCACAGATCTTGAAACAATAAAATGTTTTTTTATAGTTTGGTTTTCTTTAAAAACAGTTGAATGCTACCTATCAAAACACAAATACAAACGTGCGTTTTATTATTTTATTTTATCAATCTTTGCCCAATGTCCTCATTACCGATTAGGTTGTCCGATTAGGACAAACATTCCCTGTGGATGAAGTCGAATAGGAAGAACGGGCCCATAATCCACCACGCAGACCCAGTGTAGATTTGTGGGCATTAAACGTTCACTGCCGTATCACGCGTCACGTGAAGTGGCCTAATACGCGATGGCCGGTAACGCGAAGTCGCTTTATGTTCTTACAATCTTATACGGGCCGAAGAACTACGGGCGTTCCGTATTGACTTTTAGTATTTGTTTTGACCACTAGAATAGGCAATGAACTTTTGATAGACCGACGTGGCCTGCGGGTAGCCGTATTGTGTTAGTTTTGCTCGTGCTCGCTAGTTTTTGACCATTTAAGTAAGTCCAATATTTAGTTACACATGCACATACAGCCAGTGCCAATGGTTTAACATTATTACGTAGCACGTTGGAGCTTGAGATGATAATGTTTAGACACCCATCCTATGACCGGCCTTTTACGAAAGTTGCTTAACCCATGCTTAGCATTAGCATGATTTATCCATGAGTAATATAATATTTATGTATAACAATATGTTCATTAATTTTGGTTTGCTTCAGTTTTTAAAACAACTGTGTCGGTCTGAAGTCTAAAAAAAAATCTATTGGATGTATAAAAATGTTATATTGATTCTCTTATCGCCACGGGTGTGACTATGATAAGTTATTTGCATTAAACTTATATTATCAACAAATTAAGACCTAAAATACATTGGCAATATTTGCAAATTTAATGAATTAAAAAAATATATATAGTATATTATCTACGACAACGCCTCAGTTAAATTCCCCAACCGTGTCATTGTAGAAAACAAATTTCTCTATTTTGCTCTGGTCTGGATGTTTATGGCACCAATGTTTCCACAACGCTTTTGATACTTAGCCGTTATAAGTAACTGTTTATTTAATTAAAACAGTTAAGGAAGATTACAAAGTTCTTATCAGAATAATAGTACCATATAAAATACCTACGTATATTCACGAAAGGGAAAATTGTATCGAAACTGTTAAAAGAAATCCGTTTTTCTTTTGCCGTGAAAACGACAGGGCGCTTTAGCTAAGTGATACTTTAACCTTGACATAGAAAAATAATGGACATCAATGAAGGTTGTTAGAAAAAAATACCAGCTATTTACGTATTCACAAAATGAACCTACCATTTTCGGCGATACAATTCCTTGAATGAACTTTTTATATCATTAACGTTGCGTGTGATGTAAACAGTGCTGTAGAAGGAATATCGATAAATATTAACTAAATATTTATCGTATATAAACTATGAGTAGCTCAATGGCGCAGTGAATAATTTGGCGCGATTGTTATTGTTAAGCAGCTTTCGCAAGGGATGAGTGACCAAAAAAAATTTATTTCGACCTACCCTTACTTTGGAAAGCCTCCAACCCGCATTGGACCAGCATGGAGGCTCGTCCCCCTTAACCATCCATAGGGAAGGTCCTGCCGTGGAGACGTGAAAGGGCTAATGGTGATTAAATAAATAATCAGTGCTATCCATAGTATCGATACTTTCCAGTTAAGAAATTTTATGAATGTTGTACCTCTGTAATTTTAATGATATTCTTGGCTCAATATATTTTAAATTAAAAAATATTGAAAAACTTCTATGCGTTGTAATTGTTACTTAAAACATAACTAAATATGATTGAACATTGATAAATTAGCAGGGACTAAAAAGATGATTACCTATAAAATTCAAAATATTTTTTCTCGGTTTTATATTTACATACCTGAAAATTTCATAACTCATATTAGGTTATTACTTTGTAGCAAAAGTCTGACAAACATACATCATAGTCATTTACCGATAATTTATTTTGTCTTTATACATCACTAGTTCGTTGTTTTCATGACAGGAATTGACGCCTTCGATAATAATAATGATTATGATTGACATACATCAATTCGACCATCAATTCTCCTTGTCCAAATATGCGACATAATAATATTTAAATTAAAACGGACAGTAGGAAAAAAATTCAATTCAAAGATGAAATTGTAATAAGCATGTCAGTTCTAATAATGAGTTATTATTGCGCGCGTGAGTATTTTTAACTGACTTCAAAAAAGGTGTAGGTCCTTAATTCGTCAATATGAGATAGATTTCTTTTGGATATGAAAGTTACGTGCACTGAATTAGCAGTATTTTTTTTTGTAAACATAAAAAATCAATAAGTTAACACCTTGTTGATCTCGGTTTCAGAAAGCTGCAATTTATTTTAATCACCATAAAGATTTTAAAATAAAAAATTTCAAGAGCTTTTAAACCTTACCCAGGTTAAAAGCATTGTTAAGAAGTCCTTGACCAAATTCAACCAAAGTTTCGCCAAATTCAACCAAAGTTTCACCAAATTGTTAATCGCCTTGTTTGAAAGAAGTATATTTTTTTATCAAGGGATTTTATATATTTCCTGAAATGTATCTAGATAAATTGGAAATAAAACAGCTACTCAACATAATATCAAACAAATATAATCCGTTTAAAGAAAATGAAGTACTTAAATGCAATGTTTCCTAACCTTTTCTAATTTACGTCCTTGATAAAAAAAAGCTATAGAAATCGGTGTAAAGTGTGGCTTGTACGTAAAAATACAATATGAATAATGTATCCACTGTTCTTTTGTCATTAAATTGTGAGAAACGATGCTATAAGTATGAAACAGGTCATTTTATGATCATCATAGGAGTGCGCATATACTTAGCATATATGTATAATGGCATGAGTATTTTCTAAATTATTATTAAAGTGTACTTCTTTCACACTTTTAAAGTGTAATGTTTCTTTAGTTTGTTTTATAACATTTCACAGATCTTGAAACAATAAAATGTTTTTTTATAGTTTGGTTTTCTTTAAAAACGTTTATTTTATTTAAGTTGAAATTGGCCAAATTAATCCCATTAAATTTGTTAATCAAAACGGTCTATTATAAAACAACAAAATTTATGACTTCATAAATGTCTGTTTATCATCTAATGTTACAGCCTATAAATCAGAGAACGATCACAATGTTACTAACGAAGCCACATTTGATTAGTAGTTTAGAAGTAACTATCCGAGAAGACGAATTACTATATTCAACGTTACATAGACTATATGCTGAAATCAAAGCTCTCCTCTTGGATACATTATGCATATTACCACTATAATATAATATTGTATCAAAGACTTCTATGTATACTAGATGCCTTTCATTAGTCTGCGTGAATTTTGGAACTGTTATAGTTTTTGAATAATTTAGTATTGTAGGTTATATTATAATAACTTATGTGTGAGTATTTTTCGTTCAATTAACGTTTTTATGATATATCTATTTTTCGATTCCATAAACAAATGGCTGTACTGTTTCTGCAACGGAAATTATCGATGACCAATATTATACCTATAAGTATTTTAATCAACATCGCGTACATAGCTCACATTTCAAGGAGAATAGTTAAGGCCCCCATAATATGGAATACCTGAGACAACGAAGATACCACAATACCCAGCCCCGACATAATTTAGATAAGTCTATATTCTACATTGACTCGATCTGAAATCGAACCCGGAACCTTAGCGGTGACAATATCTTGAAACCAGCGTGCGAACCATTCAGCTACAGATGCAATCTAAAATTTTGTTCAAATCCTTTAAAAAATAACTATCGTGATTAAGCACTATAATTGTATACAATCGATTTTATACTACACAATAAATACAGTAAAACTTACTACGTAATAATAACTTAATACGTACAATGGATTAAAAACAAAATCAATATGTAAGAAATATCTACCGTTAAAAATGTACTTGCTTTTACCAGAGCCGTAAGTCTGAGTGAATTTCGGAGTAGTTTTCCCCAGGGAACCCTTTTAGTGAGATAAAATGATTCTATATTTTAATCTAGGGTAACCTCTACACGTGTGCCAACTACTTCGAATTTCCAACGTGAAGTACAAATGTAAATACTTATATGTTTATGAATAGTATGTAATAATAGAAATTCCACGCATTTTGTTCAAATCACCAAAAGAATGTATGTAAGTAAAAATGTGTTCGTACGCTTCCCCCAGTCGAATGACATGCAACTCGACGTACAAAAGAATGGACTTACTCGAGCAGTGTTGAATATTTCGCTCCAGTAAAGAAAAGGCGGAAATATGTTATAATAATTTATTAGCTTTTTTGTGAACCTGAATCCACGCAGTTGGGTCCAACGGAGCTTTTGAAAAAACGCGGTCGTGGCAAATGTATTGTTTCATTTTCTAGTTGGTACAATAAGTTTTGGATGATATCTATAGCAGGAGAGATATCTGTAAAGCTTGGTAAAGCTCCGGCGTGCTACAGATATCAACCGCGTCTCTCAGTTCAAACTCGGTCCTCGGAGCAGTAGCACGTTCCGTGCGCGTTTCGGAGCACGCTCGAAGTTCGAAATAGCTTTCGAAATTTGAAATTGAAAGTTTGTTCCCGCGTGTGATTAATCTTCGTGGTGCCATTTTGGAGTTTTATTTTTCTTTGCTACCGACTTGTTAACGTTGGAAGAATAAGTAAACCTTATTTGTGAAATGTGAATTTTGGTGATAATGGCCAGTGATTAGTAACTGATGAAATAGAAGATTGCCAGAGACGGTTCTGATTGAAGAACAACTTTTCTTGGTTCGTATTTTTCTTTTATCGTAGCATTTTACTATTTATTAGTAAGTTTGTTTTTAATTAAAAAGGTTAAGGTCCTATTTCACATTCGCTGTAGAAATTTCCACAAATTATTCAAATTGAGTAGCTTTAACAACCGATGGTGCGATAAGCCATAAAAGGCAAAATGGCGTAGTATAATCTTAAAAGCTAACGAACGAGCTGGTTTTAAAAGCGGATTTTGATAAACTAGTTACGATGTTATCTGTTATTTTATTCATAAAAATATGCAATATAAGCTCCACATAAAGTGTATAAATAAGTTATAACAAGCTCTAATAAAGTTGGTTTAAAATTAATGCTCTAGATATTGCAATTTTTTATTGCTTCCACGGTTACCTATAGCTTTTCATAACATAAGCTATAGTTTAAATATTACACACTTCAGTGCATTCATTACTTATAATCAACAGCGAAATTCCATTTAATATTACCTATTCATGAAAACGTTATTGTGATAGATCGGCGATCGTTTTTTTTGGTGGAAAATAGGCAATGTTAATAAAAGATGGATTACAAATTGGATATTTTTAAACCTGTCTGGATTAGAGGTACATTATATTTATAATAACCTGACCATAAGAGGAGACTTAATATACTTGTGAATTACTAGGAAAGACTATGATAGTTTTACAAATCAAATGAAAAAATAATTAAATATTATTTTCTAATAGAATACATATATACATAATATAAAAGTTATAAACAGATGAATCGCATGTCATGCAACGTGCTGTGTGTTTCCGTGGTTGTTACTTTTATATTTTCTGTTTGTTTTACACAAAACACAACTGTATATAAGTCATTTTCAATGAAATTTGTACGAAATCATATTCATTTTGCAAGCCCATTTGATTCTTGTTAATTTGGAACCCTTTTATCTGTTTCTATGTCCACGTACTTTTCGTCACCCGGACATTGGACTGTTTTTTTTTGTTTCATTAATTAGTTTTCACAGCAACAGGTCAAATTTCATCACATTCGGTCAAATAGACCGAAAAATATAAGCTGAAATTTTAACTTGCTTTGATAAAGGAGTAAAAATCACATATTTTTCAAGCAAACTAAAACATACTTTAAAAACTAACGCTTGAGTTTAATATTAATTACCTACATAAAATACCAACTCCAACCTACATAAAATAAAATGTATGTGAGTCATTTAGAGTCACGTGAACACTCACGTTTCTACTTAAACCTCTGAAAAATAAATACTTGGAAAATAACAAAATAAATAAAATCGAAGATGAGCCAGATTTTATAATTTTTTAGGACACTCTAGTGTCTTGTCCTGTGTCAGAAGAAGGACTGAAGGTTAGTGCTCCCGTGTCTTCAGTTTTTAATTACTCGCTATGCAGGCCATTTACCTACACGGCTTTATATTCGTGATTACGAACCCCTAATATGAGACAAAAAATGGCCTATATAAAAAATGTGAAAAGAAGATTCGTATAGATTATGATAATGACTAAACGTAGATCCGGGACGGAACGTTTCGTTTTACGAGTGTAAAAGATGGACACGATTATTATTTTTTTCTAAAATTATGTAGTATAGAAGAAACAACACTAATTCCTTTTTAAGTGGACGCGTTATTAAAATGGCAACAAAGTATACATACACAAGGTCTGGTTATTTTACGATGCTTATTTGCATACAAATATGCACCAAAGTATTTTTTACAAGTAATAAAATATAAATAGAAAGTTTGATTATTACGGATAATAAAATCGGAAGGGGTTTTAATATACTCAAGTATTTTAGTCCATGTCACTCCAGTGCTAGAATTATACTTATCTAGTGAATTTATGTGAAATTATGGAAAATATGATCTTACAAATTTTGTTTATATTAATATGATAGCATTTTGTACACATCATACATATACAAATTAAACATCCGTGGCTTTAATATGTTATCTTATACTTATTGTTATTTATGACTGTTTATGTATTCGATAATAAATAAAAAGTATATAAAAATCTTTCTCCAAAATAGGGTTTTACAAAGTTCGATTTTAATGATTGAATCTTAAAACCAAATCAGGAAAGTCAACCATTTAAATTTATTTCTTATATCATAGAGATTATTTTCCCAAAACATGGTTAAATCTTTATTACCTCCAGTATTATACGAACCTTTTGCAAGCCCTGAAAAAAAACTAGACTTCGTGGGCTAGATCCTTTGCTCTTAATTAAACAACAATGCGTATTCGTAAAAAAGGTTTAACTGTAGAAAATTACTTGTAAAAGTGTACAAAAACATCATCATTTCGTAAACCTACCGGAGGATATAGTATACTTACCTTCAGGGAACTCACAAAAAGCTGCTTTTTCCCCATCACTATCAAACCTTTCTATTGCGATAGAAAGTATTCTATATGTTAATACAAGCTATGAACTATCCACGTGTCAAAGGCAACGTTTTGGCTACCGGCATCTATCAGCCCTTTTCGTTTTTCTTTATAACATAGCTGATGATATACAGACTCTATACTTTTAAAATTGATTTTGATATAACGTAGAGAGTTCTACGTCATGAACTGTTTTACTGTCTATCTTGCTATTTTTAGTGCCATAGACTGGATGAGCAACCTTACAGGACGAGAGAGCCAATGTCTACAATTTACGAAATTTCGCTATTAAATAGCCACTGAAAGATTTTATTTTAATAATATTTAATTTTCTTTTTGAGACTTTATTTAAGATAAACGACTTTGAATATCTATATCTTAGTCAGTATATCTCAATCGAATTATAGTAAGGGTATTCAATTATGGATCTATTACATTATCATCTAAAGGCTTCCAATTTTTTTTTTATATATGTACAGAGTTTTAACTTTACATAGAAAGAGCAAAAAGTAGCTCGCGAAATCCCGCAGGTTGCCGACCTCTGTCATAGACTAGTATGGAGTACGTTTAA
This sequence comes from Diatraea saccharalis, assembly GCA_918026875.4. Classification (NCBI taxonomy): domain Eukaryota; kingdom Metazoa; phylum Arthropoda; class Insecta; order Lepidoptera; family Crambidae; genus Diatraea; species Diatraea saccharalis. The sequence continues at coordinate 18,912,592 of OU893333.1, read as the reverse complement.
GCTCATGATATATTTAAGTGTGCCTATTCCCACTGTTATAGTGCATGTGCATTCTCATCATCAGCCTATTAATGTTAATGCTGGGGCATAAGCCATCCCAATGAATTGAAACGAGTCAAATTTAACAGAACGGACAATAGGATACCACGCGGGCTCAGTTCAGCGGATTAGTGCGTGTTAATAACTGCAAATGTGCCTTCCGATGGAGCTCGAAATAAATATTTGGTCCCTCATCCTATGATGAGAGTTCCTTAACTTCCGCATCGCCTATAAAACGTGGCGTGTGTTCTGTCAGGCTCCTGGCATAAACATACATAATTGGGTATGAGCAAGCTGGATTTCGAACCACGGTTCCGCTCAAATATTACATTTTGAAAACTATAGTACTTACAAGTATTTTCTTTTTTTAATTTTGAACGCTGTTGTTTGAGAGAGCGGGTTAAATTATTAGTATGTATTTGTATAGCTATATTTGGGCCACCAACTTACTAGTTTCACCAAATAGTACTTTCGTTTGTGACTGACGCCTGTCCGTTACAAACGAGCAAGTGATAATACTCGTATATGCTATTTACGCATACATTTTTAGACATAAGCACCTATTTTTAAAACATATTTAAAACATAAACAAATCATTACTAGACTAAATAGCATTATGCGAGTTAAAATTATGTAAAAAATACTGAAATTTTATGCCAATAACACTTATGGTCAGTTATCATTATTCCAAAACAGTCATATGAGCAACAGTCATATTAGGGACGATGACATTTTGGATAAAAAAGATCTATCAAATATCGCAATACGATTTTCAATGTTATTCCGCTAAAATTAAAGTCCAAAATGTATTTTAGTTAAATGACATTGTGTACTTCAAATCACAAAGTTCAAATTTATAGTCATACTAGCTGACCCGACAGACTTCGTCCTGTCAAAAAGATTTGTAATGTGGCAGTTTTTTTGCCTACGTATTTAAAAAAATTCTCCTGAACAGAACCGTCACCCTGGTGATAGGGCGTTGTGAATAAAAAATAATTAAATAAAACATATATAAGGATTTAAAAGCAAGTAATCGCTTTATTGTTAATCATGTGAATCATAATTATTATTGCAATGTATTAATAGTAATAGTATTAAATATAGAAAAAAGAGATTTTTATGATCATAAAAACACATTACACACAACAGCATTATAAAAGTAAACTATTCGAATTAAAAAAATATATAAACATTCTCAAGGAAAAATGCTGGAAGAATCCATCTACCTGTACCCCGGAATGGGACTCGAACCCATTCGCGATCCAGGGACTGCTCTAACCAATGAGCTATCTAGGACCCAACAGCTTTGCTACTACAGAGCGTATTTTCATCAATGTTCCGGCAATACATGTAATGACGTGGAAACTGATGCATTTTATCTCGCGTGCCGAAACTAATACAAAAGAAACGCGAGTTTCGGAACGCGACATTAAACTCCTCCAACTATGTATTCTGTGCTCCAACGCACACACGCACATTGTTTTGATAGATATGATCTTTGACGTTAGGAACACACCTACATTGCTTAGACAACAGTGAGTGCTTGTAATTTAATATGAACTTTATACCATAGCAATAAAGCTCAAATTGACTACGTTTTAGTTACAAATCATTTGTATGGAAAAAGAAAAGGGCTATTTTTAGGGTTTTTCCAGCAATAATTCTATTTTTCTCGCCGTAAAAACCATCCTTGAACTTCAACGAACATTTTAAAAAAAGATTTGGCCAAATTGGTCGAGGCGTTGTTGAGTTATGCGCTTACCAACACATTTTGCGATTCATTTTTATATATATAGATAAAAGATGGCAATAACTTTTCCTCCTTTTTATTATGAACATACAAAGTTTATGGGAATTTCGAGCAATGTATATTATTATTACCACTATAATAGCCACCGACTTCAAAGATTATAGACGGAGAGCTCGTGACAAAATGTGCAAGAGCTTTGTAAAGCTTGTATTTTACTGTGTTGAAGTGCAGAGTGCGGAGGTATAACATTAAAAATATGTAAATTAGACCAGGAAAAATGAAACAAAGCAGTCCATCCCTCTAGTAATCGTATTTTTAGTCTAAAATGTGAAATATCAAAAATGTGGAAGAGCAGCTTTCTTAAGCTTGATATTTTATATGTTGAAATACTAAAGGTAGGTACATCATTCAGTACCCAGTGCGGAGGTTATGTGCTCAAATATCTGTTGGCAGCGGGGCAACATAAAGTTAGAAAATCGTAACACATATTAAAGATGCTTTTTATTTATTTAAACTAAATTGTAAAGAACATCACAAGGCGGGCTTAATGCTAATGACATTCTTTACCAATCTTTCAGACAGCACTTTTAACAGTTTAAAAATAGAGAAAAACTAATTCTTAGTATGTTAATTGAATATTAAATTATTAGTATTAATTTATAAAAAAAAAAAATATTAAGGCTTACACTTATGGAACAAAAATATTCGGCAATCGCTAGAAGTTTGTTTCGCTACACAGTGACTACTGATTAATAACCCAAAGAATTGAATACTTCAACGTAGTGAAATATAAAGCTTTAGAAAGCTCTTGCACATTTTTGTCACGATCTGTCCGTCTATTGGATAAGTAGTACAGCAGTGATATTATATTTTATTTTTTTAACATAATTAGGGGTTAAATCAAATATATGCTCACCTTTTCAAATCTGTTTTGTTTATTGAACCTTTAATACTTAAACGTGTAACTGCTTTATATTTGTAACTGCGCCATTATCGAAGACAGATGCTGTATTTTTAATAAAATAGCAGAGCTGGATCTGTAAATTTTCAATAACCGTACGTAGCTCATTGTGCCCATCATCATCATCATCAGCTCTTTCACGTCCCCACTGCAGGGGCTCAGGCCTTCCTTATGGATGGTTAAGGAAGATGGGCCATGATGATCCGCATTGGGCCAGCGCTCCACGCTGGCGCAATGCGGATTGAAGGGTATTAACGACTGCAAATGCCAAATTGTGCCCGCTACTAGATAATATTTTTTTATCAGTAGATATAAAATAGTTTTCATATACATATAATGACAAAACATCTCCCCCAGGTTATATTGACCGAATTCCAAAGTTATTGAGAACGAAAGTCAACGTCCCGAAACCTTTTTTAAGGGCATGGTTTTTTTTATTTTTTCGTTCTTATTACAAATAAATAAGATTCGCTTTCCAGTGGGATTGCTGGGTATAAATTAGGACAGATTTTCTGCCAGTAGAAGCACTTGAACTTGTTCGATTGGTGCGCTTGTTCTGATTCCGAAAGGCAATCGGTATTGTACGTCAGGATACATAATAGCGGGTACAAAGGTATATAGACAAACGGACAGACCACTTTCGCAGTAGAGTGATTTAACCATCGAATTTACTGTGTCATTCACAGAAATAAATTTTTACTGGTGTCATTCTCTCCGAGAGGTTCGATTCATGGCCAATCCATATACCTTCATTAATTTTGATTCACATGATATTCATGAAGCACTTTAGTATCGGAATGGTTATTTTATATTTACCATTATTTAACATGTAAAGTATCTGGTATAACTAGTCGGTTTGCCTCATTGCGACGATATTCGTATTAAGAAACTTAGTTTCCTGCCCAAAGCAAATGTGTATGGTTACATTAGATATTATCTCTTTCCACAATGTGTTATTGAAATAAGCAGACAGAAAATAGAATAGTTGAATAAAATCAGTCCATTTTGTGAAACTATTAGCTGTTAGATAGAACATTCTCGAAGTTATCGAGCAAATGAGAACAATATAATGCTTTCTTCGCCAGTTCCTCTGAAATAGTAAGTTTTATGAATTGAAGGATTTTTTTTTATATAGGGCTTGGACGCCAAGTTCCAGTGTTTTGCCTAGACGCCAAGTTTCAGGGTTTTGCTTAGGGTGCAAAGTTCCAGTGTTTTGTCTGGGGTGCCAAGTTCCAGTGTTTTGCCTATGGCGCAAAGTTTTATTGCACTGACGTTGACCACTGTCCTAACTTGCTAGCATATCATTGCTATGTGTACAACATCAAGAAATTATCATAGTTTTTTATAAAGATTTTATTTAACATTGCATAAGATGCAATTTATTGTTACGTTGGTTAAATTTTGTATCTGCCCTGTGATTCTGTAAAAACCCAAAGTCGAATTCGAATTCATTCGGGTGACCGAATTAAATTCAAAAAGCTGCATCCGCTCAACCTTGAATTGTTAATAATGTTTCGTGGCATGAGTGAAATGAGTTTCGAAATGACATAAGTACAGAATATCTGAGACATGTATATTCAATCAATTTTGTTTTGTATTTTTATACAAAAAAACGGAATCAGTAGAATTTTCACACTATTTGACGTGAATTCAGACACATGAGGGAATTCTAATTCGGGTCTGGATTTTTAGAGAATCGCAGAGCAGAACAGTAAAGCAGATATCGATTAGCTGAATTTTACATAATTAGTCATGGTTTAATATTGTTATATACCATGACTTCGTGGTGTGGAATAGTTAAGTATACTGAAAAAAAATACTATGGGAGCAACACTTCATTCCACATTCCGCTCCACGAAATCATGGCAATAACTCCTCTACTCCACAAAGTCCTGGCATATTATAATATTAAACCTTATATTGTGAATACCTAAATGGTTGTCTATTTATTTTTTGGGCATTGTCATATTGTCATCAAATGGTTATCAATAAAAGATGACCCAAGATGGAGGTCCAATTATGTTTAAAACAATCTGATAATGGGCATCAATTCAAAGAGTTGTTTGAGAAAATAACGATAAAATAAGCTTAAATAAAAACTAAAATTTAAGTAACAAAACAAATTTTTAAAACATCTTTTTTAAAGAATTTTTGGAGTAAACTAACTCATCAATTGGCTTCATTAAAATATAATACAAAATCTTATCGTTACAATTCTTCTAAAAATAAAAAAACTTATTAATCTCTGAACTGGTTTTGGATTTCATTTCTATTAAATTATAAACAGAAAATTGTAACTGAAAAGAGTATAATAAAAGCCGTCAACACTGGAAACCTTTTAAAATAACAAAACATTTTGTATAGGTACCTAAACATTAATATCCAATGGTATTATGAAATTATGTATTTGTATTGAAAAGGAATTTTATCATAAATAAACCTTTGTAGTCCATGATTCCCAATAACGGTACATTTACAAATAAGCGAGTATCGTTTTTGAGGTTATTAGCGTAAAATTCATATAACGAGGTATTGTGTTTATGTATAAGGCCTCTAATTTTAATAAAATATTAAAAGGGAAATCATTTTTATATTTCATTGTTAAGGTTTTATATCGGTATTCATTTGTTTTGCTGAATTACTTTAAGAATTACTTTAAAAAACAACTTATTATTCAATTCTATCGTTTTAGAGAATTCATTGTTTGTTATTTATGTATAATATTTTATTATGTTAAAAAAACAGACAAAGCTAGTTGATTTTGCGCAATGAGGGTTCCGCATAACGACTTATAAAAATATATATACATTATAAGATTTTCTTATAGATAAGACTTCAATATATTTTTTATAAAATTTACTTGATGTAAATCTGTGGTACTAGTTATTTGAGCTTTTTAATAACTTCAAAACTTTCAATCTTAATTATAAAAAATATAAAGGAACATACGCAAGAATTTTGATTTCTCTCCTCGATCAATTAAGTTTTAAAATCTAGTGGGGAAAATTGACAGTTTTGTATCATACAAGACTGTCAATTTTTGCTAGTCTTGTATTTTTGAGATTCTCAAAATTTGGTCTTGTCGTTTGATAGGTCCCAATAATTTGCTAAACTTTTTTATTTCATTATATAAATTACCTCTTAAAAGAGGTCTTTTTCTCAAAATGACTGACCCAATCATTTCGTTTCACGTCATCAAAAGGGTTAAGAATTTATAGCTACCCAATCGACAAGGACGCCGTAAAAGCAACTATAATGTATATATCCATTGTTAACCCAAAACTCTATTCATCTAGCTTTCGCAACTTTGATTAGAGGATACGGAAATGGATACAAAAGCGAAAATTTCGCCATTTTTTTACAAAAAAGCTTTTAATTGTAGCTGTGGGTTAGTTCGATGTTGGTTCGTTACACAATTTCATATGTGACAGAACAATAGAAAACGCGAGCGGAGTTTGGTCTGTGAAATGTCAGCAATTATTAGCTTTACACTACATACAAAAAATATTTTATACAAATAATAAGATTTAATACGAATACAATCAAATTAAAACTTTGTATCAGTTCGGTATAACCTTTAAAGACCCCATTATCATCATCACCATCACCAACCTATTTATGTCCCCACTATTAGAGTACAGGCTTTTTCTATAAATTAAATCATGATAAAAAAATGATCCAAGACCTAACTCGCGGTCCCAGTGAGGATCGGTGGGTGTTAACAACTGCAGATGCAGCTGGGGCCAATAGCTTCAAGTGCCTTCCGTAGCATGGAGGAGCTCGAATCAGTAGATTTTTAGTCACCTATTCTATGACCCACCCTTGTTAAAAATGCTTAATTGCCGCATCGTAAACTGAATGCGCTAACCACAGAATAAATAAAATATTAGCAGATTGATACCGAATATTTATTTTAATATTCTGAAATAAATAATGCCTGTCCTAAAATAAACTGGGGGTTTTATCCTAAAACTAATTTTCGATTATTTGCCATTACACCGTGCTCTGTCCTATGATATCAGTTAAAATATCTCTATGTTCTGTGGTTAAAATACATCACTTAGAACAGGACAGAAGATAAAAAGTCCACGATATATCAAATGTCGATTTTAAGAGGACAAGGTTACGATAATCGAGAAGCCTTGAGGAACTTCATAGCATAGTCACTGGCACGTTTAGTTAATGGTTGTGGATATTAGAAGGGCGCTAACCATTAGAACAATAATCGTGAAAATAGTAAGTTTATGTAAGTTATTTTTGAACAAACAACAATACGATTTCGTTTTAATTGGTAAACAAGTGTATAGCCAAAAAGCCATTTTAAATAAATATTGTATAATTGATTGAAGTGTGGCGATAGAGACGTAAATTTCGCGAAAGAAAATACAAAAGTTTTAACTTAATGTAAAGTTGACAGTTCCCAGTCAGAATCTCACATTTCCCACAGTTACACGAAGGTATCTTAAATATATGCCGATGAAAACTTTACTTTGAAAAACACTTCAAATAAGAATAAACATGTACGTGTACGTACACAACACACCCTATTTCTTACAACGAAAATCGCTTCTAAAGTATGTTGCCAAGTGTACTCGACGATGTTTACTGTCGCACAGGTAGATATATTGAAACATTTAACATACAGCCAACTGCATAGTATAAAAGACAGGCTAATATCTCCAATTGATTTCATACTCTTATACATTCATTGTTAAGTACAAAATATTAGATAGGCGATTTAGCTTTACACATTTTGGTTGAAGCGCTTTAGTTTTGATAGCATGTACCTGTTTCAGAAACGTGACGCACTAGAGAGCTTATCTCATAATCATTTCTAATAATATTAGTTATTGATGTGAAGTTGTTTTTACATGGCTGCTGTATTGAAAAAAGATTTTAACTGGTAGGTAACGCACTCTCCAAGTAACTTCTTTGTTCTAGTTTTGTCTTTCGATATGGTGTTCTATATGTGTGTGTCCTTTAAAATTTATTGTATTTACTTTGCTACCTTCTAAAGTTATTTTTCTTATAAATAGGGTATTATATTCTTTTTTAATATTTATTATATATTAGGTGTGAAAATTCATTTAAAATGTTCCTCTATAACAGTGATAGCTGCATTAAAATCGCTTAAATGCTTGGTTTAGAAAGAGTCAAAATCCTGCCAGAAACAGGGTATTATAATGGCAGAGTATGGCTTTAATTCACACTTCACGTAGTGGATGCAAAAACGTAAAAAAGACCTATATATAAAAAGTTATGACTCTAAAAAGTAAATATTTTTCGGTATGATTGCAAACTAAATATATAACTGATACTTTTGGAGCTGAGATAAATCATTAAGTAATTAGTCAATCATAACTGAATGTAGTGATAAACCACGTAATTAACAATGATTACTTTACCACATCATTTTGGTATATCCCGAACCAACTAAGTTCCGGGAATATTAAGGTAACGCGTCTTCACATCACAGGATCATCGACAAAATTTAACTGCATTTATTCCACCGGTTCAAGCTAAAATTTAAGTCAAGTTTTATAATATTCCTTTAGTGGCAATACTAGATATGGCCCCTGGACTGGCTGAAAATGAGAAAAATCAGTGCTCTAAAAAATAAGGTGTTGAAATTTTCAGGAACCTTAGCGAATTATATTACTAAGGCCCTTCTTACTTTTATCTCGAGAGAATCATGTGGCTGATCTTAAGTCTTATAACACAGTGACTTGCGATATCAAAGCGATGCGAATGCTAGTTAATTCTGCATTTCAGTGTTACTGTTAATACGCTTATTAACAGTAATACTGAAATGAAATGCCTATTCGGGAGTTTACTAAATGTGAAAATACGAAAACCATTAACAAATTTAAGTGTAGTACTGAAAAAATAACAGATATTATCGACTGCTACTTAATGTTTAATATTACAATTAAAATATTTAGTTTTATGTGCATACGTATTAATTCTTTCATTTTTAATCAAATGTTTGTACATCTAGAGGAGCCACAAAGAGATTTCCTTTTAAAAAGCGGCTTTAAACATTTATCTCATTTAGCCATAGTTAGTATCATCATCATCAGCCTATTAAAGTGGTTGTACCCCGTGGTTGAAATCGACTGAAATCGAATCGCGATGGGCCCACCCATTGCGGATTGGTAGGCAATATATCTCAATCGTATTATTACGTACCCAAAAATACGTTTCAGATCTATCTTCGTGACATTGAATTTGGCAACGTTTTACCATTTAGTAATCGAAATTTATTTTTTTCATTTTTTTATAAATGGAAATTGAAAGCCCTAGTGGATATTGGTAGAAACAGTGATCACAGAGACAAAGCTCTTTACTAGACAACCGTTCGCTTCGCTTTTGATTCGCTGAAATATTTGTAGTGTGGTAAAGCCATTAAGTTTTGTAACTTTCGTACAACGCGACGCGTACTATACCCATAATATCAACCTACATTCACTACAAAACTCTCAGGAGCTCTTGACCTCGAAACACGAACCTTACATAAATACGTTGCGATGTTTTTTATCTCATCATGATGGACAGTAGATAATTTTGGGGGTTCTATTAAACCAAAAAAATATATAATTTAATCGATACAAGCATTTTTTTTTTTTTATGTTAAAACTGAATAAAGTTATAGGACCTTTATGTGTATTTAGTTAAAATTACTAAGATATAAATAAAAAAAATAATATCTGTATATCTATTTTCGTCGGCAACATCCATCACCAATCCACACTAGATCGGTATAGTGATTGATAGCATACTCTTCCTACGTGATTGTACTCATAGGGACGGCTAACTAATTAAAACAAACTCGAAAAAAGTCAATGGCTTGTTCTAAGTCTATTGATTGAAGGTGTCCATTATGTGTCTGATATAACTATGTACAAAAGCCAAGGTAACAAAATGTATCCATTTGCAATTCCCGCGAAAAATGTGTAATGTATATTCCGATTTCCTGGACTTTAAAATCTTGATCTTTAAAATTTCGTTCATGTAAAGTTCCTAAAATTTATGTGTTTGTATCTTCGGAAATACTGATTTGATCATGAAAATTCTTTCACCTACAGGAAGCTACGTAATACGAATGTGACATAGGCTATAACTTACGTGGGCGAAGTCATCGGAAATCAGCTAGGAACTACACATAGTTGTTATATTTATTATTACTTACTTATCGGTAGGTCCTCGTTACCCCAAAATGGGGCTTGTAGGTAACCAATAAACGTTCTAGGGTAATAGAGTAGCTAGAAAAGCCCTAGGGCGGTAAGTAATTGAAAAAAAACACGTTACTGTTTCAAAAAGTTCGCGTACATCTAACCATCATACTGGTTATAGACATCATGCATTCAGCTCTATGACTTCTTCACTCTTCAGCCTTGTCTTCGTATGAATATAATAGTCATCAATTTTAAATATCGAACGGCGAAGCTCGATTTCGTTCTTGAAAAATAAAGTTCTTTATATTGAAAAAAGCGAGAATAGAAAACTTTCACTTTAAATATTATTTGTTTTTGTTAATTTTTTATAATCACGTGCTAATTAGGAAAAAAATAACATAAGTTCTTTAAGTGGTGAAGATGTAAACTGCACTCCCGATTCAGTAAAAATGGAAGCTGAAGCAGCAATTAACAATATTTTGCCAGAATGTAAGCTTAGCAGCGCAATAGGGAATGAGGGTTTTATTTTTCAACATGATAATGCTAGTATTCATAGTGCACGTAACGTTCGCGAGTGGTTTCTACAAAATAATATAAATATTCTCGATTGGCCATCACTCTCCCCCGACCTGAACATAATTGAAAATGTGTGAGGATGGCTATCACGTGAAGTTTATAAGAACAGTAAACAATATAACACCAAGCAGGAGCTCAAGGAAGGTATAATTAAGTGTTGGAGCAAATTACCAATTACATTTATAAGAAAACTGTACGACTCAATGCCATCCCGTATTTTTTATTTAATTCAAAAGAATGGAAAAGGCATTGATTATTAATCAATAAAAAATGTTAATAATAAAATGTAATAATAATATATATTATGTTTTATTTAATGGTCATATTCAAGTGGCGCGACACATTAACCATAGGAATTGTTGCGAGCGCCTCGTTGAGTGTTTTTGGTGTTCAATTGTTTATAGTTAAACGTGGCATGTCTTAAGATTTAAATACCTTTTATTTCTAGATATTTATTTTGATTCATATTTTAAAGAGCAAAGGAAAATACACTGGTTCTATCCATGTGGCACGGTGTGTATATACGAAAAGTACACATGATTTTTAAATTGTTGCGAGAGAGAAGACTAGGAGCCCCTTAAAAGTTATGGAACCAGTGCCATACACGGACACCAGGTTTTTTCGTGTGATTTATTTTATTATTACATATATTTCTTTATGTTAGGCACATTTTTTAAAAGAAATAGTATATAAAATATAAATACCTTTTTTATCCTGGTGTAATCCTAGCGTGAGCGTTGAAAAATGCACGAAGGACGAAATCTAATAACTAACCGTGGACCAGCTGTTGTGAGAAATGAGTGGATTACACGATATTTTAATATCCACATAGGTATGAAGTCTAATATACTGTATGTAAATATATAACGTTTACTGTGGATTTTCGTTAAATACTGAATATTCTTTTTATATCATACTGCACCGAAAAAGAATTTGGAATATTTGTTAATGGTAAACCTTTATTAGTAAAAGTTATACTACCCGCATTAAAATCATTGCAAAGCGCAGTCTCATTTCTCTTGAATACATCGTGGTGTACAGACGCTTGAAGCACCGCTCTAAATAATACTGTCACTGAGTAAATACATCAATTAGTTATTTATGTACTTAATTATTGTTTTTAGCTATTTAAAAGTTTATTAACGCTATCATCAACCAATTGATGTCCTCTTTGCTGCGACACAGGCGTTCCCTGCGAATGGAATCGAATAACATAAGGAGTGACCCACCACGCGGAATCAGTGCGGTTTGGTAGATTTGCCTTCCGAAGCATGAAGATCTCAAAATAATAAATTATTAACCACCCATCTTATGACCGGCCTTTGTGAATGTTGCTTAACTCCCGCATCACAGATCAAACACTCACCAAACCAAACTCAGTTAACCAAAGCCGCTCAACTTTATCCATAAAATCATAAAATAACGATGCTGCATCGCAATGTAAAAGAATTACTATACTCAACTTCCTATCTTTATTATTAGTTTGGATTAATTATAAGAATTCAAATTATATGTCTAGCTTTAGCTAATCTGTACTAATATTATAAACAGGTAAGGTTTTATTGTTTGTATTGAAGAGGCTTCGGAACTACGGGACCTATTTCACCAACGCGAAACTACATTATACACGAGTGACATAAGCTATAAATTCACGAGGGTAGAGTCGCGGGTAGTATTGTATATTTCAATCCGCCAGCGGCTTTGCCCGCGTAGTCTTGTATTATATATAAAATCCTTCCTTTTGAATCACCGTTTCTATGAAAAAATCATCAAAGATTTAAGCATGCATAAGAACAGACGAAGGAAGCCTACGAGTACTTTGTTTTAAACTATGTATTGATGTGCTACAGAATACACATTTCACACTTGCATATTAGCTTAATACGTAAATAATGTCATTGTCAAAAGATAAAAATATTAGTATCGTAAGTTAGAAACAATTTTCGCACAATACTCCAAAGTAAACAATAATTTCATATAGTAAAGATCCAATAAATAAAGAACCATTTGGGATTACCTTCTCTTTTTCTATGCTGTAGGTAGGAAAGAGAGGGAACTACAAAAACCGAGACCAAACCCGTACAACGGGCTAGGTAGTAAATGAGCAAGATAAAGGGATAAAAAGACAAATTTATTTGCTCTAATATATTACAGCAATCATAGTGTACACACATCAGCACGTCAGGTTACCACATTATGTCAAATTGTGCAGTAAATTTTGAACTTTAGCCACAACGCATTAAGGTTCATTCAAATGGTATTCGTTTTGTATACCCTGATGTATTTTTCACTGTACACTAAAAGCTGATTCCACGTGTGTCCGTTACGAGTTGTCTTTTATTTGTCTGGTTATGATGTTTTTATGAATTGAAATGGAACCTACTTATATTGTCATTGACAGAGATGCTCTTTTGTTAATATGTTTCCGTTACACTACTTTTACTTACAGAATACTGAAAGATGTTTTACTATTCAACTAACACTTTAAATGTTTATAACAAAAAAAAATATTATTTTATTTATGTTTATCCAATGTCATACTGAAACTTAGCTTTTGAAAGCACAAAAGGCAAAGGAATATTATATTGCTCTTGTATTCGCATATATTGAGATATGGATATATTGACAATAATATAACGTAATCGTTTTTTTGCATTATCATATAATATGGAAGCTTTTATTGTTTCTTGAAATATTTGTCAATATATATCTTTGATAATATCTTATTCGTATTAGTATTATAAAGTAAGTAAATAATCTAATAATAATAAAGTATTATATTTTATCAATTTCGCATTCACACTGCTATACTGAAAAATATTTTTAATACAAAATGCTTAAAAAATCCACTTGGTCCCTGGCACCCTGAGATGGGGTTCGAACCCTTGACCTTTCGCAATCCGGGCGACCGCTCCAACCACTGAGCCACCCAGGACCTAAAAGGCCTGACGAATCTTTCAAGCACTTGTTACTTTTTCGCTATTATAGAGCGTATTCTCATCCATCAATTTATCGAAAATTTATAAATTTGTAAAAATATTTCTTTTGGCTGTTTGGTTGTATTGCCTGAACATTGATGAGAATACGCTCTGTAGTAGCTTCCGCAAGATTCCGAAACTATTGGACCAATAGTAAGTCTTTCATCTGCGAGAAGCTACATAAAAAGCGGGGGACATGGGCTATAATTTACGAAAGCGAAGTCGCGTGACATAAATAGTTTAAAAGAAATTGGTTCATAATTTAAGAAGAAATCGATGAACACCTACCATGGCAAAAAAATACATACTCGTTGAATATAGAAAATTCTCTTTTCGCATTTTGAATAAATTCAAAATACGCAATTTTTTATTTTTCAGCTGAAATAAACATATCATCTAAATATTAAGGTGATATCTGATTAAAAGAGTATTTTGTTTTGTTATAAAAGGAAAACTACTAATTCGAACTAAAATTTAAATAGGACCACCTCAGTCCATTAATCTGCGAATAAAGAATTTTGAAAATCCGTTTACAATTTCCGAGTACTAGTGTAACAAACACAAAAAAGAATTTAAAAAATACAGGCGAAATGAACCTCCTCCTTTTTTGAAGTTGTTTAAAAAGTGAATACTGGGTTGTACTCTAAAAACCAAGGTTCTAATTTATGACATTAAAAATAAAACTTTTGCTCTATTAAGAATGTGTTATTGCATATATATGTGGTCAATATTAACATATTTCAAATATTATTCACATTGCAACGGTTACCTCACAATAAAATATTATCAAATAATCCATCATAATTGAGTCACCATTGTGTTCTTATGTCCACCTACATTTATTTGAAGGCTCTTATTTTAGACACTTTGCTTGTTTACATTCACAATTATTTCAAATCACTATTCGCCCCCGTAAATAATTTAGTTTTTTTTTTCATTTCACAATTGAAGATGATATTTTTTATTTGAGCCATTTTATCGTATTATGTTTGTAATCTTTATTAAATTGTACACAGCTGGATTCTATTAAAAAGAAATTTGTTTGATAGTCTTAAGAATTGAAGTGTCCAAACTTTAAAGGGTTTTAAGATATTTTTATATCGTAATTCCAGCTGAACACTTAAAAAAATTTTGAAACTCTTCAAAAATTGTTTCATAAGGGTCTTAAATGGCCATTGCATACTAGGTAGTTTTATCCTTTTTTATGCCGATATGGAATCCATTTTAGCATAGTTTGTTAGTTACACTCTACTTTTAGATTGCGGAAAAAATAAAAAACAATTAATATTATTGTAATAAATCCCTCTTTATGGCGAGGCCACACTAATGAAAAAATTCTCGTTACTATGGCCCCATCATTACCCAACAAATAAAAAAAAAATTAATGCTGGTTTAAGTTTGCTTTTAGTATATAGGTATATGACAAAATGTTTGAACAAGAAAATTGAAAAATAGTTTAAGGTTTATCACAGTAATTTCTTTGACCTATTCGTATAGTTAGAGCACAAAGCAATTTATTTTTTCACAATTGTTATGTCAGCATGGGTGTAAGCAAACTTTGAATGCAAAGGGTAAAGGTTCTTTATTGTTGTGGTAAAAAGGTCGCCCTGTTCTACATTATATTCATATGCCAACTTTATTTTTCGGAACTTCATACATGGATAAATCTAAGTTAACCTTAGAAACAGTTTCGACTTTTTGTGGATTTCGAGATAATGAACTCTTTGGTTCTTTAAGCATAATAAAAATCCCACGTTACTTTAAGGTATTCTCTTTATTTGTACCAGTACTAGTTAATATATAACGTCTGAGTACGTTACTCTAACCTTTCTCATACCAATCCTCTATTGGATAATATTTTGTCATTTATAAAAGAAGTGTCTTTGCTAAGTAAGCGAATTACAAAGTTTCCACCTCAAGCCAACTGGGACGCATAAAAGATTTCTGTCCGAAACAATTTCATAAGTCTCACTCGTAGTTCACTATATTTTGAATGTATCAATATTTTGTAAAAGATAAGTAGTTAACATATATTAGACGACATCACAATGCTCAGATTGTAAAATAAGTGTTTAAAGCTCAAGTATTATGGAGTGTCTGAAATAACGAAGGTACGTACCTCTACACTCAAACCTTAGACAATATATAAGATTAAAATTTCATTGACACCTTGAAATGCGCGATCCACTCGTCTATAGAGGTCGCATAATGCACTAATTTCACATCACACGTTCCACTCACAAAACGTAACCTAAACAAAGTGGTTGTTCAACTAATCTTAAATTTTTTTCGTGTTACAGAAGCGGCGAACTTTCAAATAAACACAGATCACAAAAATAGAGTTGCCTCAATAACATTTCACTTCGCCTTTGAGTTTGTTCCGTGTTAAGGTTTTGGTCATTAATCATTTCCGAACATTACATTCGGCATGTGTTTACGGGTGTGTGATTTTTATTAAAACTCGTCGTGAAAGTTATTTTGTACCTTTCAACGTTATAATATAGGTTTACAGGTTCGTACATCATGGTGTTTTACGAGTCCTACAGCGAGATTATAACCTTTTATTACTACACTATAAAACACACGACGTTACCTAAGAATTTATTAATGCAATGTGTGACCTGTACTAAACTATATTTGAAGAATAGAATTTATTTGAAGTTTCAAGACGTGGTGGTTGGATTTCGTGAAATATTGAATGAACCTTTTTGAAAGATTTATCTTATGCACATATATCAATGAAATTTTACAATGATGATATGTGATTAGTACAAAGCAAGTTCTTAATCTACTAAGAAATCCAAAATGAAGATCTATGAGAAACTTTGAAGTCGTTGACAAATATTTGTCGGAATTTAAATAAATAATATCTATAGATGGTATTGACTTTGAATACAATTCAAAATCTCGAAGGGTAAAAATATGTGAAAAATGAAATTTTATGATTAAATACCGTGTTTAAAAAAGTTTTGTTATTTACGATTTTTTGAGCCAGCAATGAGTTCGCACTTATGATCCGGGTCACCGCACTTAATACTCGAGCCATCCGAGCGGGGTGTACACTCGCCGAAATGTATTTTAATGAAAAAATTATAATAATTTAAGATTATACCAACGTAATCCTGATAACCCTCGAAATATGAAATTAGGCTGTTTCATATTTTTGTTTTATTTACACTCGTATAATTTTTTTATTATAACGATGCTGAAATAATTATGTTTTGCAAAACATTCAAACATTAATTATTCCATTAACAGTTATTGAAATATTTTTTAATTTTGATATTTTTAATATAAAATAAATATTTTATTTTACACCGTAATTAAATAAGTGTACTGTAATTAATTGATAGAGTTATTAGTACCTGAAATCGGCGGTATTAATGCAAAAGAGCAATTTTCTTGTGTACACTTAAATTTAAATGAAAATGAATATCAAGGATCTCGGTGGGGCAGTTATGTCTGTTCGTTCTATCTTATAAACGGCAGTTAAACAACTTTTGCTAGGGCCGACCACGTGATTAGACATCTATTCCCATTGCTTACCTTCCGAAGCATGTTGGGGCTTAAGATAATAAATGTTTGGTCATCTATCCAATTCTCTGTCTTTGAGAAGATTGCTTTATTTCTGAAACTTTCACTGAAGCAACTGTAATTATAAACAAGGCATTCAACAAAATGATATTTAATTTCAATTCAGCTTGGCAACTACATAAGAATGAATAGCCAAGTAAAATTTGTTTTCCTTATATAAGTCAGACAATAAAGCAGTTTCAATTGTTATCTGTTAAATTAGTAGTATTGTGTAAGTACCAGATACCGAACAATAGAAATATCAGTCTTTATTAACGACCAATTCTCTTCAAATGTAATTCAATAATAAGATACTGTAAATTAAGTAAATATAGACTGTTTTGACTTTATAAAGCTAATCCAAACTAAGAATCTACATACACACTATACAGAGTTGTTGCTAGAGCGAGAACTTATCGATACTATAACACTAAAAGATTGAGAATCATCTAAATATTGTTTTTTGTACAAAAATACAACATTCACGGCCTCTTTCTGACTGAATTAAGAAAAGTACAAAATATCTACTGATTATATAAAGTCCTATTTAGTTTAGCTGTCTGTGTGCCTGTGTGTGTCTGTTGTGGCATCATGGCTCCCGAACGGATGAACCGATTTTAATTTTGTTTTGTTTGTTTGAAAGGTATATTACTTTATCAAATTGCATTCTACTGATCATGAACTTTGTTCAGAAACAAAAATCTGTTTAAGTAACGTTTGAAATGGTTTAAGTACGGTTTGAGATTTGCTTACCTTTAAATTCTCAATTCAGAAACCTTGTGCATGATAAGATAAGATATTCATAGTATCGACTTCCAACAGTGTCGATATCACATAAATAGTATCGATATAAAAATGCTGATAGTTCCTACATTCTCATCAATATGTTATTCTAAGGTAACTATCGATACTTAAACTATCGCTATTGAAACAACGCTATTTAAATCAAAATTCAACTAAATCCATCCAGTTGATTACGTGTGAATTATTAATCCTGTAAAGCTTTGTTTTCTATTCTCTAAAGTAGTAATTACGATGGTAGGAGTAAACTTAGTTTAAGGTAAATGCTGAAGCATTATTAAGACCCTAGTTAGAACGTACTAAATACTTCTATCCCCATTTAAACTTCACAAGTAGAGCAGAAGACCATGTAACGAGTATTAAGGTATTATAATTAACGGATATAGGCAAAAAAATATTCATAAAATTTGTGATGTTAAGTGTATGCACCATCTTAAGAGAATGGGTGATTACTATTAGCATCTATAAGGTATACAAAATATTAAATATTATTTGTACAACATTACAACCTGTGTAACTGATTTCAAAAGAAAAGAGGTTATTAATTTAACCTGTGTCGTGTATAATATAACAACACTCCATTAATGATGAAACAAAAGTTAAACTCATTTATAATATTAGTTTGGATGATGTGCTAATTACTCCCATTAACCCTTCGTAAAAAGCTAAAAGTTTGAATTACTTTCTTTACGTTCTTTTTTTACTTATTCCAGGCGTTTTAATAATTTACAATCAATACTAAACCAAGTGGGATTGATACAATCTTTTTATGTATATTCTCTCCATTTTTTATTATCCAGTTCAGACAATCGGGACTAGGGACTAACTAAGTACTGAAATATCAATTAATAGAATACATAGCACGCTTATAATTCCAAAGAAATACTGTACCTCTATGTAAATTAGATAAGTTATAACATGACACAGAATCCTAACTAAACCCCGTGCCGCCGCGGCCATGTGCACTTTTCTTATTGTATTTCATACACAGATAATACTACAACAATGAGAACATTGACGGGTTAATAATGGGAAATTTGAAATATCAAATTTTAATTTATTATGTACGATATTAAGTTTTCGAAATATTTAGAGGAGCTGCATGTGTCGCTCAATTCAAAACTTAGAAAATGAAAAAGTATCTAGACTTTCTTGACATTAGACTTAGAAAAGGTATAATTGTTTCTGAAGGAGTAGTCTTTTTATTCGAAAATTAATTCATAGACATATTTTTAGCAAAATTATAAGAAGGTTTTGTTTACTGAAAATTCGTTTGTGAACAGAATGGGACTGAACACACTGGGAGATGCCGTTGAACAATGTTGTGATTCCGAATTATTTTATCAAAATTATCAGGATTTTATATAAAGTATCGATAGTGTAAAATATAGGCCCGACTCGCAATGCTATTGAGTACCGCCTGATTTTACACTAAGTAGCGATCAAAGTCAATTGATAAAATTTACATAATACTGTTCAATAGATTTATATTTCATAAAAGATTTTAACATCGATAATTTCATATACTTCGTATTCGAATAAATTGGTGACATTAATAACTGACATTGGAGACAAAGGTAACATAAATATTGAGGAAACGGGACAAATATCGGATTAAGTGGAAACCAATAGGAATTATATTTTTTTGGAACAATATAAAAGGTATACCAAGACAGTTTACTAGAAAGTAACGTCAATATCTAGTTAGTGACAAGAATGGAAAGCATTCCCACCACATTAATTTATAAGTGAAGTACCTGTTTTCCCGCAACTTCGCCCGCGTTTATTATAGTATGTACCACCCGCGTATGATGCATCTTCCCGTAGCTGAAAGAATTATTCAAATCAGTCCAGTAGTTTCGGAACTTAACAAACTAATAAACAAATATCCTTTTTTAACCGACTTTAAAAAAAAGAAGGAGATTCTCAATTCGACTGTTTTTCTGTTTGTTACCTCTCATATGTTTTTACTGGGTGGACCGATTTTATTAATTCTTTCTTTATTTGAAAGCTTTGAAATTTGATTCAGATCTTCAGATTCAGGCATCTATGAGAAACCATATAAGTCTTAAATTTGCATTAAGTATGCTTGATGTTTGTTACCCCAAAACTCAAAATATCACTAAAATACATGAAATAAAAACTTAAAATAAATGAAACCGACTTCAAATTAAAAAAAGTGAAAAAAAATAAATAAAAAAAATTGAAGACAGGCGGTGAATATTTATTTAACTACAGAAAACCTCAGCCCAACTTCAATGTTTCTTAAAAAGTTGAATCGCGTTTAAGATAAGTAATTTAATTATTTTTTTAAATTGTATATATTAGTATAGATAACAACAGAAGTACTTAATTAATTAATTAAAAAGAAATATATTATATTATTCCTTATGTCAAAATAAGATCTAATTCTCCTGATGCATATACCCTTTTGTCTTTGTAGCCATCTATGAATGAAGTATAAATTTATGAATGAGTGAATTAATACAAACGGCTTTTGTTTTAATTATATCAATCGAATCGAATACAATGTAAAGATTACGAAAATAATTTATTTCATTATTACCTTCTATGTTTTGTTTATAAAACTTGAACAAACTGAATAAGCACTTCCTGTGTAG
The DNA here is from genome assembly GCA_918026875.4 of Diatraea saccharalis. Classification (NCBI taxonomy): domain Eukaryota; kingdom Metazoa; phylum Arthropoda; class Insecta; order Lepidoptera; family Crambidae; genus Diatraea; species Diatraea saccharalis. The sequence goes on along the minus strand of OU893333.1, from coordinate 18,892,118 downwards.
GAATATACCATCTTAGGCCAAACCTTACTTACCATCAGGTCAGATAGCCAAATGTCAAGTTAATCCTTTAGAACCTTTAATAAAAAGAAAAAAGGTAAAAATTTAAAATCGGCAACAGATTCGATCAAACTATCAAAGTTGCTATTAGGTCATTAGTAAACTAGTGGTAAACAGAGGTGTGGCTCTAACGCCGTCGACGCGAAATTTAATTGACTATTTGGCCCGCTTTTAACACTTAAAACATTCTGTAAATACCTTTCAAATAACATAAATTTTATTAATAGACCTTATAACTTTTATAATCTTATACGTGAATTAAATTCGCCTTGTATGTGGTAACAGAACGTGTTTGAAACTCATATTTTGTGACAGTAATATTTAAAACTTAAGAAAAGTATAGAACTGGTCGATTGTTTTAGCCCGTAATAGTCGCAAAATTAGTTTTGTGTTGCTATGATCTAGATCTTTTCCCAAGATTTCCAAAAGCTTATTATTGGAGTCTACGAAAATTGGTATATTTCGGTAAATGTTCGGATTTAAAGTAAATAGTATTACTAATGTTGTTCATTATTAATAAGTAGTACACATAAAACTAGGATTGGTTTTATTATGGAGCTCCATTTAAATATGGTTCTCCAAAAATTTAAGAAACACTGATTTAGAAAAAGTACAATAGTAATTCATAATGGTACGATATTGACCAATAAATCACATGTAGTAGTCAATAATATCGATTTATACTATACTAGTACGAACATTAGATGGTCTTGAAAAATTAAAAAAGTATTCTGACATATCATAATAATGTAAATTATAATGAAACCCATCATGATAGTGCAAGGCTCGATGATTTTATTTAAATAAATCGTTCATTCAATGAATTCATTCAAATTTCGGTAATAATCGTTTTTCGTTTAGCGGCATCTTTTATAAAAGTGACCTCACATTCTACTACTTTAGGATAACTGATATTTTTCATCTGAGACCTTTTTCGCCAATATAGTAATTGAACTAGATATTGAAATTTCTCTTATTTATCTCATAAGTAAGATACTTACTCAATCATATATTGCTTTCTGAATAAGCCTTTCGTGGAATAATATAAGTGTATAAAAGTTTGTATTCCTTTACGATTGACAGATACCTTCTCTATTATTTATAGAAATATTATATTATCTGGAATATTTTATTACGTTGTCCTATAAGATAACACGTTACCTATTATTTATTCATAACCGTTTAGTTTTAGCAGACATTTGAAGACAGATACAAATTGTTCACTTTTGTTTTTTTATTGTATAATACAAATTGATTGATGTTATCTTTCTGTCCTTTTGTTGTGGTATAACACCATATTATTGTCCAACTACAACCATCAACTATGGTCACCGTATGTAATCGCTTTGATCCCACCGCAGCTTTCTTTAGCGAGATTAATAACTGTCCACGTGACTATAACATAAAGTAGTCACGGACAAAAAGTGTTAAATTATTGAGTAAGTAATTAATTTTGATGGCTGCTACAGTAATTTGTCGGAATAGAATTGAGACATTAATATCTTTCTCACTTTAAAAGGGTTTTTAAGGTTTCGTTTTAACATGCGTATTACTTTATTTGAAATATTAAACATTTCTATGCGTAGGCAATATATTAATTCGAGAGTTTTTAATTGAAGGCGATTACAGACAGTAATAATTGTGCGTATTTCGTCATACTCTACAAAATTATATAAAACTGTTTATTTATCATTTTAAAATGCAATAAAAATGGTTAACAAAGCTATCTATAAAATAAATGCAGTTGTAGTAAGAAAATAATGTATAGTAAATGCGTCATTATAAATTTTATCTCCTTCATGATATTCACTACAATGTTTCTAAACTTTTTTAATCTAAATTTCGAAAGTCCTGTCTACAAATAGAATAAAACAAAGTTGCATCTTGTTTGAACGATAAGATCTTTTAAACTTGACAACTGATTTTAATCAATGTTCAAGAGTATGTATAATACAGGACCATCGGGCGAAGAAAGCTAGTTCTTTATAATTTATAAAAATGTTTAAGAGCCCTATTATAATTACAAACAAACTCGCCTACGTAGCCATACTCGGACGGCAGGAGCATTTTGCTGTAATTTTGCTATTATTTGCCGTTTTTATTATAATAGTGTAATAAATATGTACTTAAAATGAATTACGAAATCTTTATTCCGTATGAAATAATTGCAAATTCCTTTCAATAATATTTATCGTAATTGTTTTGTTTTCGAAATTTTTTGGTTAATAGTAAGTTTTTTTTCTATATTTAATCAGTGATATTTCAAAATTTCGACACCGCTTAGAACTAAACGACTATATAAAAATAACATCCTATTTTGATATTTCATTTGTTTAGACCAGTAGCTCAATCCAGAAACTCAAAAAGGCCCATTGAGCATTTTGAGAAACTCTTTCTGTACAATTTTAGGTTTAATTAAAAAGTAAAGCACAAAAAGCGAAGCCGCTACGAACTATGCCAATAGTTATTTAAATGTAATTAGTTTTAGCAAACAATATATATCTATAGTATATATAAAATATATATAAGCTTGGTATGCGATACAAATTCAGTCGGTATTTTTGTGGTGTTCTAGGAAGAGCAATTAGAAAGTGAACATAATTAACCTGTTTCCTTTTACAAAATATTATCTTTCAATGTTTTTTCCAATTTTGCTTGGTAGAGAAAACGCTATACATCTACTACATATTTATTGATGCTGCATTATTTTTGTACACCACTTTATGAGACCATTAGGGGGTAGATTTTTTCAATGTGTTTTAGTGAAACTCTGTTATAGTATTAATTACGAGTATTATTTGCTCTAGTCGTCTAGAACTTTGACCTGTAGATTCTTCTTCTTCTCTATGACAGAGAAGGTAATAAATAATTTCATTCTTATCAATTTTCTTCAAAATCGTAATAACTATTTGGAATCTTTTATCATTTATCTATCTTTCTTATCACAAAGTTAACTAAGATGTGACAAGTTACCGTTTCTAATAACAGAAAAGCGGTATAATTAAAGAAAAATTATTGGGACACCATCGTCACCACTTTCTACGACATAAAAAAAGTATTTTATGTGAACAGTGGCATAATTTATAACTAAATTAAGGTTAAAGATCGTAAAATTAATTGAATAGATGATTACGGTTAACGTTCAATAGCCATTTTTAATTGGAAAAGTTCTATAATAAGTAATTATTTTACTAGCTTCTGTCAGGGAAATTATAAAAAAAAAACTCTGCACTTTAGTCTTACGATGAAAATGAATAAATAAGGGTTCTAATATGTAGAGTCATCTAGAAAAAGTGTTCGGAGCAACTAAGTATCCGCATAGTCCGGCAGCCAATTATTACTTATATTTATTAAAACACAGGAACACCAATCAGTACCTTTATGGACACAGGATACTCACAAACCTCCTAAATACCTTACCAATCGGACTCACAATCTTTTATTCGTTTTCATTTTTCCAGAGGTTTTAACAGAAATTGCATATTATTACCCCTCATTGTTATTATAATTTAACGATTTCGACCTACACTGCCTACTTAACACATAATCATAAAAAGATATCATAAGCACATTTAAGCACTTTACAACATACTATTATTCTTTAATAGATATTTTTCTATTCTTTAATAGAGAAATGTTTAAGCGAAGGACTGAATTATTGTGGATCAGTTCTCCACAGAGTCGTCTTGATGTTAACATAATCTTATTACTGTTAATGGTAATTTAATATTATCATCTCTAAATTACCTGATATCCAATATTAGCTAGACTGACGCCTAGATAAATATAACTTTTGTAACAGATATGTTTGTGGTTAAATAACAAGAACTTATCAAAAACAAAATTGAAATATGATTTATATAAATAATTACGTCAATATTGTAATGATGATATAATAATAGAGGTTAAAATATGAAATTGCCGATTTGTACTTCAAATCAAAATTGTTTATTTTTTAATTTTTAACAAATTTATTAAATCAAAGAAGTTACAATTTTTGGCATCTAATAGGAAGGTAATTTATGAGGCAGTACAAAATGCTTTCACAAACTGTGTGAAGGCATTTTGTACTGCCTCCTGGGAAGAAAACTTCTTGTCACGTAGATAATTGCCCAAATCACAAAAAAATGGGAGTCCGTTGGAGTAAGGTCTGGTGAATAAAGAGGATGACGAATGGTTTCTAACTGCAGTTCCTGAAGGGTCAACACGGTTTCTCGTGCTGGATGAGGTCTCGGGTTATCATGGAGCAATAATGGTAAAGATCGATTCATGAGTCGGGGCTGTTTTCCTGCTAGTTTTGCCAACATTGTTCGGAGTTCCGCCCTATAGACATCTGCCGTTATTGCTTAGCCAGATAGGAGAAAACTATAGTGAATATCACCATGCTGAGACCACAAATAATACTAATATATACATGAGACCTTTAATTATTAGGTCAACAGCCAATTACGCCTACAATAAGCTAATATCCCTTATCTTATAATAAACCAACATGCCAGCGTCGCCAGATATTACTTTTTTTTTAATGGATAAAATGTGTTGGATAGGATAGTGTTAGTATATATCTACTTATTCATATGCCTGTTAGCTAGCTTAGCTCGGAAGGCCAATTTCCAGATAAAGATAAGTTTTGTTGCTGCTCACGATGTCTTAAAATTACTAATGCCTAAAAATAGTAAATGCCTGATTTTAAGTACATATTAAAGATAATTATCAAAAATCAATCATCAATACATCCAATGGTAGATTTTCCTTATTTGGTTCCACCTATTGGGCAGGCCTATGCCTCAGCAATGAAGACGCTAATAAGCTAATAATGATGAAATAAAGGTAAATGCTGATCGGCAGATTTTAAATTAAGATTAGCTTAAGACAGTGTGCACACAGTACCCTCGGACCACATGGGCGAAGCCACAGGTGACATGTAGTTAATAATATCCTCTAACTTAATAATCAGTAAGATTAGTGATTTACTCCTTAAAATTTGCCTTCGGGTTTAGCTAGCAGACACACATAAAATCTAAATATCTAGACTATCCAACATTTTTGGCTATCATAAAATAAGTTATATATGGTGACCTTAGGTCAATAAAAAGGAAGACCTTTTTGGGGCAATAGAATATTTCTTAGTGTCGTCACCAAAAAAAAAATACAATCGTTAACTATGGAATAACTTCTACAATTTTTGCTAATGAATAGTAAACAAAATTAAATTAAAAAATATCATGCCTACATAATCCATTTTATAAACACAACAGTATAAACACAACACAATTTAATTTATTATTTTATAAATAATAAATTTAACTTGGAGTAGCGTACTTTTTATTATTGCTTTGGTCGCAGATGGCATTTATAATGCTACTGTAATTTTGAGGGCCGAGGTATGAACCTTGTGGCAGTCTACGGTGTAATTATTCAACGCGTCGACTGTTGTTTTGTTTTCAAAAATATAAACAATGTCCAAAGCACGACATTAATTTCTTCGCTGATGCTCCGTGACAAGATAAATGCTTATTGTATAATTGCCCACTCACTTAATAGAACTTGCCTACGTAGCACTAAAATGATGTTTGCTGAGCATCATCAAGTGTATATAGTGAAAAAAGTGCTTATTTTTATAGTAAGTGCGTGTTAAACAGACAATTAGTCAGATTGATAAAATCACGAAGTTCTAAAAATCATATTTTTTTCTCATTTCTTGTAATAAGTTATATGATATACTACACTGACCTGCAAAAGTATGTATCACACTTTTGAAACCTATTTTTTTTGTAATCTATATAAGTTTAGCGATTTAAAATAAATACCATGTTATAGTAAATTTTATCAGCTTTATTTACTTTATTTTACTAAATTAAATTCTTTTTCGAGTCCTTTTTATTTCGATAGTGTATCTTGTGTACTTAAAAAGTTATTGCCATTTTAAAAGTGTGATACTTAGTTTTGCTGTCCAGTGTATATGCACTTTTACAAAAATGTTTGTTTACTAGTTATTATATGAACAGTTTTTGCCGCGCAAATCCTCATCCTGTGTCACTAACAATATAATTGATGGGCGCAATCACATAGATGGCAACAGCATTTAGGCTTTACATTCCAGTCATTTAATAACTCGAAATGCGTACTGTAATCACGAAATATGATGATTGAGCTCGAGACATTTGTTCTATATCAGAATAACTGATCACTTTAAAGAAAGCTATCTTATGAAATATAGAACTAGCAATTACTTGATGATAAATACGATATCGTTGGTATTTTATTATGCCAAAAGCCAATCAGCATTGTACTCAGTCCCCTGATATCAAAGCTCAACAGTGCTATTCTATAGTAAAACCAGTGTTAAACTCAAAATCCATCATTATCTATCATATCAATTCAATCAAATAAGACATATTTCAGAAGTTAAGAAGTTTTTACTTCATTGATACACTATGCTGTGACAGTTGTCCTTGAAATCGAGTTGGAGGCTGATTTTATAACAGAATAGCATAGCTCTGCATGTGTTTCAAAACGAACAATAATATATACTCTGATACTTAGTGCTTATCCAAAAAACAAATTTAGTGAGTAACCCAAGCTCCAGACAGCCTAATGCGGCCTTCACGAATATTTTATTTCAAAATGTAATTTGTGTCAAATAAAGGAGCACGTAGCCCAACTTGATATTCTTTGTTCGCAATCGTGTTCGCCAAATGTGACACAAATTCATTGAGGACGCCGAAATTAGAAACCTCGTGAATAAAACGTTTGTACAAGACCGTTTCATTCGAAATATTAGGAATCCTTTACTTGTGGTATACAATAAAATCATGCTAGCAAAGAGTTAATTGTGTCTCATCCAATTCGTACTCTTCTCTGAATATCTCTCGTATGTGTATTAATTAATAAAAGTAGGTAAATAAATCTTAAGAATGTCAGTCACAATCTTACACTTTCATTTGATTTCTTATACAAAGTACTGTGCGTGCGTGTAGAGTATATTTTAGGCAGTTATGTTAATTATCTGTTACCGCAATGAAGTAATTACATTCTCGACGCCGACTACTAGATTATCAAAAGCAATCCATAGTATAGAAATCTATAACACTTTGGTTGTTTGTTTGTTTGTAGGAGGGGGGGGGGGTCTTCGGCATAGATCATGAAAATAATCTACGCGAGCCAAAGCAAAGTAGCGGAAAACTGCTAGTATAATAATAAGTATGTTGTTATTATTAACAAAATGTCACAGAAGTCAAAATGTCTTTAGGTACACGAAAACACATTAAAATTTACTCATGGAGCAAACGAGCAGCATCCTTTAAATTTGAGAAAGCAGCTCGATCTGGTGCATTAGTAATTTTCAACTTTAAAAAGTAGAAAATTCTTAATTATACCGATTTTTTTTTAAGTATGTTCCACCACGGTTTATTAATATTGAGGAACAGCGTTGACAATATAACTTGACAATATTCAAGAAAAATATATTTTACATGGCCATTAAAATTTTAAATAAAAAACCATTTAATCTAATAGATCTGCCACTTAATAATAAATGTTCAAAAAAAATTTATATCAATGGCTTCTAGACAACAATTTTTATTCGACTCAAGAATACATGGAATCTCATTAGCATTGTAAAAATAATGATTAACGAAATATATAATCGGGAATAAAATTTATTGACATGTAATTTAAAATCTAATGAACATATAATAATACTGTTTATTGACAATAAAACTGACATGAATATAGAATCATAAAAACAATATAATGATAAGGTGTATGCGGAATGTGTTTTATATAGATTTTTTTTTTTTTATTATTGTTAATTTTTCATTGAAATTTGCATGCCTACAAGAATAAAGTGGAATAATATTTGGTTTTGAAACATTGAGATACATATTATTGCCCAAATAAAATAATTTGACTTTGACAAAATGTTCGTTTTTGATGATCTATTTTTTTAAAGAGGTAGAGGTATTCTATAGAGTTCCATTCATCATTCAAAATAGAAACAAACAGAAAAAAAATTGCATAAAGCAATATGCGTATGAAATTTTGAATATCTAACAAAGCTGTTTTATCTCGACTTTAAGTGCATTGTCGGTGAAGTAAAGCATTAGGAAAACACATCAAAATGGATACTACAAACTTCCGTTTGAAATAGGAATTAAAGCGAACGCTTTTGAAATAATGTGGCATTTTCAGAATTGGCAATTAGACTAATATAAAAATAAAATAATTGAAAAAGTCTTGAACAACCTGTAGTTTTTTTATCTTTTACATTCAACAAAAATTTCTTAAAAACTATTAACATGTATGAATTAATATAATATAAATATTGTATTTCAAACGTGGTCGTTGATGACCTAGATGTTAAAAAACGACCTAAACAAAACAAATAAAAAAATATTATATTTTATTTATTTTTTAATATTTCCACGCGATTCAGGCGGCAACGATAGATAATGGAATTTTCTTGTTGTGTGACGTTACCACACAATTTGCAAAAATTTGTTGAAATGTGGTATACAATTCGAATTATTACGAGTCATTTTGAATGAAAATAAAAACAACTAGTAACATACCATAGCAAATAGTATTTAGCTAATAAAATCTATCGTTTTGAATTCTATAAATTTCTTCATGCCATTAAGTAACTGAAAACAATACCTAATGTAGACTGTGGATTATTTTGATAGTTATAGTTAATTCAAGTAAGTTGAAAACAGCAAAAAATGTCTTTAAATTCATAGTTTTATTTTATGTAAACCTATTCAAAATTCAAATATTTATAGTAGAAATGTTTGCATTAAAACACAATGAAGAATTAATTAAGTGATAAATAAGTGACAGTTACTCGATATCATAGTTACGAGTACACAGTTATATTTCGCATGTTTTGAAACATATTCTATATGTTTTGAAACTAAATAAATAGCCAATTTCTTTATTTGACAAAAGTAATAGCAGTATCAATATTTATCTATCTGAACAACAGTTGATTTCTCCGAAAAATATTTAACACAAGTGATTTAAAGAGTACTTATTTTATTAGTTTATTAATGCTCTACTTTCATTGTTTTATCGTAGTTAAAGTCGTTTCTGTTATCGTTCAATTAATAACTTCTAATCAAAGCAATTAAAGCGATCCTAGAACTTACAATAGCGGTTAGTACGTTGTGTGTAGGTAAAGTTTAGAAATTATTTACTAGATCCTTCATGTTGCCATTGATCGTGTATATTTTGGTCGTTAGGACCTAGTAAGAATTTTAACACAGAGTTATAAATAAATGTATTAAATCCTATAATTATAAATCTTAAGTTTATTAGAAGTCTATTGTTTAGCGTAGTGTAGTAAATCATTTCTAAATATAGTTTAGAAATCACATGAGCCTGTTATATACTTTAAAGTTGCTGTTAGCCTTGGTCTTGCCCACTTGGACACAGAGAAACATCCAAGAGCTTTCTTCTCACCTAAGTCACACTCGCCTTTCCACATCATCATATTTCTATAACGACGGTCATTTGCGTCATGAAACAAAGACAATTCCTATTTATCTTTAGTAAATTCATTGTCATTTTCCATGTATAAAAAAAACATAAACTATAATAAACTAAGCGTGTGTGGCGTGATGTAGAATACAGATAGTAACATCTCGTATAGCAAAGCTTGCCTAATTAATTTCATATATATGCAAATAAAGATTCCTTTAATTTGATATAACCTCAAAATACAAGAATAAAGTGGACTCCATGCTTGCACTTGATCAATTTCCAAAATTAAAATCGTAAAACATAATTTTTATTATTATATTTGATCGATTTTACATTCACGATGCTATATTGGAGAATATTCTTTATAAAAAACGCTTTATAAACACTTTTAAAAGGTTAAAAAAAATTGATTTTGTAAGAACATTTCATTAAGAATATTTTATATAGCATTGTGAATGCAAAATTAATAAAATATAGTATTGTTTGAACAAATTTTCATCTTTATTAAGAGTTTGAAATATTCGTAAAAATATTCCTTTCGGCTGAAAATAAGCTCAGCACTAGCGAAAAAGTAAAGAGTGCTTGAAAATTCGTTAGCCTTGTTAGGTCTTGGGTAGCTCAATAGTTAGATCAGTCGCCTGGATTGCAAAGGGTTCGAATTCCACCTCAGAGTACCAGGGATAAAGTGGATTTATAAGCATTTTTCATTAAGGACATAGCTTTTATTTTAAACTACTCACACAGCAATTTTCATCGATAAATGTTTCAAAGCGAAGCACTTTCATACGAAGTTTTCAGCTCATGATAGAAATAAAATGTACTCTCCAAATTTCAAAACTCTAAGCTGTGTATTGTTTCTAAGTATGTCTATCGATATATCAGAACAAAGCTTCTTACCTTAATCTTAATATTATAAAGAGAAAAGGTTTGATTGTTTGTTTACTTGCATTAAATGGGCTCCGAAACAACTAGAGCGATTTAAAAAATTCTTTCATCTACGGCTAGCTACATCGTACGGCGTTGACAAAGGCGTACAATGTCGCAGGAAAACATCTACTCATATATCGCACACCTAGATCTAAACTGAGACAACTCAAAAATTTGAGTGAATTTTGACTTAGTACAATATTCAAATTATCGGTAATCATAAGCATCGATTCAATAAAAGTTCGGGGATGAGCCGCTAGATAACTTTAGCTTTCTTTTGTTGAATCAACAGTGGTCGCGCTCCTGCCACGTAAACAAATGTATTGTCAGACCTCCACATTAGTTTTTTGAGTTGTCTTAGTTTAAATCTAGGCGTGCGATATATAGCATCCAAAAATGACGATTAAAAGCTTTTTATCGTGTTTTATACGTATTTGAACACTAAGCGAGCATTTCATTAGGTTTTCTTGGTTTTCATGACGCGGGCACTTATAGTTATTTATAATGGAAACATATCGTTACAGAACAATATCAAAAATGTTGCTTTGATCTCAAAGTAAGTAGCAAAAACCCTTGTGTATTATAATTATAAGATGACGGTTTCATCTGAAGTATTTTTAAACCAAATGAATTTCTAATTTCGCTTCTATTGCCATAAAGTTGTTCGCAAGCAAAAAAATATACGTGATCATAAACGAACTTTAATGAAATTTTATTCGTTAATATCGTCGCTTATGTAATCTTGTATTTTAGATATAAAATTAATAAACATTAAGATGAAAAGACTACGTATTACTGAAGCTTGAATGAATTCACGCTAAAATATATAATATTTAGTGAAAAATAGAACATGGCTTTATTAAAACTTTGTGGACTCAGAAGTAATTTGAAAAACTATTGACTAAGTTTCCAGGATTTATGCAATTTGATTTTTTTTTATTAATTTGATTGATGATATATGACTAATTTGTAGTAAAAATATATTAAGATAGTCTTTGTTACATCGAGTTTTATTAAAGTTAAATATTTATTTATTTATAATTTATTAGAGTTACTCGAGAGTTAAATATAGATAAGACAAGGCCTTAAGAGTGACATATATTACTTTTTACCAAAAAATAATTTGTTCCACCAGGAAAAAAGTTATATTTTCCCTGTAAAAGAATAAAATGTCAAAGCGAGAAAATACTACTGAACGTAAACGTAATTCTTATTACTTTCGTATCCTCGAAGGCTATTTGCTCCCACACCAGTTTCAAGTGTAGCAATCTCTAAGGTACAGAATTCGATTTCCGGTCAACGTAGCTTATGAATTTTTCTATATTGTCTCGCGTTTTATTGTAAAAGAAATTATCATGGAATATGAGTAATGTGTCTAATGTTGTCTTATATTAATTTATTATTATTTACACCAATAAATGTTAAGATGATAATAGCATAATTTTAAAGTTTATTGTATTGAAAAAAGGAACACTCCTTACGCTATTTTAAAATCGACCTTATATGAGAAAAAGCCGGTTATCAGTACACTTTATTTTACTTTCGTTAATATAACAAATTTATGAATTTTTTTTAGTCATGTACAACTTTAAAAATTGATATTTTTAATATTTATTCACATTATTAATTTTATTGTAGTAGTTAATAATGTGTATATTGTCAAAAATAGGTCATCAGCCTCCAGGTACAGAAGGTATATCATAAGTAAGAATATATACAACTTTTTCTCTTTTTAGCTGGTTAATAAATAGAGAGAAAACGTGAATATGATTTGAATAAAGAACGTAATGTTAATTTGTATGGACTGATTACAAATTTTTCTTGTTTAAAAAAAAATGTGATTGATGGTATTTTTTGGGTCATGGCAACACTACAATAGCCGATAACGTGTCGTATAATTAATACTGTATAACCCGTTATTTACTTCATAATAAATGTCACGTGGTAACAACTAAAACTGTCCCATTATTAACAAAAAACTGAGCAATAACGAGTCGGACTCATGGCCTGAGAGTTCCACATCAGTTTTAATGTAAAAAATAGATGTTTTTCATATGATACATCACTTGAATGTAGCTCGACGGCGTTGTAGATAAGCGCCACAGCTCATCGTTTTTAAGGAACTTTAGCAAGGGTGGGCCACAGGATGGGTGACCAACAAATGATTATAATTATCCCTTAAATTTGATGTTTCAATGATAAATTTTGGCACACTATAAGACTCGATGGCGAAGTGGTTAGCCCTTTCGGTCGTTCGCAAGATTAAAGCCAATCAATAGTTGACCAAAAATTTAGTACCTTTAGCTCCTCCGTGCTTCAGATTAGTGATGCGACTCGAGCCGGATTTGGTGGCTCGGATCACTCGAGCCAATTGACCGGTTTCTAAGACTACCTCACTCGAGTGATACTCGAGTAAAAAAAATCAAACGTGCTACTGGAGTGAGATATCTTTAAGTAATTTTAAACAAATACATACATAATATATATAAAATACATATTAAAAGAGTTTTGACATATCATTTATTTAAGTAATCAAGAAAATAAAAAATAAGCGGCATAGTATAATAAATTAGAGTAGGAAGTGACTAGTATCAAGAGAATCAACTAAACGAGCCGAGTTGACTCGATAACTCGAGTGCGTAGAGACTCGAGTGATATTTTATCACTTGTGTACAAGTTTGAATAATTCACTCACGGACAACAAAGTGATAATTATAAGGTTGCCTTCTTTTTTATAAATGTACAGAATCCTAATAAAATATTAATAACATGCCTATAATTATCATGACATTGCTAATAAATAGGTCAATCTATATCGTTCATAGCGTCTTTGTGTGTACTGATGGCTAATCTGGGAAATAAAACAAGCTTCATAGAAAAGCAATTTACGCAATTTTCTTAGACGTCATAAATATCTCGTCTAATGAGTTTGTTATTTAGAAGAATTCTTCCTGTTATCTTATATATAAAAATGAATCGCAAAATGTGTTGGTAAGCGTATAACTCAACAACGCCTTGACCAATTTGGCCAAATCTTTTTTTTAAATGTTCGTTGAAGTTCAAGGATGGTTTTTACGGCGAGAAAAATTAGAATTATTGCTGGAAAAACCCTAAAAATAGCCCTTTTCTTTTTCCCATACAAATGATTTGTAACTAAAACGTAGTCAATTTGAGCTTTATTGCTATGGTATAAAGTTCATATTAAATTACAAGCACTCACTGTTGTCTAAGCAATGTAGGTGTGTTCCTAACTTCAAAGATCATATCTATCAAAACAATGTGCGTGTGTGCGTTGGAGCACAGAATACATAGTTGGAGGAGTTCACAACGCCCTATCACCAGGGTGACGGTTCTGTTCAGGAGAATTTTTTTAAATACGTAGGCAAAAAAACTGCCACATTACAAATTTTTTTGACAGGACGAAGTCTGTCGGGTCAGCTAGTATTGTAATAAAAACAAAACTGTTGGTCCGATTACGATAAGATTTTTATCGGGTCACATCAGGCTTATCAGCTTTCAAATGAAAAGAATTTTGAAAATCTATCAACAACGATACAGAGAATTCAGTAGACATACAGTGATACCAATAGACAATGAAAATCTACTGGTATCACTGTAAAATAATAATGATAATAGATATATTTTTTCCTGTGGGTCACGGGACGAAATATCTGTCTGATTAATCATCGAGTGCCAAAGGAAATAATAATATAATATCAATTTATTTTTCTCTTCACAAGTACATCATTAAATTATTATTTTAATTATACATACTTAAATTTAATAATACATACTCAAATTTAATTTACATACTTAAATTATTAATTAAACAGAGACTGGAGCCTGTAAAAGATACCATAGGTATTTGTACTAACAGGTCACGAGCCCATATTACGTAAGGTTGATAACAAGAAGTATGTTTTATAAAGGTACTCCGTTATTTATAGATATTTTAGATATTATCCTAATAACCTTTTCCTTTTTATTACAAGCTTTTATTTAACTTGCCTTGTTAGTATGTTAGTTCCCAAATTTAACCCACTACTATAAGTCCGATAGATTGAAATTTTGCATAGACATGCAAGTTAGATGACAATGCAATATTATGGTAAGCTGATATGATGATGAAGCCGGAAGGTGGTCATAGGAACTTAGTGATAGAATGACGCAACGGCATCCTGTTTGGGCTTGTTAGATCTATTTTTATGAGGACTTTGGTACTGGATGCTTACCAGACCAAGGTCTGGTGATGACTTAGCTGGAAGATGGACATGGGCAATTAGCAATGAAATAAGACAACTGCATCGTGATGGACTTTATATATCCTTCTTTATGAGAACAATATCATATTGAGACAAAACTAAACAGTAAAAACAAAAAAAAAATAAAAAAAGTTTTAAAAACAAGCGTAAATAAATAAATTCTATACGTTTAAAGTTCTTTTAATCAAAATTTTGTCTAATAGTAATTGGCTTGAAAAGCTTGTAGCGCGAAAAAAATATGTATTTCCTCGTCTCCGATTTCATTAGCGCTACAAGCTTTTTAAGTCAATTACTGTCAGGGAAAATTTTAATTAAAAGCAATTTAAATGTTTAGAATTTATTTATTTACGTTTTAGTGCGCACAAATAAAATCTTGTCTTTAATAAACTTTTTTATTATATTTTTTATTTTGTAATTTGCGTTTTTTAATAATGCGTTACAAACTACATTAAAATATTAGTAGCGTTCGGAATATACATCTTACGGTGACAATACTGAATTTCGAGGCAAATTCGTTTTGATTTTCACAAATTAGTAGTGTTAAAAAGGTTGACAAATTCATTCATTCACAAATTCATTTTAAATAAGAAAGGCTTAAATATTGTTTTATATATATTATGCTTTCATTATATTTTACCACATAATAATATATTGTAACTGTATTTCACATAGACATAATGGTGTTATCAAGACTTATGATCATAATTCTATCAACGGAATATCCAATTTTGTCATCCTACGCGTACATTTTACGTGATGTTACTGCGAAATGCTAAATATTTATCAGCCGGTTATTGACCTTCGCATATATATCTTGCGAGTTTTTATATCTATTGCACATATTAAGACGTATAAATCTCTCGAAGACATTATTTTATGGCTCTTAAGACATTAAGAGCCATAAAATAAAAGTATTGCATAACGCCAAAAAGTATTGCGATACATCTCAAACCACCAAAGTGTAAAGTTTATACAGTTTAGGCTGTATACTTACAGCATGCAGAGTAAGAAGCTCGGCTCTACTTATGATATGAAAACTTTTTGACGATACAAGCCATTTATGTCGTCTTGGTAACATTTTATATGAAATGTTTTTGGTAAGATTTCTTTGTAAGAAAACCAGTTGAGAGTTAGTGACTTCAATGGCGTGTACACCCGAAGTCACTAACTCTCGACTTGTTTTGTACAGCTTAAACTGTATAAACTTTACACTTTTGTCAAAACATATGACTTAGCATTTGCTCCTGTTACGATATTTAGGCGTAAGATAACTTACTACTCTTCTGCAATACTTCTCTTATTTTTAAGTAGTAATAGTTCTTGTAAAAGGCCAAGTGACATGTTTTGATTAAGGTGTAGATTTTGAAAGTTAAGGCTTGGAATTTTTATCATACTCATTTTACTTACTTCATTTTGGGGATTACCCAATAAAGGCAGCCATGTTTCAAATTAATTTATTTGCATTTATATAGTTTTAGGTCATTGATTTACTTATGTGTACCGAATTGCAATTCAATCGGTGTGGTACACAGACAGTCAGGCAGACATTGACAGACAGATAGACATTGAAATTATAAGGGTCTCTTCCTTCCTTTTTCGGTAAGGAACCCTAAAAAAAATCTCAAAAAAATTGTTGCTTGATCTCGGCTCATTCCCCTGACATTAGTTAGATGACAATGCAATATTATGGTAAGCTGATATGATGATGAAGCCGGAAGGTGGTCATAGGAACTTAGTGATAGAATGACGCAACGGCATCCTGTTTGGGCTTGTTAGATCTATTTTTATGAGGACTTTGGTACTGGATGCTTACCAGACCAAGGTCTGGTGATGACTTAGCTGGAAGGTGGACATGGGCAATTAGCAATGAAATAAGACAACTGCATCGTGATGGACTTTATATATCCTTCTTTATGAGAACAATATCATATTGAGACAAAACTAAACAGTAAAAACAAAAAAAAAAAATAAAAAAAGTTTTAAAAACAAGCGTAAATAAATAAATTCTATACGTTGAAAGTTCTTTTAATCAAAATTTTGTCTAATAGTAATTGGCTTGAAAAGCTTGTAGCGCGAAAAAAATATGTATTTCCTCGTCTCCGATTTCATTAGCGCTACAAGCTTTTTAAGTCAATTACTGTCAGGGAAAATTTTAATTAAAAGCAATTTAAATGTTTAGAATTTATTTATTTACGTTTTAGTGCTCACAAATAAAATCTTGTCTTTAATAAACTTGCAATTCAATCGGTGTGGTACACAGACAGTCAGGCAGACATTGACAGACAGATAGACATTGAAATTATAAGGGTCTCTTCCTTCCTTTTTCGGTAAGGAACCATAAAAAAAATCTCAAAAAAATTGTTGCTTGATCTCGGCTCATTCCCCTGACATAGAACTTACGAAGCGTTAGCGACAGCTTAACATTATCAAAAAATCTCAACGTAAAGGTCACTTCTTCACAGTTGTCGCTTCCATCAAAGTGACCCTCAAATGCGGGCCCACATAATCTATCATACCCAAAGCCTTAATCACATATGACAGCCGGTTCCACGCCTATTATGACACAATGCGTTGGTTAGTTTCTTTTTTGCTATAATTACAGATACAAATCATCCTATATATAATAACTGCATATACCGTGTAGAATGGTCTTTCAACAACCCAGTTTAGATTTTTTAGAATAGAGACCCAATATTTCTGGGTCTAGACAACTCAATTAGAAATATCCCCTCTCAAACATCTACGATGCTTAAATATTTATGAGATAAATATCATTTCGAGAAAAGCGTACTGAGTTTACGAGATACTATGAAATTGTTTGACCAGCATTTATTTTATAAATTTAAATAACTTAATGATTAGCTTTTTTACGTATTTTTAAATAAAATTTTCTTAATAACAAATGCTTAAAAAAGCCACTTTGACCCTGGTACGCTGAGACGGGATACGAACCGACAACCTATCGCAATCCGGGCGACCGCTCTTACCACTGAGCTACCCAGGACCTCACAGGACTGACGAATTCTTCAAGCACTTGTTACTCTAATCTCAGAGTAACAGGGATAAAGTGGATTTTTTAAGCATTTTTCATTAAGAATATTTTGCAGTAAGTCATTGTGAATGCAAAATTAATCAAATAAAGTATAACCAAATAAAATATATAAAGTATAATAATAAAATATAATTTTACTATTTTTAAAGAAATGAAATTTTATGTAGAACTTAATAAAAAATCTAGATATCTATCGCAGGATAAATATGCGAGTTTTCGGCTGAGACGTCCAATCCGAAACGTCTGAAAAATGTAATAATTTTCTTATATTACACGCGATGAAATGATTTAAAAGTCGATGTATAAATTAACAATCATAAGAAAATGTTATCTCCGTCATTGTATTATTAACGTAATTATTAAAATTATTATTTAAGAAAGAATGAAAAAAGGAATGTCTTAGCTATGGGAATATAAGGTGAATGCTTTGCACACGTATCAAATCCTTTGGCCTTATTTTTATATGTTAAGAACGACTTTCACAATCACAGAAAGAAAGAGTAAACAAAGAGTTAATTAGTAACTTTATAATTACCTCGTGCGAACTCTCAAAAAGTTATAAGTAGGTACCTTTTCTCAATTCCATAACCGAAATTAAAGCTTTAATGAGCCGCCGAATAAGCGAATGCCGAC
The DNA here is from genome assembly GCA_918026875.4 of Diatraea saccharalis. Classification (NCBI taxonomy): domain Eukaryota; kingdom Metazoa; phylum Arthropoda; class Insecta; order Lepidoptera; family Crambidae; genus Diatraea; species Diatraea saccharalis. Next base: position 18,873,704 of record OU893333.1, on the reverse strand, counting down.
TCAAATTGTTCGTTGATTCAGAAATACGTCAAATATTTGACAAACTGTCAAACAACTACCTTGCGACGGTATCGGGAATTTGTAACTTTTTAATAAATAAATTACCTTTATTAGCTTATATTAGCTTTATTAATGTTAAAAGGGGACAAAAGGGACACAAAGATTTTTTTTTTGGAACGCTTTGTACATAGCACGTTCTGTGGGTTTGGCCGGTGACCGAATGGATTAGTGTAGTCTGCCACTATTCAATATGGAGAATATTTTTTATCCGAATATACCAAAAATATTCTTTATATTTCGAGTATATGGGTTACATACGGGCACAGCATACAGTTGATCAAATGTGGTGGGCATTGTAGAACGTGGGCCTAATTGTCTTATTTTAAAAATCTATCGCTTCCCTTTCAATTTGATATTTGAAACATATTCTAGAACATCAAGCTACAACTATTTGATATGTGATATCGATTGCAATCGCGACCCTGTTTGAGAAATATTGATTGAACGATATCGGATTGAAATTGTCTAAGCAAAACTATAAATGCTTGAAAGCTATTGAGCAATAACAAGCGAAAGAGTAATATGCTAAATGAAATCTTTCGACTTTCTCTAATTTTTTATACAGTGTATAAAAACGATTGCTATTTTAAAGTTACATAATTCCATAAAACGCTATCACAATTCTATTCCTTTGAAGGGATTGCGTTATATTTTAAAATTAGATGGTCGCCTATATATCTTTTAGTATAAGCTTTCCTGTTCGGTACGTTTATAACACGGGGTATTAAATAAATTTGTTTAACATATCCTATGATTATTTTATTACAGAATTACAATTATATTTTGTTTATAATTTTTTTTTCTTGCCCTCAAAGCAGCATGTATAAATCCAACTATTTTCACATTTCACTACGCAAAACACAATAAAAGTAACTGAATAATAGAACTTATTTTTAAAGTTGACAAAGCCTACTTATGCATTCAGTAAAACCCGGCTAAAGTACACTTCGGTCACCCAAACTTTACTTATCTTTTATCCGACATTATTATAGCCTAACTTCAAATGTATTCTTACAGTATTATCCAGCCTTAACATAATTTAACATACTAACTTTGGATTTATAATTTTACTTGGGAATATTGTTGTCATTTATTTATCTTGCAATTTTTTTATAATGGAATGGTATGGTAATTCAATTTCTTAAATCACAGATAAAATCAACCTAATGAATAGTTGATTACGTATTCACTGCCATAAAATAGTTTGGTCAATACCATATCAAATGCCATATCTTTTAAAATGTGTGCAAATATCTTTAAATTATTCACAAAATCTTGTTTCTAAATACGAAAACGGTAAACAAAACGCTTTTAAATCTAATATATTGGATAAGTGAAAAGCTTTTAAGATATCATAAGTAATGAAGGCTGTCAATATTCATGTTATTGAAATATCCACTTTTTACGTACATTTATATAAGACAAAAGAAGTATTGGGTAATTGACTCTTCGAAACGGCTTTGCTGTTCTCTAAAATAATCGGCGTCGAACCATAGATAGGTCTGAAGTTAAACCTAACGTTATAAGCGCCGAAGAGGTTCAATTAAATAAAACCTTTATAGCCAAAGTCATAGTCATAATATTTTATTGCTTATGCCATACATATGTTCTTGTATATAAAACAGTCCTCAACATGTATCCTTGAACCGTGTGTATTGTGATAGTGTTTCTTTTTACTTGAAAGTAAACAAAAAAGGAACAAAATTAAAAAACTTATTTTAACATCTTATTTTTTTTTATTACAGAGTTAGGTTTACAGATTCGCTCGCTATGGTTCTTGTAGCTTCTGTTGGGAAGACTTATTTTTAAAGTTGAAAAAGAGATTTAATGTCAAGTTCGTGGGGTCAGAGTGTCACGGGCTGAATAGCGGCAGCAGCACTGGAAAACCACGAAGTCTCAACACGTAGAACGCAAAGTAGCGTAGTTCAAGCGGGCTCCGGTGGAAGAATCCTGTTGTATTTATGCTGCTCCTGAACAGAAGTTCAATAGTTCAGCTTCGTGTGGTCTAAAACAAATAAGATTGTTGCAGTTGCGATAGCTTTATAAAATCTACCCGTTAAAAAAATATATGAAAAAAATAGTATTTCAAACAGTATATATATAAAATAGTATTTCATATTAAATTCATTTAGAATGAAGTTTAAATAAAATATTCTATGATAATAAGGTGTAAGTTTAAAAAAATTCAAATACTAATTATATTAACACGGAAATCGAACTCGAAGTTCAAGTAAAATTAAATGGAAAGTTAGACAAATTAAATGGAACACTTCGTTTCCATTTAATTTGTCTAACTTGTGATTTTTAAAAATAAATTACTTTCTTTAGCACTCACTTAAAAATATTTGAAAATCACTTAAAATTGAATTATTGCCGCGCGAGTGGTCGTTTATATACTCATTCGTCATCAAAAGTCGCACTGCGTTCCTATGTCACCTACCTCCATCGAATAATCGTTTCCAGTGTACCTACAATCACGATATTTTTAATTATTATATTTCTTTTAATATTTAAATTGGCGTTTATTTGTATCAAAACGTAAAAAGGAATTAAGCGCATCAGCAAAACATGCGAAGGAGAGATATTTTATTAAGTAATTGTTACATTACAACAAACATAATGCAAATTTTCATAAAATTTTTATAATTACTTTTTGTAATCGGTTTTTTATTGAACCTCTAAGCTATGACAGCGTTGCATTCGACGATATTTTTTTTAAAGAATAGCAAAGCTTTACTATTTTTTCACTACCAAATTCACTTACGATCCTGCCCAATTTAATTATTGATTTGGGTTTTTCCAAATCACTAATTTTACGTTGTAACGTTACGTTGTATGCTCTTGAGAAATTCTTGGAATAATAAAAATATGAAATTAATTATTGAATTGAAAATCCAATAATTAATTATTAGATATAAAAAATTATGTAACGTTTGAAAGTTACTAACAGCAATTAATTCGCTTTATAAGCTCTCTTTGATATACAAACCAAAGAAACGACTCGTTATTTAATAGAACCGAATTCACCGATACCAAATGAATCATAATTAGGGCGTAACAAAAGCTTAAAAAAACTCGAGTTTTCTTCGTGAATTATAATTGAGACTCAATCGACAAGGGTCCCATTTGTGTTAAAAAGTAGTCCCATTATTATGTCGTTTTGGATGGATTTATAAAGGGGATACTCGTGAAATTTGTGTACAGCCCCTTGTCGAAGTTTGAAAATACTTTAGAACATTATTGTCTATTTCTACTTTAGTGCCATATTACAGATTATCAAATGAACTTCGAAGTGAAGTTCGATAACTATTATATGAAGTCACTTCATTCGAAGATAAACACATTTATAGTCCTTTTCTCATACAAACAACACTACGCACATATCAGAGAAGGTACTTTGATATATTTTTATTTTGGCTTACCCAATACAACCCACATGGTCGGCTCCAAATGGTCAAGCCTCATTTTCTGAAGATAAGGTTTGACAAAATTTCTACTCAGTTTAGGGAGGGTGAGAACTTATATCTTCGAATGAAGTTACTTTATATTATACCGATCGAACCTAACTTTGAAGTTCGTTTGATCATCGATTATATTTCATTCTTCAGATATAAACACACTTGTAGACGTTTTGAGTATGAAATTTTGTCACTGAATCAAGTAATAATAAATTGAAATAAATGAGACGTATGTTTATATACATTTTTTTTTAATATTACTAAACAGTATACCTTCTATAAAAAAAATGATTATTAATCTTAATTATTAAATATCTTCTTATGTTCTCCAAATACATATTTCAGTTCTATACAGTAAATATATCAATAATTATTTCTCATTTCTAAGACAAACACTGCTTGCGAATCGACTTTGTTTTATTATTGGACGATTGTAAAATATTTCGAATACTAACGATTTTTCCGTCCATCTAGTAGTTTTTCTAATTAGGTCCAGGGAGAGATCCTTTATAAGAAACTAACTATTTATAACTTATAAATTATTAATTTATTATTATTTTTAATGTAAAGAAACTAATGCTCATAACTAAGATAAATATTACATTTACTAAAAAAAAATATTATATAATACCAATAAAATTATACATCACAATCTATCATATGCATGCTGTAAGAAATTAATCCACGGCTGGTTACTCGGAAGGACATGAGGAAACAGAAAAACTTCTAACAGTTATGTATATCCTGACATAATAGTACTTATTATAAGTAATCTTACATTTATCGTAACTTAGTAACTTAGTGCAATCTGGTGCTCTTACTAAAGTGAACACCTAAATACAGATTATTTGTATAATCTATTAGGGTCAGTTGTGATTTATATGTTCTATAATAATTGCCTTATATAACTAGTTACATTAAGACCTATTGTTGCATAACAACTGTTCAATTGTATGTTTTATTTTATTTTTGGCATGAATAAAGAATTATTATTATTATAAACATAACTTGGATACCAATTACACAGTTAAATAAGGAATGAAACTATTACTAATTGTTGACCTCCGAAGCCGAATGGCTCGAACGGTTTTAAGGTGTCGCCATTTCTAATAATGGTTCGATTCCCGCGGCTCCCCGGAGAACCGAGAAGAAAAATTAACTTTTCTATATCGGCTCGGGTCTAGGGTCTGCCTCATTATTTCGGCTTTCCATAATGTAAATACTGAAAATTAAGAGAGATCTGTGCGGTATATATAATATAGGTATATATTATTTTAATAATAATTTTAATGTGTGCTTTTCACTTGAATGGATTCACATTAAACAAAGTATTAGAGAACCATTTGTTTTATCCATATTGATATTTGATACTCACATCAAAAACAATAACCGCACACCCACTCACGCATAAATCAAAATTAATTAACATAAACATTTAAGGAAATATTCACAATTACACTAAGCCTTTTTGTAATATGTTTTTACCCATTAGCATTTTTTATTTGACAAGCATTCAAAACCAATTAGAAATAAATTCTCGAATTAATTGTGTGTGAAGGAATGGGCGGTTTGATAACATTGAACGATTTTTTTTTATTCTTACATTTTACTACGTATTTATTTCATGTTTTTTCGTGAAAATATAAAATACTTTTGATTAAGATTTTCAACAGTAATATGAAATTAGTTATAGTTTTAAATTATAGTTCTGAATTATTTTATTTTAATTTAAACTATTCATATAAAAACTCTGATCTTGATATATTATACCTTTTTCAAATAAGGAGCTTCCAAATCAAAAACGTTTGACACTATTTATGAAGCTATGGAATCGTAAGTTTATTTTTATCGATGACGTAAGCCTTAAAGTATGTACCTACTCATCTTTAAAACCAAATCCGGTTTGCCATTTTTAAAAGGAAATACCGACGTACAATTTTTTCCAGAGGTCAATAACATTCAAGAGTCTAACGTAGCTACTAATTCTCAACTATTACTCTTAACAGTGACTTAGATTAATTTACAGAGCCTTAATCTATTGAAAGATTAATTTCAAAATTGATTGCAGTAAATTGCACCAACTTTTTTTTCACGCAATTTTTATGGGTAATAGAGCACACAAAGGAGCATAACATATATTAATTTCGTGATTGTAAGTCACAGAGAACTCAGAAAAAAAACATGATTTTTTTATTTTTTATTTTTTTAATGTAATTTTTTATTCTAAAAATTATAAAAAAATATATGTGATATACTCTGTAATGTAACCTAACACCTCGCGTTAGTTTCACTTCTTTATCTTAATTAGCTTTAGAGATATATCACATTCAGTAATAGTCAAGCATACGGATATTTTGCTCTCTATCTCAAGGTCAAAGCGAAAGTCGGTCGCGAAAAGTACATAAATCGTGTTTGAACATCAAGTCTATATTAAAACATAAGTTTCAATATCGATTCCCATTTGGGGGCCGACTCGTCATACGTATCCGGCTAAACCCTTTCACCTTTTGTAGTTGAAATAACAAAATTGATGTACAACGAAAAGTTGGAAGTCTGTGGATGGTTATGGAAGCCGTAAAGGTCAAGTCATATCAATTACGATCATTCGCATGCTAACTGACGATGATGTCTGAAGTCGTGGTGAATCGAAGGTGATGAAAAGAGTAATGAAAATCGAAGAGACTTTTGATGTATGTAAGGCGTATGGCGATAGGTCCTCTCTGAAAACCCCGTAAGGGATCCGGCGTTAGCGTGAATATAAAAAAACGGTGCTGTGTTGCCTTACAATAACAATAAATGTCTTTATTTTTATACAAATAGATTTTTTTCCCACTTTAATATAATAAAATGCAAGCAGTGAGGCTCGGAGTAACTCGGTGGCGTATTGGATAAGCGTGGCGGAACGCGATCGTTGTTGTTAAGCAACTTTCGCAAGGGTCGGTCACGGGATGGGTGACCAAAAAAAATATCTCGAGCTTCTCCGTGCTTCGCAAGGGACGTTAAGCCGTTGGTCCCTGCTGTATTTGCAGACGTTAATACCCTCCAATCCGTATGGGGCCAATGTAGAGTATCGTGGCCCATCCTCTTTAACCAATTATAAGGAAGGCCTGAGCCCCTGCAGTGGGGACGTAAAAGGGCTGATGATGATGATGAATGAATTTCACTGATGTACCTGCACATAAGGCTAAATTTCGGAGCACGACAAATATCAGCCAATCAGATTCGGGTGATCCACGCGTCTAATCCCCACAGACTGTAAGTAGAACATATAACTAATGCATTGTATTTTACACCATATGATTATTGTAATAAGTTCACATTTTTTTTATCGCACTTTCGGTTATCGTCAGAAGTTGTTAGTCTTCGTTGGTATATATATATATATATATACGAGGGTCAAACTGAAAGTTCTTAGAAAATCAAAAACTGATTACATTAGCCAGTTATTAGTTTTATTATATCTTTTCAAAATATTGTCCATTCACGTCAATACACCGCTGCATGCGATGGAATCACTGGGAAAAGCACTTTGCCCACTCGTCCTTAGGGGTCTCTTCAATGGCATCGCGATACGCAGCCACCGCTTCTTCAGCATTCATAAACCGCTTTCCTTTAAGTTTTTCTTTAATTTTTGGAAATAAATAAAAATCACAAGGCGCGAGGTCGGGGCTATACGGCGGGTGACCCAGTAATTCAACGTTTGATGTCGCCAAATAGTCGATCGTTCGCTTGGCGGTGTGCGACGAGGCGTTGTCGTGGTGAAGGAGGATCCTACTGCGAGGTCGTTTCTCTCGAACTTTTTCCAAGACAAGTGGCAAACAATTGGTAGTGTACCATTCTGCAGAAACTGTTTTTTGATCCTCTAACACAATTGTTGCAAAATGACCTATCCTTCCAAAGAACGAGGCCACCATTTTTTTTCCCGCACTTCGATCTCTCTTCACTTTAGTTGGCAACTCCTCGAAAGGAAACACCCACTGAGCAGATTGTCTTTTGGTTTTAGGATCATAACAGTAAATCCAGCTTTCGTCACCTGTTAGTATGTCGAACACAGCATTTGAGTCACCTCCGTTAAATCTTTCAATCATTTTACGACACCAATCCACACGATGGAGTTTTTGAGCCTCAGTCAAATTATGAGGTATCCACCGGGCGCAAAGCTTCCTGACCGCTAAATGTTCGTGGAGGATTTTGTGCACTTGACTCATACCGATGCCTAAGCTTGTCCGAATCTGTTGATAGGTCACTCTTTTGTCAGTCTCTATCATACGCCGCACAACACAGATGTTATCTTCAGTCGTCGCCGTAGAAGGCCGTCCCTCACGTAAATCATCAGTGAGATTAGTGCGACCACGTTTAAACTCATTAAACCAGTTGTAAACAGTCGCACGAGATGGGGCTTCATCGTGAAAGGCCAATCGTAGTCTATCATAACTTTCTTGTTGACTTAAATGACATCGAAAGTCATAAAAAATCATTGCACGAAATTTTTCTCCTGTTAAATTCATGATGACGTGACACAGACAATTTTCAATTTGCCGCCAAATCGTAAAACAAATGACAAATGAATGAAATATATACTCAGTAATATTGGCAAAGAGTTATATTTTCAAATTTTAGAATTATTTTTTTATTATATTGTTTATAAGTGGCCAGTTCTAAGAACTTTCAGTTTGACCCTCGTATATATATATATATATATATATATATATATATTATATATTACTTTGAACTTACTGTACACATCCGTATAAGTGTATAAACCACTTTAAAGTTCAACTGTTAATCATAAAGATTAGTGATGTATCGTACTTTGATTAGTAACTCAACCCTTGACATTGTGGTAGCTAAACCGCATGTTTATTCAGAGACTTTATTCAATCCTTATACGATAAGGATAACATTATATGTGTACGGAAGAATATTATTATAAATAACAGATGGGATGGCAATATAAGTTCCGTTTTGTGGCATAATGAGTTTATAAATAAGGTTTAAAGTTCATTTAAAACGATCGTTGTCGATTTTCACGTTCTATGTTCGTAATCGGTAAATTAACTACTTCATCTAATGCAATTTGTCCTCAGTCGAATTGAATACGAGTGTTTTAATGTAATCAAATACTATTAAAAAAAAACTGCATGGAAAACACAATTCGTAAGGATTCTTTTTTGGAGTCGTTCGGAAAATTTTTCGCTTAACAGAAACTGAAATAGGAACTTTAATATCTTTGTATTATTTAATTTAGGATAATAAGTTTTGGATTACTCTTGTGAATAAAAAAAATCGATTCTATGAATTATATTAAAGTCGACTAGAAAGAGAACCTCCTCTGTTTTTCGTTGTTCAAAAAATAAGCGTCGTAAGTCGTAAATAAATAAATAAAAATAAAATAAAATTAATTAGTGTGTGTGACTATAACTCGTACAAATTGATAAGGTCTATTCTTTTTGTCCTAGATAGAAAATTTGGATCGTTTTTTTTCTAAATCATATCCTTGAAGAATATCTGTGTATAAGAGGCATTCTTAGGTTCTACCTCCGTTGCATCACAAATAATCGAAAAATGCGTTTCTTTGGAGTCGTATTAGCATCTCGGAATTTTTGGAGAAATAGAATAAATGCCTTCAGGTATCATATTAATTAGTACAAGTCATTGTTTAGAAAATGAACGTTTCCCTCTATACACTCAAAATAGAAATTAGATATTCTTGTTCTGTAAGATATATCGTGGTTTCATCATCTTTGGTTGCTGTAACTTCCGATTTTTATTGTCATACAAAGCACGATCAAGTAGACGTGATTTTTCAGAATACAACCCAAGGTTACTTACAAATTTAAACTGCAACAAATTATGAACTTTAATGTCAACTAAGTAATAACGCAGAAGCTGTAAATAAGAAATTCAATTAATAAGAAGAAGTTTTCTTAATTACGATGTAAAAAAAAGTATTCTGGAAAATTTTCAACAAGTCGTCCAGTTACCAATGAATTTATTTCACAGCGCGCCAGATCTGAAAAAATATGGCACCGCAATTGTGTGGATGTATGGGTCTATTAAAGTTGATTCTTATATTTTCTCAAAAATTGTTATTTAATATTCTCTAGAAATACACATATTCCCTAGAAAACTGTCTTATTTTAATCTATTACAAACCGGTATTTCTACTTAAGGTCCACAGGAGAAGTATTCCAACATTGAAAACAATCATAGATTAATGATAAAAGAATGCCCTTATCGCTAAAAAAGGTTTCTAGGATATCAGTAAGTAATATAGATTACTTGAGGGAATTCTTTATTGATTGTTTGCATTATTTATTTAATGGAACACAAGTTCAAGGTTTAGACATTTCGAAGGTATTTATTATTTTTGGTTATAGTTTGAAACCAGTATAATAATCTTTTAATATTTTATGAGTGTTTGCCGCGCCAGATCTCTAGGATCCAGTAATACCATTAAAAGTAAGATATGACTCAAGACCTTGCACAGTCCATAGAAATTCCATCGGGTAATGACGCGTACTTCTGTGAAACTCTTCACGGATCTTTCATCAGATTTGAAACGCAAAATGTAAAACCGATAATGCCGGGAATTTATTCGGAGACCCCTGTGATAGTGACCACGGTCTCTATTTAAAAGCACTTGCAAAATTATTTCACATGTTAGAAGATTTTAATAATTTACATAACTAAAAAATATTAACGGGCAAGATACTGAGGCAACCATCTCCAAATATAATGCGTACATCTCTTCTGTAACTCGACAAAGGGTCCTCAGGAGTTTTAAACCTCACACTGCCAGGTTGGCACTGAATAAAATAAAGAACATCCATTTTGAACACGAAATGGTTATAGCAATTTCAGTATATTTTTTCCGACGACTCCTTTTATTCGCGAGGCCTGTCATCTCTGAATATTATTAAAGGTCTGCTGGAGAGCGAACTTAATTTCCGGAAAGCCTTATCATAATGCTATCGAAATTATATTAAAAGTCATTTTTGCCACCAGAAAAGTGCCTTACTGAATACTGCTTGTCTTTATTATTACATTAATTTGGTCTCAGATTCCATTTTAGTTAAAATTTATTGAGACAGCGAAAAGGGAACGACTCGAGAATTATTAAACTCGTTTGCTACAATATAGTATTATAATATTTTCTTTGCTCTTGCTTGATTTCTACTAAAGACTGCACAAAATTTCGTCGCAAATAAATTTTTTTTTAACAGCGAATATTGGTGAGCCTTAGCCCAGTGATTCATACACTGGCTTCAAGGTGTCGCCATATCTCAATATATAACTTTTCTATATTGTGTCGGGTCTGGGTATTGTGGTACCTTCGTTGTTTCAGATACTTCATAATATGGCAACTGTAACTACTAATTTTGGAATCTGAGCAACGAAATGATGTTGTCCAATATTTTTTATTTAGTACTTATTGCGCAACTCAGACATTTTTACATACAATACAAAAATATAATAGATGTAGTAAAGAAGACGGCCTTATCGCTAAATAGCGATTCCTTCCAGGCAACCTTTTTACAAAAGATAGATATTTTAATCTAGAGGGGGGAGGGGATACGAGAACAAAGGAAAGTCAGCGATGTCACCAAAAGGATTGCGAAATTGAAATGGGAGTGGGCTGGACTGGCACGACTCGTGGTGCAAGGCTGTGGTAGAGTGGAGACCATGGGGTGAGAAGCGCCCACGAGGAAGACCGCAGATGCGTTGGCATGACGACATCAAAAGACTGGCGGGAACAAAATGGATGGAGACTGCTCAAGACCGAAAAATATGGCAGAAACTGAGGGAGGCCTACACCTTAGCGGTTGAAAAAGGCTAGAGAGAGAGAGAGAGATATTTTAATATGTGAGCCTTTTCGTCTTTCGTTACCGATATAAATATCACGATTACTTTAAATAGATTCTAAGTTTGTTTACAATTATCATGGGTTTTACAGTAATCTTGATAGTAAGTGAAAAATTTGTTTATGGTCTTTTCGAACAACAAATACGCCTAATAACTATTTTTTTTTTTTATGTAAAATAAATCATATTTTTTAACCAATAACAACCAGTAAGTTATCCTTATTACATATTTTTTATCGATTCATGAGGAAATATTAATTTCAGTTATCTTTAGAGATATAAATTTATGATTGATCCTTGTTAAAATTTTAATTGTAATTAATAAATATTTTTTTCCCATTTATTCTTATGCTAATATTTAGTTTAAAGAATTTGCTAGTAACTTACATGGATATAAGTAACTTACCGTGATGACAAACTTAATTCTAATCGACTAAACAGTTTGGCTGAGAAAATGTAACAGACAGTTAGTTATACATAATTACTTTTATATGTATAATGTTACTGTAGTTAAGTTAATAAATAAGAACGTTAATCGATTTAAATGTAGGTTTGTTTAACTCTTCTTCATTTTTATATGCCTCATCAAATGCCACAAAACGATTTGATGCTCAGAGGCTATAAAAATGCGGTGTAACCCGGAAATCCATTTATCACCGCATTAGTGTTGTTTAAATAACAATAGAACATCGATAGATTAATGACACTATTTTGACTTATAAAATCTATAAATATATGTATAAAAATATATGGATTGATTGGAACATCGTCTGAAAATTCGTAATGTTTATTTTATTATATTATGTCCTGAGAACTTCTATTAATGAAGTATATTAATGAATAAGTCAGTTTTCAGTGTTGACGACCTCCGTGGCCGAGAAGCAAACGTAACAAATTCGATTCCCGAGTAGAGCTACTGTATAAAATAAGCTTTTCTTAATTATCTCGAGTGTGAGTGATAGCTATGATATTTCAGATTTCTTAGTACAATTGCTCAAAAGCTACATAATTGCTAAAAAGCTACATAATTTGGAATCGGAATCAACCAATGTTGTCTAATATTTATACGCATTTGTACATCAAGTTTTATATAAGGTCATGAAGTTGTCTGTTTTATTAATAATTCATTTAAGGATAAGTACAAGACATTACACCGATAATATTAATGAGTACAATTACAAAATTACATACGAATTAGTGTTGCCTGAAATACACCCTGCCACGATATGTACAGTAGTAACACAGGAGGAAATACATGACATGTTTAACTTTGGTTTATATTATTTGTGCTAAAGTTAAAGGAGATTCAAACAACAATTACATATAATTTGTGGTAGGTATCATGTTTGATTTATGCTAGAGGAATTAAACTTAGAATAAATATCTAAATCACTGTCTTTCACAGTGAGATTATATTGTATTTGGCTTTTATACTATTTAATAGCGAAAAGAGTTTTAAATTACTCTTGATAGATTAGATAACATTCTTATAAGATGTATTATTTATTTATCGCATATTTTTCACTGTTGATGCTATTGAAGAAAGCCAATTATTTCAGATATTTTATCAACAATTTAGCTATGTTTCAAGGTCAATTATCGATAATGAAACTACTGCTTTGCAACAACACTGCAGTGCAGTACCTAAGCTATTGTATAAACTAACGTGTACCTCATGGCAAACGACACTCGTTTACTATAAATAGTGCTTATAAATTGCCTCTATTATTCTAAACTATATACTATTAATGTAAGCTATTTTTAAATAGTGTTTTAAATGTCATTTCAACCCGTTCTGTAGTACAGAAACATGTTTACATTAACAAACTTTACGGAAGATTTGGAAACTATTTCAAAATACTCTATTTTAATGTCCATCCAATAGTAAAACCCTCATCAATATCATTTGTGATTAAGGAGAAGTTATTAGAAGCCTCCATCCTCCTTAAGTCGGTCCCTCAATGCTGAGTAACGTGGCTTCGACGGAAGCTTTGAAGCAGACTTCTCCATTTACTGCGATCTTCTGTCTAATGGAGAGCCTGGGTTTCATAAACGGAAAACATCAATATACAAACTTAAATTAATAAAAAAATAATATATTGTCACTGTAAAATGATATTTTTCCTTTATTTTTAAGCCTTTTTAACCGTATAATATCAGACATACATTCAGTTGCACATACGTCTATTAAGGTTTAATGTCGAATTTGTACCAGTAATGTCGCTTAAAACTAATGAAAATGTTATTAGACGTTTGTGCTTCTGGCTGATAAAGAAGAAAAAATATGTCTATAAGATCAAACCTTTTTCTGTTTAAAATATGTATAAGTTTCGCTGGTTAAAATTATTGTATAAAGAACCCTCTCTATGTTCTGTGGTAAAAAGCCAAAGAAAGATGATAGTGTAACGCATTCCACAGTCAATGTTTAAGTAAGTGTGACAGATATTGTAAAATTTAACATAAACCTTAACTTTAACTGAAATTATAATGCAATCGAGGCTTAATATTTAAAGCAGTATATGATTTACATTGCAATAGTTATTAATATGGAAATATTTTCTTTTCAGGTAAAGTTACGTCGAGGGGCCTGAAAAAGGAAGAGATTTCTACTGAAAAATTAAGCTTCGTTAATTAAGTGAGTACTAATAATTTCATATTAATTATGATAACAAGTAATCAATCACAGAGAAATAAAATGGAAATGGCCGACTTTTTTTTAATTAATCGAAAGGAGGTGGAATAGATTGTCCAACAATAATATCCCTTTATAGCTTTTCATGCTTAAAGCAAAGTAAATCCTTAAACGTATTTCAGTTTACTTTTCCTTTGAATTGGAATCAATTTTATTAAGTAGATAACTTTTTCAAATTTATCAATTTCCATTTTATTATCATAACAATATTACAGGTACCGGGAACCGGAATTGGTGATAATCAATTCATTTGATTTTCTGTTTATACAAATTATTCGTCGATTTTATTTGTTATTATGAGCCAGAGCAGTTATAAAACAAATTTATAATAATTTTATTTTACCGAGCTTTAATAAATACCTTGTGCTTGATTTATATAAAAGGGTAAAAATAATATTTATTTTATTTTTATTGGTTTGATTGGAGATATTTTTATTAGATTATAAGACCAATATAATACATAAGCGTCATTTTTCACACTTTTACACGCTTTCCTAAATATTTTGATTACAAGTCAATGCAGGCAAAAAGCTATCAAACTCAAGAAAAATAATAAAACAGTATTGGACTTACCACTTACAATTCTGGTCGTATAGTCCCTGGAATCTATCAATTTAAAAAGAACGACACTTCGATACCTCCGGAAATCCCTCAGTCCACATACTATTATAGACAAGCTAATTTATTTCGTTAGTTTCACTCAGCGCTAAATCTGGCCATGTAAAGTTCTAAATATAGACTCTGGTCTAAATCACGTTTTAGTTGAATTAAACACTCACGATATTAAATATAGCTTACGTCTAGCCACTAGCCAATACTGTGTATTTTAATTTATTTCCTTTAACTTAGCAAGAAGAAACCTCTTTGGAGGCTGCGTTCGTAATCATGATTGACGGACACTTAATATTATTGAAGTTACGTTTTTAGACTTGATATCAAATTTAAAATCAAGTCTACAGTAGGTATACAATAAATATTTATTGGTAATTCTTTTTCATGTTATAGAAATAAATTTCTGTGTACGGGAGTGTTGTTAAATCAGATATGCAATTATTTTCGAGCGCAGTGCTATTACAGCCTAGAGCATAGATTCTTTGGTTTTATGGGTGTATACTTGTATAATAACATACAGAATTATTCGTTATCTAAAATTAAGTGCAAAATTAAGTAAAATAAACGCACACACACTCACACACACACACACACACACACACACACACACACACACACACACACACACACGCACACATACACACACGCACATACACACGAATACACACCTTTTTCAAGCACTTTTCACACACCACAATTTCTTTAATTATTTTTATGTACTATATCACTAGTACCTCATATAATTTCCACCTGGTTTAGAATTGCAGAGACTGGTTATTTGTCATACAGTTCTACTAGTACAGACAGCAGTCTCTCACATAGATTACAAAATTGTACTCTTCTACTTAGCTCTTAAGATTATATTATGATGTCTGTGTGCGAGATAAAATAAAGTAATAGTTTAATAATAAGGTCAGGAAATCTTTTTCTTTTTCTGACATATAGATAATTTCTAGTTCACGCACTTATGTTATTTTGCTTAATTCGTTTGTTAATGTCATGTATTTTACACCGTGCTTATAAATATTTTAATAAATTAAGAATTATTATCACATTATTGAACCTCTATCCTATGACACCGCTGAGCTCAACTCCTAATGCGAAGCTGTTTTTATATCAGATATATTTATAAAAATTAATAATAATTGAATAACATTGCAGGAACTATATACTCTCTCAAAAATGTTAAAAGTGGATCTAATGCAAAAGTCATAGGGGTATATCTCAAACCCAATTTTCGATATAATCTAGTACTCGATATGTCAAATTAATTAAAGACTAATAAAAGTCGAAACAAACCACTACAAATTGAATAACGATTTTATTGGTACAAAGGCAGGTTTAACATTGACACAAACAAACACTATTGTAAAAGCATCGGAAATCAACGAAATTGTCTCATTAATAAATCTCCGAAGCAGACTTCTATTGATTAAAATACTAACTGGCTGACCTGACAGAAGCTGCCCTTCTAAAATGTCACAAAATGTGAATTATGGTCTCGGTCGGATTTTCTAATATTTTTTTAACCTTAATTTAGAGGAATTACTAAATCAACCATCTATAATTCAGCTCTCTTACCAATCTTTCTCTTTTATTTATAGACTAGTCATTTTTCCGTGACTTAGCTCGCATAAATTATAGCCTATGTCACCCGCGTATGATGTATCTTTTCATAGATAAAACAATTCTAATTATCGGATCAGTGTTTCCGAATATTACCCTCTACAAGCAAAGTTAGAAACTTTACCTCTTTATAATAAACTCGTAAATTAAATGAACGCTAAAACGTAATCTACGTGTTTTAAGTTATGTTATTTTTAAATGAACATTAGACACAGATCATCCAAGCTTGAGTCGTACGTACTCTGATGTTTTATTATGAAATTGTAAGTTCACTTATGTCGATTGTAATGGGAGAAATATATGTTTTTTTCATTTTCTTCATTAACTTCAAAACTAAATAAAATATATCCGAGATGCATACAATAAGCCCTTTCATTGAATATGTCACAAAGTATACCTTCCAAAAAAACGAAGAATCCTTTAGTCCTTTCCCCGAATGAAATCCTAAAAAAGAACCAAATAAATAATCCCTTCTGCAACACCATCCAGTAAACCAACACAAGAATTCGCAAAATAAACACGTGTCCAATCAAAATCATTCCAATGTTTACAAACCTTTAGCTCGACTGATTTAATATGCAAAAAAATGGGCAAACACACAAAGAGTTAATGAGGTGCCGCTGCGGGCGACACGCACAATTTATCACTCGAAAGTATTTCACGCTTAACGAATCTGGGGGTCGATTCTGTATGAAAGTATATAATTTGCAGAATTTCAATATCAACGCAAATATTTTTTGCTGCATGTAACATTATATTAAAGTCGTGATTGAAAACACGGAAGTATATCGAATAATGATTAGGGAGTATTTAGTTGTTATCTTCTCTTTTTACAGAAAAATATCTTCTCCTAACATTGTAAAATACATATAACATTGTAAAATAAACAAACGAAGTATTGTGAGTTTAACAACTTATAAGACCAAGGACAATAAAATAGCTTTGAAAATAATAATCACGTAGAAAATAGAGAATAAAGCCCCTCGGTTGTAAAGCTGGCTGTTTAGAATACAGATGCTTTTGCTTGCATCACGAGAAAGTTATAAAAACCTTGCCCTCAACAAAATATCAGCGGATTTCCTTTGTCATGTGAAAAATAAATGATGATGAGTATTTTGTAATTTAGGATACTAGACTGTTTTATTTTCATTTTTGTACAAAAAAAGGAGTTGAAAAATCTTTTATAAAAATAATATTATTCTTAATGAAAAATCCTTAAAAATTCACTTTGTCCCAGGCACTCTGAGTTGGAACTGGCACCCATGACCCTTCGCAATCTGAGCTACCCAAGACCTTACAGGACTGACGAGTTTTTCAAGCAATTTTTCTTTTTTCGCTATTACAGAGCATATTTTCATCAATGTTCAGGCAATCTACTAAAACAGGGACAAAGTGGATTTTTTAAGCATTTTTTATTAAGATTCTTTTTTCGTATAGCATTGTGATTGCAAAATTAATCAAATATAATAAAAACATATTAATTCATTTGTTGGGGTAGATACCAAAACGTCAATATACAGACTTATCAAATATTATACAAAATTCAAAAATTTCAATGATGAAATTTTGCACTAACTTTCACGTCACTGAAAATCAATGACAAATTACATTTCATTTGCAATGATCTACAGAATTTATAACCGCTACACATGTACAGATACATCGACACCGACGCACGATTATGGCATACAAATTATTTGGATCTCAGTTTATAATTACATCACCAACAAAAATGCGCGTTTGATTGCATTTGTATTGACGCAAAAGTCTGCAATCTGCTAATACACATCTTCAAAACGCAAGTTAAAGGCCTTTGTTTCATAACAAGTTGCCAAGCCAATATTATACGATACTTCAACTACAAAATGTACAACATAAAATTTACTTTAACAAGTCTCTAGCGAATAGAACCCAACTGAATGATGTTCGTCTATTTCGCTTTTAGATCGGTCTTGAAGGAATTATAATACGTATTGTAATTTTTTAAATTAAAATATTTCCAGAAAAACCAGCCATTAAAAATATTAAAGCGGTGAAACTGAGTAATAGCGTAATAAATTATAAGATTAATGATTTGGTAATGTTTCCATTGCGAAGATTAACTCGATGGCAACAGAAGAATGCTATCGGATATTCAGCTCGAGTACGCTGGTGGCAGCCCCATTGACGTATTATTAGTCACTGGCAATTCTTGTTTTAGTGCCTATTCAGCTACTAAATTCAGCTTTTTGCTGCTTGTAGTCGCTTCGAGGCTTTATCTTTTTACATAATCAGTGCTTATTAATAACAAGGTTTAATTTAAATAGTAAATTTACGCTAGAATTACAATGTTAGTATTAGTCCAAATTCCTATTATACAGAGAATAAGCAAACTTACTACCTCCTAAGCATAAATATTATTCCTGTAGTACCTCTTACTAGGTTAACCTTTGCCAAGTCTCTATTTAATAATATGAATTTTGACTAATACTAAATGCAGTCTCAACATAAAACTCCTACTTATTTATTAATAACACTAAATGTTTTGTTCGTAATTACCTTCCAAAATATTGAACATAGCCAATAGATAAAGAGAATTAATAATGCAATAAACTAAAGTATTTTAACCGTTATATTTTAAGAATCTACGTTGATTCAAGTAGGTACGATTAAAACAACAACTAAATACTTTTGAAATCTTCAGAAAATATTGAAATTCTAAATGAATATCTATGTCACCATTGATATTACAGATCTCTGTACACGTCACAAAGGCACTGGGCCGTAAATATATCTATTATTATAGATTACTAAATAAACTATTTAGGGTATCAAGCTCTACAAGCGTTATGGAAATTGGGGATAAATGTAGATGTGAATATATAATTTCAGAATTTGATGGCTTCTTTGTGATCAAAGCCATATTCAATTCCTGATATGATTAGTGAGCGAGACTAACTAATTTACAGCAGAATCCTCTTCTATTCTTAGTTTAGTTTTTCATGTTTTAAATTCGTATGTACAGTCGGCAGAATATCAGTTTTTTACACAAAAACAAATTTCTCGATTAGATTGATTCGAAGCCTTGATTTGTTGAATGGTGTAACCAACCAACAAATCAAATGAACTTTAGTAGTTCATCATGTGCTACTGTGTGTACTTGTAAATTCTAATTAATCAAAGTGCATCTAGCTCTGGAAATAATCATAGTAAAACGAGAAATTGCGAGACCTAGCTAATGAGTCCGTTAAATCCAGACGAGACTGCTTATTGCGCGGAGTAAAGCCCCAAAAAAGTTTTCGATTAATTAATCTCAAACTATTACGATTATATAAAAGTTGCTCTTAACAAATTTTCTTTATAAAATATGCCTTTTCATTAATTATCACTTAAAAAATGGTTTTATAATCTCTACGTCCACTTGAATTCATTGAAATCCTTCTATTGGTAGATCCTGCTTTACCTTTCCTTCAGCTGAGTGTAGTGATCATTCGACAACTTTTTTCTTATTTTTAACTCGTTGTAGTATTACCACTCGAAGCTATAATGTCTCTATTATGATATAGTTTATTTAGAGTTTATCTCATGGTCCCTTTGGTATTCGATTTATTTTAGTACCCTGGTATAGTAACTAAAGAGGAGGTCTTAAGCGTCATCGCATCGGTCACATAAATAAGAGTTATACGCACATTTAGCGTCAAGAATTCAAGATGGCGGACGATTCAGCCATAATTTTCGCAACTCTCACGGACGGAACTTGGCTCCACAGCTGCTAGCTCTCTTTATGATTTCATCTAGAATGCCTTGTTCATTATTCAGTAGATGATTTTTTCTGTGTCATTGGACTGAAAAAGTTTCTTGACTATTTTGTCTAAGTTTTTGGAGATGAAATATCATTAGTACTTTGAGGTAGACATATATTGTTTCTTTAAACACGTTTCGGTCAGAGTTTCGGAAAGCAAGCATAAGATGATTATTAAGTACTACAAGCACTTTTGAATATGCTTATTTTATTAAAGAATATTTGATTAGACATATTAAACCATTGATCTAATTTACACCTGTAGTCTTTAGCACCGGAAGGTATTAGGCTCCAGATACAGTGCTGTGATAGCAAAGTCGGCCAGCATGATATTGTAGCTCTTTTACATTGAGTTTCAAACAATAGATAAAATATATGCCTCAATGAAATGAAAATACGAGTATGTACCTACATACTACGTTTTGATCATAATTCACAACACATACATAACGTTGCGGTCTGGAGAAAATTGTCTTGGTGAATTGGTGCATTAACTCAGAAAAATGAAACTGTCTCTCGGCGGACATTCGCTGCCAAAAGGTAATGATAGGTAAGGACCCGCCATTATTTTCAAGTTAAAAATCCCTTTTTATTGAATATTATTGTCAGTATGAGTAAAGTACACTTGATAATATTGTTTTTTTGACCTCTTAGAAAAGTGCTTAATAAAATAAACTGCAAAAGCTATTCAATAATGTAGCAAATTGAAACGGCCAAGCCGGAAAATAAATTTAGACAAGCTCCATTCTTTAACACTCTTTTATGAACGACCTCCGTAGCCGAATTGTTTGCACGCCGATTTCAAGGTGTCGCTATCTCCGAGGTCCCAAATCGATTCCCAGTAGGCTCAATGTAGAAAATTGAGTTTTTTATATTGTCTCGGGGCTTGTGTTGTGGTACCTTCGTTGCCTCAGATACTCCATAATACGGGTTTAGCTACTTATCATGGAATCTAAGGAATGTATGTGATGTTTTCTAATACTTATATTTATTTATTATATTACTAGTAATAGCGCAGTGGTTAAAATGCTTGGTCTGTGATACGGAAGTTAAGTGACTTTGACAAGGGCGCAATGGGATGGGTGACCAAAAATTTATTATACTAAAATATATATCGTTTATGAAAACTATAAAGGTGGTTAACAAATTCAATAAACTGCGACAGGGATGCAACATTTTTTTTTGTCCGTCAGGTTGATTGTAGAAAAATATTAAAAAGTATCTATTAATTTTTTGCTTTAGTATTAAATAACGGCGATACATTGAGTTGAAGTGTCACATGACGTCACGCTTTTGTACATTTTCTACAAAACTGTCACGCAGCGAGCCTCCACTCATTAGTTTTAATGCCTGTTATCTAAGCTATTTCTTGTCAAAATGAAGTAAAGAAATACGTATTACTATTTTTCTTTTATGTAACTGACGGACTAAACAGAATTTCCTTTTTTACCTTGTCGTCATCCTTATTGAAGTAGAGTGGTCATCAAATTTTCCGAATTCAAGCTAAGTCGAATTATGTTTCTATATTTAAAGTTGGTTCTAATTTAAATATTGGATGGTGTTATCGCGTCTATTTTTGGATATTGTTATACTTTCAAGACTCGGACTCAAGATTTATTTAAAGGCTTTATTATTAAATGATGAATGAATTAATGAATACTTTTATTGTACACCATAATCAAATAAAAGGATAATCGATACAATTTAGGGGTACAATCAGCGGCCTTATCGCTGAAATACAATTTCTTCCAGGTAACCGCAGGTTAGACTAAACTATTACTTAAGTAGATGGGCAGTAGATGGTGTCTTACATGGCGGGAAAAAACGTCATTTCATATATAAAACATCATTTCATAATAATTGTATGTATGTATGTAACATACGCACAAACTTATACATATATATGCCTATATATACATAAAAAAATACAATCTAAATATATATAACTCAAAGGTGACTGACTGACATAGTGATCTATCAACGCACAACCCAAACCACTGGATGGATCGGGCTGAAATTTGGCATGCAGGTAGAGGTTATATGTAGGCATCCGCTAAGAAAGGATTTTGATCAATTCTACCCCCAAGAGAATGAAATAGGGGATGAAAGTTTGTATGAAACTTTGTCAATTTAAACCCGATCGGGCTGAGACTTTGCATGCTTAAAGCTACTATGACGTAGGCATCCCCTAAGAAAGGATTTTAATAAATTCCACTCCTAAGGGGATAAAATAGGGGATGTAACTATATTTTAGGTATTAAATACGATATAATGAATAAATGTTCGTTAGAAATGCTGTTCAAAGTAACTTAATCACGCGGACGATGTCGCGGGCAAAAGCTAGTAATTAATATAACAGTACCTAAACAAAGTATACGCATAGTACTCGTATAGAATTAGGATGAAAACGACAGTATATTATACTTAAATTAATAAATAATATTCTTTTAACATATGTTTAAAGCAGTTAAGTGATGAAGCGTGCATTATTTCTTCCGGCAATACAATCCACAAGCGAAAAGACTGAACTGTGAATGACTTATCAAGGAATTTTGTGGAATGCATCGGCATTTGCAATTTTAAGTTCTCTGATAATCTCAAAACGCGAGAGTGCGAATCGCGAAGAACTTGAAGCTTTTCTTAAGATAAGTTGTAGAAAAAGGATTGAACAGAATACTGTAAAGCAGGGAAATAATATGCGCATTCCGACGTAGACGAATTGTATGATAATGTAAGCTAAGAATAATATTATGTACCTGAACATAAAAGAAAAAGCTATCATATTTTGAATAGTACTCCTTGCTATAGTTTCAGTAAACCGCCTCTTTCGCTAATTTTAAAGCCACTACACAGTAAAGTTTTCCATCTCCATAAATAAGAAAGTTTCTATGTTAGCCGTATGCACACACAGTAACTGCTAAACGGATTATAATGAAATTTCGTGCGTTTATAAACATACTAAAGTCTTTTAACTAACACAGGAAAATTTGGACATATTATCTTAGCGCCCAAACTTCTGACATATAGTACTCTCCGCTCGAAGTTGTAACATTGTGTAAGTTGATGAAACATTACAGATACGAAAATGCTTAAACAAACTCAGACTAATAAAAAAACCGAATAACATCGAACGCAAACGACAACTCGATGGGTTTACGAAAAGGAAAGTAGTTTTTTATTAATTATATCATCAGACTTCTAAATCTCTTCTTCTTTTTTTTACTTTTTTGTGTATGTTCACAGTTTATTCATATATTTTTCTGCTAATTGTTGACCGGTTTTGAAATAAGTTTTTTTATTACACAGCTTATGGGCCCAAAATTTTATACATAAAACTTTCTTTCTTCTTAATCAGCTTGTATTCACTTACAGACTCACATACTCCTCCCCAATCTCTCTCATCAGTATATATAATCGTTTCCCTCATCCAAGATGGTTTGCTACATTATTGTCGTGTCGGACCGTCGGGACATCACATAGATATAAATTACGAGTATTATGATAGAACATCCGGGGACAACCATATTATTTTATCTTTGAAGTAATTATAATGATAATAATACATTAAAACACTTGCATTAATATGTAAATTCCCCTTATTACTCGCTGAAATGTAGTTATTATGAGAGATATAATTTAATCGTTTTATGAAATAATAGCATATATAAGTACGTTAAATTTATAACTGCTGTGAAAGACACTTTAATATAATATAAAATACAAGTACATAAGTACGATATAAATAAAATCCTGTATGATCTTGATTATACGGCCTGCAAAAAGGGTTCTACGATGAAAATAATAAATAACCCAGTATTCACTGTATTATTTCGTTCAATCTCAATCAAAAACTCAATTAAGTTAATAATAATACAGTAATTAGTAAGTAGCTCGGTGGCGTAGTGGATAAGCGCCGCGGCCCGCGGTTGGTCACGGGATGGGTGACCAAAAAAACTATTATCTCGAGCTACTCCGTGCTTCGGAAGGCACGTTAAGCCGTTGGCTGCATTTGCAGTCGTTAATACCCTCCAATCCGCATTGGGCCAGCGTGGAGGGTCATGGCCCATCCTCCTTAACCATCCATAAGGAAGGCCTGAGCCCCTGCAGTGGGTACGTAAAAGGGCTGGTGATGTGATGATGATGAATAATAATACAATAAAAATACGTTGATATAGGTAATCTTTACTAATAATAATAAAGAGCTGTTTCTAACTTTGTTTTTTGTAGAAGGTAATCCTGGAAAATACTGAATCGATCATGACAATTCTTTCAGCTACGGGAAGCTATATTATGCAAGTTTTGTATAAGCACAGGTGGAGTCGCGGAAAACAGCTAGTTAGTAGTAAATATAAACACTCTATATGTAAGTGGTTATGTAGAATATTCTGATGTATTTATATTCCATTAATTATATATTCTATTCAGAACACATGACCGTATTAAGGAAATAATAAGGTTGCATCACCAATTCAGTCCCTACCCTAGATTCGAACCTAAATAATCTACTTATAACACGATCAATGCCTTTTGTTCGATTTGATTAATCAATTAAACACAAACCCACGTGCCGTTGTGAGCTGATCCTAAGGTTTTCGAGGTGTTGGGGGCCTATTCTCTATATCCAATTATATTTCAAATAATTATTATTAATCTTTTTTTAATGTGAAGAATAGCTGTGGTTCCTGAATCTATTTACCTCATCAACATTATTTAAGTTTTTTATGAGGTTATTAGTACTGTATTCTCTAACTAGAGCATGCGAGGTCTGTAGAGACTTCAAGCGGAAAATAGCGAGAGACCTCTTGTGATTTTCTAATAACTCTTGTTTTGAGTACTAGTCTCTTGGCTTTTTGAGACTTCAAGGCGTACTAACTAACACATAGAAAAATATATTACTTTACCGTGTATAAATTTGATTGACAGCTGTGTGTCAAAGTTCACTGCCTCCTGATTGTTAAAAGAGCCAAAACCTGATCATCTCCACGTAAAATTTTCACTATAAACTCATTAGGGCTCTCGAGTTTGAGAGGCATAGGTGTGACTCTAAAGTCTTGGACAGACCTCGTATCGAATGACACAGTATGTTCATGTATAAATAATAATAGGTTTAATCTTGGTAGCTCACAACTAGCGTCTAACCAAACGAGTTTGGCATAATAATATTATATTATTTTCGTGCTTTTCTGTACGTCAAAATTAACAGTAATACCTATTAAATAAATTTTATTACATGAACTAATACATAAATCTTAACAATAATTCAACTGGCTGATATCTATTAATTAATAGTTCAGCTATTAATATCAATCCATAATTGTTTGTTCGAAAATAACCTTATTGTTTTAACTTATGTTCTATCATCAATAGTATGTACATAAATATCATCAAAGAGAACTCTCCTTACGTAAAGGTATATGAACTGTCGGTAATAGCACAGATAGGTATCATAATACTATATTAGGTACTATATTACATATAAGGAAGGAAAAAAAACAACCAGCAACGTTATTCTTAGAATATCAAATGAAATATTTAGACTTTTAAACATAGGAGAAAGAGAAAACAGGCTACATTTTCAATAAGTATTATAGTCGACAAAACAATTCGAAATATTTTTCCTATAACAATCTTTGAAATAAAGAAATATGATATTCAGTAAACATTTATATTTAACATTTGAATTAGATGCCATGCCATTTCCCGTTACCTAAAAGTGTAATACTATGTTAAATATTAACCTGTAAAGGATCGTTGATTACATATATTAAATAAACATTCATACTTAGTTCGAGTTATCTATTAACGTCTACTTATCACCCCTCGAAGCACAAAAAGGTCAAGGTAATGTTTTACTATGCTCGCCCTGAATAACAGACCGCACTGACCCTTGTACCATCGAACTTGTCATCGTGTAAGTAACTGGCAAATCACCCATTATAATTTACGAGATCGAGGTTCGTTACCTAGGCGATAAATACAAGATTTTCGTGCATAAATAGTAAGACCCCTGAGGATACTGAAGTACCAAAGGCAACATATAAGTCGGTTTATTTATATAGAAGATTACGTTAAACTAGATTTCAATCACAGTAGAGAATTCACAGTAAGGATACAAAGGAACGATTATATGAAATGAATTTATTATGTACAGAGAAGCTGATAAGCTTAAAGTTTACACACACTGCAAAACTGCTTACTGAGGCAAGCCTCGCGAGGTTGTGTATCTAACAGTGTTATCTAACGATCCGCAAAAAAAAAGATATAAATAAGACAAGAAAAGCGTCATTTAGGCATCGTGCAATAAATAATAAGTAACGTTAGTACGACCTCTCTGACAATGAAGAAATGTTTTTGACAATATGACACCACATTGTGACGAGTATTACACGTCACGAGAAAAATATATAAAAAAACTTTATAATTTATTTTCATTGAATAAAGATACCATGTGAATTCATTAATCAAAATCAGCATACAATTTGTTTCAAAACAAGCTTTTTTGTCAAATTTTATAATTTATTGACTGATATCAAAAATTCCTTACTTAATACATTAGTGAACATAATAGTGGAAAATACGTACAGATAACATAATATATATCAGTGACATAATCTGATTTATGACATAAAATTTATCACACTAATGGGTCTTGCGATTAGCAAAACCTTTACCAAAGCAATCTATTTATCAATAAGTTTGTTTACTATATCTATATGTTAACTGTAAATCAGTCCGAAAACGATTATAAGGGATCGAGTGCAGATAACAGGAACGGGTACCAACATCGGCACTCGTACTATTGTTGACATACAATAGTCATCTATACTTATAATAAATCTGTAGAGAGGTCAATTCTGTACATGAAATGTATTTCTAAAATTACTATCAGGGGGTGATTAGGGATCGATACTGATGCCAAAAATGCAATAAGTAAAATTTTCGTCTGTCTGTCTGTATAACCGTTATAGAAACAAAAACTACTCGACGGATTTTAACGAAACTTGGTACAATTATTTTTCATACTCCTGAGCTGGTTATAGTATACTTTTCATCACGCTAAAATCAATAGGAGCAGAGCAGTGAAGGAAAATGTTGGGAAAACGGGAGACGAGCGGTTGGCGCACCCAACGAGGCTGCAACTCTCTAGCCAAAAGAGCCGTTAAGACTGGTACATTCGTACACTACGGTTTATCTATACTAATATCATAAGCTGAAGAGTTTGTTTCTTTGTTTGTTTGAACGCGCTAATCTCAGGAACTACTGGTTCGAATTGTAAAATTCTTTTTGTGTTGAATAGACCATTTATCGAGGAATCACGCTGCAACTATTAGGAGCGAAGAAATAATGGAAAAACCGGACGAAGTCGCTGGCGGCCACTAGTACTATTATAAAGTATATGTACGGTCGTACAAATTGTATGTCACTAATTTACGCCAAAATTGATTGATATTTCTTGCATTGATAAATTTAATATTTGCTAGTTGATGTTCTTTAATAAACTCTAAGTAAAATAAACATTCAAATCTTTTGTATTTTTTTAAAGTCGTTGTAAATTACATTTAAAACAATAGTATTTAAGACAGCAATTTACCTTATCAACACCTTCAAAAACCGGTTCCTTTAATATAAATAATGAGAAAAATTTAACAATATAATTTGAAATGTGATTACAATCACCGTTTAACAAAAAATAAACATAAAACATAATAAGATTAGCCTAAAAAAGGAACGTTGTGTTTAGAGATAACAATTATAGAAAAATAAAATATATCTTACTTTTCTGCGAAAATATACAAAAATTGTACTAGATTATACATATAATACTTAACTAACTGTTTCCCGCGGCTATGACTACAATGGGAAATAAATAAGAGTTTATTTCCCTTGTAACATAGATAACCGCCTTCATTTCTGTGTATAAACATAACACAGTGCAAGAATAATTAAGCAACAGTTAGACAGTAGAAATATAAAAGGTAAACGAATAAAAAGTGTCGACGACGCCTAAAAATTCTTTGAATTAAAACTTAAGAACCATCGCACAATTTGTGTATGTCATATCGTCAGAATTCTAATGTCACCAGTCATTCATTTGCATGGCGTAAAGAATATTCATTTTGTCCACCTCCTTCGACCCTGTTAGATATGCAAATGAGAGAAACTATTGAAAAGTTATCGATACTCATTAATAACAAAATTGAGGCCCAATTCATTTGCACAAACTCGTATATATATCACTGAGTAGGTAGTTGGAGTGTTTCTGTATTCTGTTAACATCGCTACTGATAAAAGATAATTCTCCTAAATTGCAAGGGGACATAAAATTCCACACATACGACGGGGTTTATCTTAGTTACACAGGACATTTTCCAACCTCGCTCCGTTACATTAGTCCTTAAACTCAAAAACTGCCGGGTTAAATGAGTTGTCATTCATATGAATATTTTACGTGAATAACATTCATTAAAATATTATATTTTCGTGATTGTTGCTGAAGAATAATGTTACAGACAGGTTAGGAGTTACCATTTAGATTTTTTTCAAATGCAGGGCTGACAAAGCCGCCGTAACCTGTGGCCGTAAAACATTCGTTTAGTATATATCCCCCGTACGGGGCGCTAGTTTATCTTTATTTAAAAATGTTGATAGTTAACCGATTGACTTCGTACAGGCATAGTGTCAAACGTGTTCAGCTACTCAGCCGATTCAGTATTAAAGGACGCTGTTCAATTAAAAAACTAGCCGTCCCATTAAATGGCTGCTTTAAATAGTTTGCTACAACATGTTCCTAGATAATTAATGCGCGACTTCTGTCTCAAATGAATACTGATGCTATCTCTGTCATTATCCTTGCAAACAAACAATATTTATGGTTAACAGTGATAAGAGCACTCGTAAAGCCAGAACGGCCTTAAAAGTTATGTTGCCACGTAGGTGCCAACAAAATGTTCGTCTTAATTCATCAAACTTATGCAAAGCAAATAAAACTGTTTACTCAGAAGGGGTTTCGTTCTTTCTTTTTATGATCCATTGAACGACTTTCCTTAGTAATAAAGTCCAAATCTTCGACATTCATTCTTTAAGACCGACTATAAAATAGACCCGTGAAGTAGCTGTAATAGCCGGATTTTATAGGTTAATATACGTTTTCGAGGAGCTAGGCTTAACGGCACGCCGTAGCGTCTTGGAGACCATCGGCGACTATATAAGCTAAGCAACTTTCGCAAAGATCGATCATGGGATGAGTGAAATACTATATTTTCCAAAGAAAAATCAATTCAGAAAAATCAGTTTTATTTCTTCCAACAGAGTCAAATAATTTTATCTCTTTATTTTAAAAAATATCATAAGAACGTTAGGATTAAAAAAATAAAAGGAATTTTTAATATATCCTTCAAAACTAAAATAAATCGTTTTGAAATACTTTGTTATATGATCAACAAGCTATTTTATTTTAATAAAGTAGTATTACAAAAAAATTGCGGATTTAATTATCTTTAAACAACAAGATGTTGGTAGCCACGTTCCATGAGTAATCTGACATATTCTGGCAGAATCATTTTCAAGTTATATTGAAAGGTTAA
This sequence comes from Diatraea saccharalis, assembly GCA_918026875.4. NCBI lineage: Eukaryota > Metazoa > Arthropoda > Insecta > Lepidoptera > Crambidae > Diatraea > Diatraea saccharalis. The sequence continues at coordinate 18,844,026 of OU893333.1, read as the reverse complement.
GGTCATAAAAGGTTACGTCTCTAGAAACGACAGACAAAACGTTATTTTAATTACTTTTGACAAAAAACGAATACTTATTATTATTTTCCATGTCCATCGGCTAACCTTTGTATAAACATATCAACCCATGACCTTCATAATCTATTTATATTAACACCGTTGGTATGTTTGTTTCATCTTCACACGTCAATATTTTGATTAGTTTTGTTGATTACATACAGATATACAGTAGCCGGAATTAATATTTAGAGCACCCATTGTCGCATAAAAAATTATCTCTATCTAAAGCAAATAAAACTTCATAGTTTTTTCGTAACTTCATTATTATAGATTAAATATCATCTTAGAATATATCTCCATTTCCTTTACCATCATAAACAACTGCTCGACATTTGTAATTCCAATCCACTCTCTGATATTTTTCGTCCTCAATGTCTTACGTCTACAGAATAATATATAATAATACCTTTATTTCCAATAACAGTACAATATTCATTATGCTCTGCCGTCCTAATTGCTGTTACAATTCAATATTGTAGAAGTGATGTTCTAAAACACTAAATCCAGAAAGCGAATAATAAACATAAGTTATATTGTTTTTTATATTTTCACGCGCACTATTCATAATTAAAACAAATTTAAACTTTTATTATTTATTTAATTTTATTGATGTTTCGGACCCTATACAGGTTCCGTGTTCACATAAGACTAAGAAAAATGAACACGAAACCTGTAAAGAGTCCGAAACGTCAATAAAACTAAATAAAAACGCAATTAAGCAGGTGTAAGACTTATACCAAACTCTTTTACTATCAAAAAAAAAAAGAAATATACACATACTCTATTAGAGTAAAAATACAATTATTTTATTGTTTAAATCAAATTTATATATGTAGTATAATACTAGGCAATATTTTTTCACACATACGATAATCAAACGCATTTAAACACTCTTCAAACATTCTTTTATTTTATAGTTGGACGTTGTGACTATATTTGGAAAATTATTAATTATTGCTATATAAAAACGTGGTGCAACAATATTATAGTTTCTTTTAGCAAATGAATTTTTAGCTGTAAATTTTTGTTTGTTTGTTCGTCAGGTAGATTGTATAAAAATATTAAACATGTATTTTTTATGTTTTTAGTTATCATTAAATTACAGCGATACACTGAGTTTAGGATCGATCACATTGGAAATCTTTGGGGGAGGCCTATGCTCTACAGTAGGCATCGTGTTAATGATGAAACGAATATAACTCTATTAATGTCCCTACTACTTTTCCTGTGGATAGAATCGAATAGGGAAAATAGGACATGAACTACCACGCCAACCCAGTTCGTATTTACAGCTGCTAACGACTAAAAATGCAGTCGGTAAAACTACTTAACGTGCTTTCTGGTTTTTACTATACTGAATAAATACAATGAATTTGAAGTCAGTAAAGAGAGCATTGCAGGCAAGAACTAGTTTCGCACTTTATCCGTTTATAAGTTTACTGGACAATATTTTCCCCTTTTCAATATTATTTGTAATTTGTTTCTGAGTAAACTGTCGAATTGTCTGCTATGATAAATGTTTGTCGAGTTTTATTTTGTGTTGTTAACGTAGAATTACATCGAAATAAATATAAAAATAAATATTCTTTTACAACATAGCAAATAAAATGTAATGTAAAATAAAATTACGTTTTTATTTTGCATAAATCACTTCATCTGTTATTAGTATTAAAATCGGAAACTAATGCGGTAACAATTAATTTAAAGATAAAAATAATTTACAAGATACCGACAAAATTGCAATATACTAACAATAGTTTAAAATATTTTGATAAACTCAATAAGATTTAACGGCGGCTATAAACTAAGAAATAGATTTGTTTTCCCCGACAAAAAATTACCATAAAATTTAAATATTACGACCACGTTCCCGATATTTCAAATAATCCTCCGATTGATCTTCCAATCGCCATGCCTTTGAAACTAACAATGAAATTCGTCAATACCTTTATATGAGTATTCTGGAGAACGGAATACCTGCTGCTTCTAAAAATATCAAGCAAAGCCAACGTACTGACTGTCTCATTAATGCGCCAAGATTCTTCAAAGCAACTGACGCGGAAGGAAAACCTTCAATTAGACATATCTTTATGATGTCATATAGTAATGCCCAATTAGACGCTGTCTTTGGGCGTAAACTCGACTTTGCAAGGTTCTATATTAATCGGCTTATAGAATTCATCTAATAGTAGTAAAAAATTTACTTGTAAAAATATCTAATCATTTCTTTTTTTAACCTATCAATAACTTTTTGACTATAGATGAGGCGTTCCTCAAAGATATGAGCTATTCAAATAATATCCTAATTGGTTAAAAAAAAAACCAATAATTCATTGTTTAATTTTTTTATCGCTACCTCTTTGAATGAAGATAACTATGACTTTGGCTCTGTTTTTTTGGAAATGTTTTTTAAAGATACTCTGACAGATTACTATCAACACTCTTCTAAATGAGCCGACTTAATGCTAGCAATTCTGTTAAAAATTAAACACAAGTTTTAATTCTGGAAAACAGCGTTTTCAATTCGGATGTATACACTTTATTGTACACTACTTGCTTGTCATAACCATAGTTATATATTGAATTTGACTAATTTTAACATAACACAACAGAGCTTTATTATATTGTTTGGCTAAATGTGACTATGGAATATCGTGAAACCAAATAAATTTTTATAATATTAAGTTTAGTTCACAGACAACAGAATTGGCACCATTATATGAGTAAAATTTATTTATACTTTTATTTATCGAAACCAAACTTCTACTTTACAGTTCGTACGTTATTACGATTATAACGATTAGTTAAGTCAATTATAGATTTTTTATTATAACTATTTATTTTAATTAATTTAACTATAATCCTATATTGTTTATATTATATTTAAGTATATTATATTACTACTAATCTAATCAGATTAGAGATTCAGATTTTCATGAAAAACATCAAGAACGATACATCTATCCGATCACATGATAATGACAAATTTACATACAAAAATATTAGCAATCACATAACTCAGATCATAAATTAAGCGATTTTCAAAAGATTAGACTGCCATCTATACCGTATACCCGACATGACTACATTAATACCGAACGTTGACATTCAAATATAATTCTATAATTATGTATGACCAAAAGAAATAATTACAAGATATCATTTTTTTTCAAACGATACCGCAATAGAAAACATGCATTAACGTAATGTTTTCGGGTGCGATTAAAGTTTAACTTCAGTTAAAACGTCGACATTGCCTCTGTTAGGGTATGGTCTCATAAACATTACGTTAAAATCCAAATATCACCATTAGAAAATGACAAGCACAAATATACTGAGTTTATAAAACGTGCTGTTGCACTATGAAACAAACCCATTGTTTTATTTATGAACATAATGTTTACAAACAATAAACAATATTTGCCTTTCCTATCTACTGTAAAAACAGTAGCTGTTTACATTATAAGCCTCATGAACGGCCGTAGAATTATAAACAAATGAAGTTTGTAATCAAAGGTTAAATAAGTAAAGTTTATGAAATCATACTATAACTATCTACGTAATGAATGGTTTTCACAATTCCTGCGTTTTTTATGAGTATAAAATTAATTAGTAAGTAAATACATACTTATCGATATTTAAACTATCCGTGATTGTGGAAAAACAGTGTTTTTAATTGAATAAAAGCAAATGAATCTAGCTCATGCGGCTCACTAAAAAGAGTACTCGATGTTTCAATATTCTTTTGAGTTATTGCAATCAGTCGAAGAATAAATATATAATAAGAATTTCTTATATTTTCACGTAAATGGATGTAGCGCGTTTATATTTGATTTAATGAAATTTCAGATCATTTACAGGTTTCCTTTTCACTTAAGATTTAAGTAAAACTAAAATGATAAAAAAATAATATCAGACAACATTAGTACATTACTTACATTGCTCGCAGGAAGGGAGACAGATAATTCTACAGGAAAGAAATGACCCATTCATATTCCTGCGCGAAAGTCACGGAACACATTTCCTGTTTATATGTACCTGCAATATTATGTCGCTGAATTATATATTGTTCACATTCATGACACTTGTCTTGTAAAATAACACAATTTTTACGAAGTATAACTCAATATAGACAATAAAGTTCAATAAAAAAAACGGGCTTAAGGAAACGAAAGTATATTTTTTTTTATAACCAGGCAGTCGTCAAAATAATACCAGTTTCAAAGCGAAGAAACTGCTTTATATACTCATATGTATGTTCAATGTAATCAACAACGACGACAGAGCTATCTTCCCTCCGCATTCCCTATAAATTGATGCGAATCTTCTTAGTCTGTGGCTTTAATAAAGAATAAATAAATAATCTGCCTTCAAAACTAAACAATGACGAGGATACTAACAAAAATAATAGATAGGATAATAGCAAAAATAAGTAAAGATAGTAGTACTAACTGATTATAAGAACGGTACCTTTCCGCCAGCGGCTTCTCCTGCATGGTCCCGAGAGAAATGTTTATTTGGATATCGATTCAAAATCATAACACGGATATAATTATGGCAAATTGAATAGTAAACCATGGTTACTATGGTAACGTTAATTTCCTGTACAAACTTCCACTCCCACTTTCATCCCTTTATTTGCTGTTTTTCGGGATAAATTATAACCTATGTTTACCAAATGTTATATAGCTCTTTATGTAGGTGAAAAAATTTTAAAAATCAGTCCAGTAGTTTCGGTACCTATTCGTTGCAAACAATCAATCATCTTTCCTCTTTATAATATTAGTATTGATAAATCTCTATTCAGAGAGTTTACCAAACATTATGTTTTGTTAACAGGATGTTAAATTAACAAGAGTATCTTTGGCATTGTCTCTGATATGTTTAACCAAAAATTTGACAAACGTAAAATAATATCTCGTTCATTTTCTTACCCCCTCAGAAGTAGCTCTTGACATCAGAAGCGAGATGAACGCCACTTCGTTCTGTTTTACATAGCTTTTTCAAAGTTGATAGGTCAGCAGCTTATACAAGAGGAAATATATAATATTTATAACACGATTTGTGTATTCATTTAGAAAAAAAACTCTATACAATTTGAAAGTTACTAGCCCTCCACCAGCGTCTTCAGCCGCGTGGTCTAGTTTACATACTTCTAGATCTAACAATGATAAAATTCCATATAAACTTCACTCCCTATTTCAACCTTTTAGGGATTGAATATTTATAAATCCTTTCTTAGTACTCACTTACATCATAAAAGGAACCCCTGTACCAAATTTCAATTATCTAAGTAGTTTTGGCTGTGCGTTGATAAATAAATCAGTCAGTTTTGCCTTTTATACTATATATATATTGTTTCATTCTATCCTGCTAATATTAAAGTTTTTGAAGATAGAAGTATGTGTGTGTGTTATTCTTTTACGCGATAACTATTCAATGGATTGTAATGAATTTTGGTATACGGATGACTCTAGACCAGAATGAACATACCATAGCATCAATTCTGTTAATTTTTTGTTGTAGTTGAAACGCTATCGAGTTTCCATAATTACGCTAACGTTAGCAGAATTAGGCTCACTGGGTTACTTTTTATTCCACTAAATGGTCTCCAGGGACCACGCGGGTGAAGCCGCTGACGAGAATGTTGTTCAAATATACAGATATTTCCTCATATAACAGAGATACTGCTTTTACCTGCCGCCATTATTCATATACTTTGCTAAGCTCTTGACCGAGTAAATAGGACTAAAGCCAAATATTACGGAACACCAAACTAACAAACCATCAAATATTATCAAATCATTTGTTTTAAATCACGAAATTTTAAATATGCAAACAAAGCATCTTTAATATTCGAGCCACATGGTCGTATGGCAAGAGATCTTGATTTCAAAACCGCGTTCGAATTTTTCTGTGAGTAAATATACCATGTTAGCAACGAACCGTCCGAATCTCAGGTGCTGCTAATAGTTTAAAAGGCACAATAGACTTTTCTGGCTAGTCATGCGAAATAAATTTCTGTTATCAAATCGACTGACTATTTAATGTGTTGTGAGTATGAGTATACTTAGTCTCTATTATTTTCCAAACAGACTTATAAGAATTTCGTGCGGTTTTAATAAGAAATTTAGATTTTTACTAAGCTGTAGCAGTACTTAAGGCACTCAAACGTTTTTTGCGATGTCTTTGTTGTACTGAGAACCGATTTTAATTAACCTTTTTTATTCATTGTGATTAGCAAGTTTTAGCTTTTTGTATACATCATTTCCGATGTAGATATAACTCATTAGTCGTTCAAAATGACATGTAAATTTTAAAGTAAAGTAAAAAAGTGTTTCTTTTGGTAATATTTAGGAGATTCCGGATGATTATTATTTAAGGCCACATTTTTTCAGAGTAATCTTTATTTTTCTATGCTGCTATTTGCATTAAATTAAAAATAAATAAACAAACCCAAATAATAATAGTATACTTAGCAACTAAAATGGAAGTCGGTTCATCAATACGAGAAATTTCAGTTAATATTAACAACTTACAAAATTAAAGTACTGCGATTCGAGGTGCCCGAAACCTAACAATGGACATCTAGAGAAGTTTCTCGTATTAATAACTTTTCTCATTTCTTTTAGATAAAATTTCTATTCAGAGTCTTTTAGGTTTTTATTGGAATCTGTTTTATAATATGGACGCTTGTCATTTTTATTGATTCCATGTAGGGAACATGTCAACGTAAAAGTGTGATCATCATCAGTCTATTAGTCATAGTTTTATAAATTATTATAGCAGCATGACACTGCTATGCAACATTATCATCAAACCTTATAAGCCCCTACTTCAGGGGCTCAGTCCTACCTTATGAATGGTTGAGGAGGATGAGCCATGGCCCTCCACGCTGGCCTAATGCAGATTGAAGGGTATCAACGAATGCAATGCAACCGGGACCAACTACTTCAATGCAGCTGGGACTAACGACTTTACGTGCCTTCCGAAGGACGAAGAAGCTCGAGATAATAATTTTTTGGTCACTCAGCGTGACCGACCCTTGCGAATGTTGCTTAACAACAACGCTTGTGGGCCGAGGCTTTTATCCATCGAGCCACCAAGATACTGCTAAGGATAGCCCAAATACATCTCCACACCACATCCAACGACTTTCCGCAACCTTTAAGTATATTACCATCGGCCCATCGGACTACACACTGAGCGTCGACCGGTGTGCGGTTGCCTTTCCAGAAACTTTCGCTTCGAATGCCATCGGTTTTACATATGAGTCCCGCCCACTGCCACTTCAGCTGAGCAAAAAGAAATAAAGGAACATTTAAATTTCCTCCTAATTGATTGTTTTGCAATAACACTTATTTAATTCCAATAGTGTATGCTTTTAAATATATTTTTATACACTCACGTCTTCATTTAGTTTCAACTTATATAAGAAGCCAAGATACTTATATAAATAAAACCTTCTCGCGTACTACAATAAGTACACGGTTATTTGGTAAGCTCTCTTGGTGAAGTGTCTGAAGACTAAAATTCTAAGTTAGATGTGAAAACTATTGTCTGAGTATTCTGCGCTACGTGATGAATACGCTACGTGCTGTAGATTTGGATTAAGCTTTATGTGTTAAAAGAAAAAGTATTATCATCTAATGCTTAACGACATTAATAATACCAACAAACAAAAAAATATATTGATCACTAGCTGTTTCTCGCGACTTCGACTACGTAAAATATACCCTATGTTTCCCGCGTATAGTTTAACTTCCCATACGTGAAAGAATTTTTAAAATCGGTCCATTAGTTACGGAGCCAATTTAATGAAAACAAACAATGAAATCTTTCCTATTTATAATATTAATATAAACACCTATAGAATTTTTTCTGCGGCCTACCTTTAGGTAAAGGAAACTGTAGTAAATGAACTTCAACTAATAAGAATAGTTTCTACTGCAGTACATGTTTTATTTCAAATCTTTTTTTAATTTTTTGATGAAATTTGTCGATTAGCTAAATAGGTTTCTAACAAAAACATCTATATTATAGCTTTAACATTATAAAAAGGAATTATTTTTCAGTATAGCATTGTGAATGCATAATTGATTAAATATGATAGTTAGAACAAATTTTCTTTTTTATCGAAAGTTTAATTTGTATAAGTATATTTCTGAAATATTAAAGATCAATATATAGAGGTGGAAGATAGCTGGATAGAATATGAATGAATGAATGTATTGTCAAAAAATTATCATTTTTTTTAAATTATCAAAACTGCTGTTTGTACCTTATAAAGACATAGTTTAATAAACATGTGTTTTGTGCCTATGCAAAATAATGTCAATTATATTGCCAAATTATAAGATTTTTAATTATTGTTAAATGCTCTGCTATGGATTTTAGAAAACTTACTGTGCGACCACTTTTAAGCTAGTTTGTTTCGATTATGATCTGTTTAATTGTGTTAATTCAATGTAAATTGTATCACTGTTTGTTTACCCCTGAAAAAAAAATTGTTAAAATATTTCTTTCGGCTATTTGGGTGGATTGCCTGAACATTGAGATTAAAAAAAAATATTATCTCGTGCTACTCCGTGTTTTGGAAGGCACGTTAAGCCGTTGGTCCCGGCTGCATTTGCAGTCGTAAATACCCTCCAATCCGCATTGGGCCAGCGTGGAGGGTCATGGCACATCCTCCTTAACCATCCATAAGGAAGGCCTGAGCCCCTGCAGTGGGGACGTAAAAGGGCTAGTTATGATGATACAACATACAACAGCAGCTATAAATATACGAGGTATTAGGTACCCTGCCACGCAAAGGATTGTAATATTTTTTCTTACTAAGTGTAGTGTAGTCCTAAACTCAAGTGATTAGGACGTAGGAATGTAAAATTTACGACGCCCCATTGTTTATTAGTAAGTCTAAAATATATCACACAAGTACTTTATATTCAACATTTCGTTAAAGTTATTTAAATCAATACAGTTTAAATCAATAAAGCTTGTTAGTTAAGATGTGGTTAAGATTATAAAAAAAAGTGGTAAGTTAATCTCGAAATCAGCGATGGAGATTCTACAAAAAAAACTGTATAGCTAATAAAATAAATCGTAAGCGTTTGTTGCATATTTTTTTATTAATTTTTTCATCATTCGATGAATGTGACCGAGTAGTTCGCACGCCGATTTCAAGGTGTCGCCATCTTTGAGGTCTCGGTTTCGAATTCTGGTGTTGGTCAATATAGAAAATGAACATTTCTATGTTTCTCTGGTTCGGGTGTAGTGGCACCTTTGTTATTTCAAATACTCCATACTACTTTTTTTTATTATATCTTAGCATTTAAACAGTATATTTAATAATTGCAGCAAATTACTTTCAACGATGAACTAACATGCAAAACAAATAAAGTAGTATAATAGCAGAATTTTTTGAAATTTTCAGGCAGAGACAATTTTCTGGAACACTTTTTCATTTGATAGAAACTATGAAACATCGAAAAACAAAACTTTTTAAGTTGCAGTTGTGTTAAAAGTGTAATTTTATAAAAAAAAAAACTAGTTATCAATTTGGTGATCAACTAGTCCCAACTTGAACTAAAACAATTTAAATGGCAGTAAATATAGAAAACTATGATAGATTATTATTAAACAGAGTTACATTTTAAAATTCCCAAAGAATTTATGAAAAATGTCTGTTTTATTCAGCTCTTCCCGAAGAAAAAGGAGGTTAAGAAATGATATTGCTCATACCCTGGAAAACAGCCAACATATCTTATCAACTACGATAGAGCTTATACTACTCCCAAAGGTAATATTTATAAAGTTAACACAGAATAAGGGCATAATAAAATAGAACTTTTTAAATATAATTATCATGATTTATCATGTTTTATAATTTCAATTTTGAACCCTACGAAAAATTCCTGACCGCGCCTATAACACTGTAAGTAATTTATAATCGAATTCGCTGTCAATCAAAAAATATTATTCATCATCTCCATGGAACCGGATGTCCTACGGTTGAAGGACTTTTATATTATCGGTACAGTCTTATACGAAAATGTAATATTAATTTTATCGTGTCGTATGGTCGATTTTATTCTTTTAATATTAAAAATGGAATATAGAATAATAAAAAAAAAAAAAACAAATAACAAAAAACATAGCTTCTACAAAAGACCCAGATATTTTATTACAAATTTTATAGATAGGTATCATAAGATTCTACTTCAGAGCCATGATTGAAATATGTTTGTATAACGGATTCAGAATCACACAGATAAAGGTAGAGTAGCAATGTCAGGCCTTCAGCTATCCTCAGTTAGAAATAGAGTGAATATCGCTATATCGCTCTACAATATCTATACCTCGCACGTGCGTATTTAGTACTGATAGAAAACAGCACAATGATACGATGGTTCATTTACGATAAACCAGAAATGAACCATCCTATGGTTCATACTGTGCAATTGTGCATGCACCAGTAGAAAGAGATAGCTCTCTGCGGGCTGCCATCTTCTTTCTTTTTCTAATATTTCCGTTTACATGCTATAAATATATATACCTTCCCTGTATAATACCTCTACGCACCGAAATGATATCATCCTTGACTCACATATGGACATTCAACCTTCCACACTCGACGGATTATTTTTTCGTGTACTAACGTATTCTCTCTTGAGATGCTCGACGGATCAACCGTCACATTTGAAACGACCCTTAAAAACTGTCTGATGCTGAATAAACTGATCTTAAATATCAGATTGTATGAAACGGGTATTAGCGTGAAAAACCTAACTATCAATCTATCGCGTTAATACCCGTTTCACACAATCTAATATAATGCATCAATCTTGAATGCTCCTCATCTTTGATTCTCTTAAAAAGCCATTGTGTTAGTACATTATTATCTATATAATTTCCTAATAGCTATATAGGGTTTAGTGAACAAACAAATTTATTTTCCTACGCTTTTAAACATGAATTTTTTAACAAATCAACCGTTAAATGTCAAGGTTGATATGAATAATTTGTGATTCAATAACGATGGTTATGTTATTTGTAAGTAGACATACAAAAAACTGAAAAATATTTATACAAAATAAACAACAAAAAACGAATATAACGAGCGACAACATGTATTTATATAATTTAATTGCGATAAAACTGATCAAATTACACATAGTATTCTCTAATATTACACGTGTCGATGATTAAGGTGAGGATACAAACTGGTATTTTTTATCTAGAGGCATGTAGGTAAAGTGTGAGCAGGTGTCCTCATAGGTCAGAAAAGTAAGTTTTCTATTTAGATCTTCAAGTGTAACGCATATGACTTTACTTGTCGATTAAGATGGTCGGTTAACAGCTGTGATGAATCAAAGTCCATTTCCTCGAAACATACAATGGCTTAAACGGGGCATAATCTTAAATTGTCATCAACCCTAGCTGGTGATTATTTAAATAATTGAAAAACTTCATCGCTAACCTCTCTTCTCAGTACCTCTTCGGACACATTTTATTGAAAGCATACAATGCCCAGATGTCCTTAACAATTTACCAATCGCTTATTTCTTTAACTTCGTTGTTAAATTTTGGACACGCCTTTGAGTTACTAGGATTTTGTTCCAAAAAAAAACTTTATTTTTATCCAATCCGACTAAAAGTAAAATCAGTACCTGGTATTAGCTAAGAGGAAGCATTATTAATATATTACCTAGCACACCTGGATGTATTTAATCTATACATAGAAACAAAATAAAATCGCTTCCCGCTGTCAGTACGCTGAGATATTTAAACTAAATATCGGATTACGGTTACAGTTTTCATCTTTAAAGCTAGATTTTTAATAATCACAACATGTAATCTTTTAGTGTCATGGTTACTTTGTTTTAGACAAATGGTCACTAAAGGTACAGATTTACATTACACTAAAAAAATCATCGTCACGTCTCAAAAAGTCAAATAATGACATGACAACTTTTCACCAATCCTAATATGATATTTTACGGTTCCTCTGCGGGTATACAGACGTGACCGTTTTAGTTGATGTCACCCTCGCTAGTTTTGATGAATCGGAGAGTTTTTGTTTCAACGAGCCTTGTTTACTGCGGGCCTAGTTTTGGGTTACCGTTCATCGTGAATTCGCAAAAAGTTTTATAGTGGCATTGAAATGGAAAGGAAAAACATAATTTTTAAAGTACCCAATACACCTCAACTTGCGTTAATGCAATTGCAAACGTACCCACCAAATGTTTGCAAGTAATTAATTTAGTATTTGTCTCTATCATTGGCAAACAAAATGAGGAGCACAAGAGTAGACAACGTTTATGGATTTGCTCAATTACTAATATTCCGTAAACAAACCAGTTTTTAGTGTATCGATATCTCTATAGAGTGATAGACAAACAGATTTCTAAAATTAGTATCTTTTTTTTAAATCTCAAACCGACTTTATAACCGCAAAGAGGGTATGAAACTTCTTTTGAATCAAGGGCCTCCTTCTTTGGTCATGAGTTTAACACCCGATTTCAAATGAGGCGTATTAAAACTTTAAGCGTCTTTTTATTTTTTTGTTTATATACTCATATTTAAGCGAATAAACAATTTCTTGCATTTTGAGTAAATAGGTTCGCTATCAAGTTTCTTAATTAAGTTAATAAAAGTAAGGGAGAACTGTGATGTAAAATGACTTGGCTACGAAATAATTCTTCTAATTGATATTAATTTAGAATAAATAAATTGCAAATTAAGAAGAACATCGATTACGCTACATGAAGGTAAATAAAAATAACATCACCTCCTCCTTTGGGAATCGAGTAAAAAGTAAATAAAATCCCCACTGTCCCTTTTATAAAGTAGCTGAGTCGAACAAAACAAACTGCTCCCGCTTTGGTAAACAATCGTTCGGAGACCTTCTGCAATCAGAACAAAATGGCGTCCCACGATAAGCATGATGAATTTTCCCGAGGAATTAATGAATATCGCTCGGTGGAACGGTAAATTGCTATTTTCGACTGCTCAATCTTAAAAGGGACGACGTTTAATTTTTAAATATACAGTCGCCTTAATTAACTATACTTGTTGCACAGTTCGAAAATATAATAAAACATTTATGAATTAACCAAATTTATATTTGCTGGGCCATTATCTGACTGATTCTTGGTTAGGGTTCAAATTTGGGCCATGGCTCATTCTCTCTATTCGATTCGATAGAATTCCATCCATATGTAAGGCTTGGACTCCAGCATTTAGGACTCAAATAGGCTGGTGCTGTTGATGCACTAAATCGTCCTTACGAAGATGCTTGATTTATTTCGATACATTTAAAAAACAATTATAATAAACAGTTTGTGTTACCTTTTTCCACATTGATCCGACCGGGAATTGGATTCACATAAACCGGGGTGTCGCTAGCTCCACCAAGTCAATCTTATAAAAGCAGTGGATTTGAAACTCAGTATTATTTATTCAGTTGAAGTTGTTGACAATTTATTCATAAATCGAAGCGTACTTCGTGTAGAGAAAAAACGGAAAAACACAAAAAGATACCGATTTAGACTTTAATCGTCTAATCGATTATTTGGTTGTGAGTAAAGAAGCCGAGGTAATGCTTCATTTACTGCTGATTCGTGCGCAAGTTGCAACCACAGATTTACAAACCACTTATATACTCTTGGCAGCATAATCGCCGGAATATTTAAAAAATCTACCGTCAAGCAAAACTTGCTTTAATTAAACTATTTACCATCTTATGCAAATTGACAATGACAGAAGAGACATTTTTTAATTGTGACATGATATCATAATTTGATTGGATAATAATGGCTTGAAACTGGTGCATACTACGTTTTATATTAAAATAGATTATGTCTAATAATTCACAATTTAATTAAAAATTATGCATCGGTAAACTAATAAGGAGCCTGTTAAACAAAATTACACAATCAAAAAGGTTATTTATTTATACCATCGTGAACCGTGATTAGAACAAAATTAATATCCCGCGGCTCATTGCAAAAATTAACAATAGGAGATGCCAATTATATTACAAAGTTTACATTCAATTATGAAACTTTTGTTTGAACCTTAATTCCTAATTAACAACAAGCTCTGTCTCCGATGAGAAAATATGCTAATAATAACGAACAAGTAATTGAGTTCAAATTTGTGGTCGAAAGTAAATTGTTTGATGCTAATAATATGTTTGTTGAAATAATTGATCGATATATCGACATATATATTTTTATGAATTATGATTCTCCACATTTTAAACATATAAACAACGCAGGTTTGTTGGGTCACAATTTAAGATGCTAAATAGATTACCCTCAGAAGTAGTTTTTAGGATTTTCTACCCAAAGGGTTGTAAACGTAATATCAAAACAAAAACTACTAAAATCAAAAGCTGTTTTTTATACAGATGTGCATTAAAATATAAAATTTGTTAACTTAAATACTAACACCTATTTAAGTAATTAAATTTTATATTTACGCATTCGTAGCTGAATTGCCTATTGGATAATAAATATAACTTATATAATAATTTATAATCTAAATCTGAGGATGTTAATGTGATATTAATTTATAAACATAAATCCATTTCCAAACGTTTGTTTAAGAAATAAACGTTAATTCTAAAACGTAAATTTCATTTTCATTGCATTTCACGTACCTGTAACGTCAAATGTAATTGTTGTGTGGTAACACTAATATATAGTCTGTGATGATTGTTCGGTCTTTGTCGTGTGCATTTTGTGAATTATCATTAATGAATAAAACTATAAACAATTATTATGGAGCTTCTTTAATTTCAACACCAAACATGGTGACAGCGGTAAAACAAATGAAAACTGGATTGTGAATGGAAATTTGAAGACTACGTACCTAGTATTGTTTTATCGATCATACACAATGGCGACCAATGTTCTAGAACCATTTTCGGTGATAAACCCAGCAGAAACGGGTTTAAATGGAAACGTTTTAAAAATAGATATTTGAACTTTGTGACGGCGTATTATGAGGACGTGAAAGACCATAAAAAGATAGCAATGCTACTGCATGCAGGGGGAGAAGAACTAAATGCCATCTATACATCATTTAAATTGAATGCTGATGTCACATTGTGCGATGTACTGAAAAAGTTTGACCAACACTTTCTTCCGAAAGTAAATATTACGTGTGAGCGTTTTAAATTTTTAAACAGAAAACAGGCAGAGAATGAAACGTTTGAGCAATTTGTGGTAGCATTAAAAAATTTGGCTGAGACATGCGAATTAGGTGACTTGAGAGATGATTTGACAAAAGATATATTTGTAAGTGGAATTAGAAACCGCAGTCTGCAACAAAAGTTATTAATGCAAGAAAAGTTAACGTTAGAACAGGCCTTAAACATATGTAGAACATCGGCTTTGATTGGTGAGAAAGTGGAAGAGATGGGAGGCAAGGAAGAAGTGGTTATAAAGAAGGAAATTGACATTGATAGTATAAAGAAAAAGAAGTGTAAATACTGTGACTATTCACATATTTATGGAAAATGTCCGGCTTATGGAAAGTTTTGCAATAAATGTAAGAAAAGAAATCATTTTGCTAGTGTTTGCAAGCAAATTAATGCTATTATGAAGGATGGAAAATCAATGGAAGTAGAAGAATCAGGTAACAGTTTAATGTCTTTAAAACAAGAGTGGTATAGTGCAAGGATAAGTGTTAATGATCAATTTATAAATTTTAAGGTGGACACTGGGGCAGCTTGTAATGTAATATCACTGCAGGTATACGAGTCGTTAGGGCTTAAAAGGCATCAGTTGTTAAAAAACAATGCAATTGTCAGCTCATTCACAAATAATAGTGTAGAGATAGTCGGAAGGTGTTATTTGTCATGTAAGTATAAGGATAAAAATTATAACATAGAATTTTTTGTATCAAAATGTAATTTACAAAGCATATTAGGACTAAAGTCTGCAGAAGCATTGAACATAGTTAAATTTATTAATTTTATAAATAAAGAAAACTGCTTATACTATCAATATGTACCAGAACACTACTTTAAACTATTTGATGGTAGTATAGGACTCATCTCACAACCAGTGAAAATTCACATTGATAAAAGTGTTAAGCCAGTGATTGCCCGAGCCCGTAGGCTTCCTTATGCTATAAGAGATCAAGTTAAAAAAGAGCTAGATTTAATGGAGAGTAGAGGTATCATAAAAAGAATTACAGAACCTACTGACTGGGTCAGTCAGATGGTGGTAGTTATGAAAAAGAATAAGTCACTGAGAATATGTTTAGACCCTCGACCATTGAACAAAGCTATTAAGCGTGAACATTACCCGTTTCCTAAACTTGAAGAAATGTCAGTTAGATTTAAAAATGCAAAATATTTCTGTAAATTAGATGCTCAGTCAAGCTTTTGGATGCTACCTTTAGACGAACACAGTAGTAAGCTATGTACCTTTCAGACACTTTGGGGGTAGGTTCTCATTTCAAAGATTACCTTTTGGATTGAATTGTGCACCAGAAATATGTCACAGAATCATATCAGAGACCTTTGAAGGCATTAATAACGTTGTGAGTTATCAAGATGATATTTTACTGTGGGCTGATACACCAGGTGAGTTAAGGAACACGGTATTAAAAGTATTGGAAGCGGCCAGTAAAAGGGGTATACAATTTAATCCAAATAAGTGCATCTTTAATACAAGCAAAGTAGAATTCTTGGGTCACTTGTTTGATGGTAACAGTATGACAATAACACAAGAAAAAGTAAAAGCTATTAGAGAACTTAATAAACCAAATAATAGAAAAACACTGCAAAGAATATTAGGTATGTTTAACTATTTGTCACAATTTATCCCAAACTATAGTGAAATAACACTTCCTTTAAGAGAGTTGTTGAGAGATGATGTTGAATTCTTATGGAACATAGAGCATGATAAAGCATTTGAAACATTGAAATTAATTGTTACTAATAAACCTGTCCTTCAGTTGTATGATAGCACTAAGCCATTGACGCTAAGTGTAGATGCAAGTTCAACCGGCTTGGGGGCAGCATTGTTACAGGGAGGCAAACCGCTGGCATATGCTTCCAGAGCTCTAACAGAAGTGTAAACCAGGTACTCACAAATAGAGAAGGAGTTGTTAGCAGTCTGTTTCGGCCTTGAGAAATTTAAGCTATATACATTTGGCCAAAAGAATTTAACAATTGAAACTGATCATAAACCATTGCTAGGGTTGATTAATAAGCCATTGTTTAAAATACCAGTAAGGTTACAAAGAATGCTTCTGAGATTGCAACCATTCAGTTTTAGTCTTGTATACACACCGGGGAAATATATGTACGTAGCAGATAGCTTATCTCGAGACTTTAATGTCAAAAGCTGTGACTGGGAAAAACACGATTTTGATGATGATCTAGAGCTACAGGTGGCATTATTAGTTAAGCAGTTGCCTATTAATCAGAAAGATTTTGTTGAACATTATTTGTTGAACATTATGAAAATGATTCCATATTACAAATGGTGAAAAATTATGTAGAGAAAGGGTGGCCTAAGTATTATAAAGATGTTTGTGAAGAGGGTAAAGTGTATTTTCAGTTTAAAAATGAATTATTGTTGATAAATAGCTTGTTGTTCAAAGGTGACAGGTTGATAGTTCCAAGTAGCCTAAAAAATAAAATGTTAAAAGAACTTCACAGTGCCCATCCAGGGATTAACAAAATGATTACTAAAGCTGATTCTAGTGTTTTTTGGGTGGGAATTAATCAAGATATCAAAAAATATGTTCAATCTTGTTGTGTATGCCAAAAATATCAAAAGAATAATTCTAAAGCGCCTCTATTAAGTAAACCTCTTCCAAGGTTACCATGGACAGAAGTAGCTTGTGATGTTTTTGAATTGTATGGAAAATATTATATTGTATTAGTTGATGCTTTAAGTAACTTTATTGAAGTGTGTTCTTTGGTTAATCTCAGAAGTGAAACTATAATTAATAAAATCAAAAGCGTTTTCGCAAGACATGGCATCCCTCAAATATTATATACAGATGGGGCTTTGTACTTTACATCCGAATTGTTTAATAAATTTGTGAATGAGTGGCACTTTCAGCATATAAAATCTAGTCCACACTACCCCAGGTCCAATGGACTTGCTGAAAGTGCTGTCAAGACAGTTAAATTGACATTGAAAAAATCATTAGATGCTAAGGAAGATGTGTACTTAGCTTTGTTAAATTTAAGAAGTGCCTGTAGAGGTAATATTAGTTCTCCAGCATCAGTGTTGATGAGTAGAAACTTAAGAACAAATATTCCTTGTACTTTTGATTATCTTAAACCTAGAATTACATTTCATAATGATAGAAAAAAAATGATTAATTTGAGACATAAATCACAATTTTATTATAATCAAGGTTCAAGCAGGGTTTGTAAATTTAAAATTGGTGATAAGATAATGTTTAAAAAATTACCACACTTGACATGGGAGCCGGGTGTTATAACGCAAAGAGGAAATACACCTAGAACATTTGTAATTGTGGGTGGGACGGGGAGAGAGTATTTAAGGAATGAGTTTTATCTGTTGCACAGACATGATAGACATAACAATGATAGTCATGAACCTGTAAGAAGCTCTAATTTGTCAATTGATAACTCTTTATATGATTGTGAGACACAGTTACAGCATGATAGTCATCAAACCGATAGTGGACTCGAGGGACCAAATGTACAAAATGTTACAGACTCAATGGAGTCAAGTCAGACAGGGCATATCTTTACTAGATCAGGAAGGGAAATTAAATTACCAGCCAGGTATAGGTAAGCTTGTGAGCAAGTGTTTAGTAACCTAAAAGGGGAGGTGTTGTGTGGTAACACTAATATATAGTCTGTGATGATTGTTCGGTCTTTGTCGTGTGCATTTTGTGAATTATCATTAATTAATAAAACTATAAACAATTATTATGGAGCTTCTTTAATTTCAACACCAAACAGTAATAATAATGAAAGACATGAATGTCCCCTCGTCTTGTATCTTCTAAATTTTATGACAAAACCTGACAATCTCCTAATATTTTACCATACGAACACAACACAAAACCTTGTACCTATTTTAGGTCAACTCACTAACAATACGATAGTACGATTTCTAACGAATAAAAGATCTTTAAGAATGTCAATCTAACCTTATTGCTGTAAAACGCAAGACGACTTTAGAGCGTGTTATTGCATTCTATGTATTAATACGACATACGATATGACACGTGCTCGGAATTGTAGCTAAACACTATATGAAACGTAGTAACATTATCGCAACAGGCACACAAGAATAAAAATTATAAGTAGTGAAAGTCGATAATGCTCGCCTCAATCCTACTAATATTAACGTAATAATAGTACCTAATTCTACCTCTCTACTTGATCTCCCTCTGATAACAGGTCCAGTATAATTAGTGTAATGTTGTTTACACAAATTAATGCTGACAGATATGTTTGTTTATAAGGTTGACGACTATTTTTGTTTGATCGTCCGTCAAGTAAATTGTTAAAATATTAAACACGTATTCATTTATATTTTTCGTATTCAATAAATTACTTCGATACATTGAGTTAAATTGTCACATGACGTCACGCGTTGTACATTTTCAACAAAACTGTGAAATAGCGAGCACCCTGTCCTCATCTTTAATGCCTGTTACCTACGCTATTTCTTGTTAAACGAAGTAAAAAAAAAACACTTCTAATATTTTTCTATTATCTGACTGACGGACTAAATAGAATTCCTTTTTTTTTTTACTTAGACGTCATCCCGATTATAATGTAGTAACAAAAACTGTGTCATAAAGACTTATTATTGAAGAGTCATTGACTCGCTATAATATATAACACAAAGGCCAGCTTAAATGGCAGCATTAGCAAATGTAGTAAACAAACTTATTCATATAAATATGCAGAAACGATGTATAATATAATGAAATTTTATTCTTTCAAATTATAACTTATAATAAAAATATTATATTCCTACTATGTGCAAAATTACTCTACTCTTTGTTTACTGCTCTGTGAATGATGTGCTTGTGCTACAGTACAGCTAAATAAAGTTACAGTAATACGTTCTATTACGCTAACTTTATAACGGCTATAAGGTCCTTGCTCATCAGCCTTTCTTGATTTACGTGTGATTTTTTGTAGACATCTAATTTTTTTTTATATTTGTTTACATTAATAAATAAACATGTGACGTGTTCGATGCTTAGGCAAATGAATAAAATGCTGACTGAGCTTGAGAACTTGATTTAATAAAAGGTAACGGAACTGTAACAAACAAAAATGGAATATACGAATAGTTCATATGGTTACTGAATAATAAAATTAAATAGAACAATTACATACTCCTTTTCTTCGGGTTTGGTGAGTGGATTAATTTTATTTTATTATGTTTGATTTGATATGGTATACATTTAAAATTGCTATTATTCAAATTAAATATATATAATGATTCTAACTCGACGAATTTTCAAGAACTAACATTCATAAAGAGCATATTGGATTACTCAAAATGTTTAAATTACGAAAGGTGAATAATAAAAATAAATGATGTTGAAGATGAAAGACAAAAAGTTTGCATGCGGAAACCTAAGACGAAATAAACAGTGGTGCGACGCGCTGTTACAAACATAACAATAGAGCTGCAAAAATTTAAAACAATAAGATGCAAAACCACTGTTGACATTATCAAGTACTGAAGAACTCAGGGAACTGTCTGATAACAATAACAGTGTATTAATCTACTAGTTCTAACGGTGTTTTTGTAAGGAACCTTCCCATAAATCATAGCTGTTGTAAATCATAGTTGTTCTGCATACCATCGTAACGTGACGCCCCCTATGCCTTTGCCAAATGGTAATCGGCTACTGATAGTATTGTTACAAATGCTGATGAAGTAATATAAAAAAAATTACCTAAAATAATATTATTCATTACGATTTCGTAGAAATTGATTGAACACAGTGTTTATTGGTTTCTTTGAGATATAAAAAAATCACGTCGTGTGGGGAGCCTATTGAAATGAAAATGTAAATGTATTTTTCTTATAGGTAAATATTTAAATTTTTCAAGTGATCAACGGGGAAATTGTATTCATGACTTATTAACTACTGCGCCAATTGAACTATCAGAGACTAAATACCAAGGAATTTTATGGAAGAAGTTATTTACCAAATAAAAATTACAATAAAAATGCTTTAATCTGCAGTAATTGAGATCTGTGAGATTTAAAAATAGGAGGAGCCTGTAACTAAAGAACCCACATTTTTCCACTGACACAAATTAATAGCTATAAAAAAGTATTTAGTTAGAACCCCAGGGTGCTAATTCGTATATAAAGTTACTCGTGGAGTTTTCGTTATTCCCTTTTAATTATTTGCTGTATATTTGTCATACCAGCTATCTTGAGATTATGAAAATTTAATATCGTTATAGTATACCGTGAAACACGAAGCTGACGATATATCATAAGAACTTCGATGACATATTTTAAATCACCTTTAAAAAGGTGCCACGGAAAATTTAGATAATGCATTTCTTCTTAAAACTTCGTAAGTTCTTCGCTTGAAGCTGAACATGCACTAAAATGACGGAACTTTAATTTTATAAGTTTCAAGAAAAGACATTTTGGATGTAATCCAATTTTTGTATGTATTATACACTAAATTTGAACATGTTGAAAATAAAGCCTTTTTATATATATATTTATATCTTTTTATAAAAATCTTTCAAAGCTGCTGTCACCTGAAACGTCTACGTGGAATTAAATTTCATTAGAAGTTTTCAATAAAACCCAGTTTAGTATTCATCTTAAGTATAATCTTTCGATTTTCTAGTTCTAGTTAATAGTCTTTGTGTTCATAAATATTTAATAAGCAGTATTGATATTTAGAGATCTTTCTTTTAGTAAGGGGGCTTATAAAAGCTGTGTCTATGTCCCCATTATTGGGACATAAGTCTTTACTACGGCGATCATATTATTGGAAGAACAGGACACGGTGTTAACGACTGCAGATACAACTGGAACCAAAGGATCATCATCTCAACATGTAAAGCTTACATTACCTTCGCAGTCGCAGACGCATAAATAATCTACAATCTCAAACCCATTCATAATAATTTTAACACCATTTTTAGAACAACTGCGTACGCATCAAAATAATTTTGTAGATTTATTTGCCTGCATAGCATAGACGAACTCGATAAACATTTTGTTAATTTTCTTGGGAGCCCCATACAAGATCTCACTATCATGCTGTTTCTCAAGTCTCTTGAGTTCATACTATCCTTGTTAGACACACAGAATAAGTACTGGCGAGATGTAATGTACTCTGAGCCTAATTAATTTCGTGAGCGACGTCATCGTAACCTACTACGTACAGATAATGTTTGAAACACCACACTTTAGGTCTGAAACTTACATCTTTCATCTCCTAAAAATATTTTGTTCAGCATCAACGAACGTTCGTTCTTATGTAAAACTGATTAACATAAAACCTCCAAGCTTCCTAACTATAGCGTTTTTATAAAGCTTAAAGAAATAATTAAAAGTAAACTATTTATTCATAAAGATAAGACAGTTTTTTTTTATTTCATCCATAAAGAAGGTGGAATAGTTGTGGCCTGAAAAGTGGAATTAATAGGCTTTAATTTTTTTATGCGTAACTGTACAGTCAACAGTTCTTCACGTTATAAAAATGTGTCACTATTATTAAGTCCACCACTTTATTTTAAACCTTAAAGTTTTGAAGGTGAAGATTAAAATCAACTGAAGAATTTTGACATATTTTAGTAGCCTGACGTGTACTTGTACCTGTTGTACATGGCTGCACGTGTCGGGTGTATTTTAAATAAAAACTTTTTAGGGAAAGCACCAATACAATTTCATTTTTCTCGTTTAAATTTTTCACTATAGACAGAAAACAGACAATGACTCAAATTATTCTTCCAGTATTTAAAAAAAGATGAGTTATAATAAATAGAGGTATAGGTATGAGACAAATGTGCTTATACATACTATCAATTAATGAGTAAAGTATCTGTGCATAATTTTCTGTTAGTTCTATCAGTAGAATATATCACCATTTTTTCGTATCTGCTTCTAGAACAGTCGATAAACACTCAAAGTCTAGTTTCATTCAATAAAAGTGTCACGGATAGACACGGCAAATACGCAAATAGTTTCCGTCAAACATTCATGCCACGTTACTAATATCGCTGAGCTTAAATTGATTGACGGGGGAAAGGAACTCCCACCATCCTGTCTTTCCCCCGCTCTGACCAAGCACCAATGTCGCCCGTAGTACCCAACTCAGGAACCTTTCCATTTCGCCGAAGAAATGCAGAATGTGAAACATTTGGGTCAGAACATCCCAAACTGAGTGATATACCTAATAATATTAAGTAACTCCTCACAAGAAAGTGTCGAGATAATTTTGATTTATGTTGTTCGGATTATAAAATGACTAGCTTTCCTATACGGCTTCTCCCTCATGGTCGTATTATACATATCGACGCTGGAAAGGCAAAATGTATTAAGCGCCACTTTGGTCGAATATGAGTTATATATATCGTTGGAATCGCCTGATTTTTCTCTTTCGAATAGTCTAGGTAGCGACTTAATCTGAGCACTTTCATGGTGGTTAATACACCGGTGATTTTCGACTTTTTCGTATATTTTTTTGTATTAAATCCATTCATTTTTTTACATTGGTTCATAAAGCGTACATGATAGTAACAAACTATTGATAAGTCATTTATACCTGCTTAAGCTTACAAATAGATTTTTTTTTCAAACTCTTTACCTTTCCATTTTTCAAAAAAATAACGCTTTAAAACATTTTATAGATTGGCAATTATTTTAAAATCTAAACATAAGTCAATTTCCTTGTAAATAAAATATATGGTTTTGTCGTTTAAAACATTTTACTTTTCTGCATGTTACAATTATTTGGACATTAAAACAATTTTATTGAAAACATTTAATACTAAAATGGTCGATAATACGATTTTACCTGAAGCTATTCTAATGTGTTTATAGGACTTAAATTAATTTACTTAATGCAAAATTTATTACATTTGTGAGTTAAACCTACCAAAAAAGAATGATAAATACGAAACTATGGTGGTTAGACGGTAGTTCAAGACTGTCATTCTAAGAGACCGCGGCTGTTAGTTAGGGCCGAGAGCTTTGCGCGGGCGCTTCAGTCACCCGTGTGATGTCGTCGAGGGAGGTCACACTTGCTGTCGCAATACGCTGTTCGTAAATAATTTTTCCAAAAAGTGTTAGACATTAAAAACCTAACAACGTATATGCCTATACCCTTAGTAATGCGCAATATAAGTTATCAAAGACAGACATGAGGGGTAAATACATACCACCTAATCAAACCAGCCCCCTAATTGTCTAATTTTAAATCTATTGCAATGGCTTTCAGTTTGAAAGGTATTGCACAACCATTGCTTGTTTCTGAAGACAGTTGAAAAAAAAGTATTTGTATTATGCAACAATGGTTGTGCAACACCTTTCAAACTGAAAGCGATTGCAATAGATTTAAAATTAGACAATTAGGGGGCAGTACACAAGTCAAAGACAGTGTTATAAATTACATAAAAAAATTACCAGCAGTTCCTTCCCACTACTGCCGCAAAGATTTGACGTGTCTCTATTTACAACAAGAATTTAAAAATTTGAGTAATTTTTACCAATTATACAAAACAGATTTTTAGAAATATTTTTACTCAGAGTTTTAACATATTATTTTACGTCCCAAAAAAAGATAAATGTCTTAAATGCATATCTTTTAAAAACAATCCTGATGGATTCACTGTAGAAGAAAAACTAGCCCACGAAAAAGAAGTTGAAGATTCTAAAAACCGTTTCAAGTACCATCAAGATTTAACAAACGGAATCCTCAAACATTATGCGTATCTTTCGATTTGCAGAAAGTGTTAAACACGCCATACGGTGAGAGTATGTTATTTTATTATTCTCGAAAATATTCGGTGTACAATTTGATAGTATACGAAAGTCAAACTAGGGAAGTTTATTGCTACTCATGGGGAGAGGCTGGTGCTAAAAGGGGAGGTAATGAGATTGTGACGATTTTAAATAATTATATAAAAATTGTGGACCAGCTTCAAACAGTGAGGCATTTACTTTTTTATAGTGATTCTTGCTGTGGCCAGAATCGGAATAAAATAGTTTTTGCAGCTGTTCACACGGCGTTACAATCCTGTGAATTTATAGAAACCATACAAATGAATTTTCTGATACCAGGTCACACTTCTATGCCGGTAGATAGTGTTCACGCAGTCATAGAAAGAAGTGTAGAAAATTATATAATTTATGCTCTATCACAATGGGCAACCGTTTTTCAACTGACTAGGAAAAATCCAAAACCCTATAACGTTGAAATAATGTCCCATCAAGATTTTAAATCATGGGATTCAATTTCTGAAAAATATTTTAAAAACAATTTAGTAGGTAAAATAAGTAAAAATAGGATTGTCACATTTAAAAAAATGACTTATCCAACATTTTTGTTAAATTCAGTGTGGATAATACAGCAGAAACTGAAAAAATTGAAGTGTTGGGTAAAAATAAGCGGCCAGCAGATGATTTATACAAAATTCGTCTTCCTATACCCAAACAAAAATACGCTGATTTGGTAAAACTTTTGCAATCCCGCGTAGATATCATGAGGAGTACCTTAGTTTGCAAACTTGCAATGCCAAAGAAAATTTACCAGTTACTGATATAGAAGATGTTAAAAATTGATTTTTTGTTTTATTTTTTTAAAGTCTTGGATATATTTCCAAAGTGTGATTATTTTAATTTAAGATTAGTCTTATAGAAGATGTTGAAAATTGATTTTTTATGTTACTTAATGTCTTGGATCTTTTTCAAAAGTGAGATTATATGTTATATTTATAAGATTAATACTGATACAGAAGATGTTGAAATTTTATGTTATCTAATGTCTTGGATATTTTTTCAAAGTGTGATTATCTTTTATTATGTATTTGATTAGTATAAGTCTAAGTGCAAGTACCTATTAACTTGTGATATCTGATCTCTAGGTATACTTAAAAGTATTGCCTTTCCATTTTTTTAAGACTGTTTGATCTCAGAAGTGTGTGGTTTTATATTTTGTTAATGCATAAATTGTATTCTTGATTTCGTGATTAAAAGTCCTTATAAAAAAATATTTTTGTGTTATTTAGTTTTACCCGTAACTTCCATTAGTCATTAATATTGTGAGATAATACTTAAAACCTAGCGGTAACTTTAGCTTAATGCAAGATAAGACACTTTAGTTTTCATGGTCTGACTTGACTGGGCCTGATAAAACATTTAACTTAGACGTGTTAGTATGCTGTACAGAATATAACACATTTTTCTAGCTCATTTCATGCAGCTTTTCGTTCGTTAAAACATGTTTTACCTGAGCACGGTGAGTACGGTCAACTGACTTAAGTCAATTTTACCTAACCAAGATTATGTATGTGCATTGTATGAACTCCAAAATCTTGGACACAAAAACACCTAGATTTTTTTCTATAATTACATTTCATAGTAAGCGTTATTCGTAATAACTATTTTGATTTTCAATGAAAACGCTCAAGCAATTAATAAGTTATGATTTTTTTTGCAAAATTTGACACTTTAAATCGCTCTACTCAACAATTCATATAATGGCGGTTAATACATTTTGCCTTTCCAGCGTCGATATATATAAACCTTTCTTTTGAATCACTCTGTAGTAGTGTAGCTTAAAAGATATCAACGTACAGACAGCAGTAAACTCTTTATTTAAGCTAATCGGTGCTTAACCATATCAGATCTAATTGCAACAAATTTAATATGAACAGTTCTTCAGTGACATAAAAGATTCAGATTTTCTCTAATTACCATTATGCTTCTATAAGTATAACTTTTTGATCACTTACTCGAGCAGGTAAGTTTTCCAGCCAACTGCCAGTACGTGCTTTTAACTATATATTAAAACTCTTTCGTAAAAGTTTGGGAGCTCCTGGCTCAGATGCTTAAGCACACCCTTTGAAAGAAATCTTTGAATATTCAGCTCAGGTTTCATAGGCTGAACGATATTGTTTTACAGGAAACGTCACTTAGTCAGACACAGGCAAAGGATGCTTATTTTCTGGCAAGATGTCACATTTCAGAAAATCATTAATTAATCGTTTTTATCCGACTACGGCTAAGCGAAGAGAGTTATGATTTTAATCGGTATGTTTGTAAGAATGTTCATCTGTTCCCTTATATACTCGAAAATACTCATCGTAACTAGATAAATATTATGATTAGTAGAGTCTTAGTTGTCCGCGTGCTATAGGCTATGTGATGTTACATTAAATTGGCAACAGCGCCCTCTAGAAAGCATAAAGTAGAAACTAAAAAAACAATATTATTCAATCATTCTGTGTAGGATATCAAATGAAAGGGCTTAATTAACACATATCAAATATAAGCCACAACAGTTTGATTTATGATCAGTAGCATACGACTACGCTATCCTTTGGTCTTTAGCTATTATAATATAGCTGTCGCTATAAAATAAATTTCTTGTTTCTAACTTTTTAGAGCGTGATTTAGCTGCTGTCGGGTTTAGCTAAATGTTCTTTATATATTCGTAAAATCTGACATCAAATTTCAAGCAATTATCACCCTGAAAATTTGCTTACTTGTTTAGTTGTGAAGACAATGCGGTCTAGTTATTTTTTGTGTGTCTTGTCATACATCTATCAAATAAAAAATACGAAAATATAAAATTTAATTAATTTGAAATCCAATAAGTTAGAACACCCAAGATGACGAATTTATTACCGTCTCTTCGTAGAGTTAACGTATTTTTTATCCATGTATCTTTTCACCGTTTTCCATCTATATGAGACATGTTATTAAAAAATCTTTCACTTAAACTTGAACTGGGTTTAAAAAACCAATCAATGACGAATTTAAATACAAGGAAGCGAACAGATTCGCAGAACAGTTTTATAACACCAGTTTTGCATCGTAACTGAATTGGAACTTCTCTTAATGGGCAAGAGTTGTAATGAGTTTTTTGTTACTTCCAACGGATGACTGTCAAATAGATGTTTCTCCCAGGTTTTCCTCGGCAAATATAAACAAACTCAAATGTAAACAGAAAAGGGTTTCCTCCTTTAAAAAATGGAAAGCTTTGCAATTACTGAAGTTGTTTGCGCCTTATAAACATTTTTGTCCAAGGCAAAGCGAAAAAAATAAATTAATCATCAATAATTCATTCAAAATAATCAATAAATGCTTCTTCTTCAATTAGAGACTTGTTTTTGTATTCAGATTATTTATGCATATTTCCGTTTTGTGCATTCAATATAATGAATTCAACATTGTTGGGAATTTACCCATGTGGTCGGGCTTTACAGTTGATTCTGTTTTAATGTTTTGTTAATATATTTTTTTTCTTTTTTGTGCTGCCGTTCAACATTCAGATTTTTTTTATTTTGGTCCTTCAAGCCGGATATAAATATGAGGGACATTAGATATAAACATATATTTTTTTAAAGAAAATTATTTAGAAAAAACCTACGCGATAATCTTCTCCGGTATCTTCCTTAAGTAACCGTGAAGAGTATCCGGGATACAAATTAAGATGAATGGCCCGACTGCGGACTGGGAAATGACCGTGAGAAGATTAACTATAGGGAGGCATTTCTAAATGATACTGAAGTCCATCATCCGATGTTCGTTTTACAGGAATCGTATTTTTAACTTTTTGCGTTTCAGGCTTGTACCTATAATATTGTTTTTTTTTTCGTTATAGCACCCTCTATACTTTATATTAATGATTTTCCCAAAATTAATTATCCTGCATATTGGCATCTAAACCAATAAACTACATACGCTTTCATAATAACGTTGACATTATAACCTTTTTTTTTATAGTTGCGTGAACATTATGTGGATATTTTCCTCTAACATCAGTCAATGTTATAGCAAAAAAGTTATCTGAAGGAAAAAGTGACATATCGTTTACAATATCAGAAAGACCCAGTTTTTTCGTGGAACATTTTCACACGTATTGGATGGCATTTTTTAATACAAACTTTTTAAGTGATATTTAAAAATTTTATTAAAAAAAAAACAATAAATTTTACAGAACCAGCAAGAAACATCCATTATGTAGTCGGAATCGATCTGATACAGGCTAATGAGTAAGAAGGTCAAACCTCAGAGATGTACTATAGACATAAAGTATTCTATTATTGTTATTTTAACAAACTAACAACCAAACTCTTTCCCTTGAGTTAATACAATATTTTAAACATTATTGTAATTTATTTAAATGGAGCACTCGTCTGTTTCTCTGTCAATAATAAAATTGTTATTTGTTGGAAAGCCGTAATTGGCCTGTAGATTGTAATTAAAAATTGTAATATTAGTTTGTACTGAGCTGTGTACTATCCTTTCAGATAAATAAATAAATAAATCCTCGAAAAAAATTCCCACTGTAGGAGCGGGCGATTACTTATTATCTCTAGGAACAACCTATGTAGAGCGAGTGGCGCGTTAGCATCAGTTCCTTGGAATAACTCAAATAGAGTTAGAACGGGTAAGCAGAAACTCTAGTGAAGAGTAAGCGAGACGGTAATACATAATATTGGTTATTTGCAACAGTTTGACGAATACAAAGCAAACATAAAATTCTTGAACTGTACTGTGACGGCTTCGATGCTTGGGCGAATTAATGAAAAGGCTGACTAAGCTGTAGAATTGATTTTATTTTATGGTAATAAAGTAAGGGTAAAGAAAAAACCCTTTTTGGGTTTCGTGTAATATAAAAACTTGGACGATATTTCAAGATATACTTTTAGATTAACAATTTCAATTTTTATTATAATAACTTCATTATTATAAAATTTATACGATTACAATAACATGTTCACACCAGATGCTTTTTTTTACGAACTGACATTCATAAAGAGCATATTGGATTAGTCAAAATTAGTTAAAATTACGAATGGTGAATAATAAAATAAATGATGTTGAAGATCAGAGACAAAAACTTTGCATGCTGAAACTAAGGACAAAATAAACGGTGGTACGGCACACCGTTACAGTACTTCAATATGAACCTAAGTTCTGCAACAATCGCACTGCAAAGAGTCAATAGGAATATTAATAAGTCAAAATTACAACATCGTTTGTCTAATATAACGTTTTGAACGATATCATACGATAAATAGCTGATTATTAAATTACAATATATTTGAACAAACGTTCATTAAAATTATCATTCGTTTGAAACGACATTACACATACAATTACTAAAACTTAGAACATTAATTAGAGCTTAAAGTCGTCATTAACCTTAATAAAAGTTTGTGCAAGTGGGTGTGAATATCAAATTATCTTGACAGATCTCGTTATATATGAGATACGGGTTCCTCTTTATTAGCCGTAAAACATTAGACCAACTTCCAAACATATTTGTTAGAAAGGATCGTTCAAAGTTTTAGCTGAAAATCTTCCAGGTTACTTTTGTTTGAATTTCCAACGGAAACAGCCACAATTAACTTTCATTAAGTACCTCTGTCCTTATTGACCTCTTTGTTTATATTGTTCGTTAAACTTTACAAAGAGTGGACGCAATGGTTCATTTGAACTGCGTTTCTTTAGTAAAGTTAATTTCACCAGCCCCCTTATTCTGTAACTCTGGCAACTACTGAGGACAACCGAAAGAAATTGTTCACAGAGCTCTATGGGCAAGCCGTCATCATGCATATTTGATATTCAGTAACGGATTTTTAATAAATCAGTATGTAATCTCTAGTCAATTGCTTTATATTTTGTTTAAATTTAGATGAAATCAGTCATTGAAATTTACTTTTATGGTCACTAATGCTTCATCACCAGCCCGTTAATATCACCACTGCTGGGGCTTGGGGCTTCCCTATTGATGAAATCGAATCGAATAGGGAGCCTAATGCTTACGGAATACGTAATAATAGTTTATCGATAAAAAAAATCAAGTGATCGCAGATATTGATATTTGAAAATTGCGAACCATTGATAGAAAATACAATAATTAATTTTGAAACATTGGAATTACTCACTTTTTTCGGTGATGACGACTTTAGATTGTCCATTGAATTAGCGAATACGACTACTGAAAACAAAATTAGGTATTTGTTTTCAGACTATTTTAGCGATGATTTATTTAGATGAAATTAAAATATAAAGAAAAGAAAGTCGATTAGGTACCGGTAATTCAATTGGTATCATCCGTAACAGGCTACATATTTTTTATAACTAATTGTCACTCACCAATGAACTCATTATAAAGGATACTACTTAATTATATCCAATGCGTATTTTTGAAAATAATGAAAAAATATTCTTGAAAAAGGGAAATGTTTAGTAGCAATACCACGCACTAACGTAGTTATCTGGTCGTCGGTCTGTAATGCCAAATGGATGGCAGAATTTTATGCTTTTCAGTGTTTGCTTGTGATGGCACGTTAAGAGTGTCATTATATCTGCATTGGTCAACACCCACTAATACGCACAAGACACCCTTGGTCATGCCGCGTTCTCCCTATCCGATTTTATCCAATTTCATCCGATGCCATAAGTAGAGAAAGCTTGTGATGCCATAAGACCCATACTGAGACTAATTGTGGTTATTTTAACAAACACCTTTATAACATGGGCATTTCTGACAGTTCATTATGCAGGGCCTGCCTGAAAGAGGAGGAGACGAGCGCTCACGTTCTATTGCACTGCAGTGGAGTGACGAGACAACGGACTGCTCACCTGGGTAGCCAAAGGACACTACTAGACAGATGCAAAGACATCAAGACAATACTTCTTGGAGGAAATGAGATGGCAGGACTAAGGCCTCCACTGTTTACGCACTAAGTGTCGAGTTGCGGAAAACGCCCGTCGACAAGAAAAAGAAGAAGCTTCTAAAAAGAAAAAGAAGCTGCAGTAGTGGAGACATTTATAATGGCATTAATTTTTAGTAATAAGTCGTCAACCTTAAAGACGTTTCAAAGCTACATGTTTGCTTTTTAATTGGCAACGTTTTTATTTCGCTTTTAATGCCTTCGACCGGAATAAAAACACTTATTAAGATATCAACGACACTACTGAATAAATTACAACAAATCACGTATCGTATATAAATCTTAATTATCATTCGTTTAAATTATTGAATTTATAGTAGTTGTTTCGGTACCGACGGACGTGAGAATTATAATTATTAAAGTAGTCACACAAAACTGTGTTGACATCAGTCGGTATGAACCGATGAAATTGATTAATGAATATTAATTTCCTTGAAATGTATACGGCGTATAACATTATTTACAATTCTAGAATGACACTTTTAGTGGTATCACAGAATAAGTAATTACTTAGCGTTTCATATTTACCTACCACATAATCTGTTTCCTCTGTACATTATTTTAGAAAATCTAGTCATTTATCTTAATTTGAAAACAAAATAAAAAACTGGCCATGTGCGAGTCGGACTCGCGTATGAGGATTCCGTACTATTTTCAATAACAAAAAAATGCAAATATATCATTTTCTATGAGAGCCTCGTTAAATGTTTATTTTATTTTTGTATTTATTCTTTATTGCAAAAAAAACTTATTACAAAGGGCGGACTTAATGCCTAAGGCATTGTTTACCAATCAACCTGAACAGATGTTGATGATTAGTTATAAGGTGATATGGATTAATACTGTTTAATAATATTTGTTATTACAACTGCCTAACTATCACGATTCATGAGATATAGTCTGGTGACATACCAACAGACACACAGACGGAAACAACAACGACAAACAGAATTTTGGCACCATTCCATCGACATTTTTTGTATATTTTTTACATGTTCCAGCGTTTGTTATTTACATATCTTAATCAATGTTATCGAGTTCAAAGCACGCTCAATATCGAAATTATATTACTTCAAAAAAGAATAACAGATTGTTGAAATAAAAAAGAAAATGTGAAGAAATATCACTCAACCAAAAATGTTACCAACTTTACAAAGGGCACCGATTTATTATGACAGTCATATTATTATCGCTTATCGGTCGAACCGAATGCTTCCATTTCTCATACTGACATATATTGGTGTTGCCAAGTTTCCGGCAAAATTCTCCTGACGAATAGCTTCATTTGATCACCTCTCAACGAAAGCCTTAATAGCGGCATTATAATACATCATATTCATGGAAAATTTTCCCCGAGTGTTAAAGTATTATCGGATTATTGTTATCAATCTTACAAGGAAAAACAAGGAAAAGATCAAGGGGAAAAACGCCCATGAAACGGTCAATTTGAAACAAAAATCAGCGGAAGCAAATAAATATTCACTTTGGCTTTTGGAATCAATCGAATGGAAAAATCTCTAGTCCATTTCGGTGCTACGAAATTAATTGGGTTTTTTATTATTAAACGGATTCGAATTATTGGCTTTGTAACTTATTTAATTTAAAATTTAGATGGACTAAAATAATTTAACATTGTTTGTTTCCAAATATAATAAAAATAAAGAGGCCGGCAGTCTTTATAAAGATAAATTAATACTACTTCTTAAATAATTTCTGCAGTTGATTTTAAATTCTATCCTCAAAGTATTAAGGTTTAAAATTGAATTGAGAAATTTAACAGACTCGTAGAGCCGGACGTACTGTTGACTGTACTTAACAAAATGTATAGAAGTATTATTAATATTTATAATCTTAGTGGCACATAAAAAAATAACAAAATGAAACTGGTATCTAATAGGCTTTTAGTGTTATCTTAATATTAATAAATTAACCTTGCGAATGTGACGACTCTATGAGGTCACCAGTTCACTGCCCGCCAGGTAAAATAATTATGCAAATATAACCATTACTTAATTTTTCGTGTGTAACATATGTTGTGACACATCGGTGGTCTTGCAATGTCTTACCAAAATTTCTTAAGGAATTCCGTTTGAATGAATAAATTTGAATAATTGATTCTGCGCAAAAGTAATTTGTGTACCCGGCTCTATAAAATCGTTCAAGTTTTCTAGTCTGTTTTAATGGTTCATGAGTTGATATAGAGAGAGAGAAGTATGACATGGGCAACAATGTTACGCCGAAATTAAATTTCTATGTTTATAAACTTCTTTTCGCCACTTATAATTTGAAATATAAAAATATTTGCATAAGAACTGATGCTATTATTAAATTCATGTGTTCTACACTAAACATTTGTTACGAATTAATTAAAAGTAAGTATAAGATAATAGCGCTCCATTAAGAACTTCCGTTTAACATCAAACACCATTTCTTTGAGCTATTTCTCTTTAAATAATTTTAAATGCGAGTATTTACCTAATTTACCTTAGATATTTCCATACTAAACTAGATTTTTTAACATATTTGCCTTAAGCTAGGAAACAAATAAATAGAATGTACTTATATCAAGCAAGGATGACGCATTCATTTGTGGTATAAATTTGGTATAATGATATAGTGCTATAATACATTTTATGATTCTTATGAAGCATTATCACTAATCAATTCCTATTTATAATTAGTTTATAACTGCAATTTTATCGACTCTAATAATCTGCAATCGTAATGTAGACATGTGGCCAGTGGCGTGCACACCATACTGCATACTCTACCCATAAACCTAACTAAACCTACATTGTTTTTATTCTTCTTTACGTGCCCACTCATGCATTAATACGATACAAGTATAATTAGATCCTCATGGTTATGATTTGGTTTAACTAGAAAAGTGCCATCTATTAAAAGTTTGTGCTTCTCCATACTTCTATGGACAAAGGCAAACAAAGTTCTAACATCTAGATTCAATTCTCGGCTGCCTTTTATTTTTTCCGTGATTACTATAAGGCTAGTTGGAATCCATTTAAATCTATCGAATTTAGATCATAAAGAAGACAATCTATAAATCTTAGTAGTGTCAATGTATTACAAAAAAAATAACCACAAAAAATCTTCTAAATCTTTGCACAATGCCGTGAATTTCGTGCTCATTTTGGCGAGCTTGAGTTAATGCAGTTCGCACCACATTTTACCCTAAAGTTTATGGACCTCAGCGGACATGCTACGGTGGATCAGGACAAAGGATTCTGAATGTAACGGCATCAAAACAAACAGTACCTTTATACCCATCACTTAGCTTTGGGAAAACATAATAGATTTGTGGTCCTATTGAACAAATTTTCAGGGAAGCAATGACTCGAACAGTTTAGTTCGTTTTTTGAATATTATAAAAATAGCACTCGTGTTTATGTCCTAATTTCTACTAAACTGTAACTAAGTATGACATGATTCGTTCAAACATGACTATAAAAATAAATGTGAAATTTTTTAATACATTTATTATAGTCATGAACTTGTAATAAAAACTTTCTGGCTACATTACGAAACACTCAGGGCCATTTGTATCTGGCTGATGTCATTAAAAAGTTTCAATTATAAAGAAGATAACTCCGAATTCAAATTAGGTAAATGTGTGCTTTTCATTTGTTTTTCCTACTGTCAAAATGAGTGAATCTTATGAAGAAATTCTCTACATTTTAAAATTTTATTATAAAAATGGTCACAAAACAAGGCAAACCACGAAAAAAATTTGTGACGTTTATGGACCTAATGCAATTTCAAAGCACAAATTTGGTTTATGCATTTTAAGTCCGAAATTATGATTGAAAGTTGCTGTGGTCGCCCTGTTACGGATAAAATTGATGCAATTTAAAAAAAGTGCAAGATCGGCATATCAGTCGTTAAGACGTAGCTTAAGATCTGGGTACAATTTAAAATGTTTTGAATTCTCATATAAAATGCGAAGAAACTTTTTCCGCAACCAGTTACGTGAGTCAAATCTATAGCTACTTTCAACTAACTAAACCATCCTAGTTATCCTAGGGTAACAAGAATTCAATATTAACGATTGGAAAATTAATAAAGATACTACCAACGTTAGGTTTCCCAGAAACAATAAAGGAAAATATATACGCTTTCGCAATAACTATTTTTCGTCTTATTCTACAACATGTATCTTCAAACGAAGCGTGAAGAAGCAACTCGTGGGTCAGTGAAGACGATTAATGCGTAACAACCATATTTACTGTCTTTATCATCATATTTGCCACATTAATCATAAAACCGATTCCGTGATTCATCACTATCATTCATTTTGATTTAATAGATATGATTAAATTTGAACCTTAGGCTCTGCTGGTCCACCACGCGGGGCCAGTGTATATTGGTGGGTATTAACGTCTGCAGATTCAACCGCAATCAAAAATTAACGTGGCTTCCGAAGCATAGAAATTCTAGATAATAAATTTTTGGTTACCCATCCTATGACTGGCCCTTGAGCAAGTTGCTTGACAACATGAAAATTTGTATTTATACTTAAAAAGCGTTAAAATTAACAAGAAACAACTGCATTACGTAACTTACTTCATTTTCATTGACCGTAAATAATCAATAAAAGTATAACCATACCATCAGTCGACTACCAATTTTATGAAGTTTTTCTGCGGTTTCACCCACGTAAATTATAGCCTAATTGACCCGCTTATGATATATTTTCTCAAAGGTGAAAGAATTTTTAAAATCAGACTAGTAATCTCAGAGCTTTCAATACATTAGTATAAATAAAAAAAAAACTTAAAAATTAAAACAAAAATAAAGAACAGAAAAAATTTTAACTTTCCAACGCAAATTATGTATCATTGTGATACCCAGTAAAAAAATAGGTTACTAAACTCTTGAACCAAAAAGTCTATAAATATAATTATTTAAAAATTTAAAGTCGTACATATTTTATTCCATTACTTACTAAACATAAATTGTTTCACGTCAACATGTCGGGACTAACAACAGCATTGTTTACGTTCCACAGCCGAGTTTAGGGATTTTAAAACGTTCATTTTACATCAATCGTACCGTTGCATAAAATGTGAAATATTTTGTAAAGTTTTAAGTCAAGAGAGGCTTTAAACATGAACCCCATTTGTTAAAATCACATTTTCAGCCCCGAAGCCTGTTCGCAAAACTTCTTCCAAGAAAATACAAGTTAATTTTAAACCTAAACCAAAGCGAAACCTAGAGACCCCAATCCACCGAACTTAACACAATTATGTTACAGCTAGGGTTGGCAATATTTTTGATTATGTTAGATAAGTTTCACTAACGGGGCGCAAACTCAAAATCCTATATTTAAACGAGCCGTCTTCCCTCGACTTCTTCCGAATAAATTATAACCTATATTACCAGCGGATGATATAGAGTCCCGTTGCTGAAAGAATATTTAAGATCTGTAGTAGTGACAGAGTGTATACGATGCAAACAATTATATTTCTTCAATAAACGTATTTTTTTTTTTCTTCTAAACGATGTTAAACATCTATCATTGTATTATAGTATAGTTTTAGACGTTCAGAATTCTGTAAACGGGATGGGATCCCAACCTGGAAAAACTGAATATCACGGATAAGTTATCGATAAATCGTGGTGTTACAAAAAATCGAGGGTCAAATTTAGTCAAGAGTGCATGACTAATAAGAACTTTTAAAATTTCAATTTGCATCCAGAGAAATTTTTGGAATGACGTAGTTTTTTATACAATTAACTACATAGATAATATGAACAAAAAAAATCGTCATGCGATAAACTTATTATGGATTGCTTTATAGTCTCTCCTGCTATTACACGAGTATTCGTACCTATATTAGATAATGCCGTAGCGTAAGACAGCAAGGTCAAAGGCATTTTGTATAAAAAATATAAAGGTAATCTTATGATTTCGATAGTTTAATATCATATCCTTTAAAAGCCAACATATAGTCGCTGTTTATCGCATTGCATCAGTAATAGGATAGAATAATTACAACAAAAAATTAAGAATAATGGATTTAAGGGCCAATAATAAGATATTTTCTATCAAAAAAAATTTGTAAATTCACAATTTAGCTGCGTAGACCACATATAAATATAACGTATTATACCAATCTTTAAAATATGTTATTAAAACTTATTTGAATGTTAGTTCTTTTACAAAACCATTTGAAAGTTAGTGATTTTATAATGAGCCCTCTTAATAGGGATGACGACAGTATTAAAAAAAGTAATTCTCTTTGTCCGTCAGTTAGATAATAGAACAATATTAGATACGTATTTTTTTACTTCAATTTAACAAGAAATTGCTTAGATAATTGGCATTAAAGCTTATGAGTAAAGTAAAGCTGTCGACACATTTTTGTAGAAAATGTACAAAAGCGTGACTACGATACATTCGATACATTTTATATTAATTTAAGATTTAATGTTTCATATTTTAACTCGATGTATCGTCGTAATTTAAAGATTACACAAAAAATATATACTTATTTAATATTGTAATAAACAAACAAAAAATAATGTAGTTGTCATCCCTATTCAAAATATTATGAAGCTTCGCCTTGTCATCTATAAAATGCCATTTCCTACTCGTGTTTTGGAATGATTGCAGTCATTAGTAAATGCTAATGACTTCCATCAAAATAATAATTGCGTAAAAGACGCATAGTAGTCATTTATTAAGTAATCAACACATCCATATCTAAATATTATGTAACTATATAATTATAAAAAGATATATATGATTAAAAACACAATATTTCTATTTCATCTCACGCTTACACTTGCTGTGCCACATTTGTACTTCACAGCCTTAACTATAATATCAGCCCTAAAAATCAATTTTTATATTATTTTCAGACTAACCTATGAATTGAATTTTCGTTCTCTGTTAAGGAGGATTCAGGTAGGAAATGCTATTATGACTTGATCCGCTTTGTATCGCATATACTGACTGCTGTTAGAAAAATTTTCTTTTTTAAAACTATGATTATTGAACTTACAAAACGGTGGACAACCCTGCTGCGCCACCACTCAAACAAGATAGGAGTCTTACGGGCCCAACGTAAAATAAATCAATCTCACGTCTCGGCCCGGTACGAGATAGTAGACCCTTGACTCTCCAGCACAACCTTACCTTTGATTTTATAATATAAAAATTACTTTTTCATATAAGTACTATTTTATTTTATTACCTGGTGACCCGACTGACACAATCCCGTCAAATCCCAAAGTAATTTTGCTGTATTTTTTAAAATACAATCTCGCATTTATTCTCGTTATTTTGTCTTCCACAATAGTCTTATTTAGAAATGATCTTTTTTTACGTAACTTAACGTGAATTATATATAACCTATTTCGTCCAAATATGATCGAGCTTCCCGTTGATGAAAAATCGATCCATTTGTGTCGGTGCCCATATGATGCAAAGAAACAAAAAATCAAGTCATTTCTCTTTAGAATATTAGTATAAAAAAAAGAATTAAGTAACTTAATCGATCCAGCACTAGCCATTTGCTTATCTAGAAATGAACAACATTTTTTTATTATTAAATAGTTGGAGGTTATATTTTAAAGTTCACGGACAATATTGAATACTGGTTTAATCAATATTCAATACTGCTTGGGAATTATTTTAACGAAAGTATCAATCACCAATTGATATACAAATGTTTTAATTTATAGTTATTGGTACAAACCACGTTTTTGATACCTATATAATTTTCGCAAGAATTTTTAATATAAGTTACATAAAATGAAGTTTCTTTTGGATGTTCATACGGCTGTACACCGGGTCGCCATTATACATATGTTCAAATTTCCGCAATTTATTTTGAACTCTTAATCAAATAAATTTGACAGTTTTGTATAACCTGACGTGCTGTCGACTGTACAAATTATTTAATAATTGAAAGTCCTGAACATTTTCTTATTTAGACGTTTTCCCTTAGAATAGTATGAATAGGTACAAAGATATTTCTGTATTGAAAAAAACATTTTAATTTTAAGTAAGTTTAAGAGCTGATTAATTTACAGTTACCTCATACTTAGCTTCTTTGTTATTATTCCTTGAAGAACCTTCAGCAACTTTGAAAGTGTATCCTTTAAAACTTTCTCTCAAATCTCTCAATGATTGTACAAAACATTCAAATTCCTTGAGCTAAGCACGAGATCTATATATAATAATTACTTACCTAGGTATTATACCCTATTAATTAATAGCAAGAACTTACCAGAAATTTTATAAAGACGCTTACATACACAGCTCAGGCTCAACCCAGCTTCGGCGAATCTCAAGAAATTTGCTATTTCATAGTGAAAACTATAATATCTAGAAATGTTGAGTCCTTTTGGGGGCCTTAAAACACAATGGATAGAGGAAATGGCAGTAATACGATTAATTAGTGTAGTGATGTAATGTAATTTCCAAGCTATATAAATACAAATATTCAGCAACTTTATTAGGATTTAATATATTTAAGCTCTATTACTCAGCGACAAAACGCTTCCCCTTGCGTAGGTATCCTTAGAAGAATTGCTCGAAGGATTGCTCAGCTGAAGTGGTAGTGAGCGGGTCTCATAGCCAAAAGAACTGATGGCCGTTGGGGCGGAAAATTTCTCGAAGGACGACGCCGCTCAGTGGGTGATCCCTTAACCAGGCGGAGCGACGATCTAATGAAGGTCTCGAGAAGCAGTTGTATGCACGCAACGCAGGACCGATCGTCGTGAAGACCCATAGGGGAGGCCTATTCCCAGCATTGGGCGTTACTTAATATTCAATAATAATATACATATTAGCACAACGTCGCATCCTCTAACCTCACCTCTATCCCTTATGGAATATGCGCACTGAGCAGATACTTCACCAGCAGCTTTTTTTATAGATAGATAGATAGATATGAAGTTTATTTCTCAGCAACACACAATCACATCACTTACTAAACATTGACACGATAAAAGAAACAAAGAAGAACAATAAGCAGAAATATACCTGTGTGTAGCAGTTGAGAAAAGAGTCTGACTCGGCACTAAAATCATCTAATGCAGATGAAGCACCGGTTTTCAGGCATCACCCTCAATGAGATGAGCGAGGACAAAACATATTTTTTAAATGAATAGAGTCATGAAGATATAATGTCAAAAATAAATAAATAGAGATAAAAATGATGCGATAAAAAAAATATCGGGAAATAAAAATCTATCTATATATACTATAATAAAAACGTAACCGATCGATGTCTGTACATTGAAGGTATATGAAAAAAACTGTTATGAGGAACATTTATAAGTGTAATAGAACACAAAATAATGATTTTTAAATTTTTTGTCTGTTTGTCTGTTTGTCGGTTAGTCTGTTTGTCTGTGCGTTTGTGCACGATAATCTCAGAAACGGCTAAACCGATTTAAATGCAGTTTTCTGTATTATATTGCGGTATTCTTCCGTTAACATTTGGTGTGAGATTTATTTCAATCGGTTCACAAATAAAAAAGTTATGTCAATTTGAAGTGACGTGGTCGCCAAAATTGCTATGAAATATTAACTGTTTTATTAAATTTTCGTTTTTGATATATTGATCACCATCATTAACTCTTTCACAGCCAAACTGCAGGGCCTCAGGCCTTTGTTTATTAATTTTTGGTCACCCATCCTGTGAACCACTCTTGCGAAAATTGCTTAGCAATAGTGATCGTACGCAGCGACGCTTATCCGTAGCGCCACCAAGCTACGAATTAATATAGTATATAAAATGATAATTTGTATGATGACAAATATAATAAAATAAGATTCCAAAATTTTGACAAGTCCGAAATAAGTTGACCTCATTTATATATGGCCAATCATATTAAATAGGATTCAGCTTATAATGGAAATATGGTATACGATCACGCGAGTATGAGAACAAGCGAAAAGAGCCTTCCGATGATGCAATTAAGCCTCGAGTAGTTTACAGTTAACGCATATTTTTATCAGATTAGGTTCATGTCGTCGTCAGGGCCAGCGGAGGTGGTTGGCAGCCGCCCCCGCATGACACGATTTCGTCTGTCTGGGAGAGGCACTCGATTTAACCGAGCCTCTCCAATTTTCCATCTGCAAGGGGACCAATGGTCCAATACTTGAGAGTCCAGGTGATTTGGCCATAGCTCGCCAGGTTTCATCTCCCATGAGAGGGTGTAACGAACAGGATTTGGTGGGTAGGCCTCTGCGGACCCACTGGGCAGCTCACTGTCGGGTTCACGGAGGAGAATCCTACTCACCTCCTGTTGCTTGGCAAGTAACAGAGACAATGTCAGAAGGTTTCCACGACGTTGAAAAAGTTAGATCAACTGAAGTTAACAACGTAAAGACAACTCGAGTTATATATTTTTTTTTCTCTCATTACTATTTTTTTATATTAATACTCTTTTTGTTTTGGTTGTTGGTATTTTCAGTCTTCTCTGGAAACAATGGTTTATTTATTGGTCATTATTGGTCACAACACTCATATAATATTACGCGAGTCTGCGGATTGGTTCAGAGTAGCTCGGTGGCGAGTGAATAAGCGCTATGGCCCGCGATTGTAGTTGTTAAGCAAATTTCGCAAAGGTCGGCCATAGGATGGGTGACCAAAAAAATATTATCTCAACCAACTCCAAGCTTCGGAAGGCATATAAAGCGATTGGTCCCGGTTGTATTTGCAGTCGTTAATATCCTCTAATCCGCATCCGCGAGGCTCATGCACCATAAAGTTGAATCTGAAGCATTTACCATCAGGGACAATCTCTTGCGCTCTCGGAGAAATCATACAACAAGCGTTTGATCTCCTAACGTTTGATTCCTTTGATAGAGAAATCCGCTTGGTCTCTGAAAGAGCTCTCAGTTTGCACAATAGAGATCGAGAAGGAGTTACGATTATCACCAGCCCGTGTTGCCTTCATACTCCACAAGCGTACCGCAGATAAGTTTTCACAGGGTATAATGAACTAGCTGTTCCCGCGACTTTATCCCGCAAAATTATTAATATTAATATTAGATATAGCTTCCCGTAGGTCGGAATCGCTCTGAAACTATCGGTCCAGTAGTTTTGGAGCAAATTCGATGCAAACAAACTTATAATATTAGTATAGCTTAGGTATAAGAGGTCCGATGGCGTTGTGGGTTAGCGCATTCGGTTTAAATTGCAGTTAAATAAGTAAGTAAATACTGCACAACAAGAACATACATGAATACTTATTTTACATTACTAAGTACAAAAGACAAACTCATCGCTAGCCAGCGATTTCTTCCAGGCAATCTAGCATTACATGGAAAATAGAAAAATAAATAGCCGATTGTGCATACAACTAGACAAACAATAATAGTTTAAAATGGTCAAAAACAAAAGAAGGACAGTTTAAAGGTACGAATAAAATGCTCAGACACAAGCGACTACCAGAGCGCGAGAAACGAGAAGAAAAAACATTCGTAAGGACCGTTCACAGGATGGGTGACCAAAAAATTTTTATCTTGAGCACTGTGCACAACACTGCCACAAGGCACGTTAAGCCGTTTTTCCTGGCTGCATCAGCAACGTTAACACCCACCAATCCGCATTAAGCCCGCATAGTGGGTTATGGCCCATTGATCTTATTCGATTGGACTCCATAGATTGGAGAAAAGAATTCTACCAAAATACTTCCCACGCAGACGAAGTCGCGGGCTCAGCTAGTAAAATATAAAAATAATGATAGTATAGTGTTAGAAGTCAGATATATATTGATAAGAATAATGTCGAGATTGTAATATTAAATGTCAAAAAGGTAGCATGAGAAATCCAATTTTTTCGTAACAGGAACTTTATGAAATGTATGAATAAGTACTCCCCTAGTTTTCAGTGACTACCATTGGCTGTGTGTGCGGCAACATTATTTCACTAACAAAGTTATTCGCATAAAATACCTTTTTACTCTGTACTCTATGAAACTAATCACCCTTTTTCTAATGTTAAACGACGTTGATTTCATAACGACCGCAAATAATAAATAAGCATGTCGCGTCATTAACTACGACTTTAGAGTGCTTCAATCAATCGTTGGAAATGCTTCTGATGATGTCAGACCATGTTAGGGTTGCCTAAATTACTAAGTAATTATTCTTTATTCCATAAAAGAAAAAGAAATTTTAAAAGAAAAATATAATTATCAATCAAATACATGATATAATATATTCGTTTGCTAGTCAATTTCCTACATCATAAATAAAAGAACTGACAAAGAATAAATTATAGGTACCTTTGAAAAGTAGTGAACGCTATTAAGTGAACTTTAAGGTTTTTTTTTTT
Organism: Diatraea saccharalis; assembly: GCA_918026875.4. NCBI lineage: Eukaryota > Metazoa > Arthropoda > Insecta > Lepidoptera > Crambidae > Diatraea > Diatraea saccharalis. The sequence goes on along the minus strand of OU893333.1, from coordinate 18,799,716 downwards.
TATTGCGAGCTGTATAATCACACTCTAACAATTAAAACAAAGACATTTGCAGCCTCATGAGCCTTTACTTCTTTACATTGACACAATTTTTTACATCTGAAAGAAATACTTAACAATTCATCAGTCCTAGGCACCACGAAATAGACCACCTGCACCTTGGACTAGCGAATTTTCAAAGCATTTTTATTTAGTATAAACATAAATAAAGCATTGCGAACGCAATATCGATATAATATATAATAATAAATCAAATTTCTATATAAGCATATAATTTTGACAACCCTAAGGTGTGTAGGTATTAAAGTGGCATTTGTGTACAAACTATTGTGTAAGATGACTGTCTAAACTGTAATGAATTGAAACCACAGACGTCATTGCATTCTATTCGACAATACCCAATATTTTTCTATTATAAAATAGGTACTCAAAGGTTTCTGCATGTAGCAGATTGTTTTTATTTTTTTATTTTAATATGTTAATATAATTGATTGAATTGATATAATTATAACAATATTATAAGAACTTTTCCAAATTTACGTTCAAGACATATAGAATTGATAGGTATCATGTCGTACGAGTTATAAAACAACTTTATAAATCAGACAATAGATAAAATTATCAAGCCTTGTTTCGTTCATTAGTCAGTCTGCGTCAAATAGATAATGAAATTTTCGATTTTGCCTGGGTGTTGTATGTAGTGCCTACATTATTTCAGATATCCATTGTGCGAGTTTTAGCTACTTAATAACGAATCTTACGATGTTTTTCCTAATATCTTATTCATTTGAACATTTTCATGAATAAGAACTTCCTCAGATATTACAAGTTGAGCAGAATGATGAGCAAATAACTGACGCATACGATTTTCATCTTCCGTTTATCATAGCGTAAGATCTTGAAACGACTTGTTGTCTAACATAGTAGGTAAATCGTCATTCACATAATTTGCATACTAGTTCTTTGGTCAAATAAGAACTTTGATAGAAAACTACGAGTATTCAAAAATACAATAAAACTCGTTTGTTGAATAACACGTTTTGCCAGTTATGTTACTCCTTTTATAGATTTATGACAGCATAATAACAACTCATTATGTGAAATATGGAAATAGTTTTGAATAACTTTTGTGTGCGAGTGACCCGAAACCTCAATGTTTTAAAAAAGTAACATTCTCTTCACCAGCGACGTAATGACTTTTACCCCCAGGAAATCGTTCGGTTAGTGGAATAAATATATTCTTTTCTAAAAACTTACACATACTTTGAAGGAAATCATTGCTAAATAATAATAATTAATACCTAAGTCGAAACAAAATCCCATTATAAAGTTATCGGATTCACAAAATGTCTCTCTTCTTGGTGTGCCTCTTGGCATAGGCCTTCTCCAGCAACTTCCACCGCAGTCTGTCCCTTGCTACTCTTATTCACAGGGGGCCAGCTGTCAATTTTCGATCGTCCATCCACCTCGCCCGTTGTCTTCCTCTGCTCCTGTTGCTGTCCCTTGGGTACCATCCAGTAATTTGCCTTGCTTCGTTTTCCCTGTGCATCGTGCATCGTGTGACCTGACCACCTCCACTTTTGTTTATCTATTTGGTTGCTTTCTGCATTAAGATCTTGAATCAATTTTTCAAGGTTTTCAAATTTCTCCTCAAAAAGGACCAAAACTAAGTATATAAACAAGTAAATAAGTAATCATCATCATCATCACCAGCCCTTTTACGTCCTCACTGCAGGGATAATAATTTTTTGGTCACCTATCCTGTAACCGACCCTTGCGAAAGTTGCTTAACGACTACGATCGCGGGCCGCGACGCTTATCCGCTAAGCCACCGAGCTACTCAAATAAGTAATCAACGATTACCAAATTCATATCCCGGCTCCTACGAAACGGATACCTGTGAATAAGAGGGTACTTCGCACGTAGTAAAGAAAATATAATTATTACAACATCGAATCACAAAGATTATTATTATTCCTACGGCACGAAGAAATTTCGTCGAGTCTTCTAGTTTATTTAGTTAACTATCTCAACCGAAACTAAAACATTGGAATTGCTGATGCAAAAACTACAATGCGATGCCTCATAATTTTTGATTTGAGTAGAACCTTAGAAGAACATATGCTTATAACTGCTTATCATATAGTCAGATGAAATATTTATATATTTCTTGCACTTGAAGGTTATCCTTCGTGCAAGAAAACTCATTAAAATATAACCCATATTTTTTTATTCGAAACAATAACTTGATATATTTAAATTTATTTTACCTCTTAGAGTCAGTAAAAACGGCAAAAGCTATTATGCACTACTGATAAAATCCACAAAATGAATTTATAATTCAATAATTCGGTAATCCATCTTAAACACGGTTGCATGTCAGGTTACCACAATATATCATATTTCTCCAGTTGCATTTGAACTCTACAGTCAAAGGATTAAGGTTTAAAATTAAGTGGAGAAGACAAATTTGTATAACCTGACGTGAGGTCGACTGTATATTAACGGACTGCATAAGCTTCAACTTTCATCTTGATCTCAAAACCATTGTATGCTATAATTTCCAAAGAATAGTTAGCATTACTACACTGATTGGACCATTATCTTTCATCTTTACATTGTAGTTTTGTGATTCACGACTGTTCGCACGTCGATAAAATTCTTGACCTTTCGTTTACAAAAGATTTTAAATTTAAGTCTAAGCTTGTGTGGTAAAATAAATATGAATATTTTCGTCATATCTAGATAAGTCCTTGAATGAACTTTTCACTTTGATACACCTAGTATTTTGACCTCGTCTGAGATCTCTTGCTACAATGGTTAGTTGGATTTATATTAAAGGGCATTGATAGAAATGATTTAGATAAGATTGTGTAGATGGCCTCTTATTCGTTGTAGTCGATGCTTCATTAGTAAGGGTATTCAATCTGTGCATGAAGGTGAAGAAGCGAAAACTAGTTGAAATAGATATAAAATAACTGTCAAGTAAGATCTAGAAAAGGACGTATTTAAACAAATGGCATTAAAAATTAGGCTGTTAAAATTATTTTCTGATAAATATGACAAATCGAAAACAATATTTTCGTCATATTTGTATTTTTACCATCTATAAATGCAATTGAAAAGAGACGATAATTGTGTGATATGCATCGAGAATGTATATTGGCCTAATGATAATGCTAAAATTGGTTTTTTCAAAATTCTTTGGACGGGATGACCTTCATTGCAAATTAGACCGTCAAATAACACCAGGACCAGTTTTTCGATAACAAAGGTCAAAATATAACTACCTGTGTGAAAAATGCCACAATCTATATGATCAGAATGCTAACAATATAATTAAATTTAGATATTTTGATAAAATATCGAGTTATATTTTGATTCAATAAACGAAACAACTTTGCGACCAACCCAATATTACAAATACAGATACAAATTTATTTGCTATTAAACATCGTAATAAGTTCGTAAATAAAAATGGAAAAAAATTGCTTAACATATTTAGCCAATAGATAGCCATGCAAAGTTTGAAATCATAATTATAATAATTAAGTAAAAAAATGCGGAAACACGATTATTCATACAAATACCATTACATTTATATTATAATTACATCATCATATTATCACTATTTCAAAAATACAAATACAGTTTAACACCTTAGTTTAACACACAAAATAAGTTTAACGTACGTACAACATTTTTACATGACTAAAAAACTGTAGCATAAATATTACATTCAGCCGAACCATCTGAATATGGTTGAATCAACGGCAATTATAATCGTTTTCGATTCACAGAACGCTTTTATTGATGCTATTATTTTTCTGTGAATACCCACGTTGAGAATACAGATCGGCCATAGAGGCTATATTTTGGATGCCATAAAAATTACATTAGTAATAAAAAAGGCAATAGTTTCAAAACGTTACGTGCTTTTTCATTTATAGAACTGTAATCATAATAAGGTATGTTTTTGTTGTTTCAGGTTAATTTTTGCTGAGACGATGATACATAAAAGAAAAGTGAAGAGACCGTATCGCGCCCTCACGTAAGAACGCGCGCGCATAGCGGGCGATGCGTGAGAGCATGGGAGGGGCGTAGGATGCGCGCGACCGCGCCGCTGTGCCTCCTGCTGAGTGTCATAGCACGCGTGCATGCGTTCGTACCGGGGGCGGACGGTAAGTTAATGTTAATTTTAAATAACTTATAATTTGCCTTTTCATTTAATATGATACACAAAATAGTTTGCAATACTTTTTTTATTTATTTGCTTACCTCTATCCAAATTACTCGTTCATCTTTAGAGTAAAACGATAAAATTATGGTAACAACTTACCGCAAGTTTGACAATATTATGCAACGAATTGATGTTTATTATTGAGACCTTGAGACTTATTTTATAGTTAGCATTGAATCAAATAGAGTGTACAGATACAGTAGGAGAGACGCGTGCAGTGGGTATAGCATTGCCCGTGCGTTAGTGCCATTGTAAGTTCCGTAAAGCTACGAGGATCTGTGGGCGTATTCGTTAACTCAACTGACAATCTAAAGTCGTAATCACCAAAAATGAGTGCGCAATTCCATTGTGCCAAAATAACTAATTCATATTTTATCAATGGTTCGCAATTTTGAAACGTCAATATTAGCAATCTCCACTGAGCTCCATTATTAAACTTGATTTTCTATCAAAAAACTTTTATTTCGTATTCCGTAAGCATTAGTGACCATAAAGGTGGAATACAACGAGAAATGAGTTACAGATTACCAAAGCTGCACGATGACCGCTTGCCCACAGAGCTCTGTGAACAATTTTTTCGGTTATCCTCACAAGTTGCCAGAGTTACATTATAAGGGAGCTGGCTGTGTTCACTTGCTAAACAACATATGTACTTACCCCACACGCTAAATCCGCTGCCCGCGCTGCCTCACTGTTTTTCTATTCTAAAGAGTAACAGCTGTATCTCTAAGTATACTGAATAAAATCAAGAGTGACTTTTTGGAAGTAAATTGCAACGAAAAAGGAAGGGAGGGAAATGTGATTTTGTATTTTGTGTATCGCATAACATATTTTTATGTTATCCAACAAAAATTACAACTCTTAATTCAGAAATTACACTGATTTAATCTAATGCAAAAAGTCAACACATTAAATTATTTTAACACACAAATGGTAGGATTCAAAATGCTTGCTGATGATTTGATACATGATTTAGTAATTAAGGGTTTTTTTATTTATTTTATTATATTTGGGAAACATTTTAAAATAACAAAATCAGTGATGTTTTCACTAACAGTATTTACAATAAAAATGTCAATTTTTATATTAAATTATTATTATTTGAATTATGTTTCAATTATCACTATAATGTCGCCAGAAAATGTCAAAGTTAAATAATTGGTAATATTAAAATTACATTATTGATTAAATTAAATTTAAAAAAAATATTACGATTATTAATTCAAAAATTATTACCGGTTATAATTTTTTAATTTATAGTCGTTATCATTTTTTCACAAGCTTTTTTAGAGAAGTAATGGTACATTGAAAAATATCAATAGAATTAAATTTCATGTCATATTCTTTACAAGACCTATAAATAAAAATATTTTCGGGTTACTGCCAAATCAATTTTTAGGTTTAAGGATCACTTAGGTTTAAAGACAAAGTATTTGGCACTGCAAGGTCTACTAAGAATTTACTTTGTATCCACTAAATATTTTATAAAAATGGAGACACTTTTACAATTATACACTTTAACTATTGTTGAGTAATAAAAACTCGAAAGCTTCAATTCTAAAGAAATTAGTTAAGACTGAGTGTGTATTTATTGTTTGTCATATAAAAAAAAATGATGCAGGTCCAGTGTCAAACCTTGAATCTATAGAAGGCGATAGTGCGACGCTCTCGTGTGACACTTCCACTGACTCCGGTGATGAATTGATGCTTCTCGTATGGTACAAAAACAACGCGCCTATATTCAGGTAAGCAGAATCATCAAAATAATATTAAAAGTTAGTATTACATGTTCATTTAAATGAGTATCAACTATCGACATGAGATATATTAAGTAGTATAAGGCAAATATCAGCAGATAATTACACTTTTTCGCTTATTTATACTGACAATAACTGAATCTACTTATGAAATCATCAAGTCACATCATACAGTTTTTACCTCTATATGTCGCAGCCGAGTGGTCTCATCAGTTGGCTTATTGGGCGACAAGTTCAATTAACTGTCTATTCATAGGGAATATCGAATTTAATTGGTAGGATTAAAACAAAAACAAAGTAAAGAGTGTAGTGGGTAATTCAAATTATATTCAAATACTCCTTGTTACGATCTGTTATCGAGACATATAGATTTAGCGTGTGGGGTAAGTTTCACGACTGGGCTGTGAATGGTCCATATGATCCAATACAAGATGCTAACGTACACCAAACAACTTTCACACAAATTTCGAGTTTATTTTTTTTTACATTGAACTAAATGTTTTGGCGGTTTTTGAATCAGCCGTCTTGTTGTACGGTCCAAATTTCATAGTGATTCAACTAGAAAACTAGACGTACAATTGAATGGCGCTATTCAACTAAATAAAACCTTACTGCGATGAGACCGCTGGTTTATACTATTTGTCAATTATAATCATCACCAGCCCTTTAATATTTGCTAAACTGCTAGAACTCAGGCCTTCCCTATGGTTGGAATCGCTTCTAATCGAATAGGGAGAATAAATAAGAATGAGTCATAACCAACCACGTGGGCCCAGTACGTCTTAGTGGGTTTTAACAACTGCAGATACGACCGGGAACAACGTCTTAATGTGCTTTGTACGGAGGAACTAGAGATGATAAATTTTTGATCACTCATCGTATGATCGGCCTTTGCGAAAGTTGCTAAATAACCGTATATCAGACAGAACGCACTAACTACTGCGCCATAGAGCTCCTCCTCCAATTATAGCATACAATAAAGTATTTAATCATTTATTCAGCTACGACACTAGAATAGAGAGCGCTTGGATAAGTCCAACATTTAACGCTGGTGGTCGACTGAAAGCGGATGTGCTGCAGCAGCCGTCTACTATCACCATCTCGGAGTTGACGGAGCGCGACCAAGCACTGTATCACTGCCGAGTCGACTTTCTGATAGCACCAACCAGGAACATCGGTGTTAACCTTACTGTCATCGGTATGTACGAGACTTTTTAATTTTTACATCTCCCCACTCTTCTTCTTCCTCGTATGCTCTTGTCAGAGCAGTCGTGGTCAAGCAGACAACGTTGAGAGGCGCATAGCACTACAACCCTCCACTTGTCCCGAACCGAGCATCCATCAAACGAACACCCGTCAATCCTCCATTACAGATATGTTGATCAAGGGTTTTATCTGATCAGTCCAGCGCAACGGAGACCTTCTCCGACCTGACTTTGACTATAGTATGTAGGAGGATCTTAATAGTGAGTTCGTCTCGATGGAGATGTTTATAGCCCACTCTAGTCTACTCTAGTTACTTTAGAATCGGCGCATTTTATCTTTTCCTCCTTCGCTATCACTTTTATTACTCTCATATCATTCTTCAACCACTAAATTAAATTCCATTACATATATATATATACGATCAGCAGAGCGACAGCCTAACTCTCTAATCTTGATCCTAGCTATAGCTATAGATTTTTTTTTAATCAATAAGTCTGTTGCTTTTCTTTTAAAATTAAATATTTATTATTATTTATATATATAATCACACAATTTGGTTTGTTTTTTTATTCGAAATAGCTTTTATTGCCTTGTTAATTTAGTCTAACTAATAATTCAGAGAACATTGTATAAGAATATTAACATATTCATTGATAGAATCAATAAAACTTTATTATAGCTATGGATAGACTTATAACAATAAGGTTAGGCGGTCCCTCCTCTTTTTATTGGCAGGTATTATTGACAAAAAAAACAAGGCTTAATTAATTAATAATTTTGTCATGTCTCTGATACTCCTAATAACATTGCGTTTCATCCCTATATATCTTACTACTTCAAAACTATCATATTACTTTTTATTATTATATATTTCAATGTCTTGAATTAATTATTATTGGAAAACGTAAGATTTGAAATTGGTTTTTGTTAGTAAAAATAAATTGAAAAGAGTATGTTGAGTCTCTGGATGTTAATATTTACTTTTGAAAACTGTTGGTATACTCATTAAAACTTACCCAATATATTGTAGATGTGAAATGAAATAAGGTTTGGTAAGTAATTTGAAAAAGAAAAATTCTTAGAATATAGCTCTAGTAGGCAATTTTTTATATAGGTATTTACAAATTGAGATTTCCAATAAGTTTAAATACCTTTGCACATATCATCTATACTATAATAAAATGGTAAAATAGTGTGTACATTAAATATAGTATATTTCCTTCAAGTTGGTTCAGGGCTATACTAAAACACCAACAGAATACAGCTCAATGATTTTTAATATTTTTCTCTATCTGTTTGTATGTAATATTAACAGTATATTAACAGATAGAGCTGTTTGTATGTACGCGTCAATGAAACTACTGAATGGATATTAATAATTATTTTTTATTTTGAATTTCTTAATACTGGACACAGTATGAGCTATAATTAATTTTGGTATTTGGTCTCCATCATATGAAGCTATAAGAGATCGATGAAACAGTACGAGATACAGAAATTTATGCCATAACAAAAATTGTTCCATCTGGTAAGCATATTTTGCTGCGTGATTAAAATTTGAAACATCTGTTGGGAACTCTAAGTCCGCTGCACTATAACATATACGAAAAAGATATCTTAACAGAAGAAATTTTTTACATATTTCCCTTTCACTTTGCTGCTCTAGGGAGGTTGTATACAAGGGTATCCCATTAATGGAGAATGCCAGCGTTTTCCAATACATCCGTTTTCCATACAATTCGAGGACCAACTTTATTTACTTTATGAAAACTGTTGATGATATCAAGCATCTTATTTTTCAAGGAACTTGCATGGCTCTTCACCTTCTTAACGATGACCAACACAAAGACAACTCTCTTTAAGAAGCATGGTTAGTGTTAGCTCCGTTTCTTACGTCATTTTTTCGCAATTATGTTTTTATTTAGTGGTCTTTCAGATCTCTTAAGAATTAGGGAAAAATATTTTAAAAAATCTATCTAAAAACATTTTACACACTTTGAGTAACAATGCAATGATGATGCAATCACTCCAACCGGCGACAGAATGGAATGAATTTCCCTTTTTCTATAAAAGAAACTATATAGAACCAATTCAACCGCGAATTTTATACCAAAACTAATCACTGTTCTACAGAATTAGCTACCGTAATAAATATTTAAAAGGAAGAGAATTTCTAAATTTCTATTTAACAAAGGGAAATACGATACATTATAAATTTGTCTACATCGACTCTTTTTATGCAGTAAAGTTGTTTTTCTTAGGTGCCTCGGGGGCACATAACAAACATATTACAAGAGCGATCCTCCTGCTTCCCGAAGAAAAGACGGCACACATAACGTTCAAAATCCTAATTGATTTAGACAAAACTGCAGCACTAACCAGGTTCTATTACGCGAAATTCTGACAAAGCAAGTGTTGCGCGATTGCTGTCTAATTATTATGGATAAATGTACCTACCATATCCAACAAAACACCCTTTGAAGCTGTGGACAAAACGTTATGAGAGATTCGCTGAGATAATGGGTACTGTCACAAGTCTCTTTTTAGGAGATGTTTGTCAAACTCTGCACGAAATAAATATAGGAATCTGCTCATGCAGATGAAATTAATGCTTCATTGAAGAATTCATACCTCTAGCCACGTATACAAATTTTTAGACTGACTATTAATATGAAAACCCAACTTAGCGATATTTTACAAGCCATAAAATTTTTCAGTATATTAAAAAAAAATCCAGGAGAATATGATCGGGTGACGATTTCTTGTGTGATGGGTAAAATTATTGCTTCAGAGGAAGAATTAATACAGTCAATATTTGAAGACCTGAATTTTATTCCCACGGAGTATTGACTCCTCAAAATGTCCAAGCGGCTACAATTACTGAAAAAATTAAAGCGGAAATTGTTGCGAATGAATTAGCTTACAATTCTTATAATAATGACATTGTCCAGGATGATGTTACAAATAATACAATTGATTTTTTAATAAAAAAAATCAAATTCGGAGTCGGTGTACCCATAATGCTAATGAGAAACCTTTCTCCACCGAAGTTACGCAACGGAACCAAGCTTAAGATTATGACTCTGCAGAGGAATATTATCTGTCGTATACTACTCAAAATAAAAATACTTTAAACGATTGTAGCTAACACGTAATTATAAAGATAGCATAGAAATATAATGCAGGCTATTTTTTCTATAAAATATAATTATTACTCAAAGAAATCTTTATCTTCACAAAATATTGTTTTAGCACAACTCCGTTCATCAGCTGTACTTTAAACGTCGAATATGAAAGCGCCTTTAATATGCGCTTCTTTTTTAACGTTTGCATGCGGCACGAGAGGGCTAGCACCCTCAGGGATAAAACAAATTAATAGTTGCAACACTTTTGGGACTTCCGTTCGATCATATAATTAGGCTGATAACTTTTGGCTTGGTCATTGCTATAACACAAAATAGTTTATTATAGCTAGAAGAAACACCTTTTATTTTTATGAAGCGAACGATATTTCCCGAAGATTGCTTATGGTGGTCGTCAACTGTCTCCGCACGAACGCACCGACCTCACTAGTCACTACACGCAACGGATTGTGCGGTTTTTCCGATGTCTTAAAAAATCTACTAGTCAGTTTTGACTTTCAGAATCGTGTCAACAGTTTTGACATAACGTTGTAAAATAATGTTTGGTAGCTTTATAGAAGTAATCCGTATGACACAGTCAGCATTTTCATTGCTCGCCTCGGAGGTGCGGTCGCAGTATAGTGTACGGAATGCTATACAAAGAGATGGCCGTCACGTCCGTGCGGAAAATATGGACGTTCACCTTTAGAGTTCCATGAGTCGACAGGAAAAATGAACTTTTCTCATTTCGGATTGATGTGATCGTTTTTTTCGGATTTACAAGTTTTATTCCAGACGTCAAAATACGGAGAGAACTTTGAAGTGACAAGGTTGGAGTTTATAAATCAAATAAATTATTAAATTATCTATTTTTTATTCAATAACTCATAGGCAGGCTTACGATAAACTACATTAATTGAGAAGGGTGTGTAAATGCTCCATTAACCTCCAATACGCTCACATATTCGGTTATGATTCTGAAATAAAGAAAATTCATGTAATATTTAACCCCTTAAATAAAGAAAGTAATAACTGATATTTCGGAGTGGACATTTCCGTTCTGCAACATCAACATCAATACAATAAAATAAATGAATTAGACAACATGGCATTTATTGCTCAAATTGAGATGAGTATCTAAAACCCCTTATTATGGAGTATCTGAGACAATGTGGTACCAACATCACCCAGACCCGAGATAATATAGAAAAGAACTATTTCTATATTGGCCGGTAATTTAACCCAGATATGGCGACACCTTGAAACCAGCGTGCGAAGGAGGTCGTCCGTAAAAGGAGTATAAAAGGTTAATTTGATTTTGACACTGAATATTGTTGAAAAAAAGATCTAGCTTGATTTTTGAACAAACTTAATTGTCTTTTTTAATATTTTTCTCAAATTTCTCCGCATACTTTTGAACATGTTTCATATCCTCATCTGCAGGTTTCACCGAGATTTTCAAATGATATCATTATACTGCTCCGACGTTGCTCGAGCAAATTCTAATTTTCCTTTGTTAATTTGTATGAATGACTTTATCATACAGTGTCCGTAGAACAAAAGGTAATGTAATTAAATATAATTTGTTATAATGACTCAAAGTGTAAATTAAGTCTTACGTTATATTAAGTTTCGTAGAGGAAAATGCCGTAAAGAGGCTTTGTAAGAAACTGAGGCTTCACGTGCCTTAACGTTGTCAATTCCTGATTTAATAATATTTTTTCTTGCGAATGTTCCTCGTTTTTAGGCATATTTTAATTATTTATTAGTTATGATATATATTAGACTAGGCTAAGATAACCAAATAAAAGTTGGATCACCCATAAGTTTCTAGTAAAAGATTTACTATATATTTCAAAGTCATATAGTGGTCATTTAATTAGAAACACTTCTCGTGAATGACGAAAGTATAACATCAATATATAAATGTTTTTGAAAAATAATATTTCAATAAATTTTCAAATGGATACATACATTGGTTATATTTAATTTCATGAGATAAAGCAGATAACATTCGTTTTGTTTAAACCAAAAATTCGATAAAGTAAAGACAGAGGCAAAGGAATTTTATAAAACCCATATTTAGTTTTTTTTAAGTTGCCTTAACGATAATGTATTTTATCTGGAGCTAATTGAAATATTTTATGATCCCGCATAGACAAACCCGCCGGAAAAAGTGACTCACACATCCATCGTACTAAATTTACAGCGCCTTTTTCTCGTTTACGATTCTATACACTGTCTTATTCCACTGAACTAATCAAACCTTCATCTGCATAATACTTTGTTTCACAAAATAACATTTTTATGAACCAAAACTCGTAAACAATAAAATTTCATTGAAATAAAAGGATTCCAATCGAATATAACAAGATTGCACTTAAAACTCGCGAAACTCGCTCCTCGATGATGTAGAATATAATTTACAATTTGTATTATTTCTAAAGAAATACATAGGAAATTAACCACATATGGAATAGCATTATCAACCCTATTACGTATGGATGATTAAGGAGGAATAGCATACCTAAAATGAAATACTAAAATTACAATAAACATCATTCTTTATAAAAAAAATTATACACTCTGAAATGAGTCTAGCTTATTCCGTAAACAGATGAAAAATTTATTTGAAATCTATATATCAATCTATAAATGAAATAAATAAATGCAAATCTACCTTTATATCTTCACGCCGTATCCCTTGCGGAGTTGACAGAGAGGACCGAACGCTACAATGTCCTTAGTCCTTACTTGCATCTTTCGCATCATTAATTACTCTTTTCATATAAAATCGCTGCTTTTTATGGATTCTGACCTTTACCTTCTTTGAAATATTGACATTTTATATATAAATTTCCTAAATGAGAATACTTTAAGAAAGAATTTCAATAGGGATTCTATATTAGGGATCATATTCCATATTTGGTAACTTTAATATTTGTAAAACTTATTGAGTTATCAAGTTCAAATATATTTTAATGAAATTATTTACTACAAGATACAAATTCAACCTCTTTTATGACCGTATATTAAAACTGGATCCTTTTAAGTAATCTACACACATTTCGACGATTCGCATTATCGTTAAAGCATTTATATGCTTTACCTAATGAAGCATAACGAATGCAAATGTGTATTTTGTAAGAGTGAGCCACTAGCCCTTAGGGATTGCTTGCCGTTCAAATTATTATTGCTATGTAAATTCAGCAAAAAGACGCTTCGAAGTTTCAATTCCCGTACCTACGCATTCACTTTTCATTTTGCATTTCGTTAATGGATTCCAAAATAGTAGTTCGTTGGAAATTCTTACATCAATATTGATTATCAATTTAATTTTATTTCAACTTAATTACAACTCAAATTAAATTTTAATGTTATTCTGTATATTTTTATAGCTCTCGTTTTTTATTTTGACAGTCGAGTCCACCGTTAAATGTTAATTTTTATTTCATAATTGTAACATAACACTTAAATTAAACAAACCTTTATTTATCTTGGGATATATTTTACATTTTTTTTATTCCATGAAGAGGAATAATCCATCTTCCATCCAACTAGGGGTAACGATTTTGATATCTACACAGGTGAAATTATGAGCAATAAGTCTTATTCTTCAATAACGCTGGTTACTTGCTTGCACAGCGGCTGATATATCTTGTACATTTATGCCTGAAATATGGATTCTCCAACCATTAGGACGTGCCTGGAAGGGCGAGGACAATTATGGCTACCTTATAAACCTATCCAACCCTATAAAGCTCGCTGAGGTAAACCTCACTTGGATTTACGGACACGGTAGCTAGCAAGGAGGACTCGAACCCAATCCACGTTTAGGAACCCCTGAAGTGGAGGATAGCCCTCTTAAGGAAAGAAAGCTTAGGTGCATTACAGTGTTTTCCCCAAAACAGCAAACCGACACGCCAATGCAGGTTGTAACTGTGATGGGGTGTTAACCCATGACATGCTGTTTAGGCTTCCAAGAAAGAGAGGTCTTATTTATGTCAACCTTTTTTAATCTGTACCACAAGGTATTCAGATTACAGAAAGTATATTTTTTATTTTTGATATTAAGTAAATTATCTAATATTTGTTCCAGTGCTACCTAGCCAGCCTTTTTTCCTGGACGAACTGGGAAACAAAGTTAAGGACAAAATTGGACCGTATCACGAAGGAGACACTTTGGTACTCAGCTGCCTTGTTATAGGAGGTAAGTTCATTCTCATTCAGTTAAAGTATTGCCGCTTAACATCACATTATTTTTAAAGGTCTAAATTACTAAATATCTGTAGTAGGGATGGTGGCTGAGTAAAAAAGAAAGCTATTTAGTTCGTCAATGTAATAATAGAAACGTAATTTTTTTTGCTTCATTTTTAACAAGAAGTGGCTTAGATAGTAGTCATTACAGCAGGCATTAAAACCGATGGTGTAGCTCACGACTTTCACAATTGTCTTCATAATTGATTTCATAATAAAGTTCAGGAGTGGGGGCTCGTTACGTCACAATTATGTAGAAAAGGTATAAAGCTAATAGATAAAGCAAAAATAATTGATATTTAATATTCTTCAATAATGTTACCGACGTATACAAAAACAAGTTATTATCCTTATTAGAAAGCATACTATTAGTATCATAAAACTAAAATATATTTCAGTTGTGTTTTACCACTCAAACTTCTAGAAATTGTGGGTTTTCTTACTACAAGATAGATAGCGGCATAATATAGACAGACTAATATGAGTTGTATAAGGAACTCTTTCGTGACACGAACGTTTAACTCAATACGTGACTTAAACATATAATAATAATGTGTTAGTGTTGTTAGTAAAAGCCATTCCACCTTGTTATAAACGTAGAAAAATCTTTTACAATACACATCAAGACGTTTTTTCTGTCCTCTGTCATCGAGGCCGTCGAGTATTCGATTCTTTTATTGCATTCCATAATTCATTTCAAATACCTGTTTTGGTTTGATACTACCAGTTTTTCCTTTCATTATCTATAATTGTATATTAGTACTATTGTATCATCATGATTAGCATATTAATTTCCCAGCTGGAGGAGCACATGCGTTCTGTATAAATTAAATCGAATAGAGAGAAAGAACCATAACCAAGCCCAACATGGATTGGCGGGTGTTAACGACAGCAGTCAGAAAAAGCACGATGGCAACCGAGATACTTAATTTCTGTCTGATCATCTTATAATAGCGTCTGAATTAATTGCATTATATTATTTATGCTATGTCCTCTTCGCAAATCAATGGTGACAGAAATGTTTGTTATTTTGTAAGATCTGTGTCAATATGTTTACGTAATAATAGCATCTCAACAGAATCTTAACTATTTGAATTTTACCATTGTACTTTCCACCTGAAGTCTTCCTCGCCCATCAATGGTGACAGTAATATTGAACTACACACAATACAATAGCTAAATGCAAGTACTTAAGATTCTATTAAAACTATTATTACGTAAACTTTTGCAGAGTTGAGCTACAGAACATTAGCCAGCCTTGCGAAAATTGCATTGTAGATTGTACATACGAGTACTATCCACTACGCTGTCAAGCTCGAATAGTTAAAATCATTTCTAAAATTATATTAAAAAAAATTCTATCGTTTTTTATATCCTTAACAATATCTCCTCAGACGAGTCAACCGACAGAAGTAAACAGCCGGCAATGTTAAAGACAGTAGTATGCTTTTAGGAACCGAAACTGTGAACGAAGTTTGCCGACTTTGCTTAAACTTCGAGCCATCAATCTTTGTAACGGCGAGTCAAACCGGCGCCTATAATAATTGTTGTTGTACATATTTCGAACAGAGTTTGAACTTTACATTTTGTTGGATTTCTTAAGTCTTTTCAGTAATATACTTTGAGATTTTCAATTTATTGGAATCTAACTTCGAAAGCTACTTATAAAGGCTGTTTAGAGTTAAAAACTCTATGCACAGGAGCACATCAGTATGCAATACATGACAATCTTTGCAAAATCTTTGACAGGACTTACCGATGGCGTGTAAATTTTTCATTAATAGACTGAAGTCCCTTTTTAACAACAAACGTCTCACAGAAACATGCATTAATACACGAAAGAATTCCTATCGAATGTGCAAGGTTCAAGTAATATTTTAAAGATCATATTAATACGACAGTATTTTGAGTAATTGTTCACATTAAATAAGCTTCGGAACTATTGAACCAATTTCAAAAATTCTTTCAACTATGACATAAATACTTATCCCGCCACTCTGACCAACTAAAACAGATTAACTATTTTACTTTCTCAAGGAACCAAAATTTTTGGTAGATCCGATAGGAATTTTTATTAATTTAAATTTGTTCCCATCCGCATAACTTCAAACGGATCAACTATTTTTCTTTCTCATCAGTACAACTTCTTAATCAACTTCAAAATCGATACATAGGAGGTTCGATGTTCGACGAAATAAACATACATCAGATGTTTTTAGGTATGTTAACAGATTTGACTCCATATTGATAACCAATTTTATATCAAATAACTACTTTTTGGAAATATGTATTATATCTTGCAAATACACAAAAGCCTTAGGAATTGCATAATGTTATTTAAAGGAAATATATAAGTATCACTAAAATATTTTGTAATATTTTTTTAAATAGAACCACCGACTTCATACTTTAAAAAAGTGAGAAATAATATAGTGATTTTTTATATTCTCACGCGCACTAGTTTATTCGTTTCGTTGGTCGGAATGGAATAATGGAATGGCACAACCAGTTGGTCGGTTTAGTTGGACAGATAAATACACCTACGGGAAGCTACATCATATGGTGATATAGGCTACAAATATAACTAGCTTTCGCCAGCGGCTTCGCCCGCGTGTCCTCTAGGGAAATGTTTGGTGCGATAAAAAGTATCCTATTATCTAAGTCAGCTAATACCCTAATTGTATACCAAATTTCATCAAAATCCGTTCAGTAGTTTCGGCGTGATTGACGGACAAACATCCAAACATCTAAACATCCAAACAAAGAAACTTTCACATTTATAATATTAATAGGATATCAAATGGCGACGCGACGAAACTTGTAGATGCCAAAATTTACTTTTTCGACGAAATTCTGTCTCAAATGATTAATTTTTATTTAGGTTAATAATACAAAGAATATTATTGCTTATTTATGGGTAATCTGCGCCAAGAATGTTTCATTACATACAAGACGTCGGCGTAGGTATAATTAAAAAGATTTTGTTTATATTACATGTATGCAATTGCTATGGTATTACATAATATTCATCACAATACACAATATTGTGGAAAAACTAATTTCATTTCATTAATTTGTAATGTTGTTTTTGGAAATTATGAAATCGTGTTTCGCAATATTCATACACAATAATAGTGACTTGTATGTTATTTGGTCCAACTTTGATTCTTGCTTGACAACATTTCGTAATTTTTTTATTATAAGAATGAATTATAGAATACCCTAATACTTTAAACCCGTTAAGAAGATTTTTTATCCTGGATTTTTTTTTTGAAGGACGTCCACCTCCGCGCATCAGCTGGTACTCCGGAAAGACTTTAGTGGACGCATCAGACGGTGTAAGCGACATACCCAGCGTGAGGGAGAACGAACTGTACCTGCCCCTCACTCGTGACAACGTGGAATCGCTCACGTGTAAAGCATCGAACACCCATCTCAGACCACCAATAGAATCGAGCCTGCAAATAGAATTATATCGTAAGTATTCCACTTCTTCATCCTTTTACGCCCCCATTTTAAGGGCACAGTCCTTCCTTATGGATGGTTAAGGAAGATGGACCATGACCCTCCGCGCTGACCCTATGCGTATTTTAAGATAATGCTTAACATGCCTTCCAAAGCACGAAGCGTGAGATGATATTTTTTGGTCACCCGTCCAACAATTAATTGCTTTGCAACAACGAACGCGGGCACCGGCGCTTTTCCACTACGCCACCAAACTACTAGTATTCCACTAACCTATAAAATTTTCTCTATTCTATCGTAGATTAATACACTCAAATATAATCATAACTCAAAACCAAGGATAGGCCAGTTTATATTATTTCTAAGGTCAGTAATCATAGAGAATAAAACTAAAGCAGTAATATTAGCAATTTTCAATTGCAAGAAAGAAAGAAGAAAAATACGTTTCCGAATAATGTTAAAATTTGTGTTATTATATTCTTCTTATTTATTTTTTTTATTTTATTATTTAATTAATTTTATTTTCTTCTTATATATATAGACTATGATACATTTATTATGATTTCATGTACGCATCTTAACATAATAGACGCTCTGATTTTACATAATGGAAAAAAATACCGAATGTCGGTCCTTATACAAAAAATCCGGTATAATAGGCTTATGGGAAATGAATATAAAAGCACGGGAAATCAAAAGTTCGCTTTCAACGGTGCTTCATATAAAACGCTCGACCTACACGCACCTATTCAGATTTCTCTTTGGTAATGGCACGAGTTTAGGGATGCTTGGGTACACAATACAATTTACTTTTATACTCCACGTTCGAGTGTATAAATGACAGATACCTATATTATGAAAATAGTATCATGCATGATAAAAGAAAGTTTCACGAAACTTATTTCGGCGCATATTAAATTATTTCGCAATGGTGTGAAATCGACGGCATCTCTAAGACTCCATCAACATCGAAACTTTATTATCAAGGGGGATGAGGCGGTGGGGGGCCTCCTAATATCTGCAAGTTCCCTTGATAAAATCGTAAATAGGGATAATTTATTAAAAATATAAAGTTTACTAAAAATATATAAGCTCTTACTTGAAGAGTTACCTAATCAAACATTGTTGTATTTGAAATGTTATTCAACGTAGAAGAATGTATGATAATATACGAGTTTTTTCATCTCGGCTCACTTCTTGCGCTCCGACTTCTAAAGTTAGATGCACGTTTGTACTCCGCAGAGTCGGTTATTTTAATAGCAGGAAATTGTTACGATGATAGTAATGATAAAATATAACATAAAAGTGTGAAGACTATTCAGTACGTTCAGTACGTGTATCGCAAAGAAAGCCCAATCTAAAATATTTTTTTTTATCAAGAGAAAAAAGTATTTTAGATTTAGCCCTAAAATTAGACAAAAACGATAATGTTGGCTCCACTTTTGATACAAAATCAGATCATAAAAATCCAATTTATTGCAGTAATTATTATAGTTCTCACTTTTGAAATTTTAATAAAACTTACAAAGTATGATCTGTAAATTTTTTCGGTTGTTCATTTTCAAAACACCTAAAACTAACAATTAACGTCGTTAGCCATTATAAGATATTGTTCTATGAAAATCATGGAACTTATATATGATCGTGTTTTCTTATTGGTTTGAAATATTTTCTTTTTGTTATTCTAAAAATAAAGAAAGCCATTTTTAAATGGAATATTTTACTTTCACCTTATTATAAAAAGTGCAAGTAAAATTTACAAAGCTGTCGTATGTAAATTTACGTTTTTTTTCATTGGAACTAATTTGTATATACGATTTTGTTCCATTAAAAACTTAAAAAATAATAACATCTATTTAAACAAAATAACATTAATATATGTATCTCTTATAGGTTAGGTTCTTTATATGGCAAATATTATTGTCATAGTTATCATAATTCAATTTGTAGCAGATACAGAAGATCAATGTGATACCGTTAAGAACTATCCATTATTACCCGACGCCTAAACTTCTTTTATTATTAAGAAAGATGTACGAAATGATGATTTTGACCAAATATGTAGATTTATCATCACAACAATAACAAGCTATCGATCAATGTTCATCCTTGCTCTGTGAAATATATATTCTTATTGCTTTAATCATTAAGGTACCTTATAGTCTTAATAATAGGGATGATGACTAATTTTTGTTTGTTTGTCCGTCAGGTAGTATGTTAAATAATATTAAACAAGTATTTTTTTATTTTTTTCGTATTCATAAAATTACGGCGTAACATGGAGTTGAAATTTCGCATGACGTCACGTTATGGTACATTTTCTACTCAACTGTGACGTAGCGAGCCCCCACTTTAATGCCCGTTATCTAAGCTATTTCTTGTTAAATTGAAGTAAAAAAAAATACGTATCTAATATTTTTCTATTATCTGACTGACGGACTCAATAGAATTGCATTTTTTTACCCAGTCGTCATCCTTATTCAACTAAAAATATGTTTAAAAGAGTTTGAAGAACTTCTTAATTCTATTCCATCACATCCGCATAAGGTTTTAGCTGGATATAGATCCAGGCATAGGCCTTCTTCACTAAATGCGCACAAGAAAAATTGAGATGAACTTTGTTTCGTTCATGGTTTGTGGCTAAATTAAGTTTAAATTAATAATGTTTGAGGCTTGAAAAATATTTAATATTTGGGGAAATTAATCTGATATAAAACGCAAACAATTAAAAGTCGGCGACTTAATGAAATGAAAAGTTATCTTTTAGGCTTCGTTTCAATATAGGCTTTGACTGTACTGTACAGGGTTCCATGCCACTTAATCTGTACAATTATCATAAATACGGGCAGAAACCTTGTTCATCTAATGTGAGTTTTATATTACATGTACTTAAACACAAGTAATACAACAATTTTACTTAAATTTTTTTGTAAAAGTGTTTCTGTTATCCAATTAGGTAGGTATTATTTGTATACTTGTTTGTTGCCAAGAAACACTAGGTTTCTATTATACATCGGCTCCTCAAAAAAGGATATTTTCAAAATTACACTCCCGACAAATGGTTTGTCCTCGTGTTTGAGACTATTTGAAGATAAAAATAAAAGAAACGAAGACTTTAAATGGACTGTAATTCGAGGAAAATCTCAATATAAGAATATGTCGCGTCGAGTAGTCCGAATGCGTATGCGTGCGTCGTCTGAGTGTGTGTGTCGCCGCGCCGCACCCGGCATCCATGGCAGCCGGGTCCGGCGTAGTGATGTGCGCCCCCTCCTCGCTAGTGATGCAGGTGTAGGCGCAGACATACTCCCCGGCGTTGAAGAATCATCTTCAAGAAGAGAAGACTGGAAGTGGGCATATATTGTTGTAAGCTCGCCGGAGCACACCCTTTCTGGTTTTGATGTCAGCCACCCTCGCTATGCCGTCGGAGCTAGGGATAAGCTTTATGACTCTACCCAGAAGCCATACCATCGGTGGTGACGTCTTGTCTTTAATGACCACCATGGTCCCGACTTGAAGTTGGCCTGAAGATTTCTTCCATTTGCATTTCTGTTGAAGTAGAGATACGTATTCGTTAGCATATCTCTGCCAAAAATGTTGTTTTAGCTTTTCGACCCGCTGATAGCGCTGAAGTGTCATAATGTTGACATCCGTCAGATCCGGATAGGGTACCGACGTGAGCGACCGTCCAATAAGGAAATGAGAGGGGGTAAGAAAGGTCAAGTCAGACGGGTCTGTTGACATAGGGGTTAGAGGTCTAGAATTTAAAATAGATTCAATTTGCGTTAAACAAGTTATCATTTCTTCATAAGTGAGATGTGATTGCCCTAATATTCTAAATAAATGAAATTTGACAGACTTTACAGCGGCCTCCCATAAGCCACCAAAATGTGGAGAGTAAGCAGGAATAAATTTAAAATTGATACCTTGACTATTCATGTCGTCTCTACAATTATATACTATGTGATTAAAAGCGCCCACAAACGCAGTCCCGTTGTCACAGTACAGCGTGTGTGGTTTGCCCCGTCGAGCAATGAATCTGTTGAGAGCACTTAGAAAGCATTCTTTTGTGAGATCTGAGACGAGCTCCAGATGTAACGCTTTAACTGCGAAACAAACAAAAACACAAATATAGGATTTGATTAGTCGGCCACCGCGACCTTTTCGATTGACAATCATCACTGGCCCAGCGTAGTCTACACCCGTGTTAAGAAAAGGAAACTCCAAATTTAGTCTTTCAAAAGGCAGATTACTCATTATTGGTTGTGTAGTTGTGGCCTTTTGTCTTACACAACGAATGCATGAACGTACTATGCGTCTGGCTAAATTCCTTCCCCCGAGTACCCAATATTTTTGTCGTACTTGAGAGAGTAATAAAAGAGGGCTAGCGTGAAGTGACGTTATATGTTGCATTTTAAATATTAATTTCGTGAGAGTATGCTTACTGCATAGAAGGATTGGGTGCTTTACATCATAACTATAATTTGCATTGTGAAGTCGACCCCCTACTCTAATGATCCTGTCTGAATCGAGAAAAGGGGAAAGTGATAAAATTCTATTTTTTGATGGTAATGATTGATTTGAACTTAAGATGTGATATTCTTCCGGAAACATTATATATTGTTGCGTGATGCGAATTAATTTATTATGCGCTAGCATTATTTCTGATAAAGATAAGTGATCTTTGTTTTTAATTTCTCTGTTTCTTACATTATTTATAAATCTATTTACGTATGCTATTATTCTGATTAATTTCGAGAAATTAGAAATTCTCTCTATCAAGTTTATTATTGAATTTTCTACTTCATCGAGAAAGAATGACATTTCTGGAAGAGGCAAATTTCTTTGAGTGGATGTGTTAGGATTGATCGATGTGTGCGTATGTAGTGAATGTAAAAAGGTGGGGCCAGTCCACCACAGATTTGAGGCAATGAGTGACTCAGCCCTCGCCCCGCGAGAAACCAGGTCTGCTGGGTTCTCTTTTGACGGCACGTAGTTCCACACTGCATCGTCGGTATTTTCATGAATTTCATTTACCCTATTTCTAACAAATGATTTTAATTGATTAAATGAAGTGGCTAACCAGCCTAAGACAATAGAAGAGTCTGTATAAAAGAAACATTTGGAAAATTTCTTTGTTAATGATTTTGTTACTTTTTTATAAAGCCTGGTACCTAATAAGGCCCCGCATAGCTCAAGACGAGGTATTGTACTTGACTTTATAGGTGCAATTTTATTTTTGGAAGTTAATAGACGCACACGAATGTTACCGGTGTGTGTGATTGTTTTGATGTAACAACATGCTCCATAAGCTAGTTCAGATGCATCTGTAAATGTATGTATCTCTGTTACGGTAGTGTCATTGTCATTAAATGTCCAACGTGGTATGCTTAATGTATTCAGTGATGGAAGTGATTGTATTAATTTGAGGTAAGATGATCTTAATTCATTTGGTACATTGTCGTCCCAATCAGCTTTAATTTTCCATAATTCTTGTAATATTATTTTTATTGTTACAATGCAGGGCCCTACGAGACCTAAAGGGTCGAATATTTGACTTATGGCAGATAATATGGTGCGCTTAGTGACCTTTAAATTGGGGTCCGAATTAAATTCATAAAATAAAGTATCTGTAACTGTATTCCAATATAGACCTAATGTTTTATTTTGAGTTATATTATTTAAATTTAACGATTTTTCTGTATCACCTTTTATTTTTAAAATTGATTCAATGATCTCTGGACTATTAGATTGCCATTTACGTAGATTAAATTTAGTTGTCTCTAAGACGTGAATGACTTCATTACAAAGATTGATGACAGTTTCTATCGAATCCCCGCCACTCAAAAAATCGTCAATATAGAAATCATGACGGAGGGCGCGCTTGGTATCAATATTTATACATTTTTCAGCTAAGGTAAGTAAGCATCGAGTTGCCAAATATGGGGCTGACGCAGTACCGTATGTAAGAGTATTTAGTGTAAATGTTTGTAGTGGTTCTGAAGGGTCAAACCTGAATATGATTTGTTGTAGAGGACGTTGTGAAGGTTCTACATAGATGGCTCTGTACATTTTCTCGATGTCACTGGTGACAACATATTTATGCTGCCGGAAGCGGAGTAGGATTGAAAAAATATCGTCTTGTATAGTCGGTCCTATTCTCTGTATATCATTAAAAGATTTACCTGTAGATGTCGCTGCTGACGCGTCGAAGACCACCCGTAGTTTTGTTGTCGTACTGGAATCTCGAACTACTCCATGATGAGGTAGGTAGTTGTTTATGATGTTTGTAGATTTATTAGTAGTAGATGTAAATGCATTATGTGTTTGTATATATGGATGATTTGATGTATGTTTATGTATTGATGTTTGCATTGAGGTTCGTTTTGGTTTATGTATGGATGTATAAGTTAATATTTTATTTGATGATCGGGTGGTAGATGTAGGATTAGATGTGTTATTAGAAGTTAATGAATATATGTTTGTGTTTTCATTTTTTATGTTTGTGTTAAGTGTCATGTGCCCAAGCGTTAAATACTCACGCATAAATTGATGATAATCGTTTTTTAACTTATTATTACGCTGTAGTTTTCTTTCTAAAGAAAGAAACCTATTTTTTGCCATTGTGTATGAATCGCCCAATTCTTGCGGGGGTTCTTTAAGAGGGATGGTAACTATAAATTTACCTTCATCGTCGTGCCTCGTTGTACTTTGGAACATTTGCTCGCATGCTTTTTCTTCTTTGGAAAAGGAGGAGCTAGCACTTACAGAGTCTAACTCCCAGAACCGATTAAGTTGAGATTCTATAGATTGCGAAAAGTTACAAATGGCATTTTTGGTATTTGGTGTGTTGGGAATAGAACCTGATACGATCCAACCTAGTTTTGTCTCGCGTAATGATGGTTGATGTTTTCCCATATTGATGATATTGGTACCTAATATATTCCAAAATATTTCAGCGCCGACTAATATGTCTATAGAAGCAGGAACATTAAAGGAAGGATCGGCAAGTTGAATCCCTGTAGGTATTTTAATGTGTTTTTTATGTATAAATACTGATGGTAATGATGTGGTGATGTGTGGTAAAATGTAACATTCAATGTTTGTCTTGTAACTTCCATTGCAAGATCCTATCTCAAGTACACATGATTTTGTAATAGATGTATTATGATTATTTATGCCTACCACTGTGGAGTACGCGTCAAACCCGGTCAGACCCAGCCTCTCGCAGAGGCGGGAGGTGATGAAGTTGGATGTACTGCCGTTGTCCAGCAAGACTCTGGCAGTATGCTGAACACCGCTGATGTCTTTCACTGTCACCATGGCTGTGGAAAGCAATATATGAGAGTGGGACATGGAAGATGAATTTGATTGAGTATGTGCTGATAGTGATATAGTTTCGATGTTTGTATTGTTTTTACTATTTTCAATATCTTTATGAAGAAGAGTGTTATGTTTATGGTTGCAATATTTGCAGTGTGTCAGCCTACATGATGTGTGTGAATGTCCAATACGTAAACAATTTTTGCAAATATTTTTAAAGGTAGATATCTTTTTAATACGCGTGTCAACATCCAAATCTCTAAATGAATTACAGTTGAAAAGAAAATGTTCTTGTTTACATAGTGGACAAGATTGATGTTTTGTATTATTATGCATTTTTTCGGTAACTATGGCAAATGATTTTTGTTTCTGTGTTTGTGGTATTGTAAGAGATGTTTTGTATGACTGTTTATTGCTATGTATTGTTTCGACTAATTCTGCTCTGTTGTTTAAAAATGTAAGAAATTGTTTCAAGGATGGTTGATCGGATAATGTGTTTTTGTACTCTTCCCAAAGTCTACTAGTTATAAAATCAAGTTTTTTACTCATCATATAAATTATCAAGATGTCCCAATGATCAGTGGGTTGTCCCAGACTGCTGAGGGCACGCAAATTTTTATTTATAATATCAATTAAATTGCGAATAGATTTATAAGAATCTTTTTGAATAGATTCAACATTGAACAATGCTTGAATGTGATTGTTAATTAATATTTTTGGGTTGTCAAATCTTTCTGTTAACAACTGCCAAGCTATAATATAATTATTAGACGTAAATTCTAAGCTTTGAATTACCAAAGATGCGTTTCCTTTTAGAGATGCGCGTAAATAGTGAAATTTGCTGATGTTATTAATTCGCGGGTTTTCGTGTATGAGAGAAATATACGTATCTCGAAACTCGAGCCAGTGATGAAAATCTCCATCGAAGGAAGGCGGAGTGATGTCAGGCAGACGAAAAAAATCCCTCTTTGTGCTGGCACCCGCTGATGGCTCGTGCTCCTCGGTCGTACTGCTGGACGGGGCATCCAGCATGCTGCGTGCGAGGGCTATATTTGCGAAATAAGCGCCCTCAAATTGTTCTCGCTCGACGAACTCCTTTTGTTCGTCCTCAGTCAAGGTTTCAATTTCAGTCTGCAATTTATTAAAATCTATGTAGGTTTCATCCATAAATTTCATTCGGGTTTCGAGTTCTATTTTGTGGGTAAGGCTTAATGACGAATATGATTTAGCAACATTTAAATAATTTATAAATTGCGTAAGCTTTGCTTTAAGGCTACTACGCCCTTTAAAAAGGCGCTTTATGTTCGATTCTTCAGCCATTGTAAGAAAAGGAAAATGAATTTGTGCAAAAAAAAGAAAATAAACCTAAAAATTTTGAAATTAATAACTTAATGTGGGTACGCGCAAATAAAGCCGAGCTGCTGTGATAACGCGTTTGCAGGCCCAAGCGTGTTGGTAAGCGCTGGCGCCAAGCGGGCGTTTAGGTATTGCGCAAAATTAAAAATGTATGACGATGATAGTAATTAATTCGATGTAATTATTTATGAGTGAAAAAAAAATACTATTAACAAAACATTGATGATATTTAGGTTTAATGAAATGAAGCAATATTGAATCTATTTTAAATTCCTTTAGGAAAAATTAGAAGGAATATGGAACGGACTCACTCGGTTGATCCCTTTCTTTGAAGAGGACACGACGATAGGACGATAAGATGGCGTCGACGATTCCATGTGCTCCGTTAGACAGGTTTTGAAGACCGAGTGCTTGTTTTCTCGATGCGCGACGACTTTCTCATAGGTTTAGGACCATTTGTTTGAGACTATTTGAAGATAAAAATAAAAGAAACGAAGACTTTAAATGGACTGTAATTCGAGGAAAATCTCAATATAAGAATATGTCGCGTCGAGTAGTCCGAATGCGTATGCGTGCGTCGTCTGAGTGTGTGTGTCGCCGCGCCGCACCCGGCATCCATGGCAGCCGGGTCCGGCGTAGTGATGTGCGCCCCCTCCTCGCTAGTGATGCAGGTGTAGGCGCAGGCACTCGTACGTTCTAAAAAGGGGCCGTTCATAAATTACGTCACACAAAATTCATGTTTTTTTTTTTAAAGTTAATAAGTTTATTATTGAACGAAGTCGTATTTACACTTACATATACCCACAAACGATACTATAACTTCATACGTATGGAGCTATTTCATAAAAATTCAGTTTAAAATCAGTCCTTGACAACTTTACCAATATGTAGGATTATTTTGCACGAAAAGCACTAAGCACTTATTCTCTGACGGAAATTGAAGTCACGACACACAGCCAACCATAAAAACCAAGGAGTCAATACGTTTGCCATTCGAATAAATTTTATCTAAGTCGCGTGCCCTTTGCGTATGTTATGTGGTCATAAACTTTTTACTGTTAACTGTGATTTGAGATATATATTCGCTTTCAAACATTTTGTAAAGGATGCTGATACAAATTAGCCATCAAACCGGGCTGTGTAAATACTTTTGATTTCTTTTTCTGTCGATATTCTGTCAAATGGTTTTTAACTGGCTAATGAAAATGGTACAGAACCCTCGCACTCGACTCGCACTTGACCTATTTTTCTTAATAATTATTAGGAATAAAATTAAAAATAATAAAAAAATGTCTCTTTAAAACAAAAATACTATAATTTAACTTTATGGGCTTATTATTATAATGAAACTATCTTGTTTAAATATTAAAACTTGAAATGATAAAACCATAGGTACTCTAGTAAATAGCAAGAAGTAAAATAAAATCTATGAAAAATCGCATACATTCCAAGTAAAAGCATATCACGTTCCGTTATACACTAATCATGTTTATTGAACTAAATTCGGCGAGTAAAGGAAGTCAGACTGTGAACGGAACGCTCGAGCGAACCATAAAGCCTTGTATAGACCGTTGCGGCATGCATACAAACTGGAGCCGTGGTCTTAAACCCAATTTTCACTGTTGGAAACTTCTTAATATACTTTTTCAACATGCTGTATTGAAAATACTTAAATTAGAGCAGGGCAGAAGACGAAATAGTCTACGATATCGCACCCATACCA
This sequence comes from Diatraea saccharalis, assembly GCA_918026875.4. Lineage (NCBI taxonomy): Eukaryota > Metazoa > Arthropoda > Insecta > Lepidoptera > Crambidae > Diatraea > Diatraea saccharalis. The sequence continues at coordinate 18,771,273 of OU893333.1, read as the reverse complement.
GTAAAATCAGTTAACTGCACATTTTTGTAACCAACAAGTCAGACTTAGTGATCAATGGAAAATGAAAATAAGTTTCTTTTAGTCCATCATAAGCATCATAATTTACACACACGCACACACGCGCGCAACGCATGCTCTCACGAGCGCACAAACGCCCTCACACACGCACGCACGCACAAACCCACGTACGTACTCACACAAATCTATACCACATAAGATCGCATATTTCGCTTTCCTTTGATTTTTGTTACACTTAGATCAAAATTCTATTTATGACTAAAAATATGAAATATAAAGAAGAATGGCGAAATCAGACCCCATAATTTACAAAACCGTACATGGATGGCAATATAACAAATAAATAATATATGATTAATAGATTTTATTTCTACAAAATGGTGAATTTTAATGTCGGGGAACCAAACTAAAATATTAAATGCTGCTAATAATTATCAAGATAACAAAACGTCTGATGATAGTGCAAAAACAAAACGCGAAAATCTTCTTAAGAAACGTTCCGGTCTACGCAGAAGTACTTTAATAATAAAACTATATCTTGGAAGTGTTTCGTGAATTTTGCGCCGGGCAATAAAAGGGTCATCTATTTTAATGGATATTATCGTTTCCTGTACATTGCAATTAATTATATTGCCTTTAAAGTACCATTAATACGCTTAACAATCGAATATAAATTCAAAATAAGATTGTATAGAATCGATTCCGTTCTCTTTAATTGAAAACCACACAATATATCAAAGGGTTGTAGTTTGGATGGTTTTTGAAAAATCGATCACAAACATCAACGATGTCGGAAGCGATTCTCAATTAATCGTGAGTTTTTCAAACATGTTCTATAGAATATTATCTGTCGCCATTTACCACTTTAATAATAAGTGAGATATGTGATGTAATGACGTGTACCGACTGAGCGTATGAACGTCAAAAATATATTCAATATAAAATCTATATATAATATATTATTTGAAATACGGTCTTTGAATACTTTCATAAATATTTATTTTATTCGTTCAAATTACGTATTGACAATTAAGCATGTTTCTTCGACTAACGTTGATATTTGCATTACTTTTGGATTCCGAATGGCAATCGATTCGGTTATAACAATGACAGTTCAATGTGTACATTGCCCTTATTTGTCATTTTCAGTTCTAATGATTTAATTAAAGGCAAAGGGATCTACTCCACACAGTTTAGTCATATGTTATAAATGTTTCTTCTATTATAAGTATCTGGATCTTGTTAGATATGTAATTATTTTAATCTAGTTTATTAAACGGAGTAACCTGGTTACAATTTTTATTTATTTTAACGTCCATTCAACGAAAAAGCAAAGATGCAATATATAACCCCACAAAGTATTTTATGCCATATCTTTTTAATCCCAACTTTTAAAGGAAAAAGACGATTAGGATTTTCTTAGTTTAGCTTTTACCTTCAAGTACACGTTTATTTCATTCATGAACGGGACTTTAATAATTCAGGTCCAAAGCTATATGGGAGTTCGCCATTGTTCTTTATTATTTTTATAATGTTGATTAAACTTCTAATGAAATCGAACGATCAATATAACCAACACAAAACCCACCGTTCTATATTTTATTTCAGTGTAAGTATTCACAAGTCAGTTTTAGGTTATAATTTAATACATGTGATACTAGCCTTAAATTCTATACCTCCAAGGCTCTAAAGCTTAATATTGAGAACCGAAAAACGAATACGAATAAAAGAAAAATGTTAAAGATCATAAAATAAGTTGTGAATTCCTATTTCGCACTGTAATAGTACTCTGGCCGGAAATCCTTTGAAATTTAGAGAAATGATTGCGTTCTTGAGAAATTCAGGTTTCCTTTTTTTACTTTTTACGGCCAACAAATTCTTATTTTTCATTTTATTAACTTTGTGTACTTTCTAATTATATGGACACAATGACTTGGGAATTCTTTAATAAAAATTACCCGCATTTTGCCATTGTATTATCTACCTGAAGTTCACTAATAATATTGGACTTGAGGTATAAAGTACAATGGTAAAACACGAGTCCAGATTCTATTGGGATGCTATGTAAACATTAGCAGAATTTACGTAACAAACGGACAGACAGAACCGAGTGATCCAATTATATAGGTACTATAAGGTCCTTATTTTTCCTTTTGAGATACGGACAAAAATAATGATCATCATAAATAGAAATAAAAAATAAACTGATATTAAAATGTAGCCTTTCAAAATTGTGGCCTAAAGATCAAATTGGCTTAAATTGGCAAAATATTATTATTTAGCAATTACGTCCAAAGTCCTGAAACTTGAAATTTTAAAGCGCAACGTAATCAAAATCGCTCGCTACCCTCCACAAGTCCATTCTAAACTACCGATCCAATTTCCTGTGAACAACCCAATTTAGTAAGCAGTTTACCCATAAACATCCCTCTACCAAGCTTATAGCAAACAAAACAATAATACAACAACATTGATTGTGGCCTATCCCAAATAGTTTCAGTCAATTTGGTGCGACCTTTCCGAAGCAACCGCTTAATATCCGTACCGTCATCATCTGACTGTCCATCAGCAGAGAACTTCTTATTTGTATGCTCATCTAAACTATTAATGCTATCAGACCGTCACGGAAATGTTTCATAGACAATTTTACTTGGATCAGACGTATGTAATGGGTGTCTCAAAACTTACTTGTTTAAACATTTTCGAAGTTAGATGGATCATTTATCAGTCGAGCAAAGCTATTCATATCAACATTGATTGACAAATAAGATACTTAAGTGAAAATATTACCGGTTCAATCGTTTTATCTTTAACGGTTTTTTTACTTAACCTTATTAATTTAATCAAATAATATGCATTATTACTACAATTGCCGTCCAAGTAACGTATACGTATAAGCTAAGCTACTTTATTATAGAAAAATATTTCATTTAAATTACTCGAGATTAAAATTAATTAACTTTCAATCTTTATTCACCTAATTTTAATCGCTTTAGGGCTTTGAATATTTTGGTCATTCATCGGCAATCGATTCAGACATTCAGGTAAGCATTGCGCGCTCAAAAACTTATTTAAATCAATAACTTATATCAATAGAAACATGAATTATTTTTATATAGTAGTTTCTGTCACGTTTTTTAATATTAAACTGTGTTATCACGCTAACTGTCTTCATTAAAGTTTACTACAAGTGGAACTCAAAACTGACATTAAAGATCAGAGACGAAAAAATCTAATGTAAAGAATTTACATTTAAATAAAAAAAAATTAAGGGATTTAAACCCTGGCATTACCTGTTTTTCTGTTGACTGCCTTTATAGTATTAGACCGTTTACACGATGTCAATAGCCTAAACAATCGAGTAAGTAGTATTGGCCTCTAATTTTTTACACAGTCTAGGTAATACAGTCTAATTTTTTACTGATCTAGCATACTGGACTGATTTAGCTATTGACCTCGCGTAAGTGGTCCATTATACTCACAGAACTCTTTAAAATATTTTACCATAAACACCATTGGAAGGATTTATTGGTGTTATTTATTTATATTAATTTATAATATGTATTTTTGTGAAGTTCGGAAATAGGTTTATATTTAAATATTTTATCCAACCTTCTAAACAGTTATAAAAATCGTGTGGAATACACTTAATAGAGAATCAATCTTCAATATTTCTGCCGTGACTCAGTTATTCAACTGAATCATGACATAAAGAATATATACCTACATTCCACAGTGCCTGCATACAACGTGTCCATATACTGGGTGGATGGTACAGTGGAAGACGTCCTGCAGGCTGGCAAACCAGCACTGGTGAAGTGCACAGCTCATGGTGCTTACCCGCAGCCGGAATTGGACTGGCTGTTAAACCACCATCATCTCACGCAACACAGCAATCAGGTATATATAACAGAAAACTTCTAGAACCTAACCTGTCGCTATTATCCCAAACTAATCAACTTCCAAATCCTCCCAACTTTAATCAAAATATTAATATACGAGCCACATAAGAATAGTACCGTCGAATGGTCATACCGCCTTAGTTCATATTGCGCTTCAACTTCGGTTACGCCACATTGACGATAAAAATTGAACTATGGTGACGCGCTTACTCAACTTCGTAGTTAGTAATAAATAACAGAGTAAGAGACAAAGTGAGAAAACATATCATATCAATTCTTGATAAAGTCATGTCAACATGAATAATACAATAAATATAAAAATAAACGAGGAATTTGATAAATATTAAGCGACCTTTTTTTGTTGTCTGTACTAAAATGACAGTTAATGCTTATATCTGAAGAGATCGCTGTGCAAAAATAAGAGCGCTGATTGCTGACGCATAGCTTAATTATTGTTTTTGTTTTCTTCGTATTTCTTTGTATTTGGTGTTAACCATAGAGTAGCTTATTTACTGGACGGTGTTAACAATATTTTTTTAGTTTCTATAAAGTACTTATAATCCTTTAGTCCCGTTGTAAACTTTAAGTGATTTAATGCAGAATAATTTCATTATAAATAATTTTACAGAGTTGGAGTAACGCGACCCATACCTCGGTATCATTGCTACAGCTAAATCCAGCTGTACTGGATAACGGAGCTACACTCGCGTGCATAGCCACCAACCCCGCTATGGCACCCAGCAGGGGCTCAAAGGCCGACGTCATTACGCTCAATGTGACCTGTAAGTTTTCAAATATACGTAGTGCTTGTGTTGGGAAAACATAAAACCTCGGGGAGTGGGTTGTTGTTGCGGAACAGAAATACATCTGTGAAATTTTTTGTCTAGCTATCACGGTTCATGAGATTCAGCCCGGAGACAGACAGACGGACTGCGGAGGAGTCTTAGTAATAGGATTTTTACCCTTAAACCAATAAACCCTGGAAATCAATAATAAACGTTTCATGAATAAATATTTATTTTTATATTATGTTATTTCTGTGCTTTCTGGAATAAACGATTCCGTGGCAGAGTGGCTCGTATGTTTGTTTCGAATTCAATAAGTCGCCACCTCTGTGGTCCCCAGTTTGATACCCAATGGAGTAAATACAGGTTTAAATATTCTAGAATACGTCTGTTTAGCTACGTATTATGTTGTTTAATATTTGGTTTATTTCTCAAAGTTTTAATATGTAAACATAAACAAGAGGGATGATGACTAATTTTTGTTTATTTGTTCGTCAGATAGACTATTGAAGAATATAGAACACTAACTTTTTAAATTATATTATGCATATTTTTTTTTTGTTTTTTTGCGTAATCAATATGGGTGTGGACAACTTTTTTATATTGTTATTTTATAGATTTACATGAAATATATAAAATTCGTTCAAATCTAAAAATAAATTTTGCTTTCAAAATTTCCTGCGAAAAATGACATTCTGTCATGGCGTCGCTATGACGTCACGGCCTCTGAAACTAATATCGTTCATAAGATTAAGGTTATGCATAAGGTTCAATTCTCTTAGTTCTGATATAAGTAAGAGGGGTGTGATGTCACGCGCTGCTTGCGGTCACGTGATAACGAGTATAAAATATTTTTTTTTCTTAATTCATTTGAGCAATATAATAAATATAATTAACCATAAAAGTGTGATCATCCAAACACTACCAGAAAAAGAAATATTTTCGTTTACAGTCTACACCCATATGAATTGTGGCGATCCATTTAGTTGAAATGTGACGCATAACGTCACGCTTTTGTATGTTTTCTACAAAACTGTTGACGTCAATGCTTATTATCTAAGTCATATCTTATTTTAATTCGAAGCAATAAAAATATGTATGTAATATTTTTCTATTATCTGACTGACTGATTAAATAGAATTTCTTTTTTATACACAGTCGTCAACCCTTTTATATCTATTTAGTAGTTGATTATGACGCACGCAATTTTATATGAAAAAGTTGCATTTAAATCTGCAAAATCAGTGAATAAACTCTATAATTTTTTTTTTATTGAAATATTTATTATTGTGGGCTTATTTTTATAAGTACTATTAAAATAAATAAAAAAATGACTTAAATAAAAAACGAGTTGCTCTTCCGCGACTTCGTCTACGAGAATTATAGCCTATGTTGCTGTCGTATGGTGTAGCTTCACATAAGTGATTTTTTTTTTAAAACCGATCCATTAGTTTCGGAGCCTGTTCAATGCAAACAATCAAATTGTTACTCTTTAAAGTATTGGTATGTTGGGTAATACAGTACTGATATTATTGAAAGCAAAGGCAAGGATTTTTTTACTCAATTCAATAACATTGCGTTGCACGCATTAAATTTCTGATTACTCGAATGTCTACTCAATTAAGGTTAACATAAACTCTGAAACAACGATGACAGTAATTTTATGCCATCCATTTCGTAATTCTGTGACATTCCCACTCGGAATGCTAATTGATCCATGTTAGTAGGGAGAATCACATTCACAAAACATTTACTACCAAATATGTATTTCAAAATGGAATGAAAATATCATTACTAAAACGAAAATGACTCAAAAGATTAACAATAGATCGCTAGGCTCATGCTAGCAGAACATATAATATTTCTAGAAGGATACATTTTTTTCAAATATAGTTACTATCATTATTATCAGTCCTTTTACCTCCACTGCAGGCACTTAGGCCTTTCTTATTAAGGACGATGGGCCATGACCCTCCACGCTAGCCTAATGCGGATTTCAGGGTATTAACAACTGCAAATGCAGCCGAGACCAACATCTTCACGTGCCTTCCGAACACAGAGTAGTTCAAGATTATAAATTATTTGGTCACCCGTCCCGTGACTGATCTTTACGAAAGATTAACTACAACAATCGCGGTCCACGGCGTTTATCCGCTACGCCATTGAGCTACTTTCGCGTTACTATAATATAATACAAATTTTAAATTTGCACAAATAATTAGGTCTGCAAACTATGGCGTATGGTACACTTTAGTCGTCGTCGTCGTCAACATTATAGTGACAAGTTTGAGTGATCTAAAGCGATAGATACATATTATAGCTAATAATTTAAATAATAATAAGTTTCTCGTGAGATAGCATGTAATACTAAAAGAGAAATAATTTGATTATGTGTTTATTATACTAATATTATAAAGAGGAATAAATTGATTATGTGTTTATATGTTTATTTGTTTGTTTGCATCGAATAGGCTCCGAAAATACTGGACCGATTTTAAAAATTCTTTTACCAACGAATTTACTCGTCTGAATCGCAACACCTAGTAATATATGATATAATAAATCCAAACTCTAAACATCATGATATGTTCTTATTTTAATATTAGGTTTATTTGGTTTGCCAATAATATCATTAAATAAAATATTATATGATAATTGAAAACACTTAAGTTTTATAATATTAACCAAAAATGTCTGATCCATGACGAACATTTTTGCGACGTACAAGATCACAGTACTACTAGAAGGATTACCACTACTACGACTTGCATCCAACAGGGCCTTATTCCGTGTTTCTTCATTTTGACCGTGGGAGAGCCACGCTTCGGCATGAATGGGCCGGCTCGACCGGAGTGATACCACGGACTCACAGAAAACCAACGTGAAGCAACGCTTGCGTTGTGTTTCGTCGTGTGAGTGAGGGTTCCGGAGGCCCAACCCCTCCCTATTCCCTTCCCTCTACCCCTCAACCCTTCCCTCTAAGGCCGGCAGCGCACTTGTAGCCCCTCTGGTGTTACAGGTGTCCATGGGCGACGGTAATCACTTACCATCAGGTGATCCGTCTGCTCGTCTGCCCCCTATCCCATAAAAAAAAAAGTCGCCACAAAATGATTTATTCTTCAATTCTGAATTCCACGATCAAAAGGTTTAAATTCAAATTGAAATATTTGGCCTTTCGTAGCATCTGACTTGCTGTTGTATATTGGAAATGTGTTATTTGACAGATAGTCCAATTGTGGAGGTGACGAAACTTGGTGACGGGAAACTGAACGAGCTGGTGGAGCTGGATAGTCTTCATCTAGAATGCGAGGTGAAGGCTAATCCACCCGTCGAAAAATTCACCTGGTACTTCAATGTATGTATATAAAAATTATTCATAAAAACATAGATACATAGACTCATAAACACATTCCCTTGCGTTGCGCACTTACAGTCAGTTGCTCAAAAGTTCATTAAGATTTAATGAAGATTAAGCTCTAATGAATATTCTAAATATGAAAATATATATGGGTCATTAAACTATTGGCCATTTTAATGAACGTTTGTGTAACTGGCTGTTAGTATCGGTTGCACCATAATTGCAATTAATGTTAGGGCTTATGTCAAGTTTACTATAACAGATCACGGTGGCTTTTACATTGACTGTGGAATTCGTTGCATCATCCTCTTTCTTGGCATAGTAGAACAATAACCATAACTAACAAAACTTTAGGGACTGTGCCATCTGGTGCAAAAGGTCAAGTAGCACACCATCCATCAAATCTAATCCTACAAATTATAATGGACTTAAATATAATCGATCCAGAAATCGTTGCAACATGGTGGTAAGGGACGCCCAAAGACACTATATTCACGAATCAGTAAATAATCATACTACCCTGGAAAAGTGTGGAAAATCCTAAAATCACTTGGAGTTAGCAAACTCTCTCTAATATTGATATTGATCAGCTTAACAGTTTTTTCCCTACTTCGGCTCCTACTGATGGCAACCGTAAAGCGGAAATATTACATCGTCTTTCAGGTCTACTAACTCATAATTCTCCCTTTTTCTTTCATCAATTCGCAGATTGTGATGTTGAGAGAACAATGTTGTCAATCAATTCCAGTACTGTGGGTAGTGATTCAATTAGTCGTAAAATGACCCTTCCTATAATAGATATTTCTCTCCAAAATCCTTGAAAAACTCGTAAACTATCAATTAATGACCTTTCTTAATTCAATTCACCTTCTTAATCCGTTTCAATCTGGCTTTCGTAAGCACTACTACTGCACTGGTCAAGATTACTAATGACATTCGACGGGGTATGGAAAATCATCAGCTTACGTTGTTGGCGTTGCTAGATTTTAGTAATGCCTTTAACTCTGTTGATTTTGATATTATTCTCAGTATCTTGGTATCTCTAAATATATCTTCAGTTACAATTGACGCCGATAAAGTATCGGTATTGATGACAGTGGTGCGATATCAATGCCGGTATGCCTGAGGGTGGCATCTTATCTCCTTTACTTTTTCTATATGTATAAATTTCATAACAGAAATACTTTCTTATCCTTTACCTTTACGCTGTCGACCTACAAATTTACACTCAAGCACCCTTGTCACACGTTTCAGATGCAGTATCGGTTGTCAACTCAGACTTGTCTTTTATAAGTAATTGTAGCAATTCATATAATCTTACTGTTAATCCTTCTAAAACTCAAGTTATTTTATTTAGCAGTTCTCATTTTATTTCTAAAATCGATTTTGATTTATTACCGTCAATAACCTTTAATGGTGTTGTAGTCCCTTATTCTAAAACTGAAAAGAATCTTGCAGTTATCTTCGATCAAAGTCTAACTTGGAAACCACAGGTAGAGGCTGTTAAAAAGAAAATATTTGCAATTTGACATATGGGTCACTTAATCATCTACGCAACTTCCTGCCTACTCGAACCAAGATCTCCGTGACGCATTGTCTACTTTTATCCATTATTTATTACTCTGATATCTGTTACACGGATTTGTCAGAAGGACTTCTTAATAAATTTAATAATATTAATTTTGACTAATACTGATTGCAGTCTCAGCATAAATTTACTCCAACGCTTGTTTATTAATAGCACAGTTAAATTATAGCATCAAATATACAATAAGTGCGTCTTCTAATTTCAAATAAAATTACTAGCAACCTACACCACTTTCACTCCTTTTTCAATAAGATTTCATTTATTTGCAGGCAATTAATATCCCTAATGGCTGAGTACTTTTATATTAAATTTATATATAATAGATAACGACTGATATCGTAATAATTTAAAACTGATTACTTAGTTAATGAAGTGCTCAAGAAGCACTCGGGTATAATAATCAATGAAATGAACCAATTTGTATAAAAGCTTTTCATTTTTAACAAAGACAAAAACAGAAGCTCTTCTCGTAAATTCTAAACTAAACTTAGATATTTATATTAATTTAATTGCCTGGCGCAAAGATATGAATATTGTTGTATTTGCATAAGCTTAGGCTTATACTGGGTGTTATTAGTAACGATTCTACTAAATCGTTACTAAAGAACAGACTTTCCCTTTTGAATGGAATTAAATTAGCAAACCAGGAGGCCTGGACTTAGATGAAAGATTCAATAAAACTGCACTCAACTTCAACGTTATGTACTCTATTATAAGATTAGTGATGTACCATATATCCGAAAGTATTGAGGACCGAACTAAACACATAGTTTCCGAATACAGTCATGTAATATAGCAATGTAGAGACTGATTTTAATAAAATATAAAAACAAGAGTAAACAAACTCTTTCTTATAAATGCCAAAGAGAGTTGGTTGCGAACAGAAGGATAAGATGGATCCATATTTTAAATTAATAATTTTCTTATCTTATAATCACTGAATACTATTAAATTCGTGCTAAACAGCAAATTTTGTTTTCTATTCAAATTACTTGTCAAAGAGAAACATTTTTTTGGTTTTCGATGTTTATCCACAACAAATATTGTTGGTTTTTTAGTGTTAACAAAAATTATCTAAGAGGTTTCAAGTAAAATTATAAATGCTTAGTTAGCCATGAATAAACAAATAGAAGCTAATGTATAGTAATAGAAATTACACGGTTGGAATGTCTTGTTTCCACCAGTGAGTGGTGGGTAATAACAACAGAAAATGCAGAAGTAACCCAACTTACTGTAATAAATTCTCTAGTTTCATCCTATGACAAGCTCTTGCTTAAATTAATTAACCTCCGCATCATAGATTAAGTACAAACCTTTGCACTGTATAACTCTTCGTTATATTAATAAATAACAATTGAATCTCCTAACTCCTGTGTTGTAGATAGTGGGTCTGATAAAAATTACCTTCGTAAGACTCGCATTATCTTGTTTCAGGATAGTCAGATAACTTCGGGTGGATTCTGGGGTGATGATGTACACTCGTCTAAATTATTTGTGGAGGAAGCGACTCGGAGGAACACTGGCCGGTACTCTTGCGCAGCCGGTAACGCCGTCGGCGAGACTAGAGCCGACGCAATAAATATCACTGTGCATTGTAAGTTGAATTCTATTTGCTAGCTGTCTTCTTTGCGACTTAACTCGCATAGTTTATAGCCTCAGTCAAGAACGAATGGTTAAAATAGCAAATGGATGGCTAGCCTTTTAATTGAATAGCGCAACAAATGTCAATCAGCTAAATACAACCCTCTACAGTAGGCTGAACGGAGGTCAGCTAACTAAGCAATTATACACGGAACTCTCTGTATATTCTTATTAGCTAGCAACAGAATTATTCACACACAATAATTAACTCGGCAAATCTTCTTGACTGCTTTGTTAAGATTCCAATTCACTAGAATCACTCGTATATAATATAATTATTTATCAGTTTTAAATAACACTGGCGACTTATTGTATTCTTTTACAATAAAACTGCCTATTGACACTATTTAGTAAACAAAGTGAAACTACGTCACGATGGCAAAGAATATAATACTAAATTAAGGTTACGGAGGATTTTAAATCTACCGTCTAATTGAACGTTTGATAAATAACCTATTTAGGGGTTAAAGTATGAAATTGCCATTTTATTGTAATAGGTTCCTTGAATTGATATAGAATCTTCATGGTTTGAGGTTTTCGAAAGTACCTTTTTACACATGTTTTCAATGATGTTCTTCTTTTAAAAAATGTTCTAAAAGATTTGGATATCGATTTTCAATTCTTTTTGTTATTCAACTTAGACAAGAAAGATGGTTACTGCGAAAATTCGAGTAATTTTTAATACGAGTTCCGACGCGGAAGTAACGTGGCAGAAACAGCCCGCAATATCAATGTTGCGTTTGAAGAGGGGTCCGCTAATGAACGCACCGTGCGATTTTGGTTTAAACGCTTTCGTGATGAAAAACTTCGACTTGAAGAACGAGCCACGAGGAAAACCGCCCACACAGGTGAATAACGATGAATAAGAGAGATGGTTGAAGCCGATCCTAGTCAAACTACCCAGGAATCAGTGGCATTATTTAACGTTACCTTACCCACAATACTGACTCATTTGCATGACATCAAAATAAAAAAATACGAAAAATGGATGCCTCATGATTTGACTGATCTGCAGAAAGAAACGCGAGTTGAAACTTGTATGAATCGGATCGAATTGTGACATGTGATGAACAGTGGATTCTATATGTTAACCGTAAAAGAAAAATGCAATGGCTGGCCCCCGGGCGTAACGCCACAACAGTGTCCTAAAGCAAAACTTACCAATAACAAGGTAATGGTAACTGTTTGGTGTTCTCAGCATGGTGATTTCTATCGCAAGACATAAATGAGTTTCCTATTAGATGGCAACAATGTATAGATAATAATGGTAACTATTTTGATTAAATAAATTTGTTAAAAATTAAAAAATAAACAATTTTAATTTTCAGTACAAATCGGCAATTTCATAGTTTAATCTCTATTATTTTGAATAGGGATGACGAATTCATTTTTTTTTTGTTTGTTCATTGGATTATTACACACGTATACTTAAATTTTTGTGTAATCATTAAATTACGCCGATACATTGAGTAAAAATGTCACATGACGTCACGCTTTTGTACATTTTCTACAAAACTCTGACTTAGCGAGCCTCCACTCGTTAGTTTTAATGCCATTTATCTAAGCTATTTCTTGTTAAATTGAAGTAAAAAAAAAATACGTATCTAATATTTTTCTATTATCTGACTGACGGGCTAAATAGAATTGCATTTTTTAACACTGTCGTCATCCTTATTAAGAGGGCTTATTATAAAATCACTAACTTTCAACTGGTTTTATAAAAGAACTAACATCCAAATAAGATTTTAATACTTTAACAATAGTCGTGCAAATAAACATCGAAATTTAATTAAAGGGCAAAAACATTGAACTCCTTTTTTAACCAGTACCTTCACAATACTACAATTAAAGTCAACGAGACGACAAGATTACAAGGCATCAAAAAGTTAATAATTCAATTCAAAGATCTTCCTAGGAATTAAAATAAATTAATTATATCTCGCGACTTGAAAGAGTAAAAATTAATTGAAAATGTGACTGAAATCAAATTTCAAACAATACTCAACAATAAAATTTAAATTTAAAATACGTATTAAGAAAGTTTTTTATACTTAAGGCGTGCTATTATTAAAAGTACTTTGGCTTTGGTTTTCCAGCTATTTTGTAGTAGCTAATATGTTGACACTGTAACGAAATTGTTTTGTAAATGTTTTAACTGTACTTCCACCCATTTCATTTTTAGGTTTCCGTGCCCAAAGGGTAAAACGTGAACCCTATAACTAAGACTTCGCTGCTGTCTGTCTGTCACCAGGCCATATATCATGAACCGTGATAGTTAGACAGTTCAGATTTTCACATATAATCTATTTCTGTTGCTGCTATAACATCAAATACTAAAAAACAGAATAAAATAAATATTTGAGGGGGGCTTCCATACAATTAACATGATATATTTTTTTCTCGTTTTCGGTACGGAACAGTTCGTGCGCGATTCCGACTCGCCATTAGCCGTTTTTTTTTAAGTTACTAATGGGCTCTTTTTGATATCAATTCAGCCTGGGAGCATTAATGAGATACAGTGGTCCTGATGAAGCTTGTTCATTATCTTTCTTTCTTCTTCACATATTAAAGACGTCCTAAATATGCGGTAGGAAAATATGTGATTTATTGAAATTAATACTCATTCGGTGCAACTGGCACAAGTGTCCATCGCCTACCGTTAGATTAGAGCTCAGACCTTCCCGATATAATCGAATAAGGAGATCAGATTGTCTTTCCGAAGCATGCAAGGGCTCGAGTTAATAAATGAATAGTCACCTATCAAATGATCTTATTAATATCCAATTTCTTATGATTTTATGGATATTAAACTATGTATGTACAAAAAATACCATGTAAGTACAAAGTTGCTTCCCGTTCCCGATGTCCGTACGCTGAGATATTTACGACTACACATCCGATTTTGATGGTTGCTGCTGGTGAAAAGCTAGTAAATTATAATTTTATCTAATATTACCATTGTTGCAGTGCCCTTATCAGGGTTCATGTTACGTTAAATAAAAATAAAAAATGTTTCACCAGCCATAAATGAATTTTAGTTTAACCGGGCAATTGACCTTGTCATTCATTTTATTAATGCTAGGTACAAATTCTAATAATTTATAATATTATTTTTTTCAATAGCAGATGTTTTTCTTGCTGTTGTATATTGTTGCGATCTTATTGTAGAAGCGCACTTATAGACCCATGAATGATTTTTTTTTTTAATTTAGTGATAAACAGTGTTAGCTTTTTTATTTTTAATATTAACATTGTGTACATCACTTTTTGGAGAAAACAAATTTTCTCATACACATAACATGTGAAAGTTCAACTACGTGAATCATGGCCCTTTTTCCTTCTTAGACCATTTTATAATGTTTAAAAAATAAACTTGCCTATTTTTAACAATGACTAAAACGTTATTTTTGTAAACATAATATTGAATTATCGTACGATTTCTCCCCCATTTTTTAACATAAAAACACTTACAGACATCACGAGTTTCCCCTTTCGCCAAATCTATTTTCCCATGAACCTTTCCTGCAACCTTTCAGGAGCTGGTTCGATAATATTTATCTTATGATTATTCTCGTAAACTTGACGTCTCTTGACGATGATAAATATTTACAGATGGATGTTTCAAATAGTAGCAGGATGTCGACGAAGGCACGTCTCGACTAAATCTATTACCTGCCGATACATAATATGTATATATATTAATAGAATGAGTCCGATTCGCTGTTGTAGATCTCCGTGAGAATTTGCCTTTTTTCGAAACATTTTTAAAAGAAAATCTAATAATATTACAAATATCGAAGAACGTAAGCCTTTGTGAAACCGGACCCTCATTCCTATCGTAAGTTTTCGGACAAAATGGAGATTCTGCCAAATCGTGCGTACAAAGCTCAAATCAGAAATATCGAAACGGAAAAGCATTTTATCTTACTTAGCCTTTTTTTAGCATTCTTGACGGTTGTTCACAGTTTTTCCATTGCGTTTAAGTATTAAACCGTATTTTCATTATCAATGTGTTCGTTTTTATAATCCTTTTTGTCCAGGTTTATTTTGTGTGACTTGGACATAAAATCAAATGAGCAGGCTCGACTAATAAAAAGCGGCACACTGTGAAATAATTCAAAATCTATAATGGCGTCCGAAGCAGAATGATTCGTACAAAAGTTTGAAATGAGAAGATCATTCTTTCATCTTTATATTATATCAGCTATGCTAATTTGTTAAAAACAGGCTCCAAGCTCAAGCGCAACGCTGTCACAGCATAGAGGTAATAAAGCTTTTTTTCAGTAAAATGAAACCTTTATTACCTTTTTAAGTAGGATTTCTTTTATAATAGAACTAGTGGCCGCCAGCGACTTCGTCCGCGTTTTCCATTATTTCTTCGCTCCTTATAGTTGCAGCGTGATGTATAGCCTTAATCCTTCCTCGATAAATGGTCTATTCAACACAAAAAATTTTTTTTTGGGTTGCCACATAAGGGCTCTGGTCCTATTTGTAGTCCCTGTGCTCCAACCCTTGCTAATTCATCCGCTTTTTCATTGCCGATGATGCCCAAGGATCCTGATAATTTATTCTTTTGCCCTAGTTCATTCAATTTGTCAATACAATCCTTTACCAGTTTCGAATTTCTGTAGTTTTGTTGGCGATTAGCTTCCACACATTATAAAATGGCGTATACTTCAGCCTGGAAAATAGTAGCGTTTATCCCAAGATTCATACATTTGTTGAATTTCGGTCTTACATCATATATTCCACATCCTACATTATGGCCCATTTTGGGGCCATCTGTAAACCAGACTAGGCTTCCTGTTTTGCAGAGTTCGTATGCCTCTGACCTTCCTCTCTGCTCGGTGTTTCTACTGAGTAATTTTTTTTAAAGTTACATAGCGGAGTCATGACATCTGTGGTCATTGCTAGAGGTTTGTTCTTTCATTATAAATAAATGCAGAGGCGGTAAGTTAAGCAGGGCATTCAGATCGGATCCTAGTGTGGTAGACATCGCACCGGTTGCCATGAGGCATGCTGTTCTTTGCAAGCTATTTAGTTTGGTAATTACTCTGTAGCTTGTGTGGCTTTCTTCCACCATATGACGCTGGCATATGTCACCGTTGGCTTTTCAATGGCGGTGTACATCCATATGGGCTTTTTGGGATTTATTCCCCATTTTTCCCTTAGTTAGTCGACAGCATATACCTAGGGCTGTTTTTGCCTTTTGGATTATGCCTATGTTGTTTATATGGTGCGTCACGTGAGTTTCTGATCGAATGTGACGCCCAGGTATTTGACTTCCTGTTTCCGTTAACTATTTGAAGGCGGTTGGTTAAAGTCATGTAGTTAACTCCCTTGCATTAATGTCAGAACTGCCCCAATTGGTGTGGTGTGCGTTTGCATCGCATCCGATGAGAAGTTCAGCGTAGTCGTTTGCATATTCAACCACTTTCGCTAGCTCTTCAGTTAGGTTATTTCTTTCTCCATCTAGATAAGTTGAGCATAGTATTACCCGCCCACTTCCGTCTTTGATGTTTACGAAGACTGTAACCACGTCGTCATTACAGAGACCTAGTATACAAAAATAATTAATATTACTATTAAACAAAATACAAGCTCTTGGTTTATATTTAATATATAAATTACTGTTTGGTGAAGCTTTAAGTTTAGTAAACTAAATTTAACAAATAAAAGACGCTCAAAATATCTAAAAAAAAAAAAAAACACGTAAATATATCGCAGAAAGGCCAATTCAGAGATAATTGATTATCTATCTGTATTGTAGTATACACTCCAATAAACCACTATTTTTCATAGATCGCAGTCCTCAATCTAAATTAGTGATGCTTAATATTAACAATTATATCGACTATATTTGTTGAATATAATTTTAAAATGTCTCACGAAAAATATGTTTTGAAAACACAAATTGATAATGTTTTTATTCGTTATTGTAATAAGATACATTATTATTACCCATCATAAAATTTCGAAATTTGTCATTGATGAGGAATTTTTTGTCAGTATTATAAACACAAAATATCATTTAAGACTAAAGTATTTTATTTATTTTGGTTATTGACCGCATATTAGCTTCCTAAACAAAAACAAAAATTGTATCTATCATATTTTTTTTAAATATGACTAAAGCTTGAAATTTTAATTTGCATAGAAACTATAATGTATTTAATTGCACTTATATCGATACCTATAAATGATCGATGCTTGCAACACTATAATTTGAATTACTCGATCGCAGCCTTTTCTCCGGTCTGATGAACTAATAGCTTAGGTAAAAACGGTTCACGTTCCCGATGTCGGCTACCAATGAATGAAAATAAATTACTCCGTAATCAACAGCAAAGTATGCTGTTGATTAATCCCTCCAGATAAGTTTAGGGTTAATGACCTCGATGATTCTTTATGATAAGAATTTTATACTGGTTATTTTGCCTTTTTCAATTTGCTTATTATACGTTAATTTCCACGATATTTTTGGAAATGATAAGAAATATTTTAAGACCTTATTAACTTAACTTTCGTTTTGTCTCTATCGACATCTTTAGCATTAGACTAAACAATTTTATCCCAAGTGAAGATCCAAGTAAAGGTAAAGTTAAATAACAATAAATAATGAAGTTCTGAATATTTTATACTTTGGTGCTAACAATTACGAGTGACTGTTTAGTTTTCTTTTAATAATTGAAACAGTCAAATTTTTCCTCTATCTAATATTAGTATATTTGACATCCAACACCTTATCACTATTTACTTTCTCAAGAATCGGTATACCATTTTCAATAGTAATTAGCAAATAGAGCTTTACCCGTGAAGCGGTGTATTGTATACCGTACCAAATAGAGCTTTACCCGTGAAGCGGTAATTGTATGAAGATTAACACAGTTATTTGCCAAGCACCGCTTTATGGGTAAAACTCTAATATCTTAAAAGGGGGTGGTTACCTTAGCGTCTTTGCTATGGTTTGCTATTTTATCAGTTATAAAGGAAGAGATTCTCAATTCATTTATGCGTTTTTATATAGTTAATGGACCTATTATAAGGTACCTTTTATATTTTTTTACCATTAGATCCACCAGAATGTGCTGAACGCGGTGTGGTCCTAATAAGAGAGACAATTAAATGTAACGTCCGCTCGCTGCCGACACCGGACACTTACTTTTGGCACGTGCAACCAACAGGGTCGGAGCTTCAACATCTCACCACCGGCTCCCCACTCCTCACACTCTCCCAAATCACAGGACCACTATCAGGTAAGACACTTCTTGGATATTAGTTATGTTCCGTTTACAAAGCAACCACCGCACTAGGTATATTGAGGTAAATATGAGCTTATTGGAAAAATATTAACATATCGATAAGAACTTTGAAAGTGTATTTATACCTTTTGAATATACATATACTTTTAGACACAGTCTTCATCACACTTCCTGAATTGATCAAATTATACTTTTAATTTTCATCAATATTGCCAGGTCCCTAGTTCATGCAGGATAAATTAAATTTTATAATATCGTTTAAAGATCGAAAAAATTAAACAAAAAATACAAAAACCTAACACTTAACATCTATTCTAAACAGCGTTATTACATTGTTATAAAGAATAATAAGGTATAATGTTATGTATACGCAAAAAACTGAAAGACATAACAAGAAATTTCTGCAAATTTTCTTGTTGATGTGATCGATATTGATTTTAAAAAGCTTTCGATCGGTTGGATTAGGAGACTTCAATCACTGAATCCTCGGGGACTTGTCTCGGTGATCACAATCAAATCACGCAAATAGATTTCAGGCTGTAGTATTAGAAATAGTAATAGTTTGTGTGATTTCTGAAGTACCGCAGAGATCACATCTAAAACATCTGCTTTATGTAACTTTCCTTTATATTTATTAACGGCATTTATAGATAGTTCAAGTCATTTGTGCGCGCGGCATTACGTTTGCGTAAGCTTGTAATAATACAGTTTTCATTTGTGTGACAGTGACGCTTCAGTCCTAGTCCGCCCTTTTGCATGGATACAATCGTATTCGAAAATTATTCTTCACTGAGATTTTTTTTGACATGGAATCGGTATTTATATTTAACCTTGGTTGAGAGAAGTGAATCTGAAATTCAAAATTTATTTTTTCTAGTAGCGATTCTGAATAATAAGTTCAATAAAAATGTATTTACCTAATTAAGTTAATTTTAAGAGTTCATGTTATCAACCATAGCAGGTCAATAATCTATACTAATTTACAATAGTTACAGTTCATCACACTTGTTCTTAATTATTTTTAATTTGTTGAAATTACTGTATTTGTAGTTGGCTGTACCTCCTAACACGCACATGAAGCCACTATATATGTCAAGGATTATCCATACATACCGCCGTTCGCACAATTAGGATAATCTTACTATACTGCAAGTGTAAGTTTTTATATACACGGATACAAACTATTTTACATACTTAAGTTATAAATTTAATTAAATTCGATATTGAGGTATTGAAGCTGAAGTTAATTATTGAATAAAATGTACACTCTCATTCATTTCATTCGTTGGAGTCTTAGGAATTTTTTGAATTATAATTTCTTTTCAATGAGATTTACAAAACATTTTTTAAAATCGTGTTTTATTTAAGTGCTTGTCAACCACATACTAACCAGAATGTACATAAATTAAAATAGTACGAGTATATTGCGCTGGGGTACGTAATATTTTAGTATATGCCAGCTACATTTGGTCTCCCACTTAGGTACACATCACATAAATCATGTTTAACACCTATCCGAAAAATATTTCTCCGTCATCTACATTATCGCAATAATATGGGCCACGAGTGCTACCAGCTGTCGACATTACACACTCATGAGACTCAAGAAACGTCAGTTACTGCTCGACATTATATTATTTGATAATCATAAAGTTTGTACCTGTTACCAATTAAATGAGTTATATTAGAATTATCGTAGAAAACAGCACACAAGTCTGTTTCTTGTATTTGTTAAGTAGAAATACCTACAAATTGCACTTTTTACTCTTATCATGTTTCTCTATATAATTAAAGTAGCTAATGATATGGTCATCGGTCGGATCGGATACGGATTGAAGGGTATTAACGACTGCAAATGCAGCCGTGATCAACTACTCAACTTGCCTTCTAAAGCACGGAGTAGGTCAAAATATCGCTTTTGTGGTCACCCATCTCACGACCGATCCTTGCAAAAGTTGCTTAACAACACCGACTGCTGGACACAGTGCTTATCCACTACGCCACCAGTCTATTTGAAATGTTATTTATCGAACTATAAAGGAAAAGAAAATATTTGACTTAAAGTTATTGTAAACTAGCTTTCGCCAGCGGTTTCGCCCGCGTGGACCCTAGAGAAATGTTTAGTGGGATAAAAAGTATTCTATTATCTAAGTCAGCTAATACCCTATCTGTATACCAAATTTCATTAAAGTCTATTCAGTAGTTTCGGCGTGATTAACGGACATACATCCAAACCACATCCAAACAAAGATACTTTCACATTTTAATAGGATTAATACTTTTTGCTGGATAATTTTCTGGGATTTCTGTTTTTTATCGACTTCAAATTCAAAAAGAAGGTTATATGTTGGACGACGATGTATGTTCACCGATATTTCCGAAAAGTGTTGACCAATATTTCCAAATGTTGATCGATTTTCAAAATTCTCTTTTTATTCGATAACTTAATTGAATTATTCCTTATATTTAAATGGAACGAAGAATGGATTCTATACATGACCAGTTTAATACCACAACTTTAATACCAGTTTTAAACTATTATTCAACCAATATAAGTAAACGCATCTCGACTTAAGGTTTTTTTTCTGTCATTGTCAATTTGCTTTATGCGGCCAATGGTATAAGCTGTATTACCCTACCAAGTATTATTTTTATTTCTCTATTTTTATTTCTCGTTTTATAATAAGATGGTGTGTTCTCATTTATTTATATAACGGTTAGACCGATTCAGATACGGCTTTCTTGAAAATGATTGTGATTTATGAGCGGTAGTTAAGAGGTAGTTAAACTGATGACTAACAACGAACATTTATCTCCAAATGGCTTTTTGTAAAATTTAAGACCAATCGGCCGGCGACTGTTTTCAGATCTTGCTTTGCATTAAATTTTTCAATCGAAATTACGAATTAAAAATTTATGATTGAACGACAAGGGGTTGTTTTGAAGGTATAATTCCTTTTGTAAATCAAATTAACTCAACAAACCGGTTCAAAGTTTAAAGTTTCCTAAAGCAAGCCACTACACAAATTTGATAGTTGTCAAGTCGAACTATTTCGTATTTAATTAAATACTTGTCTCAAAAGTTTAGGTCCATGTCAAGAATAATTAATAGCTTCCATGTTGAAGGTCTTCTCACTAGCTATGTTCATAGTATGAAAATAGCCGACACTGTTAACAACGGGGTATCTTAGTATGTAACCTCCCATTATATTACCCATTCCAACCTCAAAGCGCGATCGCCAAATACTTTTTCATTAAGTTTAGAGAAAAGAAAATCACAAATTATTTATTGTATAAAGTATAAGGTTAGTTGCACAAACGTCCGTTGAGGTTTAATGACGCCTGTAAGATCTAATGTATGTCAAATTTGTATGGGTAATGTCGCTTTAAGCTGATGACAGTTTTAATGGACGTTTGTGCAACTGACCGTTCATGTATCAAAAGATACAAGAGTAGTGTTGTAACGGTGCGTCGTACCACCGTTTATTTCGTCCTAGGTTTCCGCATGCGATTTTTTTGTCTTTGATCTTCTATATCACTTATTTTTATTATTCACTTTTCGTAATTTAAAATTTGGAGTAATCCAATTATGAATGTCAGTTCGTGAAAATTCTTCGAGTTAGAAACAGTATGTATAAAATAAACGGTGGTATAACGCATCGTTACAATATCATAAAGCTTTATTCTTTGTTTCACTATTTCACAGCAGGAAAAAAATTACGGGTAAGGATATGAAACAACTTGGGCGTTGAATTTTATAGTGAAACTAGCTGCTACTCGCGTATAATGTAGCTTCCTGTAGGTGAAAGAGTTTTTAAAATCGGTATAGTGATTTCGGATCCTAATTGATGTTAACAAACAAACTTTAAAATATTAGTATAGAAAATAAATATATAAAAATAATTATACTTATTCGATTTAAATTCGTAGCTTCTTTTTAAAAAGAACACATAAAGTTTTAATTACTTTTATGTGACGGGCTATTTTACAATAATCGTGTTGGTTTACGAGTAATTAGAAATGTTGGTTCTTTTTTTCTTTATGAGACCGTTTGAATAAACTCGCAAATTTATCTCATTTTCTTCTCATCTTTATGGGCACGTGATAAAGAAAAAAGTTTTTTTAAAAACAAGCTTTTATTTGCGCGCACTAAAACGATAATAAAAATTTTATGCAAGGCAATTTATAACGTAGATTTTAAAGTACTTATAATCAAAATATAATCTAACAGTGAATTACTTGAAAAGCTTGTGGCGCTTAAAATATGTATATGTATGTGTATTTCCTCGTCTCCGATTTTGTTACACTACTCTACTTTTAATTACTGTTAGAGTATATTTTCAATACTTTAACATTAACGTTATGATTTTGTCTGGCATAAAATTATTATTAAAGTTTTAGTGCACACAAATAAAATCTTGTTTTTAAAAAACTTTTTATTATATTTTTATTTTTTCTTTTGTCTTATTCTATTAATTTGATATAACATGTATTACAAGCCTTTTTCTGTTAATTTTATATATGTTGTTGTTCTCATAAAGACGGATCTAAAGAGCCCAAACACGATGCAGTTGCGGTATTACATTGCTAAGTTCCTATGACAACCTTCCAGCTTCAACATCACCAGAGCTTAGTCTGGAAAGCGAATAACTAGCATTTTTTCAAGCGAATAACACCGAAAAAAGGAATCTTTATAAAATCACACTGTTATGATTCATCGGGTCCGATTAATACCAATTACTGTCAAACTTTTTTTGAATCGGGGTGTTGTGGTAAGGATGGCGATTATTTACGAAAAATATCGATTTTCAAATTGATTTGAATTCTAACCTAATGAATCGTTTCACAAAAATGTAGGTATATAAGATCGATATTTTTTCCATGTTTGTATTTACAATGTAGGTATTGTTAACAAAAAAAATAGGACGTCACTATTTATACAATCACTATCTGCCAGTGAGCTGTCACTGTGACTTTGACATTGACATTAGATGAGATTCGTGCCAATATACCGCTTGGGTAAAAATGTAAAGATAGTGTTGGAATCAGTTTATAATTTAAAATAAACCTATTAAGACAGATAAAATAGTGTTTTTCCATCCATTATATTAAAAACAAGATATATTATTAACGATCTCTTATGAAGTGCTTTACTTACCTACTCTCAATTAATTATTTATTTCGCTAATCACAATATGTATTAATACGACAGTCACAACGAACAACAAATAAATGCCGCAATGTCAATCACAGATAAGAATAACTTTTTTTCTTAAAGCCACACAGCCATCTCATGAGTTTTTGAGTTATTAATCCTTTAACTGGCAGCACTTTTAGAATGCAGATATATTCAAAGTACAAAGAAAGCACTAAAAAGCACCTCACTAGATGGCGATTAACAGCTGATTTTTGAAGGAAACGAATGGACTAAGGATGGATGGACAAATTTCCGTTCCTTTTAACTAACATATTAAAACACTAAAATTTGCAAAGTTCGAAACTTAGATATCAAAACAATAAGAAAAAGTAAAAACAGAATACAGTTGTTTATTGAATTTACAAAAATTCATTTAAACATGAAAGAAAAATACATAAAGGAAGGGTTGTCATGGAGAAATCTAGTAAATACCATAGCGACACCTCATTTGGTTTCGGGAACTAATGTCTTTTTTTTAATACTTCCTCATTGTAAAAATTCATTATTTGTTTAATCGGTATCAGATCGCGTTCCCGATGTTGTGGTTTCTCTTAGCTACTTAGTTTGTTATCTAAGTAATGTACTATATCTAGAGTTCATCACTATGTTTTGTTGTCTAATATCAATATAACCTTACGAATGCAAAATATCATAATCACCAGCCTATCGAATGGGGAGAATGCAAGCCCAGTGCGGATTGGTGGGTAGTAACGACTGCAGATGCAGCCGGAACCAACGACTGAACTTGGAACTGGGAACCTTAGGTAGGAAAGACTACCTAAGGTTCCCAGGCAACGTGCATTTTTAGGCTATGTTAAGGGGGTAACGGATAAAATTGGTACCATTTTGAGGAAATTTTTTTCTATAGACACCATTTTTACTCCTTTATCAAAAATGTCACACCAATTGCGATCACCAAAGGATAGTATTCCTTACCAAAAACCTGGCGTTTATAAAATTGACTGCAGCTGCGGTAGTTTATATATCGGACAAACGAAGCGGACTATCGCCGAACGTGTAAAAGAACACATAGCAGCAGTCAAAAATCGTCAAGTGGAGAAGTCCGCGATTGCAGAGCACTTATTAACATCTGAATCAAACCACTGGATCGAGTTACATACACCTCATGTCCTTTCCACTGAACAACATTACTATCCAAGAATAGTCCGTGAAGCAGTTGAAATCAAAAAACACAACAATTTCAACCGGGAAAGTGGATATAAACTCTCACCAACGTGGAATCCGGTTATAAAAATGTATAAGTGTCGCGATCGCAAACAACCACGAACAATATTCTCGGATACCGTAAGTGCAGTGTGTCGCTACCTTTACGTATAATAAAATCAAGTGGAAAATCGGTTAAAAACATTACTACCGGATTACCCTCAACTAAAATCAGAAGACGACACCCGCCAGTTCTCCAGTCTCCTCGTGACCACGGCTGCTGTAACGTAGCCGAAACGTCGAGGTAAATTAATTGTTTAAAAAAAAATGCACGAACAAGACCCTATTGCATATAATTATAATTGCCTTTCAAAGTATAGAGGAGTTGGAGATAATAAATTTTTGGTTACCCATCCCATGATCGTCCATTGCGAAAGTTGCTTAACAAACTTATCGCAGACCAAGCGCATTAGCCATTTTGACATCGAGCCTTACTAAACAGCATTAATATCAATGTAGCATTATAAATGCAAAATATATACGAATTTTTTCAATCGTTTAATTTTCTCGTCCAAACTTTGTCTCCCTTCACCAATGTCCTCAGGTACTTTAAAGGTTACGTGTGAAGCAAGTAATGGCGTAGCTTCACAAGACCAGCCCTGTGTCCGTACCTTCAGCTTGGAACAACTACGACCACCACAGCCGCGGCAGTGCGACTTGGCATATGAACATGAAGAATTCCACATCAGGTGTATGCCAGGTACCTCAAACAGAACTCCTCATCTTAAATATTTTCCTTGAACTCTTCCTAATTCAGTTTAGTTTTTGAAAGAATGTTATTGGCTTAAAAATACACCTAAAAGAATCTATAAAAAGGAAAATGCATTTGAAATGTTACACCTTCATTATATCATGTGGCAAATAATAAAAACACTAACTTTTTTGCCGCGATTTCCCCCGCGTAAATTACAACATTTATGTATGATATAGCTTCCTGTGGGTCATCCGTAGGGGAAAGAATTTTAGAAATGGGTCAAGATGTTTGATAAGCCTATTCAATATTAGTACAGAATTTCTCAATAAAATACATAGTACAAATAATCTCCACTATTAAAGATAAATAAGAATTTTATCAATTTAAGAATGTTTATTTTTAAATAAAAATAAAATAAAAAATCTTTCGCAGTCGAAAACGCAACATACTACGAGCTCTCTGTTTGGCGGATGTCCCCATCCAATTCTTCACTAGTACTCGAGCGACGAGGATCTATGGGATTTGGATCGCGACAAGCGCTAGCTCAAGGAGGGGATATTATCAGTGGAGTGGGGACGGTGGGGAGTGTTGTAGGTGCGTGGGTAGTACGTGGGGCATTGGGAAAGCTTCGGGCAGCAGACGAAGCAGGAGCAGCGGCCTGTAACCGCTACGGCTGCTCCGACCCTTTGCTGTTGCGGCCTACCGACAATCTGCTGTTGGCTGCTTCTCCGCCTTGGTGGCATTGTGAGTAACACATTTTGCTTAAATAATAAAAATGGGTATAATAAGATGTCTGCAAATAATTTCGAAGCGCGGCAAATTATAATGATTCATTCCACCAATGTCCATACGCTTTGCATCTCGTGAAGTATCAGTGAGACGGATACTTAATGCGTTAAATTTATAATTTATTGTAATGGAAACTAGCCTCATTATAAATTGTAATCTATTATTCTGTCTTATTCGTTGCTTATAAGTTTGGACTTACTGAATATTTGTTTTCCTTCTTTCAAATCATAACGAGACTAATTAAAGTAGTCTCTGTTGTTTTTTTCATAAACAATACCTGAGAACGGCCAGTGCAGTAATTAAAATTCCTAATTATAATAATTTAAATTGAATGAATTTTGAAATTGTAGTGAAAGACCGTATTACCTCATGTATTGTAAATGTTACGTTTTTGTAAAGACAGAAATTTACTTTCTTTTTAATTGATAAAACAAAACAAATATTGAAGGGTAGCATAACGCATAATTTTAAAAATAATTTTCTTTTTAGATGATTTAGATTCTTTACATATTTTATATTGATTAATTCGCTTTTAAAACTAAATTCTCCTCTTCCTACTATTCTTTCCAGTCGTAATGGACAAGGACGTGGGTATATCTGTGGGTGCTGTGGTGCTGGTGTGCGTGTTCCTCATCTCCACCGCGCTGGTGGTAAAATTGGTGCGACGCCCTCGCTCCAAGACTCCCACGCCCGTCATACAGGTGTTACAGCTCGATGACGTCACCAGGAACTACATCGACAATATCGCTGGTAAGAACAATCTAAAAATAATGAAGATATTTAAAAAAAAACGAGACAGAAACTTTATGAAATTATCTTTTTCCAATTCAATTGAATTCCCTCCCTACCAATAGAGTTGTTTAAAAATAATAAAGATTTGCGTTATGTATAGCACACTACATTTAAACAGAATAGGTATGTAATAAAACTGCGTCAAAAATATTTTAATTAACATAAATATAGAAATTTCAGTGTGTATCTATTATTTTAATATTTAAATAGTATTTCGTTTTATAATACAAACAGCGTACTCTTTCTCTACATTTATCTATCTACATCATAACTTAACTAAAACTTAAATAAATACTTCTTTTACATTTGCTGCAATTTATGTTTTATTCCTGGTTCATCTGAAAACCAAGGGTCGCAAATTAGACTATGATATTAACTAAAATGGAGCAGTTTCACTTTCAGTTTTTTATGTGTAAATGAGCCATTTTTCATCATTTTTCTTTCGTTTTCAGATAACAAAGTGCGTGCGTCATGCAGCCTGCGATCGTGCAGCAGTGGTTATTCAGACGGTTCCACGCTCGAAGAACAACCACCCCCGCCACTGGATCGCAGACGGAAGCCGAACACCCTCATAGCACACGCCGCTCACGCTACACTCTCTGCGCATGATACGCGCGCCGCACACGACATATCCGCCTGGGAACATTGGGATGCGCCACCACCTGACGTCACGCTGACACTGCATAGGGAAAGTGCTGTATGACACGCGCTCACCGGAGGCCTGATCTGTGCAACCGAAAGCAAAGTCTCAGAGGATTTTGAGACTTTCTTATAATCTGCTAGTCGAGGCAGTGCGGGATCTGACTCCGTGAATTTACCATTTCAAAGGAAATATTATCACTAAAATATTACACAGTACGTCTGATTTTCTGAAAGAAAAACTTTTTGAAATAAGTAATATGTAAAAAAAACACTAAATACTAAGAAAATCTCAGGAATTTAACAATATATTAATGCAAGAAATTCTGAAACGAAACTGTGTCCTATGAATGAGTAATGCCACCTATTAACTGATTTTGATATCTTCAGATACTGACTTACACTACATACTGTCTTGCTTTAATTTGGCTATTCGCATTTGAGGCCATCTATTGAGAAAAGCATATAGTAACGTAGTCCATGGTGATCACGGATATCTCTGTTTCTGGAAAACAGTCTGTAGACTAAACAAAGAATCATCTGATCAATGAGAATTGAAAAAAGAAAATTGTAGTATAATACAACACCTAATTTTTGGAATGAGGAAGTATTTAAACAAAACGACAGTACAAAAAAGCACCTCTGCTAGATGGCGACTCTAACAAAAGTTGATTTTTGCAGGAAACGAATGGAGAAACACAGTCATTTCCGTTCCATTTAACTAACTTATTAAAAAACTAAAATTTGAAAGTTCGAAACTTAGATATCAATACAAATACGAAAAAGTACAAATGAGTTGCTTATTGAGTTTTGAAAACTAATTTACTTTTAAACTTGAAAGAAAACCGGAAAGGTTGTCATGGAAAAATCAAGAACGTAGTATAGCGACATCTAGTTTGATTTCGGGAATTATTTTTTTTTAATACTTCCTCATTGTACTTTTAATGATGAATATTAGTGAAAACTGACATTAACATTGCGATGTATAGTAACATAAGAATACAAAAATCTTGTAACAATAAATACGAGACATGTCGGAGATGACTAATGGTTGTTTCTACACGTTCTGAAAACATATCAATACGATTTCAGTAACAATATCTGATATTGTATAAAATTACGTGTGTTAAAAGATATGCCAAAATAATTTATACTTTTCACGATTAGCATAAACATATAATGTCTTTAAGAAAGATTGACAAAATACTGCTTATGTTTACTGCGAAAACGAAATAAATTCAAGGTGTATTGATTAGCAGAAATTGCATTTTAAATGAAAAAAAAACTGTATTTGTAATATTTACTGAATTTAATATCAAATATGCTTAATATCAAATAATATTAAACTGCAAAATTATTACGCTATGTAAGTAAAAAGTGGAAAAAAATTGTTTTCGCAAGGATACGCATTTACCGGGCTCCACTTGAAAAAAAATCTAAGTAATATGAATATGTTTTTCTTATAGTTTTCCCTGAAGTATCATTCTAAATTTTAAAATAATACATAGGAGTGTAAATTGAAGCTTGCCGGTTTTTATAGTGGGTGTCGCTAGTAGGATGTAGGCATTTCTATGATTTGACATATATACGATTTTGTTCTATGGATATTAACTTCCAAAATACCGAAGTCTCATTCCGTCAAAATAATAGCGCCATAGTCGTTTATATCAATATATATGTCGAGTTTCGTTCCAAATAAAGAGCATTTTTGGCATTCGTTGTTTTTCTTATTTCATCAAAAGAAAAAAGCAGCTGAAGCACATCGTTTGCTAGTAGAAACTTATGGTAAACATGCTCCAGTGATTAGAACGTGTGAGACATGGTTTCGTAAAGTTAAAAGTGGTGATTTCAATTTAAAATACAATAAACATCCTGGTGCAGCGAAAAGGTTTGAAGACGAGGATTTCCAGGTGTTGTTGGAGGAAGACCCAACCCAATGACAACAAAAATTGGCAGAAACACTTAATTGGGAAATTTTATCGCACCCGCCGTACTCTTCAGACCACGCTCCGTCCAACTTCCACCTTTTTGCATCTATGCACTCACTTGCTTAACAGCACTTCGCCAATTTTGAAGAAGTCGAAAAATGGCTCGTCGAATGGTTTTCCTCGAAAGAGAAAAGAATTTTTGGAATGGTATCCTGATTTGCCTAAAATATGGGCGAAATGTGTAGAATCAAATGGTCAATACTTTGAATAACAATATTTTGAGATTCCCCTGAAAATTATGTGTTTTCAGTAACGAAAAAACCGGCAAATTTCAACTTACACTCCTAGTATAAAGCTCCTATAAAGATAGTTATTTAAATTCAACACAATTAACCTGGGTTAGCTTTCATACATATTGTTTAGATTATCACATATGAGATTATTGTTGTTTATATTATTTATATAAATTGTTACTTTCTCATGTTGATTATTCTGACAACGGTCGAATATAGCCTTTATATTAATATACGTTTTTACTAGTAAATAAAAGTGCGAATGCATTATTATCATATTCACTGAAAAATACATTTTTTCGTTTCTCGCAGCACATAAGCAGACGATAATTTAATGAAAAATCTGTGAGGTTATGTGTATCTAGTATCCAAATGTACTATAGGGCTGTCTAAATATGTAAAACTTACTGCTATTTATTTGATTTCATCCTTAGAAATCGATACCTCCTACGGATAATATCATAATTCCATTTTGTCAACTTTATACCGCAGTCAAACCAAAGATGTCTAAATGGTTTTTTTTTTGCTAATTTTGAAATCAAATTTATATATTTAGAACTGCATTAGTGACAATAAACAGATTTTCAATCTTTGATTGAAACTCTAAGATTAAGTTACGGTATTATACCTGGGATATGTCGAAATACATGTAAAAAAAAATGTTATCATTATTAGAGCCGGTTTTTTTTTTATCTTCTGATATTATGTTCATGAAGTTTTAAATTTTCTTATAAAATGGTATACTATAAGAATGAAGGCTTTAGATAGAAAAATTAAATGCAGAAATAATGGACGTTTATTACTCTTTTCAAGAGTCCTGTAAAAAGTTAAGGAATCATATTGAATGTTGTTGTTTAAAATGTGATTTGAATAAGGACTATTAAATAAAATAAGGTACTTGAATTATGTAGCAAAAGAAATAAATTTATTACTATACAAAATACAATTTATAATTACTGTTACATATTAAAAACTTAACTATAATAAATTAGCTTTAAAATAACTAACAATAAATACTTATTTAATTGTAACGTCTATAAGTTATTTCACCTTTTACTTTCTATAAGATGACTCAGGTATATCTCCTCTATGAAATTCGAAATTAGGTCCATTTTCTTCTAAAATTGAAAGTTTATTTTCCATGACAGTCAAATCTTCTTCATCTGATAGCACAACTATTGGATTGGTATTTAATGAAATATCACTGGATGACAGGGTGGCATCTGTCGTATAGTAATCTGTAAAGACATCTGAGCTATCTTTATTATATGATAATGGCGTTTCAGTTTTAATATCAACAGCTCCATTTTTGTTAGTATGAACTCCATGATTTGTAGTTTGTTTGAATGAAACTCTAGTGACGGACTTTTCTGGTTCTAATTCAGTAGATGTTGACATAGATGGTTTTATTGTCGAAAATTTATTAACCCTTTTTTTAGAAACTATACTACTTTCAGATTTTTTATTAACTGATATAATATGATTGTTATTTGTTATGTCCTCCTTCTCATTCAGTGGTGCATACTTTTTATTTGCATCTTCACTTCCGATTGTTGTTGGGCGACGTGTCGTGCGATGATTAACACGTTTCCGATATTTGCGAACAGGCTTGCGGGAAGACACTTCTTGCGATTTATCTGATTCACGATTAATTATGACTGAAAGAGGTTTTTTTTCTGACGCCGGTGATTTTTTAATATCCTCAGTTTTGTCCTCTTCTTCTTTTCCAGAGTCGAAATAAGGTGTCTTTGATCCATCACTGTGTACAGTTGTGTAAGAAAATACACCTGTTTGGGAAGAATCATCCTTTACCTGAGTATTGTTTTGACTATTATTCAAAACTTTATCAATCGCGTTGCGGCTGGTTAAATAGACAGAATTATAGTGATCGCTTTGATGATTATCTTTCATAGTCTCAGTTGCTTTTTCTTCATCACTCTCATTGGTATGGAAACCAGACTCAAAATTAACAGAAGTATCACCCTTATGAATTTTTTGATAAAAATGTTCTAATGGGCTATTACTGTTATATTCTTTTTTTATTTCGTCGCTCGAAAACGGATTTAATGGATTCGCATTAGGCCCTGGTATATGTTCGAATAAAATTGGATATTGTTCCTTATATACCGGTAAAGGTGGACCATATACTGCCTTTTCAACCACCATTGGTGAAGTATCTCTATATATTGCTTCTGGAACATTTGCAGGAAAACTTGGTAAGGGAATAGGTCTCCTGACCTCATTCACTATTACATAAGGTTTACCATTACTATTTTCAACCACATCCGCGCCATTATATATCGTTACAACACCATCATTATGCACATGTTTATATGAATAATCAGTAGGTTTCGCCGAGACTTTTGGTGACATATAATTACTGGTATTTGTTGTAACATAAGGTGCATCATAAATATTGACAAATGGTGAAGTTTCAAAACTTGTAACATGAATAGCGGGTTTATTTCCTGGTCTAGCGTCATCAATAGGAACAAATACTGGTTGCACAGGTACATGAGGAGCGACTATTAATTTGTGTGGTTCATGAATATTAACCACTGACGAAGGTTGATGACTAAAGGGCTGAACTGGAAAAGATGACTTTTGATTCTTACTCTCTTCTACGTCACCTGATCCAGAATATGTGGTAACCGAACCATCTTGGTGTAAATGTTTGTAAGAATAATCAGTTGGTACAAATTCGGGCTGCGCAGGTATGTGTGGATCAACTATTAATTTTGGCGTGTCTGGGTGATTGAACAATAGTGAAGATTGGTAACTAACTGACTTCGGATTCTTACTTTCTTCTACTGCACCTGATCCTGAATATGTAGTGACTGAACCGTTTTGATGTAAATGTTTGTAAGAATAATCAGTTGGTACAAGTGCAGACTGGATGGGCAAATGAGGAGCAACTATTAAATTGGGTGGGACATAGGGATTATACAATAGTGATGATTGATAAGTCATTGCCTGAACTGGAAAAGAATCTTTTTGGTTCTTACTCTTTTCTACTTCCCCTAATACAGGGTATGTAATGACCGAACCATCTTTGTGTAAATGATTATAAGAATAATCAGTTAGTACATGAGGAGCAACTATTGATTTTGGTGCGTCATAGGGATTATACAACAGTGATGATTGATAACTCGAGGCCTGTACAGGCAAAGATTCTTTTTGACTCTTAATGTCTTCTACTGCACCTCCTCCAGAGTATGTAGTTACTGAACCATCTTTGTGTAAATGTTTATAAGAATAATCATTTGGTACAAATACAGGATGCGTGGGTATATGAGAATCACCCTTTATTTTTGGTGGATCATGGGGATTAAACATCACTGAAGATTGATAACTCATGGCCTGACCGGTCAAAAACTGGTTTTGATTTTTTGGCTCTTCTACAGCACCTGATTCAGAGTATGTAGTGATCGAACCATCTTTGTGTAAATGCTTATAAGAATAATCAGTTGGTACAATTGCAGGCTGCATGGGTATATGAGAAGTACCCATTAATTTTGGTGTGTCATAGGGATTAAATGACAGTGAAGATTGATAACTCATGGCCTGACCTGTCAAAAATGGGTTTTGATTTTTTCTCTTTTCAACTGCATCTGATCCAGAGTATGTAGTAACCGAACCATTTTCGTGCATTTGTTTATAATAATAATCAGTTGGTACAAACGCAGACTGTAGGGGCATATGAGGAGACACTATTAATTTCGATGGATCATAGGGATTAAACGATACAGAAGATTGATAACTCATAGCTTGTCCTGTCAAAGATTCTTTTTGATTTTGACTCTCTTCTAATGAACTCGATCCAGAATATGTAGTGACTGAACCATCTTGATGTAAATGTTTAACCGGAATATTGTAAACTGGTGGTTTGAAAGAATGCATATAATGCACTGCATTTAGAGGTATAGGACCCGTTGAGAGAACTTCCTGCAATCTACTTCTTAAATAACCAGGTAAATGTACCGGATTCTTACTTTCAGTAACTATAACATTCTTATTATCTTTAGATGTGTAACTAGTAACGCCATCGCCATGTATTTGTTTATACGAATACTTTGTTGGATACGCCAAATCTGGTATAGGAATCCTTGCAGGCTTATACATATTTCCTAATGTTGATGCGTAAGGTATGGGCACACGTTGTTGTAATGATGGAACTTTGCAATCTGATTGTTCATCATCCAGGTCAATTACTTCAAATGTTTCAGTTAAAGTTGGTGATATATTTACTGGTACACGATATGTATTATATGAAACGTCGGTTGCCTCTCGAGCTTTTAATATTCCTGATTGAAGTAAAGTTTTCGTACCTTCCAATGCTGAAAGAGTTTCACCGAGCGACTTGGTACCTAAATAGGACTTGACTAACGCTATTGATGGATGCTCTTCTATATCCGATTCAATTACAGACGATGCGTTTGCAGCAATATTGCCTTTAGGAATAGCCTTTACTAATATATTATCAAAACCGGGAATTCTAAACAGTCTATAGTTTGGTTGAGACACAGTGTTCTGTACTTCACCGCCGTGAAATAGTTTTCTCATGATGAAATTCTTAATTAACGCGATGTCCCTCTTCGGTCTGGATTCATCTTTCAAAGCTGGCGTAACTGTTGTTAAGACTGCCAATAAAATACACTGCAAAGAAGAAAATGCAAGTTAATTAACAATGGGCTTATTTTTATTTATTGTAATTAGTGATTAGATTCAATTTTCGAATAGGTAAGATATATTACAAAGTATACTGGTTCTAAGTTAAAAAGGTGCCTAACCTTTATAATAAACATGTAAACATTAATCTAAAATAAGATCAATCGATACCCCAATTAGAAAATTGACGATTTGTAATACAATTAGTATAAAGCACAAATTAAATTTCTAATAATTTTGATACCGAACCTCTTCTTTTTAGGAATATTGTGGTAAGTATTCAGTTTTAAATTAAGAATACTTAGATTATATTATGTATGAAATCACGAATCTAGTGACGAAACACTCTAGCTAATTAAATGGTTAATGTATGTTAACTCCTTTGCGAGTGCGTTACGTAATTTAATAAAACATTATAATGTTTAAATCTAATTCATTACATAAAATGATAACTGTTACTTTTTTTTTTAATTAAGAAATGTACAGCATATATCATCATATAAAAAAGATCTTAAGACAACATTTATGTATTTTTCAAATTCTGTTCGTTATTCGGATTAAGCGTTTTAGTGTGTTGAAAATTATAAAGAAATATAATTGGCTACATTATGTTAATATGAGTATTTTCTGATATTAGAAACATTAAATAAATTTTCTGAAAAACTAGATTAAAGTCAGTACACCCAAATAAATCTGAAATACCATGATAGTCATTTTTTTGTCAGATAATATTATATATTAATAACGAACTAACAGAATGAATAAAAGTATACAGAATCCTGGATAACTTCATTTTGCTAGAGTGGTATTCGCCATTTTAACTCTACATAAATTCTTTTGCTGGTTATTTACTCTTGTTATTTTTTTAAATTATTAGATACCGTTTATTATATTTGATCAAGTTGTATTCACAATGCTATACTGACAAATATTCTTACTAAGAAATACTTAAAACTCCAGGGACAAAATTAATTTTTTAAGCATTTTCATCCAAAGTCCTAAGTTATCAAACCGAACTTTTTCTCTATCCAAACACTTTTATGTTCTTATCACATAGAATTTACCGATAACAATAGTTCATTGAGTAGTTCGGTGGCATAGTGGATAAGCGCCAAGGCCCGCGGTAGTTGTTGTTAAGCAACTTTCGCAAAGGTCGGTCACAGGATGGGTGACCAAAAAATTATTATTTCAAACTACCGCGTGCTTCGGAAACTACGTTAAGCCATTGGTCCCAGCTGCGTCTGCAGTAGTTAGTACCCTCCAATCCGGATGAACTTTGGGGGTCATGGCCCACCCTCCTTAACCATTCATAAAGAAAGCCGGAGCCCCCTGCTATGGGGTCGTAAAAAAGCTGATGATGAATAGATCAAACCTAATTAAAGTTATGTACTTTTATGATTTTCAGTTCCCCACGAACTCTGAACCGTTTAATAACTACGAGTAAATAATATGGCCTAATAGTAAAAGATAAACCAAATGGTACTTACATAAATTATAAATCTCATGATAAAAATATCACCGGGAAACTTTTCAAAATTTCACTATAAATTATTACAATAAATTTCTATTACTTTTTATATATTATTTTTTTGAAGTTGACGATCACTCTTTTTCAAATTTTAACGATTACACTTTTTACTATCATGTCGCCAAAATCACACTAACCGATACTCGATTGACCCCAACTATTTATACCAGTAGTTAGTAGGAGAAAGTCCAGGAACAATTACGAATCACTATCATTAAGACAAAATAGTTTGCCATCCATTCATTCGTTATTAGGAAATTTTAAGTTATTTACAAATGCCATTGATAATTTAAAGTGTAGGTACAAAAAATACTTTATGCAGAAATCCCGTTTTTAGCGTTCTTACAATAAAATAAAAATGAAGTCAGTAATGTTTGTAGATTTGATGTAGATTTCTGTTACGACCTTTATTAAAATAACCATGAAATTTTTAGACCATTGAAATTATTACTTCTATGTTATAAACATGTGTATTATTTTACATTACACTTGACTTTACGTCCAACCCTCTATTATTTCATACATGAGTGTTTTCTCAATTAATAGATTGCTTGAAAGAATCGCCTGTTAGCTATTGTACGTACAATAGGTTATACAATATTTTATTTGTTTTGTAATTATCTTTATTTAAAAAATTATCAGATATAAAGTTTTAAATAAATAAAACTTATTTTACTCTACTACTGCGAATCTAAAAAAACATTTAGTTTTTACCGTTATTATAAAACTGATCATTCATTTCTCTGCTCCGTCTCTCATGCCATCTCCGTCATGTCTCCTGCTCCGAAGGATTAAAATCCTGGTATAGTTCAGTTTTTATGGATGGACTGCTTTTAAAATATACTCGAACGAACTATATAAAATCAGTTTTTTAATAAGATACTTATACGAAACTATTCTTAATACAAAATACGAAACTGCCTACTATGAAAGTTTTTTTTTTTAGTAACTGTGACAAGAACTTTATATTAGACTTTAATTTTTTGCTTTAATTATTTCTAATTCTTCGCACAACATCAATGTTTATAAGACATTATTTTTTTATTTAGTTTCACTAGATATCAATCCTATTGGAGGCGGAGATTAGCGAAATCAAATGATACTGCTGTATTCTTTTCAAATAATTTATTTTACATTTTATATACAACATACAACTTAACTTATAACCATTAAACATTAATTTGCACGCGTTTTTTAAGAGGTCTATTACAATTACAAACAAACTCGCTACACAGCTGAAGAAACCGGCCGGAGAATAGTATTTTGAATTTATGAAATAGGGCTTACATTGGGCTTAAAAATATGTTTTTTTTTTAGTGATCATGAAAGCTTAATACAAGATATTCTGGTTCGAATTTAGTCTACAATATTATCGTAGACAAAATAAATTCATTGTTAACTTAAAGCAATTTTCGAAGTTTTTTGGTTTATAATAAGATTTTATTTTTCTATTAATCAATAATATTCCAAAATTTCGTGGTTGCTATTTGTAGAAATCACGAATTTTTGAAATATATAGTTATAGTTGGCTATACGACGACTATATAAGAGATAATATCATGTTTTTTCCAATTCATTTGTTTAGTAAACCAGTGTTTTTTCCAATTCATTTGTTTAGTAAACCAGTTGCTTTATCCAGGAACTCAAAAAATGCCATCGCGCTTTGGAATAGTGCCAAAATCTTTCTTTGTAATTTTGGGTTTAATTATAAAGTTATGCACAATTGACAGCAACGAAGCCGCTACGAACTATGCCAAAGGTTATTTCTGCACCATTCACTTTTTTTGATTACGAGATCAAGAACGCCAAAATTAACAATTTGCCGCAAAAATCACACTCGAGATGTAATGTAGTCGCCACTAAAGGCTCTGAAAATATACATTATTCTATGGGTTCAGTGTAGTTCATTATGTTAACTCCCAGTTACATATATTCGCATTAGTTTTACAAAGATCTTCTTTGTCGGCAAAACGAAATAAATAAAATATTAAAATTGACAAATCTTTTCATAATCCTTTGTGATAAATTATATCGTATGTGACTACGAAGCAATTTGCTAAATTATGTAACTTTATATTTCGTTCACTGATAAGGTATTGTTTATAAGTTAATAACAATAAACATGTTTAATAATAAATGATCCAATCAAAATTCCTCATTAGTAACCGCTGAATCATAATGCTGTTTGACGACTTTGTTAATGGAATTAACTCATTAATATATTTTTACATAATAAATATTTAAACTATGACTAATTTATTATATGGCATCGTTTTTAAACAAACAAAATTTTAAGTCAAATTTACATTATTATACTAGTGGCAAAATATTAGTATCAATGCAGTTTAATGTGTAAATGTCCAGTTAGTAGTTATATAACACTAGAGCAGTTTCATGCGTGCGCGTATTTTTTAAGTACTTATCATGAAACTAATTTCACCTTGATTTACACGCGCGAATCTTATATAGCGACACCATCTACTCATAGTAAAGAGTCTATGGTGATTGAGCCAGTGTCTCAGAGATAGAGTTTTGATTTCACGCTATTAACTAGTTTCACATGTGCTGAAATATTTTCGTGAAACGATTGATGACATGACAATGCATGACACTAATTTCATAATGTAAAATCGACATCACAAGTTTTGTATTTTGACATTTAAAAACAAGATGAAGACTACAACTTTAGCGATAAGAAAATCGAATAGGTTACGATATATTTAACCGTCTCTACATTGCCATTCTTTCGAAGCATGCAAAATAGTTTTACTCCCAGGCGGAAACCAATAACTTAAAAAAAACTACATGGATCGAATGAAAACAGAGTAAAAAATATATATTCAACATTCCAAAAAACAGGACGATTATTTTTGTTACTGAACTTAATGATGGCATATATACAGTTTTAGTATTATAACTACAGCTAATGGAAGACAAAGACATTTTTATATACAAAATATATTCTATCCTAGAAAACGTTGCATCGACTAGAAAGTTTACATCACGTGGTATTTTTTCACGAGTGAATTTACATGCTACTTATTCTTATTATACGACAGTTTCACCGATAACGAAGTATTGCCAGGTGTAACTAATAATATTCAGTAGATAATAAGATGACAATTATCAAAAGTAAAAATTATAGGAGGCTGATTATAGGAGGCTGATCTTTGAATTGCACTGCAGAATGTACAGTAAGTAGGGCAAAATACAAAGTTTTTGTCACTGCCCCGTTTTGACCAATTGAGACTTCAAGGTGTTCTAACTAACACATGAGCAAATCTATCACTTTTTTGGAATGGTTTTTAAAAGTTTGCATTATGGTAAAAGTAATAGCGGCGCCAACTGTAATGTGTCAAAGTTCACTTCCTAAAATCAGGTCATAATCTTAAAATGGCCAAAACCGGGTCATCCGCCCGATATTATTATTCCGATATTATATCAGTTATTCTGCCTTAGACTAGCCTACCATCGGCATGTGAATCTGATAGCCGTTGTGATGCTCAAGTTGAACAGCCAAAGTGTTTACACCATAATAGTCTTTTCGTCGACGTAGTTGGATACATTTTTCATCAACACAAAAATAGTTCTTTTTTGACATTAGTTATCAAAACCCACTAAAAAATCTAAGTGGGCGGACTTCTTTATAATTATTCGTTTAATTTTAAAGTTATGATGTCATTGTGTCATCGTGATCCCTAAGCGCACCAAGGTACTTCGGCGTCAAATACATGTCGCGGTGGATGCAATGCGTGGTGTGCCCCAGGATGAGGTGGCGGTGACCCATGCAGCAGTTCACACATGAAGCTGATGTAGGTGATGGCGAGCCGAAGTGTCTCGATACGGGATAGACGCTTCTCGTAGGCAAAAGTTGGTACCTGATCAAATAAATAAATAAATATCGGACAACATCACACACATTGTTCCGATTCCGAGGTAAAGTAGCTTAGGCACTTTTGTTACGGATATCAGAAACAACGGGGGGAATATATATGTCGCAGTAAGATAGATAAAGCCGTAATATAGTTATATCCCTAGGGATATAATTATATACCGTAACATAGTTATACGGAAGCGATTCATTACTATATCACTAGGTATATAGTTATAAAGCGGTCCAAGTTGAGTGATATACTTATTTACTAGATTTAGTTTAGTGAAATAGCTGCCGAAAGCTTAAGAAAAGCCGCACAAAAAATGGCGTAGTGGATAAGCGCCGCGGCCCGCGATCGTTGTCGTTACAAATTATTAACTCGA
Organism: Diatraea saccharalis; assembly: GCA_918026875.4. Taxonomy (NCBI): domain Eukaryota; kingdom Metazoa; phylum Arthropoda; class Insecta; order Lepidoptera; family Crambidae; genus Diatraea; species Diatraea saccharalis. Next base: position 18,730,710 of record OU893333.1, on the reverse strand, counting down.
GCTACTCCGTGCTTCGGAAGGCACGTTAAGCCATTGGTCCCGGCTGCATTTGCAGCGTGTAGGGTCGTGGCCCATCCTCCTTAACCATCCATAAGGAAGGCCTGAGCCCCTGCAGTGGGGCCGTAAAAGGGCTGGTGATGATGATGATGATAAAGAAACCAAGATCTCAACTTATTTGATAAGAAATAAAGATATTTCAAAACTGTTCATTAGCTATAAAATATTTAATGTTTGATTACATAGTTTTAATTGAATTGTTATTGTTGTTTAAATTCCAAAAAATATGATCGTTTTAATTATAATTGAAATTACTTTAATACACGTTAATGTCACAAAGTATTGTAACTAACTGCAGGATACATAAAGTTGATTTTTAATTAAGGATAAAACCAATATAATATTGTTTTATTTAATTATATATGGTAGATTTCTATTTCACTAAGCTTAATCAAGTAAATTATTTATAACACTAAACTAAATCTAGTAATATAAGTATATCACTAAACTTGGACTGCTTTATAACTATATACCTAGTGATATAGTAATGAATCGCTTCCGTATAACTATGTTACGGTATATAATTATATCCCTAGGGATATAACTATATTACGGCTTTATCTATCTTACTGCGACATATACATAAAAATATACATATTATAAATAGAAAACACCCAGACACAGAACAGACATACTTGTTAATCGCAAAAATGTTTGTCCTGGGTGGGGATCGAACCCACGACTCTCGGCGCAATAGTAAAGAAACTTAAGCTTTTTCAGATATAAAGAATTACATTTATTGATTGATCTTTTATACAGGTTTCTAAGAATTCGTGGTTTCGAGAATAAGCGATTAGCATTTCATCAAAAGGGAAATCGCGTTAGCGTTTTTCTGATGAGAGATCATGTTCAAATATTTTTCATTGATGCAATTTTTCATTAAGTAATCTTTAAAGTAAATATGTTAAAATTTAAATTCACTAATATAAGACGTCTGATTAAATATTCGAAAATTGAGATCGTCAATGGATAGAATTCAAATTGACATTGAGATTGCGTTCAAGAGTAAGCCTCCTAATCTAATAATAAAATAATAAATGGAAGGAGTTTGAAATCTTCTGTACCTTTCTCCGGAGCTTATCGAATGCTTCGTTCAGATTGAACATACGCCGCCGCTCACGTATGTTTGCTGCGCGACGTTGCGCAACGGACGCGACGCGGCGGCGCGGCTTCTTGCCGCCAGGGGGAGCGCGCGAGCCGGCGCGCCCGCCGCAACCGGCTGCCGACCATACTGTATAACATACATATAATCAAAGTTTTAAAAAAGCAAATAATTTGAAGAATGATGAATGTAGGAGTCAGCTCCGACATAACCTTGTATTCAAATTACACTGATGTAACATAATGTTTTAATTAATTTATTAGTGACAATTAAAAATCAGATGCAATAAACATGTCATTCTTTTAACCAATTAGCGTTAACATTCTTAACAACAGTGTATGGCCAATGATTCTAAATTTAGTCTGGTCCTTAAAGTTGGGTGGCTGATTAGTATCCGGCTTGAAGGACCAAATGTAAAATTCTAGACTCTGCAATCGTACAAATTATAATAATCAGATGATGCGATGCTCATTCAGTTTTTTAATATAAGATGTTCAGTCAGTTTTTTGGCATAAGCTTATCCGTGAACGAGACAGGTCTCACCTTGGATGGTATAAAAAATAGAAAGAACGAGCAATAACCCATAACGCGGATGGATTAGCGTTAAGTATTAAGCTGTTTTCGCAAGTGCCCGTCTTAGGTTGGGTGGCCAAAACTTTATTATCTTGAGCTTCTGCCTACTTTATAAGTACCTAAGTAGCGTTAAGGTGTTGATCTAGCTGCATCTGCAGTCTCATCATACATATCATATTCATAGTAAACCTCTGAATTGGCACTTATGAGAGAAATTACCAACGTCGGCCAGGAGTAAGTTACATCAATGTCCTTTTTCCACTCCAAAACGAATGACATCTCGAGAAACTTTCTACGGGGTCAATTCTATAACTTGCACGAATTGACATGACACAGGGCCTCTATTTATAAATTTTATTCGAGTATACTCGAATAAAATTCGGAACACTTCAAATTAATCTCATAATTTTAATAATGCATGAATTAAAATGGATGGTTATGATGCATCAGAGGCTTATATTCGATTTTCATGATTTAATATTCATAATTGAATTCTGTGAATTCTGTAAATGAAACGTCATTGTTTAAGACAGAACATCGTCTATCGGGTCAGCTAGTATTAAATAAATACACCAGCTTCACAGGCACATATGTAGGTACATGTAAATATTTTAAGGGTATTAATAAAAAAATCTTACCGAGATCGGCTGGTGGGAATGCCAGGATGTCCGGGTAAGGCACGGGTGCCGGCGGCGCGTCCCAAAGTGGGCCGTATGGGGACACCTCGCTGCCCTGTTATAACATAGTAAAAAATTATTTTAAAAAAAGTTTTATACGTCACTTAGATTGTTCTTCGTGTAGAGCAGAAGACCTGGATTAGGCCACTGCTCCGTTTTTGGCCATTTGCCATTTCATGACACAGGGCAACACTAAATTACCGTACATGGTTTTTTAAATGTATTATGTCAAAACTAATAACTGTTAAAGTTATGACATGTCAAAGATCACTTAATACGGTTGAGTAAATTGCATTACTAATGCACTGGATTGAGATTTGACTGTTTTCGAGGTAGTAATATTATTTCATTTTTCATTTATTCAGTCACAAACAATAATAATATTGTGTCGGTATATTATTTTATCGGTACATTTCATTTATATACGATTAATTAACATAGATACTTAATCGTAATAGTGATATATAATTTCAAAACATAGATAGTTATAAATTCATGATTGTATATACAAGTAATTAAAATCAAACAATAATAAAGTCTTATTCGAATTTATAACATTAAAAAAAATCATGTATTGATGTCAATTTTATAAATAAAACGGATTAAAATGAAAATAAAATATATCTGTAATATATATTACTAATAATATCAGACCGTCAATAAATTATAAACAATGAAAATAATTAAGTTCCTATAATTTCTAAAATTATGTATATCCAGTCTTTAATGTCCAATAAATTCATCAATATGATAGAATTTTTTCCGTAACAAGAAGAACTTCAATTGTTTTTTGAAGTTTTTTTTAATCTTATATGGATTTTAAGTGGTTAGAAAGACAATTATACATTCTAATTGGTCTCTAAAATTGTGCTTAACAGCCCTAAATTTAGGAACCATGGTTAAAGGAAAGTCTTTTCGCCGCGTTTTTAGTCACCGCACTCTTTGTTATAGAGTTTCATACTCGTCTTGCCACTTGATAAAATAAAGAGAATACACTGTAAGTATCACCAGCTTGGCGAAGTAACACTTGCACGATTCCCATTGAGGACTACGGACCATGGTCTGTATCGCTTTATTCTACAAAACCAGCGCCTGTTTGATATTATAATCGAAGAAGTAAGAGAATGGAAATATTTTTGCTTATGTAGATGACACAGCGTTGATTTTTCATGGAAGAACTTGGACACAGACGTATAATGCGGCAGAGAAAGGTCTCCATAGAGTGACTTGTTAGCTTAAGTCTAATATGCTTACTCTCAACCTCACTAAAACCACGTATGTACAACTTAATATAACTAATAACAAATTTACTGGCTACCTATAACCTGAGAGCCCACACGTGTTGTCTCCTTAATGATAATTGTAAAAATATATGTAGCTGCTATGAATTAAATAAATGTTACTTAACCAAGTACCTCGGGAATATATGTCGATGTAAATCTAAGCTGGCGTTAATATTTTTTAATATAAATTTACAAAAAAACAAAAAACTAAGACATGTTGCTGACAAAACTCTTCTGCTTGCAGTATGTTTTGCATTAGTCCAATCCTCATTCATATATTGTAGTAGGATATGGGGTGGGGCTTGCAAATCATTGATGATTCATTTGGAGAGAGCTCAGAGATTCCTAATTAAAGTAACTTTATTCAAACTTTTTAGATTTCCCACAACTACACTGTTCTCTGATTACAAGATCCCGACAGTAAGACAGTTGTTTATTCTAAAACTAATCGTTAATAAGCAGGCACGCCATTTGATAAAACGTTGTAAAGCTCTATACAAAGGAATGATGTAGTTTATAAAGCTGTAAAATGAATTTGGCTTTTGCGAAACGACAGCAAAATTTCATCTCCTGCATCATTTATAAAAAAATAAATAGAAAACTAGACACATATGCACATAATGACAGGCAATGTAAAGCAAGGTAACTTATTACTAGCTTTCACTTGATTATAAAATGACATAATTGCTTCTAATAATTACAAAATAGGCTATAATGGTATGGTTTTAGCTGTCACATAATACTCATAATTTAATATCTTTTTTATATACCGTTAATTTTGTCTTTGTTTATATTGCATAATAACTTAGGAAGGATTTCCTAGTGTTGGCACTTGTGCATGCTTATTATAATGTACTGAATTACGTTAAATTATGTCTGTCTTTGTATAAATAACTATTATAAAGTAAATAAATAAACTATTATTATTATTACTTCCATAAATCGTCCCTCGTTGTGATTTAAAGTGGATCAAGTCACAAAACAAATATCCGGTTTTTCTATCGCAGCATGATAAAAATTGTAATTTTCATAATTTCAAATTTATTTAGTTTTCGAAACGATCATAATATTGGACTTTAAGTATATAGAACAATGGTAAAATCGTTAAATAGTTACGTAATAGAATTGACCTGCAAAAAGATAATCAAGAACATATCTAACGAGTATATAAGTAATATTATAAAATGGAAAGTTTTGATTATTTGTTTGTTTGCATTGAGTAAACTCTGAAAACCATTTAATAGACTTTTAAAATTCTTCTCACTAACGGGAAGCTACATCATACACGTTGAACATAGGTTAAATTACGCGAGCGAAGTCACGGGAAAATAACTACTATTTTAAAATACTTCTTCGTCGGAAGCTCACGAAACTACTGCCTCTATCTGTCTTCTTTAAAAAAAACAAATATTATCGGACAGAGATAGATACAAAATAGTCTGATTCAAGGTAAGGATAAATACACTTTTGTTATTTAATGCGTTATATTGGTGAAGAATGACATCCAGCTATCGTAGCTATTCTTTAAGCAAGTATTTATGAAGTTTTCAAAAAAAAAAGGAAAAGCCTTCAGGTTTTCACCTGAAGGCTTTATTAATACCACATCCTGATTTAACAAAAAAAAAACAATTTTCGACATTAGACTCGTTTCACGATACCCCTCTACATACAATTGTTTCTTTTATCTTCCTTCAAAACATGCACTATCCTTAAGCAGATTAAATTCAAATAAACAAATGTCTAGCGCATAAAGTATAACCTAAGACCAGTGGCGGACTAAGGGGGGCCGGAGGGTCAGCATCAGGTCTCTTGTCCTGGGGACCTCCAAATGGCTGCAAGTTCCCTTGATCGAAATCAGGGTTGTATCGCCTTATATTTCTTATGTCTTGGCAGGCAGTTTCGTAGTTTTACAAAAATCAGGCTTCAAACTCAATATGAAGTTGCGATACCTAAAGAACAATCATCTGCCTAACATGCTTGGACTAGTAAAATCGAATAAAACGTAACTTGATGAAACATATGTTATTTTGTTTGCCTATGCAACTAGAACAAAGAAAGACATTAAATATGTTTTTAAAAGCTGGGAGTATCGAGTAATTGTGTAATATGTTTTTGAGGTTATGTCGTATTATTTAAACTGTAGCATTTTGAGTTAGAAGTATTAGTATTACAGTTGAAATATGTAAAGCACACGTCAGATAATGCCTAATCGTAATCCTAGAAGTGCAAACTTTCACATAATACTTTAAACTTGCTCCATATCTGATAAATTATTTTTATTGACTGTAAGAAATAAAAACATATTTTGTGAACCGATGAACTTCAAAAAAAATATAGAATTTTTAAGATTGCTCAATAACTCTACTTTTCTATCTTATACTATAACTTATATAAAGTAGTAGTGAAAATACTAATTCCAAAAGGATATAGCAAAACAACATGTTGATTTTTCTTTTCTTTATTACAACTCTAATGAAAACGGAAGCAGCTACATTCTGTTCGTGTCTGGGCCATCCAAGATACCAAACTATGATCATCATATGAGCACAGCATCCCAGTGTACATCGACCAATAAGTACACATAATATTGTTTCCTCCCAATGTCTCGACTTAATTCTACCCGTTATAATTAGGACTTTATTTATATTTAAGTCTAATTCTAATAAATCCAGAAAATCCGGTATTTCTCTCCAGACCTCAATTCTATACTGCCCATGGATCCTAGTATGCTCCCCATAATACAGAAGATAATACAAAATCATCGCCAAAGTTACAAAACGGTCTGCGTAGAAACACGTCTACACACACATACTTGTCTAAAAAAGGGAGGTCGCAATCGATTGAATACTGTAATATCGATTCTTATAAATAATCATTTGTTTTTAATTTCATTATAAATAAACTATTTTCCTCTAAGTTACATCTAATTATATTAGTAATCTTATCTAAGTTTTATAATTTTCACGGATTGATATGGTTCTTAAATAATATAAAATTTGTATCAAATTCGATTAGTCAAAAATAAAATCGATCTTGTTCTTTGAAAAGAGAGGGACTTCTCTAGGAATGACATTATTATTGTAATAAGATGCGTTCAAAAATAATATAATTTAAACTGCGTTCTACAAAATAAAGACATATTTTAGAGAGGACTATCTTTCCTTTTCCAGCTTTTAAAAATAAATTGTTGGTATATAATAATTACATTCAACTTATACTACATTTTGGTGATAGTTCCATCTTGGTACAAGAACTTTTTTTTCGTAGTCCATTTTGACCATTGTTCTTTATGAGTCAGATTTTGGCGACTCCTAAAAGTTCTTTAGTGAAAACGGGCATTTGTTTCGATAATACGATCCTATACTTTGTTAGTTATTAAATTTATTAAAATTAAAAGTTTAGAGGGTGCCGTTTAAAATATCGTAATCGATTATGTATTTATTTTGAGTTCTAGTACTACTTGTAGTAGTATTTACTATAATATTTACTGTAGTAGTATTTACTTGTATAAATATATCATAAAATCTTATCTAACTTGCAATATAGAGAGATCACCAGTATTGGCACATATTTTTTACGTAAGATATTTTAAATTTATTTCGATTTCTTAGCTTTCAAATATTTAAGAAAAAATTTATAGTTTTGTAAAATTAAATATTAAAGTAAAGCAAATTTTGCTTATCTGAGCAATGTATGTATATTATCTAATATTTATTTTGGATTCTATTTATGATATATCACTTTAGTCGTTTTCATTTTAGATAACATTGTTTTTTTTACGGTTATATGAGATAATTACAATGAAAGGTACTTTTTTATTTGCCAAATATTTATTAAATTGATCTAATATTATAAAAAATATTCACTTTATTCACTGATTACTCCGCTAAAATAATGATAGACCGATTTTGAAAATTCTTTTATGCTATTTTTCTATTCTTCTTTCTTCAAAAACTTATAGGCCTGACATGCTCCCATGCACAGAACACGGAAAAGAGGTTTCTGTGTTCTGTGCTCCCATGAGTAAAATTTTTATAACAAAATAACTAGAAGCGTTCTGTCGAGTATATAACAAGGTGGTAACAAGAATACCGCCATATTTATGAATATCATCGAAGAATTTGTGTAGGCTGATAAATGTTATTTCAACAGAATTTTCATGACCATTAACTACCCCTAAAACGACTAATATTTTTCACATATATGAAGACAATTTATTTTTTTTTTCAAAAAATTTATAAATTGGATAAACAGTCAGTTGTACAAACGTCCATTAAAATTATCATTAGTTTAAAGCGACATTACCCATACAAATTCGCCATTAATTAAAGCTTAAAGCCGTTATTAAACCTTAATGAATGTTTGTGCAACTGACCGATAGTCTTTTAAAATTTTATGTATATGAAAGTGTTACGTACTGCAGAGCTGCTCCAGACAGACGGCGTCTCGCTGCCGTAGGACATCAGCGGGAAATGAATCTTGAGACCTTTCACCACGCCGCAAGCTTTAACCACTGCACCCTACGGGTCACAACTCGAGACCGCCAAACAAATCCGACCAGATCTCACCAAATATAAAATTGGACTAAATCATAATTATATCTGCACTGCATCCCGAAATATGACAGGGTTGTTTTATTAAAATCGCAGCAAGTTGGAATATGACCTTAAATACAGAGCAGTTAAATGTCAATTTACAATACGGTTGGTACAGTAGCACCCCTGACCGTAAGGCACCAGGTTTCCCTATTCCTATTGGTCGATTCGAGGGTGGAATAGGGGTGGCGAGCGTTGATTGGCTGCAGCAGTTAAGGGCGGAGCATATCGACTGATTTTCTGAAAAAAAAATTGTAGAATCACTTGTCCAGAAAAGGTACTACAATAATGTTACAAGTTTTTGATAATATATGTATGTACATATTTTATTAAAAAAATAGATTTCCAAATCAAACAAGTTTATATTCGTGTCTATGTTCCGCGATATCACATACAATTAACCGATTTTGTTTTTATTTAAAAGGGAGGATCCGGGTTAGGTTCATAGTTTCCAAGGTAAGATAAATATACGTATAATTTTTTATTGAATGTTGATTTAATACGTATAGGTTTTGTTACCTTTAACATATGGAAATATTCGTGGATCCAATCCACGAATATTTCCTGATTTCATTTCATTGATTTCATAACATTAACTGATTTCATTGAATTCAGTTTACGAAATAAAACCGAATCGAAACAACTCTGTAAGTATAACTGATGTTTAATTCATGTTTAATTAACGTTAATCAAGAAACTAAAAACTGAAAGTAATATAACGATGATAATATTCAAAATTTTTTTTTTACCTTTTGTTTTATTTTGATGTAAATTTTCTAAAAGCTCTATAATAGGTAAAATCGGCCACAGAAGCCTGGTTACGACGTCCGTCGTATTGTGAATAAATAAGTATAATAAGCATAAGCTAGAAGATTATGGTTTCTTATGTAATCGTTTCAAAATTTAAACTTCTATTAAATATACCAAACTACCCTTAACCTTTCCATTTTGTCCTCTAGATGAGGCCAAGATGGAATTTCTCAGGATTTCATTTTACGAGTTACAACTCATTTTTAACTATATCATAGTTATTGTTAATTTAAAATTTCTTTTCACTATTAAATAACCTTTCAAGAAAAAATTGGTAAATTAAAAGAGTTGAAGTACATTTCTTTTTATTACGAGGGTCAAACTGAAAGTTCTTAGAAAATCAAAAACTGATTACATTAGCCAGTTATTAGTTTTATTATATCTTTTCAAAATATTGTCCATTCACGTCAATACACCGCTGCATGCGATGGAACCACTGGGAAAAGCACTTTGCCCACTCGTCCTTAGGGGTCTCTTCAATGGCATCGCGATACGCAGCCACCGCTTCTTCAGCATTCATAAACCGCTTTCCTTTAAGTTTTTCTTTAATTTTTGGAAATAAATAAAAATCACAAGGCGCGAGGTCGGGGCTATACGGCGGGTGACCCAGTAATTCAACGTTTGATGTCGCCAAATAGTCGATCGTTCGCTTGGCGGTGTGCGACGAGGCGTTGTCGTGGTGAAGGAGGATCCTACTGCGAGGTCGTTTCTCTCGAACTTTTCCCAAGACAAGTGGCAAACAATTGGTAGTGTACCATTCTGCAGAAACTGTTTTTGATCCTCTAACACAATTGTTGCAAAATGACCTATCCTTCCAAAGAACGAGGCCACCATTTTTTTTCCCGCACTTCGATCTCTCTTCACTTTAGTTGGCAACTCCTCGAAAGGAAACACCCACTGAGCAGATTGTCTTTTGGTTTTAGGATCATAACAGTAAATCCAGCTTTCGTCACCTGTTAGTATGTCGAACACAGCATTTGAGTCACCTCCGTTAAATCTTTCAATCATTTTACGACACCAATCCACACGATGGAGTTTTTGAGCCTCAGTCAAATTATGAGGTATCCACCGGGCGCAAAGCTTCCTGACCGCTAAATGTTCGTGGAGGATTTTGTGCACTTGACTCATACCGATGCCTAAGCTTGTCCGAATCTGTTGATAGGTCACTCTTTTGTCAGTCTCTATCATACGCCGCACAACACAGATGTTATCTTCAGTCGTCGCCGTAGAAGGCCGTCCCTCACGTAAATCATCAGTGAGATTAGTGCGACCACGTTTAAACTCATTAAACCAGTTGTAAAGAGTCGCACGAGATGGGGCTTCATCGTGAAAGGCCAATCGTAGTCTATCATAACTTTCTTGTTGACTTAAATGACATCGAAAGTCATAAAAAATCATTGCACGAAAATTTTCTCGTGTTAAATTCATGATGACGTGACACAGACAATTTTCAATTTGCCGCCAAATCGTAAAACAAATGACAAATGAATGAAATATATACTCAGTAATATTGGCAAAGAGTTATATTTTCAAATTTTAGAATTATTTTTTTATTATATTGTTTATAAGTGGCCAGTTCTAAGAACTTTCAGTTTGACCCTCGTACTACACAAAGTTAGGCCAACCGTCTCGCCTCCTCTACCCAAATTTTGGCATTTGCTATTTCTAATATACTTAATAACTGTCAGTTAAATGTATGAATCAGAATGTTGAGCCGTGAAGAAAACGAATGAAAGAAAACTACATGTAGCGGAGATGAGATTGTTGAGATGGTTGTGTGGAGAGACGTATAAAGATAAAGTAAGGGATGAGTACGTAAGAAAAAGTTAGAAAGTGGCACAAGCGACAGAAAAACTGAAAGGAAAGCGTATGGCCTGGTAAAGACATGTTACGAGAAGGTATGAAATGAATGTAAATAGGAAAGCGACGGAGATGCATGTTGATAGATGAAGAACAAAAGAACAACCACAGAAAAAAAATGGATGGACTGTGTAAGGCATTATATGAAAGTGGAAGGAGGGAAGGGAAGTGAGTGATAAGATGACAGCTCCCAGAGAGGTGAAAAAGAAGTCACTGAGCCGACCCCCCGTAGGCTGGGAAGAGAGAAGAAAGATAATTATGATAATTTTGTATAGTAAACAGTTGATTCGAATATGTTTTAAAATATATCCCACACTCGATCCTTTACTACATATTAACCGATAATATTTTTAGTGACGTTAAATTCTCAAACAAATTACAAAACAGTAGATACGTTTTTCCCAGCTAAATAAGACACAGTAACAAACTTGGAGTACTTTGGAATACTTGTTATATATTTATTTAAACTTTATTACACAAAATAAAATTTGCAAATGGCGGACTTGGGAATTCTCTAACAGTCAACCGGAGATCGTAGCAGAGTTTTAGCAAGACACTGCAATAATCAAACAAAATATAATATTTAAAAAACACGAATGTCTAAATCATACTCGTAAAATAAAAGAAATAATAACATGTATTACGACTAGGCTAAACAAAATTCTTATTGCAGTTGGGGATCTCTTACAATAAGACTAATGTTCCACAGAACGGTCCCAAGACTACACAGAGAATTTTCTTTACATCCCAATTTTCTTTGCAGCCGAGTGGTTCGCACGCCGGGTTCAGCTTGTTGCCATCTCTGAAGACCCCGGTTCGATTCTCGGTTGGCTCAATGTAGAAAAATGGACTTTTCCATCTGTCTGGGTGTTTGGTAGCTTCGTTGTTTCAGATACTCCATAATACGGGGGCTTTACCTACTCATCTTGGAATCTGAGCAATATACCTAAGTATATGTTAGCTTTTCAAACTCATAAATCAAAATTACTAATTTCTTATAAAGAACGATTAGATTATTTCAAACTCCAAAGCTTAGAACACCGTAGAGAAATAAGTGATCTAAAATTTTTATACAAACTAATTAATGGTCAATTGGACTGTCCTTTACTTTTAAAGGAAATCGGATTTAATACCCCCTACAAATTACCACGTCGTTCAAAATATAATTTGTTTACAACAAAAATGTTTAAAAGTAATTTAGGTCATTTCTCAGCAGTTAACCGTATGCAGAAATTGTATAATAGGATTTCTAAAAGCAATGATGTTGACATATTTTCTAAACAGGGTGCTTATATTGCCTCTATAATATAGTATAATGTAATGTAATGTAATATGTATTGTATTGTATAGTATAATATAATATGATATGGTCAGAGATGTACAAAATACCCTGTACAAAGTATCTGGAATACAAGATACAAAATACTTTTAAATTAAGTATTTCAGATACCAGATACAAAATACTTACGAGAAAAGTATTTGAAATACTAGATACAAAATAGGTATCTTATAGATACTTTTTATAAATACAAATACTTTTCTAAAAAAAGATTTGAATTTCAGTTTGTTTATTAAAGACCACAAAAACCTAAATCTTAGACCAGATGGTTCCAGGGACAAGTGGATTTTTTGAGCATTTTTCATTAGAAACAATTTTTGTAAGCTTTTATTTAGTTTCACCTGTGTTTGAACTCAAATCTTACATGCTAAATTTCACCCACTTTTCCTCCGTTTTATTTGTTTGTCAATCACAATTTACATATAAAAATGCAAATATTTAATACATCAGGTTTAAATTATTTTAAATTTTTTAGTTCCTTTTTAATAATATTTTTTTTCAATATAGAATGGTGAATGAAAAATTACTGAAATATAACAACAACAATAATTATTTAAATTTAATTATAAAATTATTATTTATTTTAAAAGCTGGTTTTACGTACGACGTAAAATTACGGAGAACTGAAAATTCATTTTTTCCTAGTGAGATGAAGAGAATGGGTAAAAATAAATACAGTACTTGGTTTTAAAAATTAATGGCGTGACTTGTGACGAGGTGAATGTGCGATAGTATGTAACGGAACGTATATTAACTTTTTTTGCAGAATTACCGAAAATTATGCCCCTTTAGTGTGTTAAGCTAATTTGAAAATTTTTAGTAGAAAATACTTAGCTTCTGTGGTTGATTATAGTACGTTAGTTTGTAGGAAAGGCTTATAATACGTAGATGTACCTAAAAAGACGTAGAGTTGGTATTGCTGGTACTGTTGGTAATGCGCCATTAGTTACCATCTAATCGGATAAATCCGGTCTCAACCGGATTTGAAGTATTAATTAAGTCTTTATCTATGATATTTCCGTTTTTAATAAAATAAATGAAGCTTTATTTTCTTATTTCTATTAATCAAAGTAATCACCCATGCAATCAATACATCTTTGCCAACGCATTGGTAGCTTAATGATGCCTTCTTGAAGAAATCAGCTGGACGGGAGGCAACAAATACTTCAAAGGCATTTTGTACTGCCTCTCGGGAATTTATTTTTTTCCCGCTAAGACGTTATCCAAATTCTGGAAGAATAAGAAGTCTGTAGGCGCATGGTCTGTTAAGTACGGCGGATGACGGAGAACTCTTCAAACCCCAGCTCTTGTAGCTTGGGTACCGCTAATTGTGTAGTATGAGGTCGTACGTGGTCGTGCAGGAGCAGTGGAACCGAACGATTGACAAAACCTGGTTGGAGTTGTGCCAGCTTCTCCGTCATTGTGTTCAGTTCTTCACAATACACACAGTAAATCTGCAGTAATGGTCGTCCTGTTTGTTAAGAAGCTGTGATGAAATACATCCGCGTTAGACCACCAAACAGCAACCTTTTCGTAAACCAATAACGGGTGGTGCGTTCGTTTGTAGTGTTCGCTCTGCAAACGTTGTAATGTTGCGTGCCGCTTTGCTGCCACGATGGCACACATACTCCATAATTACTCAAATTTTTAACTTATCCATGACGACGAAAAATATTCAAATTCATTGAAAACAAAACACTTACTATTGAACAAATGACGATTTAAGAAAAAATAATTTTTATATAAGAATTATCAGCCAAAAAAAATAGTTTGATTTTAAATGGCTAGTACAGTAGAACGGCAATTACATAGGTAAAGACCTAATATTAAGACAGGACTCCGCCCATTTTTTTGTTGTTTCTCAATAAAGATCCCTTGAATTAAATAGTTACTTATTAAAGCGAAATCTACTATACGATTACATCACAGATTGTGTTGTATTTTTGAAAAATAAAGGAATATTAATTGACGATGTCAAAGAAATTATTTGAAGAATTTTTCTATTAACAAATTTATTTTTATGACGATTAGTTGAAAAGCAGTGGGTAATTATTTTCAATATATGCAATGACAGCACTCGTTTCCGAACTACTGAAGATTTGTCAGTATTTTTTTGTATTATGCCTCATAATGCGAATATTGATTTTTTTTTCGCTCATGAATATGCAGTGGTCAAAAGATAGAAAAAGATAACTGTTAAGTCAATAAAGGCAATATTGCTTTGCTTACGGGATATAATTTCAAGCATTTGCCATGTATCGAATTTCACAGTGAAATTTCTTTAAAAATAAACTTTTTGAATGCTGTTGATAGTGGAAAAAGTATAATGTGCAAAAAAATAATAAAATTGAATAATGAGTTTAATTGATATACTGAGTTTTATTTATAGCATATAACCGGGTTTTTACATAAATCAAGATTTTTTATTGCTTGTAACTGGTTATTCGATTTCAAGCCCTATGCACCATCTATCAATTTTGACTAGGGAGGGTGTATTACACCGGTATAACCGTACGTTCAGTTCTACGCATTTACTTTTTAAATAACACCAAACAATGTTTGGATTCGAGTTATTTTTAACTAAATATTCATTGCGTTGATAATTGAACACTTTCTTTTTGTAAATATGTATGTTTTAGGCAAAGAATGTTTTGTGATATTTATAAAATGTAAGAAATAATCTTTTTATAAAGTATTTTATCAGAAAAAGTATTTAAAAGATACTAAGATACTAAACAAAAGTATTTAAATACAAGATACAAAATACTTCCTAAAAAAAGTATTTTAGATACAAGATGAAAATACGTATTTTGTATCTTGTATCTGTATTTCAAATACTTGTATCTAAGATAAGTCACATCTCTGGATATGGTATAGTAGGGATGACGACAAATTTTTGTTTCTTTGTCCGCCAGGTTGAGTGTTTTCTTTTTCTTTTTTCGTAATCATAAAATTACGACAATACATGGAGTTGAAATTTCGCATGACGTCACGTTGTGGTATGTTTTCTGCCAAACTGTGACGTGGCGACCCCCCACTCCTCAACTTTACTGCCTGTTATCTAGGCTATTTCTTGTTAAATTGAAGTAGGGGGAAGTACGTGCCTAGTATTTTTCTGTTATTTGACTGACGGACTAAATAGAATTGCATTTTTGTTTTTTTTTTACCCAGTCGTCATCCCTATTAATTTAAGTCTACTGTATTTGTCTCTTAGGGCCGTTCATTTGCTGTTATTGCAGTGGATAAAGTTGTCCTTGGTCATGGCAACAGCATTAGTGAATTAGATTTGAATCCAAGACAAAATGTCGTAGAACTATGCTGTTGTCATATCAAATAAGCTTGCTAAGTAATTTGCATGCCCATATTCTTTTTTTTTTAATTCTTATTTTCTTATGAAGTTTGCCGTGGCAACCTATAATTGAGAGTTCACTTCAATATATGAACATGCAAGCAACTATTGTAACAATTTAAGTGAATGTCTTGTTGGTTGTCCAATAAATAAATAAAATAAAATAAATAAATAAAATATGTAATGTTAACAAATATTTAAAAAGAAGCCATAATATTTATTTCTTTTATTTTTAGACAGTACATTCCAGAGTCTATGAGTAAAAAAAAAATAATAAAAATTTTACAAAGTACATAAACATTGGGATTTGATTGTTTTTTGTAAAATTGATATTCCAAATTGTTATAGACTTTTAACCTTTTTTATTTTTATTTCCAATCTGAAAAAGGAGAAATAAAAATCAGTGTTATTAAACAGGCACCTGCTACGTATAATGCAAATTTGATATTACTTACTGATACATGGAGGCGTGACGCTCTGACAGATGGCAGCACAATCGTCCGATCAAGCGAAAAAAAAATCTGCGCAAATCGGGATAATCATCACTGGGGCATAGGTGTTTGGAATAGGGGATATTTGTCAAAAGTGACACGATGGGGTAAAACGTATGAGATAATTAGAAACGGATTAGTTTGAGGTCTCGCTTTCACACACCCTACACTTTATAAATAAATTCGACGTAAATTGATTTGCTGACTCAGAATAATAACACAAAGGCAATAAATATTGTGTGCCAAAAGCTAAGTTTTAAAATACCGGGCACTGAAAATTATATCTTCACTTGTTTACGCAAGATACTATTAATTTAATCACAGTTATGTTTTATCTATTTCAAGCACATTTCAATAAATGCCATCAAAGTAAATTCATATACATGCATACAATGTCTAATTTATGAGAGCTATAATATATCGACGCTGGAAAGCAAACACGTAGTAACCCGCAAAAACAAAATTTTTATTTAGAGCAGAAAAGCTTTTACTTTTTTCGATAAATAATTCCTATTAACGACCATGGTAATAAATAAGGTGTTCCTTAATCAATTTATACGGAAATAAGATATTTTTTTTTTTGAAAAATATAAAGATTTTCCACTTTAAATTTCCATTTTGGTTTTGCGAGTTACTACGTGTTTGCTTTCCAGCGTCGATATGACCTAGGGCGGCTAAGCCTCAAATCTGCCTCTGATCTTGCTACACCTTCAGCCCTTCACCTTGATCCCTTGCGGAATATACAGCGGTGACTAAGCGCCACAAAGCAGTCTACACAGGTCTTTCGCGTTCCATGAATGCAACGTTCCATGAACATTTTACACATACCTATGTTTGCTAATATTCTGTCGTCATGTAAGTATTAATCAAGTAACATATTAATAATTGTTAGTTAGCGCACAAAAGTTTAAAAAATTGTGATCTTTCTTAAAATAGTTCGTCTTGACATTCTTCAAATAGTAGTTGAAATATAATCATATGCCTGTATACTAAAAGTTTCCTTCCATATTTTTATAATAGACAGTAGGTATTATGTAACTCATAATTTTATCTCATTTGTGCAACAGAAATTGTAATAATTTCTTCATAAGTTCATAATTTCTAAGTACCTAACGCAACTTTTACAAGTGTTTAATTATTACCACTTAACTATTTTTTGCCGACGTAAATTATAGTCTATGAACTATTAATATGTACGTAATTGATTTAGCTTCCCGTATCTGATCAATATTTTTGAATGATACCCCCTACAAACAAACTTAGAAACCTTGCCTCTTTATAAAAATAATACCTATAGATTAGGATTTTCTTTTTTCAAATATTGTTACACTCAAACAGTAAACCCTAAAGTTTAAATGCTAATTATATTATAATATGACATTTAGGAATGATCATAGGAGCAATTTTGCTACGGTGAAACACTTGCAAAACGCAGTTGCGTAGTCGGTGCAAACAGTTAGGGTAACCATAAGTACTAAAATATTTTACACAATAAAATACAAAGTAACTAAACAAACTTCAATTATTGATCTGTGGCAAAACTTAGGCGCAAAAAGTTATACTGCAGGTTACGGTACATTTAAAACTATAAGATATATCAGTGAAGAATAAATTAAAAACTAAAACGACAAAAATAGAGTAGGCGAGTAATAAATTCATGAATTTTTGCATTCGGTGAATTTAAATTAATTACGATACAACATCTTGATTTTTTTTCTTAAATCTTTACTTTAAAATTAGTCTGATATTATTACACCAACCAAATATTTTGCTTAGGTACCTACCTACTTAATATTTTTAATATCTAAAAGTATTCACTTGATATTTTTATTCTGTTAAATTCAGCCCCATAGACTTTTACTTAATATGTTACTTTGAATTTGGCAACTTAAATTGCGCATACACCCAAACGTAATAAACCCGAGGTAATTATGGAGCACTTTTTCAATAACTGCAATAGTTTGCGATTAATCAATTAAAAACTGTTTTCCACGTAATTCACCTTCCTTTGGTTCTATCTCGTTGCCAGACACAATGAGATAGACAGATGCTTCTCTTAAAACGAACAAAACATAGTTATCCTTACCCTTAACTCAGTTCATGGTCACACCACGCCACCCCTAACAAGAGCTAGCGTCGAGGGAGTAAACTGCGCCAGTTATCCACAGTTCCGTTTAATTAAAATCATATTAGATCTAGCGTCGGAAATGCGATTTTCCGCTCGTGTTGGTACTTAGCAAAAAATAAGTTGCGATTAAAAAATAGCAAGGATCTCCATGGTCGTGAAAGATGATAAACCCCAGCGCCGGCTCGATGAAACTTGGCGCCCTAGGCATAATAATGCGGCCATAAAAAATCACAACACAATAAAATAAAATAACAATAAGGCTCATTTAGACCGACTAACACCGATTATAGTGTTATTTTGCAAATAGCAAAAGAAACTCCTTGGACTCATTTCCAGACAAGTTTCTTTTTTAAGTACTGCAGTTTAAAGGTTCAAATAATTAGAGCAAACACAATAGGCAGTTTCCTAGTTTACCTATATGGACGGGCCGGTCCTGATAAACCCAAATGTTTATAATTTTTCCCTATAAAAATGACAATTACCTACAAGAAGAAATGGAAAAATGGTAAATGTTAGATAGTTTTTTTTTTCGAGAAATTTTATAAATATGCCTACAGTTCGACAGTTACTAATATAAGCTTTAGAAATATAAATTAAATATTCTCATTTCCAAATACAAAAGTATTTTTTATTATATTTAAATGTCAAATTAATATAAAACAATATCGCACGCATTATTGTCATATTGCGCGCTCGCTGCACGTGCGGAGAACCCCTTATAATTGAAGCGTGTAATCTCATAATATGTTTTGTTAGGGATCCATATTTTGACACGGTCACCCTAATTTTGACTTTTAGCAAAATGGAAACTGTTTAGTTCCATTCAAAATCATAATATGTAACACCATTATTCTTAAAAAAGCATTTATTAAATCATATGTTAATTAGAGATCGTTTTCAATAAAGATTATGATA
Source organism: Diatraea saccharalis (assembly GCA_918026875.4). Taxonomy (NCBI): domain Eukaryota; kingdom Metazoa; phylum Arthropoda; class Insecta; order Lepidoptera; family Crambidae; genus Diatraea; species Diatraea saccharalis. The sequence continues at coordinate 18,711,531 of OU893333.1, read as the reverse complement.
GGATATCACAGTTTTTATGAAGAAATCGTCTAGTCTTAGACCAAAAATTTATTATTTCATCGTATTTTAATAAAATTCGAAACTACTTAACCGATTTGATTATTTACATAGGCTATAATTTACGTGGGCGAAGTCGCTAGCAACTTTGTAACCAACATGTAAGCCACTATGACTACACTAGGATGTAAGACCACGAAGACCATCGTTCAATTAATTAAATTTTAGGAATATTAATAAAATGAAACACATGGAGCTATATTTAAATATATTTTTCTGCAACATTCACTACAGACGTCAGGGTTTCTCCTTAGGCTTCTGATCAGGCTTATTGGTGATGCGCTCCATCACCTCATGATTGTATGTGGAGTGTAGCATCAGCCCCAACACGCCAGCCCTACACAAAGACAACAATAGATTTCACAAACATATTTTTCACTTCTTAAATGAAAAATGAATCATTCGAGAACTTACAAGCCGAAATGGATTTATTACAAACAAACAGTAAATTTCCTATATAATGATTAAGTTACATGATTTGAATAAAAAAAAACCTTTACGAAATATAATATAAAAACTTGAATTTAAAAAAGTACATAGGGCTTTGATATAGGATAGGACAGGACGGGACATAAAGCCCCACATAATTTTATTTTGCGTTAACAGAAATACATTATATGTCAAAGTTTAAATTGTCTATCTATCGTGGGCTCATAAGAAAAAGACAGACAGTAGTCTTAGTAAAAGGGTGCAGAACCCCAAAAAAATATTTTGAACACAACGGAACTTCTTTAACATAAACAACTGTCTCACCTCGAAGCCATAGCGAGTCTTATACTCCTCTCCTGCTCGACCAACTCATCCAATCTTAGCCACTGTCTCACTCTCTCCATATCTATCTCAGCTCGTCTCAGCTTCTCCCATTGATAATGTTTCAGGCAGGCCTTCTTCGGTGCCCGACAGAATTCTCCAGTCGGTTCGAACACACGTTTCACTAATGGACATCCACATACGTCCGAGTCATTCACTTTAGGATCTTTAAAGTGTTCAGGACACATTACCTGGTGGAATTTATTAATTTATTTTAAGGAGTACATCAACCATAAAAACAACACAAATAAACACATATAATGGATAAGCGCCGCGGCCCGTGATTGTTAAGCAACTTTCGCAAAAGTTGGTCACAGGATGGGTAACCAAAAAATTATTATCTCAAGCTACTCCGTGCTACGGTAGGACCGTAAAGCCGTTAGTCCCGGTTGTATTTGCAGTCTTTAATACCCTCCAATCCGCGTTGGGCTAGCGTAGAAGGTCATGGCCCATCCTCTTAAACCATCCTGAGCCCCTGCATTGGGAACGTAAAATAGCTGATGATGATGATACTGACGTTATAAAGAGAAAAGATTTCATTTTTTTTATTTGCATTGAATAGACTCCGAAATTACTGACCGGTTTTCAAAATTCTTTGGAGGAGAGTAAATACGCTGGTGACATAGGCTGTAATGTACGTGAGCGAATTCGCAGTAAAATAGCTTGTTATATCATATAATTGATTAGACAATTCAGTTTTTAAAGTGTCGATTTAATCAGTTAGCCATTAAAATAAAATAATATAAAAATAAACAAATGCAAGTCGGGACTTCATAGGCCATGAAGGGTTCCGTAACAGCAATCATTGATTATCACAATGATAAAGTTATATTTGCTGATTTTGAAAATATACTATATCTCAAAAACCACTGAGTAAATCTTGTAATATTCAATGAGATCGACAGAATATATTTTTACACCTAAAAAAACGGGAAGGACACATTTTACAACTTTGGAGGTGCCTGTCATTCAAGTTATTTACTTTTAAAATATTTTTTAGTAACCTCAATGTAACTTTATTCCCGGTTTGTGGTCCATTCAGCTCTGCAGACATCAATAACGAGGTTTCCTTCGACTGGGACCGCAAATCCTCGGACCATGGTCCCATTGCAGGATTTATTTAATTTTCAACCGGTACAACCCAGCCACCGGTAATCTCCCAATAACATTATAATAATTACATTTATGATTATAGGTATTTATTGCCCTAATTAAACATGTTTTTCTGTAACTTACCCTAAGCCGTTTGCAGTATGTATGGTTGACGGGATTGTAGTAATCACAGAACATGCTCTGTCCGTCGATACGCGTTCGATGCCGACTGCCGAACGACGCTTGCGCCTCGTACTTTATGAAACACTTCTCCATGTGTTTCACAGCAGTACGAGAGTGGATCTCGTGACCGCAAGTTATACAGTACATGGAAGTCTCGTCGTCCGCTTCCTGTCAATCAGGGTTTGTAATTATCAAGATTATTGTTTTTTTTTTGGATAATTATAATGATAATTGTCGGATAATGATGCGATTATTATCTGATGATTATCCATAGTTAATGGCAACAATTATTTTAATCCAGAAAGGCATTCATAACTGAATTATATTTCATTTTTATTATTTAAAAATTATACAATCAAAATAAACAAAAATCTACTATGCAAACAAATCGAACAAAAAGTGAAATTAACATATTTTTTTAAATAAAAAGGAGTCTTTTAATTTTTTTGTTTTGTTTTTATAGTCCATCATAGACAATTTATATTCTATGCCTGTGTTATCTGAGCTTTTTGTTAAATTGGAGTAAAAAAATACCATCTAAAACTTTTCTATAATCTGACTGACGGACTAAATATTTTTTTTTTCTACCCTATTGTCATCCCTATTCATCGCCAAATAAAACAATATTGTCAGTCAATGAATAGAGATTATTTTCATTGTATTAAAGAAACAAAATTTCAGTTACATTTGTTTCAACTGTCAAAAGATGGCATTAATGTTTGAATTTAATGATACGTTTATATTGACAAGTTTTGTGCTCACTTGCAACGTTCTGTTTATCCACCCTGAAACAGCCGTAAACATATGAACCCAGCCCAAGATACTTTGGATAAATAAGAATGATTTATTTTGATTAATGAAAATGTGATTTTTATAGACAGATAGAAAACACGATAGAAGCTTTTGTGTAGTAGACAATTTTATTCCAATGTACTTGGAGTAAAAAATCGGAAGAACATTCAAAAGTGACTTCCATCTATCCACCCCGTTCAGGATAGTTAGATGAATACGCGTTTCCTTAGGGTTTTGAAACAGACGTTTCAGGGTGGATACAAGGAATAAGCCAACATTTTAACTAGTAGACTTCATTTTTAACTAATTTTAGATTAATATAAATTATATAAAAAACTATATACCTTGTCATCACTATGTAGTATAGTGGCATTCTTTGCTCTTGAAACTAGTGCGTCTAAATCGGAGTGCTGTTTGTCGAGCGCTCGCAGCGCTGATTGTGCTCGTTCGATTTCGCTGCGGACCGCTTCTAACGCTTTTCGATTCTTCTGTTCCGCTACGCATGTCGACAGAGACCACTCCTGAATACGTTGTGGTAACACCTGTTTATTTTAAAATTAAGAAAACAAGTTATAGAAAAATAAAAAGCAGCTAGTTATTTAAGTAAGAAAAAAATATGTATCTACGTTTGTATATTGTACCATAACTGTTAAATTTAGCTTTCCCTTTGAACCAGGGGTCCCAAGTTATTTATAATAAGAGACCCCTTTAGGCTTTATTATGCCTGGCCTTACAATTTTTGACCGAGCTTCCTATCTTCACCCCACTCAATAGCAGGTCGTTATTAATCTAGCTTCTCTTTCATTCAAGTTTTATTAGACGCTTTAATCGGTCCATTAAGCGTGAAAAAGTTGGCTGTCTTACTCCAGCCAACCTAACTCCGCCCAGAAGCGCAAAAGCTTTTATGGTATTCACAGGCTTCGGGGAGTGTTGATCGATTGCCCAGTATGTGTTCCCGGTGAGCTGCCAGACTCTTGCATTCTATAATTGCGTGAGCATTGGTTTCTTCTATTGACATGTAAGCCCTACGGGGAAGCCTATGGTGTGGAGGTGTTTTTTGAGTGAGCTGTGTCTTGTTAAAATACCAACGATTGTGCGCAGATCCTTCCGATTCATACGGAGTACCGACCTGGCTAGCTTTGGTTTGAGATGCGGTTCGGTCAGGAAGGAGATGAGTACTCAGCCTGAATGACTTTTCTTAGTACACTTGACATCATATTATAATCTAATCTATTTAACGTCCAGTTGCACAAACGTCTATTTAAAGCGACATTACCAATACTAAATTGTAAATTTAGAACACTTTTTAGAGTTTAAAGTTGTCATTAAACTTTAATGGACAACAGGGTTTGTACAACAGGGTGTATAAGTAATAAACAATTATTAATACAAATACAAGTCTAGAAGAGTATCAGCCGGTTTCTGAATAAAGAAAAGTACAAAATCTCAACTGATTATTCTTAATAACTTAAGTTTTTGACATTTCACAAGGCATAAAGTCTTAGTTTTATCAAGCTATTATTCATTAAAAAAAACTAAAATTAATTAAGCTATCATTAAAAAAACTAAAATTACTAAGATTTACTTTAAATTCTCAATGAAGAAGTTTTTAAAAAAACGTTAGTTCCCGAAATCTAGATAAAAGTAGATGTCGCTACGGTACTTTCTTGATTTTTCATGATAACCCTTGCGGTTTTCTTTCATGTATAAAAGTAAATTCATTTTCAAAACTCGATTAACAACTCATATTCTATTTGTACTTTTTGGTATTTGTATTGATATCTAAGTTTCGAACTTGGCAAATTTCAGATTTTTAATGTGTTAGTTAAAAGGAACAGAAATGGTTATCTTTGGTCCATTCATTTCCTGCAAAAATCAACTTTTAGTAGTGTATCATCAAGTCAGGTACTTTTTTGTGATTTCTTTTTTTTTCTTAAAATACTTCCTCATTCAGAAGCGGTGTTTATATAAGACCTCATGATGTTAGTGATGGTACTTAAGTGACATCACCTGATATATTCTAGCGGTGGCAAGCCTCATGCCGCACTGATGCGAACAGTACTTGGAGCCGTACAATGCTGCACGAGTACACTGTGGCCCGTAGCAGTGTCTTGGCTCAGCCGTCTGTAGATGGGCGACGGACTCCTCGGGCTCATATGGTTCGCGTTCATGGTGCTTCTTTTTAACACGACTACTGCTATACTGAGCACTATTCGACATTCAATTAAACTCATATCAGCTGGAGAAGTTTCAAAACTAAAGCAGATATGATGCTGTATCGTGATAGAAAAGTGTATGCGCATTTATGGAAAACTTGGAATACTTTCGATAAGTGCCTTTAAATTCTGGCCCACTGAACAATTGTCTGAGTAAACTTATTTTATGCCTTAAAAGAAAGTCAACTAATAGAATAATTTGTACTCATTGATAAGGCTCTCTTGTATCTCCTCTATTCCCATTCAAATATGAAAAGAAATAGGAATATGCCCATATATATTCTAAATTTAGAGGTCGCACAAATCTGTCGCCTAAATATTTAGGAATCACCTAAGGTAAAAATGCATTTCACTGTTGAATAGGAAACACCTAGCAAAACTTTGTAATGTCTAAAATTATGATATTTGTTATGCGGCGCCTTGCGCTAGACATATACGTATATGTCATAAATATGTCAAGTGATAAAAGAAAAAATATTTATTTGCGATTAAACTAATCTGCTTAGGCGATTCTTAATATTAGGTGTTTCCTAATTAAGCTAAGCCTTGCTTTAGGTAAGTGAAAATGGGTATAAGTTATAAAAATAAATGCTTTCTAACATAATCAAAATATGTTTTTTTTTCTATTACAGGTGATCCTTATTCAAGAAACAGGGAATCGGTGATCAAACATAAACCCTACTTCAATAAAAAAAAATAAATAAGTAATGTTTAACTTCAAAAATCCTTCTCTGAAATTAAATGAAAATATTATACTAAATCAGACTCAATTTAGAAAAAGAGACTCACCTTGGCGGTTTTGATATTTTCTTACTTTTAACACACATTCTCATTTTGCACTTTAGCTTACTCTTATTGCTACTTCCATATTTATACATTTCCTCACAGGCATCACAACTGCAATAATAAAGGATTGTTAAAGCAATCTATAATCATGTTAAATTATTTTATTTGATTATTATGTGAATGGGGATGAAGACAACTTATTTTATATTTGTAATTTATAGATATAAATGTTTTAAAAAATTATTAAAAAAATTATCATTCATATAATATTAATAAGTTAGAATCTAAATATAAATTTAATTTTCAAAATATCCCATGAAAACACCACTTCTGTCATGGCGTCGATATGACATCACAGTTCTCTAAAATTTTGTTTTTCATAATTAATTTAAGCAATATTATAAATAAATTTGAATATTAAACAATAATAGTATTTTTACACACAAAAAATATGTATTTAATTTTGTTTACTGTCTACACCTGTATTGATGAATAAGTTCTACCAGTCATTTTTTTATAGAAATACCATGCAATTAAATAGTATACTAACTGTCCACAATCATTTAATTGTAAACAGCCTGGACAATCTCCACATCCATCCTTGGTGCTTGCTCTTTTTGATGATTTATTCTCAGAATAATCTTTCTCTTTCCGTTTCTTTTTTCTGTCCTCTTTTCCTACAAAAAAATTTCATACACAGTTTTCATTAAAATTATAAAGAAAGTTTTATATTTTCAATTTAAATTTGTAGTATTCAATGGTGTTATGCCATGTTAGTATTTCTGCATTATTAAAGAATTTGCTTGGTATTACCAGAATCTCCATCATTTTCCCTCTTCTGGGGTCTGAATCTTGTTTTAAGAGTAGGGTCTTCCTCACGGCAGCGATCACAAAAATAGTTTTTTATGTACTTGGCTTCCCTCTCAGAGATATTTATGCAGTCACCGTGATACCATTCTTCGCAAGAATCGCATGCTCTGTGATAGGAAACAATCCTTTTTATTCATTCAACTATTCTAATAGTGATTCATACATTTTTTGATCAATAGTTTAATTCATAAATTCAAATTAGTTACTATCCTTTAATTAAATATTGTTATGGACTGAGACATTTGATCATTACTATCCATTTATGCCAAAATTCTATTTCACTCATGTCATGCAGTGTATAAATACTATTGATTCCATTATTTGTTTCAAAATAAAAGAAAAATGATTGATTATATGTGTCTCAGATATTATATCAGTGTCATTTCGAAACTCACTTCACTTATGCTACAAAATATTATTAGCAATCCAAGGTTGAGCATATGCCACTTTTGAAGTGAATTCAGACACCTAAGTGAATTTCAATATGGGTTTCGATTTTTACAGAAACACAGGGCTGATACAGATATCTTAGTATGTCTAATAGGATAGGATAAACAGTAGTAGTTTTTAATGAATAAATAATAAACATTACAAATAATATGTATATAATAGAAATACATACATCTAAATAACAAATATATTTTTAACTTACATCATGAAACGCGAACTATCAGAGGAACGACAAATACAGTACGCTTGCCCTGCTTGGTTGAGCAGCGTTGTGATTTTGGACTGGCGTTCAGGAAGATCAAATTGCTTCGCAATATCAGCTTTCTGTGAATCGAAAAAATTAAGGTGGAATTTTCAGTCACCAATAAGTTATAAATAAGTATTTTAATGAAATGATTGTTTAACAATTATACTGGATTTACATAGCAAAAGGCGAAAAGTATACGTACACTTTGCTTATATTTTTTGTCACCCATTTCGTTAGGATATGGTAAAGCTTAGTTTGTTTTTTATAAGAATATGATTATTTTTTCAATTAATTTAATTTCTGATTCTTATTTCCATTCCATTAAAAACAAATGGAATTTTTCTCTAAAATAAAATAATGAACGTCAACTAACTGAATTGACACCTTAGGTTGACACTTGGTTGACACTGACAGCAAAGCATCAAATGTCAAAGAACTATGCCAAAGATAATGTGGAATACAAAGAGTAAATGTAAATGATGCTACAAAGGTAAAATAAATAATCTTTTATTAAATGTATCGTGTTGTGTCACATGTATTATGCTTTGTATAAATGTAAAACAGATATATCTATTTCTTAGTCGCACAACCATGGTATACATAATACAACACAGCATACTAATATTGCTTTCGAACTAAACAAAACGCAGTAGGTTACACAATGAGGAAGTATTTAAACAAAAAGCACAAAAAAAGCACGTCCACTAGATGGCGACTCTAGCAAAAGTTGATTTTTGCAGGAAACGAATGGACCAAACACAGTCAATTCAGTGCCTTTTAACTAACATATTAAAAAACTAAAAATTGAAAAGTTTGTTACTTAGATATCAATACAAATAAGAAAAAGTGCAAATAGAATATAGGTTGTTTATTGAGTTTTGAAAATTAATTTACTTTAAAACTTGAAAGAAAACCGGAATGGTTGTCATGAAGAAATCAAGAACGTACCGTAGAAACATTTAGTTTGATTTCGGGAAATAATGTTTTTTTTAAATACTTTCTCATTGCTGCTGGCACGCATGAAACACCAACTTAAAAATAATGTTATTTTCCATCCGTTTCTGCGTACATAATTCTAGAATAGGACGTATTACTCTAGACAACTTTTTATTTACAAAACTTTCCTTTCCACTTAAGATTTACAATTTGCTCCAGCGTAATTACGGAAGAAGTTGATCTTTCGCTTTAAAAATATATATTTATCCAAAAACATAAAATATGGTATGGGCTAGATTCCTCTGCCATTATTTAAACGAAGAAAATGCTCTTACTTCTGAGCAGTGACGTACTGATTCAGCAACTTTCGATATTCGAGTAATTAGGTATTCAAAGAAGAATGAATCCAATGAGGAAGTATTAAAAAAAAACGTAAGCACTAAAAAGAACCTCCACTAGATGGCGACTCTAGCAAAAGTTGTTTTTTACAGGAAATGAATGGACCAAAGCCAGTCATTTCCATTCCTTTTAACTAACATAAAAAAAAATGAAATTTGAAATGTTCTTAATTTAGATATTAATACAAATACGAAAAAGTACAAATAGAATATGAGTTGATTATTGAGTTTTAAAAATTAATTTACTTTTAAACATGAAAGAAAACCGGAAGTGTTGTCATGGAGAAATCACGAACGTACCGTAGTGAGATCTAGTTTGATTTCAGGAACTAATGTTTATTTTTAAATACTTCCTCATTATGATTTGAGTCAGAATACCTAAGACAGATATTCGAGTTCTAGTACGAGTATTCGAGTACTTCAGTGGCCGCGAGTAATTTTTGAAGCGAACTTTGTAGTTTTATTTTAACATTAAAACAATATTTCGTCGTAAATCAGATAAGAATGATAAGATGTAAATAATAATTAAGATCATGTATGAGCAGTCATTTATCAGCCATCATTCTTTGGTAATCATAACGTGTTGTTATATTAAAGCTAGCAACTAAAAATCCTAATTTACCTTCTAGAAAAGTTCTGTGGAAGCAATATTTATTCACTTTGATATATGCTTTGAAATTCAAATATCGTAGTAGTCCACGAATCTGTATCCCAGAACTATGTCAAATATCTGCTAGGTATTGGAGTCAGCTGACTCGATCACTCTACTGGTAGTTGCCATAGTAACGCATATCTTGTTTACTTCTACTGAAGTTTATTTCATAAAAAAAGTAACCTTTTGATATTTCAGAGGCAAACTTGAAGTGATATCACATATCACTTTATTCTAACTTTGTTATTTAGCTAATTACAACAATGGAAAACCTAGATACACCGCAAATAATTACGCATATTGAAAATAATATAAATCACTCAATATTTGATTGTAAGTGGATACCGTGCTCAGCAAAATTTGTTGTAATTGGATGTTTGCCAAAGGGAAGCGGTACTATAGAAATTTTTGAAATTACCTCTGGAGAGGCTCACAAAATAAAAGATATTGAAAGACCTAATTCTTTCAAATGTGGTACTTTTGGTGCTAGCAGTGATGTCGAACGAAGACTATCAACAGGTGACTTCAAAGGGACCTTAGAAATATGGTATGTATAAAATTTTAATAACAACTATAAGAAAGCAACCAAAAAATTTGTAAGTAATAGAAGTACTGTCCAATTTCTAGCCATTCGATATTTGTTTTCAAGTTTGTAATCTCTACTAGTATGGTGTATGTTTATATTCACCATAACAATGGCGTTACAAATAAAAATAAACTATACAAACAAGCTCTATTTTAGAACATAGTAACTAGAATTTCACAAATTTCATAGATAAATACATAGATCTCAATTTCACAAATTTCATAGATAAATACATAGATCTGTGATTTATATTTAGAAAATGTTATCTTCCATACATTGGCAATAAATTTAGCATTTTTTTGTGCAGTAAATGGCAACAGTTATGTAGAAAAGCATTGGCTTGTTTTTAAATAGAAGGTGATTTTTATCAATTTCCACCTCTTCCCAAGAAGTATTACGACTTGAGACTCGAGAAATAGGCAAGAGTGAGATGTTGTATGGGCATGTCTCACTCTCTACCTGTTTATTAAACCTCTAAATTTTGTAAATCATATGTATAGTAACACACAAAATCAAGATTTATCTTCAGAGTAGAATAACTTTCTGTTTTAAAAAAAATTTGGACATCTATATTAACAAATACGATATCATGGTATCCCTTATCAATTAACACATTAATAAGATTTTTTTATGATTAACTAGCTTTTGCCAGCAGCTTCAGCAGAGTCAGCTAATACCCTATCTGTATATCAAATTTCATCAAAATTGGTTCAGTACTTTCGGCATAATTGACGGTTGAAACAAAGTAATTTTCACATTTATAATATTAATGGGATAAGTTATTCTAATCTGTAAAACAATTATTTTCAGCTGGTCTATATATCTAGCTGCTTACTATGAAGCAATGGCATGAACAAATATGTTGCATGCTTTTTTTAATCAAAAAATTGTCAATGGTAAATTTCACTGATAGAACCTTTTATTAAAAAATAACTGTATATATTAATTACCTTATTGTATTAGTCATATTGCTGAATAGTGGAAATGATATCTTTCTAATTATTTATGTACATTGAAAATGGTATGTTTGTATGTAGTAATTTAATTAACTATCTACAGGGATTTGGAAAAAAGTTGTCAAGTGTATATAACAAAAGAGCACAAAGATATTATTAATTCCATAGATGGAATGGGAGGCAACACTATGAATTGTGGTGCTCCAGAAATTGTCACTGGAAGTAGAGATGGTAAGGTTTAATTTTTTATTAGTTAATATACCTAATCAATATGTTAGTCAGTATAAGAAAAAATAATTATTATTCATATCTTCGATGTGGTATAAAGTTTTTGTTTGATAAATCTTTACTGGGAAGGTAATGCAAAATATTAATAAGCATGATCTGCTAATAAATAAAAGAGAATCATGTAATGTATCTACTCATTCAAATCTCTTTTGTACAATTACCTTATTCATTATAATAAATTATATTTTAATACTAGACTATCATTATCAACATATAGTAGCACATTAGGTAGCCAAGAGAATGTGGAATAATAGTAGTGAATATTGTACTGTACTGCTGTGTATTAATCTTAAGTAATGTAATTCCTTGGCGCCCTTACATTTTCACTCAAATTCTAATGTATGGTATAGAAACAGTGTTAACCTTGGAAAAAGCCATACAGCCAGTTTCAGAATTAAGAAAAGCACAAAGTATCAACTGATTATTCTCAATAACTTAAGTTTTCAATGTTTCACAAGTCAATAAATATTATCGAACTGCTAATCAACTGATCATTAAAAAACTAAAATCCGAACCGAAAAACTGTTTAAGTGATGTTTAAGTACAATTTGAGACGTTTTTAACTTTAAATTGTCGATTCAGAAACCGGGTCCGGGTTAGTCCCTGTTATCGGGAAAAAATGTGTAGACAGTGCATATTTACACAATTTTTTTTCACGTAAATGAAAAATTGTTTGGACGTGAATTAAACTTTTGCTTATAGGAACTGTGAAAGTTTGGGATCCTCGTCAGCGTGGCAAACCGGTCGCTAACATGCAGCCGGCTATGGGTGAGACGAAGCGCGACTGCTGGACAGTGGCATTCGGCAACTCGTTCAATGATGCTGAGAGAATCGTCATCGCTGGTTACGACAATGGGGACCTCAAGATGTTCGATTTGCGCACGATGTCGCTCAGATGGGAGTGTAACTTGAAGAATGGGGTAAGGGTTTTTTTGTAATATCAATTTTCTTTATTGTATGTAGGTACACAAAGTAGCACGGTAACCACAAACTGTTTTTACAATCAATTTTAATTTATTACCAGTATTAAGGTTGAAAATCAAGCGTCTCCGCTGTTTTTTGATAGTTACCTAGTTACCTGCTGTTGGTTGTATCCACACATAGCATCCAAGTAGCACAGTAACGCTGTATAGTAGCTGAATAATTGTCCACATTATTATCCTAAGCAGTACAAACGTGTTGAATAAGAGAGTTAGAGGTGCTGTAAGTACTGATACAACTCTGTCTGCAAAAATAGCAAATTCTACGGGTCTCACGCGTTTGGAAGGCCCGCGCAATCGGGAGCCTCGTTATGGTCTGACCAATAAATGAATTCCAAAGTTAGTGTTAATGAAAGAATTTAATACGATTATGACTGAACTCATATTTTTAAGTATAAACATAAACTGTCAAATAAAACTCAAATCACAGATTTCACGTGTAACACAACACAATTAATCTGTGACTTGAGTTTATTTTTATATTTATATTGGGACTTTTCTGTTTCGGTAGGGGAAGGAGGTGTATAAAAAATCTGCTACAGGCCCCGTTCTGGTTAATCTAGCATTGCTTGTTTGTTTGCAGGTTTGCTGCGCCGAGTTCGACCGCAAAGACATTCCAATGAATAAATTAGTAGCGACAACACTCGAGGGAAAATTCCACGTGTTCGATGTCAGAACTCAAAATCCAACCAAAGGATTTGCACAGGTTTGTATATTTTAGTATGTAGACTCGTTGCCTGAAAAATTTAATATTTCAAAAGCGTTAGTATTCAAGTCTCTAATCTATTTATCTCAGGTAATGGACAGTACATCAAAGAGTGGGACAATATGGGTGGCCCGCCACCTTCCTCAAAACCGTGACATATTCATTACGTGTGCCGGGAACGGACACGTGTCACTTTGGAAATAGTAAGTGTTGATATGGAAATGACTTAACAATGGACAATTTAATAAGCATGCACCTTTATTATAACTCTTACAAATAACTTGACACCTGCAGGTCTATTTGTTCTTGAACGAAAATTTGGATGATTTAGAATCGGTTCTTATAATTTTGTTAAAATCAGTCAAAATGATCTATGCATCAGAGTCAGTGTCAAATCCTACTTTCGTTGCATCATAAATAGGTATATAATATAAATTATGGAAAATTGCGTTTCTTTGGAGTCGTATTAGCGTTTTAAAAATAGACAAAATTTCATGTTCAAAGGAAAAGAATAGGCCTTTAGGTGTCATTTTATTTCGTATGAGTATTATATTTCCTTAATTACTTGAGAAATATGAAACGACTGAGTGTGAATTGAGAAATTTGATTATAACAGTGTAAAATTTATAATACTCACTTATTATATTAATGTTTTTGTGGTTTTTTTTTTAACTTGTAAAAAATATTTAATTTAAGTATAAGTAAATGTTTAACTTAAGTTCATGAAAACCTCAATATGAGTTTATATATTTTTTTGTCAGCGAATACCCAGAACAGCGTTGTCGCGTCGACGACAAGGGTGTCGCGTGCGGTGTCAGCGGTCGCTTGAATCGCTTGCAGCGGATGGTGATCAGCACTCAGCCGCTTAATGCGCTAGAATGGAACAGAGATCATCTGGGATTAGCACTCGCCACCTCCTATGATCAATACGTGAGGGTATTGCTCACCACCAAACTGAACTTACACTGATGTATGGAATATGCTGTGGATATGTACAGTCAGAGATTAAGAAGTCAGACTGGTGAGTTCATTGACATGATAAGAGGTCAAAGAATTTATGGAATTCTCTACATTTCAGCTGTGTCGATTGAAAGGCGAGCATTTTATTTCGCAGTCCTTACGTGATTAAACGTGAATAAATAAATACACTTGAGTTACTTCATCTGGGTATCATTGTGGTTTAGTAGTGAAAAAACTAGTCAGAAAAGCAATTAGTCTTCTCATTTTGTTGATGTAATAAAACTTTATTATTTATGATCAATTTTATAATGTAGCTATTTTATTCTTTCAACCACCTTTATCTTGACGATAAAACAAGTTTCGTAAAACTAACTTTCGTACATGTGAAACTGTTTCGCAATGGCGTGAAATCAGCAGTATCTCGGACTCCATCACCATAGAAGCTTCACCATCAACATCATACTCGGCGCAGATGCTGTCGCGACACAGATTAGCCATGTAAATGTCAGTAAATTAGTTCCATGACATTAGTTTTATAATAATACTAGCAATAATATTAATATTGAAAAATATTGCGTAAACTGACTATAAATATCGTCAACTGAACGTTTGACAGCTAAGAATAGTTTGTATGGGAAAATCAAATTGTCGTTTTTAGTATTATACTCGCAATTTTGTTATATTTTCTCATCGTTTAAACCTTCACAGGGCTTCTACGAATATTTCAAGACTAAATTTTGTCAAATCGGCTCAGCCGTTTTCGAGTTTTAGCGAGACTAACGAACGGAAATTAATTTTTAGTTATATAGATACGCATAACATGAAACTATTCGCGACCGCATTGTAGAACTGTGGGGGTAGAGGAAATAGCTTGTGATATTATTGTCACCGACGTAGCAGGCCACATATCTAATCTATGGTTGTATTATATTTAAATAATAAAAAAAAGAATAAATGAGTTCCCAACAAAGTGGTGTCAAAGAAGTCAGGAAAAATTTTACTCACGATTTCAAATATTTTAAAATATATTTTTTCGTAGTATTTAAATACTACAAAGTCGTGCGTAAGTAATAATCCACACCATAAAAACGTAAGTACGTTCCATATTCATTATTTTGTAATTATACGTTTTCATTTCATAACTATCATGATAACCCGATCAAAAGCTAAAGCTATGGGCACCGATCAGAGCGAGGGCTCATCGGTCGGCTCAACATCATCTATTAAGGCACAAAAGCTTGCTGCGGAGGCTGCGTACCTCCGCCGTATTGCGGACTTAGAGAGGGCAGAACGTCGAGCCTCCTTAGAAGCCGACCGCTCCATAGCGGAGGCGGAGCACCGTGCGGAAATGGCCGCAATTGAGGCCGCAGAGGGAACCAGTCAGGTTTCCAGCCGACGTTCAAGTGTTTCTAGTCGTCATAGTCGCCGCACCGTTCATAGCTGGCTAAATGAAAACGTTATAAAGAATACTATATCTTATAGTGACAATTTAAATGTACAGGTGCCACCGATGGCTAGCGTGGATATTCTAGAGGCGCATTCGTCGCCATCAAGAGACGCAGAGGGTTTTGCAGCCCCCATTTCATCGAATGCCAGCATGCCCCTACCACGCACACGTACCACAACTAACGTCACATCTAACATTCCAATAATAACAAGTGCCCATTTATGTACAGATACGTGCCCTGAGACTTCTGTGCCCGATTTTGCGTATACGTGCGCACCTATTGGGCCTCAACCTACTGAAGTTAATGGATGCTACGTACCGCACTACCCAGTCTCAACTATGGCGCAAGTTACCTCTGTACCACACCTTGCGCCTTGTACGCCCCGTTTGCCAGGGTGTGCACACACATACTTAATGCCTCCTCAGAACTTCGGTCAAGCACACGCTGCACAGGGCGTTTCTAAAGCCTTTTCACCACGGACGCCGACTGTAACGGCGCCGACTGCGCCTGTCTGGCAGCCACCCTGTTCTCACTCACACTCTGCATTAGGTACACAAAACGCTCAAAAATGTAACACAAATAATAAAGCATTAGAAAACCAAAATTCTATTCAAAACTTAGCTGACGCCATAGCCAGCGTCGCGGTAGCAGCAAAGACACCAAAGGTAAGCTTTCCTCTTCCTATTTTTGAAGGTCGGCCAACAGACTGGCTAATCTTTAAGAAGATTTATGATGAAACAAGCCCGTCGTTTACAAACTCAGAGAACCTCATAAGAATCAATGCAGCCCTTCGCGGTCCTGCACGGGACTCTGTAGCTGTTCTTCTTGTAGCCACACGCGACCCTTCGGAGGTCATTCGAGCTCTCGAGACTGTTTTTGCTCGACCTGAGCAAATCATCCTGACTGAAATTGCATCCGCTCGTGCACTTCAAAAACTCTCCAGTCACGAGAGCGCGAATGAGCTTAATGTTTTTGCTTCTAAGGTTCACAACTGCGTGCAGGTGGTGCGTCTGCTGCATCGGCCTGAATATCTTGCCTCCCCAGAGCTTTCGAACGAAATTGTTAGCAAATTAACCCCGCTGCTTCGGTCTAGATGGGCTGATTTTGCAGCCAGTAGGGAAAAGGCGGATCCATATAAATATAGGCTCGAACTTCTGTCCGATTTTCTGATACAGGAAGCCAACTTGCGGGTCAGATACCAAGTTTTCAAGGTACCTGAAGTGAAAGACAAACCTGTGAGCAAAGAACATTGTCATACTACTTCTACCGCGTCATCTGTACCAATTGTTTCTCCGATGCCAAAAGAAAAGGTGTGCTCCTACTGTGAAACTTCAGGTCACGTGGTAAGGTCCTGCCATAAGTTTAGCGCCCTTTCCTCTGAAAAGAGGTGGGAGTGGGTTTCTTCTCAAAAGGTCTGTCACAAGTGTCTCATTAAGGGCTCTCATCAATATCGTAATTGCAAAAGGTTTTCGTGCAAAATTGTTGGCTGTAAAGGCAAAAATAGCCACCATACCCTATTGCATAAGGTTTGTGCTGATGTTGTCACCGATTTTGCTGATATTGTCACTGAATCCTCTGGTGTTCCTGAAGCTCCTGCGACTCCTGTAGTTGTTGGTCATAACTCGGCTTCATCTCCTGAGACTCCCACCGGTCGGCCGTTACTTAAAATCGTAGCAGTAACCATCACGGGGCCCAAGGGCAGCTTCGATACTTATGCGCTGCTTGATGACGGGTCAACTGCGACGCTTATTGACTCTGCGGTGTGTAATACCATCGGTGCCCAGGGTGTTAAGAGTCACATGAGAGTGGACGGCATCAGCGGTATGTCAAAAGAATCTGAGGTAAGTTTTGTCAGTGTGAATGTCAAAGGACAGCACTCTCTCAAATCTTATTGGCTAAAGAATGTCAGATCCATTCCTAATCTTGGCCTTAGTAAGCAATCGGCAAATAAGACAGACGTGAAGTCCTTTGATTATCTCGCAGACATTGCAGACACCTTATGCTATGATGATGTCACACCTATGCTGTTGATTGGCATTGACAATTGGCACCTTATAGCGTCTCATAGTACACGTCGTGGATCCCTTTCGCAACCAGTGGCATCCTTGACTGCCCTCGGTTGGGTTATTTACGGTTCTTTAAAGTGCAAATCGAAGGAATCTTATAACTGCGTTGTCGTAAATCATCTTGAAGCAGAGTTTACTGAATGCTTAGACTCCAGGCTTGACACACAGTTACAAGAGTACTTCCGAGTGGACTCTATCGGAATTTCCAAAAAAGATTATTTTTCCAAGAATGAACAAATTGCTATTCAGATCTTAGAGGATACCACAAGACGTCTGCCTTCAGGAAATTTTGAAACCGGTTTACTTTGGCGTCCTGAAGTTTCTAAAATGACAGTGCCCGATTCTTTCGATCTCGCTCGCTCTCGTTTTTTGAGCCTAGAAAGAAAAATGAAAAGAGACAAACAGTACGCGGATGCTTATCGTGGTAATATCGAAGCCATGATCACCAAAGGCTACGCGGAATTGTGCAACGATGAAAATAACGACGGGGTCTTATGGTATCTTCCTCATTTCGGTGTAGTCCACCCACAAAAACACAAGCTTCGTGTTGTCCACGATGCGGCTGCTGCATGTCAGGGAGTCAGTCTAAATTCTTTGTTGTTGCCAGGGCCAGACCTGCTTAAACCACTTTTAGCAATTTTGATGCGTTTCCGTGAAGGTAGCATTGCCATGAACGGAGACATACGGGAGATGTTTCCTCAGACTAAGATTAGGAAGGAGGATCGTAACGCTCAGAGGTTCCTCTGGCGTGACGCCCCCTCCAAGCCTCTCGATGAGTACCGTATGTCTTCGATGATGTTCGGTGCGGTGTCGAGTCCCTTCACGGCCCTATACCTTAAAAATAAAAATGCAGAGGACTATAGAGATCGGTTCCCAGCTGCAGCGGACGCCATCGTGGACAACCACTACATGGACGACTATCTAGGGAGCGTTAATTCGGACGAAGAGGCGAAACAGCTGGCTTTTGACATAACCTATGTCCACGCTCAAGCGGGTCTTGAGATGAGGGCGTGGGTATCTAATTCCCAAGAAGCTGTTTCTCTTCTCCCTCCGAATCTTAGGACTGACGTTTCCTCTGTTCTTGTGCGCGTCTTAGGTGTGTGCTGGAATACCGAGGACGATTCCCTAAGTTTTTGTCGCGGTAGTTTTGGAGACCCTCCACATAAGTTAACCAAGCGTTCCGTCCTGTCACATTTAATGCGGCTGTACGATCCCCTCGGGCTTTTGACTCCTCATATTATTCGTGGTCGCATATTGTTCCAAAAAACCTGGAGGATATGTACCGGTTGGGACGAAGAGTTGCCACCCGCTTTTGTCGCAGGTTGGACTGCTTGGTTTCGGGAAAGTGAAGTTCTCCTCTCTAGCACTATCCCCAGACATTACTTAGCGCATAAACATGCTCACCCTCAGGTTCAGCTTCACGTTTTCGCTGACGCAAGTGAGCTCGCATATGCCTGCGTAGCCTATTGGCGTTTCGAGTGCACTGACGGAAGCGTGAGGCTCAGCCTCATAGGTGGTAAGGCTCGGCTTGCGCCTCTGAAACCGCAGTCAATTCCGAGACTTGAACTCCAAGCTGCTCTTATCGCAGCACGTTTCGCGGCATACATTATAGAGGCTCACCGGCTTTACACGATTTCAAGAGTGACCTTATGGTCCGATAGCCTCACCGTTTTGAGGTGGTTGCGTAGCGACGCCCGCACGTTCAAGCCGTTCGTTGCGCATCGCATTGGTGAGATCGCTGAGATTACCAACATATCTAATTGGCGGCACGTGCCAACGGCACTGAACGTGGCGGACGACGCTACCAGAGTCACGTCAAAATTCGAAATTTCATCTCGATGGTTTTCTGGCCCTTCTTTTCTTGCTTGTCCCGAGTACGAGTGGCCAACCGAGTCATTTAACGAGATTCCACTAGTTCTCGAGGAAATGAAACGACCTCCTGTGGAAGTAATAACTGTAACAACTGCACGCGAATTACCTTACCCAGTGGTCCCAGACACCACTCGATTCAGCCGATGGATCCGTTTGCTTAGAGCTACTGCTCGTGTTTTTGTTTGCGCCAGAATTTTCAAGGCGGCGCTTTTAGACCCTACTTCTAAATTACTAAATTATGCGTCAGGGCGCCGAGAACCTACCGCAGAAGACATAAGCCGAGCAGAAGAATTCCTTTTACTTCAATCCCAACTATCGACCTTACGAGAGGATTACAATTTAACCCATCGGGGCGAGCCCCCAGCCAGACATGGCCGCCTAAGTAGATTAACTTTGATGGTGGACGACGAGAGCAAACTTCTTTGTCTGTCTGGTCGGATTGCAGCAGTGAAGGACGTGCCTATGTTGTCCAAGAACCCTATCGTGCTTGACGGGAAGGACCGAATTATCAGACTGTTAATCGCATACTACCACGAACGCGCAGCCCATTCAAGTAACGAGCTGGTTGTTAATGAACTACGGCAGCGATACTATATCATCGGCTTGAGACCAGCAGTGAAAAGTGTGGCTTCTTCATGTCTATATTGCCGCATCCGTAGGGCCACAGTATCAATTCCCCCTGTCGGAGATCTTCCCCCAGAGAGACTTGCGCACCATATGCGGCCGTTTACTTATGTGGGCCTCGACTACTTTGGCCCTATCACAGTCACGGTGGGACGGCACACAGAAAAAAGATATGTTGCCCTATTTACCTGTCTGACTATACGTGCCGTCCACTTAGAAGTAGTTGGAAACCTAAGTGCCGATGCCGCAATAATGGCACTAAGGAGATTTATTGCGCGACGAGGAACACCGGCCTCACTTTTTAGCGACAACGGCACGGCCTTCGTTGGAGCAAGCAGGGAGTTGGAGATCCTGTTCGCAAAGCCAGTTCTCGAATTCGCCACCAACTTAAAAATCAAATGGAAGTTCATTCCCCCCTCGGCTCCTTTCATGGGAGGATGCTGGGAGCGCTTGGTACGAAGCATCAAGACCGCTCTCTCGGTAACCCTGACGCAACACTCTCCTTCGGAGGAAGTCCTCAATACCTTCCTGTTGGAAGCGGAGAGCTTAGTTAACTCGCGTCCTCTTACCCATGTTAGTGTCGACCCTGATGA
Source organism: Diatraea saccharalis (assembly GCA_918026875.4). Classification (NCBI taxonomy): domain Eukaryota; kingdom Metazoa; phylum Arthropoda; class Insecta; order Lepidoptera; family Crambidae; genus Diatraea; species Diatraea saccharalis. The sequence goes on along the minus strand of OU893333.1, from coordinate 18,690,963 downwards.
TGAAGAGTCTATTACACCTTTTCATTTTTTACTCGGCTCTTCTTCACCTTACTCAGCGTTAGCTCAGGTGGACGACGCTGACATGATTCGCCGTGTAAAATGGAAACGAGGATTGCGCTTGGCGGATCATTTTTGGTCACGTTGGACTCGTGAATATCTTCCGGCATTAATACCTCGCAGCATCTCCGCTTCCGCCAGGAATATTGAGGTCAAAGATAATGTACTAATAGTAGACGGTAACCTCCCACGTGGAGTCTGGCCACGGGGGCGGGTTACCCGAACGTTTCCGGGCAAGGACGGCGTAGTCCGAGTAGTAGAAGTGGCCACTAAGGCTGGAATTCTGCGTCGTCCTGTCCGCAAACTAGTTGTGCTACCATCTTAATAATATTTTATATTAATATTTATTTACATATGTAGTGTGGTTTGTTACGTCGATGACCCTAAATTATTGTGTTGTCACACCGGGGGCGACCATGTCACCGACGTAGCAGGCCACATATCTAATCTATGGTTGTATTATATTTAAATAATAAAAAAAAGAATAAATGAGTTCCCAACAATTATAATGATACTAATTTGAAACGATTGAAAATTCGATAAAGTAGTGTTGACGTACACAATACCTTAAGTCTGAAATATTATTCTTTCTTTGTATAATCTAGTCGACATGTTTATCTTAATAAAACAACAAGTCAATTTTCTAACTCAAAAGAGCGATTTATTATCCTAGCACTTAGAAATAAAAATTAAGGCTAGCATTCAGTTCTTATTATCACTAATAAATGTTAGAACAAGAAGACCATTTCACGTCGCAGTTGTGATACAAATGTCGAAGCAAAACAGGACATGCGATGTATTCAGCGATACACGCAGTTTGCATTTAATATTATACATTATACTTTTAAATTGAATAACGATATCGTATTCGTATTACTTGATATAAAAGTATAACAATTGAGATATTACCCACAACTGCAACATGATTTATGAGTGTCCTACGAAAGCGATAACCGCGATATAACACGAAGCTATAAAACCTACAAAACCGCCTTAAGAGATACGATTTTAACAACTGTAAAATCAGTTAAATATTAATTAAAAGGATGATAGAATTACTTAATATGTTCTCCTTTATAAAAATATTCAATATTTCGTTTTTCTGTACATTCGAAGTCTGCAGATGTACTCTTAAGCAATTTTCACTACATCGTCAACTTTATCAAACTTTGTCCTGTTCTAAGATATTAAAAATACGCAAGGTAAAAAAGATAAAGGAAAAAACAGAATACGATACACTTAAAATCAACATTCGCATTTTTTAGTGTCGCTCCAAATCTGACGGAAAATCCATTGTGCAGAATTCATATCACAGAGTAATGAGTTAGTCGCGACGTAGATCATTCATCGCGACGCATCTTTCGTCAGATATGCGCCGATCCTAAGAGTATGTAACCGGTAGTTCGAGTATGAAAATTGCGCCAAAACACCTAGAAATTCGAGAATGAACAAACTTTAAATTACGTACAAGAATCGTCATTTTAACGCATTTGTCGCTTACGTAAGACACTGCCATACAGAACAGTCGGCGTAAGCTTCACTACACTTAACGTGTACATAACATAACAGCCTCGTCCAAATGAAAAATAAATCTAATTATATATCGAAACGTGTATTTAGTGCAAAGTAACTTTTACAACACGACCTTAAAGTAGACTTTTCGTTATCTGACGTCTTCTCTCGTGTAGTCATGCCCGTTCAAATCAACACTAAAGGGGCTGTAAAAAATGTCTTAATCTTTTTAAATAAGTTTCATTTCATTTTCACAAAAAATCTAGTTCTAAAACAATCATAAAGCTATGTGCAATCAGCATATTCAGATAAGGTTGTATAGACAATGGATAATAAATCATCACATAAGTCTGTCTGTCGTCTCGAAGGCATCGTTTATACGTGTCGATCGCTAACTAGTGAAATTGTACAAAAACTAAATTTTCATACTCCGTATAAGCTAACAATCGCTACACTAAGGACTTACAATATTTTATACAACACACCTCGAGGGCAGGTTAGAGTAGATTGCATTACTTTAATACATTTAAAATATGCAATCTCCATCTTTGATTGTTGTTACGATAAGCTGCTCTGAGATCGACAACTGAGTTAACATTATCACTCGATGGACTTATATCTACTAGGATTCGTTCGCTACGTTGAAACGGTGCGCGTTTTGTTTATTATATGTCCAAATTATTATATTTCCAACCGATCAGGCAAATTGTTTACACCTAGCTGAAACTCGGTAATGCACTTTATATGAAACATAACATCTAAAATATACGGGAGGCTAACGGTCAGCCGTCAACTAATCGCCTAATCGGCACGAAATTTTTTTTTTTACGTTTTCGGTAAGCGAAAATGAGACTTATGCTGGCTTAAAATACATGGCATTATTGTATCACTCGAGATGAGTGACGCGACGTGAATATATTGAAACTGTAAGCGTTCACACACGTACATAAGCGTTTACTCTACATTCGCACTGTGTATATTCCATATTCGATAAAAATCATCAGCGGAAAACGGTTTTTTTTTTTATTCCGATTTATTTGTCTATTTCGTCATGAATAATGTTGTCAAAGACTAACAAGTTTGAAATTGAATATTTATGACATTTTTAGATTGAAGTACATTTTATTGAATATGGTTTATACAGACGGAAATGCGTCCTCAATTAATGGTGGTACGTCTAATGTGAATTTTTCATTACTTTCTAAGAAACGTGGTAATTCAGATTTCACATAAAAATAACTTTAAATTATTTATGAAAATGTCTTATTTTTTATGTATAAAAAATACTGCGACAAATTTTCCCAAATTACGTTCACGTTTTCGATTCGTTCTCTAAATAAACACTTCACCAGTTATCAAGAGACACATTCTCGATACACATTGAAAACTGAAACCGAAAAAGGTTTGTTTTTATAACTCAAACATCCGACACGTTACATAAATTACTTAACCACTACAAACATTATTTACATTTGATTATCTTGAAAATTATTTCATTATATATATCCATTTGTTTAATCATCAGATGTTAAGATCATTCTGGCTCAAAATATAATGTTACATAGTAAAAGATGTTCAAATATGTTCATGAAGCTAACTACAGAATAATTGTAGGATCACTACGGATAACGAGCAAACTTATTATTTTGATTTAACGCAAATCACAATACGAAACCAACACAGCAATGTACAAAGCGTTAAATAAGTTTTTTTTTTATCATTACATCTTCCTTTTATTAATTTAACACTTATCCAATGAATTTGCAATGCTTTAGACGAATCACCACACTCCTATTGTTAATCGTAGTAGAATTTACTAAGAAATATAGATGAGATAACGGAAGTTAAAGGTTATATCGTTCAAAGTGATTAGGGATAAAATTATATTGACTTTTGAGCAACAAACAATTGAGCAAAAAACCTATTCTTACAACGGATTTGATAAATAATACTAGTAGACATTGACAGATTCTATGGGCCGTTTTCACGCTTCATAATATAACGATCCGCCAGCATAATGATTCGTCTAAAGCCACGTGTTGAATAAATACCTATCCTCCGAGGATCGGAGTCGTCCTATAAAACTTATTTTAACATACAGACACTGTGAAGTTAAGAGTTATATCAGAACAAGTGGGAAAACGTACTCGTAATAGCAATTTTAATTTGATTATAAATAATATGTCATTTCGGTAGAGTTGAAGAAAGTCTTCATTCCGGCAAACTATAAAGCCGTATTTAAAATGACATTCGAACATTTTCTCGCTTGATCTAAGCTAACTCGTAGATGATACAAAATTATGCTATACATAAGTCGAGTCGTACTAACTCAAAACAACTTCCTTTCCTGATACCGAATCTATAAAAAAGCCCCACTTATCCATAAAGTTAAATTACACAAAACATTGTTTTTCTTACGCAATCTCTATACAAGTTTTCTTTTTGAAATATTCAGAGCAAAATTTTACAATATCTCGTCAGTTTTTCAAATAATTAGTCTTCAGTGATCTTCGAGTTTACATAACACTATGGAATTGTCTTTGGTACTACACGTGTGGGTGGAAGTTGTAACAGCCATAGCGAGAACGTTGTAAATGTTCAATAAAATTACCCGTTTATTTTAAATTATTTCGGACCATTACACTCTTATGCTGTTCACCATAAGTATGAATGAAAAAACAATAAACTTCATAGTAACGCTGCTGGAAAAGGTTTTGGAAAGGTGTTATTTATTCATAATAAAATCACTCTAATTTCACTTTATCAATAGTATAACTAGATTTAGTGCTTTCGACAATATCGACATTTTATCGATACGATTTTATATTATTGTGACATTTACATCAACTTATATTGTCATTAGCTAAAGACACCACCGCCAATGAAATTCTACTTTAAATAAAATAAGTTATAATTGTGTTACATTCCAAACATTGCAATTCTACTTTAAATAAAATAAGTTATAATTGTGTTACATTTCAAACATTGCAGGATTCTCCTAACTCATAACTTTGAATAAAATAAAATTAATATAAGATTCTACGCGTGTTGCACATCTTTAAAAAAATATATATTTGATCAATTTTACATCACAATGCTATACTGGAAAATATTCTTAATAAAAAATGCTTAAAAATCCACTTTGTCCTTGGTACTTTGAGATGGGATTCGTACCCACGACCTTTCGTGATCAGGGATTTTTTAAGAATTTTTCATTAATTACCTTTATTATCATTCTACTCAATTACCTTTATTATCATCTTCATTAGCCTTTAATCAAAATAAATATCTACTTGAGTTCTACAGCTTTTTCTTTAAAATATAAATTCCTTCTTAATCAAACAGTGGTATCTCTTAGCTATAAGAATTATCGATTCAGCACTACTATCCCGTGTCCATAGAAATCAAATTAAAATGTTTTGTGTACTGAAACAATGTACGTACTGTTTTCCCAGTAAATATACAAAGTAATAAAGGTTTGTTTTATATAGTCGCTGGGTGTAATAGTACGTGGTGTATGAGATTCGTCAAGTGTCCGGTATGTTTGTTGAGAGCGCACGCGATGCGGCTTCGGTTACGTTCGATGCACGCACTTTGTGTACCTGGTATACGAACAAAATGTATATATTTTTTTTTATATATAAACAAAATTTCATTCATTCATCCATCCAGTTTTATTGTAAATAAAGACGTAAGAAGTTGACTACTCTTCTGTAGATTATTGGTGGTTGATTCAGTAATAATACTTTATATGGCTAGGCACTGCGAGTTATCGACAATGGAATAAATGAAACATTGCGCGAAAAGGATAAAAAGTTGCCCGACTTAGGACTAGTGTCACCACTTTTTTAATACTCCCGTGTCCCGTGACTGCAAACAACGCGTGACGTCACAGTCCTCTAAGGAAGATGTCATAAATTTGACTTTGACATTGACATACATAAAACTGTGCATAGAAAGATGTTTGTTGTTGTTGTTATTGTTTATGTTAGTTTCAGAGGGCTGTGACGTCACAATAACGCCATGACAGAGGTTAGCGTTTTAGCGAGAAATTTTGATCATCAATTTTATTTTTATATATTTTTTAAAACAAATTTTAAATATACCTAAAAATCTTAACGAAAAATGCTTAATCGCTAAGATGTCGAATTATATGGCTGTAATTATAGCTAGAGGCGTTAGGCGGTCGCTCTGTAGCAAGTGCGTATGATATCGTAGTATCACCAAAGCCAGTTAAGACGATGGATGACTCTATGACTGCTAGGCGACCAGAATTATTAGCTGTGTGTCGTACGAATTAAATCAAATCTTATTTATTCCAGTACTTGTAAAAGCAGACATAATAACCACTAAGAATTAAACAGCATATCCATAATAACAAGAAATAGTTTTATCATTTCGTATTACGAGTCGTATACTAAATCATTCAATGATATAAAGTATATACCCCCTTCCATTTCAAGTGGCACAAAATGTAAACATATATGGTAGTTTTAGTGATGGGACATATTATTAAGAATTTGATTAATTAAACAATCTGACTGACTTTTTTCATAAAATTTGGCTTAAATAAATATTACTATTCATGAAGAAATGAATGAAAAGTAATATAATATATAATGAAATGCGTGTTATAAAAATGATAAAATCCAATAATAAAAATATACGTATATCACTGAAGATGGCAATTTGTATTAGTTTACTTAATTAATTTAGTATAGTTATTACTCCAAAGACATTTTGACATTTTTTTTTTATCAATTATTCCAATCCGACTGAGTTGCCCTTTCAATAACTCATTTATATGTTCTCATCACTAGTTCGTTTTTTTTTTCGAACTGTTACTGATACGTCTGAATTGTTTTCCGGGAAAACGGACTACTCCTTATTTATTAAAAGTTTCTTTTAAAGTAGTGTTAAAAGCAGGGTTCCCTGATAAATATCAAGGGATATATATCTTGATATATATCGATTGCTATATATTAATTGATATTTATAATATTTATTATAAGTTTGAGTATTAAGTATTCAGTCTCAGCTACAAAATAACCAACCCGATTTGACGGCTCGCATGATACATTATAATTATTTCATAATAAATAAACAAATATTAAATAACTCAAACTCAATTTTTATTTTAAACTTTTGATTTAAAAGATCGAATATTAAATAAAGCCACTGGCAGCCCAAAAATCGTAGCTTTTCATATGCATGATATATCACTACATATATAAAATTCTCGTGTCACAATTTTCGTTCCCGTACTCCTCCGAAACGGTTTGACCGATTCTCATGAAATTTTGTGATAATATTGAGTAGGTCTGAGAATCGGCCAACATCTATTTTTCACATCCCTTAGTGATAAAGGTTGCGGGAAACCGACTTCCACGCGAAAGAAGTCGCGGGCGGCCACTAGTATCCGATATGTATCGGATAAATATCAAATAACGGATATTTTGATATTTATTATAAATATCGGATTTTTGCGAACCCTTATTAAAAGTGATAATTGAAATTAACAAATCAGTTTCATAAACAGATCCGGTGAGTTGTTTGTTTACATCATTCGCCACTTGAAATGGAACAAGTTATACACATACGTACGTATGTCCCGTGCGGTTTCAGTCGAGGTTGTCCTGGAATATGAGTCGCACATATCCCGGCGATCCCTCCAGCGGCGCAGCGCAGAACGGACAGATCGCGTGGAAACCATTCGTGCCGTGAGGGATGTCCACACCGGCCCAGTATCTAATCACAATATTTCACATTACTGGTATAATTAGTGGAGATATTATAGATGAAGATAACGGTTACCTATCTCTCTCTCTACTCGCGCATGTGTAGTTAGCGCGAAAAAGCATAGCAATGAAGGCTATGAGAAGTCCTGTCAAAATTTGTTTACTACTAAATTAAACTGCAATCATAAATATAAAATAAATAGAAAAAACTTTTTTTTTTAAATATTGAATATGCAAAATAAATCAAACCTCTGATTTAGCTGATCTTTCATCGTGTTTAATTATGCACCTCTTTTTATTAGTTCCGTTTTTAAATACCGACATTCATTAACCCGTAATTCATAAGTGCTTTAATGAATCTCAGGTACCATTCAGGAAGCGCAAATCGTTTATTTGGAAATAAGCGCGCGTAGTTCACCAAAAAACTATTATATTTGAGATTTTGAAACCTCACGCTACATAGCGCCTTTAATCCAAACACGTTAGCTTTAACTTAAAAATCTACTAATGCATGTAAATCAGCCATATTAGCATGTTAAATCTCGCCAAAATAATGAGGGACAAAGAGGCTAGGCTGAAATTCTTTTTACACAAACGATACCGAGATAAAAATACTGAACTTTTTATATATAAAATATGATAACTAAATCTGTGATTTTAGTATGTAGGCATTGGCCATTAACGAACTAGTTGTAACAAGCAAATAATCAATAAATAAGATAATTAGTACAGAATTTAATGTATAGAACAATAAGATAACAATAACGCCATAACAAGAAATAAAAAATTGAAATCAGATAGAATATAGATAACACGATGTATGCAAGAACATATAAACAAAAAAATAAGATAAAGGCCTGCAAACTAGCGCGGAAACCCAATATTATAATTAAAAAAAGAAAACAACCATATTAGTAATTAATATCCATGTCATATTAATGATAATGATATGCATATTTTCTACAAGAAATTACACAACTAGTACAGTTAATATCTAAACATTAGTACTTACTTGACAGTCCTCTCGGAGGCCATGTGACCGCAGGGGTTGAATGCATAGGTGGGTGGTCCACTATCCACGTAGAAGGCTGGTTCGATGCCCATACAGACCCTCACCACGGGTCCCGCTGACAGGCACATGGGACAACGGCGAGTTCCCGCTTCGCTGCCCTCAGCTCCCCACGAGTGCTCGCCTAAAGAGTAAAACCCATGATAAATGGCATGACAGAGTAACAAAGTGCTATTCACTAAGATGCACACCAACAATTTTTGCCCTAAGATATAGAGGGGTGTAGAGGTTTTGATACGAAATCATCATAGTTATAAGAGATTTTATTTTAAACCACAAAAAGGTAACCCAAGGACTGCGCAAGTCCTTAGAACGGATAGAGTGGTGTGTCTTCGTGGTTGGCACAAACTATATCGGCCTGCCAATTTTGCACTACAATATACGAATTAATGTGCGGCTGCCGTTGGCGCCACATTTGATTAACGTGAAATGTACGACATATCACGATATAGGATGTACTTTTTCATTACCTATTCATTCTGAGACCGATCCTTGCGAAAGAACTCCTAGATCTGACAGGCGCGGATCTATGATTTTTTTAAAGATATTTGTAAAGCTGGATCTTTTTGTAACTGTAAAAAGTCATTATATAATAGTGGATTTGGCGCCACTGAACTAGCCTAGTATCTCAGACCTAACGCGCTAATCACTGTTTGTAATAACATGTAATATAAAAGTAACGAGACAACCAAAATACATCAAAATCAGGACCATGTATCAACTGGTGTTGGCGAAACACAGAGAAATGCCGCACGCTGCTATTCTGACATTCTATTATCTTGTATAACCTTCATCATCATCAGCCCTTTTACGTCCCCACTGCAGGGGCTCAGGCTCCTTATGGATGGTTAAGGAGGATGGGCCTTGACCCTCCACGCTGGCCCAATGCGGATTGGAGGGTATTAACGACTGCAAATGCAGCCGGGACCAACGGCTTAACGTGCCTTCCGAGGCACGGAGTAGCTCGAGATAATTTGTTTTTTGATCACCCATCCCGTGACCGACCCTTGCGAAAGATGCTTAACGACAACGATCGCGGGCCGCGGCGCTTATCCACTACGCCACCGAGCTACTTCTGTATAAGCTTACACTGATATTATGGTAGTGAATTTGGTGTGCGGAACAAATAATGGCGTCTGGTATGAGTGTGGTTGATATGGTTACCTTGCACGTGTCCACAATGCAGATACACGTAGGGCTGATTAAGGTCCTGATGTGCGGCGGACAGTTTGCGCGGTATCACGAGCGTATTCAGTCCCACGGGACACTGCGGCCGACCCGCATTCAACTCGTCCACCAACGCTTCCAAGTCGCGTTTTGTCTGTTCACATATAAACCACGAGACTTGTTACAATATTACCACATAACTTTAAGATTGTTTATTGGTGAGGTGAGATTGTTTATTTCTACGATTTTGAAGTTCAGAGGAGACTGCATAATTTTTTGATTTAAAGCAAAAGAGTTTGTAAATAGACAATATGAAAATTGAATAATTACAAAAATATTATGTAAATGAATGTTAACCTATATAATAAAAAGGATAATACTGCGCTATAATTTATAGCATAAAGATTCGACTTTCATAAGTGCTTGTTACAACTTATTGTTAGACTGGATCAATGCTTTGATAATACTTATAAAGGGTTTTGAACAAACATCTAGCATGGTTAATAAACAAATACATAGCGTATTTATTTCATTAACATCTTTATAAAACTACTTTTCTCGAAATTTTGTAAAATGAAACCGAAATAAAATGGTACTTTACATAAAAAAGACAATATTTACCGGGGAATTTTTGAGTCCTTCTGCACTTCTCCAGAGCAGTGTAGCTCCGCAGAGGTCTATCATGGTACCGTCTCGTAACACGTTGGTCTCCGACTGACACGGCATACCCTGAGAATAGTAGAAAATATTGTTTAATAAAAAACTGACAATATTCTCCAATAAATTTTAAATCTTAACACTCTAAAAGTTAAGAACAAATAATGTTTCGTAGTTAATATGAAGTGTAGCTGCATGTTGAATTTAATCATATAAAGCTAGGTAGTAGAAGTCGTCATTGTTGAGAGAAAAAGCAGCCCTTGATAAGCTTCTTACGGGTTCTTAGTACAAGTACTCCCGCGGTAGATTTGCGAACCGATGACATAGTTTCGACTTTCACAAGTGCTTATAACAGCCTAAGTCTAAATAAATGAAATGATTTTGATTTGATTTGCCCTCACATGCGACGCCTACTGGTCGCTAGTTTAGGATGTCATAGATCATTGTCTAATAGACATTTTAAAATACTCGCTCACTCACTATATAAATGCAAAAATATGACGATTGTTCTTCGATTCAGTCGCAATATCTACACATATTATTACTTACACGGGTAACTGAAAACACTAGATTTCACTCTGAATAACAACAGTCCGACCTCGCTTGCTCTTCTTTACTCAATGTAGAGTTTATTAAATCTGTGACAGACGGAGTTGCTCATTTTCTTACTCTAATAGCTGATTTAATATTCTGCTTATCACTTAAAATCATATTTAAACTACAAGGATGATCAAAGAAGAATTATCAACGAAATTTTGTTTTCGGAGAAATAAAATATACTTACTTAGGTGTTATGTTAATTCATAGGAGTAGTACCTTCTGTTGTGCGGAGCGGCTCTCTCTAAGCGAGAAGACGGCGCCACCGACTGAGGTCTCACGCCACGGACCGCAAGTGGCGCTGCCACCGCAAAAGTCGCCGCGCGGGTGCATGATCAGAACACCGTTCGTCGTCAGACCGTCGATCTCGTGGTTCTCTGTCCATTTTGTTGCCTTCTCCTGGAATAACGAATGATTGAATTCATAATTATCTTGAATGAATATATTCGTAATTCATTTAAAACCAGACATGAGCGCTAAACACGAACTTACATTTACGAAATAGAAGTTAAATTAAAAGTTACCAAGAAAATAGTTTCAAAGGTGAACTGCATTGTACTCACACCAAGGAATATGTTCCTGGAGGAGTCAAAGCCGGCCGCGTATATGCGGCAGTTGTTGACATCGTTCCGGTCGGCGATGATGCGGCACGCGAACCGCGATATAGTGCTCTGTAGAACCTTAGTGTCGCCGGTCTTGTCACCGGCGACCGTGTCCATCACCACGAAGTCGATCGGCGACTCTGACGACCTACCGATCTGCGGAAACAAAAACATCAACGTCAGATACTTAATTAAGAAATTTTGACCATAAAACCAATACGAAAGTAAATTTGAATCACAAAATAATTTACAATTTCGACCGACGCCGGAGGTTTGTCAATTTCAGTACAAAATAAAAACCAAAATCAATAAAATATCGATTTTGAATGTTTTGCTTATAATCACATGACTAACGTTATTAGCATATAAGTATTATTGATTGTTTGTTAAAAATACATTGATTTTATGGAGTTGCGTTGCACTGAGTGACAAACAGTTTTATTGGCACGAAAATTATTGAGTGCCAATTTTACGCGTATCAAACACAGGTAGGACAGAAAAGGGAACTAAAATTTCCAAAAATACTTTGGGCTCTTTTCCAATTATTATCCATTCAATAATTATTCATATAACATTGCTATTTTATTTTAGTAGTCATTTCTATCCTCCGTTATCTCGCTTGGCTTATTGGCTTGCAAATAATGTAAAAACAATAGTTTTCCTATCCGATCAAATGAAAGATAGAATTAGTAGTAATTAAGTTGCACAAACTAGACTTAATTTAGATTTAGTCTTTAAAACTGATATAACCTACGATCAACATATCGAATGATATAACAGAAGTAGACTTACTATGTTATAAAGTAGCATAATTATTTTTTTTTAACTACATATGACTATGCAACGATGTGGAAACAAACTCAAAATTAGTTTTTTTTTTTATTTTAGAAAGTAGTACAACAAAATTGATGATATTATGTTTAAAGTCATTAATAGTAAATGAATTTGGTTGGAGGCAAAGTAATCTTCATAAAAGATGGATAAAAACCACATCATTATATTACGTGATCGTATACATAAAAACTAATACAAAAACTTCAACATAATAACATCTCTGACAATGTTATCAACGTCAGGTTGGTTTCCGTGAGGTTTATTGTATTAGAAACCCTGAAATACCGTCCATCCATTCGATAAATTATATAATTCTGGAACTATAGGTATAAATAAATACACATTGTTCATATTCCAGGATCAGTAGCTAAAGCCCCTGTATTATGGAGTATCTCAGACAACGAAGGTACCACAACACCCAAACCAGAGTCCATAGGGATAATTTATATACTGACCCGATCGGGAAATGAACCCGGGACCTCTGAGATGGCAACACCTTGAAACTGGCGTGCGAGTCATTTGTCTACGGATGTCGTCAACAATAAATATAGGCTAATCAATAACACTTATTGACGTCAAAACTTACCTGTGGAGTAGGTACAACTACAGATAGGTACAACATCTTGAAATCTCTTACGTCACTCAGCAACGGTAATATTCAGCTATTATTATGACTTTTTATATGATTTAAGCAGATGAGTATGTATGGTATTGATATAGTATGTCACTTGCGTAGCGTATTAAATGCAAACAAACTCGAGCTGACCCTTAACTCATTCTGTAATGTTCCCCAACATGCTGACGACTTATACTAATATATTTCTGGTAGCAACATCGAAAACTCAACGACTCGTCTCAACACAGCTATGTCCTATTTACACAACTGGCTAACTGATCATGGCCTCTCATTAAATCCCTACCATCCAAGTTATATATGTTCATCAACCGATCACTATTAAAAACCAAATTAATTTCCTAGGAGTCGTCCTTGACTTCAAAATGACAGGATACAACCACATTGCTCATATTGCTAAGGAATGTGAATAAAATATAAATATTATCAGATCCTTGTCTGGTGTGTGTCTGGTGGGGAGCTCACCCTTTTTGCCAGAAACTTCTTTACAAAGCCCTGATTCGAAGTCACTTAGACTATGCTTCTTTTCTACTCGAACCATGCCTTTAAAAGTACTTGATAAGATTCAGCACAAGTGCCTCCGTATAATTACGGGAGCCAAAAAATTCTCACCTACTAATGCAATACTGGTAGAACGTTCGGAACCCCCTTTGGATGTTAGAAGACAATATTTAGCAGACAGATTTTTTTCCATATTATACAAAAGACATCGTCTTATAGCCAAACTACATTTACTTTCTGAATTCATATCTGATAATAAATTTTAGGGACACAAAACCATAACCTCAATTTCGCATTCACGATGCCATACTGAAAAATATTATTAATACAAAAGATGAAGCATTTTTAAAGATTCCACTAAATATAAAACTAGATTAATAAACATTGGCCACACTGGCTTTTGATGTATACTGACTCATCAAAACACTGTGATGAAGATGATATTGGTTCGGCTGTTTGGATCCCCAAATACAAAATGTCTGATTCAACGATTTTCACTGGGAAAGCAATAGCTATACACGAGGCCCTCTCACATTACGTATATAGAATTTCATAAACTAGACAAAACCAGAATTTTTTCTGACTCCAGAAGTTGCCTCCAGGCAATCTTATCCAACACCTTCCGTAAAAAAACTAATCATCCTTGCATCCTAAAAGTAAGAAAAAATATCCTTTATAAATGTCATAATACAAAAGTAAGAGTACTGTTAGCCTGGATCCCAGGACATACTGGAATAGTTGGTAACGAGACAGTTGATCTGATTACGAAGGAAGCCGCTAAGAATGGAAACCTCGCCTGCTGAAGTATTCTCACATGATCTAATCCCTTTCACAACAAAAGTAGTCTCTCGCCAATAAGGAAACGCCAATAATGAAAAAAATAGTATTTGATTTGTTAATTATCAATTTAAATTAGCTTGTTGCTAATAATAGTCATGTTTTGATAATTTTTCTTATTTATCCAATAATTATTATATAATTATAATTTTTATCCAAGTCCGTTAAAAGTTGATTTAATCAATATTTTCGTTGACACATCGTCGTTTTTTTGTATTCCTGTGCCCCACCTTACCCTATGTACATCCTAAGTTAATTAAAAATTCTCAATTTGTAAGCACCAGTTCAGTAAAAAAATGTAACAAGTTAATGATGACAACAATAATGGTGATTGCTTACGAACCCAATTATTTAATTAAACTATTTATTCATTAATTAAACGCATTTGGTGCACAACTAATTAGTGTTTAGTCAATTCGTTGCATCATAATTTGCATTAGCTTCTAATGTAATCAAAATATAATGAGTACATAAAAATTGACTTTGGCTTTCATTATGACGATCTTATTTATAAAATCCTGCTGTTGTCTACTTAGAATATCTTGGATTGCGTATCGATATGAAATTCTGGAAAAATAATTGTGGTGAGAAGCACCGAAGCCAAAATGAAAACCAGATGAAATACTGATGCTGAACATGATAACCTACTAGGAGAAATAATATCCTGTAAAAATCTGAAAATAAATATCAAACTACTGAAAGATAATATCTATTTACAAAATATAAAATATTAACACATATGCGTACATTTTGACGCTGTTTAACGGTTCAAGAGGTGTACAAAATGAAACTTCTGATTATATTTTACCAAATTTAAACTCATTAGAAATAGATGACTTAGCAGAAATAGGTATAGAATGAGAAGATCACGCCATGATACATAATGTCCTATAGGTACTGCTTATAAGGAAAGCATTAGCGGATAGCGACAGCCAAAACAAAAGCTGGTCAAGCCATTTAGGGGCTAGAAAAACATTCTCGTTGCTACAAGTATAAATAACATGACACCTGAAGGCCTATCCAAACGAAATGAAAATACGCCTGTTTCCGAAATTCTAATACGACTTCGAAGAAACGCAATGTTCGAAATTAAAATCACGGATATGATTTTCGCAAAATTATAAGAACGATTCGAAATTTTCCGAATTTTCGTTCGGGGCCAAATAGAATAGGCCATCGGGCCAACTAACACAATCCAACTTAACTAAACTGCTATACTAATTTCTAAACTGCACCGGGCATCAGACGGGCGAGCTCGGCGAGTGTGAAGGCTGTGTTACGTCACGTCTCTGTCACGGTATGCGCCCGCGCCGCTCTAATTGCCAATGCCAGAGGGAGACGGAATTCTGAAGTGGGTATTCGACACATGAAGAATACAAAACGGATTCGGGAATCGCTTTGTATAACTATGTTTCCTTACAAAACTATTACAACTGGTTGCGGGTGCATTTATACATGGAATAGAAATGGTTTGTAACTTTACAATTAGTTTTAGAAGCACTTTCTGAATTTGCTATTGGCGAAGTAGTGCTAACATGGACAGCCTTTTCTCCTTTATTTGTGAATACAATGATAACACTAATTTGTTTACTGAATAATACAATACAGTTATGTAAGTAAGAATGTCAATTTACAAATGCAGTTACGATAGCTCGGACAAACTTCTGATCCTTGCTGACCATACGTCTAAATACGTGACCGATTATAAAACCAATCGATCACGTTCCACAAATATTTCTTTAACTCGGACAATCTATCCGTAGTAATTAATATCATAGAGAACGTTTCAACTTACATAAGTGACAAAGTTTTCGTTACCGAACCAATTAACATCGAGAAACCTTGCTGGAGAAACACGATACGATTCGTTCTGAAGTTGTAATTTCAGAAAGTATTAGGGTTATGTAAGTGATGCTAGAATAAATTATTTGTTTAGTTGATTATAAAAGCATTTTTTTAGTAATACCCTGATTATGTTAGTAATGTCGACTTATTCAGAGTAGTACTAAATTTAACTGAAGTATAACTTAGATGCACAATATTATCACTTTAATTTCAGCTAATCAATTAGTACAGTATAGTTAAACAACTACTAATGTTATTTATTAATTAGAACTATTTATCCCAAAGCTACCACCGGACACCGTGTTAAGTCCATGTTATTGTTTCTGTCAAAGTCGTCACATCCAAATTTCTTTTTAAAAATACATATATAAAATTGCAATAACTTTTATTCGCTAATATCTTTGCCTTGCTAACAACTATGTTGATAATATTAATTAAAATGTGATTAGTTGAATGACATAAAAAACAAGGGTAGAGCGACGAGGACCGACCAGATTTGAACTTTGGCGTAGGTCTTCAAAAGACAAAGTCACAAATTGATAGCGTTCAAATGTTTGTTTCAAATGATGGTAAAAACATAAGCATTACGGTGTAAATTGTAATGCCATTATTCGAGACTCAAATACAGGAACTAGTTTACATAAAGGTTAGCGTGATCAGCGGCCGCAATGCTGGTATGAGGCGCCGGCACGTGACTCAGCAGTTTGCGTCACGGGGCGCCTCCGCACGCGCTTGCCAACCATGCACTATGTAGGTTAGTTATAGGTAATTGTAAAAATTGCACTAACATTTCAACTATTGATTCTTCGAACTGAAGTTCTACATTTGATTTTAGTGTTCAAATAAGTTTTGTGGCAGTTGTATGACAAATAAATTTTCATGAAACTGCCGAAGTTCTTCCGTAGAATAGTGATGCAGAAAATGCCATAGCGTTTTAAACTATATTTTACATATATAATTAACACTGTCTTTCACATGTAACGTGCCGTAGCTTATTTTTCTCAAGTTCTTTTAGAAATACCAACACTACATATATCTTTTAATAATTTCCTGCTCAGTAGTACACTAAGTAACATGCATTCCCTAGCAGATTATGTTGAGCATATTGAATTTTAAATTGAGTCTCAACGCTCGTCGTTTCCGGGACATCCTCCCGGGACACCAACACACGTTCAATAAAACAACTACATATTCTATATAATATTTAAAACATCTTAAAATATATGCTAAAGCACCAAAGCATATTCGAGTCTGAGTAGAACCCGTTCAAAAATTGTTTTACAAAACTCCGGCTTTCTGCGGATAAATTAGCCGTCCTCAAGAAATTTCTGAATAAACCATATAGATAAAACATCAATGAGTGGGTAAGGAGTTCAAACTATATCAGTTAGGAATTACAGAGGCAAAAAGCGAAAGTACTCTCAAAAGCAAAAGTACCCGTAAATGGAGAAAGTTAAAGGTCAAAGTAAAAAATTATTTATCTGTCATACATTCTTCAAGAATTTTCGATGATTATCTCAGTCATTAAGGCGTCGCAACGACTTAATCGATACTATGGCCTGGCGGTGGGAGTGTGGCTATTGTATTTTTTTTTCAACCAGCTAGAGCACAAATGTGAAGCAGCGACCATGACAGGCGAGATGTTAAGATTAGACGCCATCCGCTCCGTTATCATTGGGCTGTTACGTGTGCTTACGAACAACAGGTGACCTTCATCAGTAGCCTTACTGATTTGACATTTAATGTTTTCTGTCATACATTCATACAAATCTCATTCATCACAATTTTTCACTTTGATATTTGACGTTTTAAAAACTAATTACTGTACATTATTAGAACTTTATAAGACAAGACATACAATACGAGAGCATTACTGGACGAGCTAATCGCTAGACGAAACAAAGTACTGCCCTTACTTCATTTATAAACTGGCACAATAAAAAAATCACGGTGAATAAAGATTTAGATATCAGATAGATAAATTGCAATAGTTCTTCGTCAAGGCACGAAGAAGCTCTAAGTTCTCAAACAGTCGATACCAACTGTCGATGTGACGTGTGATTGATCGAAGTAGTTTGAGCGTACATTGATGGAACTTTTATGTTTCTATAAAGATTTATTACACATCTACTACGTACGTATGTTGTTAAATAAACAGAACAACAAGTGCACCTATAATAATAATAATGTAATAATAGTATAGTCAAACGGTTGAAGTGACGATGAAATGAAGTGATATTGCTCAGGATGAATATTGCAAAGCAAAATAGTTGTATGTTATCATTTTGCATTGTAATAAAGACCTTAAGGTAAAGTCCAGTTTCAATATTGTTCATGCAGCATTTTCAAACTACATAGGTACTACAAATTCAAATTCTCTCTAATCGAGACGAAACGACGAAATAATTTCTAAAAACAACATATTTGTCAGTAATAAATAATAATTGCTATGGAAGTATTATAAAAATACATGATTCTCTACCTACAACGTATGTAGCAATAACATTATAACTAGTTATGAAGACCAGTTTAAAATCAGCATAAGCTAATAAAGAGGCAACTTGGGATAGCGGGAGTCGGTTTGTTCGTAACGACTAATGCATCTTTCTATTGTATTATGTTAAGACTGTCACTGACATTAGATAGATAGTGTCAGAGAATTATGCAACTATAATTGTTTTCAAACTTGCATATTTATATTTATTAATATAACTTGACTTGCATATTTATTAATATAAAAATATAAAAACGAGAAAAAAATCGAAACCAAATGTGAATTTTTGGAGTGACTATACATTATTTTTTCTTTAGAAAATATTTTTTTTTTTATTTCAACTTATATGGACTTTAGTTCTTGATGCAAAACCAATTGAAAGATAGTAATTTTTGGTGATATCGCTCTCATAAAACACGCAGGTTAAGTCTTCTCATTTTTGTAAGTTTCTGGACGATTTTTTTTACTTTAAAATTTCATCGGTAATAAATGGTCAGTCTACTATATTTTTGGCATTGTCATTTGATCATTAATGGATTAAGAATTAATTTTACAAATCTAAGTTACCACACTGACGAACATATTATTGTAACAGATAGCGATATGATAGCGCTTGACCAGTTGCCTAACCACAACTAGATAAAAAAGTATTATGTTCACTACAAAAGTAGCACTTGATTGTATCTCATAAGATCAATGATGTACTTATAAAAAAAGAATGACGATATGTCACTATTTCTTTTCTTTCAAATATGGAGTGTCATGAAGAATTGTTAAACTTACAGCTAATAGGTAATATTTTCTTTAGTGACGTTAAGTTTAGAAGATTGTCCCATCTTTTCCAGAATGATCAGTAGAACTTTAGATGACATATAAAACGGTTTCTAGGAGTGACGTAATTACTTTAGCAATTGCTTTCAATTGTCTTTTGTTTTCTCTTGGATGACTTTTTTTTAGTGTGTTTATTTTGTGACACGTTAGTTTCATTATAACGGCCAAAAATATAAAAGACTTGACAACAGAAGGAAACTTAAAGCCTCCAGTGAACTTTTTAATTGTTTTAAATCTTTTATAATTGACAACGAAATTCAATCTCCTTCAAAAAACAAATATTTAGAAAAACAATCTTATTATAATAAAGCCGTCTCAAACCATTTTAATAGGGTTTTACTAAACAAAGTAAGATTAAAATTAAGAAGTTTATCAAAAATGTTCATCGAGGACAGACGCCCGACCTGATAAAGAACGGATTTTGTTCATATTTGGTTAAAACTGCTTACAATTGCTGTATTTAGTTTATTTTATTTTCAGGTTGGGGAAAAATTTCTTCGCATGTTATATGACATTTCAAATCATGTTTTAATTAAGTTTTTTTGCATTTAACCAAAGTATGTAGATACCATTTTGCTCGAAAAATTTTTGCCATCTTGTATGTTCATTTCGTTCTAACAAGATATGCTGAAGATTCTGACAGGGAGATAAATATTTTTGATTTCTTCGCGCCTTTGTAGGTGGATTGTTATATTACGCTACCAAAATAAAATTTACTCCGTTATAAAATGCAATAATGTACGGGTAGGACGTTCTAATAATAAAACGTCATCGATTTCCATAGTTTCTATTTGATGAGCAAGACTTTAACTTTTACGCAACAAGTATCACAATTCTCTTTAGATAGGGCTTTTATTTTCGAAATATTTATTATATTTCATAGATTTTTGCTGCTGCTTTTATTTCCTATTTATCGTCCGCAATCTCGGTGTCGAATGATAAAGACTGTTCTTGAAATTCTCTATGGCCGTCAATCAAAGTTTCTGTCAATTATGATCAAGGCGTCGACCGCTTGACGGTAGCATTGATCTTTCATTCATTTCATTGACATTTTGTACACGTAGAATTTATTTTAATTTAATTACTTTAGATTGGCAGAACAGTGACATCAAGTCAATGGCTTAAACGGTCAATATTTCCTTCAGCAACTTCATGTGGCTTTTTTTTTAATCCGTCAAGTTGCTCACGCACATGCACATTAAGTGCCGTCAATCAAAATTTCCGTCAATTGTGATCAAGTCGTAAAATGACTTGATGGGTAGCATCAAGTCAACGTGGTAAACGGTCAATATTTGCTTCAACTACGTAGACTTGCCAAATCGACTTGATCGTCTCCGGGACCCATAATTTGATTTTGAATTCGGAGTTATCTTCTTAAAATTATTTTTTTAATGACACCGAAACCAGTCAGATGCAATTGGTATAGTCAGAAAAATATTATTACAAGTCTATGCATACTACATATATGCAAAATGACTTTTTCCCCAATGTTTTTTGCGCCATAATACTTCTCTGAGAGACAATTTTTGTTAAACATTACCTTGATTTTCTTTCTTACAATAAAAGGAACATACCTCTTTTGTGCCTTTATAATACTGAAATTCGTCAGAATTAAAACAATTTCTGTTGAGAATACAACCTCATTTTTCACAAACAAACAATCGCATGCATCTGCTTCCCTCTATTTGGGTCGTCCACAGAAAAAAATGACAACAAAACAAATATTATAAGAACGTTGAATTAGAGTTAATTTTCTGTTTGTAACGGTTATGTTTTCGCGAACAAAAAAACGACCAGTCTGTACAGAACTCGCTGTTGGTTTAAAATCTGTGGAAAGGATTAAGACTGCAGACGACTTCAAAGGTCACGACCGGATGGCAGCTCAACACTGTGGAAAGCAGGCTAATGGCCTAACAATCTGTATGTTAGAAATGCCTTCTTTGTACCTATTGTAATGTTGGTCCTAATAGAAATCACAGAAAATAAGTATGCATATGTAAACAGACATATTACATTATATATCAAAATAAATAATTCCTTTAAATAAAAGATATAATATGAATTTATAAATGCCAGGTTAGGTCATATGTTCAGGTTCATGCTCTTCAGTGCAACGAGCGGACTGGTCACCGAGGGGCACTTCAGACATCCACGTGAATTGCCACAATATTATTTTAAAGGCAAGCTATTTTATTTATGATCGAAAATTCAAAGCTATCAAATAAAAAAGTTTCTTAAAAATACTCATTTCAATACGTATAATATTGTATTTCTTACCGCCAAAGTCGTAATGTAAATTAAATAGACCTTCCAATTTGATAGAAATATGACTAATAACTTTGGGCGCTTCGACTCAATGATTGCAGATCAGATACCAGCCGGGGGCCTAGATATCGCATTGAGCTCCATTGAACATTGTGCTCGATACTGTGTCTGTGTAGGTGGGTGTAGGCGAAGTTACAGAGGCATATAAATATCTCCCAAATCCTTGCGGTATACATAATTAAACTGCGTTAAAGACAATGGGAACTTAATGTTTCCAGATTGTATATTCAAGGTCTGATAAATGTAAAAGCAATAATCTTTGACATTATTTAATTAAGATAGCCTGTTCTTTAGTTTATTATTTGGCAACCTTTAAAACGTTAATGTTGGGCCGATAAATTTGGATTAAATTCCAACTATATATTTAGATGAATCAGTGACGAAAACCAACACCCATTTTCACTAACCTAGTACAAGGCATAGCTTAACTTCTTTAAGTGATTCCTAGTCAACGGTGAAATGCATTTTTACCTAAGGCGATTCCTAAATTCTTAGGCGACAGATTTGGGCGACTCCTAACTTTAGTGAAAACGGACATAAGTAACTTACATTACTTTTATAGTAGCGAGCAGATTTTAAATACCTCGTGTGTTCATAAGTTTTGAGATAAACTTTTTACTAAAAAACATTAAACAAAATGTTACTGGCTGTTATTATTTTTAACCGATTTTAAATGTGGAATTTGTATCGCAAATTCATTTTATTTATTTCTCGTGATGGAGGGAACGACACAATTAATTTGCAACTTCATTTCTCTATTTAAGGCGGGAATAAAACCGATGCAGCTTATCCGCGAGTTGAAAAGTTTTGCTTTAAGCCGTTAACTCGCCTATTACACAATACAGCGATACAAAGAGAGAAGGAATCTGCAAGATCGCCAAAGGAGTGGTCGGCCACGCTCTGTGAGGACACCTGTGAATATCAAAATCATCCGGCAGCGACTTCGCCGAAATCCATGTCGCACTCGGAAGAAACACGCTCTGCAGTGAAAATTTTTGAAAAATTAATTAATTATTGAAAAGTTACGCAACTTTTATTTCGTCTCAAACCTTATGAACACACGAGGTATATAGTTGGTTTGTATCTGAAAAAATGTATCCCAAAGTGCGCACAATATCCGTCCCCATGTCAACCTATTAAACTATGTACACACCGAAGATGCTAATGTAAAGCGATTTCTTATCGATTCGTCTATTCGTTCGGACTTGATGTCAAATAGTCACGGAAATGTAACATGGCCAATTCAGGCACGTGACGAAAGTTCGCAACACCCCTCTCAAGTTGTCCCGGGGAACGTTCACGTTTGTTGCCAAAAGCGGGGGTCTTTTATCTAGATGATTTCCAAATAATTCCCTTATATTGGATTCAAACAGTTTATTTAGTCAAACCTTTCGCGTTGAAAATCTAGGCCTAAAACAGCATAAACACAGCACATACCTATTCCATTTTCTTTATTAGAGGATCAATTTAAAGTTTAATTTATATAAGCATCTAATAATTTCATACATTTCTGATAATAATATAAAAAAATTATAGGTATCTCGTTTTTATTAGGATTTTCAGACTTATAAGCCGCCGAAAGATATCGTTACAATTTTATTGAAGACACGTAAAATTAAACGACGTAAAAAGTCTTGCTTGCATATTTGCAAGATTGAAATGTCGTTGTAAGCATGTTGCGATCAACAAATTCGAAACTTCATTTAGTTTAGATCGTAGAGAGTAAGCCCCCGAGTAATAGACGGACATATGGATACAAGGAAATTGACTAGTCGCCGTGCTCAACTCGAGTGACGTTAGCGTCGGCTGTCGATACCACTTCCACCTTGTTATGAGCACGCTGAACAGCTAAATACGACGCCGACTATTTCCATCCAAAACGTGTACATATCATCAAGCTTACACATGCAAACATTTTATATTTATCTAAAACGCGTTCTTAATCTCAAATATATTTAGAGTTATCAGAATGAATTAGTATATATAAAGAAAGTTTTTGGAGCTAACTTTTGAAATAGGTACCTAAAAACTCTAAAGATATACATTAAGTAGTTTTAACTATATTTACTTATTTTCAACTACAGTTCATGTGATTTATTTCTTATAATCATAATCTATTTGATTTATACTCGTACTTCCCCATAAATTACAGACACTTATAAATATTACATTGATAAATCGATTGCCACAAGTGGAAATGGTATCGCACTTACATACATAGTCACGTGTTCGAAACATCACAAAAATATTATATAGTTACTAATTAAAATATATGCTCCATGTTGGGTAAATAAAAATATGGTTTAAAAGAAATAAGACTGTAATTTCAATGTATCATAGGTTAGAAGAGTAACATTGTCATAGTAATGCACTTGATTCCATCATGGCATAGATATGCTACACTACACTAATTTACTTACAGAACTATGTCAAAGTGGACTAACTAACGAATCTCTGCCTTGAAAATTTAAAAACAATACCCACTCATAATACATCTAGGATGTCAAATAAACATATTTCTGTTCTGTTTATATTAGAAATGGACAAAAGTAATTCCCCATCTCCACTCCAAATAAAGTGATCTGTATGTTAAAAAACTCAATTTTCATTTATTCTACTAAATCTCCGTTCAATGCAACAACACTATGTGTTTTGTTTCGACGACATCCACCTCCATTCATATCTGGCTAGTACTAGTAACACGTCCCACGCGACTGTGAAATGGGACATCCTCCGTCCTTAGTATCCGTGCCAATAGGACAGCATTGTTTTATTCAGCTTGTACTGTCTACTGATAAATAAATACAACAACAGGCTGATTGACAGTAGGTACTTAATTTAATACAGAATCCTGACGGAAATTTCGTGAAGCGTCTCATGGTTAGTACGCGTTGGATAACCCGTAAAGTTCGTAAGGTATTGTATGTCTCGTCTCCAACTAATATTATACCTAAATGAAAAAGTTAGTGAAATGGAGTATGTTTGTTTATTACTCTTTCGCGCAAAAAATACTGAACGGATTTTGATCAAATATGGTAATACGGGAAATTCTCAGCTTGAATTAATATATAGGCTACTTTTTATCCCACTAAACGCTGCCCTAGGAATATATCTACTGTCAGTTCATCGTATAAACCACGCACCGCTAGCAGAAAGCTTTTGGTCATTTCTGACATTCCTCGTCCAACGGCGAAATATGCACGACTCATCTTCCGTCAGATATGCATTGACAATAAAATTCAATATATGTTCTATTTTATTTACTTTGATATTAAGAATTTAACACTTTGTTTCAGTAGACTAGATGAAAGAAAAGAAGGGTTTCTCGTGGTTTCGAATTTACAGCCCCGGAAATATCTAGAATCATTTGAACTATAAGGAAACTTATTATTGATCACAGAAAAAAAATAACATCTTTCATTCATATGATCAGATCCGGTATCTAAATTTGCGAGGTCATTGCTTCATAATAAGTGCCACCACCATAATACGTCACGTTCACGTTTTGACTGGTCACATTCTTAAAAATGATTACGAAGACTTACAATTCTACTATCAGAAACATTATTTAATATATGTATAATTAAATAATGTTTCTAATAGTAGAATTGTAAGTATAATACAAATACAAACATACATACATACAAAATAAAAAAACGTTACAAACATGATGTAATGAATATTATTCTACAATTTAAGTGCTAATCTATGGGTTTTAAATGAGAAAAGATGAGTTTTTAAAGATATAGTATGGGCCATCGGATACAATTTAAATAAAATTATTACTTACCTACTTAATATTTATGCTATCACAACGTGAATTTATTATAGGCGGCGATAACGACTTAAAAGATAATGCCCTTTGATAGACACTGATGGATAGGGAGACCACGGAGATATTCTAATAGCTCCACCTAGAAAATTATCTACTTCAAGAGGGATCGAGCAATGCAACACCGCTTTAAGGTGACTGGTTCACAAAATAGACACTGTCGAAGTAAGTATATACTTTTAAAGAATATGTCTCTGTGTAAGAATGTTTTTTAAGAAATGGAAAATTCAAAAGATTTTGTGCCATTTTGTGCTTCGTGAATGTGATGAACACTTTCAGATTTAATTACGCCATTACCACTTATGCTATTATTGTATTATTCAGGCGCCTGTCTGCCTAACTGAATTCAGAAGTGCGTCTTATATAACCTTTCCATGTCACAGTTTTAGTTACTGTAGACGATGCTGTATAACTGTTGATGATGGTGCAAAACAAAGACGGATTTTTCTATTGACGATTTATTTTTCTTCTTACTGACTAGTTGACTTAACTGCTACTGCTGATTGACTTCTTGCTGAACTGCTTGACTGACTACGAATATTTACAAATTTGGCCCTACCTTTATTCTAAACTTACTATCTAACTTAGATACTAATGACGCGCGGCGGCCGACCAATCACAGCGCGTTTTAAGCCCGCGCGCCGGGTGGGGGAATCGCCCCCACCGTGCGGACGGCGCCTACGCAGCCAATGGGCTCCCTGATAATTCAGCTAATGTAGGCGCTGTGATTGGTCGTTCGATCTGTACATTTTTCGGCACGTGGCTGTCGTCAACAGTCTCCCCCCGGCGAAGGATCTCCGCAGCCTCCTCCGGTTGGCAGCCCGTGCCCGTCGCGCAGCGCGTCCTCTCTCATCGTTCCGTGGAGAGTGCAGGTTCGACGACGATCAGCTTCGATGTCGGCCGCCGAAATGTTCCTCCTCTTGTCGTTATCTCCACGTTCCGAATTACGCCGTCAGGTCAAGGGTAGGTATTGGCTACAATGCCGCGTGGCCACGTGTTTCGAGGCAGAGTGTGGTCGGCTATGATAACCACGTCTCCGGTCCGTACTTCGCTGCTTCGTGGACGTTGTGGGTCGCGGCGTGGTACGAGGGTCGGTAGGTACTCTCGTAGCCAGCGTTTCCAGAAGGCGTCGGCTAGTGCTTGCGTCGCCCTCCAAGTCCTGCGGTCGCCCTCTTCACATGGCCCGGTGTATGGAAGGCCGGTCGATGACCCCAACAAGAAGTGGTTTGGGGTTAGCGCCTCCGGATCGCTTGGGTCTACGGAGACATGCGTCAATGGTCGTGAATTGACAGCATGTTCCGCCTCGGCCAGTAGAGTGTGCAGGACTTCCTCCTTCGGTGCTCGTTCCTTTAATGTTGCGTTGAGCGCGGTTTTCACGGAGCGAACCATGCGCTCCCAGGCTCCGCCTTGGTTAGGTGCTCCCGGCGCGATGAATTTCCATGTGGCATCGTAGTTCATCGCCTCTCTCTTCAGCTCGGGAAGCCACTCGGTGTACGCCTTCTTGAGCTCGGTGTCAGCCCCTCGGAAGTTAGTGCCGTTGTCATTATATATTACGGCGGGCCATCCTCGTCGTGCTGCCATTCTTCGCAGCGCCATGATTGCGGAGTCAGTGGTGAGTGATGCCACCAGCTCCAAGTGCACGGCGCGTATCGTTAGACAGGTGAATAACGCCACCCATCTTTTTTCTCGTCGTCGTCCAATTTTGATGGTGACTGGCCCGAAGTAATCTATCCCACAATGACTAAAGGGACGTCTGAAGGGCTGTAAACGTTCTGCGGGTAGATCCCCCGTCGGCGGGCTCCTTGGCTTCGATCTTCGTAGTCGACACATAAGGCAGCCTGCTGCGACTTTCTTAACTGTTGGTCGCAGCCGCAGGATCCAGTACTGCTGCCTGACGTCGTTGACCACTCGCTCGTTGTTGCAGTGTCCCGCTCGTCTGTGCTCTCGATCAATAATTTTCTTCGCGAGTTCGTGGCGTCCGTCCAATAATACCGGCTTCTTCGCTGTTTCCGGTACGTCCGCCTTGTTAATGCGTCCGTTTAGTTTCACAAGCCCGTCTTCCCAGGTGAGGTCGTAACGGTGTAGAGGGCTCGTTCGTGCTACGGGGACTCCTTTCTTCAGGCACTCGATTTCTTGGCTGAAGGAGTCTTGTTGCGCCTGCTGCAGCCATAAATTTGTCGCTCGGTTGAAATGTTCGCGGCTGAGTGTCTTCGTTCTGTCGCGACATCTTTCCGCGAAGAGTAGCGCTTGCGCTGTTGCGCCGATCAGTCGCTCGAACGTCGAGAATCGTTCTATCTCCGGTAGCGCCGCGTTTCTCTCTGTTGTGTGCGCGATGACGTGTGTTATTTCCGTCGTTTCGTCATCTTCTCGATCCGTTGGTGGCTTCGGCCATTCCGATCTTGGTAATTTCAAGAAGGATGGTCCCGTGAACCACAGGTCGTTTTCGTTGGCTGGCGTATATCCGGCGCGTGTGGCGACGTCGACTACGTTCAGATGCGTCGGTATCCATCGCCAGTCTTGCCGGTCTGGATAACTCAGTTATTTCTCCCAGACGGTGTGCGACGAATGGAGTGTAGCGCTTGCTTCCATTCCGCAGCCAATGAAGCACCGTCTGAGAGTCGCTCCAGTACACGGTGTCGTCGACGTTGACACGGTGTTCTTCTCTGATTGCTTTCGCTAGTCGCGTTCCGATGAGGGCCGCTTGAAGTTCCAGGCGCGGTACGGTTTGGGTCTTCAAGGGCGCGACCTTAGCTCTTGCCGCTATCAGAACTGTCTCGATGACATGGCCGGGTCCGTAGTGCAACCTCCAATACGCCGCCGTTGCGTAGGCTTCTTCGCTGGCGTCGCAGAATACATGAAGTTCACGGCGACGCACTTCTCTCCCCCCGTTGTAACTACGGGGTAGCCGTAGTTGGTCGATTGCTGGCAGGCTTGCCAACCATGCATCGAAGTCCTCGCTCAAGTCGGATGGTAGAGGGTCGTCCCAGCCGGTCTTGAGGCGCCATAGTTTTTGAAGAGTTATCTTCGCTGTGATTGTGAAGCAGCTGAGCAGTCCGAGCGGATCGTATATGCTCATCACCGTCGATAATGCTTCTCTTTTCGTCGGCGGGCGTTGTCGAGACTTCACTGGCAGTGGGACTCTAGGCAGGGCGGTATTGAAGCCCAGCCGATCGGTACTCGCATCCCAAAGCAGGCCCAATGTCTTCTCTGTGTCTCCAAACGTCGTCGTCCCGCTTTTGGCTCTACTATCCGGGTTCACGGCTTGTAGTAGCTTCCTGTTGTTGCTGTTCCATCCCCTCAGGTGGAATCCAGCCTTCTGGTGCACTGCGTCGACTTGGGTGATGACTTCGTGGGCCTCTCTCGGATCATTGAAGCTGTCGACGAAGTCATCCATGTAGTGCGCTTCGGTGATTGCGCGCAGTGCTGCAGGGTGCGTCTCAGCATGCTGTCTCGCGTTGTGGTCCCTCACGCTGTGTGCGAGGAACGGTGAGCTCGATGCGCCGAAGATCATCGATGTCATCTTCAGCTTGCGCGGTGGTTCATTCTGCCTGCAGTCGCGCCACAGGAACATCTGTGCGGGTTGGTCCTCGCGGCGTATCTTGATTCGCAGGAACATTTCCTCGATGTCAGCTGTCACCGCGTATGCGCCCTCTCGGAACCGGAATAAAATGGTCTGCAGCGATCGTAGCAGATCCGGCCCTTCGAGTAGGTGATCGTTCAGGCTGACACCTCGAATTCTTGCTGCTGCGTCGAAAACCAGTCGCAGCTTCCCGGGCTTATTGGGATTCTTGACGGCGAAATGCGGCAGGTACCATGCGACGGGGCTAGCGTCCTCGGAGCCGTCGCAGTGTTCGGCGTATCCTTTTTCTAGTAGGTTGTCGATCCTCCGCTGGTATTCTTCCATGTCGCGTGGATCTTTCTTCAGCTTGTTCTCCAGATTTGTGAGCCGGCGGAGTGCTGAGTCGTAACTCCGTGGCAGTTTGGCGTCGTCGTTTCGCCAAGGCAGGCCCACTTCGTATCTGCCGTCCTTGTGCTTCACGGTGCGTTCGAACGTGGAGACGGCACGCTTGTCCTCTTCGCAGACGTGTGATGCGTCGAGCGACACTCCGAGTGAGTCGATCCGGAAGTGTCTCGACACGAGTTCTTCGAGTCGGTCGTCTGATGCTTCGGTCGTGACGACATGTAGGATATCCTCGGTGCGGCGAAGCGATCTCGATGGCGCCGTCCCGTGGATTACCCATCCGAGTTCGGTTTTGGAGGCAGCTGGTTCCTTGGTTTTTCCTGACCGTAGCTCACGGGTCACTATGAGCTCCCAGTTGTCCGTCCCGATCAAAATGCGAGGCTTCGCATTCTTGTATACGACTTCTCGCTCGTCGAGATCTCTTAGGTGGCGTAGCTTCATCGCCTCCGCCGGTATCGATTGCGGCGTGAGGTCCAGGCCCACCATGGTGCGAGCGTTGATTTTGAAGATCTGGTCACTGCGCGCTCCTTTTATTCCAATCTTCACTCGACGGCTCTGCACGTGACTTTGCTTCTTATTTATTCCTCGGACGTTGAGCTGTGCGGTCGGTCCGTCGGCGCCGATCTGTCGCGCCAGGTCGTCGTCTAATAAGGTGACCGTCGAGCCTTCGTCGAAGAGCGCGTAGGTGTCGCAGCTCCCACGTTTGCCCGTGATTGTCACGGGGCAAATCTTCAATTTGACGGCGCGGCTTGTCGTCGTGGCAGCCGTCGTCGTTTCGGTGGTGGCTGGTTCCATCGCATCCGTGTTTGAGTCGGCCGCGCTCGTAGCCACGTCGTTCGTCGTTCCACGCTCGTCTGCGTGCAACAGTCTGTGATGCGGTCGCTTGCATCCGTTGATTCCGCAGAGTTTCTGTCGGCAGTTCAATCGGCGGTGCCGGCCCACGATGCATTTGAAGCAAAGGCCCTCCTTCTTCACCAGCTCCCATCGGTCATCATACGTTAGCTGCTTGAACTTTGGGCAGCTAGGTAGTGTGTGGGCTTCCTGGCATGAAAGGCATCTGCGCTGCGGTGCTTCTTCGGTGGCGACGTACACCGTCTTCTTCTTAGCCTCCGGTCTGGGGGCGGGGCGAGGCGTTTCTCGTGTTCGTTGCGATGTGGATGGTGTGGTGAGGTTCGATACATAGTTGTATCGCATGCAGCGGTCAGCTTCCTTCATCAGGAACGATGAAAGTTTTAGTAGATCGGCGTTCGGACCCGGCTGTGACTCGGCGAAGTTGCACCAACTCGATACAAGGTAGCTCGGCATCTTGTCCAAGACTTCCCGGGTCAGCAGTGGGTTCAGTAGGTACTCTGGCTGCACGTTCCTCAGGACGGCCACGACGTTCTGTAGCTTCACCGCAAACATGTTAAGATCGTTCGCGGTAGGTCCAACCTTCGGCAGCTTCCGTAGATCGGCGAAAGCCATGTCCACTAGTCTTTCTGGCCTTCCGTAGCATTGCTCCAATGTTCGCATGATCTCGTCGGGGTGCGTCGCGGTGCTCAACAATGATGCGACGTTTTCCCGAGCTTCTCCACGTAGGCAGTTTCTTAGTCTTGCCATATTCTCTGTAGGTGTGAATTCGTACAGCCGCGTTGTTTCTCGCATCGCAGTCGCGAACTGTAGCCATTCCAGCGGTGAACCAGAGAATATCGGTAGATCCGATGCTTGACGCGGCGGCGGTCGTGACTTCACGAGGGTTTCGAGGACAGAGGCGAGTTGATCGATGCCTCTGCCTCGCGATGACGACCGTCTTCGTTCTTCCCTATCTGGGCGTCGCGTGTCGCGTTCAGGTGGCGGTTCAGCCACGGCGGTTCTTGAGAGCTCCCCCCGTTGTTGGTCGACGTTCGCGTCGTCGAGCCACTCGAACACTCGATCTTGTAATTTATTTGCCGGTTCTTCAGCTTCGGGTTCGCTCTCTGCTCCGTCTAGCGTTTCTAACTCGATATTGAGCGTCTTTTTTATGAGGTCCGCTTCAATTTCGAGTTCTCGGCGTCTTATGGCAGCCAGTCGTTCTTCTGCCTCGATGCGTAGCTTCCGGCGTGCCGCGTTGCTCGCTGCCGAGCGGGTCGAACGCGCGACGTGCACTCTCCTCGCCGGTTGCACCGATGACGTCATCGCAGATGTAGTTATGCCAGTAGTCGCCGCTGTGTCCGTTGGGTGTGCTGCGCGTTCGTCCGCTCCGCTCGGCGGCTGCGTAGTCACTGCCAAGGCGACGCGTGCTCCGGCAACGTCTGCCCCAGCGCGGTTCGCGTTAGGCGCTAGTTGCGAGACTTGCGGTGCTCCCCGGCGTTACCCGTCTCGAGGCGTCCTCGTACGGTCGGTGTACTTGAGGGCGATCTCGGCGGCTGGTCGAAGACACGACGTTGGTTTTCTTCGTCTTGGCTTCTTGTAAGCACCATCTTGATTCACTGTTGCTGGATCTCGAAGGTTCTATACGTGTTTAGATCCGGCTTCTCGAAGGACCAAACTGTAGACGATGCTGTATAACTGTTGATGATGGTGCAAAACAAAGACGGATTTTTCTATTGACGATTTATTTTTCTTCTTACTGACTAGTTGACTTAACTGCTACTGCTGATTGACTTCTTGCTGAACTGCTTGACTGACTACGAATATTTACAAATTTGGCCCTACCCTTATTCTAAACTTACTATCTAACTTAGATACTAATGACGCGCGGCGGCCGACCAATCACAGCGCGTTTTACGCCCGCGCGCCGGGTGGGGGAATCGCCCCCACCGTGCGGACGGCGCCTACGCAGCCAATGGGCTCCCTGATAATTCAGCTAATGTAGGCGCTGTGATTGGTCGTTCGATCTGTACATTTTTCGGCACGTGGCTGTCGTCAACAGTTACCATACTCCTCGGACATTTTTGATGAAATTTTATATCTATATTCAATAGAACTGAGAATAGGTGTTTATCTGTTTTTATATCCCTACGTGGTAAGGGTAGTCCACCCCAAATTTACAACGGAAAAACAGCGTTTAATTGACCCCGTCAGCCAAAATTTCAAATAATTTACGGGTTTTTCTCACACAGTTGCGTTTCGGATAAGTTCAAGTAACACTAGATTTGATTCAACAAGCTATATGTTTGAATGTTATTTTATGAGTGTGCGTCGATTCTTATAGCAAAGTCTCATATATATTATTTCATAATGAACATTGATTGCTCAGTGATTGCTATGTCTAATATTCATATTTATTTAATGAACATTAGACATACAAACCACTGCCATAAATTCGTTTTACTAACATTTACCTAATATATTATTTTATATTAATATCAATTAATCTAATTTTCATAACGCCTAAATATATGCGCATAAAATTAATTTGATATATGTAATATTCATGTGGGTTATTTTTTTTTTCGATATATATAATTAAAATTTTATATTTCAGATAATTTAGTTATGGAAATTGTACACTTTGTTATGGTTTAAATATGTGGTAATATTAATTGTGGTAGTATTACAATGTGGTTTAAATATGACCAATTCAGCTCAAGTAGGTAAGTAAAAATCAATGTGATTATGTTTCGCTATAACATTTTTTATAGGCTGCACTTCTTCCAATATCTTTCCATTCAATCAGTTTCAAAGCAATTGTAAGGAGGCGTATAACGTCGTCAATATTCATGCAAAATCTCACTCACGCGCAGTGTACAAGACCAATTGAATTTTACAAACAAACACTGTAGTATAATTAATGAGTGGTCAATTGTTTACTTTTACCCGCACATGTTCTTGACGTTCAAATCCCTAATTCTCAGAGCCATTGTCTGACAAACAAAAGAAGATATATTCAAAATGGCGGCAGTCTCGTCTTAGCAAACGATGACCTGTGATCGATCATAAATTTTAATAAAATTACTTTATTAGAAAAAAATAGCTGGAAGGTTGTTTTTAATCTTGGATAAAGCTAATTTTTGACCAAAGCTCAGAGTATATTATGCAACCGCGTTTATTATAGATTATTATAGATAGAAACTGAAAATGATAATCTGGGTCAAAAATGTAGTTTTTGCTAAGTACATTGCTTACTCTGATACCAATTCGTGTCACAGCGAAAATAAGTCATAGACAAAAATTCTTCATATTTTTGATAACATATAAACAATATATATATATCTGTACAATATAGTTAAGTAGAAATATGTTACCAATTTATAATTACCACAACAATTGTTTTTTCGATCCAATTATGTATTTAAAAACAGACGTTTCTTTCATTTACACAAAAAGCTCTTACTTACCTATATTGAGTTCTATTTCGATTAAATAATTTTTTGCACAAATATTTAGAGTTTATGTATTTTTTCATAGGACTACTATATTTTAAATTTATATCTTTGAGACCTTTAACTAAACTATAACTTACAAATACGTTGTTCTCCAAATGTTGTCATTTACCTGTAATAAAATAATTTCAAATATTAGTATTTATAAGTTAATAAAAAAAAAACAAAGAAGTCATTGATGGCTTATATAAACAATCCGCGTTCAGTAATATCAAAAACATCACTTTTTTAACGTGTAAAGCCGCAAAAGTAAAAAAGTCGATAATTTCTCACACCTGCAAGAAAAAACGTCGTAACTCACTATTTGACGTTTTACAGGATAGCATGAAAGATTTAAAAAATCTTACCAATTTCGATTAAGTTCTAATGCCACCAGATCTTGAAAATTGAAGTAAGTCTTATAGGTACTATTATATAATTTTAATTTTATGAATTTATGTCTATAATTAATAAATTTATTTTGTGTTTTCCTGGGTTATAATCGTAATCTTTTACAGATGCTTTATAAAATAACATTGTATCTCAGACATAACCATAATGATGTCGTATCAAATTATTGCATTCACGGAATATGTCTTCTTTTAACGTTACAATACGAAAAAAAAAATGAAATTAAAAGCCTTTATTAACTCCGTGACAATCATAAATAACGTTAATTTACGTTACAAAATTTCCGAATCCTTTGAATTACGTACACATAAACATTCTGAAAGTATTTAACACAATAGCTTTTCAAAAATATTGTAAGCCTAATTTGCTATTTCAAGCCAAAGACTTATGCTTTAAGTCTTTGTTTTAAGTCTATGGCCTATATATTTCTAGAAAAAATGTCATACCATTTAAATTTTTGTCGTCCGTTTTCAGACATGGCCCTCCTAAGAATAATATTCTTTCACTTGTGCCCTCGGATACGTTTATTAGGAATTAAATCGAATAGTGTTATTCCTAACAGTGATCATTCCACTGCCCTTTATGCCACTCGTTGATAGACAGCAAAATTCTTCTTTGGGTTAGCAATTTTCATAGCATATGTGAAAATTGGCAGGATTGACAATATTATTTTGCATATCCGCGAAATGTTTGAGTAAAGTACCAATGATAGATAGCCCCAAAGTTATTTTGTCTCCTAATAGTTATTTAAGATACGAATGCGGAAAGTAAGGTTTTGCGAATAAGGGCCAAATTGAAAACACGAGCGTAGCGAGGGTTTTCATTGGCACGAATTCGAAAAACCTTTTACGCTCAAGTTTCTTACAACATTTTTCAATGCTTTTTGCGAAATTTGAAAATAAAACAAATATATAGGTTAATTAAACTAAGTATGTATTAAAGGTAAAAATTATTTGTTAAAATTAAACGTGATATTTGAACATGTTTTCGTGTCATACATTTTTATTTGAAAATATTCGTTCTAGGCTCCTTGAAATACTTTTGCCTCTAAAGTTTGACATTTTTTCATCAATTTTTTTAAAATACTTTTGGTGCTCGGCCAAAAAAATTAAAAAAAATACTTTTAAGCACGTGTGCAGTAAAGGATTCAGTACATTTTTATTTAATACATGTTTAAAGACTCACTTTCGGTGTTTACAATGGATTAAAAAAATAGCGCTTTATGAGCAACTGCATTGAAAATAAATGTAGCGGCGAACAACGTCGAGTGCCATTTAATATTATTTTGCCTCTGAAATATTCGTCGTTATTTGATTCTTTAAGACTTCTATTGCTAACTTTTTCAAAACTATTTTTATTTATTTAATTTATTTATTCTTTATGCACAATCGTACAAAGGCGGACTTAATGCCTTAGGCATTCTCTGCCAGTCAACCTTTAGGTGATGTGGAGATTAAAATAAAGGATAAAAGTAGGTGCATATGTAATCTTTGAGAGAAAAAAAAATAATATAAAATAAGCATAACACAAACATACATACTATATATAACATAATAATATATAACATAATAATATATAACATAATACATATATAATATAATAAAAATAAATACAATACATACTTATAAATACTATGCCTAGTAGAAATGAGATAGCAATTTTTATGATTCTGCCTGATCTAATATTAAATTGCGCAACTTGGATTTAAAAGCAAACCGACTGGCGGACATTCTGATGTCTGTGGGGAGTGCATTCCATAGGATAATGGCTTTAACAAAAAAAGGAAGAGTGGATGATGTCAGAGTGATGAGCAGGACACATAAGTAGTCTATTAGAAGAAGATCGAAGGTCTTTTGTATGACTCGTACATAAGTACTGAAAGTGTGGAGTGAGGTAGCTTGGAGCGTTAGGTGATTGCAACAAAGAAAACAGGGTTGTTAGAGCACGGACATCTCTACGCTTTCGAATAGGCATCCATTTCAAAAGGGAGCGATGGGCAGACACGTGGTCGTATTTACGGAGATTGAAAACGAATCGAATGCAGTTGTTTAAAACACGGTCAAGTTTATTGAGTAGATCTGCATTCAGGTCGAGGTAACACACATCACCATAGTCGATTATGGGGAAAATTAAAGTCTGCACAAGCATTGCCTTGGTTTTGCTAGGTAGAAAGTTTTTCAAGCGATACAGCGCACGCAACGTTCCAGTAACTTTTTGACAAATTGTAGTCGTTTGAGTCTGCCAGTTCAAATTAACATCAATGTGAAGTCCCAGGTCTTTAACACTATCGCTAAATGGTATTGAGGAGCCGTCATACAGGATAGAATGGAGATTAGTGCTGTCGATCCTACTCATCATCACGCGGCTGCCCACAAGTATAGCCTGACATTTCGCCGGGTTTACATGAATGCCAAAATTTTTAGACCATACGAGTATTGTGTTAAGATCCCTATTTAGTGCATCAATAGAATTGTTAACCTTTCGACGTTTTCCTGAGCATATAACTGTAAATCGTCAGCATACAGATGATACGAGCACTGAAGTTTAGACGTAATGAAGTTAATGAAAATTGAAAAGAGAAGAGGAGAAAGAATGCCGCCTTGGGGAACGCCAGCAGCGAGCCCACTCCAGGATGAGGAGGATTCACCCAACCGGACAGACTGCTGACGGTCCCGAAGATATGAGGAGAACCACTTTAACTCATCGTCAGAAACCATGAGATATTCCAGCATAGCAAGAAGGATGTCATGATTTACCGTGTTAAAGGCATTGGAAAAATCGATAAGTACAAGACATGTTATTCTTCCACTCTCCATTCCCACTCTAATGTCACCGGTAACCTTAAGGAGTGCTGTCACTGTACTGTGTCCTAGTCGAAAACCAGATTGTAATGGGTTTAATAAAGAATTCTGGAAAACATATTGAGAAAACTCCTTATGTACGCAGGCCTCCAGGACTTTGGACAAGAAGGGAAGGATAGAGATGGGTCGAAATTGATTGGCATGTGTTGGATTGGGAACTTTCGGGAGAGGTCGGACATATGCCTTACACCACAATTTGGTGGCTAACAGTAATCTTCATTAAAATTTAATAATTATAACCCTTTTAAGACATTTTCAAGAGCCCCAGTAAATATTTTGGAGATACTGTATAGCCTTAACAAATTCCACGACCAATGTTAATGTGTTATATAAGCTTATGAAGTCTTGCTGGCGAATTATGCTGTTTCACTACTTTGAATAGTAGTGTGTTTTAGTGTACCTTTCATCGATCATACAGACCGCAAGAGCTTTTCAGTTTTTGAGGTACTCGTTATAGTATATAATTACGATTTTCAGCTTCTAGAGGTTATCGTTTGTTGCAAATACAGAGCAGAACCTAGCTTACTCACATGTTTGATATTTATCAAGCTTCTTATTGAGTCAGTTTATGATGACTCTGGTAATAAAAAGTTTGTACAAGTGTAAGAGCTACTACATTGCGTTTTTTTATCCATCTGTACATCAGGGGTTTCTTTTAAACCAATGTTTATAATTGGTGGTGGGTTTCCATAGGACTGGAATATCGTTGGACCAAGCACTTTGCAAACATAAACGCTGACTACAAAGTATACAAACATTTCTAAGAATAAGATTGTATTTACTATTACAATTTTGTCCATGTTAACTAACAATGGTTCACGTAGAGAGTTACATTTAACTAAATATAAGATTTTAGTAACTACAGTTGACTACTACTTTTACCTTCTCGCAAAATCTAAACTATACACAATTTAGTTATGGGGATAAGTGTTAAAGATTTTTTGTTAGGTTAGATTATAATTTTTACTCAATATCAACAAAAAGTGAATTACGATGTTTTTCCTTGTGTCGATTTGTTGTAAAGTATACTTTTTGTGTCACAAAATTCTATGAATGTATATATGTACATATATACACCTACGTAGAATGTATTATTCTCATAGAACTTCGGGGCTTACCACCTACATACTCGTATATTCTACGTATTTACCTATGTATAGAATGTAGGTGGAGGTATTATAGTAACTAGTAACAGAATAAATTATTACCGCGCTGCTTTAATAAAGTCTATTGTTACTTTATCAACAAGCTTAATTTAAGTAAGTTGACAGAACTCTTACTATAGTTTAGTTAAACATAAATTATACTGACGATATAGCGTTTTGTAAATTTCGTTGCTCTTTATTTAATGTTGCTCCTTCACATTTAAAACTGAATATAGTGTTGCAGTTTAATTCCGTAAATAAATTAATATGCAAAAGCGTAGAGGTAGGCGCGTTTGGTCTGCGTCGCGGAAGTTAACCAACTTTCGTAAGGGCAGGTAATAGGATGGCTCGAACTCCCCTGTGCTTCGGAAGGCAAGTGAAACCTTTGGTAGTAACATCCACCGAGCGGCACTGGGTCTACATTGGATCATGGTCCATTCCCCGTGTTCAATTTTATCCATGGAGATTCGTAAATTTGTTCTCCAGCCATAGAGATATTAATAGGCTGATGGAGATGACGTTCAAAAACATCTTGACAAATAAGTCGATCTCATTTCTAATAATTTTGATCAGTGAGATCACTGATCTGATGTTTGTATTGTATATCGATCAATAGTTTGACACGAAGCTAATTCTTCAATTGAATAGCGTCTAAACGACTGTGATGTATATACCAACTGTAACTATTATATAGTTTAGTATATATACTATAGTTGGGAAAAACAATTATATCTCTTAAATAATAATTAATATTTTGGTTGAGCGACAGCGAACGCAGCGTGTTAGAAAAGGCAAGGAGGTCAGGCGCATCGGTTAACGGTTTCATATAATCGCCTCCTGACGCGTGTTACGCATCAATCATCATGCTTCTTACAGAACACATTCGTTCACTATAATCTTTAATATACTTATATATAAAAAGCAAATACTCACTGAATTTTTGCCACACCAAATCCAAATTGTATATGAAAAAAATCTTTGATAACATAGTCGTAAAAAACCGCTAAAGTATTCGGCGAGTTCACATATTTTTAAAGTAGATTAAAATCAAAATAAATAAAAAAACAATTCAATGCCTTCTAAAGGATTTTCAGAATAATGAAACGTATAGAGTGAATATATATTAAGAACTCGGAAGAGTAAAATATATGATAATAAATAATATATATATATATATATATATGTATATATATAAATATATATTTCAATTAAATAAATTATTATACATATTATATTCCAAAGCGTTATGATATTTTTGATGCATTCATTGAAGGTAAGTAACACAGGTGAGCATTATTTTTTCTCACTAGCGACGTATTTTTTTCTGCCCATTACTCCGGGCAAACAAAAATATAACAAAAAAAATTATGTAAATAAAATTCAGAATACGGATTATATTCATTGAATGTAGTAGGGCTGCCAATTGTACGGATTTATCAGGATTTATAATAGCTTAAATTGCGTCCAGGGCAGTGTTGCCAACTTCTTCTTTTCGCTTTCAGTTAGAAAAAAGACTTAGTTTTTACGACATTATCTCTAATATTGTTTCAAATTTTTGTTTTTACAATCAATTACCATAAGACTATTCTGCATAAACAAATTAAATTACCCATTGTTTTTTCGCAACACCCAAGAAATATTTTTTTTGTGCAAAATTTAGTGATTTTATTAAAGAGTCAATTTGTATTCAGCGATTTTCTGGTGGTTTCGGAAGTCTAGTATGGTGGAAAGCAAGTTTAACCGTTGGCAACACTCGTCCAGGAACCATCAGGGTAATGCTTTGTAAACCTCTGTAGTTAAAATTTTCGGGCTCTATTGTCTGTCACTTGTTGCCATAACACGATGTCGTTGATGTAGGGATGGGCTAGCGTCTCCAGGTATTAAGGCGCCTTGTCTATACTAATAAACTACTTCGTAACTTTAAAGCGTATCTATAAAATCCGAAGTAAGCTAGTTAAATTTTCATTAACTCATTGTATAGTTCCAAATATGGAGGTCACAATGATTTATTCATCTAAGGACCGTATGAGGTATGCGGTGAATATTTTACTTCCTGGAACTTTCTTGAATGGAGAGAAACACCTATAATAGTTTTAAATATAAGATTTAAGTTAGGATATATTAAAATAAAATCGTACCCTTTCAAATCTGCAGTCCTGTAAAATCATGATCTAGGTATCAAATTTTCTAATATAGCCTGACAATTGGTTACTATTTGGAACATGAAGGGTCAAGCATTTAAGAAAAGTGAGTTTAGATTTCATTATGACTTTTTTAGGGTTATTTATCGTGGGGCTTTACCCTCTGTATAGGTCGATGCCGTGATTTACATATTCATCATCATCATCATCATCAGCAGCCCTTTTACGTCGCCACTGCTATGGTTAAGGAGGATGGGCCATGACCCTTCATGCTGGCCCAATGCGGATTGGAGGGTATTGCTGCAAATACAGCCGCGACCAACGGCTTAACGTGCCTGCCGAAAAACGGAGTAGCTCGAGATAATAATTTTTTTGGTCATGCATCCCGTTACCGACCCTTGCGAAAGTTGCTTAACGACAACGATCGCGGACCGCGGCGCTTATCCACTACGCCATCGAGCTACTCGATATTTTTTTTGATTGATTTACATAATGTTTAAATGAAATTTTAGTTGCAATTTAGGTTCACCCATTGTTGGTCCAACCTACTAGTATTGGTATTGGATGAAATTCATTCTGTGCTATAGGCATTTATTTTTTGTCTGTCTGTCAGATTATTGAAGTTTATTATACACTTATTTTTTATTTCTTAAGTCTTTAATAAATTACGACGATACATTGAGTTAAAATATCGCATGGCGTAGTACCTTCATACATTTCATACATAATAGTGGCGTAGCGAGCTCCCACTCCTCAACTTTAGTGGCCTATTATCTAAGCCATTTATTGTTAATTTGAAGCAAAAAATACATATCTAATATTTTTATATTATCTGATTGACAGAAAAAAAATTTTTTTTTACCCAGGCATCATCCTTATTACATAAGATATGCATGGTTTATTTTACAAAAAAAAAAGGTGATAAGTCTCGATCTTATTATAGTAAAAAAACGAGTGTCTGGGTCCGTTCAGATTACCTGCTACTGAAGTTGTCTAGACGGAAAATAATGACACCATATCCAAAGTAATTCTCGGGTCCGATGAACCGTCTCGGCAACTAAGAAAATACGACCAAAAGTAACCCCACCCTCCAAATGATCACATTTCACTTAATAATTTTGAGACAAACAGTATTTTTTGCTATATTGTAGTTGATAATCGAAATTTATCAAAAAAAATATGGGTATTTATATGAGACATGTGAATTACACCACACAAACATAACTTAATACATGGATACATTGCAACAATTGGCGGTCTTATCGCTAACAGCGATCTCTACCAGACAATCTTTATTTGGGACTGTAAGGATAAATAATGGGATTTCACTAGCTCTGAAAATGGCAATTTACTGCAGGCGTCTTATCGAAATTGGAAGAACGTTCTAAGTCGCACAACTTTAAACGGTGAATGAGCCATTGCGAAAAGTAGTATCGAGCGTTGTTCTAAGTTTCATATTTTCCGATGATCTCAAAGACCACCGGGTATGAGTAATTTAGGGAATAAAACCCTTTTTTCAAATAGTGCTGGTAATGGGTATTAAACAAAAGAATGTAGAGGAGGAATATTATGTGGGCATTCCGGCGAAGCCGAATAGGAAGCCACTTGAGCTTATATGTAATTTTAAAATAGATTAATTTGATTACTTTATTGACTATTGTTGCATCTGGATTTCTGCCGTGTCACGTCCGCATCCGCTTACATTTTTTGTTCTTCAACGCCACGTAGGTACATTTATTAATACGTGCAACATACTATGTTACACATACCCAATGATATTCTATAAAACATTGCACGTACCTCAATATTTTTTGTATTATAAAAATGATAATGGACTCTAAACATTATTTTAGTGATACTATATCTATAGTTTGATATTATTAATATCTATTAATTTTAATGATTAACATTAATAGGTACTGTACTTCGATTTGGCAAACAAGGAGGTTATTCAGGCTGTCGAAACATTTTATACAAAGCCTTGCTTTATTGTTCGACTGAAATACGTCAACGACCATGCTCCTGGAATGCAGTGACAATATATTATCTTTGTACAAGAAAGTCGGGTTAAACCACGTTCATTAAAAAAGTATTACTTAGTTTTTTACCAACTAAGTGGACCTAGATTGGGTACCTGCCCTGCGATTCTGTAAAAATCCAGACCCGAATTCGAATTCCTTCATGTGTCCTAATTCACGTCGTTTAGTATAGAAATTCTATTGATTCCATATTTTGTATGAAAATACAAAACAAAATTGATTGTATATACTTGTCTTAGATATTCAATTCTTATGTAATTTTGAAACTCACTTCACTTATGCCAGGAAACGTTATTACCAATTCAAGATTGATCGGAGGCCGCTTTTTGAAGTGAATTCGGACACCTGAGTGAATTCGAATTCGGGTTTGGATTTATACAGAATCGCAGGGCTGGTTATTTGACTGTTGGCGTTCTGATTCTGACTAGCGAGATTTTGCTCTATGTAAGTAATCGTTTTGAGTAGCTCGATGGCGTAGTGGATAAGCTCCACGGCCCGCGATCGTAGTCATTAGGCAACTTTCGCAAGGGTCGGTCACAGGATGGGTGACCAAAAAATTATTCTGTTTCGGAAGGCACGTTAAGCCGTTGGTCCCGGCTGCATTTGCAGTCGTTAATACCCTCCAATCCGCATTGGGCCAGTGTGGAGGGTCATGGCCCATCCTCTTTAACCATCCATAAGGAAGGCCTGAGCCCCTGCAGTGGGGACGTTAAAGGGTTGGTGATGATGATGATGATGATGAAGTGATCGTCCTTATGAAAGTGTGGATTTGCATTTTAGGGGAAGCTCGATCCAGAAGAAAAGGAGAAAAGAATGGTTAAGGGGAGAGCAGGGCTATAGGAGAGGCTTGCCTCTGGAGGTGGCACAAACAAAACATTGTTTTCATTAAATTGCTTTTTACATTTTGCACATTGAATAAGAGTTTCTGCAAGTAAAATCTTAATAATAAATGTACGATAAATATTTAAAATAAATTATTATTTCAAAATAAAATATTTATTCTGTACTCGTAACGTAGTATGCGACAGTTTATGGAATTTTAAGGCTATAATATTATTATGGTGTAATAATAATATGAGCAACAATGATTATTAACTTTTACATAAATAACAGAACTCTTAGTACTTTCAATGTATTTACTGTTGTAAATGTAACTCTAAGCTAAATCTGAATAGTATCAAATTATTATATATATGAATAGGTACATAATCGCGATTTAGCAATGCAGCTTGATTCTTAATAGGAACATGGCCGGGATACTTTCGCCGGAGTTTGGCCGATAGCCAGGGACGCACTTACAACCGCG
The DNA here is from genome assembly GCA_918026875.4 of Diatraea saccharalis. Lineage (NCBI taxonomy): Eukaryota > Metazoa > Arthropoda > Insecta > Lepidoptera > Crambidae > Diatraea > Diatraea saccharalis. Next base: position 18,647,245 of record OU893333.1, on the reverse strand, counting down.
CGGTCGGTATTCCAAAAAGGAATACGTTACTATTCCAAATTATAGAAAGTATTTTTGCCACCATTATAAAAGAGTTTTTCCTTTCAAATTAATAGCAAAGAATCTTTTTTTTTTTCGAAGATTGTTATATTAGCTCGAAAATATATACTATACTACAGCCAAATTCGATGAAGAATGTTTACTAACAAAGCGTTGCTTAGCAACCAGTGACAGGCAGATATTAATAACCTTTCTAAACTAAACATTTTTTTCTATTTCGAAATACTACTTTATGAAATATTCTAAGAAATTTAGATAGTGTTTTGAAAATTATCTAGTCTGTGTAATTTAATGTGAACATGTCATGTGTAAACAAAAACCAGTGAAAAATCAATTGTTTTATTTATAAATGTACTAATACTTTATAAACTTGCTATTTATAAATAATGAAATCAATTCACAATACTATAAATGCTATAGAAACATTATTATATTAAATAAAATATATTTTTGTCATTTTAAACAGTAGAAAGGAATACCTAATTCTCACACAGGGTCGGCTTACATTATGCGATCGATTTCAAATGGAGTCAATCTAAAGAAACATGTTTTAAAATAATTGACATCTTTATTTCGAAAGTTAGTTTAAAACTGGAAACAGGTTACTAATATCTGAACTTTTATAAGTAATAGGGCTGTCAAGTTAAAATCATTTGAGTTTTATTACTATTTTCCATTTTTTGTCAAAATATTGAAGTTTTATGAGTGTTTCTAGTAATTTATGGCATTAAAAATATCACTCTTAAAATTACGAAGTAATGTGCGGTATCCTGGTGAGAAATAAGAGTTTTATATATTTTTTTTGTCATCTAGTTGTGATGACCCTGATTTGCTTTGTTTACATTTATTCTTCATCGAATTTGACTGGAGTATAGATGTATTTTATTACATGTAGCTAATATAAATAACAAATACTCGCAGAGGATTTCTATAGGGTATGTTCCGATATACACTGCGAGCACTGCGCAGTGGTCTTACTGCTGAAAAATCCTTTCCGTTATGGACTGCCAGTACACTGCTACAGTACCCTAGAGAAATTCATGACGTCATAAATTGCCGCCATATTTGTACTGTGAGCACTGGAGATTTCGAGGTAAGGTGCTCGCAGTGCTTTTGATCACGTGATCAGTCGAAACAGAATCAGAAAATGATAAGTTTCTAAACGAACAAAAAAATAAAATACTTACGTTTATTATAAGATGGATAAATATTTTTTTTATACAATTTTCTAATTTTATAATATTTTCTTTTGAAAAGAGGGAATCTTTATATTTATATTCACCTTGCATTAACAAATTTGAAAATGGCGCCAAAAAATAGGATTAACAGTATACTGGACTGCGTTCCGTTTCAAAAAGTCACCAGTATAACTAGCTATAAAGGAACGGGCTTCCAGTATACTAAATTGACGTCATACTGTTCAGTGGTCGCAGTGTATATCGGAACATACCCATAATTTAAGGGTATGTTCCGATATACACTGCGAGCACTGCGCAGTGGTCTTACTGCTGAAAAATCCGTTCCGTTATGGACTGCCAGTATACTGCTACAGTACCGTAGGGAAATTTATGACGTCATGAATTGCCGCCATATTTGTACTGTGAGCACTGGAGATTTCGAGGTGCAGTGCTCGCAGTGCTTTTGACCACGTGATCAGTCGAAACAGATAAAATAAAATACTTACGTTTATTATAAGATGGATTTGATTGATAAATAATTTTTTTATACAATTTTCAATTTTATAATATTTTCTTTTGAAAAGAGGGAATCTTTATATTTATATTCACCTTACATTAACAAATTTGAAAATGGCGCCAAAAATAGGATTAACAGTATACTGGACTGCGTTCCGTTTTAAAAAGTCACCAGTATAACTAGCTATAAAGGAACGGGCTTCCAGTATACTAAATTGACGTCATACTGTTCAGTGGTCGCAGTGTATATCGGAACATACCCTAAATACAAGGGCTTTAGAAACTGTTCAAGCGTAGCAAGACTAACTCGAGTGACTCGAGAACTGGGTCGAGAGTGGGATTGTATGGGCGTATTAAAGTGACACTTATTTGTAGATAAAACTACGCAAGCAGCAGTTGTACCCATCTCCTTTTTAGAATTTTATCATTTTTGAGACAATATCTATAATCTGTGGACACTGGACAGTATAGGTTTTGTGAAAAATAAGTGTTAAATGTCACACAGAAATAGCGACCACACTTATCTTTATATTTTTTTTTATTTTATTATACAAAATAAAATATTAAGGTAACTTAATAATAAGAACTTTTCTACTTACGTATGCTGAATATAGTTGGTTAAAATACGGGTGCTACTGGCGTATTCCGTTAAAAAGTTTAAAATACGATCGATAATGATTTTATCCTGTGAGATTCTCAATAATTGACAATTGAAGAAATACGAATAACATCTCAAAAGACATCTACACTAAAATTGTAAAGAGGTAAAGTTTGAGATTTAATTTGTTTATTTGTAGGGGTCAGTTTTCGAAAATACTGATCTTATCATAAAAAATCCTTTCACCTACGAAAAGATTCCTCATGGCGCATCTGCATCAGGGCGAAGTCACTGGAAAACTGCTAATAAATAATAACTAAATTATGACATTGACATCATAAAGTACTCTGGACTCTTACAATCACGTTAGTATTTCACCGTTGTATTTGAAAATTATTTTCTGATATAATACGATGATTATCATCTGCGGTCTATTAATTTCTTATAACACTCGATATTTTCACGTTTAAACATTGCATGCGATGAAGATTCCATATCGGCATCAGCATATTGCACTAAATATAAGGTTGTAGAAACTGTTAATAAGAAATAACAGATTAAAATTATGTGAGAATGACAAAAGCGAAAAACTTTTTCACGTGAAATAATAGAGTTAACAAAAACCATAAAACACTGTGACTACCACACAGTATGATAATGTTGTGGAAGTGTGAATATTTATCTAGAGCGAAAGAAACATGTTACCAAGCTAGCTAAACCCGCCCACTCGTCACTCTGGATAAATCTTGTTATTCCTGGTAAAAACGTTGCATAACCTACTTAGGAATTGATTTTTTTGTTCCCATAAAGCAAGTTTGTCAGTACTCTCCGCAAATAATATGTTGGGCTCCACGAAAATTTGCAATTTTTCATTATTAAACACTGCTCATAAATAAAATAATGTTTATTTTCATTTGGGGCTCCGTGTAAATATTTGGTTAACGAAAGGGTTAGGTTTAGGTTTAAAGACTCTCATACAAACATAATAATGTTCATTTACAATGAGATAAACAATATTATTAAAAGGCAACATTTCTCTCTGACGTAGGTATGTCGGTATACAATAAAAATAAACTATTATTACAATTTACAATATGTAAACATGTTCTCTTAATTTAGATCTGAATGAGTTGTTATGAATACACTCTTTTATGATATTAGGTAATCTATTGAACACCCTCAGAAAATATTGTTTATTTCCGTAATTTGGCCGTGAAGTAAAGTAAAAAAAAATTACTCTTGAAGTATTGTAATAAGGGTAGAAAGTTTTCACGGAATTCTGTCATTTTTGATATTGGAGACGTGAAACTTTTTTTGGAACACTGATTATTAACGGCTAAATGCCTACTATCTAACGGGTCAAATAGAGGTTTTCAGTTTCCTCCACATATGTTATTATCATTGATAATCTAAATAATCTGTTTATTCATACATAGCAAGATTGTTGTAAATTGAAAAATAAGCCTTAAAATAACTAAAACCATTTTCACATCATCAAAATAAAATACGTACCTACCAATAGGTACTTTGCAATCATTTCAGTATAGTAAAAAAACACAGTTTTTTTTTATGGGATAGTGGGCAGACGAGCAGACGGATCACCTGATGGTAAGTGATTACCGTCGCCCATGAACACCTGCAACACCAGAGGGGCTACAAGCGCGATGCCGGCCTTTGAGGAACGAATATGATCGTAGGGAGGGGAGGGTTGAGTAATAGAGGGAAGGGAATAGGGAGGGGTTGGGCCTCCGGTACCCTCACTCACACGACGAAACACAACGCAAGCGTTGCTTCACGTCGGTTTTCTGTAAGGCCGTGGTATTACTCCGGTCGAGCCGGCCCATTCATGCCGAAGCGTGGCTCTCCCACGGTTCTAGATTTCCTTCTTTATTCTTCATGCAACCAAACTGAATGGTTTAAAAATTTCTTTACTAAACCTTATGTCATATTTAGCCTTCGTTGTCATGTCTCTTCATTTATTAGAGAAGAAATATGTTTTCTCTCTAATAAACGAGACATTTTGACAACATTGAACGTCCTTGACTGACAAAGGCCGAGTGAGGCTGAGATTTTGTGTGTGCACATATATGTGTGCACACACATTCACACCAAGTATGTACATTTCTTTGAAGTTGAAAGGTGTCTTAATGGTATAATTTCATCATTTCTTTTCATTTCATTTCATGGACCACACAATCGCTAAAATAAATATAAAAAAATCAACCTAATCATCAAATCAATCAACCTAACATAAAGTTTCATGATTCTAATTTCCAAATCGACGGACTTCCATACAAACTTGCAACACCTATTTCACTCCTCTAAGGGTAAAATTTCTTTAAACTGTGAAGCAGTTGTTGACTCAGTTTTTATTAGTAACATAAAAATAAAGTTTTATTTTTCTTACTAAAAACTGACGGACTTCCGTACAAAGTTTCAACCCTTATTTCACCCTCTCAAGGGTTGAATTTCCAAAAATTCTCTCTTAGTGTGTATAAACTACACAAAACAACTCTACTGACGAAAGATCATTGGTCCAACCTCAATAGTTTATGTGAATTAGTCAAATACACAGAACAATTTATTTTATAAGTATAGATTGATTATGACCTTATTTGCGTTAATCTATACAAAAATATTCATTTCTGTCAAATTATTCAATATCGATAGCTAAATCATTCAAATAGTTCTTTATTTATTAAATATCTTTTCTTAAAACGTTATCAAGCAAATAAGATTTAATCCCAAAATGCCTGGGTTTTTTTCCCTATATGCCTGCCGTACGTTATTTGCCCATCTCTAGTTGGGCCATAATTGTAAGATATAATAACTATTAAGATTATTTTGATAACTAGAAAGTAGTATGCTCGATTGGTTGATAGATATTCTCTTCCGATGCCTAAATAATTATATTATTATTCGAGTAAAGTGAGATTACAGTAAGTCTCTTAAACCGGTTTTACAACTAACGCAGCCTTCGAATAGTGGATACAAACGAGCGAAAGCGACTAAACTAGTACTCCGTATTACACTCTCGGTCTTGTTTCAAGATCAAGATTACAAACACATTTCGGTGTGGTTTTGCGCAATGGAGCAAAAGTCAACTGTTAAACAGCTGTCACATAGTAGTAAAGCACTAAAGTTTTTATAATATTATATTCTAAGTGTTTGTCAAAGGCTAGAGGCGAAGGATTCATCAGCTAAAGGCTCAATATCAGGCATGCTATGAAACAATAGAATAATGCAAGACCACTAGTCACACAGCACGATTTACATCAAGCTTTATTGATATTACAACGGAGAAGAAACAACAAAAAGAAGTTTACAAACAAACACCATAATATTGATACCCATGCTGAGTCAATAAGTTGTCCGTATACATATACATATATCTATGTATGTCAGATTAGATTCGATTTTTCATCAGGCAAGAGAGTAAAAAAATGAATATAATACATTTTTTTAATAATATTATTTTATCATCTTTTATTACTTTATATTAATATTCTATCACCATTCACTGTCACGGTTACGGTTTTTATCTTAACACGATAGAGCAATTATGTAGATCGAAAATAATTTCTAAACATACGATCACTAGTTGTTGATAAAATGAAAAAATGATCTGAAAAAACATTTATATTATGAGATTTCTGTACAAATTAATGATTTTGATGAGTTAACGTAGTAGAGACAATATTTGACAGGTTATCATAATCTATGGTCTCAGTAACAATCCGTAACAAGATGCTTCAACTATTTATCTCAGCTAAGACCGATATGCTAACGATCATATATATACTGTTCAATGTTCATTAAACGAAGTAACTAATCGAGGATGTTAGTGAAACAAGGAAACAAAGAAAATAATCTCTCTCGAAGCGGACAAAGTAAGTCTATTATTATACATAAGACATTGTTCCTTTCATTAGACTATTCCAAGTCGGAATGGGGACACAGCCAGACGTGAAGACTAATAGAAACAAATAGAGATATAGAGACGGCGTATAGAATATATACTCGTATAAAAACATGTTCATGCCCATAGGTTGATAGCCGAATGGGGCTTGATGAAGACTCCCTCAATCTGTGAAAGTAGTCCTACATCAAAATAGATATTCCAGCAAGTACTCTACGAATATACGAAACGAATAATAAGAGTACATGAGATTTGGTAAATTTATAAAATTATAGTTATACTTAGTAGACACAGAAACATAAATACTCAAAATAAAAAAACTTATAAGTCGTTATAACCATTTAGGATTTAATGATATTCTCAGAAGACGAACGAATTATTTTTTTTTTTATTATATAAAGAATTATAATTAATCCAGAGTTCCATAATAATAATCGTATTATCGGTAGAAGAACTTTGTTTTAGCTTAAATTGTAACGATGTGCCGTACCACCGTTTATTTCGGTGTGTCTTTGATCTTCAATATAATTTCTTTTTATGCTCTTTATGAATGTCAGTTCGTAAAAAAATCATTTGGTGTGAACATGATAATGTTATCATATATATTTAATAATAATTAAGTTATTATAATTTAAATAAGAAATATGTTAATCTAAATAACCTCGTGAAATATCGTCCAAGTTTTATCTATTACAGAAAACCCAGAAACGAGATTTATTTTTCTTTTTTCTTTTATTACCGTAAATAAATCAAGTTCTCAAGCTTAGTCAGCCTTTCATTCATTTGCCTAAGCATCGAACCCGTCACATAATTAGAAAAAAAAAACTTAAAAATAGTACTATCCGCATTATTTAATGCGGATAGTATTATAATATATATATGGTGTTACACTTAAGTTTATTCGTTAAATATGCAATTACTTTTTTGGTAACACGAGATAATGCATACTTATATATTCAGATTGAATGATTTAAATTTATCGCAAGCAGTAATAAGAAAAGTTACGAGTAAATGTAAACAAAAATATACAATAGCAAAAGTTAGACGCTGTTAAATTCTTATTCTACCTGGCCGTAGAATAGGGATGACGACTAATTTTTGTTTTTCTGTCCGTCAGGTGGATTATTGAAGAATATTAAATATGTATTTTTTTTATTTTTGCGTATTCAATAAATTACGGCGATATATTGAGTTGAAATGTCGCATGACATCACGCTATGAAACATTTTCTACAAAACTGTGACGTAGCAAGCCCTCACTCCTCAACTTAAATGCCTGATAACTAAGCCATTTCTTGTTTAAATTGAAGAAAAAACTATTATCTCACTGACGGACTGAATAGAAATACTTGGAAATTTTATTTAAAGAATCTAAAAATAAGATTGATATAAATTTACTCTGCGGAGACTCAGAATTAATCGGTAAAAATAGAGTTTCACAAAACAGCTCAATTGTTTGGTGTTATTGCAAGCGTTACAAAAAGGACGTTCGTTTTTAGGATTCCGTACCCAAAGTGTCTGTTGCCAGGCTGTATCTCATGAACCATGAAAGTTAAACAGTTGAAATCTTCACAGATGATGTATTTCCATTTTTGGCAGTCAGCCACCCACATTGCGAAAGGTAGTACGAATTGGTTTGTGGTCGTTCTTTTTTCAATACACAATATGCTTCTAAAAATGAACTGAAATGCCACGGAGTATTTTGTTACAGTTCAGAGTTTCTAAAAATAAATCGGCAAAATTAACGCTTTCAAAACACCAGCAGCGTACTGAAAGGAAGAATCTATCTTGTGAATGATGATTTTTACCCAGTTATTCATAGTCAGATGTTTAGTGGTTGCAAAGCATGCGGGACGGCGTGCTGGGACTATCGATTGCAGCGTGTTGCGAGCCGGTCGGCCCGGCTACGTCCTTGGCCCGAACACGCCGTCTGCGCTGCTGACGTCACACCCCACCCTCGCGACAAACCGCGGGTCATCCGTGACGTCACCACTCGTTAGCGACCCGCTGACAGAACGTTACATCACTCACTTTTCACGCTTTAACTCGTCTTGTTAAAACAGGCTTAAATAGAAACTGCATAATGAGGATGTTGTGATTATGTTTCGACGGAAAACTGATGAATGATCTTTTTTTTTCCGACTATCATGTCGAACCCCGAAAAATTAATTTATATAGAACGCATTCCTTAATAAATATATCCTCTTACTACGACATAGGGTCTGCTCGTAGTATTCATAATCATCATATTTTGTAAATAAAAGAAATATACCTAAGATAATAATTAAAATTACTCGTAACAAGTCGACAATATTATTATAACAAGCTATTGTAAAGATCACACTTTAAAAGCCTACCCCATTGTAGACAAACACATAACAATAGAGATGCAGTTTTCTAGTCAAAGTGTAAAATATTAATATGTATTCAATTTATTGTGCCCACTTCTAACTCTTATTTTTAAGTCATATTCTAACAGCACCAAGACCACGAGTATCTCAGAGACAATTTCTGGGAGTTGCTCATTCCCTGAAAAGCAACTCGACGGTTTCAATAGGGAGACACCTTCCCCCTTAAACGCAAACAATTTACATCAAAGCTTAGCCCATGTTAAAGTCTTAAGATTTATACACTACACAATCAGAACACATTTTGACTACTTGCCACTATCTACTCACAACCGCATTATGTAAGTTCAAAACAAAATGGTTATTTCTTATTAGACGTGTGCGCCGCGCCGCGCCGATGACCGACGCCGCCGATCATGACACGCCGCCGCTGACCGGTAATAAAGATCGGCGTAAACGGCGCGAGATAGGATAAGCAACGTAAAGCATCCACTGCGGTTAATTCGGTTTCGTATTCCATCCGTATTTCCATATCTAGTAAAATTTTAATGGATACAAAAGTAAAGTCAATGATCAGATGCAAACGAATAAACAATCGAATCTTTCTTCTTTAATTACAGCTTTCAACAATGAAATCTTCAAAAATTAATGTAGCACCCGTTTACAAGATGGAGTTGGCAGAAATCATAAATTCAATACTTTTTTGTCTACTCTAGCTAACCCGCTACAAGCACACCTAGCGAACGTGTATTCTCTGTAGCTGGCTTACTAAAAAGTTAAAAATTCACTAGTGAAATAATGTTATAAAATGATTTTAGATTTAAATGTAGTATGATGGGGTTGGCATGTTCTAAAGAATAAAACCCCCTTAAAAATTAAAAAAAAATACAATACAATTACTTCTATGCATGATAACTATTAGGGTGGGGAAAAAGTATTTTCCCATATAGTATGCATAAAGTTGTGGTAAACTCTTTCTGGCTATACTATTTCCTATGTGGCTGGTTTCGGCATCATTAAATAGGTTAAATTTGAAAAAAGATTTCGAATTCAAATTAGGAAAATGTGTGATTTAATTTTTTTTTCTTACTGTTAAAAGAGTAAATCTAATAAAGAACTTAGATACATATTATAATTTTATTATAAAAAGGTAAAATGTAACGGAACCTGGGAAAACAATTTTTGACGTTTGTGAACCTAGTACAGTTTCTGTGAGAGTAGCACAAATTTGGTTTAAGGGTTTACAGTCCGGAAATTTTGATATTAAAGATATACATACTTCGCTCCGGTCGCCCTGTTATGAATAAAATGGATGCCATTTTTGAAAAAGTGTAGCAAGACCGGTATATCAGTAGTTGCGACGAAGCCGAGCTCACTGAAAGAAACCTAATGAACCGTGTACTCTTTTGTGGTTCTTTATTGTGGCCTAATGAAATCGAACCATTTTTGAAGAAGCTGATAACTGGTGATAAAACCTGGATCACGTACGACAAGAACATGCAAAAAAAATCGTGGTCAAAGGACGGTCAGGCTTTACAGACTGTGGCGAAACCCGGGTTAACTGGCAAAAAGGTGATGCTGTTTGTATGGTGGGTTCGGAAGGGCATTATTCATAAAGAGCTGTTACCGCCAGGCACGACCATCCATTCTGGACTCTACTGGGAATAACTGATGAGATTAAAGCAAGAAGTTGAGAGAAAGCGACCAGAAATAATCAATAGAGGGGGGTTGGTTTTTCATTAAAATAAGAGAGTTTGGCTGGGAGGTATTAATGCACCCACCGTAGTCCTGATTTTGCACCTTCAAATTTCCACCTGTTTAGGTCTCTTCAGAATTCTTTAGACAGTGTCAGATTAATATTACGCGAGGATTATCAAAACCACTTGTCGCGGTTTCTTGATTAGAAGCCCCAAAATCTTTATAGCAATGGGATCATGTCCTTACTTTCAAGACAGCAAATATTTTCCGAACAAAATAGTACCTACATACTTTAAACAAATGTATGTGTTTTTATTAAAAATGTTTAGAATTATATTCTGAATGAAAAATGCTTAAAAAATCCACTTTGTCCACGGCATTCTCAGATTGGACTTAAACCCATGACCATGGATTGCCGAAAATTGTTGTTTAATATCTGTTCAATATTCCGAGTACCTATATCTATCTTAAGAGTTTCATTATCATTACATGTTTTAAAACCTCTTTGGTTATATATGAAACTTTGTTTTTTTAAATGTCAACTAGTGTTTTGTTTTTTTCTCTTGTATGTAAGATATATGGCGAATAAAAACAGTAATACAATAAATAGGCAGTGGTTTTAATTTAATGTAGTGAACATATGGTCCTTGCAAAGTCGGATAATTGTGAATACAGTGACTCAAACATGAAGTGTAATTAATAAACATAAAGATTTAGTGATATTACGTTATAAGAGGACTTTGAAAATTTACATTAGTTTCAAGATTTACAGTTGTTATTGAACACATAGATAAAACACATACAAGGATTTAAGCTGGGTGAATAAACAGTTTGAATACTTATTTTAAGTAGATTTTCGAAGATTATACTTACGTATGTACTATAAGATTATACATACTCACTATATTGATGAACGTTGAGTTATTCATTATATAATAGCGAATTTATTTATGCATTGAATTACAAAATGTCTACTTTGGAACTTCAAGAAGATCTTCATTCTCAATTGAACAGAGTATACACGAACTTTAAGAAAACATCAACATCTCGATATACGATAAGTTTTTTAGAAGCTAGAAAAGAAATTATAGAAGAATATTGGCAAAAATTTTCGACAGAGCACAGAGATGCATTAAAAAATAAAAGTATTACCAAAGAAGATAAAGAAAAAATTAGAGATATATATATTAAAACAGAAGAATTATATTTGGAGTTTAAAACCACGTTGAAAGAACACATTGCTTCTCAGAATAGTCAGTTAAATAATAATTCAACAAAAACTGTCTCAACAACTGTCACACCAACTAAACTACCAGCCATAAATCTTCCTACATTTACTGGAAACTATCGCGATTGGATTCACTTTAAAGATTTGTTTACCTCACTGATAGACAATGATGAAGGCTTAAGTGATATACAAAAACATCATTATCTGAGGTCAAGTTTGAAAGGAGAAGCAGAACAACTTCTACATCACTTTGATATCACAGCGGTTAACTATCAGAAAGCATGGGATGCTTTAGTGAAAAGATACAGTAATAAAAGAATAATTGTTAACACCTTATTAAATCGTTTGCTTAATCAAAGAAAACTCACGAGCGAATGTCCAAATGGAATAAAAGATCTTCTAGACACCACCAATGAATGTCTTAACAGTCTAGGTAATTTGGATATAGACACAGTGAACTGGGATCCTTTTATTATTCATCTCGTTGTCTCGAAGTTAGATATAGAAACTCACAAATGTTGGGAACAATCACTCGGGGCATCCACAGAATTACCAACATACTCACAACTGACTTCATACCTTGAAGGGCGATTTAGAGCAATGGAAATTATACTAACAACACAGAAACGAGATAGAAAAGAGCCTTCACAACATACCTTGTATCTTCAACCTAAAACTAAGAATATTAAGTCATTTTCTACTGAAATAAATACGGAATGCACTTATTGTAAAAGAAATCACTACATCTGCCACTGCCCAGAATTTGCACAATTAGATATAGATCAACGTAAAGAATTTGTTAAAAATAACAACCTATGTTTCAACTGCTTAGTGAAAGGTCATTCCATCAAACACTGTAGACAAAATACGTCTTGTAGAATATGTAACCGTAAGCATCATACTCTACTGCATTGTGCAAGTGTGACAACGAAAACTATGTGCACAGAAGAGACGGACACAGAAAATGAAAATTTAATAGACTCACAACCACAAGAAGAAATAACCACTAGTTTCAAGGTCTCTGTAAGTGATAATCAAGTAGTACTTGCCACTGCACAAATCAATATCATGGATAAGAATGGTGATGCTGTATGTTTACGAGCTCTAGTGGATCAAGGTTCTCAGGCGACATTCATTACAGAATCTGTCGTTCAACTGCTTGGCTTAAAAAAGACTCCATTAGAAGCTAAAGTTACTGGTATAGGAAATAACACAATAAAAGCGCGACATATAGTACAGCTGAACATTCATTCTGCCACAGATTCGAAACATGTCATGTTGACTAATGCACATGTGCTCACGAAGCTAACACCATTACTACCTACTAAAACACTGGATATAACAAAATGGCCAGGTCTCTCTAAAATCAAATTAGCAGACCCTCACATGCATAGACCTGGACCTATTGATGTCTTACTGGGTGCTGAAGTGTATGCATCTATTTTACTTCAAGGATTACAGAAGCACGGTTCTCTTATTGCTCAAAACTCACAATTAGGATGGTTGATATCTGGAACAACAAAAAATCAAACTGAATCATCTACACCCCATATAACAGTTTCAACTACACTAATTGAAATAGATCAAATGCTACGAAAGTTTTGGGAAACTGAAGAGTATCAACCACAAAAGAAACCTATGACACAACAAGACTTACAATGTGAACAACACTATAAGGACACACATACGAGAAATAAAGATGGACGCTATATTGTTAAACTACCATTTCGAGACTCCCATGACACAAATTTAGGTGACACACGACAACTTGCTCGACACAGATTGCTACAAATGGAGAAAAGATTTGCACAAAAGCCTGAATTCCGACAAGATTACGTAGATTTCATTAATGAATATCAAAAACAAAACCACATGGAGGATGTAGACTCACAAAATATGCCAATTCACAAAGTCTATTATCTGCCTCACCACGCTGTAATTAGAGAATCCAGCACTACTACTAAGTTACGAGTGGTTTTCGATGGAACTGCCAAACCTCGAATTGGAAAAGCTCTTAATGATGAGTTGCTTGTCGGCCCAGCACTACAGCAAGATCTTCGAGATCTCATTATTCGTTGGCGTACACACAAGATATGTCTACTCGCTGATGTCAAACAGATGTATCGCCAAATCATGGTTTCTAAAGATGATGTGGACTACCAGCGCATTTTGTGGCGCGCTTCTCCGCACGATGACATCAAAGAAAAACGTCTACTCACTGTAACGTATGGTACCTCATGTGCTCCGTTTCTCGCTATTCGTACACTTAAACAACTAGCCCAAGATGAGAAACCACACTTTCCTGATTTAGTTATTAACATCATAAACAATGATTTTTATATGGATGATTTGCTAACCGGTGCGAACAGCGAGGAGGATGCAATAAATCTACATAAATTAATCACAGAAATTATGGCTAGAGGTAAATTTGAGATGCACAAATGGGCCTCTAACAGTCCAGTAGTTTTAGGTGAAATTCCAAAGTCAAATCAGAACACACAAAAAAATGTTAATATTATAATGGATGATACAATTAAGGCTTTAGGAGTTCGATGGAACTCTCGTGATGATGTATTTGAACTTAAATTAAATATTGCAGAACCAGTTACACCGTTTACCAAAACTACTGTACTGTCAGATATTGCGCGTGCCTTTGATCCGTTAGGATTTTTTGGGCCAGTAACAATTTGTGCCAAAATGTTTTTACAAAAGCTTTGGCTTAGTGGTGTGGGTTGGACTGATGAACTTCCAAGTGAACTCGAGAGCGAATGGGCTATTTTTAGAAATAAACTATTTTACATGGAAACTATTTATTTAGAGCGTTGGTTGCGAACAAATCTACACGGTTCAGAGAAGCTTGAGGTTCATGGGTTCAGCGATGCATCGTCTCTGGCATATGCTGCTGTTGTTTACCTAAGAGTTATCACTCCGCAAGGTATTTCAGTTTCAATTGTGATAGCTAAAACAAAGGTTGCACCAGTTAAACAAGTTTCAATACCTAGGTTGGAACTTTGCGGAGCGGTACTTTTGTCGAAGTTACTAAAAGATATACAAACAAGTCTTCAGCTCGATGCAGAATCAGTCTATGCGTGGACGGATTCTACAATAGTTTTAGCTTGGCTACGGAAAAATCCCAATGTTTGGAAAACATATGTCGCGAATCGCACAGCCGAAATTTTGAATGTAATGCATAGTAGTCAATGGCATCACATAAAATCAACAGATAATCCTGCAGATTGCGCATCTCGTGGGCTTAGTCCTGAATTATTAAAAAATTGTGACTTATGGTGGCACGGGCCTAAGTTTTTACGTGATTCTCGAAACATTGAATTTTCTTCGTTGCCTGCCACTGATGTACCAGATATACATTTAGAAAAGAAAAGTAGTAGACAAGAATGCAAAGAATTTACAATACATGCCGGTGTATCGGTGGATGGTGACGATGAGAGATTTTCGTATCTTAATAAATATTCCAAACTGTCAAAATTGATTCGTGTAACAGGTTACCTGTTGAAATTTGTTAAAATTTGTAAATTTCATATTAATGCTAAAAAGTTTAAACAAGAGCCACCATCTGTGACTCCATATTTGACAGTGTTAGAGTTAAGAGCTGCTTTTAATGTTTGTTTACGTCTTTCACAAGCAATTTATTTTCCCACTGAACTTCAAATATTGAGAAATGGTGATCGACTCCCTAAATCTAGTGTGTTAAAATCCCTTGTTCCATTCATTGATAAAAATGATATTTTACGTGTATTTGGACGTTTACGTAATGCATCAATTAGTTTTGATACCCAGTCACCAATATTGTTATCATCTAAATGTTTTTTATCATTATTAATAGTCAAAGACGCACATCTTCAATCTTTGCATGGCGGACCTCAACTAACTCTTAATGTAGTTCGTCACAAATATTGGATAATCGGTGCCAAGAATCTAATAAAAAGAACTATTCATCGTTGTCTGATCTGCTTTAAACACTCTTCAGCACCGATTAACCAAATGATGGGTCAATTGCCCACTGTGCGTGTTACTCCAGATAAACCATTTCGTAAGAGTGGAGTAGACTACGCTGGTCCATTTATGCTCAAGTTGTATCCTGGTAGATGTAAAAAAACTTGTAAAGCATATATATGTTTATTTGTATGCACAGTCACTAAGGCAATTCATTTAGAGTTGGTTAGTGATCTTTCTGCCGCTGCATTTGTCGCAGCATTTAGACGCTTTACTTCTAGACGAGGCCATTGCAGTGATTTGTGGAGTGACTGTGCTACTAATTTTATTGGGTCATCTAAAGACCTTGATCGTATGTTCAAAAATAGAAAGTCTGAAGTGATTGGAGAAATTGCAGAATTACTTGCTAATGATAATACCACATGGCATTTTATACCACCTGGATCTCCACACTTTGGAGGATTATGGGAAGCCGGAGTTAAGTCCGTGAAGACCCATCTCAAACGTGTGGTAGGGCAAACCCTACTTACATTTGAAGAGTATGCCACCTTATTAGCACAAGTAGAATCTTGTGTAAATTCTAGACCTTTGACTCCAATTAGTAGTTCTATAGATGATCTTACCCCAATCACTCCAGGACATTTTCTCATAGGAGAAGCTCCACTTACCGTACCAGACGAAAATCTGGAGGATGTTTCTGTATCTCGTTTAGATAGATGGCAAATGCTTCAAAAAATGGTTCAAAACTTGTGGACGCGTTGGAGCTCCGAATATTTAACATCTCTACAGAATCGATACAAGTGGTCAGATAAAAAATCGGAACCAGATATAGGAACAGTTGTATTGGTGAAGGATGAAAGACTTCCCCCTGGAAAATGGTTAATAGGTCGTATCATTGAGAAGCATCCAGGGAAAGATGGTTTAACCCGAGTAGTTACCTTGAAATTTAAGAATTGTATATTTCGTCGACCTATAACTAAAATCTGCCCTCTTCCTTTGGATACTTAATCAAATATTAACCTATTTTAATTTAGTTTATTTTAGTTACAGTTAGTGAGTTTTATCCTATTTAAGGACTAGCCGTCCTTGGGGGCCGGTAATGTTCAATATTCCGAGTACCTATATCTATCTTAAGAGTTTCATTATCATTACATGTTTTAAAACCTCTTTGGTTATATATGAAACTTTGTTTTTTTAAATGTCAACTAGTGTTTTGTTTTTTTCTCTTGTATGTAAGATATATGGCGAATAAAAACAGTAATACAATAAATAGGCAGTGGTTTTAATTTAATGTAGTGAACAATATCATTATGACTACGTTACATTATTTAGAAGAGTATTGTTGTGCAATATTTGATTGTTACTTAAAAGGTGTCATTAGTTTTAGTAGCTCTTATATTTGTTATGCCAATAAAGGCATTTTAAATTGTTAAACTTTGAATTTTCTATCATTTGACATAACGACGCCGTTTACGCCGCCATTTACGCCGCCGCCACTGAATTTTAAGCTCCACGCCGCCGCCGAAGATTTCGGCATCGGCGCACATGTCTATTTCTTATTATAAGTGTCTTGCGGTATACCAGGAATGCAAAACGCAAACGCAGTCCGTCGTTACATATTGATATATTTTATTAGTAGTTACAGACAATAAGTTTGAAATATAAAAATATACAACTGACCTGAGTTAGTTTAAGATTGAGCATGTGGAGCGTGCATAAGACAGCACTGTTGATAATAAATCAATGTCTCGCAGTACTGACGAAATTATATTTTATTATTTCATCGTCACGTGATCCTAGATTGATGAATCCTGCAATCGAGTAATATGCCAAAACAAATTCTACACTGCGTTTATTCTACGGGGAGACTTTGGAGCTATAGGATATTTTTGACTAAGGAATGCAATACCGGGATACCTGGGTCCCGAAATACCAGGACCCGGCGCTATTTTTTGCGGGTCAATCCCGAGCATAAATCGAGATCCCGCGGGATTAGCGTGACTGCGCAATGGTAAACTTGTAGAAAGATTGCAATTCAATGAGAGATACAACCACGCAGAATCAACTCCATCGAGTTTGAAACTGCTTTCGTACTCAATATATAGGTAGAATTCATTCCTTCGAAGTTTTAACTAAGAAAGAAATGAATTTGTTTAAGTCTGATGGATTAAAAGGCAAATATCTGCAATTCGCCCACAACGTTTCACTATTAGTTGTACCCACAAGATGGTGCAGAACGACGTGCACAATCCCATGTGGAAGCAGACGAGCGTTTTTTGCTTCTGGCTATCTGGCATTTAAAGTTAGGAGTCGTTTGGCAGACAATACTATTAATATGCTATGTTTTATGCGCAGTTACTTTAAAAAAATGATTAAACTACCTATTGCCTCTTTGTAATATTTTTTATTATGTCTTTTAATTATTAATATACATATTTTTGAAAAAAATAAAATTTGTTTCATTTTTAGTCCTAGCTAGATGAATTTATGATACACGATTTCTCTCTTTTATCAATGACTTTCAAAAACATGCGGTTTCCGCAAATACCAGGTTCCTGCGGGATTTAAACCTCTTAGTCCCGCCAATACCTAGATTAACTGATACAATTAGGAAGGGGTATTATTTGAATTTTAATGACGTGATCATAAACACTTCCGATACTACGCCGAAGAACCCATTTTCTCAGGGAAATATGAATTACGAAATACAACAATTTTGATCTGTCGGGCAACAACAATGAAATCAACTATAAAAGCTGCATAATACAATGCAACACGCGAGCATAGCTGATCCAATTGTGTGTAACGTCAAATCGACGCTCGCGCAGGGTAAACTGTATACAAAGAACCAATCTGCTCTTATTCAATTTAAATCGTGTTCTAGTTGAGTCTTTGAAACTTAAGAATGTCGATCGATTTTGTAAGTTTGGTATAAATATAGCTTTATTTAAATAAAATAACTTGGTAAGTAGTTTCAAACATGGAAAAAGAAGTCTCATTGTTTGTTAAATAAATAAAACCTTGACTTGCAAGGTCTTGTTAAACAAACTGCACGCTAAACAATAACATATATACATAATAATTCATATTTAATCTGGAGTTAATATTTTCAATACAAATATTTTTGATAGGGAAAGAAAATATTTTCATTGTCTTATTAAAACGAAGGAACGAGACATAAAATATGTATTTCAGCTGGCCATTTCGCACAGAGCATAAAAACTACTGCGAAAATAGGGTAGGTATTTTTTTTTCTTTTGGGTACTACAAAATGACACGAATGTCGGCCAATCATATCGTTGACGATGAATACGCACTATAGTTTTGTCCCAATAGAGCGTGCTTCAAGTTTTCAATTTCAGACTTTCAGCAACTAGATATCATACATAGTAACCCCATATAATTACGAGTATCTGTTTTCGATTGAGGCCTTTCTTCACTGCTGCAACAAGCAACATAGGTACTACTTTGTATGCCAATTAGTCTCAAATTGATGGTCACTGGTAACCGCAACGCATCGACGACAAAGTGATACGAAATATAACGTAATGTACAACTAGTACCGCTGCGTAGTACATATATCATTAGACTAACGTAGTTAAAATAACGAACGGTTTATAACATGCAGTAATCGTTAACTTTACCTATTAACCGCCGCCACCACTTAACCCTACAATATAATACTGATGTAAGTAATGATCGATTATTCAAAAATATAACAAATTGATGATTTTTAATAATATACCAATTAAAATCCATAATTTATATGACGTAGCGTTCTTCGAATTGATTTTGCAAACACTCAAATGGTGTTTGTTTATTGGGCGACTACAATATCACTATGTATTTTTTTAATGTTGTGTAGATTTTTTTTAACATCCTTAGGTTAACTCTTGCTAACATTTTGTAACAACATAAAGAGGGCATCGATCAAGTGAGCTTTCTCGGGAGTAGCTTAAGCTCGAAACCTATTGAAATTGTATACTATCAGGAAAACAGACGCACGCAGGGAATTCCAATACATGGCTATGCGAATGATATGTAGAAGCGCTTTTTAAATTTCATTCGAATACGTTACCCATATGAATACATATAGTTCTTTTTACAACTAAATAATTTGAATACCACCCCTTATTTATTGATTATAGGAATTAATAATAAAAATCCAAATTCAGTTATCCCTAATAGATATACGTAGACAGTATAAGGACGGAAGGAATACAGTCGTAAGGACGTAGTCTGGTACTTCGTTCGTGGACCATATAAAACTTCCACGTCGTTTCTGGATGGCGACAGAGGGGAGAAGAGCTTGCTAGTCTAGACTTTGGTCTGGACAACATATATTACAATATTATGTTGATCGATATTTTCACTTTACCATTTTAAAGGTCGCCTTTACGTTAAACAATGTGGACTATTGATTTCAATATAATGCTTTATGTGAGTTCACAGATTTGTGTCTGTATAAAGTTCAGACAGTTAAATAGTTTTAAGGAACAAAATTCACCACTTCTTTGGTATATGCGAACTTGACCTTCATTTATTTATAACTATTTATTATGTGTCAGGAAATACCTGAACATAAGTAAAATTGTAAACTCCTGTGATATCTGGTGACTATTAAAGAAATTCATTATTTATATACAACATAAAATATTGCAGCATTCTATTCGTTGGTACATCAGTAATATTTTGCGATCAATACCATTATGAATCAAATCGATCTCAATGTTTGATGTAAATGTTCTGTTATGCTGACACCGATGAAAAGTATACATCCATCCATCCAATGCCATATTGTGTTAGTAGGTTGGGAAACGATATTCAAGTGAACATTACGGGGGCTCGGCCATTCAGAAGATACCTGCGTAGATGTTCCTTCTAATAGGATGACAAATAATATTCGCATCTCAACGTTGGACCTTAGATATTATGGTGAACGAACGATCGAGGTCGTATATCAACTTATCATAATAATCTACAATTAAAACAACGCACAATTATAAGTCTCCTAACAAAGGAAGTGAAGTTGAGGGACCTTCCTTGTAACGTATTTAAAATGTTTACGATAACGATTGTCAGTAATTTTAAATATGATTTCAAACGATCACTCGTATACATATTTGAATGAGTTGTTAATTTGACATATTAATTAATTGAGCGATTCAGAACTGGGTTTGAAAATAAGAAATGTAAATATAGAGTAGAAAAATAAATTCAATAAAAAAAAATTAAAATCGGAAAAATTAAATGTAATAAAATAAGTGATTAATTTTGCATTCACAATGCTTCATTGACAATTTTCTTAAAATAATGTCTTTAAAATATTAATTTTAATGGAAAAGAACATAAATAAATTATATGTTCACAAATAAGAACACAGAGTTTAGGATGAGTGAAAAATGGGATGAGACGTTATAGGATGAATACGAAACACCCCCCTATTAAAAATACTAAAACTATTGTAACTTTTTTAAGACCAAATTTAAAGATTTTTTAATGATGCTTATATATAAGTTGATTAAATGGATAATAATCTTATAAGTGTGTCTTGTAAATTGTAGGTGGCGCTATACGTGCTCTTCCTTATTTTACTTTATTTATTTACTTAAGGCATCCGTTGAAAATCAACGTCCAGCTTAAACACTGTGGCTTATTGCTGAGCGGAGACCTTTTTAGTACCTGATTTTAAATAATTAATTTGCATACTATTAGTTTTATGTCCTGTACTTGTAATTTGGTGCTAAATGAATACTTTTCTATTTTCTATTCTTAAAATAATAAGGTAGCAATATTTTGGCCGTTGACTAGGAAGACTATCAAGACGTCATGTAAAGAAACTATTTGGAGCAATGATAAAAAATCTTGGCAAAACGGCAAAAATACTTTTCACAGATATATAGTATAAAGGAATATTTAGTTTGTATTGAGTAATAACAAAAATCGATATTGAAATATTGTAATCAAACAAAACAATATCATTTTCCTTGACGATTGGGTTCGGTTCCGGCATCGTACATACATACAAGTGCATAAGTATTTATTTTTATTTATGCCGTCATTTAGCTGCACTTGTGACAGGACAATGAGGCAGGATGTGGTGCGTCGACTCGCTCGGCAACGTACTTGCACTTCCCATAGGAATTAAGCGACGTATTCATTAAACAACAATGTCCTGAAACCGGAGTCCGCTATAAAACGAGACAAAGAAAGATATACTATATCGGACGCTTATCTTAGATTTCTTTGTCTTTAAATAAAAACCTGTGTATAAAAGGTATTTAAGTAAGCAATTAACATAGATATACTAATGTTGACAAGTGATTTTGTCATTTTGATTGGAAACCTTACAACAATTGAATGGCAACAATCTAATTTGCGTTACCCAAATACTCTGGAAAACACAGGAGGGAATTCTAGCGGGATACTGAGGTCAATAACCCGATCAATTCCAAATTGTTAAGGAAAATTGTTTCAAAGTTAATGTGCAGATAAGATATTTGTTTGGTGAACAGGTTGGGGTCATTGGTCGGAAGTGCGGTACTAGCGCGTGGCGTCTGCCACTCGGATCCTGCGGGCTGGGACCAAGGACCAACGCATTGTTCTCCTGGCGGGGGGCACTAACCCATATGCACGATTAGATACGCGCCAGAGATACGGTGACGCGTAAACAACATGCAAGCAGTGTGACACACGCAGAATGATTCTATGTGTACATTGTCGAATTTAAGAAAAACTCCATTCACGTTACATTGGCAAACAACATTTATTTAGAAAATAGCGTTGAAATTTCATGCCTTTAAGACAAATAACACAAAAATTTAGCAACGCATTACAACATTAAATAAAACAAAAATATTTAGAAAAGATACCAGACATTGGTTTCTCAAATTACCACATTCCTAGTAAAAAAATTAGGGAACATTGTGATTGTATTTGACGCGCCTGGCACGTTACCAATGATTTCCTTTAAAAATATCATTGAAATTGTGTTGGCACTTTTAAATACATACGTTATTTTTCTTGATTAGTGTGTTAAACGCACATTAATATCTGTATGTTGAGTTAAGATACTTACATTGACCAAACCATTAAAACATTTTCAAGTATAGATTATTACAAATATTTGATATTATGTTCCCACCGTTATTTTAATTTGGGAAAACAAATTAACTTAATAACAACACGATGGTATATATTGACGCATGATGTTTTTTAGAATACAAAGAAGTGGTTAAGAAGTGGTCAAATTAAGAAAGTCTAAATGACCTTACTGATCCTTTATTCAATTTTTACAAAAGATATCATAGTTATAAAAGTTATCTACTACATTATCTTAGCCTCTCGTGATGCAATTTCTTTGTGTATTTTCTATTGATTCTTCTAGGTTACCTCACAAATTTGCAGTAAAAGCCAAAGAGCCAAGTTAAGTAATTGCCCTATTTTTACTCGACTACGGTGAAGCGAAAAGGAGGGTTATGATTTTGGCCGGTATGTATCTATGTAAGTGAGAATGTTCATATGTTCCCTTATAACTCCGAAACTACTCATCGTAATTGGACAAATAAGGTATCATTAGAAGCGTCTTAGTTGTCAATGGTGACATGACTTTAAATTGGCAACAGCGCCCTCTAGAGAGCATGAAGTAAGAAACTAATAAAATATATTATTCAATCATTTCGGGTAGAATACCAAATGAAAGGGCTTAATTAGCACTTTGCAAAAATATATATAATTTGTTTGCGATTTTGCTTAAATACACACGAATAAATTAAAATAATTTGCTACATTATAAAAACGATTACCAAAGGACAGCGTACTCGTATGCCACAGAAACAAAGAGTTAATTCATTCTAATCTTCATACTGTATGATGTTGCAACTTATACGACTGTTGTTTAAACCCATTTAACACAGACGAATGACAATTTAGGCATGCCACAATACGATACATTGTTTGTCACAGACATGTCTACTGTTATAATAGAAAAAAATATAATGCCCATTTTGAATCGATTGAAATCAACAACAAAAAAGTTCATCAATCGATCGACATCGGGTTTGAAAGGTCAAACTTGACTTAGGTAAATGAACAATCGAAAAGTTTAGAAATGACGTTAAAAAAGAAAGTGGATTTAACGATAGAAATACTAATACTAAGAAGAGGAAAGAGTTGATTGTTTGTTTTCATTGAATAGGCTCCGCTCTGACACTACTGCACTGATATTAAAAATTATTTTACCTATGGGTAGCTATACTAATACTCGGGCGACAACAACCAGTTTAAGTATGAAGTAACGAACTGTAATCTATCTATACTATAAAGAGGAAATATTAAATTGTTTATTTGTTTGTTTGAATAGGCTCTGAAACTACCGGACTCACTTTTAAAATTCTTTCACCTTCGGGTAGCTTCTATGTGGGTGATATAAGCTATATTTTCCGCGGACGGAAATCGCGAGAAACATCTAGTAATAAATAATAAGGTTCAAATTCGAGAAACGCGAGAGTATTGCGAACATGAGAAAAGGTATCCTATTAGAAATGCCCCTCCTTGGTGGCAGCGCTGTGTGTCTCACTCGGAAAAACCATATTGCGATCGTAACATTCAGAATACGAGGGTCAAACTGAAAGTTCTTAGAAAATCAAAAACTGATTACATTAGCCAGTTATTAGTTTTATTATATCTTTTCAAAATATTGTCCATTCACGTCAATACACCGCTGCATGCGATGGAACCACTGGGAAAAGCACTTTGCCCACTCGTCCTTAGGGGTCTCTTCAATGGCATCGCGATACGCAGCCACCGCTTCTTCAGCATTCATAAACCGCTTTCCTTTAAGTTTTTCTTTAATTTTTGGAAATAAATAAAAATCACAAGGCGCGAGGTCGGGGCTATACGGCGGGTGACCCAGTAATTCAACGTTTGATGTCGCCAAATAGTCGATCGTTCGCTTGGCGGTGTGCGACGAGGCGTTGTCGTGGTGAAGGAGGATCCTACTGCGAGGTCGTTTCTCTCGAACTTTTTCCAAGACAAGTGGCAAACAATTGGTAGTGTACCATTCTGCAGAAACTGTTTTTTGATCCTCTAACACAATTGTTGCAAAATGACCTATCCTTCCAAAGAACGAGGCCACCATTTTTTTTCCCGCACTTCGATCTCTCTTCACTTTAGTTGGCAACTCCTCGAAAGGAAACACCCACTGAGCAGATTGTCTTTTGGTTTTAGGATCATAACAGTAAATCCAGCTTTCGTCACCTGTTAGTATGTCGAACACAGCATTTGAGTCACCTCCGTTAAATCTTTCCATCATTTTACGACACCAATCCACACGATGGAGTTTTTGAGCCTCAGTCAAATTATGAGGTATCCACCGGGCGCAAAGCTTCCTGACCGCTAAATGTTCGTGGAGGATTTTGTGCACTTGACTCATACCGATGCCTAAGCTTGTCCGAATCTGTTGATAGGTCACTCTTTTGTCAGTCTCTATCATACGCCGCACAACACAGATGTTATCTTCAGTCGTCGCCGTAGAAGGCCGTCCCTCACGTAAATCAACAGTGAGATTAGTGCGACCCCGTTTAAACTCATTAAACCAGTTGTAAACAGTCGCACGAGATGGGGCTTCATCGTGAAAGGCCAATCGTAGTCTATCATAACTTTCTTGTTGACTTAAATGACATCGAAAGTCATAAAAAATCATTGCACGAAAATTTTCTCGTGTTAAATTCATGATGACGTGACACAGACAATTTTCAATTTGCCGCCAAATCGTAAAACAAATGACAAATGAATGAAATATATACTCGGTAATATTGGCAAAGAGTTATATTTTCAAATTTTAGAATTATTTTTTTATTATATTGTTTATAAGTGGCCAGTTCTAAGAACTTTCAGTTTGACCCACGTAAATCATGCTTTACTCGTGCCCTTTGTCACGTTACCGGGTTGAGTTACAAGTGTATTAATCTTTTTTTTATTATGTGAAAAAGGTTTGTCTATAAAAAGTAATATTTATGATGCGCATCGTTAAATTTAGAAACTGTTAATAAAAAAAATAAGATTGTTTTGTCATTAATGAGTATTTACGTGCAATTTAATCGAATGAACGTTTATTTGTCGTACAAAAGTTGAATAAGTACTCAGAAGTAACAATTTGACATTGACACTATCCAAAAAAAAACAATCGGTAGGCTTTATTTATGATACTCATATATAAATGAAACAGTGCAAGTTTAATTTAAAAATGCATGCTTGTTTTAGAAAACGTATTAAATGATATAAGCTATTGGATTATATTTTAGAATATAAGGAGTACATATTATAACTTCACTGGGCCTCACAATTTTCGTCATAATCGGGTCAGAATGGCTTCACTGTTAAAGCGTGACAAACAAACCGAGAATTGCTTTCGAATTGAAGAGTATTAGTAAAAACTATGAATATTCGTAATCAAAGTCACGATAACCTTAACATTTTCCTATTATACAAACAAAACAAGAAATACCATATGATAAGCTATTTGGAAGAACGTCTTCTGTATTTTATACAATGGTCACAACAATAACAGAAAGATAATGTCATTTTCATATCGCTAATATTTCTATTTGTACAACTCAAACATTGGGGAGATATTAAAAAAGAATAGAGCGTAGTTGGGTATTTACTGCAAAGACTAGTGGTAGACTATGGTTGGTAAATAATCTGAAAGTAAGAACGGTATTGGTTACAATAACCACATTATAATATTTA
The DNA here is from genome assembly GCA_918026875.4 of Diatraea saccharalis. Taxonomy (NCBI): domain Eukaryota; kingdom Metazoa; phylum Arthropoda; class Insecta; order Lepidoptera; family Crambidae; genus Diatraea; species Diatraea saccharalis. Next base: position 18,621,016 of record OU893333.1, on the reverse strand, counting down.
TCATAAATATAAAAATATCCGATAATTGATGTATATCGGATATAAATATATCATATGAAAAGTTGCGATTTTTGAGCAGCCAGTGGCTTTTTTTAAAATATTTTATCTTTTAAATCAAAAGTGTTTAATATTTGTTTATTTATTATGTAAAAATTCAAATGTAGTATACGAGCGAGGATTCCCAGTAACTCATAGGGAAAATCCAATATTTCTAGTAAGATTGCTACTTAGGGCCAACGTTGCTAGCGTCCCATCAGGTTGGTTAATTTTCTAGCTGAGACCGAATACTGAACACTCAAACTAACAACAAATATCAATTAATATATATATCGATGTATATATCAAACGATATATATCATGATACATATCCGTTGACATTTATCAGCGAACCCTGATGATTACTATTACATTATATACATTATTCCACAAGCTGTTCGCAATTATAGCCTATGACAACTGAAAAATTCTTAAAATCAGTCCAGTAACTTCGGAGTTTATCCGATGCAAACAAACAACCAAACAAATCTCCCTTTTTTCGTCGTCTGAGAGCGAGCAGTGGTAATGTCTTGAATGGGTTGTAGGTAGGTAACATTTTCTGGCCGATTCAAAATTGCTTTCAATAACCTTATTTGAATAAATAATAATTTTAATTTGTTAGTGTCTGGCTGACTTAACGGCATCCTTGATGAGCGCAAAAAATGTAATAATGATTGTGTATTAGAAATTGCAAAGGTGGCAAAGATTGTAGCAATATATAAATCCGCTCCTGGCCTAATGTCCTTTACTGTAACCATACATAATGTGAACTTACCTGAAACATATCGGTGTCGGGGTCCTCCGTGTACTCGACGATGACCGCCTGACTGCGGCTGAGCGTGTACGAGATGGAGTGCTGGCTGGCGTCAAGGATGGCCTTGCTGCTGTGAGGAGTCTTAACCACGTAGTGTTTAGAGCGACGGACACCGTTCGCTGTCGGCCGCCGATACAGAACGAATTTGCTGCGGCGGCGCCCGCGCTCGCCGGCAGGCAAATACCCGTTGTATCTGTTGAAAACACTTGTGCTTAGTTTTGAGGATCATTTTTAACGCTGTAATATGACCTATTAAAGGAACGTTATAGACAAATATTGAAGGAAACAAAATTGCAAGGTCTGTGGAATGATCCAGATATCATAGATAGAAAATGCCGTACCTATATTGCGTAAAATATAGCAACCACAATATTTTAAATAATTACTCGAAAACATTAACAGTTATGTTGAATTATTAAGTGATTCGCAATTGACATATGATGTAGTTTTGCCATATTTATTTTGACATATGATGTACTTACAATTATGCTACTGCTAAGGAAATTATATTTCTTAAAAACAAACATAACTATTTCAATGTAAAATTTTTAAAGGAACAGGTTACTGCGTATAGTCAATAAGCAATCGATGAGCAGTGGGAAATGTTGACTTCCGTGAGAACTGCTACAACAAAGAACGAGTTATAACGTTCGATCCGAGTCACTGCACGATAATATTAAAAACTCTTCGGACGCATCAAATTTTTTCTATATTTGTGACGTATTGAAACAATACAAAGATTATTTATGGTATAGAATCTTCATATGTATCACAGTGGCGGAGAGGTCATTGCATTCACGTATTTTGTCTGAGCATGAGGAATGTAAGAGTGATATCATTTACAAGATAATAAGCGATAAGATAACTAAACATGCTAATTTAAAAAATCAAAGACAATAATACTTTGAATAAGGAGATGCATGATAGTCACCAACAGCACGAACCCTTAATCTAGATAGACTCTAGACGAATATAGAGCATTGTTATATAGTATGAAAATAAAAACAAAGATAGGGTTTAGAAATTTAACACAAATAAAAGAAAATATATGTACTTTACTGGTAAGGAATACATTTATTTGCTATAATTATATCACACGGCGCGTGTAGCAAAGCCATCCAATGGTACCATTTTCTTTCCTTAGTATGAGATAAATTATGATGTTAAACTAAGTAAAATCTGTTTAAATAAATTTAAGTAGTCGATCACACATACTAGTGTTTTTATTTGTTTGTACATGTTTATTCAACACTAGCTGTTTTCCCGAGACTTTATAGCCTAAGTCACACGCATATCATCATAGGTCTAATCATTTTTAAAATCGGTAGTAGTTTCAGAAGTCCGTCAATGCAAACAATCAAATCTTTCCGTTTTATAATATATGTATAAGATACACATTCCACGCGATTCGTGAATCGATTCACGTACGCAAGTACACTACCTACCTACCCGCCGTCATTCAAGTAATTCACATCGGAGATACATAATCACATTATAACGTACACATAGTAAGAAATCTGACAATGTTGGCTGAGACGCATGGGAAACCCCGCAACTGAGGTCTTTGTCTTACGCGGTTATTGAATAACAACACATAACGGATGACATAATAACGACTGCTAAAACTACAAACTCATAACGCACGTGTAATTTTAAAGTCATAATTGCAAATATATGCGCCTCCAGTGGCTATTCCGCTATAAAAAATACTGACCATTTACATAACAAGCGAGAAATAAGTGGCGGTAAGGCAATAAAGACTGCCCTTAACCTACTACAAGCTGTCAAGGTCGCCTTTTATACTTCAAATTCTCATACGACGCTTTTTGATACCTAGCTAGGTAAATAATTACATATACTTAACTCGTTTTTATAAGACACAAAGTACACCTTCAAAGTGCGCGGCGCACTCATGTTCATAATGACAGAGTGCTTGTCATTTTCAGCTTATCCCTTACATAAATGTAATTAATATGTACATTTATACCATATTTAGTTACTACACAAATTTTATCCATACTGTATGTTTTCCAAATAAAATAAAATAAATAAAGGTCATCGATAAAACCTAAGCAAACAAAAAACGGCTGAAGTTTGTGAGATTTTTCATTCTAAATATTTTATTTCATTCACTGGCAAATTCAATTCTCTCAACGAGTATGCTCAACGTCTGACTGGTCGAAGCCCAATTTTCGATAGGAATTAAGATGTTATTTAGGTCACTGCACAAGAAATCAATTAACATCGGTGTGCGCTCGAGTCAAAGTACCCGTGATAGCTGGCACTGTTCGTTCGGGCAATAAAATTGATAAATTAGATGAAAGTACCACTCTACTTACGCACACAAAGCGATAAAGAAACAATAAATGTAATAATATAAAGAAATAGTATCGCTATGTTTATTAAGTATTTTTGATAACTCTATCAATACTTAATGAATTGTGTAGTGTTTATTTAAATTTGAACTTAACCAAACAATTTAAAAATATCTCCAATATGTGCAAACAGAACAGAATCTTTCAACAGTGTGTAGGTAAGGTACAGATGCGCAGTTTAATCGACCTTTATTAAAAACTACCCTAGTCAAAACGCGTATATGAAAATATGACTGCAACAAAACGGAAGGGAGACGTGTCGTTTAAGAAGCTTAACAAACAATTCCCTTAATCCCGGTTTCAATTCCCAACCGATATGGTAGCATTACCATAACCTATGTATGGATATGCATGAAGGTTTATAAGTGTACCATATCGTTGTAATCTTGTTGGCGCTACGGGAGTATTACGTAACCAACGGGACCGGCGACGACGATGTTAGATCGATGCAAAAAGCCCCACCACCAACCACATCTTTGCCTCATCGCGTAAGGGAAATAGAATTAAATACTAATATCTGAAACTGGTCACAGTCACAAAATTGTGCCGACAGCCAACTCCATTTCAGATCTATATGCATTATTTTTCGACTTTATCAGAACCTCATAAACTTTTGAACGTGGCAGGTTAATAACTACAAAAAAAAGATTCAGAACAAATGGAGTCCCAGGTAGTGGAGGGAAAAATGCTTCATTTTTTGACCATGAAGTAAATAAACTTCGTAAAAGACTAGACTATGAGACGAATTAAAAAGATTAAGCGAAGTGGATTTTCTCACGAATATTGTCATAGCATTGATGGCCGGCACACCAAGTTACTGAAAACCCATGGTCTCATGGTCGACTAACCCTACCGGTCGGTTTGTCACTTTATGCAACAAAATACAATACCTAACTTCTCAATAAGTCAGTTGATAAAAGTAACCATTCTTTTTTTCAAACAAAAAGTCATGTTTATGTAACATCAAACAAATAACTATAGGAAAATAACTTCCCCGCTCAATCACGTAATCATATCGAATACATTAAACTAGACCCTTGGCATTACATTTAAATCATATAGCTATCAACCTTATAAGTTAAAAAGGTTATTCTGACTAATTACGTTTCAGACGGTCAATGTCATGGTCATTATGCACAATGCCAACGAAACAATCGCTTAATTGGCCCATTGATTTTCCCATTCAGAGACTATTACATTGACTTACACAAATATTATTTTCATTTACTTATTATTAGAAGCATAAAAGACATTGTGTTCGAGAAAATTTACAATGGATTATAAGGTAAGTGCAATTATAATTCAAGTATAAAACTCCTAATAAAATGCTATAAATAATGTATTCGACTCTTGAAGAATATATTTTATAAATAATAAGGCCAATGTTAAGGAGTTTTATTTAATAACTATCTTTAGGTCATCTAAGAAAAGCACTTACAAAAACTGTATGCGGGGCATAACCTAGAGAGGCCTAAGCTACACGTTGTATCAAAACGGAGTTCGTTGTTCGATTAAGAAAAACAACATGGATAGTGGATCTCCATTAAAACACAACATACTACACACGATAATAGTCAAAGCACTATTTAGTTCGAACTTCAAAAATGTATGTTTCCGTTAATATACAGAGTAATTCAAGAGGAAGACTCGTATGTATAATACAGGCTGCGCGGACGATGCCGCTGACGAAAAGCTAGTTATTAATAAAATAATATGTAATAATTAAAAAAGGTTGGCAGTGTAAAGGCACGCAAAAAGAATCAGTAAATAAAACAATGTATTTAATATAAGGCTTCATCAGTCGCTAAGGCTAACACATGATCGTTTTGAAGGTCACACAGTGCTTGATTTGTCAACAAAGAACTGCAGTAACCCGGTTTTAATATAAGCGATATGGGCTATGAATACATGTCGTATGACAAATATTTTGTTCACCTTACTTTACATAAAATATTAACGTGTTGATATAAAATTTAAAAATAAAAGTAATTTCACATTTAGAACTCTAGGTTCCAGGGAGCAGAGCCAACCAGTCTAAATTACTTCACTAATATTTTAATATAAACATTACACAGCCTATTATAATTATAGGAAAATATTGGTATCCGTTATGAAAAAAACAATTATAAGAAAAAAAATCGATATAACGAGATTATTTTAAAATCCCTACAATTTTTTGTAAAGCTTTGGATTTTTTTCAAGATTGTAACATAAACAATAACGACCAGACTTAAAGAGTAGGTATTTATGTAAAAAAATACACTGTACAAACTAAACATCGAGGTTGGGCAGAATATTTACAATAAACTGGTACATTACATAGAAAGCGATTGTACCATTGTTGTAGAAAGTAGACTACAAATAGAATTTCGTTCCACATACATCTCGACTGGTAGATGATGCTAATTATCTAGATCAAAAGCACATTGTTTGTTACTGGAGTGTTTTATCTTTTTTACATAAGTGCAAATTGATAGACTTCGAAAATATACATATGGTACGAAGATCAGATGAAATCTTGTTTTCTAAGTACCCTCGTAAAAAATATGGTTATTTTCATAAATTAGAACACATTGGATGTATGTTTGGAAAAAAAATATGTGATTTTTATTTATTGTTTCAAGACATAAACTTTTCGGGTGGAGCGTTATAGTGTCATTATTTTTCTGCTTTCATAGAGGCGCTACTCTATGAAAGCAGAAAAATAATGACACTATAACGCTCCACCCGAAAAGTTTATTTCTTGAAACAATAAATAAAAATCACATATTTTTTTTCCAAACATACATCCATAAAGGTAGGGCTTGATTACTTTACCGAATGTAGAAGAGGAACAAGGAATTACTACATACATAGGCTTTAACAGATTATAAATGATGTATCGTTGAGATATATTAACTTTGCAAGTAGATGGACAGAAAGCTCACGGGTGAGTTCGTTAATAGGATACAAGTTTTTATTCTCATTTTCATAATAATGATCATCCTGGAGTATTTATTTGCGAGATATTTTATTTTGACGACAAAGAGCAATAAATTTTCAGATCCAAAACTATTATTATTCGCCATTCATTCTCAATAGTCTCGTTATCCATCCCACTGAAAATACTTTACATTGCCCCTTAATTGAGCTATACCTAAGACATTCCATATTGTCAAATTTTACGATTAACGGTCGACGAAAAGTACCCTGACTATATATAGGTTTTGATGTAGGTGCTAGTGTGGAAGAAAATACGCAGCATCCAAGAGATTAAATATCTAATATCAAGTAATATAAACTTGATGCCTCCGCCTAAACAGTCACGCTGATAATGAAGTGTTTTAATAAGCAAGTTCCTTTATTATCTTTGAGGAAAGTAAATTTTGATTTATGCTAAGCTTTCAAATTACTTCGATAAAATTTTATGAAATTTAAAAGCCTGTATACAGAAACATATAATAATTATTTCATATTTCGATTTACTAATTACACGAACCTCTTGATGCTTGGCAGAAAACTCTCTAGAAATTTAAAAAGCCGCCTCATCTCGACCTTGCCTTCCTCGCCTCGTAGGCTATAAACGGGGCCGTCGCCAGGGAAAAAGCAATTTCACGCTATTATTATATAATTCGATCTGTGTCTGAAACGCTTTCCAGATTTATCCATTTCAAATCATATCTGTTTGTGAAAAATTCAAAAGTCATCAGTTCTCTATCGATGGAATTTGAATCAGTGTCAGATTCTGGAGTGTAAACACGGATAGGCACTGATAGACACGGACGCCCACTGCTGAGCATAGGCCTAAAATAACGGTAAATTTTGATTATCTTTTTAAATTCACGTTTTGGCTATGACAGAAATGGTAGTTATATTTTCTCATTTTTAATTACAACTTATTTGGACGTTTGTACACGACGACTTTGTACAAATCAGTTTAAGTTAGTAACTTTACATTTACACGCCTTCTAAGAATGTTTCTGCAATTATGATCCAGAAAATAGTGGTAAAAGTCGTTTAAGGGAACTGCGAAAAATTACACATCGGACAAATTATAAAATATACCTATACTTAACATCCGTTCATTTCAATGTCAAATCAGAAAAAGTTCCCATTTCACTAACCACACATGAAGCTGAAAACATGAATACTGCGTAGTAACCTGACAAACTCAATAAAAGCCCAGAGTTCAATGTACGTAACCGCGCAGTGACCTTCGAAATTTGTCGGTTTTGTAACGGATTCGCTCCTTGAACGTGAAAATTAGAGATATTCCGCGATAGGCGATTATATTGCAATGCCTTAATTTTATATTCATGATAATTTGGATATCCAAGAAAGATGTTAAATCGGTATTACCATTAAATACGATATACGTAATACGATACTACGTACTTAGCTACTGAAACTTGACTTACTCGAATTTATTTTATATTTATAACTTTTATTATTAGACAAATCAGTGCATTACTGGGTTTATTGTCGTAGCGTTACATTATAATTAGGCTTACAACGAATAGTATATACGGCTATATACCGAATACCAAATATTCGGCTATCTTACTGGCCTAATAACCGAATATTAGGCATAAATACTCAGCCAGTATGTGGCGCCGGGACCAACGGCTTAACGTGCCTTCCGAAGCACGAAGTAGCTCGAGATAATAATTTTTTGGTCACCCATCCCGTGACCGACCCTTGCGAAAGTTGCTTAACGAGAACGATCGCGGGCCGCGGCGCTTATCCACTACTCCACCGAACAAATACTCTAATGTTATCTAAAAGGGTTAACTTTGTCAAACGTGATGCATTTTAATATTCACGCAACTATTTCAACTGCGATGCGTCTGACTGCTACTCTTCCGAACGTGTGAAAGATATAATGCATATGAAATTACTTGTGTAACACCGTAATAAAACGCACATCGTAACGTTTTGTGTTATACTATATATTAAACGATGGATTTATTTTTAAACGGTACGCTAAATGTTTCGTTTGATGTACGAACATATTTCTTTTCCTGTCCGGCGACTACATTGTACCAACAATCTCATTTAACGTTCTGCACTGATTTGAATATATATGGTTTAGTGGTTTTTATTATAGAACTGAACTTGAATATTTTATCGTAATCCCAACTGATACTTCATACAATGCGCAGACATAACTTTAGGAAAAACACACACTGCCTCTGATGCACAGACAATCTTCACGGATATGATTTCAACAAAATCATAAACACATTCTATTTTTTCCGTATAGGAGGATTAGGAGGGCCTATTTGAGAAAGATATAGCTTGGTAGCTTACATACGAAGAATAAAAATCTGGCAACATATTACCTAAACCTAATCGAACTAAACAGACCTTTGGAAAAGTAAGCTACTAATTTAATTGATAAAAAGACTTGTTTTGCTGTTATAATAGAAATCAGCTTATAAGATTGGTCGGGTGCCTAAAATTAGGCCAAATCACAAAATGAATAGCGGTTCAGGGACGGCCATGACATTAAAGATAGGTACTATGCAAATGAAGTAAATCTCAGCGACGTGACTGTACCGTGAACCACCAGCTTAAGGCCACTACGTGAATAAGAGCGGAGAATGAAGTCTTTGAGCGAGAAAACAACACGGCAACTTCGGAGTTTGGTAAAATTACTATAATAATACTTTCCATATGGTAATTAAAGTTCTATACATATATTTATATAGTGAACAAATTTTCACATCATTCGATTGCCAGCCACTTGAAATACCAAAGGTTGCTACACCAAAAATTATTAGTGTTATCTAAAGGGTAACCGACAGCTGATTCCCTAATTCTGCTTTAGAAATTGCACGACATGACCATTAACAGATTACAATATAACGTAGAGTTCAATTACTAAACTATAAGTAATACATTGGCATTTCTACGCATCTCATCCGCTATAATTCAGTACTCAGCCTTAGGCTACTCGTGACCTCCAGTTGTAATGCTTGCTATAGCGTGACACACATCAGTTTGTGGTCACCGGTAACGCACAGATACATCATGCGTTTGCAATAATTGCACGATACGCTCACAAGTTAGTAATTATTAGGTACATTAATGCGGAGAGGAATACGTAAAGAGGAACTCCAAAGCCTTTTCATTCTTTTGAACTTTTTATTAAGTGACTCTTTCTATTTTCTCTATTTAAAGGTGAATTTAAAGTGACTTTATAGGTCAAATTAACATCTTTCTAGGCGACAAGCTAGAATTAGTTCGAAGAATATAAGCTATCCTATGTGTAACCATAAATACACCTTCGGTGAAGTATGAACTATAAGCGTGGTAAAAACGATTACCGAGAACTGCATTTTCAAAAGTAGGGCGACACTTGACTGATTATTAACACTTCCTGTGTTACAAGCAAAGTATAATAATCCTCACTAACACAGGACACCCTACTAAACTAATTACAAGAATTTCCATGAGGAACTTACACGATAGTAATTAAATGTTATAATGGTCAGCATGGGAGAAAAATATGGAATCCCAAATGGATTCACGTGTCTAAAATGTTTGTGAAGATATAAGATATTACATGGAAAATCAATTTGGCGTGTGAAGAGTTCAATGAACGGATATGGAGTTTGCATTACAATATAAAGATTTCTTTAACAGATTATACACAGTGTTAATTGAGGTTAATTTTATTTATATCAGTACTTTTATTTCAATAAACAGATCTTCCTTATCAATGCATTGTCTCTTCTGTTCCCCTATTTATGATGGTTTCTTTTATAAACTATCTTCTTTAAAATCAAATTTCTATATTACGGTCATACATTTAATTACAAATCGCACAATCATTAATTAATAGGGTAGGGGAGATAAGTTTAAAAACCAATACCAAGCCATCGACACAATACCAAGCAATAGTAAACTAATTTTGGTATTGATGAAAGCGACAATCAGAAATGCGCATGCTGTGATGAGCTGGTGGAGTGACACCTAGGAACAGAAAATGCAACGAATACATACAAGGAAGCTTTAAAGTTGCACCTATAAACGACAAAATATGTGAAGCGAGGCTCAGATGGTACAATCACGATGAAAAGACCTAACAATGATGTTGTGAGAAAATGCCTTTAAATGGCTACAAAGAAAAGGGAAAGGAGATGATCCCAGACGAACAGGCTGGCAAACATCCATAGACACATGAAGCACCTCGGACTTAGAGGAGAGGATACCAGCCAGTGAGTGAACAACATGCAAAATAAGGAAGGCCGACCCCGTGTAACGGTAAAAGACGAGGGCAAAGAAGAACAAGAAGAATCAGACCGTAAAATTGAGCATAATTTTGTAATGCCATAATAATTCAATATTAGCAATATTTGTTTTTCAGCAATTTTATGGTAATGTTACACTAATCTCAGTATTGATTTACTTGAAATTTGGCCATAAAAATCGTTCAAACAATTAACATTCATGTGTTTAATTTTTTTTTATCATTATTAATACACTATTTTTAAAAAGTATCTCAATTCAATCTTAAGGTCATAATAAAAATATATATAACAATTTTATTCAGTCAGTAGATATCATAAAATTACGTGTAAACTTTACATTTACATTTTTTTCCGCATATTAGTCGAAAATGCTGGATGCCATGTTGCTCTGTAGTTGTGATGTCAAGTGGTTTTCATAAACAAACGCGTTGCTATTGGTTTCTTGCACTTTTATCATTTTTAAATAGTTACTATGTCCTAACATCAATGTTTTAATATTTAAACAGCAGAACAAAAATCGAGATTTGCAGTAATAAGCTTTCCGACGATAAGTGTTTACTATTGGTAAATTTATGCGTACTCTATTTACAAAACCATGTTCCATAGCATTATTTTAATAAAAATGTCATTTTATTTGTCTCGTCAATCAAAATAAATTAAACAAAAAACATGATTTAGATGTTTTCTCGTAACGACTAAAATAACCTATTGTCAACAGGAGGATCGTCCTGTTTTACAAACTCAACACAACACTATGAAATTTCTTAGTGTCATTGTCAGTTTACACGAATTAATTACATTTTGGGGAGGAGATGAAATTCTATACCAATTTGAAATCTAGAAGGAATGCAAGGGGATCATAACGGAATAACAATATTCGAATAGAATATTTTCTAATTAAATTTGTTATATCAGAGATAGTTTTGTGAAGTGAAAGTGTGAATTATCTAAAGGAAACAATTGGCTTTAATCGCTCAACTATCCGAACGGCTGGCTGACAATAAAAAGATGACTATCTAATCAGCGCTCCAGTGCATATAGAAACTACTGCGCAGTGTTTGAATTTACGTAATAAAACTACTTCAACTATAATGTATAACGGGACAAAGGATATGCCATTATGTTTGCTTATCTTGATGACGTATCGAATAACTTACGTATTATATTAAATTAACGATATTTCACAATAATTATTAATGTTCTTTTAATTTACATTATTGATGGGGATGCAAACAACAGAGAAGAAATGTTTTAGTCTTCTTTATTCAAATTTTCAGTTTTCTTATTAGATATAGCAAAAACTGGAAAACGTTTGAAGGCATAAATCGGGATTACAATTACATCGTCGTCACTCACCCCGTAGTGATGCGAAGATGAAGACAAACGCTCGAGACAATTATTATTAAGAAAGCACATAAACCTAAGCATTCATTCATATAATATAAAAAACCAATCACGCCGATATAAACCAAGATTGTAACTTAGAAAAATGTCTATGAATTAATAATTATCGACAGTTAACCGTCTATACTGTGTGCTAATATATTTTTAATGTACCTATTGTTTTTTTATGAGATCGTATAAAGATCAAAGTAAGCCAAATCAGACCCAGAGCATATGTATGAAGATTCTGATGATCTAGAATCTAGATTCTAGAACTTCAGGTACTTAGTAAATTATGTGAGAGTATGTAACGATGCAGTAGATCAAACAAATTATTGCTATTAATTAATTATTGCTACTATTGATCAAACATGTTGATGAACGTGATGACATGGCGGCGATGATGATGAATTCGTTTTGAAATGTAAACAATGTTTATTTAATTAATTATACAACGTTATAAATAATTTAATTGAGCTGGAATTTATTTATAGAATTGGAATTTATTACCAATTTGTGATGATCATGATAAATGTTCTCATTTCGATACATATAATAAATCTACTAAAAACACTAACATTAATAATTGAGCTGAATTTTTAATACGGATTTTTTTTGCGACCGGGCATCAAAATTTTGCACATTTATGTAAATTTGCCGCGGATAGGTAATTTGTAAATGGGATGAGAATGCTGATTACGAATTATAGGAAATTACAAACGTAATTCAATAAACACTATAAAATTCTATTTGTAACATAAAGTCGCTTCAATACAAGTGAAGATTACGTTGTTAAAGAAAAGGGTCGAGTAAAAGATTAGCGAATCGATAGGGATCGATCGATATATTTGTTAAATGAGTATACGATGCGATTTCGTCGTGCGATGGTAAAATGTGCAATGCTCAAACTCACCGTCTTTATTTATTTGCACGATCAGCCCTGCGATTCTGTGAAAATCAAAACCCGAATTCGAATTCACTTCAAAAAGCAGCATCACCTCAACCTTGAATTGGTAATAATAACGTTTCGTGGCATGAGTGAAGTGAGTTTCAAAATGATATAGGATGAGAATATCTGAGACACCTATAATCAATTAATTTTGTTTTGTATTTTTATACAAAAAGTGTAAGCAATAGAATTTCTCTACTAAATGACGTGAATTCGGACACATGAGTGAATTCGAATTCGGGTCGGGATTTTTACAGAATCGCAGGGCAGATTATCAAATGCAACTTAACAACTGTTAATAAGCATCGCACGAGGGCTTACGAGCATCAATCGACAAGGGATTTGTATCTCGGCGTACAACAAAATCGCATCGTTTACTCGTACGTTCCTGCCTTATTGAGCAGATGACCCGGTTTTGGCCATTTTAAGATTATTACCTAGTTATAGTTATTTTAAGAGTTAAAATGAAGTGAACTCTGTCACATCACAGTTGTTATAGGTTTTGGCATAGGTTTGTCATAATGGAGCATTTTGTCAACCGTTCACGGTAAAGCAATATACCTCTTTCCTTATTAACAATACAGTGAAGTACCGAATGGCAAAATAGGGGGAAAGTGGCCAAAATTGGGTTTCCTAATCTGCAATTTATATTTAACGTTTTAGGTAGTGCTCACAATAACTTTACACATGATTATTCATAATCAATTGGTTTGCTTAGTCAACAGGCTTTCAAATCGGCATTAATCTTCCGTCCAACAGTTATTTGACACTTGTGTGGGTATATCATACATGACCGTGTGATTTATTGACACATCAGCTGTTGTAGAATATTCATCATCAATATAATCCCAAATGAAGGGTGACTTCTCTCGCTTAATTATTTTAAATATTAGTTATTTGGTTACAGATACCATAATTTACTTTCAATGTATAAATTCTGAAAACTGTAATCGGATTTAAAAGAAAGGTATATGTTCAATAACATAATTTCTTTAAAAAAGAAATCGATTACCAAAACCTGCCAAGATTTCAATGGCCTTCCGTAGGACTCTGTATAAAAGATAATAATAAAAAACTCTTAAAAAGTTCCCTAGAATTTAGAATTAATAAATCCATCGACTCTTCGAGCTTTTCAAAGACGATGCATGTACTATTAAGTACTAGCTTTTACCCTGCGACTTCCTTGCTATTATATCAAATTTAACTAACGGTCCAGCAATTTAGCCATCAAATACATTGACAAATGGAGTTACTCTTATATAAACAATTAATATAACACAAATGTTCCTCGGACTGCGATTTCACTCAAGAGTTCGTGTCGATTTTCCTAGAAATTGGCGTCAGCTAAAGAAATTCCAATTGACTTACCAGTAACAAAACCATAAAGGGATGTCGGGAACGTGATCATAATACAACAGTAGGTCACGTTTACCGTGTAATTGATAGCTGTCGGTGATTTGATTGACTGATCTAGCTTCGCTTAATTTTTAACTAGTAAGAACATTGTTTTTATCTGACCTCGTTTCGATGAACTAATTGGAGCTAATTGATGATTTCATTAGCATTGGAAGAAAAAGTTATTAAAATGTTTAACACAGCCAATCAATGGGCGTTAAATTATTTTCGTTTACTGTTTAAATATTTTATATTGATGAAAAAACATCCGTACCATAAAATAGACAAAGATCAAAGTCGTTTAATTTTTTGCCTGTAATTCCTTTAAAAATTGTTTTAACTTGCAAACTATTACGATTATTGTAAAAGTGCTGCATAATTCTATCGGCTATAAAGTTTCATATCTATCAATATTCCCTATAAAAAAAGTAAAATTACGACAAGAAAAAAGTTAAAAAATACAATGCCAATGTTGAACTCTTAAAAATTTGAAGTATTCTACTTTTAAAAATTGAAGTACTTACTAAGGTTATTTCAGTAATTTAGGTGTATACGCCCTCTTAACCGGAAAACGGCACGTGTCACTCTTTTTATAATGAACATAGTATTATGTAAATATTTAACTACGGAAATGATGTAGTAGCTGCCATTGTAATGTAAATCTAACATATATACACAAGTATGACGACCTATACCAGTGTGACCTTGCACCGGATCATTGACTTGCACTGTCTGAATCTATTGATATTGCGTCTTACATGGATAAATCGATATCACGTCAATAAAAGTTTAAGATCTATTGCAAAAATTTGGCTTATTCTAACCTCATGTGCTGGTGTGTACCCATATCTAGGTATATTCCATTGCAAGCTTCATTCTATAATTTCATGTACTGAAACTTCCGAAGCCGAATATTTGGTCGACAACAAACTTTGAAATGTAATTGTATTAAAATAATATTAAAACTGATAATATTAACAAAAGGAGGTTATTTATAGCACGTTTTCCAAGTTAAATCAAATAACAACTAGTCAATTGCTTGGAAGAAGTCTTGACATCAGAGCGCTCCCTTGATCTATTTATTAGGGTTGAGCTACAAACAAACATGCCACCGATCAAAAATAAAAAGTATACAAACTATTTTTTTTTATTATTAACTTTTATTCATATAAAGGTAGAAATTAAAGGCAAAAGATATTTTTTCGTTTAGTAATGCGCATTAAATCTTACTCAGTTGTAAACTTGAGAGAGGGCTAGAGACGAGTAACTGGCGCACATAACGTACATTTTCAACTAAACGTAGTTAACTAGAAAGAAAATAATTAATAAAAATAATATAATAACAAAATTGTCTAACGACTTCTTCGTATACATAAATGTGAATTATGAAATCTGAAAAAATTAAGCCATGTGATTTAATTTTTTTCCACACATACAGCCAGTTGTACAAATGTTTAACGTTACCCATACAAATGTTCAAATTTAGAACATTCATTAGAGCTAAAAGTCGTCATTAAACCTTAATAGACGTTAAACTGGCTGTTAATTATTCAAAGCTACATTAAAACAACATTAGCGCTTTAATATATTTTGTAATCATTGTTTCTTTTTCATTTTAACTCTGTTGCATTACAACCGTTAAAGTGTCATGAAAATATTTACAGTAGCTGTAACGTGAAGTTCGTGAATATATTTCAAATGTCGAATTGAAAGGGACTGCGTTAGATTATTAAATTAGACATTTAGGCCCCTAATTGTATGTTGTCAGCCCTGTTCACATGCAAGAAGTAATGGTGACTGGACTTCATTAATCAAATCAGTTTCTTCAATTGACTAGATGTAGGTGGGCACTTTAAATCTTCTACCTACTGTGAAGTAGTTTAAACTAGCTTTTATTATCATTAAAAAACTTTATTGCCAGTTAACAACATACTTTAACTGGATAAGCAGGAATCATAACAAATTAGGATTATAATTGAAGACTTGATGATGAAAATTGGATTATATGAAAAAGGATACAAAATTGAAATAAATGAAGAATATATAATAAAGTAGCAAGAAAAACACAATGCCAGCTTTAACCATGCAACATTATTTTTAAAACATAATAATTACTTGTCGTATAGGATTATAATTCTATTTCAAATATTGTTAAGTCCCTTTATAAGTTGTAATATATAAGAACATTAAATACAATCAATCGATCGATACATTTGGAATTTATTGTAGTTCAAAGGAGAATTCAAGGGAACAGAGAGAAGAAAAGAATGGCTACTTCATTTAAAAACAGAAACCCTTTCAATATTCGATCGCGATGAACTCGTAATGCACGTTGACCTTTGTTTAAATGTTAAAGATATAGCATCGCTTTGCTTGATAGCTTGTCTGACTGATTTGATAGCAATAATTATTTTATCTCTATGTTATTATAAGTTATATATCTAAGTCATAGCTTATCGATAATAAGCGTCACTCAATATCATATTTGAAATTGGGTCAAATATTAAAACACTAACTCGTGGTGAAAGTTCATGTCAGGTTTTCATTGGTCAAAATCTACTTTTAAAGCGTAAACATAATTTTAATTACTCTACAAGTTGTTTTATTTTTTATTTTTGAAGAAAAGCTAAAAATAGGCTTCGTACACTATTAGGCAGAGAGCATTTAGGAACAGCTACACGACGACACGAAGACTTCCTGCCGCGCTCCCGCTAATCATCGCTTCGTCTCGTAAGCTCGTATGACAAACGTATATAGTTGTAATTTATGGTTCTGTGAGTTTAAGGCAGCATTTTCGTTGAAGCAATGAATATCCCATATCGTCTCTTATTATTTTAATTAAAGATCTATACATATAAAACAGCTCCTTGCCGCATCTGTCTAATCGCGATACACTTAAAATTTGATGCTATTTAAAATCGGCAAAATAATGCTTATATTTGCTGAAATATTACGAAAGTTATTGCACATGTGTGAAGGATAGTGACAACTATGTTCTACGTATAAACTAAACCGGTAAGAATGAAATATTAAAAAAATAATAATAAACTTTATAAAGCGGCCTCTACGTACTCAAACTGATCGCGATCTTTGGTCAAGATTTCATGCTAGGGCATCCGAAAATATCCATAAGAAACTTTCTCGAACCCATTTATCTTGCAGACGCCAACTCAAAAAATTCCTGCACGCGTAGCGTGACAAACTTGAATCACCAAAATAAAAATTGAGGACCCCAGCGTTAGGGTCACTGGTTCATGTTCCTTGAATATCGATATATAGGTAATTGGCGACTTCCATAAGCATTATGATGTATCCAGTTCGGAGTTTCCATACTCTTATCAATAACTGGTCGACTGAGATAAGTATATTGTAAAAACCATAAATTGTTACGACTAGATTACGATATGATTATACGATGGTAATATTAAAACTAAACATTAACGGAAATTCCATTTATATTATTTTCATAGTTTCAAATCAACTGTAATATGCTTACGATACGATACGATTTGATTGGAAAATACAGAAGGTAGGAGGAAATATATATTATAATTCGTTTTCCGTTAATAATATCCAAAAGAATATCATTACGACTAAATCCTAAAATTTTATGTAAACACTTTCAATATTTTTACTAGTTTAAGTACCTATTTTGTATTGTTTCATTGCCAAATAACACAGTTAAATAAATAAACAAATAGTGAAACGAAACCAGGAAACAAAGAAAAAGGTTTACGGCTTATACAAAGCAACAACCTCTAAGTAACTGGGCGCCTTACATATAATTTAAGTATTTACATACTTCTCTCCAAATTCCTATTTCGTGTCACACGGTGCCATCAACATGTTTTTCCACAATTTTTGTTCCTTATTTTACTTTTAAATTGTGTTCATTTTGAATATGTAATATGTAAATGGAGAAACAGAATTTACTCAATAGTTTTATGATCCTGAACAAGAATGGCCATCCAATGGGGGTTTTGACTAAGCTGACCCGCCCGTATTAAGCCGATGTTTAGAAGGGGTCAACTCATTTATGATGAGAGATACAAAAATAAGGAATCCTAAACAATAAGTAAAAGCTGATAAAATACATTTTCTATGTATTTTGATATCCCTCTCTCACTAGCTATTACCAAATTATATTTGTGTGGGAGCAACGGTATCGAAATCGAAGACCTGCAGGCTCATTTTGCTAATGTTTCAGTATTTTAATATAATCTCACGACTTGCATTTAACTATTGTACTATCTACCTGAAGTCTAATATTATTAGTGCGATGTCTTCCTCACACATCAATGGTAACAGATATATAATAGTGGACTTCAGGTATATAATACTATGGCATAATACAAGTAGTTGAGGTTCTATTGAGATGCGATTATTACGTAAACATTAGCTTAGCAGAATTAGCCTGCAGTACTTGTGTCACAACAAGCGGTGACTTAATAGGTGACGATGAAAAAAGTGTATCTGATGTTAAGAGTATAGGCGACTTACCCGAGAATAACGAGCTCTCCATATTTGACGAGTGGCTTTGGTTTTTGTTCCGAGCCGCTCTCGCCGGCTTCCTCCAATATAGGCGAATCGGCACTGTCCGCAGCACTGCACAAACAGAAGCAAAACTATAATTAATTTTACATACCTACATAACAATAAACACTCAACACTCTAATCCTAACAACATACTTTAAGGGAAATCGATAGTAACTAAAGGTCAAATAATATCTACTGATGTTAAAGCTTTGGTTTAAGAAGTAAGTTTAAAATCCGATCGAAGTTCTTGTAGCAGTATGGTTTCTTTATCTGTTATTAAATAATACTTGATAAGCCTCTTCATGATCATTGCACAGCCTCTAATGCGTTGAAATTTTATTGGTATTCTTTGCCAGGGTTGCTCGCCAACAACCACAAAATTTTAAAACAATGATACTGATGTTTATTAGAAAAAACTGATTGAATAAGGCAATGCAAAGATCTATTTACAGGTTTTATTTTATATATGTTTGAAGTGACCTTCCATAACAGAAGATGCCACGATATTTACATATTTGTTTGCTTTTATGCTACTGGTGTCCAAAATTGTAACGCAGTAATACTAGAATGTGATAAGAATAAAATAAAAATCTGATGTTTACTAAGAAAACCGGCAGGCGTTGGTTATTAAAAATTACAAGTTTATACAATTGTTCCTCCAGATACGTCCAACTCTCCATTTCTTTTTAATAGTCCACCAAAAGCCATATTCAGAGTTATGAAATAAAGACGTCACCAAAGAACAACAGCATTTTATTTTTCTGTACAATTAGATGAATTAGATTTAGTATGCCAGCGTTGCTAACCCTATAGAGACAGCTGTAGGTCAAGATTAGTGGTAAATTATTATCGGCGGTAGTGAGAGCACGAGGGAGGGGAGGGAACGGCCGGACGGAACCGGTCGCGTTCGATGCACTCCGGCTAATGGTAGCTCTTGAGCCATGCGGCCCATCATGACTGTAGAAAGTATACAGCAAGGGAAGAAATAAACGGGAATATCTGGACTTAGTAATGATTATTCAGAAAATATCGTTTCGTTAACAAGCATAACATCTAAATTTCACTTTTTTCAGAGTTCAAGAAAAAAAAATCCATATTTCTGACTAGCTTAATTTGGAACATCTCGGGCAAATTTCTGTCCTCTCATCTCTCTCATCATCATTCTGAATACTATTTTCGTTCATTATATTTTCATGTATGGTCGACTTAATGACGTGAATTTTAATGACGTAAATGACTCCTTCGTGTAGCCGGCACAGGTGGCCTAATTCATCAACATAAATTACGATGAGCTACCTGCACTATTTCATATTCTTAAATAAAATATACTGTCGCTTTATTTATTATTGAAGATAAAACTATTCCACTAAAATAGATAAGTACTTATAGAATATATATTGATACACCAAATACGCAAAACTTGTTTACGAATGTCGTGAAATATCTCAATACCCCGAAAGTCATCTGGCGCGAATATACTCGTAATATTTAGTCAAATTAAATATATATGATGTGTATTTTATGAGATATTAATGCTCATAAAATACACTATCAAAAATGCAATATCAAAAATGCTCCTAGAGCAACATGCTGAACTCAATGATATGAAAGCAGAAACAGCATACTGAAATAGAAACGCCAGAAATAATAAAAAATAATAAAAGAAAACCTTTTACAATGAAGACGATTCTTACAGTAGGCATTTCACCGCCGATAAAATTGCGGGTAACCAGCGGTGAGTAGAAAACATTATTTTTAAAGTAACATCCTACGTAAAATCCCACTACAAACATTATCTATCAGAGATAATCAACACAAACGTAAAACTTTATTAAAGTAAAAACCGGTTTACAATCAACTACCTACTAACAAATGTAACCTTGGCACAAAATTATGTAATAACTTTCGATTTACAACTTAATCCAACAAGTGCAATGTTTCAATAAAAAAATAAACAAATTACAAAGAATTTAAGTAATGTGTTTTGGAAATTATTTCCATACACGAGTGTAACGATACTCCGTGGACTGGAGGCTCTTCTGAAGGTTCTTGTATTTGGCCTCATCGGTGTGGTTTAATTGAAAGACAAACACGTTGACCTTATTTAGTCGCTTATTGCTGAAAGATATTTATAGCGACGTTTCAATGTATTGGAAGTCTTTGATTTTTACAATAATTGGCAACTGTAAATAATGAATTCTTGCAGCAACACAATGTTGTTAATTGATTCCGATTCTGACATTTAATACGTTGAATGACATGGAATTGGATAAGTATGTTAAAGAATACTGGAGATGATATGGCTATGACCATGATGACCTACTCGAAACAAACATCATAATAACATTATTATCGATTTATATTGAATGTAAAACATTACGGTTCTGTGTTCTGTCTAATAGTTTATGTTTGTTTGGATAAGTGCAATAACAATCTTGGGTTGTCATTTGAATTACATAACTTCCTTGACAAAAAATGCTCCAAGCGATTTGCCTTCGATTTGTTCCGAAACTTAAACCAGAACTAACGTTTGATGCCACGTAGATTTGCACGAACCTATATAGCTTGATGGCAATATGTAGTCGTTAGACGAGGCTAGAGTGCCTTATTGATCGATGCGATAGCTTATCAGAGCCTCTAATGTGAACTAGGACACTGGTTATGGACACGCCACTGCTTCTAGTGCCTGATATCACCATAATCGACGATTTTGTTGATAATAAAACCTTAAAATAAGTAAAAAAATATGAACTTAATTCAAAAATAAGATTTCAGTTTGCCTTGGCTAAATATTAATAAACAAGAAATTATCATTATTTTAATAAAAGCCTTTTTAAGAGACTTATCCACAGCTGTGTCCATAGTATAAAAATTTAGATCTGAAAGGAGTAATTAAAAATCGGAAGCATTTGCTCGGCATTATCATTAAATGATGGGGTTTCTGCCCGGAGCGTGGGCATGAATAAAAGAACACTTCAAAGTGGATGTGGGCTAGCGGTGATGGCCTGTCGGCCGTGTGATTACGAGCAAAGGGTCAAAGCCCTTCACAACAGTCGTCACAGTAACTTCACCGTACAAGAGGGCTGAGGTCCGCTACCATTAATTATATTCCATTCCTAACATTTTTTATTTTCTTTAAAAAAAGAGAACAGAAACTTGAAAATGTTTTTTTCTTTTTTAAAATCAAACATAAAATCGATGAACGAGTCAAATAAATATAGTTGATATCACAATATTTCTAAGCATCGGAAAATAATGGCCGCAGATGGCGGAGTTTAATTGTATTTTAAATACTTTTTAATGTTGGTTACAATATGTCGAGTGCATTGGCCATTGGACGCATATTTATACAAATAGTACAAGTTAAAATATAAAACTTAAGGTTTTTATTACACACAGGGATTCAGCGTAAAAATATAATAAAAAGTCTTAGTGATAGTTCCCCGTTATACCCTTTGGGGATGGAACCATAAAAAGAACATAATTATTAAGAACAAAAGTCTTTCAGAGGCGGCTGGCAAGTTCATACAATTTTGTATCCACTATTTCAACAAAGATAAGATACTTAAAGATCCTACACAAAAATAATATTATAGGTAATCAAGTACTTAATGATATTACACGATATAATGAAGACATCGAGTTTAATTCTGTTCAAAAATATCGTTATAATTTTTACTTAGTACAGAACAATAATGACTAAAAATTCTCTCTCACAAAATAAACCTTTATTGCCACTACAAGTACGGCAACCGTCTATTTTGATAATTATTGAACTACTACAAATGGAATTTACTCAGAAATATTCCTAGCAAAAATGTAGCGCTACTCATCACCTAGCTAAACTCAAATGTAAAATGGCATTTTTTACTAATTTTACGATACAATCGTCTCTCGTCTCGCCCATCGTCTGGGTTACTGCGACATTTGTTCACGACGGTTACAAGGAAAACTGTGTTTAAGTAGGCGTGTGATTCTAAGAAGTACTACGGCACCACGTCATAAAGGGTGACTGATCGAGTGATAACTTGAGCAAACTAAACACGTTGCGGTTTCGGCAAAAAAAAACACAAACCACGCTGCGTCCGGTTTGTCGCAGGTCGCCAAATGTGGGAACCTACACGAAAGACAGAAGTGGCGTTGTGCTTGTGACTGTTACATGATGTGCGTTTCATTATCTATATCAGACACAATATCTACGTATCATAAATTATAAAAATTAAATTTTGTACCTTGGTAAACGTATATTTAATCATTCGGCATTCAACAACGATAATCCAAGTTACTGAGATTTGGGGACAGACAATCATTAAGAAAGAAGCTTTTCTGCAAAATATCCTTGGGTAATGAAAAAGTATTTAATAAGGAGATCCGATAAAACGTCGCGCTACAACAACTATCTCTACAAATATAGACTCTAGATGTTGATATAGCTAGATATAGATCGACAGTCATACCGGGGTCCCCAGAAATGGCGATGTTCGATGCGGAATGCAAGATACTCGGCATTGTGAGGTTATCGAAGGGATATTATATTAATCAGAAATGTTTCTCCTGGTATTACTAAGATAATATTTTAGAAAATTCAAAGAAAACTAAATGTACTCATAGTGTAGAATCTTATTATTTAATATAATAAGTGATTGACTAGTCACCAAACGTAACACTACAACTAAAACTAAAATAACTCGTGAAATAATCATTTTCAATATATTGGTATCCATAGTAATTTTTTTAGTGAAATAAACTTGAAGCCGCAGAAATCAATGTTCAATATTCAAATTCGGACTCACTCAATTCGTTACATCAATTACCATAAAAAAATATGAGCAAACGAATATACAACATGAAATATGCTACGAATGAAGTAATTGTTATAAAACAATAAAAAGCTATGATGTAATATAAAATCCCTAGCACTTTCACCATTCACACGGCCGACAATCCCATACTCCCGTGGACGCTTTCTATCTCACTCGGCTGGCCTTTTCCGTTCATTTCGCGGCCAATTGGCGGCGTAAACAATTCTGACAGCAGCTTAGAAATTACTGAAACAAAGTAGAACCTTTCCCCCCCTCTTCTTATTTACGTAATAGAAATTCAGCGATTTCATTTAGGGATATTACCATTGTTGATTTTACCAACTAACCTAGATTTTATAATGCGACTGCTGTAACCTAGTTTAGTTTTTGCAGTATTGGATAAGTATTAATACCTAATAGTATAATAATATTTGCCGTATTACCGAATGGTATCTAATCTATTAAACTGTCTAGATTTACTAATGTTTTGTTTATACAAGTAGGCATATTAAAATAGAAGTTTCGCTTCACTATTTAAGAATCATATTATCCAGTATGAATCTATTTTCCGAATATATCATATCGTCATCGTATGAAATATGTTAGTATAAGAAACCAATGCTAATATATATTAGTAAGTCGAAATCTTTTAAACTACACAATAGATTTTAATTCGGTTTTCATCAATATACAGATTACAGAGTGATTTAAAAGGAACTTTATACGTATAATACAAGACCACGCAGACGAAGTCGCTGGCGAACAGTTTGGTAATAGAACAAATAATGTAATCTTTGATATACCAGCCCAAAAAAGGATTGGTATCGTGAGTCAATTAAAACTCAATCATTAAATAATGACTATTTCAATTCTCAATAATTCTTTAGTCATGCATGATCTTTAGACGAATGACTTATCAAGTCATTATTGAAAGACTGTTTCACAACGGAGTTAAGAGTTTGTATAAAGTTGAAAAGTAAAAAAGACAAAAGTAATATGACAAAAAGAAGCAGACTATAGTTACTTCTAATTAGTTAGTTTTTGAAATGGCAAAGTATTAGGGGCACGACCGCCTAACTCATGGACGTAGCCGTAGTCGTAGCTATAACCTACGCTTTATAGGTGTTTCACATGAATCCGTTGATAGTGTTTTAAAATTAATAGTTTTTTATTAATTACATATTTAAACAATGCTATTCCGAAAAAAAAAACCAAAATGTTTGATAAAATAATTTATTTATTATTATTATATATAAAATAATAATATATTAGAAACAACAACTTTAAAAGAATATAAACAGATTCGTGAGAAATATCGATAAAGCGTAGGTTATAGCTATGACTACGGCTACGTCCATGAGTTAGGCAGTCGCGCCCCTGATCTTATCCACAAAAAAATCAAAAACTAAAACCCGAATATTATATGAAGTATTATATGAATAAGGATATTATATGAAGTAATCCCACAACAGTTAAATCACGCTTTGAAAAGTTTGCAACAAGAAATCAATTTTTTTGTAGCGATAGCTATATTATAATAGCGATGACCAAAGGACAGCGTAGTCCTTTGCCACTGATCATAACAAAACAAACTGTTGTGGCCTCCCTCCCGCACTGCATACCCGCAAGGGTTCCGGCGTGTAGATATAGATATATTATAGTATCTACTTTGCAGAGATAGGTATTAACAACCAAATTAGGCCAATTACGGTTACTTAATAAAAAAATCATATTCAATTCCCAGTTCATTGTTGCCTGATATTCTTCCAATATTCAAATTTAAATACCTAATTATAGGCAAAATATATTTATAAAATGATAAAGACTGCTCACTTTTTCTTGCTGCTAAAAGTACATTCAACTGGTACCAACTGCTGTCGACGTCAGACCAACGGTCATTTTAATGGCAATCGGATATCAAGTCTAAATCGATACCACGTCGCGTTACAATAAAGTCCGATTTTGAACATAAAATCGTTACGCTAGATAAAAATTACGTAATCGTATGGATTGCAAGTATTACTCGTAAAATATTTTTATAGAGAATGTTACTAATATTTTTTTGCTCTCTTTCTTGATACACAGAAATTCCTGCAATCAAATCTATTTTGAATTATTTGGTATGGGCTTTAGAAGTACCTTTTTAAATCAAAAGGTCAAGAAAGTTACATAGAAATACAATTAGAATGTAAATCAATATTTTAAATAGTTACAAAAGCATTTACTTACTTGATTATTAAAATAAAGTCAAGTTACTTCGTTAGGAAGTAGTTTACGATTTTCCATGTATCTTGCCAGTAATACCTAGACATTTTTAACAAGTCTATATTTTGTATCTATAATAACTTTTAAGAGTGGATACTCTTGTCGATGAAGTAATTTCCATTAGTCTCTATACTCGGCAGTCAACTTGGCATCTTAGTACTATATAATGCTTACTTTTTTGTTATTCTTCAAAATAGCTACGTCTTAGTCTTCTTCCTTTTTTCCCTTCCATTTTGCCTTCCATGATGTTTTTTAATAATCTATCGTGTCTTATCAACTTTCTCCTGTCTAATGGTGATTTGCAAGCTTCTTTTTTATCTTTTACTATTTATTTATTGTTTGTTAACTAATATATTTTTTTCTAGCCCCCATGGATTAAAAGAATCAAAGAAGGGGTAGAACTAAAAAAAAATATTGCTCATGCAAACTTGCTTTACGGGCGTGACACTTTTTATGACGAATGGAACTTAGAAGATCGCCAATATTGTTAAATATAAAACGCCTAATGTCTAATAGATAAATGTAAAGGTGGTTTCGTTTCACACCAAAAGAATATTTATAGTACCCAATAAATTTTATTTATGTAACAGTTCTTTGAAATTTACTTGCAGACTCTGTGTTAGAGCATTAAAAATAGCTTAAAACAGTAAGAGAGCAGCATTGATTATGCCAGTGGCAATTGACGAATATTAGTTCCTAATTTGGTATGTCGTGTGTAACGCACTTTATGTGGAAAGTGGTGTGCGCGGTCAACGACCCGCGACATATCTGCACTCGATGGTTTCCTGACCTTACAACATTTGCGAATGCCTCTCATTAACATTTTTTTTTGTTTCCACTTGACTTTTGCCAGTGAATATTAACGGTAAATTATCATCTAATTTCAATAACGTGTTTGCTTTCGGCTAAATATACAGATAAATACAAATTGAAATGTATCAACTATTTTATGCAAACTTCTACAGTGCCATTTTGTAAAACTTACGAGTACAAAATAAAACCCTACCCTCAATGCATGAGGTTTAATATTACGCGTAGAAGTTGGAAAGATTTGGATAACTTTTAATTATAGTCTTTTAGTTATATAGTTGTAGTAATTGTGAAATCAATTCTGTGTTAAGAAAAGTTTTTTTAACCAATAAATAAAGCTCTTGAAGGATTATTATTTTGGGCAAAGGTCTCCTTTTCCAAAATTAATTGATCTCGATAGCTGAATTACTTTAGAATTCTATCTCTATTTTTAAAGATACAAAATAAACATTGCGGTTGGTTAAGTTACTAAACTTGTTAGCATTTTCTCATCAAAATCAAACAAAATTAGACTTATGATCTCCTGACTATCAATAAGAATTTGTGTAAATTAATAGAGGTCGATTTTCAGATCTCGTCGGTTCTCAAAACCAGATTTCGGTAATGTCCACTCCTGAGAAACTGATTTTAACCCTTAAGGTTAATTTCTATTTAATTAGTTATATATCAGGGATTCATTCTTTTATTTGCAATCATAACTTAATTGTGAACAATTGATGTAAATAAAAAAAAATAGAAACACATTTATAAAGCTACTGGAACATTGAAACATAATCAATTTGGAAATAAGTATCCGACCTACACTAACAGAATTTTAATCACTTAACTATTAAAATAGATTATTTTTTTATGAATCACTAGAATGATAACTTGTAAATACTTGTCATTTTCAGATGAAAAAGTAGTGATGAAATATGTTGCTCAAGATGTTGCAATGTTTCGCTCGTCATCCCGCCCAAATCGCAAAGCTGACTGACAAAATGTGTGTCGTCACTATTCATGCAACGAATGACAAAATCAATGCACCATGCAAACAGTAAGAGAGTAATTATAGAGGTGTGTGCACAGAATGCAACATAACAGATGCATTTTTGTTAATGCATCTGTATTTCCAAATTATTGTGGTATCTGGAGATGTTAATTTTTAATTAAAAAACAGGCCAAGAGCGAATTAGACTTACGCACGAAAGGTTCCTTACCACCTTATATTATTTCAAGCGTCTACATAAGCGAAAAGATATAAGAATTATAGGTATTATGAAATAAGTATTAATTTTTACGGGTCTTTTCAATAAAGTTTTATGTATTTAACATTGTTTGGCGCAATTATATTTTTTTATTTAAAACCTTTAAAAGAGCAATTCCTGTGTTATAATCTCAGAAACGGCTCCAACAATACATATTTTGATAGCTTTTGCTTGCGATTTTGCTTAAATAGACCCGAAAATTAATGAAATAAAAATAAAAACTAAAACCCGTGATTTTTAATAACAAGTTTTGAAAGCAAACAGATCAAATCCATAGTACAATTAATTCACGGTGTTATGTTATATATAAGCCCAACAAAAAAGGTCCAGTCTAACAAAAATATAATATTAGAGCTATGTATATATTGACAGTCAAAAACGAAACCGTAATGCTCCACCTTAATCCAAACACTGGCTAAAAGTGGGTTGGTGTGTAACCTTGTCTTTCATCAAATTATAAAGCTTTGCCCAACCCTTATATGATGAAAGAATCAAAATAAATAAAAAGATTAATTCTTATCAAAGGGAACGTTACAATAATCTCAACCAGACATAACAGACGCGCGGCGCGTGTTCAATACAGTTATTGAGGATCAAGGGGGGGGATTATAAATCAGCTTATTGAATAATAATTCAAAAGGAGTTGGCATTAAGTGACTTTAAATTGTGAAACTTATGAGTTCGTAGTGACGTCATCGGCGGTTTATTACAACCCCAATGCCCTTTTAAAGTATTTTCTATGGGGTTTTGAAACATCTGTCGCGCAGGTGTGTCGTACCGGCAGGTGGTAGTCGAAAAGCCTCCTTACTATGAAATCAGCTGTGAAGTTCTTAAATATTACATTATGTAATTATTACTAAACAATGTGGAAAAGTAATTGTAATTTTCTTATCATTAAAACTGTATTTGAGATTCTATAAACACCTAGGTATTACTCTTTATTCTTGTTCAGTTTGTCTTAGTTTTATGTACTGACATGATTAAGATAAGACAAAATAATCAAATTTTATCTATTAAACTTTGGAAACTTTTTGAAATCTCAGAAATTATAAGGGTTGAGCCTATATATATATTATAGTTGAGCCTATCATTTTGTTAAACACTACGGAGAGGTGGACGTTTTAAAAGTAGATTATGTAATCATTTATTACTCATTATTCTGTTGAATAATCGGTAACTACCTACTACTACACTAATAAAATTGGTTAAGAAAATCTGTATATATAATATCGTAATAAATAAAATACTTTATCGCCAGCTTAAGCAAGGTAAACTTTTGCATGGTTAGAATAAAAATGGACAGTTTTATACTATGGTTTTTTCAATAAATGCCCCATCGCGGTGGCGGGGATATTGACGAGTTCATAAACCTCAGGTTCCATTAAAGCGAAAGATCAACCTCGTACGTTTATCGGTAATATTGGATAACGTATTCTACGCAATATTTTAATGCTAAAGCATTAAAATATTGCGTTATATATAAATAAACGTTAATAACGTTCAATTTAAAGTTAGGAAGCACTAGAGGATAACTTTACATAGAGACTGAAACAAAGTAGGATTTATTCTGTGAATGAACTGGATGATACGCTTACAATTTACTTGACAACATAAAAATGTTCAACAGATTAGTTTTTCAAGTAAAAATAGATAGAATGTCTTAAGATTTCGCCATCAAAAAAGAAAGAAACTGACCGTGAAAATTGTTTACTTTACGCGTTTAGCAAAAACATCGCAACATTCGAATTTCGATACAGCGTTAGGAAAAATATATTTGCAAGAGCTACATCGCAACTTGTGCGGACGAGGCATGAGAAGTGAATACAGACAATAATTTCTTGCTTTCGTGCTGAATAAGCGCGCTTGAACACTTATAATTGGGGAAACACGCGGGACCGTCCGGCGGTCAGGTACAAACCCACAAACCTTCTAAGAAATCAAAAAATATGTGCTCCTTAAGGCAAACGGCCCGCTCTCAATATCCGCCAGCAGTCATTCACCGAGCGATTTCATTTTTACCACCCACTTGAACATTTCACGGTGTACTAAAAGTCTTTGGTAAACAGGTTAATTACATGTAACTGTTACGGTATAACGAAAGACGCTTGTTATTTATTACTTTTATAAACAAAATTAAAATAAATGACACGTTCCACATCACTGACATGAAGACACAGCCCTCGATGAAATTTTAATAAGCGAGGGTTGAAAATGGAACTCAGTCACTAAGCGGCATTTGAAATGCGCTAAAAATAAATATAAATTAAAAGGCGACCGTTAGAATTGATCGTATTGTTTATACGATGTTTTATGATGAATGCCAAAGGAAATTATTGACCTCCACTATAGAGAGTACAGGTTAGCATTAGCATAGCATGGTGCGTGACACCATCACTCGTGGCGTCGTTATTTACCATTTCTTTAATTAAATACTTTGAACTGTCATAAATTATTTATATTTCAAAACATTGTTTATGTGATAAATATATAAAGCCATACTAGGTGCCCACTTAAAGCATGAGTCAACAATGATTTTTAAATTACAATGACTACTCAAGTATTTTTAACTTAATAATCCCATGAGAACGGTGACAGGCAATTTTATGTTAGACTTTGAAGATCAGTGTAGGTATGAATAATAAAAACGAATAAAAAACACTTCCTCATCTAAAGGTCCCTTTAATAAGTAGGTCTATTTAATTACAAACCTAGTAAAATTTTGCAGTTAATATAAATAAAATATATCACACTGCAAATTGTATTATACTCAGTTGTGAAACAAAAAGAAGTCCTTAGAGTTATTTTGACAACATCACAGATCATTCGGGTCTTCATTTTGACAGATCAAATGGGATTTGCTGTTACACGGTAAAGACGCTAGTCTGGAACAATTTGCGGAAGTGTTCTCTGAAGACTTAAATCGCGTTTGCACTGGGGATCCTCAACATAGCCTTTCAGGCGGAATGTGTGGGCATCATCAGAGTCACTGAAGTCGTGACATATCGTGCTATGAAAGGTAAAAATGTATGGTATGATAGTGCATTAATTCTGAAAGCCAAACAAATGTTACCTAAATATTAATGTATAATTAATGTCACTGTCAGTTAAGAAAGGTGAATAATGACAAACTGATCCTATTAATATTATAAATGTGAAAGTTTCTTTGTTTGGATGTTTGTCTGACTACTACTGAACGGATTTTGATGAAATTTGGTTTAAAGATAGGGTATTAGCTGACTTAGATGATAGGATACTTTTGAGGGATAAAAACATTTTCCTAGGGACCACGTGGGCGAAGCCGCTGACGAAAATTAGTACTAGGATAAAGAGACATAGCGGGCCCTTGAAATGAAGCACCAGAGTCTGGTCAGGAAAAGTTAAGACATTACGATCATTAGCGCAGACCCGATTGCACCGTCTCATAGACACAACTCAAATATTGGTTAGGGAAGCACTACCAACAAAGCCACAATGACCTAGTCTTACCGACTATGGACAAGCCAGGGAATTAACTAACAAGGAAATCAGTTATAATAGATCCGCAGTTTGTAAATTATACAAAGAACCAAGATAAAAGTTTTTGGAAATCCTCACAGCAAATAAACAATTGTATAATTGAGGCATGTCGGATAGTGTGCAGGAGCTGCCTGGAGGAAGTACTTAAAAGCATGGTAAGAAGATGGACCAAATAGCTGGACAGCCCACAGTACAGACTGGAGATCTGGAAGACATCAAAAGACTGTATAAATTCTCGAGGGAACTGGGATAGCAGGATTAAAGTACCATTGTATGCAAAAATTGACATCTGGTGTTGAGTTGAGGAAACAATCCGCCCACCAGAATAAGAGAAGAAGGAGGAATAAGTCCATCAGAAAATAAGTAATGTCTGGCAACCCAGGATATTGGTTTATAAATACTTCTGCAATTTGTTACTTAGTTTCCATAGCACAAATCGGCTCTGTCGGGTAATATATAAATTAGCACAAGAGATCCATATTGAAACTTTTGTGCACTGGGAAGAGCATTTGTTGATTGCATGTGGGACAGAGTTAGGACCCAGACTGCATTATGTGAATAAAGGCAAAGTTTTGTACTATTGCATTTCATAAATTATTTTAATTATCATAGAAATTATCATAATAATAAGCCATTTATTTTGAACATTTGATTTTGGTTTACATAATTAAGTAGTTTATGATAAATCTGATTTTAGTGTGCATCTTAGCATAGGCCTCCTCTAGCCTCATTCTCCATTGGTTTCTATCTCTTGCAACTCTTCTTCAATTAAGTCCTGCGGTTAATTTAAGCTTGTCTTCCCTTCTTTATCATCCTCTACTTCTTTTACCATCTCTAGGATGCCACTTAGTTACAATCCTACTGCTCCTTTCTTGGGTACTTCTTATAATATATGGTCTGTCCACCTCCACTTTAATTGGTCAATTTTTGTCAGAAGGTCCATTACTCCTGTCTTTGTTCTTATAACGGAGTTTCTTATTTTATCTTGTTTCCTGATGCATATTATACTCCTTTTCATAGTCCGTCAGTGTACTAGCATGATCATGAGATACAATAAACATTTACTAACTTAAAGTAATAGTACATCTTATGATTGGCTTATACAATGCCAATCAATGTTAAATTAGCAATATCATTCATTCATGGTTCATTTGATATCATAAAAAAATGATACAATCACTATCACATGTCAAATGGTATAAAGTTTTTGAATATCTTTCAATTGCCAAATTTTGAAATGAGACAATTAGGCTTCAGCCTTATTCAAAGAACATTGAGATATAAAATATCTAACTGATAATATCTAAAAAATAAATAAAAAGTAATATATAGTCCTTATAAGTAAATAAATATTTTATTCTTGAAGAAAGGAAAGTAAGAAAGTAAGGAAATTAGGAGGGCACCTTAATCACAAAATCATTCTTTAATTTTTTTTTTGAACAAAGAATATTAGGTCCATGTAGAAAATGATTTTTGTATGTCTCAGGTTTAAGTGTTGACCTTTGTTCCCAAATGGGTTCTGAGCACTGATGTGATGTTTTCTGATATTTTTTATTTGTCTTACAAACTGATAAAACCGTACTGGTCAAAATATAAATTCACAAATTTTTAATTTTGTAAATTTTAATCAAATTAGAATATAGAATAGACAATATTCATAATATAGTTCATTTACTCTTATATTTGTAACAGAGAAAAATGATAAATATATGAATCATTCTATAGCTAAGGGGTTGAATTGAGTACTTTTATAGAAAGTAATGGTTTATGAGTAATTAACTAAAATTGTTTTGGAAATTCTAATTCATGCAAAATATCATCGTCTATCTCAGTTTTAAAAACAAGATTGTTGATTTTGTGTTTTCCCATTTGTCTATAGCCCCAATTTAAGAGGACATACTTTATGATAGTTACATATGCATTCAAACTACAGCTAACCAATGTCAATTGAAGAGTTAGAATCCAATCTAAGATTAAAACCTGTAAGTTTACCTGTTGTTACTAAATAATGAGCTATTTATTATAGGCACTAATTACAGAAGTGAGTAAATAATGAGATGATGAACTAAAAAATCTACCTAGCTCACCCCAAATGTAAACAAACAAAACAGTTTTATAAAACTAGGACATATATTCTCAACTCGAATTTTTATCGCAAAAGTCACAAAATCTGTAAGACGTAGACTGTTGATACTAACGAAAACACAAAGATATAGTGTAACTTGAGGTCACAATTGCTTTATGTAAAAAAAAACATAGCAGACACTTACCGTTTTACGACCATGATAGAATCCGTCTGCTCGTTTGTGGACCCTATGATTCGAACTATGCTTTACAAATGACACTAGTATTATTTGAAACACCATGAATTTTATTAAAACACCTTCAATTCAATTTATAAAAAACACACATCGCTAAAGAGCGATAAAATCACTGCGCCTCATTATTGCACCAACCTCAATTTCGCACTTCGCCTTTGGAAACATGTAAAGGATTGTTTGCCTTTACAAATAAATCACAATAATCACTTTAACAATGAACACAAAACAGTGTAAATACAACGCAATAAAAATTAACGCTAAGCAGACACAAATCTCAAAAACACTAACTATAAACTAAAGATGTTTTCTGCGTTAGAGGTGAACGCTAAAACGGAGTTGATATTCGATTTGTGAACCGATTCCTTAACCGATTCTACCGATTAACGATATAAAAATGTCATGATTTATAAAGTATTCAAACTGGCTTATTTAAATATCTGATAAATAGCTAGATAATTTTTAAAACAATATTAATAATAATTATTTCAGTAATCACTATATTACGTAGAGACGTTATTTCTATTGGCATGCATTAAACCAGCTTTGAACTGCACCAACCAAATTTACGGTTCTCTAATATAAATGTGTCCATTAGATTACATAGAACCTGTGCTAGACATGTGCTGAAATACGCAAATACCTAACAAGACGCGAAGTGTGGCGAGAGCATATATATAAGCAAACATTTTTAATTTAACTTTAAAGTTTGGTGGCTAGCCAGACTTGATTCAATGATTAAGAAAGCATTGTATTGTTATCTATTTTTTTGTTAATAAGGAAATGGAGCAATGATCTTTTTTGAAATTCTAGTGCATCTTCAAACAGAGCTATCAAAACGGGATCCTAAAAATTCTTGTAAACGACACAGGAATCCGAATAAAATTAGTTTCTCTGTGCCTTTTCGTCGTTCGTTTTGTCAGTTTTCGTAATCACAAATTATTTAAAAGTAAGGTTTGCAGATACAAAAGTTATATTAAAATATTTTGTGCATGTGTGTGCTTTGATGATATATCTGACAGTATAATTTTGATTCTTTAATGTAATGTAATCAAACAGATTCATAAAAACCTAAATAAAAACCTGAAGATTTAATGGAAAACGATATCACCGCTTATTAAACACCACAACACATATGTAACCGAATTTTTGCACTTTTTATGCAATATGTGAAAAAAACGTAATCACTTTAAGAACATTTTTTTCACATCAGTATTTAACTATACCCGATTAGTTTAAACTAAGATTAAATTGAGCAGTTACTTTTTTAAGTAAATAGAATAATAAGAGATAGATAGATAGATTTTAAACCAAACAATTTACCAAAATAGCTTAGTTCAGTTCACATAATAATTATATTTTTATTGATTTTGAGCCGAAATAATAACATTCAAAGTCACTCAACTCCATAATGAAATCATTAACCTAAACAAGTAAAGTTTTTGTTAATAATAAGTATGCCAACATGGAGGCCAACAGATGAGAGGTTGATGTCGGTCAAACCATTTATGTTGCTTGAAATTTATTTATAGCGAAATTAACATGTTATTAAAATACTTCGCTCTGGCGGATTTTAAAATAAAGGTAAATGATGTTTTTATAATCACAGAGCATTTAAAATAAGGTTTTAAAAAAATGAAAATAAAATTTGTCAAATAATTTGTATGTTCCTGAAATAATTGTGACTTTAACTAGTACATCGGTATAGCCTTATCTAAATTACTCTTCATTAGTCGTTAATCAACTAGAATGATTGCTGAAAAAATAATCGGTATTCAAAACATTGTTAACATCACTATGAGAACAGGGCTGCCATACAAGAACAATTAACAGGCATTTAGCGGTAAATTTGAAATATTTTTATTTTGATAATTTTAGCCGACGAAAAGGGAGGAGACTCGAGTCAAGGAGCGCACATAATGCTTACTAAAATAACATTTAATTCATTCAGACCTAAATGCTGGTTTAATTAAAGCTCCAAGTTTCTATTCATAGTATACGTATGACATAAGTATAATGCAGAGATTTTTAAAATTAAATATAAATGTAATATTACTCAATCCCACACCAATTTCGACAAATCGATTGCGTCACACAACTAATTAATTGACAATAACTTAAAACTGCTTTGTGCCCATGCTCTGACTAATCACACTGGCTGATGATCCTCGAATAATAAATAAATAAAAATTCTTACCGTTTCCTGGTCAACCCCGTTGATGCCATGAAGAATCCAAAATTGGCTAAACAGATCTTACGATAGATATTTCTTAAAGCCTTTTTCTCATTATTTATTTTAGCTATAAGACGTTTCTGAGTGCATCTTCTTGTTCTACGTTCTTGAGACGCGCATTTGAAACCCATAATTAAATATAGTTTATATATTATTTTTCTTACATTTGAGTCGTTAAAAGGATGTATAATAATATTTTAATACTTAATTATCACATAAATAAGATTTTTGACTAGAATAAATACTACGCGTTGCGCGTACCCCGTTTTATAAACAATCACGGTATTTCGCGGCATAAGGAGCATAGTCCGCGGTATCATGTACAGACAAGTCAGCTTGCTGTAGTGATGCGACATTATCATAGCAGTTAACAGTTCTTCGCCAGGTTGAGTCACGCTGATTGAATCCGTACATTCCAATGACTCAGAATGTCATGGAAATTTTATAATAAATACAAATTGGGTCAGAAATTTGGAATGATAGCCAATAAAAATATAGGTACCTAATTATTTTTTGTAAAAAATCTATAAATTATCTTCAAATACTTTTTAAAGTGTTTAGGAAAGTTAATTTTATATAAAATGTCATCGATTTATTTTCTTACTTTATTTTATTTATTAAACAAATACAATTTGTTGTTAGTCATACGTTTTTAATATAATATAAACATTGCGATAGCTAGATTATGAAATAAATAATTAACATATTTCAATGACAGAAAATGAACTATTATTATAATAGAGAAATTATTTCATATTTAAAAGTTCGTATCAGTGAACAACACTAGGCAAAAAAATGACATTTGTAATCGTACTCGAGAATTTTAGACTCTTAACTTATAACGATAAGATGCATAATTCCGCACTCCAACTTTGAACACATTTCAGTGTTTGTCCTATTGCGGGTTTAGAAATGCAAGTTGAGACTCGTTTGAAAATGTTTATTTATCATCGTCATTGTCGTTCGATATAATTATGATGATAAAATTAAGAGTGAATCATTAGTGATCACTTAGTAAAAAATAGATGTTACAAAACCCTGTTTGAAAAAATGAAAATAAAGAACAATTCTGGCTCACTTCGGTTGTAAGTAATGTAAAACTTGGTATAATTATTAGTTTAATAGAAAAGTATCAAGGAGTTTTTGAATATTCCTGTTGAATACAGAATTCTATCCAAATATATAGAAACTTTGGAACAATAGTAATATGGATTCAATCCCCATTTCATTATTCATATAGGTACTACAAACATCTATCAGAATTTTTATAATGGGGTATATGCTTCAGGCCTAATTAGATCGTACATAATATAGGAAAATACAGGGAACTTACATTAAGATTGTGTAATAATCTACAATTATTTTATATCAGTCAAGTAAATTAGTTATTATTTGCATATAAAATAATGTGATGGGGAACTGGGGATGGAGCGTGGGCACTTTCTGTCTTTAGTCCCTAATATAGATAAGAAAATCAATATTCCCTATTCCATTAGTAGCTCGGAGTATCTTTCAGTCAGTCTAATCTATTCAGTTGTTACTCTGAGCTATGTTCTGGGTAATGAATATCATGATTAATTATTTTACTTATTAAAAAAAACTTGTATTAACAAACATTTTTATTTTTTACTTACATATTCCTTTATATACATGTAAATTATCCTCATATTTTCATATGTTCAAAGTTATGTTACACATTTGTAGTAATGTCGACTAACACACTGTATCAGACTATCGATACCATCAATTTTATATTAAACCTTATTTTGTTTGATATTAAATTCAAACTCGATTGCGAATACTTCACTTACATGGTAACTTGATGCGCTGCAGTGAGTAAATATATTTCGCTAATAAATTCTACGTAAAAAAAAATAGCTATTAATAAATAAGCTTAGTATAATAAAGTACACAATAAACTCTTATATCTAATAGTTGAAGATCCTTCTTACAACAGTCAGCGTCAGCAGTGTGATAACATATTCGAATCAATCAATGATTTTGATCAGTAGGACAATTCTGCTAATGGCAGCGTAATTATAGATAGTCAATAGCGGCTCAACTACAATCCTTTCTAACACAGTTCTTGTTACTAGTTTATAAAATAATAAATATTTCTGTTACAATAGGAGATCGGACAACTTTCGAAAAAATTATTTAAATTAACAATTACTGCCACTTATTCCCACAAAAAATATTATTTTGTGTAAATAAGTCTCACTAAGTACCCAAAATTATGTTTGAAATGTAACTGTTAAAAAAAACCGTTTAAACGACGACTCGGAGGACGTGACGTCATTTGTGGGGTAAACAAAAGGATTTTCAGTGAAAAAGATGAATTATCGTCTCCAATATATTTAGAGTCAAAAATAAAGTAAACTGACCCTCGTAACCCTTTAAAAATAAATCATTCAAGATTACTTTGCATTTTAAATGTTTTCCACGATTTTCCTTAATATTTTACTACCAATTTACCCAACTATGAGGTCACGCTCTCCGATTGGTGTTTTATTTGGCGTGAGGCACAGATTACAAATGTAACTAAATTATATTTTTGTTTATTGATTTAAAAATATAAATAATTGTTATTTAACAAAAATATTCGGCGAATAATCTTTAAACTTTTTAACCATATATATATATATTTTTAATTTAATTGCTGTCCGATCCCATATTGATTTTTATGAAAGACTGCACTAATAATATTGAACTTCAGGTAGATAGTATAATGGTGAAATGCAAATAGTTGTGATTTAATTGATATGCAATTATTACGCAAATAGCAGACTTGAGGCCCAGGTTCTTAATTTATATTATTTGTTGACCATATGAGCGAAAGTTATTATTTATGGAATAGAAATAGATTAATTTAAAAGTTTTTCTTTGTTTGTAAGTATAAATTAAAATAAGGACGGAACAAACTAAAAGTTAAAATTTTACTTTCCTCTATCATTTATAAAATACAATTAATTTTCTTATAACTGCGATAACTTATTTAAAATTGTCACTTATGAGGTCAAAACGTGGATTTTAATATGGAATACCTGAATTCGAGATTTTACAATACTTAAATATAATAAAAGCGGTAAACGGGGGTACCATGAACACGATAATTACCACACCAATAGCAATTCTTACCTATCATAAAAACGATTATTAACTAACTATACATATTAAAACCTAATGGCTCAGGCTCATCCATGTAAAACCAACATTTTCTAATGAATAGTAGTTCATATTGCTATATCTACACAGTTAACTATTAACAAAACTAACAAATTCAATAAAAAGAGGCCATAATAATACAAGAGAGATCAATATATTTTTCTTAGAATTAAAGAAATGCTGAAATAAAATTTATTTTAATAAATTATAATACTTTACTGATTTTATTTGTAAGCCTTTTGTTGAATTCGTCAAAGTGGAAAAGCATTCTTTTTTTTGTTACTTTAAAAATAAAATTGAAAAACATAAACAATTATGTATTATTTTTAAAATAAATAGAGGTTAAACTACGAATTTGGGTATATTTATTTATTATAAAAAAAAAAAACAGTTTTTTATGGTCACGTCAGTTCTTAGTCTGATCTAGTGCTAGAATTTGAATACAATGTGTTTGGCACAATAATGCACGCAAGAGCGAGCCTAACACCTATACGGAGGCTGGAAAGAATGTAACGAGTTCATTGCCAACTGACAACTACAGGTTACGCGATTTTTAATGGCAGTATGAAGCAAAATTCTTTTGCTTAACAACGTTTTCTTTTTAACTTTAAATTTTTGTGATTACGTAATTAAACTATTTCGGTTATATTTCATTATAAATATCACAAAGTTATAACCAGTGATACAATTAACATCTTAGTGTATAATAATAGTGCTGCAAGATTAATTTATTACATCTAGACTACAATCTTATACAACTAGCAAACTATGAATTCACCGTCATCAGCTGCTATTCTTTTACACACACATGGTTCTTGTTGTTGTGTAGTTTACATTTTTTTTGATATCATCTTCTACTAATATACTAGTCGTTCACTTCGACTTAACCGACTACCTTTACTAAATCACGTCATAGGCAAATCAGGTATCGTCAGCAAAGAAAAATAATAATATTATTTTTAGTCGTCTTAAAATTGTGAGTAAATAAATATTCTATTTTTATTTATTATAATGATATTCTATTCAAAAAGACGGACTGAGACCCGGATCTAGGGGAAGGGGTAAGTGAGGGCACTTGCCCAGGAGCCAGTGTCATGGGGGCCAAAATCAATTTTATATAATACCTACTACAGTTAAAAAAGAACGAGCTTCACAAATCTTTTCATGGACATTATTAGGTTGCAAAAATATGGTAATATAGAATCGTCGGCCTCATGTCGCGTGGGGGCTTCGTTAGGCAGTTCGCCTTACGTAAATCCGAGCCTGGCTGAACGTACGTTGCCGTGAAACGAGAGGGGAGGAAGAAGGAGGGTACAAATCGAAACGAACGGCTAGTATGGGCTTTGTGTTCGATCCACTAATACTCATCGTAGTCGTAATAGTCGTCGTCCTGTCCGTTTTGTAACATGGCGGCGAGTGAGAGTGTCTCCCTCTCCGGAACTTGCGGCTCTAATTCATCTTCGTAATCTTCACTCGCATCTGTGGAATGTCATTTTATTATTTAACTCGAGATTTGAGTAATTTTGGTCATTTATTTTCTATCGATATGCTAATATTTTTTTATTTTTTTAACAGAAACCTAAATTTTAATAATATACTTTTTTAAATATATCAATAAAATGGATTAAAACACCGTCTATAATGTAGAATAAAGTTTACCGCTACATATTAATTTAATCATTAATAATATAAATTAATTCATTGCATATCTCACGAAAGATCCGTTATGCTTACCACAAAGTAATAATGTAACAGAATTTACGTTGAGTGTGCCAAATTACCTGCTATTGATGGCGTAGCGGGCTGTGGCGTAACAGGTTGTGGCGTGGCAGGTCGTGGCGTGGCTGGAGCTATCGGTGTGGTGGTGGTATTAGTGGGCGGTGGTGGTGGCAACGTGCGGAGCACAGGTTCCTTCCTCTTGCGTTTACGGGGCGTGGGAGATTCGCTTACAGTCTCTCTCGCCGGAGATGGAAGCGTCGATCTGATAAAAAAAAACAAATCATCATCATTAGCCTATTAATTTACCGACAGTTGAAGCATAGACTTCCTCTATGGATTCAATCAAATGTTTACTGCTGGATTACTGGCCTATGTTACAATCAGTGAGAACTAAATTTGTACATATTTCATCCTTTCATTGTAAGTGATTTTCGACGATGGAAAAACCACCTTATCAACAAATACCAATTCTGGCCTAAATAACCTTATTATAATCCGTTTCACATAGTATAGGTACAAGGTATCGTTTGTTAACAAATCCATTTCATGAAATTTGTATTTCCGAATAATTAAAAAATATCGTTTTAAAAAATATTTGGCTGTGAATATAACCCTCCCCTCCAAAGTTTAAAACATCAATACTTGTAACGAAAATTTACACGTTTTTTAATAAGGATTGGATTAATAAATTTTTTTTTAATTAAAATATGTATTCGTTAATCAAATGATAATTTTTTAATTATAATTGTAGCAACGAATATGGGTAGGTGAAAAACCTAACTATTAATCTTGCGCGTTAATACCCGTTTCATACAATGTAATATAATGCAACGCGGAAAGTTTAAAAGTTTATATTTAACTATAATAAACTTTTGTATATTTTCTGACTCATTCATCATGTTGATGAATAAATTTTCCTCGAATCCTGTTTACCTCAAAATCGATTATCTCTATAAGAATCGATTAATAATAACGAGTTTTTGTTTCCATATTAATAAAAACATCAAATTCCATACCTATGCTATGTGAAAAAAAAAATCATAAAAGTCAATATTTTTTATAATACGAAAAGCATCCAATCTCTACTTCTAACCAAGTGAACGTTACAGCTTTAGTTATTCAAAAGTTCTAAAAAATGGATAACAAAAACAACAAATAAGAAATCATAAAAATCTTTACTGACTTCTAAATGTTGTAACTTAAACGATTTTAGACTCCGTTTCATATATAATGAAAATTCTTTCACCTACAAGAAGCTGCATCATACGCGGGTAACATAATTAAGTCATAATTAACGCAGAAAATCATGGGAAATCAGCTAGTATATTATTTGATTATATAGATGATACATACTGTGCTTGTGTATCTGGTTGCTTCGTGTCACCGTCTTGAGTATGAGCATCCAGTGACCGCAGTATATCATAGTTAATCTTGGAGCTGATCTTCTTCTCTTGCAGCATTTTTCCGATAGCCTCACCAGCGGTGGCAGCGCTCAATGCTACTTTCTTCTTGTAAGCGCCGCGAACTTTCTTCTTTTTACCTTCAAGACGCTCTTTAGCACGCAACTCCTCCTTTACTGTGGACATGCTGACATTACTAGTGTCGCCAAAACCGTCGATACGATTTTAGATATAAATAATACCAAAGCCAGATCAATGAATCTTGACGCCTTAATACGGATGTAGACAGTAAACGAAAATGAATTCATTTTTAGGAAATGTTTAATATACTATTAGCGATAATCACACTTTTATGGTCATTATAATATTTCTCAAATTAATTATGAAATAGCAAACATTTTAACTCGTTCCACGTGACCGCAAATAGAGCGTGACGTCATGCCCCTCTACTCATATTAGAACTTAGAGAATTAAACCTTATGCAACCAACAACGATGTTAGTTTTAAAGGGGTAATATAATTATACGTTCGTTTGCGACGCCATGACAGAAGATGGCGTTTTCACGGGAAATTTTGAAAATTTAATTTATTTCTAGATTTTAACTTATTATATG
This sequence comes from Diatraea saccharalis, assembly GCA_918026875.4. Lineage (NCBI taxonomy): Eukaryota > Metazoa > Arthropoda > Insecta > Lepidoptera > Crambidae > Diatraea > Diatraea saccharalis. The sequence goes on along the minus strand of OU893333.1, from coordinate 18,578,204 downwards.
ATTTTTTTAGATATATTTCATGTATATCTATAAAATAAGAATATTTAAGACAGTCGTCTACACCCCTATTGTAGCGCCATAGGCAAAGCACTGGAATGACGCCCATAAAAAAAACACATTATTTAGTTACATCGATCAAAGAGTATAATTTTGCCGATGACAAAAGAAACTCCTTAGGTACTGCTGTTCCGAAAAAAAAATTGTACTTAGGAATACCGCGGACATGGAAATAATTACAAATATTTTTTTTAGGTACTGCATTTTTAAGCTTCATATAAATAAGATGGTATAGCGCTTATGATAGCGTAACTGCTATTGGAATTATGTAATGTTTACAGTCGCAATCGCGTCCATTGGAAATGGTGATTTGAATCACCAAAAAAACATAATAATAACTTAGTAACTTAATATTTGCATCTAACGCTTGCCTTGGACAATAGGGATGATGACAAATTTTTGTTTGTTTGTCCGTCAGGTAGAGTGTTAAAAAATATTAAACACGTATTTTTTTATTTTTTTCGTAATCTTAAAATTACGGCGTTACATTGAGTTGAAATTTCGCATGACGTCACGTTAGAGTACGTTTTCTACTCAATTGTGACGTAGCGAGCCCCCACTCCTCAACTTTAATGCCTGTTATCTATACTATTTCTTGTTAAATTGAAGTAAAAAAAAAAAAAAAGTATCTAATATTTTTCTATTATCCGATTGACGGACTAAATAGAATTGCATTTTTTTTACCCAGTCATCATGCCTATTTCAATTAACCTGAAATTAATGATATCGTTTATTCAATATCTTTTAAAACAACGTCACGATCGCATTCGCTATCATTTTTCAAAGTTGTAGCGTGAAGTTCGTGTACATCTTTCAGAACTCAAACTGAAAGTTATTGCAATAGATTTTAAAATTACACCATTAGGTCCCTGTTTGCCATACTAGCGCCCTAGGCAGTTGCCTAGTTTGCCTATATGCATGGGCCGGCTCTAAATAATACTGTAGGCGACGCATACACACTCATTAAATTATGTAATTTGTCTTAGTTTTACGTTAACTATTTTTAAGTTACCTATATGTTATAGATAATAATTTATGTATCCATTTGTATACCCTCTGCCTTTGATTTTTATAATAAAGTTAATGCGGGTGGCTGTCGATTGCGGTACACACATGGCGCTCATACGTCCCGCCTTTATGCCAGTAGCTTCTACACCGCGACCGCAACGACAGCTTTCCGTGTGCTCTGGATCAAATAGTCGTTTTTCATTTTTACATCTTTTACAAATACAATACTACTATATTAATAATGGGCATCGGCTAAGTTTGTTTCCGAAGATGATCGATAGAACTAGACAGTTTTTGTTACTATACTAATATTATAAAGAGGAAAGATTTGATTGTTTGTATGTTACAAAAGAGACACAAAAAGATACAAACTAGAAAGAGAGAGAGAGGGGAGATGTACTTGTCTGTTCGTGGAGGAACCTCGCGTTGATCTTGTTCCACAGAATCGTCTTGTGTTTAGCCTCCTCCTCGCTCATGATAAGTGTGGATATGTATTCCTCCTCGGGCGGTGTCAGCCACAGTTCCTCGCTGCCTAGGTCTTTACACCATTTCCCGGTGCCACTACCACCACCGCCTGCACTACTACTGGTACCCACTCCTAGACCTAGCACGGCCAACTCTGGACCTAAACAGTGAGAATTTAATAAATTAAATTTTGAATTAATTATTATATTATCAGTGTTGCCATGTCTGAGGTCTCAGGTTCGATTAACGGTCGGGTCAATGTAGAAAATTAACTTTTCTATATTGTCTCTGGTCTGGGTGTTGTGATACCTTCGTTGTCTCAGATACTCCATAATCCGAGGGCTTTAGCTACTCATCTTGGAACCTGAGTAATATATGTGATGTCATATTCATTCATTCATGTTTCATAATAGCATCGTGAATGCAAAATTTATCAAATATAATAATGTTTTTAAATTCGTAGTTTGTTAAAACTACAATCATTGGTTAAAAATTTAAATCATTAAACAAGTATATTATAAAAAAATATAAACATATTCGGTGATAAAATCAATGAAAAGTATTTTTAATCCATAGGTCGTTTCTTTTCTTCGGTTTTTATTATTAAATAAAAACACCGCACTTTTCAACAAACGATAAAAAGTATTTTTAACACACATTTGTTACATTAATTTGTTTATTTATAATTAAGTAATATTTAGCCGTAAAGACTACTTAGGAAAAATTTATTTCATATTTACGGCTATAGCCCACACGCGTCTCAAATCCAAGAAGTTCAAAAAGACCGCCAAAACGGCAAAACTTTTCAAATTTTATTTTTTGGTATGCAAAGGAATTTGTGTTCATTCTGCATTGAACATAGTTATGGCTAGAATTATAGTGAGAGTGCTAGGCCGTCGCTCCCCTGGGGTGATTCGCTTAAGGTAAGCTATGTGTATGGTATGGGGCATTGAATTTGGAATGGCATTTAGCTTTTGCATACCTAATGCCATCAAAGCAAGAAGTTACTTATCAATAAACATCGGCCAAGTAAGAATCGTATTATTTATGTAAAACTGTCTAACTATCACGGCACGGTTCATGAGTAGATCTGTGTCATTCAGTAGATCTGATGAGGATGTCATATTCATCAAGATAACGTTAGACCACAGTTATCATTATCTTTAGCTATTCAGGAAAAAAAAAGAGTTTTATGGGGATCTTGATAAGATGGCAAAAAGTCACCCAACAAAATTATAATAGTTCAGACAATTAACTATTTCAAACTATTTTGGGCAAGACTCTTATTTCCAAAATAAACTGGGGAGTGACCGCCTAACTCTCTAGCTATAGGATACATCTTAGCGAAATTATGTCGATGTTTCGTTTAATTTTGCTACATCGACATGTCTTTTTGTTTGGTTTATTAACTTTCAGAGAGTTAGGCGATCGCACCTCTGATACCTCAGAACCCCAAAGTCAAAATACTTTATATAAAAAACTATAGATTTTTCCTAGCATTAAATGATTTGGTTTTCATACCCTTTATTTCAGTAGGTGTTTCAAATTACAACTTTTCTTTCAATACATTCAATTTATTTAGTTGCGTAATATTTTCTCTATTGTTGCTTGTTTCATAGTTTGATTAAGACTTAAACCTAAACAATCGCTATCTATGTAAAAATAATGTAAGCTTTATCTTTCAAAATGTCCGGATTCGATTTCCTGAGAACTAGAAGATTTTTATAAATATGGATGCTGTTTTTCTTGTCACTTAAATCGATGACGTGATTCCTAAGAACATTAGTGGTGATCTTCATATATCTTATAGTTTCACTCTTTTCCATATTGCTCATTCTTAATATAATACCCTACATACGTGGTGAACGATACTTTTAGATGATGAATACTTCTTCTTAATTAAGATATTTTTCTTAATGGTACACTCTGTATACTAATTTTAGGGATTGATCGAGTGTTTAAACAGCTTACCCAATCCCTTCTCTATGTTCTGTTTGTGTACGTGTTGAGGTTGCTCATGAGTCTCACTCGCGATCTCCCCCAGTAACGCGAGCGTGTCCTCTGCAGCGAACCGTGACGCTTCCATCTCTTCACTCTGACCCTCCAATTCATCTGGAAATGCTCGAATTAATTAATATATTTTACATCTCTCATATTCGATAAGTAGGTCCTTATTTGGGGCTAAAATGGGGCTTATAGGTGACCAATAAGCGCTCTAAGGTATTAATGTAACTAGAAAATCCCTAGAACTGTAGTAATTAAAAAAACATAAGTTACTCTTTCAAAGAGTACATCTAATCATCATAATATGTATAATAGTCATCAATTTTAAATATCGAACGGCGAAGCTCAATTACTTTCTTGGATTATTTTTTTTTACCAAATATATTTGTTCTTCATGCTTTTTCACTATTTTTTTTGTGTGTATATCGTTTGTACTTTAAATAAAAACTTAAATCAATAAGTAAGAAAATTAGTGAGAAAGATTGTTTTGTTAAACAACCTTAAATCGTTATATATCCTAAACTATTATTTAAAATGAAAAATGATAAAAGGAACCTAAAGGTGATTTTAAAATACCTATTCAACGACACCCCACTTGGGATAGTTCATCTATTTTTTTTTTTTTCATTTTGACAATATGGCATCTGGTTGTCACTGGTGAAGACGAATCGATTGACGTAAGAATCATCAAAATCGGCCTATGCATTTGGTCTCTAGAACGCCACAAAGAAACAAACATACATACATAGACTGATAAACACATTACCCTCCTTTGCGTCGCGCAGTCGAGTAAAGTTCTTTACTTCGTTCTTTATAATAAAACAAACGCGAGAATAGAAAATGTTACTTTAAATATTGTTTGTTTTTGGGATTTTTATATAATCACGTGCTAATTAGGAAAAAACATGAGTTCTTCAAGTGATGAAGATATAAGCTGCACTCCCATTCAATGAAAATGGAAGCTGAAGCAGCAATTGACAATATTTTGCCTGAAACTTCTAAAGAGAGATATTTTAACTAATAAAATATTTTATTTTTGTAATGCCGGTTTTTTCTACTTACGTGACAATCGAGATGTAAAGCAGAGTAGTTAGCCCTTGGCTACTAATCTACTATTATCGCACAGTAACAGTTACACAAACGCAAATGAAAATCCAACCAAACGCGAGTCGGTAAGCACATGAAAGTTCCGTATATAATAATGATTATCCATTTATTTATTTAGCTCACATAGTACAAATAACAAGAAGAATGAATATATAAACCCACAGTGTCACTAAAACGGGATGCATTCAGCATAGAGTCTAGACTTTATCAAGAGACCTCGACGCAGATCTTCCTTGGACACCAAAGAGGTTATCAATAAAATATGCAAATAATTCATTGTTGTATGGACCCCTTAAATATTTATTTTATTCTGTTTCTAGTACAGCTACAGAAATATATCATCTGTGAAAATTTCCACTGTCTAGTTATGAAGGTTCATGAGATATAGAAGGTCTGGTGACAGACGAACAGTGGAGTCTTAGTAAAAGATTCCCGTATTTACCCCGTCAGTAAGAAATCCTAAAGATGAAGATTTGAATTCAGACGAGCATATGTTAAATGTACTTTTATCCGGTCGACATCAAATATAGTTTAAGAAAATTTTTAATAGTTTTTTATCATTCAAGAATTTACTGTATTTTGAAGTCGGTTATTACCTTATCGGTATTATTAATATATTATAATTAGTTAGTATTAATATATTATCGGTATTTTGAAACATTAAATGTTTTGAAAAAGAAAAAGCTTTTAATATAGATATTTTTTTTGCCTACTGCCTGCCGATAATTTAATAACCGATATCTTTACAAAGAAACTACTCATCCAATCCTTTCCTCATAAAGATCATGGTCATCGAAATAAATGTTTGCGTGAAATGCATAATTGATAAACTACATCGTCTCTATAAGAGTGGTTATTTCGGTTCTTTTGATATAAAACCCAGAGGCGTAGCTACCGCAGTATATGCCGTATCAATTATACGGGGCCCCCGGGACACTGGGGCCCCCAACGTGCGTAAGAAAAAAATAATAAAAACTTCCCAAATTTCTTCTTATTTCAAAAATTACAAAAGTCAAAAAAGCAATTTCTTTTTCCCACGTAGAGCGTGAATTTCAAAGTTGGCAACACCCTAAAAACCGATTTCGCGGGCTGCGGGATATCTCCGTTTAAGTCAAACTTTAACGGGAGAATCCCATAATAATCGATGTATATATGATTAAAATTCGTACAATTTATACAGTCTTTACCCTACATAAGGCCCCCCAAAAAAATTTTATACGGGGCCCCGCTAAGAAACGCTACGCCACTGATAAAAACAATCAGTACATAGTTTTGTTCCGTGAATCATCAAAATCGGTACACCCAGTAAAAACTTGTGAGATATATAACATATAAACAAAAAAAAAACTTTAAAATTTAGAATCTCCTTTTTCGAAGTCTGTTAAAAAGGAAGCCTTACCTCTACCTCTGACAAAAAAAAATACTTGACTACGAAATCCGTAGTTATTTGGAAAACTAAGAGAAGTATTATAAGCGTAAAAGACAAACCTTTAAATTAAAAGGGTGAATATTGACAAAAAACAAAACTCCTTCTCATTAAAATCAACTAAAAAAACAAAAAACGCTAATTCCGAATTAACATTATGAAATAAGTTGCATGAAATTAAGTTCACGTGTAAACGTCCAGTTAGTTTCACGATACTAGAGTAATTCCGTGTCATGCATATTTTTGTTGAAACTAATGACAGGCAAATGATTTCAGCACGATTTACATGGCGAATTGTTATTCTACCGTGACACCATCTGCGCACAACGAAGCTTTGATGTTGATTTGAGTGGAGTCAGTGTCTCATAGATACTATTAATTTCATACCATTACGAAACTAGTTTCACATGTGCTGAAATAAGTTTCGTGAAACTTGTTTCATCATGCATGAATAATTTCCTAATGTAAATTCGGCTTAGCTCCATATCACCTAAGAATTAATTAATGTAGTGTTGAGTCACGTATGGCCTCTCTTTGTTTAACTTTACTTCAGTTATTATGAAACGAAAATTTATTCATGCACGCACAATCAATGCCATAACCTTAATTGTCTTTACGAGCACCATCATAATACTCTTAGATACGATTTAAAAATATATTCCCTCATCTGTTATTTGAAAGTGAGAGGGTTTATATGTTAATAAACCTGTAGATTAGAACAGGGTTGCCTAGTTAAATAAGGGGCCATCACTGTAAAATAATGTTCACTAATCATTTCTTCTAATCAATTCCTATCATCAGAACATGTCCAAAATAGTAGAAAATATATACTTATTTTTAGACTAACTAAAAGGCTGCTGGGTACAAACAGAACGAGAGATTTGACGATAAATATTTTTTCGATTATTTTGGGCGTATTTTCAAGAATAACAGATAGAGGAATTGATAAAAATAAACAACATACACGAAACATTATTTTACAGTGATGTCCCCTGATTTAGCTGGCATCCCAGTTCTTAATATTAATCTACACGTCATCTAACTTATAATCTTTGTCACAATCAAATAACAGATGAGGGTATTTTTTTATAATACTGTATCTCTACCTATAAATATTCCTAACAAACCGACGTCGTTAATTTGTTTAATCTTCATTCTTTTATTTTATTTTTCATTAGCGTTTTTAATTTGGCTACTGTTATGGACCGAGACTAATTTGAAAAATCATAAATATCGGTATTGAGTTAAAAATGGTGGAAGAATAATATGAACAACACATTATGCCTGCCTAACTAAACTAAATTTAATGTTGAATAAAAAAATAATAATTCATGCATGTTTTGTTTTTAGTATGTATGGTATATTTTCAATAGTCTCTAACCGAAAATTTTAAATATATGTAATTATATTACGTATTCACCTGTAGACTTTTCAGAAGTGCAAATTTTGGCGATAACAGTGCTAGCTGCTGTCCCCACCTTCTTGCGTCTTGAATTATCCTTCTCTAACTGAGCGTCTATCTCTTTCTGGAGGTCCGTCAGTTCCTTCTCGCCGTCTTCTTCTTCCATTAACTGTAATAAATACATGTATTTTATAATCATCGGAACATTATAGATAAACGGATTGTATAAATGATGAACCTAGCCCGACACCTGAAAAATTTCGATTAGTTAAAGTTTGCCGGTCATCGTAATTTAGCTTTCTGCGCAGGTACATCAATAAGCGACATCAGTGGTATCTTACTTTACCTTCTGTAGCCTCTCCTTGTCTCTCTTCCTGGCGGCCCTGAAGGCGGGTGGATCTTGTTCCTCCTCCAAGTCCACAGTCATAAACTCGTCAAGTGTGAGCGCGCTAGATGGTGTCTCGCCAAACTCCAGTAAACGTTTGCGGATGGTGGACTCGTGTACTTTCACTATGCGCACCACGTCACCAGGAGTTCGTGAGAAATTGTGCAAGCGAGCCGCTATGAGTAAAGCTGAAAATGAAATCTGTTTGTTTACATTACCCTTGACCATAAGAATGTTTTAATAATTTTATTACGAGTATCCAACAACAGTTAACACTATTAAAATGGAGTTACATATTAAGCTCGTGAATTTTTACACTCGTTTAGAAGTCCTATTAGATGATGCTTTCACTAAAATGTCTGACGACTCTCTGACCACAGATAATAGTGTTCCTTCACTAGGTGATCTCTTACTTTCTGGATAAATTATTACAATATTTCATAATCAAGATTTTGATAAAAGACATCGAGTTTAGTTAAATGTGAGAAAGTTATGTACACTGTTATATATCGTACGTAACCTTGACACTCTCATTTACCTGATATTCTTGTGCTCGATCTACTTACTAACAAGGCGTGACGCGGCAGATGATTATTACATAATAAACTTTAAGTTTTAGTAGCATAGTAAAGATATTTCCTTTAACATAAACCAATAAATTAAAAACATACCAGCGCCGCAGATGCCGGATGGCCTGCGACCGGAGTGTATGGAGTCCCTCTTCATACGCTGCACTAGCCGCAACGCTGTCATGCTGACCTCGTGCTGTTTATCCTCAAACTGCAACTGTGATGCAAAGCGCAGAATGTATATGCATGGGTCTGGAACATAGAATAATTTCAATTACTTTAACGCCAAGTGTGACGTCGAGTGAGTATTTTCTCTTACTCGACCGCATGGAACAAGCTCATAGGATATTTGAGGAGCGTGTAAGAATTGTAGAAGCATTCCGGCCGGGTTTGCTCGAGTTTATCCTACTTTAAGGGGATTTTCGGAGAGGTTTCGGGCGGGATTTTGCCAGTTCGCACTACTGTCACTGTTTCAATCATTCTTGTAAACATTCTTTCTTATTTACCAATTTCCGTGTTCCCAAGTGCTATGTAACAGCCTAGACTAAATAAACAATTTTGATTGGATATATCTTTCTATCGAATTAAAACCTCAACGTTGGTGGTCAAAATTATCAAAACAACTAAATAAGAGTCACAGGATAATCACAGTTAACTGTAATAATTTTGTACTTCATCCTCACACAACATTTGAGGACGTCGGTCGTCGCAGTGACAAGCGGCCAAAATGGTCGGATTAGATAGATTAATTTTTTATTGTACATAAACGCCAATCTTTGGTAACAATAATATAGAACAAATAGTACAATCGGCGGCCTTATCACTAAGAAGCAATTTCTTCCAGGCAACCGTTACCGTTTGGAAAATTTAAATTTAAATTAGGTAGTCTATGGTGTCTTAAGTGTATATGATATAAACATACATACATAATTATCATACATACTATAACTATAAAATATATATAGGTATGTAATTTAAAAGTTCATAAAGACAGATAGTGCTCCGTTACTAGATTTTTGAAACTATCTACCGTTTGCGCACGTCTTATATTTTCGGGCAATGCATTCCAGAGACTTGCAGCTTGCACTATAAAAGATTTGTCAAGAAATTTAGCGAAATGCATTGGCGTCTCCAATTTTAAGTTCTCTGATGATCTCAAAACTCGAGTGTGGGTATTATGAAGGAAATTAAAACGTTCCTCAAGATAAGATGGCGAATGTGGATTAAACAAAATACTGTAAATAAGGGAAACGATATGTGCATTCCGGCGAAGACGAATCGGGAGCCACTTGAGTTTTGCACGAATATCTGATACATGATCATATTTGCGTAAACCAAATACAAATATGATACGGAAGTTTTGTAACCGCTCAAGTTTGTTAAGTTGCTCCTCAGTAAGGTCAAGATTGCTAACATCTGCGTTATCTAAAATGGGGAGAAGGAGAGCTTATGCCAGCGCAGTTTTTGTGGCGAGGGGGAGGAAATTGCGCAGTCTACTTATGGACCCAGCCGCAGCAAACATCTTACGGCTCACTACCTGGATTTGAAGATCCCCAGTGAAATTTTTGTCAATTAGTACACCCAAATTCCTAACACAGTTACTAGGAGTTAATGTGATACCGTCAAATGTGATCAATGGTAGTTGAGTCCAGTCGATTTTATTAATCATCGCATTAAACCACATATGGTTTATGGGTAAATCATAATTTACTCCAATTAGAAATCAGTTCAAATCATCACTCACATTAGTAATTAGTTGATGAAGTTCGATTAGTCGTGCTTGGGAATAGATTTGCAAATCATCTGCATAAAGGTGGTAGGACGAAACAAGTTGACTGGAAATAGAATTGATAAAAATAGCGAAAAGTAATATATTATCTATTTGACTGAACCAACAGAGCGTCCCAAGGTTTTTTCCATATTTTTTAGGGTTTGTTTCTCTCTAAGGGAGAGAGAAGAACGGTAATTAGTTTAGTAAAAACAGGCGATACACGAACATAGAACAGTAAATATGCTACAGAACTAGTAAATTAAGCAGGTAAGTATTTGTACTTAATTGACATTAAGGAAATATTAATGCACGGAAGTTTAAGAGACAGATAAAGGCTATAATTGTAATAGTAATTTCAAATTGTTATTATAAATCAATTAAGCGTGTTGAACAAAGATAATTTAAACACAAATGTTGAATGTGTTGTCAATAAACTTATCTTGTACACATATCAGAGGTGTAATTAGTAGTTTTAAGAAAAAACTATTAATCTTCTGTTTCAAACGACAAAATGTTTATTGATTTTAAACAATGTTGTATTTTTCTATTACAACGCTTTTATCTCCTTTCCTCTACACTTTGATAAAGTCTGGTAAAAACTCGAATCAGTCCCTCGATACAATATTGCCTTTTAGTTTTGAAACTTTTCAGTCCATAAAATAGCGTCACTCAGTCATGCCTTTGTATTTGAGGTTATCTGTCGTCTCTCTCCAACAGAGTTCAATATCCTTGCGTTCATTGCAAATTAATACCTATTTCTATTATTATTATACGTATAATTATGAAACTCATCTTACATATGATTTTAGTTACGCCACCAATAATATAATAAATTACACAGATAAATAACAACAATTGTGGGTTGTATTCTTACTTAAAAATTAAGCTGTTCACCTTTTTCAAAAGGTATAATTCGAGTTCTATTTAATTAACCAATGAATTGGCTGGTTAAGAACTCAGAGCATAAATTCAAACCGTTATAATACCGACATTAATTGAAGGTAATAAATAATAAGTAGGACCATCATTATTGCAGTAATTTAAGAAATCCAATCGCACTCTCTAATTAATTTTAAACTAATGACAATATTAATAAACGTTTATGCAACTGAGTATTTAATTGGTATACGAGTATATCGGAAATCTAGTCTACTTTCACTCGTTTATCGATTTTAAAATAAATTAAATAGTAGTAGGTATTACTTGAAAAATGAATGTTCCATTATTTTAAACACATCATCCTCAATGATCAATTTTACGTATTTGACATTGAAACTTATATCAAAGCGTAATAAAGTCTTCCGCAACTAATTGCGAGTCTCAAAGAGCACTAGTAAGCCGGACATAAGAGTGTGGAACATTTTGAGAGGTGTGGCAACCTTCGGTATTTACGATATTAGGGTTGTAAATGCGGCGGAATTAAAAAAAAGGAAAAAGCACCGTTTCTATTTTATACTAAATTTGCAAATAATCTATTATTTACTTTCAACAAATATGGTAATTTTTTAATAATGATTAGCTTCCGTGTGTAAACAGGAAAAAAATAGGTTAGATATTAATTTTTTTTTTAACAAACTTTATTGTACATTAAATTGGTACAAGAGGCGGACTTAATGCTATTAGCATTCTCTACCAGTCAACCTTAGGGATACAGAAATACACGATGGCGGCATAAAGTTAACTTAAAAAATATACTACTTAAACTACACTTTAGAAGAATTTGTATACAATTATATAAACATAAATAAATATTATACTACACATAAACATAAGTACATATACAAATAATTTTATTACTTTTATTCTGAATTTCGTACTGGATTCATTCACAGTGAAACGTCGTTATAAGTCGACAAATTATCGTAGAAAAATTATTAATTAAAACGACTTTATTGAAAACAATTCACATTTTGATATTTAAAGTAAATTGGCTCTTTTTGCAACCCTATATGAAGCTATGTGTGGTAAGGTAAGTAATTCCGTTTTCCGGTACATACTACATAGAGTTACGTTACCAATGGCGGTTGTAACAACTCGAAGGTTTGACCAGTCGTGAGTGAACACCTATGCGTACCATAACTTTGTTTTATATATGAAACTCATACTGTTTTCTAAAATTGTAAACAGGAAAGATTGCATCGAATAGGCTCTAATACTACTGGACAGATTTTTAAAATTCTCATAAAACTGTATTGACGACATTATATAATCTAAGATTTAAACTAAGTAGGTACTAACTTAAATCAAATAAGGGCTGTATACATGAAAAAAATGTAATTAGAGTACAAGTTTTAATTACGTTACTGTGATTTACAGTTTCTATTTACTTTTATTTATATTTACTATTTCTATTTTTTACAAATAGGAAATGAAAAAAACATCGTTCGAGAGCGAATTAGACTCATTCATCGAGGGTGCGACACTATTTTATTAGGTCATTTTAAGAGCTTAAGACTTTTAATAGGTTTTCCTACAAAGGTTTCTTATTTAAATTTTCAGAGTAATTCCAAATCATCTATTTTCTTAAATAACTTCATAATTATTTATCATAAAATATAAAAAATATACATTTATATTTGGTATCTTTACATTAAAGCCCGTTGCAAAAAATAGTTTCGATCATTTTTTATCTTCTAATTTACCCCCAAAAGACGATCGCCTTTACCGCCGATCACCGAACTATTACATACCTAAAGAGACACAATAATAATGCATAAATCATTTCCATATGATGGAATTCAGTATCCCCGATTCAACCGTCGTCGTGTGAATCAAAATCATTAACTTATTTGAAGAAAAAAATTAAATTATCATCCGTTGTCATCAAAGTAATAGCGAGTAAATTGTTATCTATTCAATATCATATAGAAACAGTAAATTCAATTCACGTCTCGCCTCGTGTGCCCAAAGCTATATTGTGCAAGAACGCACTGCTGTGGTCGCCAAAATTCAAGATGACATTTAGTAAGTTGGCCTTGCATGCTTTTTTGGAAAGCGAGCTCATGCGTAACTATTGTTCAGTTGCCTGTCTAAGTATAGATGCGTATAAAATTCGTCCCACAAGGTAGCATTTTAGGTCCACTTTTGTTGTTTCGTTTCTATTTGTAATAATTATAAATATTACTCAAATTATAAACATTCCGTACCACAAATAAGTAACGCGGCAACGACCGGTTATATATATATCCGAATATATTACATTTATGTATGCCAAAGACGAGAATGACTGCAAACTTCTGCTAAATAATTATTCTACTTTCTGAACATTATCCTTATACAATTGATGCCTAAAGCTGATTATGACATTCAAAATTATAAGTTTTGAATGTATGTAGAAAGAGTAATTTGAAATTTAATGTATGCCATTCGTTGTTCTGCATAACGACAATATGTATGATGACATAAAAACTTTGTCCATAAAATGTGGACACATAATTAACACGTCTTGTCTGATGGCGGTCTCGATGTGGATCGAGTGAGTGTGACAAAAGATTTTTATTGTTATTCCGTAGGAATTAGTACACACATACAATAAATGTTTTATGAGAAAACTGGAGAACATTACAGGGCAATTGCTGATCATAATTATTTGTTGAGGAAAACTCAAATATTTAAGTTTTGTCATATTTGTTTTATTAAAAAATATTGGCTATCATATTTTTAGTTAACAAGTTATGACTACATCTCTATTTTTAATCGGATTCGGTATGTTTATCAGCATTTTAATCATCTTTTATAAGAACACACCAAATTCATGCACTTTTACGCGATTAATTAATACTTTTTGTAGGTTTACATAAGAAAATTCCATCGTGCAGTCAATAAACTGGCGGAAGAACAAATAACGGAGAAATTGATTACGCCAATGGACGAACGGTGATACGGTACACTTATTCCATTCTAGTGCTCTGGTTTGCCGGACATGTTTTTGTTTAGCCAAATTTGTTCTTGAGTAATTGAGCTTATTTCATAAGAAATAATACGAGATTATAGATGCATTTTGTTACTCAATCATGTAATAACGGAACATGTATATATATTTTATCATAATCTCAAAAGCACCCACCGTACATACACACACACTCACACACACCGTATCCCTTTGTTCTCTCTGTTAATAACATGACTGATTAAAATTTATAACACATGAGTTTTAAAGATCATATGTCGTAACTTTGGTAGAGGAAACAGTGTTGTACAATATGTGACTCAAGTGATACAGTACTGTACAGACTTAGAAAGTTCCTACATGGGATCGTATAAGACAATAGTCCAATGGCCTATTGTTCGGTTTTTGTCTAACATACACAATTTCGAAGAAAATATATCTACTTGTAATCAGGCTAAAGTCAGAAAACAAAGTCATAAAAATACCCATACATATACACCATATTGTAATGGTAATGACTATAATATCTGTAAGATAGAAGTATCTCAACCGGGTAGACACGATATAATATGAAAAATTCTTTTCTTATTTAACATCAACTTCCTGAAGAATTTCTGTATGTTGTATGTATGCATCTTCGTGAAGCATTTTTGGGACTATTTTCCATTGAGTCATTGTCAAATGTATTTCGTATTCGACCTCTTTGCTTCGTGATCGACTGGCAATGAGAATCAATTTTATGGACCATTTTCCTGATTCGCAGACACAATGGAACACAGAGCATCAAAAGGATAACGAACGGATATATTACTCATGGGGTCATTAAATTCTGCAGCTGCATTTAAGCAACAAAGCATAAATTCATCATTAATGCTTGAAGGTTGGCATCTTTGACATCTCGTAAGTTTTTGAGCCTCTGCTTAGCAACCGGATATTTTGTAAAGACGACGATTGCTCCAGCTGCCGACACTTGCATGTTACATATGTAGTTGGAAAACTCAAATAATGGTCGATCTTCACGTGCATAGCAAACAGTCTGCTTACTGTCAGAATGTGTGCATTGAATACTAAGGGCGTGTAATATCCACAGTAACAGCGACGCGATTACAATTCGGCTCCAAATAAGACTTGATTGGAAGAATTTAAAAACTATATTTTATTTATTAACCTTAACATATTTTAATGACGATGGCAAAGTTAGACTCAACAATCTAGCTCGGCAATGAATGGCTATCAATTCCTCTTCCTTGAGGAAAATGTAAATGTAAACATCTGGTAATATAAATTACATACGAGGTATCTCAAACATGACTATCTCAAACATTCCAAATAAAATCGCTTCACCCTTTTAAAATAATTGGATCAATGCCCATGTCATAACATAACAATACCAACCAGTAAACTCCTGATAAATGACTATCCCAATTTTAACGCACAACGCTTAAATACCTACAAACATTTAAATTCATTAATAGTAACGAACCAAACGCTCATCCACATAATTTAAAAGATATAATTAACGAAGAAATTACAATCGATCCATATAAAAAATTCATCCGACAAATTATAAATAACTTAAATACAGTTTTTATGATGATATTTATGAGATGCCTTTATTAAAATCTAATAAAGACATCTCATAAATATCATCATAATAACAGTATGAAGATAAACAATAAAAACATTGGATAAACCAGCTCGTAAACCACTAGCAAGAGATTTATCCATCACATATGGATTTAAAAAAAAATCTATTAGCAAAATATAGAAATATAAAAATAGGAAACAAAGATTTAGAGTATGGCAAAACCGGTAATACACATTAGTCAACGAATCGAGAAACCTTGAGAAAACAGTTCCTACATCGAACATTTAATATCAGCCGCTATTCAATCTCAATGTCTCCCAATTTATCGACGATATCATAGACAAACAAAAGGTGTTCATATCGTTATCGATGTCATGATGCGAACAATTTGTTTCGGTAAGCCTGCAGCGCTGAACGTGCTATGATGGCTAACATTAAAATTAGTGTCACAATTTGATTATTAGCTGCAATAATAAATAAAATAGATAAGGTATTCGATAGTCAGTTACCCAAAATTGATTTTAAAACATGCAATGGTATCAATGACATCATACTTTCGCAGTGCTATATGCAGGAGGCAGGTCTAGTAACCTTGCGCAAGAGTGCCACTCTATCGCCGCCGGTGCGGTATCGAGCGCAGTTGTGCTGACTGACGCATTTGCGCGCGCACATCCGATTCGTTTAAATAATAAACAACTTAACGGCTAACTTGAATTAAAAATAAACAAGTTGATGTTATTTATTCTTTTTTATAGTCCGAATAGTGTAGTGTCGGTCTCGTGATTGCTAATGTGTGGTTATGAGTTTCAATTTACCGAAGGGATGAAATGAATGGGAGATTTGCCCGTGCCCCCAGAAAAATACCTGTACTACTGGGAAAAATATTTCTGCGTTGGATATTCACCAAAGCTGACATTGTTTTTTTTGCGTATCGGTGGGTTTGTTGGTTTTATTTTACTTTATTAAAATTTCAAATTTTTATAAAAGGTAATTTTTAAGAAAATGTAATGGACTGGTATATTTGACAACGCGAGGTACTACGAGATAGAGTATGGTGTGAAAAACATTATCATCAGGTTTACTCAGATATTATTGCAACATTTACCGAATATTGAAAAATAGCAAATATAAACACACCGCTTTTCAAAATGCATATAATAAAACTCCAATATATATAACTAGATACATTTTCATGAAACGAACATGATAAGAGAGTTATTAATCTTAAGTACTTTATAACGTTATCAAAAAATTGGTAAAGGACTACCATGATACACCGCAAATAATAATTATCTGTTCATATATCTACTGGGTCTCGATGATTAAGTATTTAAAAAAAAACATTAGTTCCCGAAATCTAACTAGATGTTACCACGGTACGTTCTTGATTTCTCCATGACAACCTTTCCGGTTTTCTTTCATGTTTAAAAGTAAATTAGTTTTCAAAACTCAATGAACAACTCATATTCTATTTTGTACTTTTTCTTATTTGTATTGATCTCTAAGTTTCGAGTTTTTCAAATTTCAGTTTTTTAATATGTTAGTTAATAGGAACGGAAATGACTGTCTTTGGTCCATTCGTTTGCTGTATAAATCATCTTTTGCTAGAGTCGCCATCTAGTGGAGGTGCTTTTTAGTGCTTTCGTTTTTTTTAAATACTTCCTCATTCTGGGACTGGGTCTAGTTAGTATCAAGAATTATAAAAAACCAGTAGTAATTGAAGCGCCATTGTCTCGTCATAATTAAGCTAACATTAGCAGAATTGAAATGGTAATCAAACGAAATGAAATTCTTCTCATGCCGTTCACATCTATCCGCATTACGCACCAAAAGAATCGACAAAGCCGTAAGAAGTTATTACTGAAATATGGTCAAGTAAAAGGTAATAATGTCATTCCATTAATATAGAACGTAACGAGGTGTTTTTTAAAAGCTCTTCATTTATTGAATAGTAGTAATACATAGTACATAGTAGTATTAATACATAACGTAGAGCACGATACAACCAAATCTTGTTTCTATTTCGTTCGAACGCTTTATTTGTTAAATATTTATATGCTATTTCCGTCCAATTTCTATCATTAAAGGTAAGATTACGAATGCGGAAATGATTTCAAGACGTGTCACTCTCACTCACTCATAATATATTATGTTTATATCAACGAATTCAAAAATAATGACAAGTTCCTAAATAAATAGATGAAATTTGACTTGCCGTGTTAGTTTTTTTAGTGTGGATCTTTTGAAAGCTAAAGACCAACTTCCCGGTTTTCCATTGAGCTGAAATTTTCCATACACATACATACGACGTGGACGACAAAGGAATATTAAATAAATATTGGACAACATCACATGCAACCATTTAATTAATACCCATACATCACATACATTGCTCGGATCTCTATTAGAAATAATAAAGGTTCCAGCATCCAGACCCACTATATGTGCCCTACCGATTGACAGGCGACAAGGGGTGTGTCGGACTCTCCATCCACCCAAACCCAGAGAACTAGTCAATACGGAGATATACCCACTTAACCGAGTTATTGAGCTTTTCCAATGTAAAATTTATTTAGAATAAAACCTTAAATCTCCAATTAATGGAAAAATTGCACTCCCTTGTTTTCTGGATTCCATATGTGACTATTTTAAACGCCCTCTATGTACTTCTCTTTTGTAGGAAAAGCCTGGGGATTTCCAGATCCTAGACATTATAGAAAAGGCCATTTTCAAAACATGTTATATTGTATTTAACTGCAAATATCTCCTAAGGAATTGGATTATGAGGCTATTTTATTTTCATTTCTTACTACTGTTAATCGTAGTGTAGAATAGTTTTCTTCTATTTTACACAACTCTTATATAATTGTGTAATTATTTATATACTATCGCTCCCATTGCATTACACCTGATGTTATTACGCGTAATATAACTAGACTATATTTAGATCGCTATATTCAAATCTAGTTCAAATCTGTGCTCATTACTCGCAATATTATTAGATACAATTACTTTAATGTTGTTAACATTTTTTCTTCTGAATGCTCTATCGCTTATAATAAGTAAAAGATATTATGAACTTAATTGTTTTGATATTGTGTAATAGTTTTTCGTTTAGCATGTAATTTTTAATAATGAGCAAGACGATTATACCTTTAGACTAATTACGTGATCGTTGATAGTTTAATTAATTTTAAAATAGATCCAATAGAACTATGAATTTGAATCTATTCTGTTATACACGATAGACACATCGAATTCGTACAGAGCACAAATGATAAAAAAATGCTAAGAATAACCTAACATAATACCAATAATACTTTGCGATCATCGCAGATTGGTGATAGATACGATAAGTTTTCAATGGCTTTCGATGGAAATCGTACAAATATATAAGTAGAGAATTAAAAAGTTTTACTTGGGTCGTTGTGACTTCTGTCACACATACGAGTATGTACGAGTATAAAAATGTATATTAAAGCTAGCTTGACAGTGTTGCAAAGTAAAATAGTGCCGCGTTTATATTGACCCCCGTGTGTGGCAATTACTACTCGTACGAATTAACATGACACCTATTCTATTTCTACGAAAACGAAATTTCATCAATTTTCGACATGCTAATACGACTTTTAAGGAACGTAACTGCCTATAATTTATAATGGAACAGAGGTAGGACCTGACACTGCCTCTGATGCACAGACAATCTTCCCGGATATGATTTAAACAAATTTTCTTAAACGAATTTTAGCTGGAAGACAAATATAATGGGGCCTCAGGTGTTATGTTAATTCGTTCGAGTAGTACATAAAATGCATCTTCATAACATATGACACATAGTTTAGAGTTCCCACAAATGAAAAAGGGAAAAGTTTCTACCATCTTAACAATTCGAAGACATATCCAAAAACACTAATGTGTTTTTTACACTTTCCATTGACGTTTCTAAAGCACGCCGCATTCGTCTGTCTATAGTGTAAATAGAATAAGATTTCATTGACAAAAGCGTAATCCCCATCACAAATAACATGACTCGGCGCCACAAGAGTCGCATAAAGCACGTGACACACTATTATAGTTATAAGTTTTAAAAGTTTTTGTCGTAAAAAGTATATTGGCAATGACAGAAGAGAAAACATGAAATTGAGACGTGTTGATTTGTTTTAGTCCGATAATGGTTCAAACATAGTACTAAAGTTAGTCCTCGTTTTATAAAACTACAAAACATAGCATATTTTAAACGCGAGCATATTTTTTATATATATGTAAAAAATATGCTTGCGAGCGGTGACTGTGTGACTAAAGCTTTACGATTGCAGATCAATTCAAATAGGAATTTTGTCAATGACAATATTGACCAACTGAACCAAACAATTCATTTAAAGTGCCCAACAGACAAAAATATTGACTGCTAACCATTTGTTATGGAAATAGGTCTAAATTAGTTTACAATAGGTGTTTCAAAACCATTGTTTTAATTTTTTCCATAATTTCAATGTGCATTGAGTCAGTTGTAGATAAAGTGCGATCTTGTAAAGCATTTGATTTTGACAATCATGTTAATTTCTTTTGAAAGATAATATAGATATATTTTTTAAATATAGTGATGATTTTTAAGTGAACCAAAACTATGTTTGTTTGGGTGCATAATTACCTAGGGCTGCACGGACATATTGCAGCTGTAGCATACGTCTTTGCCATGTGGTGGAACGATATATACGACAGGTTGTTTATTCATATTATATTTAGCCTATGTCAAGATTTTTTAAATTTCGGCTCCACGAACCCCCGTATTATTTACCAGTGACAGCGAACCCCTTAACATAATTAAATTAGTTCTTGGAGGTAATAAGGTTTTTATTTTATATGTAACAAAAACAGTACCAAAAACAGAACAAAATAAATATTTAATGGGGATCCCATACAACAAACGTATTTTTTTTCTTTTGCTCGATATTTATAACAACAGGTAGAAGATTAAAATATTTACAGAATCTGTGTTTATAAGTATAGTAACTTATAAAATAAATAATTAAATTAAAAGTAAACAAATATTTAAGGGGGCTCCCATACATGTAACATGATTTTTTTGTTCGTTTCCGGTACGGAACTTATCGTGTGCGAGTCCGTCCGTCTCGCACTTGTTTGGTCACGGAGATCACGACTTAAGCTGTCAGTCGAGTTAGTGAATAGGTCTGCAGGCCGGCCATCGGAATTGGGTTGCCATCCATACTATAAATAGTATTGTACTATTTTCCGGGTCTGGAGTAATGTACAGTACGCAAAAATACTATATTTCCATTCAAAACACTTTAACAAATAAATTCTTCATTATTAAATTTACGGACGTGACTAATGCGAAATCGTTTTTATATCCAAACACATTTGTTATATTAAAAGTTGTTTTATATGATAAATAGAGTTTAGAAATGGACCGTTGCTTTAAAATAACATTTTTTAATAAATGAAATCTTTGTCAATATAAAAGAACCGTATTGGTTTTCAAAAAGTTTAGATGTATGGCTGTTTGTTACTCAAGCAGGTCAAAATGACTGAAGTTTATTCAGCCATTTAGCCAAAGCTTTGTCTGAAAGGGGCAGAGAAAGACTCTAGAATACCATATAAGCTATTTATATTCCAGATAATTTTAATTTTGTGGGTGTTTGATGGGTTATTCGGAAAACTGGTACTAAATATTTTTCGAGTGTACTATATTATTTAAAGTTCATTTTGAAAAACACTATTTTCACTGAAAATATGTTGGCAACCCTACAACGGTCATATTATCATCATCATCAGTATCGGTATATATTGAGAAGAGGAAATTAATAAATTTTACTTAAAAAGCAGATTAGATTTAGACATTTAATAAAAATTTGAAACTACACAATTAACGTCTATATTTTTATTTCAGTTTCCTTTCTTATGCGTGTCACTTACAAATACGATCATCGATGAATAGCAGTGTGGATTTCTTCGAAAGTTTAATAGACGAAGATGGAAGGTTCGCAGAGCTCAACTGCCAACAGCCCGAGAGGCGACGTAGGAATACAAGATCATTAACTCAAGGTAATTAGCTAGCTTATAAATAGTCCACTTATATAAGAAGGTTGTTTGTGAAACTGCATCCATCTACATTCATTAAATTCCTTAAATCTATTAACTAACTTCCACGTATAATATTTATTTTGTAAATCAAAATTAAACGTCGATTCACGCACGTCATTATGGCGACCTCCGAATCCGAGTGGTTCGCAGGCCGGCTACAAGACAATACCAATCTCTGGTATTGTCTGGTTGTTGTGGTTCCTTCATTGTCTCAGATACTTCATAATACGGCAGCTTTAGATACTCATCTTGGAATCTGATCAATGCGTGATGTTGTTTCATATTTATATATTTTATATTATTATTCACCTTCAATTTTATAATAAAATTAGCCGACACAGCCACGCATTGCTGTAATTAATTTTCTCATTATTTTAATAACAATTAAGATAAAAACTATCCATCTTTAAGGTAATCCAAATGAAGAAGTATAAACAAAAATTAGTTCCCGAAATCAAACTAGATGTCGCTATGGTACTTTCTTGATTTCTCCATGAACATGACTACCCTTCCGGTTTTCTTTCATATATAAAAGTAAATTCTAGAGATAAGCCCACCCTTGTAACAAATTTATTTACTTGTTTTTATGCAAAATTTTAAGTGCAATAAATATTAAACAACTCATATTCTATTTGTACTTCTTCGTATTTGTATTGAACAGAAATGACTATCTTTGGTCCAGTCGTTTCATGTAAAAACCAACTTTTGCTAGAGTCGCTATCTAGTGAGTGCTTTTTTAGAGTTATTTTTTTAAATACTTCCTCATTCCAAATATGTAAAATTTTAGTCAAATCAATTCCGTATTTTATCAATGACATACATCGTGATACTTTTTAATTATTGGCGTTGTCCTTATGGATTGCGCGAGAATCGAATGCTTCGCTCAGTTTATTTCTTAATTTATAGGCTGTAACGTTTCGGAAGTTTGGAACGTACCTGTCAGTGTCAGACACTTGTCATTTGTCACTTCACTTCATTTCCCCTAGAGATGAGACGTACTAGGTTAAACGCGTACTGAGTTTTGCAAGTACGAGTACGCTGAAATACTTATTCCGTAAACCTATTCCACGAGTATTTAGAAGTATGTGTTTTTAAGACTAGTGACATTTTGTTCCAAGACATTGCGACTGCTTGGGGTATGATCCGAAGTCATTGTAGGTTGGGAATTGCACATGAATGAATACTTTGACGGGGAAAAAATACACCTGACGATGGCACAAGCCAAAAAAATTTTTAGCACAAAAAATTGAAATGTGACACTTTGTGGATCGCACTATCTATAGCTACCCTACTATGTTTTGGGTTACATTTGAAAACACATAAAATGGCTCGGTACAATAATTATCCATTGGTTGTTATTATTTGTATCAAGCTTAGTTAACAAAAAACAAAGTAGAGAATTTTATTAAAATTATCAAAGTAAAAAATAAAAACAAAAACATCTAAAGCAGTTAAAGTGGAAAGACTCATTACTAAAATGTTTATTTTATTCGTTTTTAAAAAATGGTGTTATAATGAGTTTTGCTTGTTGATATAAGTTAATTTCATTTAGATATAAAACGTTTTTTTTTACTACAAGTTATTAAATATTAGTACTGTTGTAGTTTTGGACTGACCCAAGTAGAATTCATGCTCAAAATAAATTAAATATATGATAAATAAATAGGTATATTGCATAATGATATATAATAAATATAAGATAATTAGTACATTGTATAATTAAATAAATTGGTTCCAATTTGAGATAACAGATGGTGCTACGCCAGTATGAATCGCGGTATGATTTCATTTCCATACGATATATAAATTTTTGTGATTCTTAACACAAGATTTTTGACTGTTACATTTACTTTGACGGCTAAGGAAACTGATGATTACACAAGCATTTAGTAAGAAAAAATTTAATGTGATTCTTTGTGGTTTGCGCTATCTATACCTACCCTACTATCTTTTCGATTACATTTGTAACCACATATATTGGCTCGGTACAATAATTATTTTACATTGTTTGTTATTGTTAATGTCAACCTTAGTAAGCAAAAAATAAAGTAGCGAATTAAATTAATCAAAGTAAAAAAACAAAACATCTTAAACAGCAGTTAAAGTGGAAAGACACATTTCTCAAATGATAACATACATTTTGTTCACATTAGTTTCTAATAAATGGCGTTATAATTTTGTGTGAATAGCTGTGTTAAGAGTTTTGCTTGTTAATATAAATAAATTTTATTTACATATAAAAAGTTATTTTAACAATTCATTGAGTTATTCAATATTAGTACGGTAATAGTTAATTTTTTTGGACTGACCCATAGAGTATTTATGCTCAACATATATAAAATAGGTATACCATAAATAAATATAATGCATAATAATAAACAATAAATACAACATAACAATATAAGTTAATTAGTACATTGTATAATTAGATAAATTGATTCCGAGTATGAATCGCGGTATGACCTCATTTCTATACGATTTATATAAACTTTAGTGATTTATTTATTAAGGATTTGAATGTTATCGTAAATAAATTGTACGGCTAAAGTTCCGTTTTTTGATAAACCCTCACTCTAGACTACGATTTATTCACACTTAATAAATTAAATAAATATATTAGTCCAAACACCCCAACCCTAACACCATAAAAATTATTATTTTTATTATTACGTGTAAGCATCTATTAAGTACTAGTTTTTACAATGGTAAACAATACGAAATGCCGAAACGACTGATGTAGTTAATCAAATACTCGACAAAGATCCAAGCTAGAAGCAAGATTATAGACTTTATTTACATTTAACACGTGACGGCGTAGGACGTTTACCTAATTACTGTGTAAACAAAAAGCAATTTTATCCCATAACGTTAAGATTGACCCTAGGAATAGGAATTTATTCACTCACACTAAGATCGAACGCGTCCGCGTCTTCGCGTCTCGGACAGCAGAGTTTGTAATTACTGTGTAAACAAAAAGCAATTTTATCACATAACGTTAAGGTTGAACCTAGGAATAGGAATTAATTCACTCACACTAAGATCGAACGCGCTGCGTTTCGCGTCTCGGAGTGCCGAGTTTGTAATTACTATGTAAACAAAAAGCAATTTTATCACATAACGTTAAGGTTGACTCTAGGAATTGGAATTATTTCACTCACACTAAGATCGAACGCGTCCGCGTCTTCGCGTCTCGGAGAGTCCGAGTTTGTATGAGTAAAAGACTTCTAAATACTCGAAACGTGTTGGACGTCTTGAGTCTGCGTCCGCGTCTTCGCGTCTCGGCGTCTCCGAGTTTGTGTGAGTACGAGACTTCTAAGTACTCGAACCGCATTGGACGCCTAAGTCTGCGTCCGCGTTTCCGAGTCTCGGGATTTGTGTGAGTAAATACTTCTAAATACTCGATACGCGTTGATTGCTTATTCGATACTTAGTATTTAGACGTCCAAGCAAAAACTTATTCCAAAGACTTATTCCAGTAAATACGTCTCTCTCCTAATTTCCCCTCCCTGCTGCCGCCCGCCAACCAAAACAAGATGGCTAACTGACACAGTGTTTGTCAGTAAAGGCGTCCGCGGCCCAATGTTTATAGTGAGATTTTAAATTTCTCGAAACTTGACGATAATTATGTCGAATCTGTGTTCAAGAATAGTGTACAAACCACCCAAAAGACTTCCAGAGAATAGGGACAGTATGTCTGTAGCACAAACGAATACCTGGATGAATGGTGAGCATGCAGTAATATTGATTAAATTTCAAAACCTGTTAAATTACGACGTAGATGATGATTTGAAGAGGTAAACATATTCGGGTGCGGTAATTCGTGTTTTTTTATGTCATGGTTAACTTATATTTAGTTATCGTGACCTAAATTGGAGCTATTCGAGTAGCTGTAGATTTGTTTATGTATACATATCTATATCCTTGATTACAGCGGAAAATATCAATAATGGCGGGGGATTGTCTTTGTCTCCGCCTCACACGATATCGCAACGGGAAACAGGCACTCAAGTATCACAATGTTATAGTGGCCCACCATCTCCATGTGGGTCCACAAATTCTGTACCTTCGCCCACAACATCACCTGCGCCGCCTCCTGGGACGGCCACTCTCGATCCCAACTGGCAGGCCACTAAACCCACTGTCCGAGAACGAAATGCTGCTATGTTTAACAATCAACTCATGTCAGATGTCACATTCATAGTTGGTGGACCAGGTACAAACATTACTTATATTAAATTACCATTCTGAAAACTAGTCAATCCAGTTTTATAATGATCATTAATAGAATCGAAATCGAATGTGAATGATCATTATTTGCATAATAAAGTTCGCAGCTTCTCATGTTTAAAATGATGCCCTAAATTTCAGGACACACACAAGTGATACCAGCACACAAATATGTATTAGCTACTGCCAGCTCTGTTTTTTATGCTATGTTTTATGGAGGATTAGCAGAATGTAAACAAGAAATAGAAGTACCTGATGTGGAGCCACAAGCATTCCTCACTTTATTAAAGTTAGTTTAGTTTACACACTTAAAACTAAATTTTATAGAGTACTGCTATTTAATTATTGTTTATTATCTTTTCCAGATATTTATACTGTGATGAAATACAACTAGAGGCTGATACTGTTTTATCAACATTGTATGTTGCAAAGAAGTACATTGTGCCATATCTGGCAAGAGCCTGTGTCAGCTATTTAGAAACTAGTCTTACAGCAAAAAATGCCTGTCTTCTCCTAAGTCAGTCACGTCTATTTGAAGAACCAGATCTGATGCAAAGATGCTGGGAAGTAATAGATGCACAGGTATGTCAGTCGACAGAAAACTTAACTACACTCTGCTTAGATCAATCCTCTTCATACAGTAGCATTCTTATGGAAGTGTCGGGGAACTCCAGTCAAAATCTATCCAGTCCAGAAAGTAGAGATAGTACAGAAAGTCTTTATACCGTTAGCAAATGAAAAAAGCGACAATTGATATGTCTTAGCGACAATATAAGGCACAACAGTATTTACTTGTCAAATCAACAAGTCATTATATTGTGCCACAAATCTTATGTATACTTGTATTGTTTTGGTTGTGATTTTAATTAAGTATATAAAGTTTCTAAAATACTTGTGATTGTACAAATATGTATACAGACCATTGACATTCCAAACTTTAAATGTGAAACTATAACAATTAAAGACATTCCATTTTTTATAAATTGGACACTACTTTCAATCATATTTTCTAGTCAAAACACTGAATTTAGATTTACTGCAATACAGTTTAGAAAGTGTATGCTAGTGTTGATGCTTTTTAATCAATGTCCATAAATTCTATCCATAAATCATTTGTAAAACCTTGTCTTTTGTATATAGATCTGAATAAATTAACTTGACAAATTGTATTGCAGTTTCAATTTACCCCTTAATTTTTTTTATATCTTTTTAGGCAGAGATGGCACTAACCTCTGAAGGGTTTGTTGATATTGATGTTTCCACATTAGAGTCGGTATTAGCAAGGGAAACTCTAAATTGCAAGGAAATTAATCTATTTGAGTCAGCTTTAGCCTGGGCGCACGCAGAGTGCGTGAGACGTGAAATTGAACCGTCTCCAACAAATAAGAGAGCGATGCTTGGAAGTGCCATATACTTAATTAGATTTCCAACTATGTCATTGGAAGAATTCGCAAATAGCGCAGCGCAGCTCGGTATCTTAACACCACAAGAGACAATTGACATATTTCTACACTTCACTGCAGCTGCTAAACCTCAATTAGCCTATCCGATCAAAGCTAGGGCTGGACTAAAGGCACAGGTAATGAGAATAAATTATGAATCTTTAATCAACTTGCAAATAACTTATTTACGTATAGATTAAAATATATATATATTTCAGATTTGTCACAGGTTCCAGTCATGCGCTTACAGAAGCAATCAATGGAGGTACCGCGGGAGATGCGATTCTATACAATTTTGTGTTGATAAAAGAATATTTGTTGTTGGTTTTGGATTGTATGGCTCTTCTAATGGAGCAGCTGATTATAATGTTAAGATAGAATTAAAGCGTTTGGGTAGAGTGTTGGCAGAGAACAATACCAAATTTTTTTCTGATGGATCAAGTAATACATTTCATGTGTACTTTGAGAATCCAATACAGATTGAACCAGAATGTTTTTATACAGCATCTGCTATTTTGGATGGTAGCGAGTTAAGTTATTTTGGCCAAGAAGGTTTGAGTGAAGTTTACATGGGCACAGTCACATTTCAATTCCATTGTTCATCTGAGAGTACTAATGGTACTGGAGTGCAAGGCGGCCAAATACCAGAACTCATATATTATGGACCCACCGTCAATACCACAATGAACAATCCTAATACAAATGAGGACTGACAGTTTACCAGTACTCGACCTATCAATTATTACTCTGTATGAGCCAAAATTGGAAAAAATCTAAATATGATCTTGAGAATCTATATTTACTATAACACAATACTATTCCCATGTAAAAAAGTATGATTTGTTGAAATTATGAAGTGCTTGTGTATATTGTTGAACTTTATTAGAAATTAAGAAAGATAATTTAAGAATGTGATATGGGTGTTGTAAAGCTCTCTAGAAATTTTAGTTGTAGACAGAATGCATAATACAAAATTATTGCAATAAAAACTAAATATCTTATTAATGTTGTTTGATTTTATGTTTGTTATAGATATATCTGCAAACTTAATAATTTACAGACTTCAAAAACCGTTATTGAACAATATAATGAAAAAAAAAACATTGTTTAAATTGGAACAATACAGGATATAAGTTGTTGAGTCTTCTATGTTTATTACTCTATGGTGATCATATTCAAATGCTGGCTTACCTGTTATTAAGTAGTGAAGATTCTTATTTTAAATTCAATTAAACTCTTATGTAGTTACCTAATTTTTTACATATTACTTATTAGTATGTTTACACGTTACTAACTACTTAATTACGATTAAACCAGTCATAACAGGAGCCCAGTGAAACAAATTTTGTTTACACCTCATATAATGTTGATTACATTACAGTTTGGAAGATTCGGTGTGTACATGTGTGTGCTGTTCATATTTTTTTCATTTTGAAATTATTTCTTGATCCACTCACGCCTCCTGAATTCTATCAGCAGAAATCAAACTTTCCTGATTGTAAACTCATAGCAAAGACACACTCATACCAAACAAATAATTCGGCAGGCAAAATGCCTGCTTTGATCCATAATTATTCAGAGTCAATGGTTGATGATGTTATAACACTATTTCGTCACAATAATATGAGTCATTCGATTTGCATCATTTATGATACCCTAATGGTAAATACTCGTAAGACGTCAAAAGTTTCAATGTTTTATGAATTCATGCTACAATGAATTGATATTTTAAAAGTATGAGCTTCTAAAGTGCTATAGTTTAGAAGATCGTAGACCATGGTGCTGCCAGACTGACGTCTGACCATTTTTACTTAATAATCTCTAAAAGTATTTACTATAGTCATTTCTCGCCACTATGCCCCAGACTTGTGAAAAAGGGACCAAAAGAGTGGAAGTACAGATATACCACTGTAGTGCTGACGTCAAAGATAGATTAAGCTGTTGGATTGCATGCAGTGTTTACATATAATTGTCTTTGCATTTACTAAGTTATTTTATAAGATTTACTTTTTCTGTATATTGTATAAATGTATAAGATGTTGGCAAATAAAATAAAAATAAACCAACAGCACTACAAAGACTCTCTTTCTCCAAAACTATATAACTTGGCTATCTGTCCCTATCCTATTTTGTAATTGACTGATAAACAAGGGATGACATAGATAAACACTTCTATTCAAAAATTTCATTCTTTCACCTACTTTGGTTTCCATGTATATGGGATACATATATGCAATCTCTATTAAACAGTTATCTATATGATTACACAACTGTTTATCACTATGCAAAATAAATACTTGAAATAAGTACTTACCTGTCGGTGGTATATTGATACAGAGGGCCCGTGATAACTTAAAGTATGCACGACCCAGTTGGTAACAGCAGATCTGTAGAGCATCACTTATATCTATCAAAAGGTCTGAAATAATTAATCAAAGAAATCATCCACTCAATGAAAATAGTAATATTTTCTAGTTATGATTCAGTTGAAGTTAAACTTTAAAATTATTTCCTACATAGCAAATATTGTTATACCTATGGTGTAATCCATGTATTGTTTTTTATTTATCAATCATATAATTGAATGCAATTTACTTTTACAAAAAACTTGTTAACAAAATAGTAGACTATTTCAGTTTTATTTTGATTTAATGGTAAAATAAAGTATTTAAGATTATTGAAAATATTTAAAAAAATTATTGAATTTTGAGTCAAACATGGCCTTGAACAAAAACAAGTTAAAGAGTTTGTTTTTGTAGATATCTTTATAGTAAGTTGTTTGCAAAGGCTTAGTTTTTTAGCTACTATTTAGTACATACTCTATTAAAAGCAGTTTGTTTAAAAGCACTCTTTACAAAAGACATGTTAATTTGATTACATATTAAAATATCTTGTTCATTTAAATGTTGTTAATATTAGAAATAGTGTTTTAAAATAAAAAAAAAAGATATGCACAAATGCTACATAAGTAAAGGATACGTGAAGTGCCTTCTGTTCTACATGTTATATAAACACATGCAGCTTGTGTGTGACTTGCAGGTCGGCCAATAGTCAGATGTCGTGTTAAAGCCATCTTGAAGAAATTGCATGCTATATCTATACATTGTTGATTAAGACGTAACTGCTGGCATAGGGTTGTTATGCCATCTCTGGCCTTTCTTAGAGTAATCTCTCTGGATTCTTGTCCAATGCCAGCATTGAATGCTGAAAAAAAGCAATTTTACAGGCTGATTAATTTACTCAAGAATTTCTAAATAACGTTAATAACTCAATCCTCAAAAAATGACACTTAATTCAATCATATTGTAGTACACAAAAATATTATTATATTTCTAAGATTAAATATGAAAACAAAATAACGATAAAGTATGAAAAAAATAAGACCACA
The DNA here is from genome assembly GCA_918026875.4 of Diatraea saccharalis. Classification (NCBI taxonomy): domain Eukaryota; kingdom Metazoa; phylum Arthropoda; class Insecta; order Lepidoptera; family Crambidae; genus Diatraea; species Diatraea saccharalis. The sequence continues at coordinate 18,547,371 of OU893333.1, read as the reverse complement.
ATATTAAAGCACTCTCTAACTGTGGTCTTATGAAAAGAGCTACAAAATGAATAACATACAAAAAGGGGTTGGTTAATAAGGAAAAAATAATCTCTACAATATTATTCATGGTATTTTGGTTTTAAGTCTGTAAACTCTTTATCTTACCTCGACCAAAACCCGTAGCGCCGCCCTTGGAATCAGCTGAAACGAATTGTCCTATTGCCGAAGCGCCACCGTGTGCAGTTTCCTGGAACTCGACCTCAGCAACGATGATGTTGTCTTCCAGTACTGTACCACAATTAGTACATACAGCATCTCCCCTAGCTGGATCCACTTCAATTTCCGACGATCCACAATGCTTACATTTCTTCCCCGACATGATTCTTAAAGGCACATTAAATGAAAATGTTGATTAACTTTAAAGTTTGTTTTACTACAATATGACATAAAGATATTTCTAGATGAAACCTATTTTATTCTTCATTTATACTTACAAGTAAACAAAATATTTTGAAAAGGTTTTGAGAAGTCGATATCAATTTCCAGTTATTCTACTTCAAAACATTTCTGTGTTTTTGAAACTGAAGAGCATGTATTTAATGTAGTTCTTTGACATCAAAAGTCAAACTTTGTAAGTTTGACTTTTGTCTTCTTTTTTTTAATTAAACGAAGATTTGAATCCATACAGCCCATTTTTATATATTGGCTAAAAGCAGAGGAATTTATTTTTAGAGCCAATTCTAAGATAATCTAAACTTTTATAAAGCCCGGCGTCGTAGCGTCATTTAGAAAGGTGACTAAACCAAATTTAAAGTGCGTTTTATCGAAGTTGCATTTGTTTCATGTGAGTTATACGAGAAGCATCAAGTTGAAACTTGGCTTGGCTTGTATCTTTTATTTAAAATTCCTTTCGGTTATTTTAACACTTTCATATATGAAAAATCAAATTGATGAACAGTTACTGAGATATAAAATAAACATCAATCAAAATATTTTTGGACATGTCTTAAATTATTAATAAAATGTCGCATAAAAGTTCAATAAAAAAAAATTTTTATAACAAAAACTGCACTCGAATGTCCGTAAAATTCCGCTTTTCCTGCTTTTATTACCCCGCAGTATTTGTTTTATATGCTGAAGCTCAGTTGTCAGAAGGTAGCTCAGTTGTAAGCTCAGTTGTCAGTACTCAGATTGTCACAGAAGTCTTGTGCTCTCTGAAACAAAAACCTACGGGAGCTAACTGTTTAGGATGATGATGTGAGCCTCCATTAAGATACCTGTCAGCGTGAGTTGCTTTAAGATACATAAAACTTGGATGATTCGAATGTTATAAGTTATTATAAATCAAACGCTTCTTAGACACACAAATTATGTAATATATAGAATACTGGAACTTTTTTTCTTGTGTTGCTGACCCGCTGAGAATAAATAGATATATTCATTGTACATCTGTGACATATACAATATATTAACTATAAAGAGTGTAATATCTAGGTACATAAATTTCTCTGCATGGTATCTTTATATTATAATTTTATACATTTTTTAGAAAAGATGTGTATTTCTTAGATACTGTGTCTACTATAGAAGATTATGTTAAATGAGGAAGTATTTAAAAAAAACGAAAGCATAAATAAAACACCTCCACTAGATGGCGACTCTAGCAAAAGTTGATTTTTGCAGGAAACGAATGGATCAATTACAATCATTTCCATCCCTTTTACCTAACATATTAAAAAACTGAAATTTGAAAAGTTTGAAACTTAGATATTAATACAAATACGAAAAAGTACAAATAGAATATGATTTGTTTATTGAGTTTTGAAAACTAATTTACTTTTATACTTGAAAGGAAACCGGAAAGGTTGTCATGGAGAAATCAAGAACGTAGCGTAGCAATCTTGTAGCAATAATATCTAGTTTGATTTCGGCATAGAATTAATAAGTACTACGTACAACTAGAATGCTTACTGTGCGTCTAAACATGCGCCGAGTGAGAGGTCATAAATCTTGGTTTGTCCCTTTCTAAGTAGTGTAACCATTCTTACCTGAATACATTGGACATTAAAAGAAAATATTGATTATTGAAATTGAATAATATTAATATGAAGCAGAAAAAAAATCTTATTTAATCTCAACTCAACAATAATAAATTTTGAAACTATGGAAATCAGCAATTTCATAGGCAGCCCTCCCCCCTTCCCCCCCACTGGGGGAAGACCTAATAATAAAACGCAATCAAAATAGTATATTTTATTATGACTGTATTGTTTACATTTTAAAATTAAACATTACTTAACAAAATTGTTTTGTGCAATTTATGGCGTAAAGTAGCGCGAGATGTGCCAATGGCCTTGAATGTGTCTCACTTTGCCATAAGTTGATATTCTTATTATGAGAATCTCATGCCTTTGTTGGATTTATTTTTGTTCAATTGCTGATGAATATTTGGGAAACAGTTTGTTATGACAGATTGTACCTTTTCATAATTTTTACAATTTTCTTTTAAAACTGCTAAAAGTGACTTTAAATTATTAATCTTCATCTTCATGTCTCTTCTTTTGATTTTTGCCTAGTATTAATATCAAGTTTTAACTTCTTACATGAAGGACTTTAGTCAGGCGTATAACTAAAGGCGTTTTACACATTATTTTTTTTTTGTTATCAGGAAAAATCTGTAATGAAATTAGGTAGGTACATAAAAATAAGTTATAATATGAATTGTTGTTTTAACTTATTATTTTCGATATAATGTTGTTTATAAATGAGTGCTTTAATATTAGGTAGGTACCTTTGGCAAGATTGAAGGAATCACTTCTGATTTCAGCCTTTTTCGAGCCTCTGTTCGGTAATCTTTGGTTTTGAAATGAAGTGTACAAACCACACAGCTTTCATGTAAGTTCCCAGGTATCAACCATTTTTTCTTTAACTCTAAATCCGATGGCAAACTGGAAATTTAAACTAAAATGTATATTTTTTATTATAGTAATAATTTGGTTTGGTTTGGTGTGTAAATAGATATTTGCAAAAGATCGATCAAACGATAAGCCTACTGGCCAATAAAATTATTAAAGGATACCCATTTATGAGCCTCCACATGCTTGCTTAATGTAGGTAGACTTGCAAATAGTGAATAACCAAAGTGTTAAGTGATACAACAAGTTTAAATTTAGTACTTAATTAGGCAATAATAGGGTCTATGCTTATAGTACGTACGTACTTTACATCTCTATACATAAAGTATAGTCACCCTAGTTTCTACTGATGACATACTTACCTGTGAAAAGATAATCCACAGCCTGGTACGATTCTTTCCCATACCCACTCACAGCACATATATTGTTTACCATTTTTCAATCTAATATACTATTTAAAGCACTTTTTTAATTCAGAGAGCATTAAAAACAAGTCCATATGACAAAAAAGAAAACGCCATGTTGCTTTTGTGGTGCCACGTGAATACTACAATTTACCTAGTGTTGCATAACGTAAAGGTAATAAAACATGCCTACAATATTGAAATGTCGTGAAATATAAAAACTTTGATTTATCTGGACCTAAAAGCTATTGCATTTATATTATTAGTAAACTTATAAACAAGCCAAATATAATATTCATATAGAAAACGTTTTGTTCTGAGTAAACAGTTTTCACGAATTTACCACCTTTATATCAACAATATTTCACATGGCAATTGTGCGACAGAGACACACCAAGAAAAAAGATGTCTCACTTGAGCTCATTTCTCTATGTAGATAATGGTTATTTAAAAAACACTTTATTCAAAAATCATTAAGGTTCATTTTGATATGTAAAAAAGATCGCAGTTAGCATTCCAGTTGTACGTAGTACTTATTAATTCTATGGATTTCGGGAACAAATTTTTTTTTTTAATACTTCCTCATTTATAACGATAAAAGTCACAAAACAAATACCTATATTAACAACTTAGCAAATAATACTCTATGGTAGGTACCCTCTCTTGGCTCAGACGGCCATGGCTCATTACTTTCATCGTAGAGCTGTAACGTGACGTCATGGAAATGATTGCTTCCTATTGGTTGAATATCACGCTATATTCTATTTTTATTCGCTGACATCATATCCAAATTTTGTGAAGGCCAAATTAAGGATAAGATGTCGTAAAGTAGGCGGTTACAGCTGGCTGTTAAGCCTTTCTTGTTTAAAGCAGCTTAGAAATTCATGTGAAAAGGGCATCCCCAAAGTGACGAAGACGTCATCGCTCGTGCAATTTCAAATGATGACTCATCATTGTTGTTCTCTTTGTGGATAGTCTGATAGAGAGATATTTTGTCTTTTAGTGTCATCTCATCATCTGTGTCTTAAAAGGCGTAGTTTTTTTACATACTTTTTGGGCAGTTATTGCATTGTTTTGATTGTAAATTGATAATCTATAAATCTGTGATAAATAGACTTAAAGTTGTGAACTAGTATTTTTAGTGGTTTTGTGAATTTGGACTAATGACTATGAAGCTGGAAGTAAATGATAATCATTCGAATCACTCGGACTTCTCCTGCGACAGCCAGTCCTCTCAGGGTTCGTCTACCAATGACTTCGTGTCTTCAATACAATCTTCTAGAGCCTTGCTCACGGTAAGATAAGAATAGTTATTCTATATTCCTAAAATTATACAAGGCCAGTGTGTAGAAACGATAAATAAGATAAATAAATATCTTTATATTGAAAACCAGCAAATATTGTGTGCTTTATATTTTGTTGTTATGTATCTATTTATTGTTTGCAAATCATTCTGCAGTTGTCTTTTAGGAAAACTAATTATTATTGTGTGATATAAATAATATTGTTTTTAAACCTCATTTAAAAGTGATGAAAATTGAAGAATAACTCTAAAAGCTTATTTGAAGTATTTTTATTCTTATCTAATGTTAGCCTAATACAATTAAAATGCTACTCTTTTGAATTATTTTATATAACACATACATAGTTTGTTTTTGTTTTGGTCAAACTTGCATTGTGCTATTAACTTTATCATTTAAACCTTAAGAAATGAAATTGGTCAATATGAAATTAAGTTCTTTTATGTTATCATATCAATCGGGTCCAACTTATATGGTATTTTTCAATCCGATCACTAAAGATCAGCAAAAGTGATTTTGGTGTCTCTGCAAGTATAAAAATGATCTATTTTTGGATAATGATATATACTTAAATAGCTGCTATATATTTGTATTAAAATTAACTTGTTTACTATGAAGAAAAATGATTCCTAACCTTTTAAATAAAGTGCGAATTATGTTTACTTAAGTCATTTATAGCATTTGATAAGATCCTTTAAAGTGATAGCAAGTTTCTGATAGTTAGATATCTTTTGTGAATATGTATAACCGTTCATAAATCTAATATCTTAAGTCATCAATTCTCTGTTATTATCTGAATATTCTTTCAGAATGGATATTCATTTACATATTGTATCATGCATAAATGCTAAAGCATAATCCACAAGTAATCAATTCATTTGGATGCAGTAAATTTCTTTAAACTTTATTTTTACTTTTATTAATAGTTTTTAGTAATTTTCAGAAATTATATTTCTTCTACATAATATAACATAATGGTGTAAAGCATCTTGGTGCTATATTAGTAAATCCTGCATAGTAGTTAGCAATTTTATACTTAAGCATCAATAACAATTTTGCAACTGCCTTTGGATAATATTTAGCTGACTCATACCAGTAATTTTGAGGTAAATCAGGTGAAAGAGATGGACCAACAGACAAAAACAATTGACTAATTGTCACTGTTTAGCCGTTTGAGGTTCGGGACCCTAAAAAAACAGAAACTTTACAAAAAAAATAAATGGAACCATAATGTAAATACTGTATTCAAATTAGAAGTATTGAAAATACTGGGTCCTTTTTTTTAAGTAATATTAATTCTTGTTATGTATCATATTTGTGTGTATATCTTTCCATTCCAGGTTTTTCTTTAAAAATATAAATGAGATTAAATTTTATTTTTGTAATTTCTACAATAGCAACATATAAATTATTTGCAACATTTAGATCAAATTTGTTGTTTCGATATTAGGAAGTGGATGGAGTTTTACAGATCTTTACCCTATATTTTATTATCATAAAACACAGTACATACGAGTTTATTATATAATATGCTGCAACAATATCAAATATTTTACATCCTATCTTTAAAATATTGAATAGAGTATAATATTATTTTTACCCAGGGCGGCTAGATAACTATATGCTATAAATCATGCTGTGTCCTATGGCAGACGAGAAAAAGACAATGACCTATATATTATGTGAACTTGAAAGTAAATGATAGGTATCACTCTCCATAAAACTGTATTTTCCTCAGAGTACTTCCTATTGTTGTATGGGGTAGGGTCAGCGACAGCGCAAATTGCAGTACTTTGAGGAAAAATACATAGTTCTATGGGTAGCAAAATACTGCTTACTTTGGGTTGGGTCATCATCTTTTTTTTCATCTGCCCTAATAACAGACTGTATCTATATAGATTTATAGCCTTGGCTAGTTATGGTGATGTAACTATTGATAAATGTACTTAACTGGTTTCACTTAACTTTGACGGATTCACAAAGCAGGTACATGTATGTTTTGTTATGTTGTAATACTACTTGTGTTATCATGTTTTTGTTCAAGGAAACACGTGTGCCAATTAATAGTAATAACAGTTTATGTTTTAAGCTTAGATTATGTTTTAAGTTGTAGCTTTGGATTATGGAATTACAATTTATAAAACAAGACTCGAAGAATAATTGAATGGATTTGTGTACTGTTTTCTTCAATGGCGTGAGAAATTCACGAGGAAGGCTTTTGTGTTTAATCCATAAAAGTTATGCATAAATTGTTGAAGTATATTTCGTAATTATGTCGGAAAATTATTTTTAAAATTAAATAAAACTGCACGTGTCCGAAACCGGGGTGTGCCTCTAGCTAGTTGTTTAAAACAAAATACCGATAAATGAGGGAATGCGATATCCATATATTTGATACGCCGAACAAAAAGTTTGATTAACATAAAAATATATATATTTATCTTCTTAACAAAGATATTAAAAAATATGTGCAATAAAAACAGTCAAACGTGAATATAAAGTTGAAACAAGTATGAAATTAGTACCATAGGATTTTTTGTATGTAATTCTTTTTAGGTCTTTAAAATCTTCAAATGAAAATTTTCTATACACCAAATATTTCCGGCGTAATTTAACTAATTAAACAGTTTGGATGTGGAGCTAAGTGGTCAGTCAAGTCCATAGCAGGAAAACAGTAGTGGTCGCGCGTTGTTATGTTGCCGGTGACGTCAGCACTTCGAGGAAAAACGCCTATGGCCCACGCATTGCGACGAACGCGCACATTAAAAAAGTTAATTAATCTTTCATATTTTCTACTAATAGAAAATAGAACATTTTAACTAAATTATTATTATTTCCTTGTCGGGTCTCAGGGTAGTCATTTTTAGCAGTGGCCTGGATTGCGAAAGGGCGTGGTTTCTTCTCGGGGTCTCTAGGCATTAGGCATTTTTCATTAAAATTATATAGCCTTGTAAAATATTGTATAATAATTCGAAAAAGTTTTTCATCTTAATGTATTAAAGTATTTGAAAAAATGTTTGTTACGGCTTTTGGTTTGGGTGGTTATCTGAACATTGATAGAAATACGATCACAAGTAGCGAAAAGTAACAAGTACTAGAAAAGTAGCTCGATGGATAGAGCAGTCGCCTGGATTTCGGAAAGTCGTTGGTTGAAAAGTCCCATTTAGGATACCAGCGGGTCCTATATTTATTAAGCATTTAATTCTATCATATTCATTAAGAATTGTTGGCGAAATTCACCTGACCGTATTTTTTTCTTTTTTCGTATTGTTTTTGGATGCTGTCGCAGACCAAATAAAAAGTTTTGGTCTGAGAGATACACATTTTATACACATTTTCCTGTTCTTTCAATTTTCCAAGTCCAATGTATTGCTAGTTTGTTTCTTTTGATAAAATTTAGTTTTGTTTTGTAATTTAGAAACATACACTATGTACTCAGTACGATGCTTTAATTATATATATGTATTATGTTAAATTATGCTGTCGAATCATGTCCCAAGCAAGACGTTGTGCTGGTTGCATAAAGCAAGGGCGTAGGTTAAATGTCTCCAGTGCCGTCAGCCCACCAGGTACCCATTAATAAATCTATGAACACTTGGCCAAGCAACATGGTCTGGCCTCCTACGTCAAAAATTATACAAATTTCTCCTAATGTGTGTTAGGCATACTTCCTAATGAATATATGTAATGCTCTGATCAACATATGATGGGCCTCATTTGTTTGTACTCGTATATTGTATCTAAAAAACTGTTAATTGCGCTTATATAATTCTTTCTTGTATATAAGCCAAGGTATTTTAGTTTTTATTAAAGTAAATTAAGAATATTTCATTTAATTAAAAAAGCAATGTTTCAACTCTTGAGACAGTTAGACGATGATGTAAATACTATTTTCATCAGTGTTCGAGATAATCGTGAGATCACCAAGAGTTTATTTGCAAAAGATTAAACTGGCGACAGCTCTACGAGAATTTTCAAAGAAAGCAACGCGTGTTTTGTTTTTATTAATGAACGAGTTTGATTTCTTGTAATTTCATTCAAGGAGACTGCACGGTTTGCAGCCTTTTAAATAGTATTATTATTCCCTTGTCTACGTAGCATGTATATTGATTTACGTAGAATGAAAATTTTCGTTGACTCGGCGGATAGAAGAGAAAACAGTTAGCAGCAATGCGGCAATCATTAATCACATCAACACGGTGATAGTGAGAGCATACTTATTTTCAGTGGTGACGCCGAAACCTGATTCCTAGAAATCGTCCCTGAACTAACAGAGTCAAGCATACCCCTGGCCCCCCGCCCGCCCTTGAACCGCCCGCCGCCCTTGCGTTGGGTCATGTGATTCAATGGAATACCACTACAAAACGCTACGGCGAATCGAGCCGATTAGATCTTCAATAGAATTATTACTTTTTCTACGAATGTGATCGATAAAAGGCTTTAAGCTACCATATTGCTTTATGGTCACACGGAACTTGTATAGCTTACTTTCATACTTGTATTTTTTATAAAATTCCTGTTGTTGCTATCACAATTTTGGATTTGAGTTCAGAACCACACCCAAATCAATAGATTATTAATCCTCAAGTACTTTAGTAATCCTACCAAGAATACATTATTATGTAGCCTTGTTTATTTCTAGCACCACTTGATAACAAAAGGAAAATGGATCACTATACATACATAACACATCTAAACATTTCTACTAAATTTTGATATAATATTTTCTGTGAATCTAACAAAAAGGGAAAAGCGTAATATCTGAGTGTCGTAAGTTGATATCAAAAGATATGATAAAAAATGAATAATATATGTAGTTGTGGGCGCTGATGAAGCAACAGACAGCGTGGTTGAGCTACGCCCTTCATTGGGTAATAAGCAATAACATGCAGAATGTATATGTCTACAACCCCTAAATGAAAATTTATTACTGAAAAGATCAGAAATCGATTTTTTTTTATAATAGAGGCAATTACAGACAAGTTAATCACAGCTTCTTACCAAACTGCACAAGCTAAGTGCAATGTGTACTAGGAAGAACTAAATACAATGATGAAGAATATCAAAATCCAGCTTTGTTTAATCAATCATCTCCGTCTTCACTACATAGCCCTGAACCTACAGACCTAGAATTAAAAGCCCTTCGGGATGTACGGGATAATATTCCTTAAACCTATTCCTTGTTCGGTATACCGAGCGCTTAAAAAATTTCAATTTTTCATAAATTTGGCAACCTATACCCGAGAACAACTTCAAAATACATTTGGAAAGGTAATTGCTTCCCATAGAGCGAATTCCAATAAATCGAACGATTTTTACCAACAATTCTATTCTATTAATATTATAAATGTGAGTTTCTTTGTTTGGATGTTTGTCCCTAATCACGCCGAAACTAATGAACGGATTTAGATGAAATTTGGTATACAAATAGGGTATATGTTGACTTAGATAATAGGATTTTTATTCCACTAAACATTTCCCTAGGGAACACGCGGGCGAACCCGCTGGCGAAAGCTAGTATAGGAATAATGATAAAAATATTTGAGTCAAATCTATTTCACATGCAGACTTCTTGTATTGTTCATCAATACAAGAAGCTTCGGTCGGATCTGCTTTTAATGATAACAAGAGTAAAACTCAAGAATAATAGTGGTATCGAAATCCAATCACGTTATACCCGAGTCGACTGACTAAACAATGTTTTATTATTAATTAATAGAAGTGACCCATATTTGACTTCACGGCCATACCCTTATAAGATTTGGGTCAAACTCTTCGTGTGTCACCTCTTAGTCCATTATTTACCTTTATGGCAGTCAGCTTTTAAAACTTATTAACTAGCACGAATTTAATTAAAATTGAACTTGAGGAAAATAATAGTTGAAGTATTATAATAAAGCTTGAAATTGGAAGACGCGAAATACGTATGCAAAGACCGTGCGGGTTTCCTACTCTAGTTCCCTCCATACTTCATAGCCTTTTGTAAAAATTAACAGTGCGTTCTGGCACAAAAAAAAATCTAAGAGTACTACACAATAACGTGAGCTCATAATAATACATTATAAAAAATTTAATAGCAACAGCAAAGCTTAGCCAGAACTTATCTTTGAATCTTATGTACTTACTCATATAGGTATTTCTTAAAAAAAAATATTTATTTAAAGTTTATTGACGCTAAATTGACAATTTGTTTACCACCAAGGAACGCATCAAGGTGTCATATACATATCTGAATAAATTTAACCTTTTTTTAAATATTCATTGTTTACTGTATGCCTTTGAACTTTAATCGGCGTAGCGTCGTGTGGGCACGTACTCCTCATAACCGCAAGTGCTAACATAATTGAAAATAATGGTAGGTATATCTTTTTCCATTATGTTTGTGATCTTTTCATTGTCCTCAGCTCTTAATGAATCATCCAAAATATTTCTACAATTTCTTACAATAGTGTTATTCTATGGTTCGAAAGTGTTCCAAATGTGTGTACATAGTGGTTCAAGTGTTGTAAGTTCAAAATCTCAAAATTATGTAATGCTAATTGTTGCAAATTATACAAAAAAACAGGTTTTGGAGTCTATACTGTATCAAGTGTGTCATAAAATAATTTTATTTCGCTGTCTATAGCTAAATGCATGATTGGCCTATCAGTTTGAATAGATTGCATTGTTACAGTAAGGATAGCAGCAGCTGTTGGCCTACTTAAATTGTCCAATTGATTAAGTCAAATTTTGTTTGGTAGTGTCGTTAATATACATATTAATTTCAGTTGTCACATTTTAGCCTAATATTAATGGAAACTTCCATTATATGTAGAAACGATTTGTTTTTTATAAACAAACTACTTATTTGTTTATTTATTCAATTTTTTTTACTGTTTTCTTTTAGTATTTTTACTGTTTAGGTTTACCGAGGTTATAATCAGAAAGTAAGATGTCACGAAAAAGCAATTCCCTGAATCATCGAAAACTTCTCATCAGGAACCTGAGAAATTTGGCTCGATAGGCAAATTGTTGGAATACTTGTCCTCATAAGACCTTATGGTTTTGGATGGATGATTTGCGCGTGCGCGCTGTGGTTTGCCACCCGTACAAAACCGGCCGCGGCCGCGCTAACTGACTCAGTCTGATATCATAAACCATTCTAGCTGAACGTACGTCCCTAGCCGTCTAAGTTTCGCTATGACTCATAGTCTTATCAACCAGTGAATTGATACGAGATTCGCGAACTTTTGCGTAGTGTTATATTCGATAAACTTATTTGTGAATATTTGTTTGAACTATTGTTGTGGAAACCAGCCTTCATGTCTCAGCTGGTGCCGTATCATCTGACCAACAGCGAGCAAGACGACAGTCTGATGTTCGCTACCATGTTCGATTACCAGAACGACGATTACAACAAGCCTGTGGTGAGTTCGGAAGTATTTTATTTGCTATTTACACCATTTGAATCTTTTTAAGTCACTCAGATCTTCCCGGACTTTGTAAACAACTTTCTCTGTTTTACCTAGTTTCTTATATTTCACAATGTTTTTCATATTTGCCATGAGATTTTTCGTACAGAACTTACCAGACTTTTTTAATCTTACCCGCTAATATTATTTCAATATCTCAATTTCAATTCCGTGATTGGTGATTACCTGATTTATTAATTCTAACTAGTTTGAATGAGCCGTTGAAACTGGCAACGTTCCAGTGTGTTTTTCTATTGGTAAAGCTTTTTAGATCAGTTTTATGTTTTGACCTTACTGGCGTTGGTACTCGTAATCTCCAAATATCCTTGCGAAATGTCTTAAAACTTCGATGTTACTTTCAAATCTACTATACAAGTGTGCGACAAGGATGTAATATTGTACATATTATAATATTGTTTATACTAAAAGTGTACCGATAAAACACACCTCGATTATACCAGTGGTTATATCTGTGATATACTTAGTTATTGCGCACTTAACTTTTTGTTTCAAGAAACTATTGTATCGGTTTTCTATATAATATACATTAAGGCCGTACTTAAAATAAGTTTAGAGTACATTTATGTATTTTACTTTTTTTACCGTCCACAAAGATTATATAATTTTATAGTGATACTTATAAGTAATTTTCGGATACTTAACACAGATGGCGCTACGTTGGTTGCCTAGTGTTCTTCTATAGAAATGTTTACTTGTAATTTTAATATGTTTATTGTAGACAACATTTTTAATGTTTATTTTAAGACCTCAATCACTGGCGAGCGGTTTACGGTTATTGATTAAAACTGTTATTATAGAAAATAAAATTTTGAGAGTGTGCGAGGTATTGATGACCCCTGTCGAGGTATTATATAATGCCTAGGAAAACAAAAGTCCACTATTGTATTTTTAGCTCTTGTATTAACTGAACTACTAAAACGTATGTGAACACAACCACTGCGTGTCCTTATACCTATGTGATAGAGACAATAATTGGAAATATCGTAGATAGGTATTATAATAATATTCCAAATAAGAACAATAATATTTTTGGTATTAATAGCATATCTACCTAACCTTCAATTGTTGTTTGCTTTAGTAAATTAGTGAACGCATCTTACTTTGACACAATGATAAGGTAACTTGCCTGTTTTTAACCAAACAATTGAGAATACAAACGATAAGCGTTAATTAATATCATGAACTTGACTTATCTATAAAGAGATATGTAGTATCGGATTTATGCATGTTGGTATATCGAAGACTAATAAATTTTACTAATGATTTTAATATTATGTCTGATGATAACATAATATTTTTTTAGAGCAGAAATTGAAGCACGTTTTTCAAAGTCACGGTATCGGCAGTGATAAATATGACGTCATTGATAGCTCGAGAGATGACGTCACCCAGTGCGTCAAGTCTCTCCCCCCTCTCAGCCTCCTAGAGTTCCACGAACTCGCGCGACAGCTGCTGTAATCGTTTCGTTCGTATTGCCGCTACTTTGTATTAAGGCCTACTCAATATTATTTTACACATATTTTTTTTCAGCGGACAAATACGCTTATTATATTTCTTGATTTATATACTCTTAATTTTCACCATCGGTTGTCTATGAATTTATGTGATTTAAATATTTTATTTTTACTTACGTCATAAAAAGTAGGGTAAACAAGCACACCTTTAAAAAAATTTAAATATTGCTCTTTTCCTTAACTACCTAAATGTCAATTATGTGATGTGAAAAAGTTAACAATGATCCCAATAATAAATTTTCCAAGTGTTGCTTTTTGCAATTTTAGTTTTATATTACCTGGAGAATTGATTAATCAAGGTTCAAGGCTTTTTTTGGAAATTTAGTATTATCTTTTATAAGGAATGGATTAAACACATACATATAAAAAATAATGGATTTCAATATTTCATTAAAATAAGTTAAACCTACTCATATTGACAACGTTGCACGTCACAAACCGCAGATTTGTTTGGTATCAGAACGTAACAAAAGTTACGCATGAATGAAATCCTTGGTTTTTCCTAATACAGCATTATCCACTACACCAAATACGTCATAGTACTTTTAAGATAATAGTAGTATTTTACTGTTGGTTTAGCCAAGGAGTAAATTAATTATTTTTATAATTTGTATTGGATTACCAACTATCTAAGTCTCAAGACCCTAAAAAAGTCAGGCCTCAGTTTGCGAAGCAGTAGCCAAGTAGTTTAAAAAATTGTTTTGTTGCACAGCCTTTTACATCCTACCATTCGCTATTGCAAAATAGGTTTTGGCACAGCTGTTCTAGAAACAACTGATCTTTTAGGATCTGATAAACGAGGCTATCAGTTGCGCAAACGCAACCGGACTCGGTGGCGCGGTGGTGGCGCGCGAGGTAACCTTTCCGACGCAACGTCGATTCCGGCTGGCTCGACCTACATTGCACGCTTGTGAAATTTCTCCTCCAATTCCGAGAACGCACCTCCGTTGGGGATTCCCATCACGCCATTGCCGCCGGACCGATGCAACCTTTACCTGTTTCATAATTTTTACTCGCCAAATATGGCAGCTTTATTTTCAGTACGGGCTTAGAATTTTTTTGCACAAGTAACAGCTGCTATTGTAGCATCCTCTCTGAAACTGCTAATTAATAATTGACCTCTAGTCGAGACCCTAACAGATGTATTTGTTTGTTCGATACCTAATAGCACCAACTAACGCCGGATGCTGACAATTTAACCTAATAGTTGACATGAAATCGATTAGTTCGCTAATATTGTATACGAAGACGCCGTGACTTTGCTATCTTGACCTCAATTCAACTGGAGTCTGTGAGACCGTATTTATAATCTATTTCTCATGTGGCCTAACGCTAAAACCTGTTTTGTGACTGCCATACTCCAAGCAACGATTAGGTAATAACGATGCTGGATTCTTAGAATACTGTGAATCATCTATTTACCATCGGAAGTGAAGAGTTTGTACTTACATGTGACATTATTGTGTGTATGTTTGTAATGAATTGCCACGGCAGTGCCATATGCTCCATCATCCATTGATAACTTCATCGTACAAATTGACTCACCTCATTGTATATCGAATTCTTAAGTAACAGATTATCAAACTTTATCGCAAAATATAAAACATCAGTCGGTTTCTTAGTATGTTTCCTTATTTTTGATATGTTGAAATTTCCAAGAATGCATAGTTGATTTCAAACTTGCTATGCAGGTAAAAAATATATCATGCACCTGTGGCGGCAAATGACGTCATATTTGAGGCACGCGTGAGACCACCACTAGGTTGTATAATAACCTATATGTTTACAAAACTGAGACTTTATATACTGTGGCAATGTACTTATGAAAAGATTCTAGTTTGAGACGCTAATACGTGCTTTGTTTGTATAAAACTTATCTCCGTGACATAGGCAAGTAATTTAAGTCGAAACGATGATGACATGATTAAGCAATAAACTGTTGTAATATTTAATAAATTTGATTAATATAACTACCTTTTTTTTCAAATAAAATTCGGCTCCATTTAGATAACACGTATGTAAACAAAAAATGGTCCAAAACACAGTGGGACCACCAAAAGCTTCAAAAGCTTTTATGTAATTGCACAAGCTTTAACAACAAAGTCTTAATAAAACATGAGTGACTTTTTTATTACCTGCTTCTGCGATAACGTCTGCCGTTATCCATTTAACATTTTAGTCCATTACATGAAACATTTGGTATTGTCTTTGACAACCTGTCGATTCCTTTATAAGTATTCTGTTTTGTAAAGTAAGGTTGATAATGAACACCAGTGGACAGTAAAAATGACTACTTACGAGATTAGGTTTAAATGTATTTTTAAATTCTTTAAAAAGTGGTATACTTCAATTATTCTTTGTCAAGAATTTTTGGTTTTAACGTGTTATTTTATCGATGGGAAACTTTCTAGCCGAAATGAGATCATTCGTTATACTGAGCGCTGAGGTACCTACCTATCTTATTATGCCTTCTGTTATTTTGTTTCAATTGTATATGTTTTTTTATTTACGTGAAATGTATGTTATTATCAGAATATTATGAAGCATTCACTGAACTATTTATTAGTAGAAAAAAAATATTATAAATCAAAACAATTAAGTTGTTTTGATTAATCAAAATTGCATGTGTTTGTGTTTAATAAATGGTTTTTCTTTCTTTCTAATCAGATGAGAACAATTTTATTGACTAGCAATTTCCAAAATTTGTCAAGAAAAAGTGAAATAAAAACATTTTTTTTTATAAGAACCGTAATCTTTTGTTTGTGGTAACTGTTTGTTCCCCGAAGCCTCTATTCACTTGAAGGACAAACAAAAGTGTATAGTTTGAGGCAATAAATACTGAAAAAGTTACATTTATTACCAAAGACGCCGCAAATAAAACTTTTTACTGTCTATGATTTAAACACAAAGATCACTGCGGTTGACTTTCGCTTACGAAGCTCCGGGAACTCCGTTATTTGCAGGAAAATAAATCCCAGGCGGTCAGATCTTGAGAATGGAGTGACTCATGAGATCGCCACGCATGGCATCTCACCGGACGCTCTATTTATTTAGCCTCATCGCTTGATTATCGGGATAGTCTGAAAATTAATTTAAAAAGTTATTGCTGGTTGGTTTCCACAAAAATATTTTTGTGCAACTAATTGTATAGACAAAGACTTCATCGCACCAATTGGCGAACTTAATTTTCTTTGTTCTAACAACGTGCAGTAATAATTACGTCACAATAATAAACGCGGGGCCTGATATTTACAACAGCTGCGGAGTCCTTGTTCCGATTAAGGACAAGAATCGTGCTTACTGCCCTGTAGATTACTGACATTTTCCACGTTTCCGCCTCGGCTGCCTTATTAAAAGATGTCATGTTTACAGTTGCACAGTAAACGCACGTGCATCGTATCGTTTTGAGACCTATATTTACGTACAATTTACATAATATTGCACGGATAGGTCTTAAGGTAGGTAATTGACTCCTTCGTCGTTTTGTTTTAATTATGTATTATCATAATCTATACATCGATCGCAACACAAAGACATTTATTATGGTGCGGCATTGAAAAGTGCATTGTGTACATTGATACGAAATTATGCTACTAATTTTAATCATTTGTTTCTGTTTTATCGTGTTAAACAATTGACATTATTAATGTAACTCGACCGGCACATGATTTAGTGTGTAATTTATCGTCTCTACCATCTATTTGGGAATTCCTGGTCAGGATTATAACACTGAATGCGGCATGTTCCCGCCTACAACGGAATACGTGATAGACGGCACAATAACTGCACTTCCAATACAGACGCCATTATTTAATGAACCCTTGTCAGATGAAAAGGTCAAATTATTTGGAAAGATTAATCTCGTAACTTATGCGGGGCTTACAAGCCTTACCGGATTCCTCAGCTGACAAATGAATTGTATGACATTGATTTTATTTAACAAAAGAATGAACAGGGAGCTGCTTTTTCTTAGCACCTCTAACTCGGAGCAAATAAAACCTTGGTCTTAGATCTCTAACCGTATAATTTTTTTATGCGTTTTAAATTTTTATTATTCTATTCATATAATTTAAGGTTTATTAAGTCACAGCATTGTGGATCGAAATTACTTCACACTTCCCATGATTGTAGATATATTTTATTTGTAATTTAGACAAAAAGTGATTATTTCGATGATATGAATTACGGGTTTGGCGGAGGGGGCATAATTTGCGCTGGTCGCTGGAGTGTAATGCACTCATAAATGTTTACGGCTCGGGTTATGTCCATCGTCAATGTTATTTAAATCATTTTTTGATACCTCGCTCGGCTTAAGGATAACTAAGGAATTTATATTGACGCGCAATAATTTAACTTTACGACATTTTGTTCAATTTACGTACAATTCTTAATGGCAACTTCCATTTTATTCTCGGTATATGTCGGTTCTTGATTCAACGTGGAATTCAGCAATAAGTATTTTATTTTGATTTAAAATATTTGATATAGTTTTGGTTAGATGCGATGCCTCTGCAATTTTATGCTGTCGTGTACGCTGTTTCTTGACCAATTATTTTATCAAGGTGAACTTTGATACGAACCCTGTAAACAAATGGATTAATGGGTTTCGAACGAGTGCTGCCGACCGCAATTCTTCGAAAACAATTTTGTATTTAGCTACACCTACGCAGTTCATTATGTGTACTGGTAGACATCTACAAAAGGTCACAACTCGCAGTTTTTACTTTAGTGAATTCATTAGACTTAAAGATAACGTTATGTATTTCATCATCTTATTATTTCTTGCACCATTTCTATCATTATTTTGTAGACTATACCTATTAATATGACATCACAGAAGTATGTGTCGAACATTGAACCCCGTCGGTGAGAATGATATGTGATCAAACTTTTTGAACCGATGTCATTGCCTTTTTGATTGATAGCCTAGGAATATTTTAACAATTTTGGGTCCTTGTGAAACTTATAAACATATTTGTGTATTTTGTTCACGTACATACGTGCAAACCACCAGTCGAAGAGTGCGTTTTCCTCAATCCATCTTTGTCTATTCTTCCCCATTCGCGGCTCATTAGACGCGATTGCATTGTATAGTTGTTTGTGCTTAAGTTATTTTTCCTAAACCCGTAACATGTAAGTATTATATGTAAGCATGTACTTTGAAGTAGATTATTTGAAAAATAGTATGTTTTTCCTTTTGCTGTGTCTAATGGTACTTATTAATCGTACTACCTTTACGACCGCTTAGCTAACGTTGAACTATTTGTTTTTTAAATTATATTTCATCCCTTTAGATTTTGTGGTTTATAATTTGAAGAAAGCAGGGCTGTTGTTATTTTGACACCGCTACATTGGTGGCCTGAGCTTGCATAAAATCATGCTCAACATGCTCGTACTAATTCAATTATTCCGTTTATGTAGCGATCGGATCGCGTTGCATATTGAATTTCTGCTCGGCCGACGCACTTCTAGCCCAATTAGGAGGACACTAAAAAGGTTCTGCGTTTGTTTGTGCTTCATTGTTCTCACCGGTATCTGGGCTGGCAGCCGCCTTAGTTTCGCAACGGCAGCGGTTTTCTTTTTAAGGAGTCGAAAGTTGTTGATTTTGTGTGACCGAGGTGCAGTGTGCAGTTGTGAAATGTCGCGTAGGTGCAGTGCATAATGTGCGGGGGCCCGTCTGGCGGCGGTAGCGGCGGCGGGTTGGCGGCGTGGCGGTGGCTGAACCGGGTACCGAGGGGCGGTCGGTGGTGTTTACGATGCACCGATGCGGCGTCGAGTGGGGCGTAGGCGTCGCCGGGGGGCGTCGCGCCAGGCTTATCAGACGGTGGCGGGGCCGGCGCGCGAGCCTCACTCCACGGTCTACCGCCGGCCGCGCGCTCGTTCCGTACACTCTCGCTGACAACGGTTTAGATAACAAAAACCTTTGTCCAGCCCGATGCAATAATATTTACACGCCGTGTCCTCTGCGTCGCGTAGTTTCTGAGGGGGTTTTCCGACGTCGATCGACATCTGTGCCGATTGTTTTTGCTGCGCGTACGCGTGTTCTGCGCGTGTTTTGTCAAGTTTGAACAAGTTTTTTACGACTTTGATTTGCAATTGCAATTTGTCAGTTAAATTGTGAAGTGTTGTGCTATTTGGATTGCGATTGCCATATCTGCCTTGGTAGAATTTCGTAAGTGTTCTTCTTTGTGTATTATTTTGTTTGCATGTTGTTATATGGATTCTTGAGTGTTTAATATTTTTTGTATTTTCTGATGCATTTCTAGTGAAAATGTTTAAATTTTTAAGTAGTCGCATCAGTTGTATTTGCATTGCAGCCTTCATATTCTATCGTCATAGTTTAAAAATTATTGATTTCGTTTGTGACGTACTGTGATCAGAGTTGATCTGGTGGTAGAGGCGCGCGCGCATGGGGCCGCGGGTAGGCGGCGGTGGCGGCGGCGGCTCGTGCGCCGCGACGCTCGCCCCGTGTCATCGTTCGCGGTCAGTTGAACGAACCCTCTGCCGCCCGACGTCAACTTTACCATAATCGCGATTATTTGCATGGCCATTGTATGTACCTGTTGGTTCTGACTGACATATGATCGATTGTCTTACAATCTCACTGGTCTCACGTTACCAAAAGAAAAATAACTAAAATTTTCTGCGCCTTATGAATAGCTAATATTTATTTTTCATGCATATATTAGTTCTTATGCTAAATCATAGGTTTAACTTGGAAAAACAACAAACATTTATACAATGGAATTCATTTCAGGATTCTCAAATATTTATCTACTTAGGAAGATTGTATTTTTATATCGTTAAGGTATTATTACAATATTGTAACTGCGAATACCATTTTTAATGTTAATAGACTTTTAAGTGTCTTTTATTTGTTCTGAAAACTTTGTTATAAGAAATTTACTTTAAATATGACTATAATTAACATGGAAGTAACGCTAATAACCGTATAAATAAATATGAAATTCGATGAATATTCTTGAACGATACTATAATGTTCAAAGATTGATGTCCTTGATGATAAGATAGAGGCAGCCGGCTCAAACGGTGTCGTAAACAATGGACATGAAGTAGGATATATTTTCTTACACATAAACTACGTATGTACCTATGTGGATATGTAAGGTACAAACAATATGACGATAACTAGAAGGACTTTAAATTCCGGATATCACAATACAAATACGCTTGTTGGTAGGTAATATTTTGTGGTATCTTTAGTCAAGGTGATTAAAATAGAAAATTCTAGATACTTTGTCACGTGTGAATGGCACATTCGGTTTTCAAATAAGATTTTCAAAAAAGGTAAGACTATATAGGTTTTATCTTAAAATGACATAAACAATAAATAAAAGACGGGAGTAGATTTGATTCCCTTTTTTACTCACTAGTTTGCAAATTAACTACATATTATGTGTTATAAACTTAAAATAAGCAATATATTCATTTTATTTGTATTTAACAACGCTGTTTGTTCAAAATGCAAGGCATACAGACCGTTCCATTATTCCCCCCAAGTTTTATATGTAAAAAGGAATAATTGTATTTTATGCGGGCTTATTATGCTTCGTGTGTCGTTAAAACGCGTCTCGTCGCTTGATGAGAATCGTAAAAGACTTTTATCTGTGCTTCTATGTAACCTAGCTTACGTCTATATGGGTTTTATAAAAACTTCGCTATTTCTTAGACATTCACGTAAATAATATGTTTAAAATTGGGACCATGATTAGTAATTATATATCCGAATAGTGTACCTACCATAGTAAAATTTCAAACTTAGGCGTCGGAACCAATCAGTTACGACCGTTTTAAAATGATACGTTCAAAATAGCTATTTTTCTTTCATCTTTGTCAAACTTAATACTGAAAACTTTTATGTTTCTTAGTGAAGGTGTGAAATAAATTATTTTTGGACTAGTCCGGAGTAAGCGGTCGTTATCTCTACAATTATAGCACATAAATTACAATATATTGTTTGCTCTGCTGCTTTGAGTTCTGTGCTGTCATTTTCATTACACCATTATATACTGTAATCAGTACAATTGATTCTTGTAGTCAGTCTCACAGACTAACTGAAACCAAAAATTGTTGCCAAGTTGGGCGCTTATAAACTGCCAACCTAGGCTGCAGCCTACTCAGCCTGTTCCAGTCTATTAAGATTTACGTTTCAAAATAGTTATTATTAAGATTTGACTGTAATTTATCTCCAAATAGTTTTGGTTGTCATTACAATAAAAAGTTATATGCGTTGCCAGATAGGCAAGGCAGTACAGCATATATCTTTCCCGTATTTGTACGGAGCGTTATCTGTATATTGGTCAGTTTATTCCAGGCATGTTGGAAATTCTTTAGAACGGCGATTGTGAAATAGGTATTCGCGATAAGTGCAAGTGTTTGTGTACGATTTCTCGGTAATATGATAACGCCCGTTGCCGGTGTAGGCAGACAATTCGGATGGCCGCTATCTACGGCTGATAATTCCAGCCGTGTGTCTTGCTATTGTAAAATATCCTTCTGATAAAACT
The DNA here is from genome assembly GCA_918026875.4 of Diatraea saccharalis. Taxonomy (NCBI): domain Eukaryota; kingdom Metazoa; phylum Arthropoda; class Insecta; order Lepidoptera; family Crambidae; genus Diatraea; species Diatraea saccharalis. Next base: position 18,525,255 of record OU893333.1, on the reverse strand, counting down.
GACGCTAGATGTTCTTAGTTTAGCAATTATTACTTATTTCACGGTGATTCTCTTGAATCCAAAATTTAAGAAATCTTTTTTTATCAATAATAAATCAATCGCATTCGTAATATATAATAAACGATTTGAATTTATTACATATGTGGTGTAGATACGTATGCGTTGATTTGGCAAAAAAATATATGTATCTCAGAATATTTACTGTAGGTATTACAATACATAATGAAATAAACAATTTCATATGTATGATACATGGTTATGCAATTAATGGCTAAAGTGATCTTAAATACTTATCAATATATTATAAATCATGCAACTAGTGTACCGCTGCTGAAATGCCAATAAAAGCTTAGTAAACATTATGAAATTAAATCTGTTTTGATTATTTAAAAAATACAGTCATAAACTGCGATGTTATTCCTACAGGGGTCGTCGGTACACTTCTGTTCTGACGGAAAAAGTAAATTCTAAGTATGATCCGTCGCTTACTAAATTATACCTACTTCCGTCAGATTTGCACCGATCCTAATTATGAAAATGCACTTGCAAATGTTAGATGCGTATTTGGTTTTATTTTGATGTTTCAAATAATACTTCACCTTTTTAAATTTCATACCTTAAAGCATTTAGTTGGGTAAAATTTTAAGCTACTTATCCGATTTCATGTATTGGCAAATAAACGTCTTGAAGTCGGAAAAAAGCCAGTTATTGGGTTTCATAAATTAAATTAACTTATTCGACGTAACAGTCTGTTCGAGCGTCATTAAGTTTTTTTTATTTATTTCGCCGTTATAACCTTCAGTATATCCTTGGATATATAAAACCGGGTTGGCGAGCTCGTTGGGTTTATCTGTGGTACTAGGCGGTGCCAGGGTCGGGCTGGCCTTCCGCACCCAGCTGATAAAGCAACACTTTCCACTGCGCCCGCGCACTACGTAAATTTACTGTCCCCAATGAGAATTTATTGTTGATCTCAGTTTACAGCTGCTGCTGTAGGCAATTGTGAGAACTACCTTTTATTACTTTTATAATAGAAATTAAGCGTTATTAAAATAATATCGTCTACTGCATGCCATTTACTTTCAATAAAAACCATCACAATAAAGTAGTGATTTGCTGTCTAATGGAAAAGATTGACGAAGACAACATCGGATAATAATAGCAAATAAATAAACGTGACTCTTAGTAACGTATTATGCACAAACAGCCATTATGTATTAATGTCATTATTAACATCGCGCAGCTTTGGTTCATTGCCTCCATATTTGTGTTCAGTGAAATATAGCAGGTAATAGCACTTGCCCGGTTGTGGCGTTGTTGTTCAAAAGAAATTAGCATAAGTGCCGCCTAACAGCAGCCGCCAGACAATGCCTTTGTCTGTGTGTCTGTCCGTTTGCGTATACATTCCGACAACGATTTAAATAGATATTTTGTTTGCGATTCTGCTAACGCGCTCTATGATTTATTTGTTTTAAACATACTACGTTTTATGTCTGCGTTGCTTTGTTTAGAACTCATTAAATGCTCTGCTTAACGTTGGTCATACATTATGATTTCCTCGTAGCTCTATTAAATCTTATTTCCTTTTTAGTTTACCAAAGCAAAATTACTGAACAAAGTCATCCTTAAAATTATTTCGTTATATTTAAAATTAGACACATGTACTACTTTAGTTTCTGCGCTTGGTTGTCTGTATTTTGAATTCTTGTCAATTGTCGGCGTGGGACGTAATTAAGAACTAATAAAATGTGAATAAAACGTTGAAATTACGGCCAGGTGAGTGACTTTCGGACCGACAATATTATACATTTTAACAAGGAAACGAATATGTTTTCCTTTATAAACACAATTAAATGTGATTCGCAGTAATACACGCGGATAATAAATAAACGAACTGAAAAATAAGTCCATAAACGTAATTTTATTTCAGAGTGTAGCGTTTTAGAAACCTTGTCTGCTGTTAAAACTTTACTTGTATATTTTTATATTGCAGATAACTTATTATAATCATAGATGAGTAATATCTTATTATTTAAATATAATACACTTGAATATGTTTGCGGTTTAATGATTCACGTAAGAAAAGCTTGAACTTTGTAATACAAGACCGTAGAAATGGGCGCTATCATTAGTACCTACCAGAAGGTAAATTGTTCTTTCGGACAGAAATCGATACAATATCTTATATTGTTTACTAGAGACTGTTGAAAGTCCTAAAATCATAATGGATGGATGATTTGCAGTTTGGTTCGTGGCGTTCATAATTATTGTGCTCTTTGTTCTAACGCTGTGCAGTGCAGCTGCGCGCTTCTTATCGTTCCTACTAACCAATAACACAATTTTCTAACACGTAAAGTTAAGTAACTTAGTATTTCAAACAAAATAAAAGTAAATTATACGAAGAATATTTGTTTGTACTATTCAACTTCTGTTAAATTAAATTTGTTTAACTTGGGGAAAAACGCTCCCCCAAGGTTAGCTAGAAAACCGCAAGGTGAACAGAATAATGCCCGAATTTTGCCTACCTACTTAATTTATATTCGTAGCGAATCTATGGTTTATTTCTAAAGCCTCTTGGCTCCATTTAAAAAAAAAACTTATCATTGTTTTTTTCTGTGTGCGTGATGTCTGCGGTTTGGTCGCGTTGTCGGTCGCGCCGCGAGCACGCGGAATGCTCACAATTTCCGGACGATTTCCGGCCCTCAGACTCCGGCGCTATGTATTGCTTTTTCACATCTTATTATTAGTGGCACATGCTATAAAGTTATCGAATTCGTTAATTATCAATAAATTTTATTATTTACTCGTACTGTATTGATGTGGTCTCTCAAGTTTTCCACTATTTTTTTGTATTTGTTTTTCCTGTTTTCTCATTGCTTCCTCGTTCTTAACCTTCAGAAGTGCCACGTTTCTTTTGTAACATGTTTAATGTTACTATGTTTTAGTTACCATTTCTTAGAATTGGAAAACTTATTGAATTTCAGTAGTTCCGAGGAGCCGAAAATATTCATAAGTGAAACTGTAGTGTCGCGCGCTGATTCATAAGTCTATGAATCATTCAACGTAATCGAGTTTTTGAATCGAGCCGACGACGAATGTAAATACGCAATCGTAGTGACCTGCGATAGAGAGCGAGCAGCGTGACTCACACGGGTTTTCCGAGAATCGTAGAATAGTAGAGTTTTCGTGAAAATGAAGGTTAGCTCCGGTCGATCGGCCGCGTTAATGAGCCTCACCATTGTATTGATGGCGCTCATTTTGTTTTGGTTTTAATGCGCAGGAAATTTTCATACAGCAAAGTACACTTTTATAACATGCGAGCAAGGTTCACGACCTCAAAATCGTCGAGGGTGAGTCTAGGGTACAGAGTGAAAGCGACAGTACATCGATCGGGTTGCACTAACGGATCTGCAAAAAAGTTGTAATATATTGTTTATTCATCGCTGCGTGGGTTTAGTTTCGCTGTTTCTGTTCGCTTTTAATTCGGCAATGGTTGTGGATTACCACTCCTCGTTCGTGGAATAAAGGCGAGTGAAGGGCGCCTGGCGCGATGCCAGCAACCGTCGATTTATTTTATTATTCGCCGAGTTGCGGTCAATGTCGCGACAGTCAGTCGGCGCCGTACATCGATGGCATATGTTACTTTGTACCTACACACTTCTACACTATAAACTTTACACAGATGTTACTGTAGATTACCTTCCAACATCAGCATGTTAATATAAATAACATTCTGCAGTTCCTAGTTTTGCCTTTGTCCTAACAGTGCCACATATTTATTGCTTACATTTTTGTATATTATGACAACTAACTACTGAATTTACTAGATGTTGTTCTCTAACGAACAGAACCTTGAACGTCGAGCGAGACTCACGGGCATGTGATTTATGTTGTGTCTTCTAACTGATTTCGTTGAAACACTACGAAGAGTACTTGAACGTATACGCGTTACAACACAAACATGTCTTTATTCCATTTAGAATCTGTTCAAGGAATTTTCTAACTCGACAACCCGAGCGCTATTAGTGCGGGCAATTAGCGCTGCGTTAATGAGCTCCCACACAGCCGTCCACGCGCGATATGAGTCTAGTCATACGAGGTGTTTTCTCTGAAGATAGCTTCTGAATTCGTCAGTGTTATAGCCTAGTGGTGTTTTACGGCATGCGTACTTAGCGATCAGAATAAGTTCCGTATTTACAAGGAATTGAGGTCAGTTTTCGTGCAACCGTTTCACTCAGCATATGCAATTGCACGAGAGGAATTTTACTCTACTCCTACACAAGTTCGCGTTTCTCAGTAAACAGTACTATTTGCTCAGGGTATTTTCTTATTTTTAACGATATTTAGGTACTTTGTCTTATATTACTTTGCATGTAAAGTGCGTTATCAAGAGAGTAAAATATGTATCTATCTTTTGTATCAATGTGTTTTAGCTTAAGTTATTATGAATGGTTTTTCCTGAAAATCCTGATAGGAACAAAACAAATTAACTTGAAAACTTAAATATTTACCAATAAGTAGACCTAAACATGTAGAATGGTCTGCTCGGTTCTTATTTATTTATCTGTCGTATTAATCTGTTCGCATCTATAGACTATTGTCAAAAAGATTAGAGGCCGTTGCCCTTTTACTATATTGAAGTCCAAATCGCCAATAGTGCAATGTGGGTGGGCGTGTTCACCTGTGCGGTCACGCGCGAGCCACGTGCGCGCGCGCAAGATATCTGCGTGCGCTTGTTCACTACTACGCCATCAAACTAGGTGGTTTTGGCAAACATCACTTGTAGCTAATTGGTAGTCAATAATTTTTATTATAATTGCTTTCACATAAGTATAAGTAGTAGGTGGGTACCTATTATAATTATACGTTTTGGAAACTAACAATCTATAGTTGTTCTAGTAAGTTCGTTATTTTAGCTATAATTATCTATAGGTGTAGATTATCGAATTTTGTTATTTTGTAATTGTAGTTGTAAATAATTTGTTACTTTAATAATTTCTGGGTAAATGCTTTCACTCCAAAGTCGATATGAAATTAAGTTGATCACACCGGGAATACTCTTAAATACGATTTGTAAGATCATATCATTGAGATTTAATTTGTCTTTTAGTGTTCTGATTGATTATTATCAGTAATACGTAAGAGTTAATAAATCTATTTATTATTAAATCAATTACAAACAAACATGTGTTATTTATTATCGTGTTTCGTTCCCGGAAAACGGCTCGCGCGAACGATGCGGTGATAATTCGCAAATAGAAGTGCTCCCAGCACTTCTTTCAAAGAAAACGTCGCAGTTTTTAACGTTTTTTTTGCAATTTCAGGTATATTTACTTATTCCATATATTTAAATTGCCAAATAACTATTGGTATTACAAATACAGATGTTTACTTTATAATAATTTTGCATTTTAATTCAAATAAATACATCAAATTTTAGTGTTTTGGATCCTTTTTTTTGCACCTAAATTTCACTAATTACGGTACTACATAGGCATTTCTGTGTTATTAGTATTTCTGAAAAATATGGGCCATATTGTCCCCTACCAAGTTAAACTTTCACCTAAAAAATAAAAACACGTTTTACCGTTTCCTATAATGAGGATTAACCATCTAAAAATACTCATATAAACCCGCTCATTTAGGTTATGCAGACATGTAAATTAAACAATTCAATGGTGATAATAAGCATTTAAATTGTGTGTACTAAAAAATAGAAAACATGTGCAATGTGAACACGGATAGAACTTAACTGTATATTTGTAATGAAACATACATAAAAAGTATTTCTTATTGTCTACTTAAAATATATTTCCAAACGTAAAATAATACGTTAAATTATATTATCAATAGAAGTGAGAAATATACTTAATTTTAGTGTTGATATGCACAAGACGTTCCGACGCCAATAAAAACAAAGAAATAAAACGATGTTTAGATAATAATTGTGTCAGTAAAAAGCTGATCTATCATATAGTGCGGTTGTTCGGTGGGTACATTATGTACTTACGTCACAAACTAAAATAGTGGTGATCTCATGGCGTCCCTCGCGGCCGCGGCCGATAACTACAACACTGTCGGCGTTATGCCCTCCGACGTACAATAAGTACCTCCAATGAGAGGTGACTTTAACATAACACACAATACCGAACACAAAATTCACGTAATAACGATGTTACAGGAACTTTTACAAAAACGTTCCAAGATTTTGTCAGAGTTTAACCTATCGTGTAATGGCATGTGCATTCAAAATTAATGATTGCCGATAAAACGGTGCATGATAAACACATAAACCATCGGTTAATTGCTAGGTAAGCACCGTGACCAATTAACGAAGCCGGCGCGCGCGCATCGAGACGATTTTCATTTGAGCAATTGTGGTAATTGGCGGCCTTCCGGAGCCTTTGTCCCCTCGCAGCCGTCGAGGAATCGTTCGCAGTCGCCGCCACCGCGCCGTCCCGTCAACGTTTTACAATGCTGACCGAAAACTAACTGGACTCGATTAGCTGCTTTTGTTCCATAACAATATTATCTTACAATTGGTAATCTCCTCTGTTATTACGCCACAGTATGTAATTACATCTTACGGATCTTGACATTGACATGACAACCTTTTTGTTATATGTTATGGTTTATAAGAATTAATTTTGCTTAACATCAAACCAATTTTCTCAAACCAATTTCTACAATACCGATTATGGTAATAATACAATGCATATTAACGATTAATTGAGATTCTTATTAAACAATGCCAAATAAGGCTGTATTCAGACAGGCATCGCCCACGGCCCGAGACGACCTTGCGGTAAGGATCGACCGAGCTTCCCGCCCACAGCGCGGCGGCAACGTTCTGACTAGAACTGTCGTTACCGACAGCACCTTAAGTGCTTCAACAAAAATAATGTTTTCTTTTAAGTAGCTGATTTTTTACAGACACTTCACAGTTATTTGAGTTGTCTAATGTCTATAGTTCTTTGTTAGATATCGAAAGTGTTGAAAGCTAACATAAGCGGTGTTGACAGCTGTCAATTCTCCCAATAGACAGCGTTGCTAGCCTTTGTTTTGAGACAGACCCTGCCGCCCATTACCTCAGATAACTAGCGAGCACAGCGTGCGATGCGAAATGACGCGAAATATTTCCGGAGTTAGAGGAGTATTCTATTAATAAATGATTCGGAGTCGGTCGTGGGCGAAGATTTCGGGCGAGCGCGGCGGGCGAGGCGCAGCGCAGTAGCGCGCTATCCGCCGCGGCCGGCCGCCGTACGCGCGCAACGAACGAACGACCCGCACTCCCGCGCACGATACAACGCGACGCGTCGCAAACGACGAACCGATCCGCCCCGAACAACCCCTAATAAAAATCATACCACTTTTATTTGACGGATCGATAGCAAACGCTGGCAGCGAGGGCGGATTTAACGAAAAAAATCGACTAACAAATTCGAATCGCACGAAGGTGTCGCCTCGCAAAAAGCGCAACACAATAGAGTAAGCGTCTAATTATAAACGTGGTGGAGTTAGTACCATCGAGATGCAGAACATCGATCCGCTGGAGATCGCCAACATCCTGGCCACGGAACTGTGGTGCCAACAGGTACCATACAGCTACCCCCCAAACCCAATATCTCCCGACACAATACTTTTGTACCAGTCAAACCTAGATAAGTTTGAAACACGTTTCGTTTCCAGTATATTTAAGCTTATTTCTTCGTGTAGGATGGATGGTAGTTTTGATTTTATAATATATTCACCGTTTCTATGATATAGATAGAATGCCTGTGATTAAATTGAGTATATATCTAAATTTACCCATTTCTGAACTAATTAGGCACCACGAGTAATGAAATGTAGTCTTATTTATTATTGAGATCGGCCTCGTACGAGTGATTTATGGGTTTGCTTTCAACTACTTCAGAGTTTGTTGGGTTAACGTTATTTACATAGTTATTGAGCCATGTATTTGAAATTTGTTTAGGTAGACGTACCCGAATATATTGACGCAAATTTCTTTTTCTTTTACTGTAATCGTTCAGTGCATCGCAATCAACAATTTGTTATCATTGTAACTTACGTTATGCAAATATTGTGCAAATAACTATTAATCGGTATGTGGAAGCAATCGCTGCTCGAACAAAAAACAAATAAACATTACCGTATCACAATATATTCACTCAATTCTCATGTTGCATTTTCCATTATCAATTACTATAATACTACAAAATCATTAGAAATTTTGGTCGATAAACCATTAAGTGAATAATGATGTAAAGGACATTATGTATGCCAATTAAATATTGATTGTAGTTTATATTTTGAGGTATGCTATAATATATGAGCTCATACATAACTGATTCAATGAATAAGAAAAATCAATTTCGTAGTCTACACTTAACGACGATAATATCTTTAGATCCTGTCTACTCAATAACAGATCCAGTTATCTATTTATTGGCAAATTAATATTAATGAAAATACTATAAATCATGACTACTATTATTGAGGTAGATTTTAGATTTAAACTTCTAATCGTTTAGTAGGATTTGTCCTGGAATAAATGGCAACCAGGCTCTGAATTTCATCTCGATTAACTAGAGTATGTATGAGTAACAGTTTTGTTCTGTTCTTCCGCAGCTGGCAAATCTCGAGGGCCTCCAGTCGGGGGTCCCGACCCGCACCACGGCCACCATCACGCCGACTCAGCTGCGCAACTTCGAACAGACATACATCGAGCTGAGCAATTGTCGCAGTGAACCCACACACGCAGGGTTCGTGCCCCCTTCAGTCACGCACGCCAACAACTACGGTAAGAACTACATGATTGAATAGGAGTAGTTTCTAGCTGATAGAAGAATTCATTAGACTTCATGAGCAATTTTACGTATTTTGAGCAAATTTGCAAGATTTCTAACTTCAATGACGCGTTGTGGATTATAGACCTTAATTTATTAAACTGGCTTAAATCCTGAAACGGTCAATCGTATAAGATACTGAAGGTTTCACATTTCGCTGCTGTTGCTGGCTAACTCTATTCTTAATGCTAATTAGATTATGTATGCAAAGGTGTTGTAATGTCATACTGCAATGGTACTGTCGCTAACGCCGTATAATACTCAAAACTTCTGTTTTGGGTTTATCTACATCATCGGCCTGCAGCAGTCCACGCTGGACATGGTCTCATTCAATACGTCCCATTTTCTTTATATTGGGTTTTTCTCATTCATCTCCTGTCTGCGAACTGCTCCTAATAGTTCTGGTTTGTCTTGATATCGATATGCTTGAAGAGTCGTAAGTCCGTTGTGGCAATTCAATTTGAGGACTATTATTGACAATTTAGGTACAATATCTCTATTTTAATCTATAAGTGATTACTGTAACATTTATGCAGCTGCGTCGATATTAAATTTTGTACGTAACAAATGCATTGTAGGTAATTTGTTAACTGATTATATCGATTGAACTATATTTTCTGAAAGTATTGATTTTAGTATCGATAACGTTATCTAGTTAGATTAGAGCCACTAGAACACGATGTGGACGGTGAAATTGTGCCCGTTTATTGTATTGTGCACGTGTCTCTTGGAATGTGTCTGTTGATAATAGCTTGCAGAATAATCTAATTTAATTGATTGCAGTAGATTATGAAAAGTGAAATTCTGCTTAAATATATTTAATTGAAAGTTTTAATTATGTTACTTGTATTTTTACTTATAAAATCAAGGCATTGATTATAAAGATTTCTGCAAGATATTTAATTGTGTTAGATAATACAACCAATTATGATTATTGGTTTGGTTTCAAAAGCTCGTTTATATTTCTATAACGTTCAAGCGCTCCGTCTGTTTATAGGCACTACTGCGTGGGTTAACCTTACTGTAATTGCAATAGAGGGTGAAGTTTACGTTTCTCTAAAGCGATTACTATACATAACAATAACTAATTATTGTTGAGAAACTAATTACGGAGCGCAAGAGTTTGTTATTGCAAATTCTCTATTACCAATATTTTATAGGGAATAGGGAAAGTATATATTAGGTGTTTTAGCTGAAGTCATATATTATATCGCAGTGGAATATAATTTCTATGTCTTTCTTTTATTATTAATAAATATTATTTAAGTATTACTAATAATTAATATCATTATCATACTTGGATATCACCTATTAACTGTTGTCCCTCCTATGTTAACACAATTAAGCACATCTAAATATTCGTTTACGATCTATCAGTAGTTGTAATAAAATGTTTCTCTATGTTTACAGGCATACTGAATCCGGTGGGCTATTGCGATTCGGGCCCGACGACGGCGCTGCATGTGTCGCCGGGCCCTCTCTCAGCCAGCGGCGATAGCAGCAGTAGTCCCGGACTCCCAGCACCTAAACGGCGCAACATGGGTGGCAGGCGACCAACTAAGGTATGGCGTCATTATTACCCTACAGCAATTTACTGATTACATATGACATATGTCTTCCCCAATTCGTTCCATTTTTTTCTGTTTTGGGCTACTGCATAAGGTTACTGTCGAAAGTTTTTTATCGTCCGCATTTACTTCGGCACATACTTCCACTCTGACAAGTGATGCGGGGAGTATTTGGTGGGAAAGTCGCCGGGATCAAAGCTTAACGTATCTTTCGAAGCGGAATCTTGTGATAGTATATTTTGATGTCATGATCAATTTTCTTAATTAGTTATTAAAACCTCCATAATTGAGAATCATAATAGTATTTTTGAAGACAGAAAAAAATGATTTCTAACTTTTGAACTCGTCTAATTGAAGTACTTAATCATGGAAAATAAAACATCCGAATTTAGAATCTAGAAATGCCGTTAGATGAGTAGGTAGTCAGTCGTTCTCATTAAAACTTTTCACGGGCTATTAATCGCTTCACTAGATAGCACTATTTCTAAAAAATTCACATTTTATTGCATAAATTAGACTTAATTGAATTTCAATCCTGTCAAACTGCGTTTTCAATTCGTAAGATAGTAAAACTATATTATATATTCAAGAGTAATAATGTTAAAACAAACCCAAATTATAATAACAGAATTTCCATTATTAGCTGTTTACGCAATAAAATGTCTCTAGAAAATAGTCATGTATATAGTATTTTGTCTAGTGAAATGAATAAATGAATAATATTTTGCGTTTACATCAAGTCCATGTGCGAGTACTGTTAAAATTCGTCGATCTTACGTGCCATCTTCGAATAGTAGTTTCTGGATCAATGACTGTTTTATATTGTCTGTCACGAATCTATAGGAGTCATTACCTTATTCCAATTCTTTGACTACTAGACATATTCCCTCAGAGATATCTTTTGATTATATGTAATAATCTTGCCTCCATTTTGAAATATACAAGAAAGAGTTTTGGAATCGCTTAATAGTCAATTTTCTACTTTATTTAGTATTTATCAAGAAATAAGATTGTATTGAATTTAAGTATTAAAAGACATTTCTCATATATTCAAGGCGCCACAAGACCTGTCCCCCGAGGAGGAGGAGAGACGCAAGATCCGGCGCGAGCGCAATAAGATGGCGGCCGCCCGCTGCCGGAAACGGCGACTGGATCACACCAACGAGCTGCAAGAGGAGACCGACAAGCTGGAGGAGAAGAAGCGAGCGCTCGAAGATGAGCTGCGACGATTGAGCGCTGACCGCGAACATCTGCAGTCTGTGCTGCAGCACCACCTGGGCAGCTGTAGACTACGCGCCCCCCCTACGCCCCCCTCGCCTCCCTCTCCGCCAGATGTCAAGCCCTATTTATATGATTACCGGTCGGAGCCCGCGGATGACGTACGCGTTAAAGTCGAGGCGGTCGAACCAGTCGAGCCTGCGCATCTAACGCTCCACGACGACATATTCACCACGCCCATGTCTGATAAGAAGTAAGTGTGGCTATATTTTTTTTTTATCAACTGTTAGGGGACTTGGAGCACGTATTCGACCGCTGCGCTTTAAATTATAGATAATTGTATAAAAATGAGAACGGTTCTGGATCTGGAACAATCTAGAGTAATTATTAATTTGACCTCAAATTAGATGCTACTTTTATTAGAAATATTTATTATAACTCAGATACCTTGTTTTAAACATCCACGGCCTAGTGACCAATGGTGATGGCGGTATCTTCATTGTGTTAATTTCCTATAACACAAAGGCTTAATCTATTTGTATCTAACCATATGTCTCAATATTTATATCTATTTATTATATTATCATAGGAAATTAATCCAAACTGCTGATAGTTTTATTATAAACACTAAGATGCATTCACGATCATTTATTTGAACGGAACTTATGTGACACGTTTTTGTTTTATAAAATATAATTTTTCCTTTGACAGGATGATGTTATCAGTGGCGAATCCCGCGGTAGTGACGCAAGCGAGTGGGGTAACGGAGGGGGGTGTATTGGAGACCCCTCCTGTGAGGCCCACCCGGCCCACCTTCCTGCAGGTGCCACTGCACGCTAACCCCGCACAAGTATGTATCTTACGACGTGATCAAAAGTTCAAACAAAATGTGCAAATTTGACAAAATAATATTAAAAACTTCAAATTGATCCTTTAATTCTAAACCATAATGTGTTAATAGTTAAAAATTAATAGGGATGACGACTGGGTAAAAAAAATATAATTCTATTTAGTCCGTCAGTCAGATAATAGAAAAATATTAGATACGTATTTTTATTTACATTTCTAAGTATAACCATTTTAGACTTAGAAATGTATAAACAAATATCAATAGTATTAGTTGTCTGTAGTAGCTCGGTGGCGTAGCGGATATGCGCCGTAGCACGCGATCGTTGTCGTTAAGCAACTTTCGCAAGGGTCGGTCACGGGATGGGTGACCAAAAAACTATTATCTCGAGCTACTCCGTGCTTCGGAAGGCATGTTAAGTTGGACTCGGCTGCATTTGTAGTCGTTAATACCCGCCAATCCGCATTAGGCCAGGGTGGAGGGTCATGGCCGATGCTCCTTAACTTAGGCAGTGGGGACGAAATAAAGGGCTGATGATGATTATGATTTTTCTGTTATTTAATACTATCTTAATTTAATTATCTTAGTTATGGTCTCTCCATTACACAACTGACAGTATACTTGTATTGTCAACAGACGCACAAGCTGAAAGTATCCGGTGCAAGTGAGACAACCGTAGCGGGTGTGGAGATCAGCACGCCCAGTAACGGCATTCCGTTCAATTTCGACAGCCTCATGGATGGCGGCACCGGCCTTACTCCCGTCCATCCCCACCCTCACCCTCTCCCTATCTCCCTCTCGTTGCCTCTCTCTCGCACGTCCGCACCAACAGATACGCTCGTCAGCCTCTAGCCGAACACACCGTGTCATCAACTCAACTTTACAATCAATCCCGGTTCGAAATACGGAAGGACGATCGTAGGACATCGCTCAAATTTTGTATGCTAAAGAAACTTAAGGAATTTTATTTTTATATTAACATTTTAATCTGATATAGTTCAATTCTTTCTTTGTAAATGGAGAACTTTGCTTTTATATCTTCGTGTAGGTTTGTGAAAAATTATTTTTCATTTTTATAGTACTAATTGTCTAGTAGATTTTTACAGATTTGAAAGCGAAGTTCTTTTTTGTCAAAAATATTTTGTTTTCTTTAGTATGTTTTTTACAATGAGAATCGATTTGTTATGTCCGACTCCGTTAGTCCTCCGTTCGAATATGGACTTAGGGTTTGAAGTCGAATTTGTATCACTACCGCGTGGTCAGTTTCAGTGATCTCTGCGATTGATGTATAATTTATGAAACCTTGAACCGTATCCTTACATATAATATCTCATTCTTTACTAGTTATTTCCTTTCTGACTAACAAGTTATTTGATATAATTCATGATGTATTCATTGCCTTCGAACGGCCTAATTATCGGTCGCATAAGTATTATATTGTAAGATCGTTGGAAGTGGTTACCAGCGAAGAACGGTTGTGCATCTGAACCTATTAGCTCAGTCAAACCGGCGTGTATGACGCGACCGGAACCGGAAGCTATTACGTAGACCGGGAGTCGCGTATCATTAGATAATCTTATTTCTTTTCAACGGTCGCGATCGACAGCATCTTATTTATTTGGAAGTATTTTTTTAAGATTAAGCGACTCGTTGCTCACGCGCTTTGTATTTATATTAACATATAATTAAAATATATAAAGAATATTGTATAGATTGGTATATTAGTACGGAGTCAATTCGCGAGATGTAATACTTTATAAACGAGATATATTTTTATAATAATATAGAATATATTTGTAACGCAACAGAAATAATAAGTGTGATTTTTAAAAAATGAGTAAAACAGAGTTTTATTTGAAAGCATTTCAGGGATATATCGTTTTTATATATATTATATATGTATACCGATCCGTGGTCGATCTAGCGAGGCTAGGCGGTCGATCGGTCCGGCGTCGACTCGTGTCATGTTAACATAGTGCCATCGTCTACGTCACTCGACATAAACGGTACGTTGGTTAACCGTAAACTAACAGCAATATTACTTAAATAATTAACGATTAATATATTGGATGTAAGTTAGCTCAATGTCGATGTAACGTTTAGCCGTTCCATTGGTTTAGATACTGTTAGGGTAGCGTGTTAAGCGACTTGTGATACGTCCAGTGATGAACTTTTGTTGTCGATGGCATACCCGTTACGTAAACATCTATTTAGTAGTCACTATAAACTGGACGGATGCCGTCGACGTGAGATTAGTATAAAATATATTGTATTTTAGATACGAGTAATGGCAATGTGTATTTGCCTTGTTTATACAGACCACTGGAATTAAAATATTATAATAGTTTTAAGGCAATAATTAGGTTAAGTGGCACTTAACGATTTAATTATATTCGTAACTTAGACCAAATTATTACTTTTATGTGCTTTATTCTAGATTTAATTTAAAATCTAAGCCAAATATTGATTTTTTTTAATGTCGTTATTAGTTTTAAATGTAGATGTCCTTTTTACTTGGAAGTATTATTGATTGACGCAACAAGATCAATAAGTATTTATTTAGTATACATATGAATTTATTTATGGACATATACATTTGGTGCAATCGTGTGCGGTACGTTGCATACCAATATTTACATACAAGACGAAAACTATTTAATGTATGACGCAAACGAAATATTCAACGCATAATAAGAGCACGTAGGTTTAATAAGAGAGATGTAATTTTTTCTAGAAACTTTTTGGTAACGCAATCATAGAGAATAATTTTGTATTTTTCCATGAGAGTTAATGGCGAAGCAATATATGTATTGAATAAAATTGTTGGAGGAGTTACGACAGATATATTGGAACGCAAAATGTAAATCAGAAAATATAAAATTTGTTACATACACCTCAATTTGTGTTTTTTATTTGCAATTCCTATTTTTACTAAACAGCTAATCTATACTAATATTATAAAGCTGAAGAGTTTTTTTGTTTGAACGCGCTAATCTCAGGAACTACTGGTTCGAATTGAATTTTATAGAGGAAGGCTTTAGACTATATAATATCACGCTGCAACTTTTAGGAGCGAAGAAATAATGGAAAATGTGGAAAAAACGGGGAGCATTATTCATCCTTGAGAGCTTCCGTTGCGTGCGTTGCGAAAACGGTTCAAGATACCAAAAATATATATATGAAAAACTGCTATGATAACAGCAATCATTGTTTACTATTCAATTTGTAATTATATCTGTGTCATGCTATGAATCGATACGCAAATAAACAGTTCCCTAGATATCACGCGGGCGAAGCCGCTAGCGGAAAGCTAGTGAAGTATAATTTTGTAATAGAACATGCAGAAAGAATTGGAATATTAAATAAAGATAAGATACATCAAAACTTTATTGGATAACACACCAAGGAAATAGAAACATGAATAATAACAACTATGATAATACAATAGGTAGCTGGATTGCTTATCGTGTTACAAACGAGACATTTCATCGATGGTATCTATATAAATTATATTTTAGTTAATTATGTCATACTACCAGTCATGGATTGAGTACACGTAGCAAGTACAGTGTACATCAGTTCGGCAGCGCTACTAGGATTTTTAAATGCATTCTAAGTCCGTAATTTATCAGTCCGTTACAAAATAGGGGTTAATAGCCAATTAACGTGGGTAGTTTTAGAGATAAATGAAATTTACAAGGATTCGGATGAAGTAAGAACTCTTAACAGTTATTATATTATAACTATTAGCATAGATCTTCCTCTACCCCTCTAACCCCTCCTCCGTGAAGTCAGATAATATATTTTTGCGGTGTATGATACTTATATTCATTGAAGGATTTTGAAGCACGTCCGTCCCATGGTAGACTATAATGTATATGAAGAGATTTGTGTAGCTGGTTCTTTTTTGTAAGTGTAAAAATGCTGATTAAAAATAATGATGATTTTTGGTGCCCCCCTCCTTTACATCCGGGTCTGGACGATGTATATCTCGAATCTAGAGCATTTACATCAAACGCGTCCCTAGGCGTGTGCTTAGTTTGCCTGAAGGATAATCATTGACTGGGTTAGCGTGATCATTGTGTAAAGTTCACACGGTTTGATATTCTGTGGCAATAGTTGCGGCTCTTCAGTGCGGAGTACAGGTAGAACACTAGCTCCACTACGCTGATTGCACTGCATCCCATACACAAACCAAACACCCCGCCCAAGTTTGCTGCAACGAAAATAATTTATATACCTATAGTCCTTTCTCAGTTTGGCTATTCAATAGTTTTGACTGTCAATAGATAGTGCTAGTGTTTAATTTGATGATTTTTATCATTGAAAGTGTCTTTTATTCTTGCATGAGGGCATCTAGAGCTTATAATATTAATTTATCGATTTGATTTATGTTAGTTTCCTGAATATCTACGTAAATTTATTTTTTAAAACGAATGATATCCACTTTAATGGAAAATTTTACGTTTTTCGTTATGTTTTTACTTATTGCACTGTACTGTAACTATAATAATAAGTAATAATAATATTTATTACACCACAACAAAACAAAATACATACATGATTTTCATTACATCTAAGCTTATCATATACTTTATCTATTTAGTTAGCCACTGCTGCTGAACCGAGTTAATACCCGTCTTTCAGCATACAGCTCCTCAAAACCTCAGATTCTTAGAATTACTTCGTATATTTTAAGCAGATAAGTAACACTGAAATTTGTGTCATATATTTGGTACAAACTTTACCTAACCTATAGCGTTGTTACTTATTATACTGTAACTGAAACTGTAAAACTGCTGAACCTATCGGACGCCAATTAATAATATAATGTCGATCACCATTTTCGTTCGATTGGGGGCCATCCATAAATTACGTCACACGTTAAGGGGGAGGGAGGGGGTCGACGAAGTGTGACATTGTGTGACAAGGGGGTGGGAGGGTCCTAAATTTCGTGACGTCACATTTCAAAACCTATTATAATCTAAGTGTATATATCTAACACGAACTTTAAACTATTACTTTACAAAAACTTTGCAAAATATGTGACATCACACTAGGAGGGGGGAGTCTTACAAATGTGACATAAAGATTATAGACTACTTTTATGATGATAGTCAATATGTATGTCAGGCTATATAAGTCTGTCATATTTCTTTATTCGATTTTAAACCTTAGTGCTTTGAAGGCAGAGTTTAAAATCAACGACATAAAAAATATAGTGGTAACTTGGGGTGCAGCCGTTGAAATTTTATAGTTTGGGTTTACGCGCCCTCTTAACGTGAAATGACGTCTCCGAGTAGTAATAAGCTGTTCAATGCATATCTACAACTAAAAGCAGAAGCACTTGAGAACCTCCTTCTTTTTTGAAGTCGGGTAAACACAAAATATCTGTACTTACAAACCAAACTTATGAGTGATATAACAGTCTCTTGCTTCTTTTTCACAAACACAGACTTCGCGAAAAAGAAATGCATCACCGCAGAGCTCGTATTCAAACTGTGTTTTGTGCTATAAACAGAATAACAACAAATCATTCAGCTTGCGATATACATTCAAAATGTAGTTTGAAAAAAGTGTGGTCAGCTTACTAGATGTCACTTAGGGCGTATTTACGCGCGCGCAGGTTGCCCGGCATCATGTCCACAGAGTAGACGCGTGATTCACAATCTCGCAAACAATCACATTGCTCCGACCCCACCCAGATGTCCATGTGCTCTGCACATAAATAGAAAAATGAAGTGTAACTGGAATCATCACCATAAGAACCTGTTATAAAACAATTATATCTGATACTTTAACAGAATAGAGATGATATCTGGTAAAAAAATAGAAAAATATTAGGTGATGAATTTCATTTTTTCAAATAAACAAGAAATTGCTTAAATAATAGGCGTGCGAACTTCAGTGGGGTCTCGCTACGTCACAATTATGTAGATTTTCTACATTTCAATTAAACGTATCGTCATTACTTATTTATTACGCAAAAAATACCTGTTTCATCTATTAATATTCTATTTAACGGACAAAATTATTATTGTGATCATCCCTATCCACTCTGTAAGCTGTAATAGAATTCGCTTATGGTGGAATAGCATTTCTAGAACAAAGGTCCCGGGCTTAGGTGACTGGTGCCCTGGCAAATGGTCTACTGGCACCCCCTTTATTACCATAATATAAAAGCAAATAATCTATGTTACTTATATTTTATGAAGGAAATAACAAGAAAACACGTCCTTCACACACAAAACTGTAGACATTTATTTCTACATAATTCACGCTTCCAGCAAAAATTACAACTTAAAATTATATTTTTAAGGCAATTTGTTTCTCTCATTTATTTTATTACTAGCTGTGCCCGCAACTTCGTCTGCGTGGGAAGTATTTTGTTAGAATACTTTTATTCTTATGAATGGAGTCGAATCGAATAAGATCAATGGGCATAACCCACTATGCAGGCTTAATGCGGAGCGGTGGGTGTTAACGTTGCTGATGCAGCCAGGACTAACGACTTAACGTGCATTGTGCCAGTGCTGTGCACAGTGCTCAAGATAATAATGTTTTGGTCACCCATCCCATCCCCATCCACCCGTCCATACGAATGTAATTTTTCCATCTTCTTTCTCGTTTCTCGCGCTTTGGTTGTAGTTTGTGCCTGAGAATTTTATTCGTACCTTGACACTGTCCTTCTATTCTTTTTGATCTTTTTAAATTATTGTTATTTGTCTTTTTTGTATGCACAATCGGCTATTTATTGTTCTATTTTCTATGTAATGCTAGGTTGCCTGGAAAAAAATCACTTGCTAGCGATGAGTTTCTCGTTTGTACTTAGTTATGAAAAAAAAAAGTATTCATGTATATTTTTGTTGTGCAGTATTTTACTTATTTATTTCACTGCAATTTAAACCGAATGCGCTAACCCACTACGCCATCGGACCTCCTAAGATATACTAACTAAGATATCTAATTATAAACAGGAAAAATTTGGTAGTTTGTTTGTTTGCATCGAATTTGCCCCAAAACTACTGGAACGATAGTTTCAGAGCGATTCTGACCTACGGGAAGCTACATCACGGATGTCATATGACGGATGTCATGAGACGGATGGCTATAATTTTGCGGCAAAGTCGCGGGAAAACAGCTAGTTCATTATACCTTGTGAAAACTTATCTGCGATATGTCTGTGGTATATAAATACATATAAAGGCAATATATAAAGGCAACACGGGTTGGCGATACTCGAAACTACTTTCTCGATCTCTATTGTGCAAACTGCGAGCTCTTTCAGAGACCAAGGGCATTTCTCTATCAAAGGAAGTTTAATATTTGTACCATACTACGCTATGCGATCTTCAGAAGTTTCCTGAGATCAAATGCTTTTTGTATGAGTTCTCCGAGAGCTCAAGAGATTGTCCCTGACGGTAAATGCCTCAGATTCAACTTTATAGTGCATGAGCCTGGCGATGGGTAGTGTGATACGCTTTGCGTTTTTCAGGTGTCTCCGGAGACCAAGCGCTTTCTGTCCCATCTCTTTCTTTGCGGAGTTTTATTTATTGATATAAAAAATATATATACATATTTTAATTCACACTCGAAGGAAATCGTCTACTAATACATACTTCCGAGAGGTGCTTAACTGAGCTTCCGACAGATTTGAACGGCCCTCATCATCATCATCAGCCCTTTTACGTCACTAACTGCAGGAACCTTATGGATTAAGAAGGATGGGCCATGACCCTCCAGGCTGACCCGATGCGAATTGGAGGATATTAACGACTGCAATTACAACCGGGACCAATCTCTTTACGTGCCTTCCAAAGCTTGTAGTTGCTTGAGATAATATTTTTTTGGTCACCCATCCTGTGACCGACCTTTGCGAAAGTTGCTTAACAACTACAATCGCGAGCATGGTGTTTATTCACTACGCCACCGAGCTACTCTGAACCGATCCTCAGACTCGCATAATATTATATGAGTTGTGACCAATGAATAAAACATTGTTTCCGGCGAAGACTGAAAATACCAACTTTGAAGTACATATCTACAGCAAATTTGTATGTTAAAAATAAAACAAAAATAGTATTAACATAAAAAAGTAATAAGAGAAAAAAATATATAAATCGAGTTGTCTTTACGTTCTTAACTTCAGTTGACGTGAATCTAACTTTTTTAACGTCGTGGAAAAGCTTCTAACATTGTCCCTGCTACGTGGCAAGCAACAGGTGGTGAGTAGGATTCTCCTCCGTGAACCCGATAGTGAGCTGCCCTGTGGGTCCCCAGAGGCCTACTCACCAAAACCCGTACGCTACACCGTCCAGAACACTCAAGTATTGGACCATCGGGCCCCTTGCAGATGGAAAATTGAAGAGGCTCGGGTAAATCGAGTGCCTCTCCCAGACAGACGAAACCGTGCATTGCGGGGGCGGCAGCCAACCACCTCCGCTGGCCCCGACGACGACGTGAACCTAATCTGATAAAAATATGCGTTCACTGTAAATGATTGATGCTTAATTGCATCATCGGAAGATTCTTTCCGCTTGTTCTCCTACTCGCGTGATCGTATACCACACGACCATTATAAGCTGAACCCTATTTAATATCATTGGCCATTTATAAATGAGGTCAACTTACTTTGGAAGGTCAAAATTTTGGAATCTTAATTTTTTATTTTTCATCATACAAATTATCATTGTATAGACAATATTAATTCGTAGCTCGGTGGCGCTACGGATAAGCGCCACTGGGTACGATTGATATTGCTAAGCAATTTTCGCAAGAGTTTTTCACGGGATGGGTGACCAAAAATTATTAATCAAAGGCCTGAGGCCCTGCAGTTTAGCTGTCAAAGAGTTAATGATGATGATCAATATATCAGAGACGAAAATTTAATAAAACAGTTAATATTTCATAGCAATTTTGGCGAACACGTCACTTCAAATTGACATAACTTTTTTATTTGTGAACCGATTAAAATAAATCTTACACTAAATGTTAACGGAAGAGTACCGCAATATAATAGTGAAAACTGCATTTAAATCGGTTCAGCCGTTTCTGAGATTATCGTGCACAAACGCACAGACAAACAGACAAAAAAAATAAAAATCATTGTTTTGTGTTCTATTACGCTTATAAATGTCCCTCATAACAGTTTTTTTCATATATCTTCAATGTACAGACATCGATCGGTTACGTTTTTATTATACTTAGTATAGATCTCTTTTATTTTGCGCCCCCAAAAATTTGGCGCCCTGGGCAAATGCCCAGTCTACCCATTTATAGCCCGGGGCTTGCTAGAACAGAGAACATAGTTGGATTATTTTATTTATAGATTTTGAAGATCCAAGAACAGACGAAAAAACATATGATAAGATACAATCGATACGATGTTTAAAAAGCAGTACTTATTAAACGCCAAATAGTGTACGGGCAGAGCAGTGAAGTTGCTACGATAAATCGTTGTCGCGTGGACCGGACATTGCCGGATATATGCCTCAAAATAGTATCTACTTTAGTCTGAAAATAGCGAAGCTTTGACCGGTCAAGTCAATATATCCGTTAGGTCAAGGTAAATATAAAAATAGATACTGTTAACGTCGATGTAGCATGGCAACGCGGTGAGCGTACACAGTCGATGAGCTGGCACCTGAGGCAAATACGAGGGTATGCAGTTGCATGTTGCTTCTACGTTACTCGCCGTACACAAATGGTCGCAGTCGCTGTTGTGGTACCGGCCGAAATGACGCAGTCGTTTCTCGTCGTGCAAATAGCATTTGCGACTGTTAAAAAAAATTGTAATATAGGCACTGATACTTCATAAAGATCCTATGTACTGAGATTCATGACTCTGATGATATAGAAAGGAAAGGAAGGAGGCTTGTCTTTTTATATGAATTCACCAGTGAGCGGTTCAGTGAGTGTCCGAATTTAATTCGAACAAGGTATTGACGTTTCGTGGCGTAAGTGAAGTGAGTTTCAAAATGAGATAGGGGTAGTATATATGAGCCATGTATGAACCAATCAATCTTGTTTTGTATATATTTTTATACGAAAAATTTTGCCGATTCGCTATAGAAGTGAATTCGGTATTCGGTTTCCGATTTTTACGAAATCGCTCTGCAGTTCTGCGGTCTGGTGAATATTTTCATGTATTTTTCTATAAGAAATATGTAATAATGAGCATTTCAAATTCAAATAATCGGTCAAGTAATTTCTTTTACAAAATCATGTTCTACACTTTCTATGTCGACACACAGACGCTAAATGGTATTAAATAAAACACTTTTTTTTCTTTACCATTTAACTCACTATAAAAATGATTTAACCAAACTGTTACACAGTAGCATTAACGTGATATGGCCGGTATCAGTACCTCGATCGGCCCAATTCAACGACGCCCACGACATTGTTATTTTTATTTTATGGAAAGTGTATTTAATAATGGTGATGATGACTGATGAATAAGGGGTCTATCTACCTGTTGACTGGCAAGTTCTTCACCTCCTGAGAACAGTAGGTGTAGGTGGCGAATAGTGAGTGGAAAGACTCAGAATTGGACAGTACCAAAGTGGTCACGTCGTCTGCTGGGAATTCCAACCAATCGGTGAACATCACCTGCACATTGAGATTATCGTTAGGATTATACATTTCATAAGTTTTCATTAATGCTATAGGAATTATATAACTGTAATTGATAACTAATGCAAAATTAAAACACAACTGATTTTGTGAGCCACAGGAAGAGTTTTGTGGTACATTTTGATGGACAACTGCATATTCAGTTGTATCTATAATAATATGCAATAATTTCATATAAATTATAATCAATATATTTGATATAATAATTTATATTGGATTAATATTATCATATAAATCCAATATAAATTATTATTATTTAAATAACAAACATTTAAACATATTCTATGTGAAATATCTACTAAGTTCTAACTATTACGGAAAACCTAGAAACGGTTTTTTGTTACACTTTAATAAATCAAGTTCTCAAGCTTGGTCCGCCTTTATTCATTTGCTTAAGCATCGAACCCGTCACAAAACTAAGCAATGATAGCAGTTCTGCCCTTCTTATTGCAAACGCAGTAATTGCAAAATGGCGGTTTAAAGATAAACGCGGGAAATATATTTTTTGATCATTAAACAACAAGTCGATGTTATATAACATTTAAATTGTTCCTAAAAAATAAGAAAAAATGCATGCTTTCTATCAACATATTTTTTCCTTAACTTAAACGGCATTATCTGCATATAATGCGTAATACTGCATTTTCATCTACCATTTTGGGATTTTAGGTATAGTAGTACCACTAAGTCCAAATGCAGTATCTGTGTTTGTTACTGCAAAATCGCCTAGCACGTGTTTAGAACTGCATTTCTAGTTAGCAATTATGTACTATTTTTATGCATTGTACTAGTTCCAAGTGTTGATTTCATTTAATTAAGAAGCTAAGAAAAGAAATAAAAATGTTTTGGTAGGAAAACAAGATAAGACAAATTATTACTAGAAAAGTAGTTTTATTCATTTACATTAAACTTATTATCACAAATCATCATAAATTGAATTTTTCTTAATTATTATAGCAATTACATTATAAAATTCACTTTAGGAACATTTTTTATTAGTCTAACATCACTAATATTTTTTCTCAACTTTCTAAATCCTACTGAACAATATTAATTCTACACCTTTTTGGCTAGTCATTGTGAAATAATAAAAAAATAACTGTGACAACCAGTAAAGGAAGCATTATCTGTTTCAGAATGTGTAAGGCACATAGATCAAATTATTTTAATTTTGTCTTGTGCACCCACAGAATGTACACCCGTAGCAATATTAAAATTATATATTAAATCTCAAAGAAAACGGGTAGATTAAATACCTAACCTTATAATACAAAAATACATAACCTTTAAAATATTTGACCATACTTCTTGAAATATAAACTTTCAAAAAGACGTAAACTTACAAAACTAATTACTAACATTTATCGTAACAAAACAGAATTCTTTTAAAACCAAATAACAATAAAATTATATTTGATCAATTTTACATTCACAATGCTAAACTGAAATATATTCTTAATACAAAATGCTTTAAAAAAATCCACTTGGGATGGTACCCTGAGATCTCTTGGATTGCGAAAGGTCATGGATTCGAATCCCATCTCAGGGTTCCAGGGACCAAGTAGATTTTTTAAGCATTTTGTATTAAGAAAACAATAAAATTACTCCTCAAAAAATAAATTTTAATATAAAAATATTCAATCTTCAGGCTCCCTCTGTTCTATCAGATCGATTGAAGTATTGTTTATTGGAAGATTTTCCCAAAATGCCAAACGGTTTTGAGGTATTCTGTCATCTAATTGTTTCAATATACCAGTCTTCAAATCTTGAGTTATCCCATGAGGCCTAGTATTTTGAACAGGACAAGGTATCGAACCCTGTTTGACTAGTTTATTTTTGAGAAAGTCGATTTCTTTTAAAATTTTAATCAGTTGAATCACAACTAGGCATTTTAACATTTTAATCAGGAACGGCAGGTACAAATATTGTTTTATATTGACATAGATGATTAGTCTACTAGTGATATAGATGTCCTAAGCGTCTAAGTAATTAAGTATTATACGGCTAAGTTCCGTTTCAGTAAAATAATAAAGTGTAAATAGTGTAAATTTAACTCAATTTACGAATAAATATTTCTATATTTACCTACAGTTACAGGGCATGTACATATATACACTAACACCTATACATAATTACACATAAACATGCACGCACACACACACACATAAACACATAGAAATATTTTATCGTGTGGGTGGTCTTCTCTCGGCAGAGTGTAAAAACAGGAGTCGCTGCACAGCACAAGCCGCACTCAACTCATCTCGAGCTGGAAAAATGCGTTTCGTGCGTACGAAATTTGACTTTCTTATATACCATACAATATAGCCAAAAAGCCCCCTCTTTAACCATCTATAAGAAAGACCTGATCCCCTTCAGTGGGGACGTAACAAGGTTGATGATGATAGCCAAAAAGCAGATCGCCGTGACACACAACAGAACTAGATAATTAAATAAAAAAAAAAAACTTACCAAAACCTTCAATAAATGAATTAGAAGCACCACGGGACGAAGCTAAGGCACGCTGGGCGCACACGTATTCCGTCCTCGAATGACGTTTTACGCACTGATTTACTAGTGTGAAACGCAGTAATGTACCTTACGGCTTCGGTGTGTGCGTAGGTAGCATTGTATGCATTAGGTAAGCTTCCTACTTGCAAATGCAGCACTGTAGATTACTGCATTTGGTTTTAGCATAGCAATAGCAGCTTTTTGTTATATGCCATATACCCAAATGCAGTACTGTGGAATACTGCGTTTGACTTTAGTTTTTATTCCTTATAAATAATGATTTGTTAAATGAAGCTGCAGTAAACGCATCAAGTACTGCATCAACGTTTAGTACATGCTGAATGCTGCCATTCCTGTTAGTATAACCAATACTTTTGGGCATGTACTGCATTTCGTGTTAAATAAAAAACATAGATATAATAAAAAAAGAATGGAAATTAATTTTTTTATACATGGCTTAAGCCCATTAGATGTCATTTTTGTAAAAAAATCAAAATCCCTAAAGTGTCGATTACTGCAATTGCAATTAGCAGGGCAGCAGTTCTATTGCACAAAATAGATTAATTTAGGTTAATACCTGTCAAATTGTAATTTCAATTGTGTAACTAAAATAACAAAGTGATATTATTACATTAAATAGTAGAATAGAGTACAATTATAATTCTTTCGTTACACGTGACTATGGGATAACGTTAAAACAAACACGATATAAATTAGAAATTTTTAGTTTTGTTTCATTTAGAGTTGTACAACAGAATTTCATAATTTAAAACTATCTAGTTTGTACTCTAAACCGTGCACCTCTGTCAAACGAGCTCCCGTCACTCACTGCATGGTGGCTATTGCGGATCATATTTTGAATCGGTCTGGATTAGGGGTCGGTTAAATCGTAAGATGCCGTAGAAAAAAATTCGAGGTCAAGAAAAAAAAATCAATACAATTAGCGATTTAATCGCAAATGTGCTACAGTTATATAACGAAACGGTCGGTGTGAAAAATTCCCGGCCACTTATTTATTCATATAAAACAAAATATTCATCAAGAGACATTTATATAAGGTAAGGTATATTTCACAATATTTGGTGGCTCTAGGTTCAACTTTTCAGATTTCTCCTAGAGAGGAGTGTTTATTGTGGTCCGCTCTAGTACATTAATTAATTGATCTAAAAACTTAAGGTATTGAAATCAGACCCGTATGGCACCTCCATTAGCCAGAGTACCGTCGAGTGCGTCGTGGGGTTGACTATCAGCCACCACGGTCAACGAGCTCCTCTTGCCCCATCGCTTCACCAGATGCACTTTATGATCTGTTCTTTGCACGTTCCTAAAACGGAATAATTTCTGTGATTCAATAGTTTCCGTATATCGAGGTCAAGAGACTTACTAAGGTATTGTCGCCTAAGGCCTACTAATTTCTGGTCATAGTGCAAAAACCCAATTGAAATATTTTGAAATTACCTTCTTCTGTTCTTAAAGATCTGTCAGTAATTGAGCAGGCCCCGATCTCCAAGTTTTTCCAACCGGGGCAGAAATTTGATATTGAGCCTTTACATGGTTAGATGAAAGATCAAGGAAGATTTCACTATTCACCTTTTTCCATCCTGAAGGTGATAAATACTGTTGAATGTACAGCAGAGTCCATGCGCAGTGAGGATGGGGTGAAATAGGTTTTTGCAACCGTCGTACTCTTGGTCTTGGAAGTAGCAGAACCGCAAGAATTGATCACAACTCTGAGCCAACAGCGAGATCACCTCCGGTATCTAAGATTTAGGTTCACGTTAAGTTGGTTAAAGAAAATCCCAAACACTTTGACGACAAATAAATAAAATTCAATTATTAGTTATAGTGACGGTTAGTTGTAGATCGGGTAACAGATTTTATTTTATTGCGATTCTTTTATATAACTGAAAAAAAAAACCATTAATTAGAAATAGAAATAATTTATTTCATATTTTATTAAAATGGCATTATACCGCACTTTTATTTCATTAAAACCACAAAACGCAACAGTTAATTGGTGAACATGTATGGGCTCCTCGATTAAAAAAATAAATCATAATATCGATGTTGATTTAAATGTCATACTTATAATGCTTACCGTGTACCGATTGCTATCGATGAGCTCTTGCAAAAGCTCAAGGTCTTCCTTGATGAGCTCTACGGGTGGCTGGTAGAATCCTAGCAATAAAGGGAGGAGCTCATTCACCCGTGACGTTGCCTTACCATTGCTGAATGTTAACATAATTTTGTGATTAAAAGCTTAAATTCTTTCTTCGCAACTGAGTATACATTTATAATCATTTTATTTCTTATTATTTTTAATATATGAGCTATTTTATAATTTCATCTAAATAATCGTGCCGACCTCAAAAGAAGGTAAAGAATGAATGATAAAGTTGATGAAGTAATAAAAAAGCAAGATTTATATTTTAGGTTAAAACATTTTTAAAGTAACTTTACTTACACGAGAGTCTTATTGAAATGTCTGACGGAGCTAATAGTTATCTGATTAGGCGAGCATATGGTGATGGCGGGATATGGCATATTTTCTACTGGCTCGTACTGGTTCTCTATTGTGATTCTCGTGGGCATCTTGTCAAAGCGCTGGTAAAGTTGTAACGCCATTGTGCACGCGAAAGAGAACACCAAGAACATATTAAGGGCCCAAAAACATCTGTTTTAAAAATATTTTTTTGATTTTAATTAGTCTATTTCTTTACAACTGGCGCCACGTTGGGCGCCACCGAATATTACCTCTAACCTATTACGATAAAGTACAATACTTTACAAGACTTATATAGATTCTCATGTAAATTTACTTTTAACAACTCACCTCGAGATCCTATCAGGATATATATAGAAATATTTTAATCCAACCACAGTACTCTGCAAACAATATCTCTTAATCATGGAACGAAAATTTCCTTTCATTTTGATAAAGTATTATAAAATTACATTCAAGGGCAGGTACGACCGACTAATACCATAAAATATTTGTACGAATACAATGAAATACGTTGGTGAGTGTAATTAAAACAGATAATTAGCAATAATTTGTAGATCTAAATCAGGAGCAGCTGCGGACTGTTGATAGTAGTGACCTTGTTTCTACTTACTGCGCGTGTTTATTTAATTACTACTAAATGTACCTAGCTGCTTTTGAGGGTTCCGTACATGAAGGGTCAAAAAGGGTTATTACTAAAACTCCGCTATATATCCGACTGCCGCCACACCACGCTGTATCTCATACACCGTGATAGCTGAACAGTTAACATCTTCACTGATAATGTATTTTTGTTGCCACTATGACAACAAATACTAAAAAGCGATAAAATAAACAGGAGCTCCTACACAACAAACGTGATTTTTGCGTTTGTATAGATAGTGGTACGGAATCTTTATTGTGCGAATTTTATCTCCGAATATATATCAAAAAATAAATAGCTACAAAATACTAGAACATGTCACTATGAAAAGACACTATTAAATTCTAATAGACTAAAGTTTGATCTCCATGCAACCAAGCGTTGGTGGTGCGCTCCGAACCCCATTTTACACTATGATCAAAGCAATTCAGACTTCTATACAATTGTTAAGGGTGAAGTTGGAAAGAAATTGACACTGTTTGGAACTCTGTTAAATGCTATACCACATTATCTATATACCACAACAGCTGGTCAGCTCCTTTCAAGGCTGTTGTCAGGTACTATCAGGTCAATAGGCCACCGTCATGCGTGTTGTAGGCGAGTCCACTAAACAGATGAATACCAATCCAGCTAGTGATACCATATACCAATCCATTATTATTTTTGTTAGTGATCTATAGCATGACGCACAACAAAGTTCAATTTTGAAATTGCAAGAAAATTTCAACTGTCATTTAGATAATTGTTTATTATTTCTCCTGCCCTAGGAACAAACTATAGAAATTTACCAAAGTTTACCATCTCTTACGTTCTGTAGCGTAGAAAGGTAGCTAGGGATATTCAAATAAATAAATAACAACAACTGTGTAGGAAAGTTGTATAAAGTGATTTATTGAGAATTTTACAATTGGTAACATGTCGGAGTCAAAGTTTCAAGTTTCAAACAATTCCTTTTTAATTATTACCTATTCAAATATAAATAATTCTAATTTTTAAATGCATTCTTTATGAAGAATAATAATAATTAGTAGATAATAAAATTAGCGTCTAGTGATTTAGGATTAATAAAACTATTGACATAATTATCAATTTTAATAAATTGTTTGACAACTAATGGTTCATGTATATTAGTTGAGCTATAATCAATCATTAGGTAAAAATACCTACGGATATAGAACGGTAAATATTTTAAGAGTACAATAAAATTTTGACAATAATTAATCTTGGAAACATCTAATAAGCTAAAACTAATTTATATATTATATAATTAATTAAAATAAACGTTATTTTAAACGATAAATTATATAAACATTTGTTACTGTTGAAAAGCGTCGCTTACATAGCAATGCCACGTCTTTTGATAGAGGAGTTGATGTAAACTTCTACATTATACTTACTTTAAAGTATAACTTGTAATTGTAATTAATTTATGGATTCTCAATATAAAAAAATTATTTATACAAAAAATACAAGCTGTCAGTAATGAACGTTTTTGGCCATTTTTAGACTTGTGACCAGATTTTGGCCACTTTAAGAGTAACGAGGAAGTGAACTGTGACACATCATAGCTGTCGATGGTGTTAGTTTTATCACGATGCAAAACTTTATAAATCGTTCACGGCCTATACGTTAGTTAGAATGTCTTGAAGTGTCAAATGGCCAAGAAAAGGGCAGTGGCCAAAACTGGGTCTTTTGCTCTAGGTATTGTTATCTAAGCGACGTGTTATTTTTATTGTGCAATAATAATAGGAAAATTATAGAGATTCTGTTTAGATTTCTTAATTTCCATATCTTTATTAATAATAAAGCTGAAGAGTTTGTTTGTTTGGTTGAACTCTTTAATCTCAGGAACAACTGGAACCTATTGAATTTTTTTTTTGTGTTGAATAGTGCTATACGCTATATAATATCACGCCATGACTTATAGGAGTGGAGCAGTAATTAAAAATTTAACTATAGAAGCCATTGGTTTCAAATCAATTTGTCATTGTAATTATGTTCCATTTCGTCCTTTTACAAATCCATTATTAAATGATTTAAGGTGTTTACGCAGAATTAAATAATGTGTAATGGTTAATGGTACAATCGCTGTCGCTAATATTAAATGCATATGTTATGTTGGTTAACTACACGAACATGTTATAATTTAGCTGACGCTACTGATCACTAGATTACACTATTGTTCTTTACAAGCGGGAATTTGATTTTTGATGTGTTTGTATACACTTTAATTACGCCAACAAAGTGATAAAATAAAATAAAAAAATTGTTCCAGTTACCCCCACTACATGTTAAGTTGATGATGAAAAAAATTTTCCTTCCCATAGCGTGGGGTATCGTTGGATAGGTCTTTCAAAAATATTAGGGGTATAGGAAGACAGTTTTTCGATTTAGTAAACCGTTTGTGATATATTAAGCTTTAAAATGTCAATTTTATTTTATTAATTTTTAAAATGTCCTCCTCTATTAAGCAAACGTTTGTTGTTAGAAACTCAAACGTTACGGCAGTAGTATATTTATATATAACGAATGTAATAGAAAAACTATCAAACCTAAGATGGATTTAGAAATTTACGAGTAATAATCGACCAAATTTATTTAACTCGAAAATTTCGAACAACTTCTTTGAAAACAACAAACGTGTTTTTTTGCTTTTTTTATGGATAATGGTACGGGAAACTTCGTGCACGAGTCCGACTTGCGCTTATCTGGGTTTTCGTTCAATATATTTTAATGGATAATTATTCATCGGACGACAAAATAATGTGTGGGTGACTATAAACGAGATACTTCAATATTTACCTCAGGAGCATTAAATTATGTTTGCGATTTTTCGCTTTCGTACTAAACTGCCGATAAATATAAATTACTGAATAGCAACTTAAATTCAAAGTATCAGAGGTAAATAATAAATAGGGCGAAAAAAAAAGCCTTTATCTCTAAGTCCAAAATAAGAACGGTAGACGAATATCTCCGAGCAAAATGACGGTGTAGTTACTAAACGACTATTCTTTCAAAGAAAACATGTGTTTGTATTTTTTTGCAAGGCGTGTCAATTCTATTGCGCTCAATGGCAAATTTTTGATTAAGATTTACTTAATACTCTAGTATAGTAAGCCAGTGCGCACATAGTACCCTCGGATCACTTGAGCGAAGCCGCGGATTACAGCTATATTTTATAAAGATATGGATCTACATCACTATGGCCTAAGTCAAAAACATTCGAAAACTCAAACATATTAGCAAATCTAACGAATTAAAGCACGAACGTTTCTTGAATAAAATATGAACCATTTATTAACCATCTATGAGTATTTATTAGTACAACTACGTAAGTTCCAATAATATCGTCTTTTTGTTTCCTTTTATAACATTTTTAAATGAAAATGTTATGTGATTCATGAAAATTGCTTCTATAGCGAACAATGTCTGGGCTTTTAAAAATATATCAGACATTATTTTTGTAATTATTTTATCTAAGTATCTTTAAATTCACCAAGCATTCATGGCTATATAATATCAATTAATTGAGTAATTATCATTTTTATTAAAAACAATATGTAAGCATTAGAATTGTAAAACATTATTTATAGTCGATGAATGTATTACCGATATAATTGAATATATTGAATGAATAGATATTGTCTATTGTAAAATTTAATTATTTGGAATCGTACCTTTAAAATATGTTCAATGTTTGCAGTTTAAAGATGAAAAGAGAAGCGTTGACAAAGCTTACATCTAAAATTGGTCAGTTACATGAGATCTAAGCTATAAAATATTACGTGGAAAGCAAGATAAATATCTCGTTACAATTTATTATATATATAACATTCTCACTATTTATCTGTATAAAATAAACTCATTTAAATATACAATTGTAATATAATAAGCAAAATGCTCTAAGTTTTAATAAAAATATTCTATGTATTTTTTTAATATCAAAACGACACTATATATATAATTATCGCTGAGGGTGTTTACACAAAATATTTCGGTATATTGGTCGGTACTTATTACGGTCGGATTGTTTGGTACTTCCATGTCCGAGCGATAATCACTTACAGATGGCAGATCGCCAACGTCCTTGACCTACTTACGCTTACGTTTAATGGAATTGTGTAATTTTTTACGTGTTTTCCTTATACCAGTACAGAATACCAATACAGAATCAACACAAACATGGAATACACAACATTTAAGTCAACCAATTAGCTACTTGACTTTCTGGGGAAAAGTATTTTTTAAATTACAATTATGTTCATATTTAAACAACTATCAGAATTATTGTTCTGCCGTGTTATAGCAAATCCATATTTTTATTCATTGATATTACGAGCCGTGACGTCACATTTCAATTGCAACTATACGTACTCGCAACAAAGACGTTGACGTTTACTTTAGGGAATATTTCGGGAATATTCGCGTAATATCACATGTCGATGTCATATGAATCGCCGTCATAATCGCCTGCGTTTCGGTTTTTGTTATCAGCAGATTACATTTCGCATGTTAATTTGCTAAAATAAAATATACTTACAATTAATAAACTTTTGAATGGTTTCATTTATATTAAGTTTTATTGACGTTTCGAAACTAAATACAAACGCGATGAAACCGTTTAAAAGTTGCTTCATTTATGGATAGTGCGCGTGAAAATATAAGAAATCAATACATACAATTTATTTTAAAACAAAAAATACTACATACTTATTGTTTACACAGAAGTTACCATTTCCAACATAATTAATAATCTATTGTTATAGCTGTCAAGTAGCCAATTATAAACAAGCACGGATCCAACTAACAAATAAAGGTTTGAGTGGGACTCGGACTGCCCGACTCAGCCATAATCAACATAGGGCATTCCTACAAAATATATGATGCTTAGACCAAGAATTTACAGT
This sequence comes from Diatraea saccharalis, assembly GCA_918026875.4. Lineage (NCBI taxonomy): Eukaryota > Metazoa > Arthropoda > Insecta > Lepidoptera > Crambidae > Diatraea > Diatraea saccharalis. The sequence continues at coordinate 18,491,577 of OU893333.1, read as the reverse complement.
ATGATACGAGGGAATCGACTTTGATAGACAGTGCAAATGTTAAAATTATAGATTAATTATCTATGATATTATGGTTAGGATTGTGGGAATGCGCGCACAACGGTAGATCCGCGCTTGACTATAAATACGTCTAGTGAGAGTTCTGATATGGTTCTCACCAGACTTACACTTAGAAGTCATCAGTTCCTCTGTAATGGAGACACGTTTGTAATCACATTTGTTCCAGCAAGAAGGAAAGTCACGAAAAGTCAAATTTATATGCAAACATTTATTGTGACTGTAGTGTGCATATTTTAGTTTTGCTTTTCAGAATCAGACATTTAGAAACACGCAATTTATTTACATTATTATGAGTAAATACGAGAAAAAAGGATAATATTGAAGAAGATGAATTAAGAAACATTATTATACAATACAAAAATGTAGACATGTAGAAGCTTCAATTTAAAAAGTTACATTCCTCGTTTAATTGATAAGTACAGTTAAAATTGGATACTATTTCATATAATAAAGAAAACTTACGTATATTTGAAAGTTCTTAAGCAATTTTACAAAGATATCTTCTTAATATCATTGTTATGAATTATTTCTGCAAATTTTGATTTTGAACAATACACATACATGTGTGAATATCTAATACATTTATACCTTATATTTTATGTAAACGTGTATAGTGTGCGGCAAACAACGCCTCAAATAAATGTATATAGCTATATAATATTAATACTCAGCCATTTCTTATGCAACATGTTTGTAAAATACACCTGAATAGGTACTTACAGTACTGCCTATTCAGACCACGGCACCTGGGACCGGAAAAGACTAGCTAGGACTTACTATGAATAATTTTCGGGAAGATGTAGAAATATTTAACATTACATATTAATACAATATTAAATAATCGTCTAGACATTATTCTATCTCACAAGTATTGTGCGCTCCGAGTCATCATCTTCATATACAAATGCTACAAAACAGTTACATCCAAATATGTTTTTTAAAATAAACTTTTTTTTAACAATTTCCATGAGCACACATGACTTCAAACAGTCTGCGGCATAAAGGACACGAATCCGTTTCGACGCATTCTATGCGTTCACTTATGGCTCGCAAACTCTTACATCTCTATTATATAGAAATTCACAATCAGTCAGGAACATGCATGCTTTTCAAAGTGCATTCCGTATGAAACAGAGCACCTACAGAGCTGGGAGCATACATACAAAATCGCAAAGACGTCACCGATTTGATTACCGGTCGACGAAGCGAGTGCATTACCGAAACACCATCCTCGTACACATAAAATCGAAAACACCTATCGTCGACAACGCCGAATTCGAGAACATTAAATACTCGATGAATGATGAAAAATACATCCAGTCGAGTTGGAATAAATTGATTGAATAAATTGACCTTTGACCGTGTGTAGTGGTGTCACACGGAGGTCTGGCATCGTAAGCTGGCGAAATCCCAAGGGGCCCGTGGGGGCCACGGGACTAGGGGCCGGGGGCCCGAGCAGACAGATCACGGGGGCGTGACGAACGCGCACTAAGTACCCGGTCGTCAAGAGTCGAGTAGCACGTGCCAACGTTGAACCTAATAAATAACACCAAAATGATAATAAATCAAGCACTATCATAATTTAGATTCATTTATTTTGACTTTGATGATATTGATAGATGGTAACATTGTTCTTGTTTTTATCAATGGAAATGTCCACACCTTTTTGTTCTGTTATACTATAATTTTAGTATTGTATTAATTGAAATAGAATAAAAACAAAAAGTCGATCCAATTTTTAATCTGAATAAATAAAGTTATTCCGGAAACTAATATAAACTAAATTCATGATTCAGTAAAATCAAAATACATCATACCACGCGGATAAAGCTACTGGCGGAAAGTTAGTATTTTTACGCTTTCAAGTCGACTACATGCACGTTGTATGTTGTATCAGTGTCTAACTGTGCATCAAGTCTCAGGGGCATCTGGTAAAAATGTTTTTATTCTATTCTATTTCATTTTTTTTTCCATAAAACAAATATTTCAGTGAAATAAACACATTTTCTTGCCTTAAAATGAAATCAAAATTTCAACTTTTTTATACGGGCGACGATGCTAATACAACGTCATTCGGATATGTATACAAAACAGATGAACAGAGTAGTGGATTAAACGATGTCAATAAAAGAAGAACAGTGCCATCTTACGGTCGATTACGATACTATTGAGAATCATCTAGGAATTTGATGTCTCTATGTTTATTACAATGTAAATTTTAGTTTTTGTGCAATTTAGTGACTTATTTTTCACTACTGAAATTACCCTATTTAAACTGGCCAATGTTATATGCATGTGAACTCGCACCTGTTCACCCTGCCTCTCGCAGAGCTCCTCCCAGTGTCGCTGGGCATCGCGTGTGGACGACGAATGTCCGAGAGAGAACCACCCCACCATCTCGTTCCGCTTCACGCTGCGTCGCCACCACACCGATACCATCAAAGTCACTTCGGTCAATTGAAAAAGCGCCACCTGCCACAATCGAGTTCAAATATCGTGATACGTAATAGGGAAAGGCAAAATCACACTGCCGTAGCATCATCTTAAAAGACATTTAAACATCAGAAAGAAAATAACGGTCTTGACTCTTATGCCCAGTTGCACATACGTTTATTAGGGTTAAATGACAACTTTAAGCTTTTAATGAATGTTCCGAATTTTAAAATTTGTATCAGTAATGTCATTTAAAATTAATGCCAATTTAGTAAGCCAGTTAAACAGTTTATTCAGCGCCATCTCGTAGTTTTAAAAAGAACTAGGTACAGTAGTAAAGCTTAAGGGTATTTTTGAACTTGATACCTATGGCTCTAATGATAGGTAACATAATAAAATCCATTGACTGTTTCCTTATTTGTGCATATTTGATTTATACGAATGCATATGCTACGACAACGCCATCTGCGATTAGCTTATGTGAAGACAAGTCAAGTATATAACGTCAGTAACAAAATATAAAACTCACAATTGAATGATTTTTTTTCAAAGTTAAGTCTAATTAATAGGCCCGAAGCCAACTAACTTTCATGATATGTAACTTGTGGTATGAATTGTGTTTAATATTAGTATTGAAAAAATAGCAAAATCATCTGTAAAACAGCGGTAAAATAAAGACCCTGTCAAGGTTTTTACCGTAGATTTGCGACGGGTAGTGAAGTTTTTCGACATTTAAAATTACCAGTTAAATGATAAATGTGGTCTCACTTGGAATATGAAAAGCTCCTTGTAGAGAGGGTTGGACTGAGCACGCCTCGTGGTAGACTTGCAGCGGCCCATTTCCATGCCTAGAGAACTGATCAGGCACAGCTTGACGTATGTGTCCGGCGCCTTATTAGGCGAAAGCTTACGGAAATGGGTGCCCTTGATCACCTGGAAATAAATGCATTTATTATCAGTCAATTAATTTTAAATTAATCTCGCTACTCGATGGCGGAGTGGTTTGCATGTACGGTCTGTGATACGATTGTTAAGAAACTTTTGCAGTGACCGGTCATAAGATGGGTGACCAAAAATTTATTATGTTGAGCTCCTTCGTGCTTTGGAAGGCATTTTGAGCCGTTGGTTCCGGCTGCATTTGCAGTAATTAATACCGTGCAATCCGCATTAGGCCAGTGTGAAGGGTTATGCCCCATCCTCCTTAACCATTCATAAGGCGTGAGACCCTGCAGTGGGGATGTAGAAGGTAAGAGTGGCGCAGTATAGTCTTTTTCACATAGCATGGGTACGTGGACATTTGGGATTTTAATTTTTTTGTGATATGGTAATAAAAAATACATATACAAAAAGTCAATATAATTGAGTTCATTTCTAATAGAGATAATCGATTTTAAAGTCAACGATTTAAGGTCAGGGTCGAAGAAAACTATTTATTGATCAACAAGATGAACCCGAGTCAGTAAATATACAAAAGTTTATTATAGTTAAGTTTATTAGTTACGACAAAAATAATTAAAAAATTTACAAATGATTACCAAATACATATTTCGATTAAAACGATTTTATTGATTTAATCTGTATTAAACAAACGTTCCAATTTTTGTAAGTATTGATCTTTTAAACTTTAGAGGGTTGGATTTCAGTAATTATGGCTATTATAAATAAATATCTAATACATATACAGTCAAAAGTTTTGTATAACGATGGTTTTTAATTATATGGAAATAAAACTTGCGTGAAATGGACTTGTTAACAACATGCTATGCGAAAAGGACTATAAGATGAGGACAGACCTCCACAGAAAGATGTCCAGTGGTGGGGTTGTACTGCAGCCCCAGCAGCAACTCGGGGGCGGAGCGGGCGCTGCAGCACGACGACGCAGAGTCCGAGCGAGCTAAACTGCACGACTCCCCACCACCGCCAGGTGTCGTCACCGTCGTCGCTGAAGACGGACTAGCGAGCACTCCCGTTATAGAGTGGCTCAGTTCCAGCTTTGGTAGCTATGTGGTTATAATTCAAATTTTAGAGTACTCAAATATTTTTGAATGGAGATTTTCTTAATATCTCAATTTATTTGACTTAATAGTTATTTATTTTATGTTACACTTAAATAAATAATATACAAAGCGTTCTAAATTGAGACTTATAAAAAAATCTTAGATCTTTTTTTTATCGTAAAATAAAAATTAATTATTACACTATTTTAAAATCTAAATTTCTTCATTAAATATATAATACTTAAGTCATGCTACAAAACTAATTTCTAGCATACCTATCAGCTAGGTGACCGAACTCTGTAATGATTACTCTTATACTATATACTATACTAACATTATAAGTTTAGTGAATTTTTCAACCACAATATAGACAAACTTTTTTTTTGTTAGAAAAGTTCGCTTATTTGAGCTTAGCAGCAGCTACAGGTGGTAATTAGCGAGACTCACCTGCAAATGAGGATGATTATGGTGTCGAGGCGCCAACTGTAACCATAGAGCATTCTCCAGCTCCATATTAAGGTTGGCAAAGCTAACGCATGCCTCTCCCACTAGCCGCTGCCGCCGCATGCGTTCGCATCCGTAGATGCGAATACGTAAACCCAGACCGTGCACATCCTCTGTTAAATATTATAATATTAGTTATCGTCATTATGTACCTATTAAAAAGTTACAAAGTAATGTCCATTGACGTTTTGAGAGTTGTTATTCTTGTTATATGTTTTCCGACTTTAGAGATCTGCGACCTCTATTAGAATTTCAAACGCTGTCAATTGAAAAAAAACGGCATAAGCCACTTTGCAAAATACGAATACTTTAGATTTGTTCCTCTGTCTTGAGATTTATTTAATGGATAGAGCATATTGAAAAAGTATAATAATAGCACGAACAGTTGGTCATTTTTTTATTTTTTATTTAAATAATTATGGTACAACAGAGTAAATACCCTTCCTTGAACATATACTTCGGTTTTTTAAGATTCATTTAAATTTTCCAATATTTTCTAATATTTGTCTTTAATGAAATCAGTGGAATAAACCGAAAGCGACCTTCAAATATGAGTGTCATATTAAAAAATGTTTGTTACTCCTGTGATTTAAAGAAACCTATAAGGATTTACTGGTGTAGTGGTACAGCTACATTGTTATATAAATACAATAAAGCATTACGCAAAATACGCACTTATATAAAAAATGGAATGCATGATAGTGTTTCTAAAAATGTTATGTTTATTACACCCACCTGGATTAATTTTATGCAGAACGAAGCTTTCCATATACTGCGGATTCTCCCCGTTACGTATCTTTGATTTGAATTTTTGCTTTTTTAGCGGAAGCAAAACGATTCGAACCTGCGGAAGAACATTCATAATCAACCAAGACACAACCGATCTTGTGAACTTTGTGGGAATGAAGAGATCAGATGCTGGAACGCCTAGTGGCGGCACACGGCAGTCTGAAACTAATTTCTAGCGATCTTTTAAATGTGTTCGTTATGTGTTTCTGTGTTGGTTATGAACAACGGCACATTACTTAGAGATCGAAGTATGGCATTTTGTGCTCTTTGTAGTACTGAAATGCTGGAATTGTTAGCTCTTCCCCATAACTGGATACCATAAGTCCAGACAGGCTTGAGAAATGTTTTGTAGATTCATAGCTTATTGTCAATAGACAACTCGCTATTTCTTCCTAAGATCCAGGATAAGTCTTTATAGTGAATATTTAATTCATTTCTCTTGGTTTTGATATCATTCCACGTGAGCCGTCGATCAAGATGTAAGCCAAGGTATCGCACTTTTTCATGGTGAGGAAGTGGCAAGTTTTCGAGTTTTACTTGAGGACAATTTCCAGTTCTGAGGGTGAATGTGATCTGTACCGATTTGGAGGCACTTGCTTTAATTTTCCATTTCTCTAACCATTTTGTGATTGCGTCTAGTCTAACTTGCAAGATTTGTGATGCAGCAATAGGATCTTTGCTACTACATAATGATGTTCCATCAAATCTGAGTTTTTTTTCATAAACTTATTTATAATATTTTAGTAGGTAAATAATCAATTTTCAACCATTACGAAACTTTTTTACGAAGCAAATTAACAGTTTATTATATTTTATATTAAGAACAAGTTTGCGCCAAATTATATACTATACGAAGCACTTTTAGTGCCTGTTACATTTTTAAAATATTTAGCGTGCTACCGCCATCAGGTGTTCCAGACCTTGATTTCCTGAGTACTGAGTGATGTATACCGTAAGTATTTTCACATAATAAAGTATCAACAATTATAAAACTTGTACATTTTCGTCGCGAGTTCTTGTACTATTTATATGTAGCTATTACAGGCGCATAGAGAATCTCTGGTTGCTCTGATCAGAGTATATCCACCAATCCGACGATGACCAAACGTACTATTTAAATTTAGAGTTATAGTCTTGTTTCTTTTATCATTAGATGTAAAATAAAACGAATGAGGCGTTCTTCTTACTCGCGTTCAGTAGTAGTCAGGCGCGTGGAAACTGGTGGATCGTCCGATGGTGTGACACTCGGATTATTCTAGTTGTAGAACAATTAACCTTCTGCACATGTATTCTATTCTAATTGGTTACTTGACTGTTTGAAAAAAAAATGTTTTAAAACGTTCAAATGATCATACTCAACAACTATCAGTTGATTTTTCTCGTAGATTTTTGAACGTGTTATGAATTAAAGAATAAACATATTTCTGTGCATACTGATAAATATTTTAATGAAAAATGCTTAAAATATATTTTAATTCATGGTTAATATAGCCGAAAATAGTCAATCTCGTGTCATTTTAAGCCGTTACGTCACAATTCAATAAACACGAGTACTGGTTACACACGCAATAAAGACATTGACGTTTAGTTTATTGAAATATGACGTCGCACGGTGCACTGTCATGGCCGCCCACATTTCGATTCTTGTAATCCGTAGAGTATAAATAGTAAATGCATACTTGCAATATATTTTAAAATAAAAACAAACACGTACATTGTACCATACTATATAGTTATAACTATATAGTTCCAAAATATTTCATAATTTAATGTTATAACAGTCTAGTAGCTTATTGTAGTCAAAGTGTAGTTACTTGGGTTTGCAGTGGTGGTTGAGGCGGGGGTGGAGTGGAGCGCGGGGGCGGGGGTGGGGGTAACCCTCGCGCTTGCAGTATATGCACGGTCATACTGCGTACAGGCGCGTCGTACAACAACGTCAATTCCACACAACCCCGTTCTTGAGAGCCACTTTCCCCACATAGCAACGATGTGTCCTGTCCACCAAATTATTATATTTTACTGTTTAATAAGTAATAAAGTATATGCCATTCCGTAAATTAATATAATGGACAATCTATACATTATGAAACTTATGTTAAATCTGTTTGTTATATTAATATAATAATAATATATAATTAATATAATTTTACAATTAATGTACTCCCTTTATGGTATACTAATATACCATAAAGGGAATACGACTTCAACTCTATAACCTGGGGCCCAAATATGAGCAGTCACAGCAATGCTTAATCCGTGCAACAAGCGGGACACCGCTATATAGTGTGTCCGCGTATAGTGCTGTCCTGCTCGCTGCACGGATTAAAAATTGCAATAAGAGATGAGGGTAGCTCTCCTGGTCAGTGTAGTTAGTGTCTCAAACAGTCGCGAAAGCATTAATCAGTGGTGCTACGAAAACAAATTTCCCTTTCGTATTCGTGTTCCTATAAAAAAAAGTATCTAATCAAGGTCAATGAACTTTTCAACGTGGGTATTTGTTTTATTTAATTGATTTTACTCCAGATTTCATTAATATGATGCAGTCTTTTGAAGGCGAAGGATAAGCTCAAAAGATTCGAGAAACACGACGAGAGAATGAATTTATAGGCGCACCCGAGAAAAGTGATATTTGGCTATAAACATAACTTCTTTAGATCTTGTTATGCTACGCGGGCCGGTGTGTTTACCCTAGGGTTATGTACCAAAAGAGTAAGATTGGAACACTAGAGAGTATAAACAAACTTCGTGCCTCACTGTCAGACTAACTCTTTAGCTATCGGATACGACATCTTAGCGAATATTATGACTATATTTCGTTTCATTTTTTTTGGTGGATATATTTGGGATAAGTAAATGACTAAATTGGAACCATTGCTGGTAAATCCATATTTATCATTGGTTTCTTCGTTATTAAAGTACATAGCGCTACAACATAAAGATGTTAATTCTTATGGCTAGAGTTATAGCTAGAAGAGTTAGGCTGTCGCTCAGTTACTCGAGCTGGAACTAATATGGTCATCTGTGCACCTCTGATTTTTGTTATTTTGACGAACACAAAGAGAACCGCATTATAACCCACTCATAAGTTATTGTCACTCACATTATGTGCGATGACATCACTATCAACGCTACTTTGCGGCTCCAGAGAATGAAGGTATGGTGGTCTAGGTGTAGCATCGTCTATTCTGGTCTCCCGCAATGCCGTCTCCACCAGCTCTATGTCCAGCTTGGCGACCGCCAGATTCTCGTTCTTCTCCTCATAATGGCATTCCACTTCTTCTTTATCCTAATACATATAGGGTGCAAAATCGAATTAATGGTTCAAACCTAGAGTAGGATTGCTATGTTACTTCTATACGGTACTTTAACTTCTATATCTTAAAATTTTCTGTAATAATAATTTAGTTGTTCAAACTTCAATATAATTTGAATAGCATTTTCTGTTAAAAATATATTTAAAAATACTTTTTCTTCAGATTTGTTTGAAAATGCCATAAAATTTCATTTTCTCCTTCTTCAACAGATAGACGGTTCGATTATTTACCAGTCTTAAAGAGAAACATCTGATGTTCTCATCTTGAAAATACACTAAGCATTAGAAATATAAAGTAATAATTTTGTAGTAGTCAAATTTACGACAACAGGTCATATCTCTGCAACCAGTTTTGTGCTTAACTATCTGCTGATTAAGGAGTAGAATCTTTTAGAAATATTTTGTTATCAGACGTGCTATCGTGTCGACTGTAGGTATACTATACAGTATGATACGTCAAAAAGTTTGCAACTTACATACAAAAAAATAGCAAGGAATTAAGAATAAAAGACATAAAGAACTAAATCTAGACACAACGGGATTTCTACTACTAACTAAGAAACTAATTACGTGTAAATATTACGGATAAACAAATATATTTTTAATACCATTCTAGTTAATGATAAACGGTAGTCGGTTAAAAACAGTGGAATCTGATTTGTTTCTCATAGAATTTTTTATATTGTTTTTTGTCAGGATAACAAAAAGTTCGTTTTTGTTCCAGCGCCCTCACCTGTTGTATGCGCAAGCGCAGCTCTTCGTCCGAATCGGAGGCTTCGAACGTGAATATTCGTTCAGGATAATGTTTCGGTTTCGACAAAGCATCTATAACAACACAGATATACAGTCCATCGGATACTTATGGCATCACAATGTGCATTATAAAGACAAAAATACATAGGTACCTATTTTATTCAGAGTACTGCAAGGTCTCTTTTGAATTTCAGTGAATATGCTTTTCAAAAGTGTGTCTAACTGACGTCTAAATTTAAATAAAAATACGCATAGCACTAAGTTTGAATTATAATATATTATACGAAACTACTATCTACGCACTAAAAATTTAATGTAAGTATGTCTAGCTATCACTTCAATTTATCAAAGCACCAAATGTAAATTTAGGTATATGTATGTAATGTGTTTAAATATAAACAAAAGAACAAAGAAAGCTTGCGTTAACGGCCTTGAGGACTACTCGTTTAACTGCCCTAGAGCGAGTCACTAAATTATTAACACTTGTTAGTATGTCTATCTGTTGTAGCCACCACTACCTTCGTAAAGGAGGGCAATGCTAATATGGCAACCCTCACACATTTACACACTTAGTAATTAACTATAAAACGACAACGAAATCAATAAACTACGACTGTTTTATTTGTATAGTTCATGGTCATATACTTATGAATACACTGATTCAAGCACGACAAATAATGTTTCTAGAACCGTTAGAAAAATATATAGGTACCAAGTAATAGCTTTGAAATTACTTAATTAAATTCTAATCTATCTTAATACCTTTGTACAGATCTAATATAGGTATCTTTTCAATTGTTGTAATAAAAAAAATAATATCCTTTTGTTACTAACCGAATTGAGCATCGTTGATGGCCAGCTGTGGCGGACTGGCGGTGACCGCTAGCGCGTGGTCGTGGTGGCGTGGAGCCGTGTTGCACCAGCGGCGGCCCAGCAGCAGCAGCACCACCAGCACCGCCGTCGCGAACGCCGCCACCACGCTTATATACGCCGTCGCCTCCACTGTACCACAACAACATTCAGTTCTATTCAATATATGAAACTATGACTTGGACCGGAACGACCCTTAGCACTACTCAATCGTTGCGACTTGCACAAGTTCCTTAGTTTGTGCGAGCACTAATCACAAAGAATCGGTGGGTGCACTTTAAAAATAATCAATGTACAACGCGACCTTTATTCAACGCACTCATTACCATTAGACGGGTTTAAAACGCCAATGTTGGCCACCATCGTTCAGCTGGGGAACATTGCGTTTTACATTTCCTTTTAGTTTTGCGACTTTGGGGTAATGTGTTGGCATGGCGGGTGACAGATCGACGCATGCGTATATTCGTGGGGGCACGACGGGGCGTGTAGAGGCCCGCGCGCCCTATCTATAGGCGTCTAGCTATCTTATATAAGTATGTCTTGTACATAGTAACAGGTTTCTATAAGCGACAGGATACAGTAGTCAAGGCCGAGGCTGCTCGCCACCCCTACACCCCTGGGATCACGCCCGCGTAACCATTCAGTCGCTTAATGAGTGATATTGAATAAAATATTACTTTAGCTGTGTGTTTCTCTTTTGTATGTTTTATTATTTGAGTATACTTCTTTTTTTTTTTCAATGTATTAGTTAAGTATAACAATACTTTATGTTGTGTATTTATGTATAAGCAAAGTGTAAAAAATATTAGTGTGAATATGCACCGTGGCCGTGTATAATTTACAATTAGGTATAACAATTGTAAATACCTACTAGTTTTTTTGTAAATTGTATATACTGATCCTATTATATTTAATTAATCATTAGATGGTATAGTTACATCAAATAAATAATTTGGAAATAATGTATGAAGCAGAATTATATTTTCATTCAGTTGACCAGTTTTAAGATATACAGTCATCAACACGTCAGGTTACCGCAAAAAGCCAATTTTTCCAATTGATTTTAAACCTTGAGTCTATTACTGGTGAAGTCCAAAATTGGTTCGTGAAATTTGGCTAATTTTATAAATCCCCTCTGTTGGTGCGTGTATATAAATGATATACCTACAGTAGAATCAGCCCTATAGCCAGATGCACAAACGTCCATTAAAATTGCCATTAGTTTAAACAGACATTACCGAGAAAATTAGACATTAATTAAAGCTTAAAGGCATAATTAAATCGAAAATAAGATTTATTGTATTTTATAAGTTGTAAAAAGTTTGTGGAGATAATGAATCTTATTATTATTATTAATGGACGTTTGTGCAACTGACCGTTAGTCATGTAATCAGAACTTATTGTCGTTACACCTACTTCTCCTAAATCATTTACTCAAAAGTAAAACAAATGGCAGCTTCACAAATATTATTTTTACTCAGACCTTTTGATTCATCTGGCAGATACGTATACTCACTCATTTCTGCTTTTCAAAAACTTTATGAATACTTTATAAAATAATTGAACTGATGTTATACCTGCCTGGTGGTAACAGGATACAGCATGTTGACTCTTTGAAAACAATTAGCCTTACGGAAATCATTACCCACAGGATCCATGGACTTTCAATACATTGTTGTAACGCTAGGAGATATAGAAGGTTAGTTGAAAATCATCAACAAAATAGCAGGGGTAAGATAGCAAACATAAATAACGTCTGTTAACTAAATCGTTACATTATGTATGTTCTTCACCGGTCCGTGACGTACATATAAGATAGTTGCGTATCTAATGATAGATGCGTACGTAAGAACTGACAAACATAACTGTCAAGCTTGCACGGAATATCCGTCGCTTACTATCACATACTTCCGTAAAATATTTGACGGATCTTTCTTCAGGTCTGCATCAACCCTTAATTAAAAATATATTTTATTAAGCAATACTCTAAATAAAATATATGTGTGATTTGACTAGTAAATCAAATGTTGTTTATTATGTTAGCAATCTATTTCCGCGCGGTTGTAGGTGTTTTACAAATAACCCTGTATAAAAATGTTGAGTGGTTGGTTGGAGTTGGAGTGTTTTGGCTAGTTAATCAAATGTTGTTTATTTTGTTAGCAATCTATTCCTGCGTGGTTGTAGGTGTTTCACAAAAAACCCTGTATAAGAATGTTGAGTGGTTGGTTGGAGTTGGAGTGTTTTGGCTAGTAAATCAAATGTTGTTTATTATGTTAGCAATCTATTCCTGCGTGGTTGTAGGTGTTTCACAAATAACCCTGTATAAGAATGTTGAGAGTGGTGGTGGTACTGCCAGAGAGTATCACACTTCAAAAACCATATGCTTCATTTACTTACGGGATATAAAGCATAATTGTTTTTTAATTACCTGGATTCTGAGTATGAGATGATCAAATAACCACAACTCCATCGGTATAGTGTTCCAATTTGTTTCCAACGAGTTACTGGCTTATGTTTCAGATTCAAGTCAGGACTTCGAAAACCAAAATTTTTGATACGCTACTTTTTCTTATTCATTACGTCTGAAACGTACAAGTAAATTTTGTTACGAACAAGTTAAGATATTAAGTTGTTCTAGGATATGGGTATTGATTCATTCATGATTTAAACTGTTATCTTTGTAAAATTGTTACTCGGAAGTTGATGATTAATTAATTTTATGTAGTTACAAATAGAAAAATTCTTTAACAACACAGTTGTGTTAAATTTGATTGTCAACAGAGAGCTTTGCTGCTTAACTTTTTTTTACCAATGAAAGCAAAGCATTTGTGATTATTTATATATTTAAAAAAAACGAATCATGTCAGGTTCAAGTCAATTTTTTCACTTAAGTCTTACTTGAAGGTAGAAATGATAATCTATACTTATAGTTATTGCGAATACTAAACCAGATAAATAATTCTTTATTCATTTTTACACCAGCTCCATCTAGTGGCTGATAAAAACTACAAAACAGTGTCGTTTCGTCTCAGTATCCCTAAAATAATATAAAGATCGCATGTATTGCTTTTTAAACATTTATTTCGTTTAGTAAATGATTTGCCAGTCTAAAGAGATTTTAAGTACAGTGTACTGTTGACTGTAATTTCTAAATAATCTCAAATAGTTTTTATTCAAAAGTGGTATAAAATTACTTTGAAGCCAATTTCGTTAAGGATCGGTGTATATCTGACGGAAGATGCTTACGTCAGAACTGCCAAATATATGGAATTCAAGCTTACACGTTTACCGTTGCTAACTAACTAACTAACGCATAATTCCATAAGACACTTGATGGTATAAAATTACTTCGAATCCGATTACTTTTTGATTAAAGTCATAAACTGGCTGAAAAACTGTTTTATTTAATTATTCTAGTCTTTATCTAACAGAAAGGGAACCAAGTAATACTTACTAAAATAAAAAATAACCCTTATTAATACTGTTTATTTCATAGCATTATCTTTATGAATTTGCGTGGTTCACCAAATATTAAGTAGATCCAATCATGCAAGCGCACAACCACAATTAGATAACAAACACACACACACACACACACACATTCACACATACATACGCACTCACCAACAGTACTCTAAAAGGTTTAAAATTAAACAATAATAAAACACCAGAATAATATTTTGAAAATGTTTTTTTTTATTAACACTTACATTTTTACAGCGCTCCTAGCCAACAGAGTAATACTATAAAATGAATCGGTGTAAAGAACTGTCGAACGCAAAACAATATTAGTCTCTACAGTGTAGGTTAAACAAACCGCTCACAAGATCGGATCGTTACAATCATAATATCATCAACGACGACGTATTGTCAGTGAGATGAACATCGTCATCATCGAACAAGCACAGAAGGTCACCCTAAAGAAACGAATTTCATTTAAATCTATAAACATTTCATATAATTTAGATTTATTAGTCGCTATAATGTTATATTTTACTTTTGTAACCATTATTATAATGTTATATGTATTCGTTACGAAAAATCGAAATGAATCTCCCCTAGGCCCCCCTCGCCGCGTCCGCCGGGGGCCGGGGGGAGTAACGCAACTCCACTCTCTATCATAACTGTATAATTTTAAAAATTTCTAATTACGCATCCCTACGTTTTGTTATTATCTTTTAATTAAGAAATAAAATCTTACGTAATTATCATGAGCAGCCTATTTTAATAAACTTGACGAGATTCGCTAACGATCAGATTATCGGTTATAAAAGTAAAGCGTCGGCGCGCGTCGGCCGACGTCTTGCGGAAGCGACGCGTCCGTCTGATGCTCCATTATCTACTTTTACAATTCAAAATACGGCATCGAAATTTCAACTACCTACCTAACAATAAGCGGTAGTACATCGAACTCGGGCACTCCACATCGAACTCTCATACATCATGCACCCGACCGAATCTCCAACTGAACTCTGTTCACACCGAAAACTCAACTTAATCTAATTCACTTAAATTATAATAATAATAATGGCTTCTTAAACGTTAATTTTACAACGAACTCTCAACGTCGGCGGCCGCGCGGTTGGCTCGAACCGACGACGCCGTCTCGCGAGACATCCGAGATACGCAAATCACATAAACCATCTCGATACAAAAATAACATGATTCCAAAATAATAGTACGCGTATATTTTTTATCATCACAAATATCAAACTTCATACTCCACTGTGCATATATACATACATAGTTCGTCGAACGATAACGGTGAATGTGCGCGGGGGCAGGGGCGGGGGCGGGGTGGGCCGCGGGGCGTGCGGGGCGAGCGGGGGCGGTCGGGCACGGCGGCGGCCACAGGCCCCGCGGGGGGTGTGCACGCGCGTGCAGGGTGCGGGGCGGGGGGGGGGGCGGGGCAGGCGGGCAGGGGAGGGGCATCTAGTAGTAAGTCTCTTGTTCCAGCCAGCCGCCTGGGTTACGGCGCAGGTAGAAGCGCCGGATTTCATCATAAATGAAGATCGACAGCATGAATGGAATGGCCGGCAGCCACCACACGAACCTGGACGAGCAATAAGCTACATGTTAGTACCTGAATGTTAATGAGACTATACCATTACTAGATAAAGACTGCAAACGCATACTTACTTGAGGGGGTACATCCTGAGACCCTTGTCCATGCCGGGCGTGTACGAGAGGAAGGCGGCGAGCGCGGTCTCGAAGATGAGTCCGAAGTTCAACGCCCAGTTGCGCATGCCCTGGTGGATAATGGAGTTGCGGCGGGTCTTGCAGATGATCAAGTCGGCCCATTGTACTACCACGATCGAGACGAAGAATGCAGTGTGGCACGTGAACTCCAGCGCCTTGCGGTCGCGGTAAGTCTAGTCAAAGAATGCAATACTGTGATGAGTACATTAGTTCTCCGTCAAGGCAAATTCTGAACTCTGAACTTTCTTATATTTGAAGTTATTTGTTATTTTAAATACATTAATAAAAGGATATTTGATACAGAAATCGTTGCTCACAAAACCGGGATAAAACTAATTTAGTTTTCCGGGATTTAAACTTATTTAAAACAAGCTTCTTTATTTCAGTTCCTTCAGATAAGGTTATTTACCTTAGTAATCGAATTAAAATTTTACAAAATCAATTCAGCATTAGACGTGAAGAAACAAGCCATAAACATCTGCTAAGAAACAAAAAAATTGCTACTGAGAATAAATAACTGAAATAGTTTTGTATGCACACCCATTCCTGTCCATAGGAGTCGGTCAAGTCATTGATCGCCTTCGAGTCCCATTGCTTCCTGATACCGAAAAGTTTCAGCGGCAAAAATCCATTTTCAGCCATGATGACGAAGTACACGAAGAAACCTGCGGCCGCTTGGATCATTCCGATCTGTCCGTACGCCATCGAGATTAGCCTGCCCACAATCGCACAAGTATCATACACAACATTCAAATAACAGTATGTTTCGAAAGCCAACGTTCTTTTAATGGTAAAATATCCATTCTTCATTTCATTGAGTGATTGTTTTGTTTCTATTCAACTATGTAAGCAGATTAATTTTAATGCCTAGTAGTAGTAAAAACTAGTGTGAGTAAGTGACTTCTTTATGTAAAAAAATATTAGTCCTTATTAAAAAAATATTATTAGTAGTATTCCATTATAAAACTTAGTTAACAAATTGAACTATTTCGATTAAATTCTGAATATCTACTACTGTCGATATTTAGCTTAACGATTGATATTTTTGTATATCGTAAAATTCGTTTGACACAACTTATCAGTTTCTCCCACTTCACATTTCAATTATCATTTGATTGTTAGGAAAATAATGAAAATACTATAATTATATACATATTTCATATAATATCGATGTAATGTTTATGTACTTCAAATAACGTAATTATAACATTTTATTTTATTATTTCCCTTACAAGTGAGTTTGTTTTTACATTCCATCATATTACTTACCTTTTTGTAACATTAGCATGCCAATATAATTTATATACGGCTTACATCAAAATTGAAAAAAAAAACCATATTAGAACTCATAAAAAAATAATATCGACCGATCGAAAGCAATAGATAATATCGAACAAAATATTGATGTAAGCCTGTTAAGGTTAAACAGCGAAACGTAAGCGTTTTCGAGCAAATTTAATCACATCATTATTATGTTATTAGTGTTGAAAAAAAATTGCTGGCTTAAAGTCATACAGCGGTCATACAATATCTTAAAAAATAAAAAGAACTCAAGAATTAGGGAGGATAAATGAACCCTAATAGTCCATTCACATTGAAAGAGAAGAACGACTACGTTTATCGTAATGTAATAGAATTTTAAGGCTTTTCAACTCGTTAAATGACATGCGAAATGTCTAAGCATTAGATGAATACTTACACCGTATGCATCGCATAGTGCTTCCGTTTCAGTGCTTTCAATGTGAACAAAAATGTTGTGTGTACGTGCGGCGAAAGCGCTTGTAGCGGAGTGGTTCTGATATTGTAATATCATGCTAGATTCTATTAATAGTTACATAAAAATAATATTTTGCTATATAAAAAATAGATTGAAAAATATAATACTAATTGCTCCATGTCACCTAGCACATTCCTTAGAAACTATATATATATATATTGAAAACGCATTATTACTGCACTAACTCTAGAGCTGCGCTACTCTAACATGAAAAAATCACACAAATAAATTCATTATATAGTGAGCTATGCCGAGGACTAGCACCTCGGTAAAGTTGCCGCGTAACGTGCTCGCGTTCGTAAGTAACGCTCTCGTTAAACATGGAAGAGTGAAGGTTAAAGAGATAGAGATAAAGGACTACCTCCTCTATATCTATGAGATAGATATTTCAAAAAATTTAACGTTCCAAAACTAAAGGAAGAAAACCGTACTCGAAATTTGAAGGAAAGTGAGTAGTGTCGTATCTGGTACATCTTGTATACATATTGTGTATATATAACACAAAGCTGTTAACATTATACTCGGGAGTGTGTTTAGGCCTAGTTACAATAGGCTTTCGTGATGCTTAAAGTTTACTGGGTATAACGGGACATTACTGGGAAATATATGGCGATCACGGCAACGGTCGACGGAGCCGAGGAATTGTGGCGTTCGATAACGTTATGCGGGGAGGAATTGCTCAGTGCTGCATCTCACTCTTCCACATCCAGTGTCATGGTTGTAGTCGGTTCAGTCACAAGTTCACCGCTCTCACTATACTCTTAATGCCCTCTAATCACGGAAAACTCTCAATATCGGTAACAAAAAAAAAAATGATATTTTTTACCGCAAAAAGAGTTATTCAATCGTTTAAGTTTATATTGAATTAACACTTTCATAAACATTGAAATATAAGTAACGTATTACGCCGCCACAGATCAAAAGAGGTCGATGTTATTAATAAAAACAAACAAGGTTTAATAAGAGGGCAATGAGTCGTGAAAGCGGTCGATAACACTCAGACAGTACTACAAGCTCGGCAGTGGGGCGCGTGGATGCCGACCTTCTGTTGACTAGGTTGTCCCGGTAAGGGTCCCGTGGCTGCCGCTTCATGATATCGGACTCGGGCGCCTCGTACGCCAATGATATAGCAGGCACCTTAGGTAACACCAACCAATCAGCACATACGACACCACTTACACCGCGTTATTACACGTACATAATATTTATACCTCCCCCATCACTCGTACTTCTTGTATACTACTGCTAGTGATATCCTCCAGAATTAACGACTAATTAACTTTATTACGTATAAACTAGATAAGATAAGGAAAATTAGCGTGACAAGAATTCGAAAAATATCATATTACCTTTATCATAAAAATCTGAAACACTACTCTAGTGATAGAAGTTACGTATAAGCCCTAGCAGCGTCAGAATATGTTACATAATATGTACTATATCATATGATGCAGGTAGTGTAGCTGACCAATTGTATATAGATGAGATAGTACGAAATATATATATATATATACATGTATCATATGTATATACGACGGGTGGGTATGTGAAGCTGTGGCCATGTGAGTATATCGAATGACAAACGAGTCTCGTGATACTAAACTGTGTGGTGTGCATGGAGATCATGAGATAAGAGATGAGAAAAAAGTAACGTATAAAAAAAAGAAAAAGAAATAAAACACACTAAGAAATATAAAACTTAATAAAGAGGGTTGTAAAAGAAATCTATTAGTAACGAATGAGACAGTTAAATCACATGCACGTTAGACAAATGACAGAGACAGGAGACACCGAATAAACTTACCTTAAAAGCACAACCACTGATAATAATAATAAAATAAAAAAAAATAGTTTAAAACCGCACAAATGAAACAATGCGTTTGAGTGATGAGCTTCATATCAAAACGCGTTGTTTCACAGCGATATCAAGCTACACGTTAAGAAGAATATCTGTTAGTATAGAAATATGTTTTAATAAAGACATCGCAAGGCATAAGTAGGAGCGGTGCGATGTTCGCCTTCAATATCCACACAGCTATTAGTGACAGGACAACCACACCGGTCCACACGCAGGCAACAACCAAACCTCAATATTGAAGACTAGCTTACACGTGGTAGCAAGCAATTAGCGAATAGAATAATTAATTATATCTTTTAACGGGTGCGGATGTCACCCGGGGTGAGTTACCTCTCGTTAACGAGTTTATCAGTGAAAGGATTACGCGGCTGGCGCTTCATTATGTCAGATTCGGCCTCCTCGTAGGCCAGGGAAATGGCGGGCACCTACACAAACACTAGCGACGTGAACGCAGTGAGCGCAACGGGCGCACTGAGCACAGTGAGCGCAATGAGCGCACAGTGAGCGCAGTGAGCGCACGCGGTCGCTCATACACGCGCATAACGATCGCGGGACGCCACCGAAATAATAAAACAGTCACCGACTGAACCATGAATCGTTATGGGAAGATATTTTATTTTAAACGTCAAGGAAAACGCTGTTAGGGTTATATTTGTTTCAAAAGGATTGCCGAGACGTGTCATTATGATGGGTGTCCAGCGAACGTTCGCAGCTGACGACTGCGCCATTAATTGTCGCACTCGAATGAAAGCATGTGCATCATTAGGACATGTGTACAACACCGAACATTTAACAAGCGGTCGCAAACACACCGCGCCCCTCCAGGTTAGGGCACGCACGCTTGCGACCGCTTCCACTTAAAAATTATCACACAAAAATAATCGTAAACACATAAAAAAATGTAGACCATGACATGACATTTGGTGGATGGGACCCCGGCGAGTGAAACGTAAAATCGAATGAGTCGTGGATGAACATGGCCGTATATATGGCGGTACTCGTACTCGACGAATGATGATGGGGTGGCGTGTGGTAACATATCGGTGTGTTGTGTCTGTCGTTACTGTCGACTAACTTAATCTCGGCTCGAATAGCGCGGCTAACTCTGCTAGCCCGCCTACCTGAACGTTTCTTTGTATGGAAACGAACATGCCACATCCTGTTATACTATCTGTACATCCTTTACAAAACATGTTAGGCCTTATGTTATACAATTGTTGACTTGTCTGAACGATTCCACATTTTTACATCACAAAGGTAACTAACTATATTAGTCTTAGTACTGTCCTACATGATCGACGCTTTATTACGTTATTGAAACTTTACTATTGTCGTAATATAAGCCTTATGATAACATAGAACAGTGTCCGTATTAAAGTAACACCGTAACGATATCGAGACACAGGCATTAGCTGTAACCCAGTTAGTAGAAATGCGTCCACACAATACGCAACACGTATAGAGACCTCTCGTTGACAAGCTTGTCACAGAACGGGTTCCTAGGCGGCCGTTTCATTATGTCCGCCTCGGCAGATTCGTATGCTAGGGCGATTGCTGGCACCTAACGTCAATCACTCATTTAATAACAACAAATAAACAGTCAGCTCCCATCACGCTAAAATCTTAAGAAAGACATACTGTATACGACGACCAATCATCTTTGTAGATTCTATTTATTGTAAATAACTATTAATAAATATTTCGGTGTAACGATTTCTAACACTCGCTTTCAAAACTGTCAATAAACAATCGCTTAAAAAATAAATGATTTGAATGTCATTAAATGATTTATTAGAAATCTTTACAATACTGCATTACAATTATTAGGTATTACATTAAAAGTGTACAATGATTATAAAAGGAATATTGTTGTTGCGTATAAACTGTAGCTGCTTTGACTAAACTTCTGTTGCCTTATGATTTGCTCTTTAGTTCTTACTAAACGCGTACTGATTTAATTTATGGCGTTATTTATGGAGATAAGTTATATGAAAATTACTCAATAAATGACAATGACGACTCTTTCGATGCAATACCTTTTCAAAGGAAAACAGATCTTTTGTTTTATAAAATAAAGTTAAACTTACCATGTCAGTTCCGAGATCTATGCAGAGGATAGTAACAGTGCCGAGAGGCAGGGGGATGTCGCAGAGGATGAAGGCAAGGAAAGGAGAAATTTCGGGGATGTTAGAGGTGAGTGTGTACGCAATAGATTTCTTTAGATTGTCAAAGATAAGGCGACCCTCCTCCACTCCCGTCACTATCGACGCAAAGTTGTCGTCCAGAAGGATCATGTCAGCGGCCTGTGAGATGAACGAAGACAAAACTTAAAGGGCGATTCCAATGTTAATATTTCCCTTCGTCAAGCGTTATACCAATAATCTGACTAAGAATAGTACATCTTTCGGGATTAAATGTAAGTACATATTAATATGGATATGCCACCGCGATTAAGTTATGTAAAATTTATTTTCTACAAAAGCTGCAGCTCGCTTATTAACGAATGATTTATATGTATACGATGAAATACATTAACAATAATATATAAATTTTCCTAAAATGTTCCAGGCATATCAATACTACACGTCTTGTGCTAAATAACAAGTATAGCTCCACTGATTGTGATTCTCGATTACAGCAAACGTGCAATCCATAGATTCTTCGTCAATTGTCATTTCTTGATAATTGTTATCACGAATGAAGAGGTTATTTGTTTGTGCGCTCATTTTTTGAAAATGTTTTCATATGATAATTTACATCATTATACTCGTATAACTGTATCTGTATCGTTACATAACAAAAATTAAGTCTGTTATTTATTTTGCGAAATAATACATCGATGTTAAATATTTAATTCTTTCAAAAAACATCCCTATATGTGTACATTTTTTTCGCTTCCGCTCGGAGAAGTAGTAGGACGTTTGAAAATTTGAAGTTACCGCATTTTGTTTGAATTTTTGATAATTATTTTCAAGAAAAACGAACTAATGTTAAAAAATCTTTACTTAGACTTTATTCTAAAGCAATAATTATATTTAATCCTTTTTTGAATCAGACATATATTCCCAATCAGAATCTAACGTTTTAATGTTTTTAAAATTGTACATTACCTGTTTGGAAACGTCGGAACCGGCGATACCCATAGCGACGCCAATATCGGCTTTCTTGAGAGCGGGCGAATCATTAACACCATCGCCAGTTACAGCCACGATGGCGCCCAGACGCTGACATCCCTCAACAATGATCAGTTTCTGCTGCGGCGATGTCCGTGCGAATACGATCTCAGTATGATACCTGCACGTATATGTAATCATATTGTTAATCGATAATTTCCAAATATTTATCTACTGAAGCAAATGCATGAAATTTAACTTAGGGAATCCTAGTAATATATTAATATATTGCACGACACGTAAGTTGAACTGATGATTTTTAATCCCACCAAACAGTTCCATAGGGACATGGTCGAATCCGCTCGCCGAAAGCTAGTATTGTATAAATTAAAGTGCATGTAGAGTAAGCAAGTTATTATTATATTGTATGCAGTGATATTTAGAGACTGACTTGAGTATTTCATCCAGTTGGTCCGAGTTCAGTTCTCTGAGTTCTGTGCCGTGTACGACGGCTGCCTTGGCTTCGCGCGGGTTCACTTCGGATACGGGAATGTTGAGCCTGGCGGCGATATCCTCCACTGTCTCGTTGCCTTCCGATATGATGCCCACAGACTTCGCGATCGCCTTCGCCGTGATCGGGTGGTCTCCGGTCACCATTATCACCTGATCGGAATCAAAACGAATCCAACATTAACAATGCTGTTTATATACGAAATGTAACCCTACAATAAAATACAATCATACAGAGAAAATAAAAATGTACATTTTGCTTATTATTTTCTGTTGTGTGATAAACAAGAAAATGATCAGCTATGGATTGATTATGAAAAGAAAAGCTATCATACTGATATTTAGTTAGTGATTAATGTTATTGTAAGAGATCGATACTCTGAAACCCGTTTTTGAAAATCGATTGTTGTGAACATTATAGTTCTATGATGACTTGAAATGACGTAAGGTAAATACGCTGGATGGCACAGTTTTTAACCCGTTTAGTTTGCGTTTACAGAAGTTGAGCCACTTTTCCAAAGTCAGTCAACGGATGGGTGACCAAAAATTTGATATCTCTAAGACTTCCATGCATTGTTGTTCCGGAGTACACCTGCCGTCGTTAGCAGCCAGCAATACGCACACCGAGGCCGTGTTTTCCCTGTGCGATTCTAATTATATGTGTTCCTGAAGTTGGGATATTGACAGACTGTTTTTTTCTAAAACTGTTTTTTTCTCTAACCTTGATTCCGGCCGATCGGCACTTCGCGACAGCATCTGGGACGGCGGCACGGGGTGGATCAATCATGGACATGAGGCCGACAAATCGAAGGTTGTCCAGGGGGAAGTTGGGATCGTCCGTGTTGAATTTGTACCCGATAGGATACTTGTCAGATGGCAGTTGTAAGTCGCAGAAACCGAGTACTCGCTCACCCAGCCCACCCAGCTCCAGATAAGCATTGTTGAAAGCCTCCTTCATTTCTTCGTCTAGCACCTGTTATGAAACTTTGTATTAATAGGGAAATTTCACTACTCTTTCGATATTTTTAAAATCACAATGTTGATTCCAATAATATTACGAGAATAATACCACGGGAGTATAAATTGCCGCGAAACTGATCAAACGTCAAAGTGACAGGTAACTGACACGATAGGTATAATCGACAATTAGTGCTGCCAGTAGCAGTCAATCTTTTTTCCTCTATCAGTAATATACTACTATTGAATCGTCGAATGGATCTTTTCGTCCATAGATTAAAATCTAATAATTTTAATCTGTAGAGCTGACCTTCTCCTTGCCGCCAATGAAGATGGTGCTGCATCTCTCCAGAATCCTTTCGGGCGCGCCCTTCATCACCAGCAAGTGACGAGGATCTGATGGGTCGTCACTTTCGTGTACAGATACCTGAATCATAATACATACTCATTAATTGATATGTTAGGCAGTTGTCCGACCGTCCATGATAAACTAACGAGTTATCTGTCGCTGGGCTATAAACCAGAGTACGATTAGAACGAGCGATAATTCGTACCATTCGCCGTATACGCTAAAATTTATATCTGGTATACGTATAAACTAAGTGTGTCTCCTGACCAATATTTCGCCCAACAAAAACATCGATAAGAGAGTCTATAGTTTCGCTAATGGAAAGAAAGAGAAAGAGAGAGAATAAGCAGTGTGAACTATCAGAGGTTAACTGTTATAGGATCGATAATATCGTATAAAAACAGAGTTAAATAAATCAAAGATTAACCTGGTATTTGTTGGTCGAGTTAAATGGTATTTCACAGACTTTCTTGTTCCGTTTACGTATGGAGAGCACATCTCCCAAGGCGAGTTCCATGCATTTGAGTAACGCCGCTTCCGATGCATCGCCGGCTACTTCCTTCTTCAGTATGGGCACCCCGTCCTGGCCACCCTTGAACTCTGCGCGGTTGCATAGAGTCGCGATCTTCGCCAACGCTTTGAATCCGGGACTTGTGCGATCTGACAATACATAATACCGGTTAATTATATCCGAACATCTGGTTTATTAGAGTTAAAATCTTGTTACAATAACCC
The DNA here is from genome assembly GCA_918026875.4 of Diatraea saccharalis. Taxonomy (NCBI): domain Eukaryota; kingdom Metazoa; phylum Arthropoda; class Insecta; order Lepidoptera; family Crambidae; genus Diatraea; species Diatraea saccharalis. Next base: position 18,466,360 of record OU893333.1, on the reverse strand, counting down.
ATAAGGTGCAAAAAACAACGTCTGATGCCACGCTACACTGTACGAATTGTAAATTTCAAATATGTGTGATACCTGATATTTTGTAATCGACCGTCGCATAAACTGTTAGACCCGCAAATAGAATTTACTTTAGAAATATATTAAATACGGGATTTCCGTATCATTCATGACACTGAGTAAATTAAACAATCTAATGATATTCAAAAATAAGTTCATATTATATAGGATTTCTTTAAGTTAGTCGTCTTTTCTTACAGTACTAAAAAAAAATGAATTTAAGTAGTAAATGACAAATGAAAATGGTTGTATAGTATAATAACATAAGACGTAACAGCATGTAACATTGTATAATTATTTTTTGACAAGAACTCCTCAATATCAACTCACCGTATTGAACACCGGACTGATCCTCAGTAGTATCCGCTTCAATGATCTGGTTGTCGAACCACATGTGGGCGACGGTCATACGGTTTTGCGTTAGTGTGCCGGTCTTATCCGAACAGATAGTGGACGTGGAGCCGAGGGTCTCTACCGCTTCCAAGTTCTTCACCAGACAGTTCTTGGAGGCCATTCGCTTTGCAGTCAGAGTCAAACATACGGTCACCGTTGCTAGCAGACCTTCGGGCACGTTCGCCACGATGATACCTGATCAAAGCATAATTTTATTGTTTCTCAAACTGGTAGTGATTATTTATTTAAGACATAAGTTATACATATACATATTCGCATAAAATGAATAACTAAATCAAGCTTCATTATTATTTGTATTTGAAATAAAGAACAATGACCAAAAATTTTATGTGAGACTTGAAATTAACGGCATGTAATATTCATAGAACTCAGCATTGTTTCCGTTTTTCAGTCTGCCGAAGGAACAGGGTACAACATAGGAGCAGTAACTCAAATTATAATTTATTTTTAAAAATCAAAATGTAACGATATCTGAATACTCGTATATCAAACGTTGTTATTTTAAATGTTACCTGTCTAGACTTTCAAGGCTATTAGTGTTTTATAATTAATCTTGGTATGGCTTACCGATTAGGAAGATCACAGCATCGAGCCAGTGGTAGCCGAGGATAAAGGCGATGACGAAGAATGTAACGCCCAGGAATACAGCTACGCCGGTGATCAGATGAATGAAGTGATGGATTTCCTTAGCGATCGGAGTCTCCCCAGTGTCCAAACCAGAAGCAAGACCAGCAATGCGACCCATCACCTGTATATTACGCGCTTCGTTATATACATATGATTGTTTGTTTGTTCTTTCTATCACTTTAGAACAGCGCCTGTCCTTTCTTTGGACTTTCTTTCAACGGAGTGATCAAATATTACCAATAAAATGTCAAGAGAACATTTAAAAATGACCATTTATTAGAACCAATTTAGAACTTTGTGTCGAAGGTGTTAAAGTTCATAGCGAATTAGAGCTTTACATTATTTGGTCACACAACTTGAACATGCACCATTTTCATGTTTCTTTTTTTTTCAAAATAACGGCCAGTGATAAAATTGTTTTATTAGGTCGACACACAAATTATTATTTTTATCCAAGAACCAAACACGTTTATAATGTTTGCTCCATACTACAATATTTTAATTTCGTATTACCCGATATCATTATTAACTTTTCATCACCGTCTGGTGATCAATAATAAATCTTTCAAACCCATTTTCACTTACGTTATTTCAGAGAAAAAACAATAAAGGTTTATTTTAAAAAGAATTATCATAACAAATAAAGCATAAATAACGGCTTGTCAAGCATTCACAGTTTATTTTTCATTTCGTGTGTGGCATGATCGCATTAACTGTATCCGGAAGTTGCGAGCAGACATGAAACCCTAAATCGGTCAAGGTGATGTCGGCAGGACTCCGCACTGTCCACGTAACGTGACACCCATTGATACCTACTTTAACTGGATTATAGCTAACGAGGTATACAAATGACTGTTAAGTACCGCATCGACCAAAACACTATTATCAAATTTGTAATCGAAAGAAATAAAGCCTTAACTGAAAGTGAAAAAGTAGAACATACGTTTAAGTTAAATAATTTGGTTAAGACCCGAATTTTTTAAAAAAACCTGATAAAAAAAATTAATCTTAATTTCATTCAACGATATTTAGTCTGTAAATATATTTTTTAGGGGCTCCGTACTTCGAAAGGAAAAAACTAACCTTTATTTTATTTAGATATGGTTGTGCCTATCTATCTAGCTGTTAAGACTCTCTCAAAAACGCGTGGTGGTAAAAATTGTTATTATAATGGGTCATTCATATGTCTTACATCAAATAGATTTGCAATCCCATGGAGATGTGAGCATATTTAAATAAAAAAAAAAAATCGTCAGTCTATGCTGCGTATTTTAAAATTCGCAAGGCAAAAAAACCTTATGAAATGAAACTGTTTCGTGCTTCGGTAGCTATGCTAAACCTTCGCTCCTGATTTCATCTGCAATGTTTTGCACCCACCACTCGTAAGCTAAGGATCCCTCTATATTTGGAACTGTATATAAGAAGTCATGTGCCGAATGTGGTCATAAAACTGGTGATGATGAAAAAAAAAACATAAATATGTTTAGAAAGAAAGTACAGACCGTGTTGTCGCCGCAGCATATGACGATGCCTTTGGCGGTGCCCTCGACGGCGTTGGTTGAGAAGAAGGCGAGGTTCTTGGTCTCTAGGGGGTTTTCGTTGGTGAATTCCGCTCCACGCGACTGAGGTTCAGATTCTCCCGTTAAACTCGAGTTGTCTACTTTGAAGCCGCGAGCTTCGATGATGCGAATGTCGGCTGGGATCCGATCGCCGAATTTCACCTGATTTACACTCGATATTAATTATTTATATCCAACTATCTTTGTAGTCAGGTCAACGCCATTTCCAATGTGTTGGCATGGGTGAGATGCCCGGTTCAATTCCTAAATTCAAGTGGTATTTTCATCGTTACGTGTTTCTATAATACTACTTTACCTAAATTGAAGAACATATTGATGTTGTTTGATTTACTCATTGAAAAAACACATAACTAGGTGACATCAATATTATTTGTGATTAAAATTAGGAGTTATAAAGTTCCTATCCCATATATGTCACCAGATATAGTAGGCAAAGAGATTTCGATTATCAGCCACCTAAATGAAATCAGACAGTCACGTTCTTAAAAAAAAAGATCTAAACTATTAACAATAGTCAAATAAACACAACAGCGAGTTTAGTAGTCCAGATCTTAGTCTGTGGACCGTTAATATACCACTCAGTGTCATGATATACTATTTCATATAGTTTATACACACTACTATGTAGGAATTAATGAGTCATCAACACTTACTTCTACAATATCTCCAAGCACCAAGTCCTCAGCGCGCAACGTTAACTTCTCTCCTTCACGGATCACTGTAGCGAATTGAGGCACCATATTCTTGAAGGATTCCATGATCTTTGAGGACTTGCTCTCCTGGTAGTACGAGAATATGCCGGTCACGATTACCACTGCTGCCAATACGATACCCAGATAAAGATTATCGTCCGCTGGTTCCTCTACGGTACTCGCCTGGAATAAATATTACAAGTTACATTTTGCTGTGCAAAATCAACTGCGCCGGGCAAAAACTTATATTACTGATCAAAATAAATAAAGTGATTATTATTTGTAAGAATTCTGAAAAGATGGAGACAACTTTTATTTCCGTTGAGTACTATAATCACTCAAAAGCTGATTTATGATTATTTTTCTAAGTTTAAGACAAAATTAATTAACATATTTGTAGCGACTGTAATATTTCATGTTATGTATGACCGATACTAAATTGTATATTTATTGTAGACTCAAATTTTCCACAGAGTTTGCTATATAAAAAACGATAAAACCGTCTAACAAAGTAGAAGTTGTCGACTGACGTCGTTGGAACACTGACCTGAATTCCGTAAGCGATAAAGCATAGAATAGCACCAATCCAAAGTAGTAAAGCGAATCCACCAAATAGGTTTTTACAAAACTTCACCCATTCGGGTGTCTGTTTGGGCGGCGTGAGTGCGTTTGGACCGTCCCTCTCCAGGTTTTCTTTCGCTTTTGCGTGACTAAGGCCCTGAAAAATTAGATATATTATCGCATACGCCTAGCGATATTTGGGTTCGGAATCGACCTTTGCCTAAAAATTGCGAACAGCTGCCAACGTAGTCTTTAAAAATTAATGTGATTACTTTAAATTCTTTTTTATCACGGTACGATAAAATTAGAACAGCTTCAAAAGTTAACAGTTTTCTGAAGAATAATTTGAATTACTTCTTAAATTTCACCCAGTAAACTATAAGTTTTTGGAATATGTAGACGATGCAACCTTGAAATTGCAATTGATTTTATCGATCTTATAATAAAATATTAAGGTATGTATACGAGTATCCAAAATTATGAGCTTACAGTATAGCACAAAAATTAAAAATGTTTAAAAAAATCTACAGCGTTTATAGTTCAATATATTTTATTCACTTACATTTTCTGGATGTGTCTGAAATCTTTGGTAAAGTTCTTCGGGTGTTACTTTGTGAAAGTCAATGTCCAATTCCTGTTTAAGATCATCTAAATCTCCTGTTTTTCGTTTTTTTGCGGGTGGTTTCCGGCGCGTCTGCAAACATTTAATGGAAAAAAAAATCGTTAAAGCCAATACCTACCATAAAACGGTATCATCCAAAAAATTACTTAAATTTTATTTTAAAATCTTAATTTATCAGAAAGCGTAATGGATTAATGAATCAAATGCAATATAAAATTAAATCTAAAACATGCACACAAGGATTCAGCGTCTATGGACATCCTTGATGTAGTTACTATTCAATTAGTCACTGGCAAAAATAAAATGGAAGATGATGAATAAAAACCTTATACTGTCCGTCAGCGGTCCTATTATCGTCCTTAATGGGGCCGATGGTGGCGACGCGGTACGAGTCGGATCTGCCATGCTGGAAACACAACTAGGGGCTAGACACATTCTACTAGGCGGCCCTATGGACCATGCAGCACTCATGAAGCTAAATGAGGCTCATATTGCAACGCTCTTATGTGTACAGGAATATTAACATATTAATAAAGGTATACAATCCAACGAGCTATGCAAAATGTACCTCATAAATGAAAGTAATGATAAAAAAAGTCTGAAAGGATCGAATCGAGTGTTTTCGATTGTATACCATGATAATGATATAAACGAGTAACATAATAACTATAGAAAAGATATATGTGGTAATGATTCTAAGCTAAGTAGGTAAAAAATGTGAAGCATGCGCATTTGCTCATGGCAACATATAATGAAGTAACCTTGCTGTAGACGCACCGCCGCCGCCCTTCAGGACCACCGGCAATAACGTTCAATTTAACTAGTAGCTCATGACGATCTGACACTCATAATAGCGGCGAGTACATAACAACACCGTTTATAAATGGCACAATTCGTTTGCATGTCCATTGGTGCATCAGACTAAGTACTAGTTCGCCGAAAAATTTAAACTCTTAAATTCTTCAACATTTTTATGTTGAGTAATAAATACTCCGTTGATATTTCCAATCATAATGAACATAAACGATCAGTCAAGCATTAGTTACTATACTTGTATTCCTATTTACCAATATGCATCCGGGAATCGTGTACCTATTTATTACGTAAGTATAGCCACGGTGGCATATAGCGGTATAGAGGCAGCCACGGTAATGTCGCCGGTGCTAAATGCGTCCCCGGTACCGTAAACAAGTTCGCAGTCGCCGATAATTAATAGTCGTGTACATGCAGCAGTCTCATTAAACAGCGCCCTGAATTCTTCCGAAGGTCGCGTTCAGAATATCTAGAGCGACACGCGTTCATAGCGCTAAGAGATTGCGGTGGGGCGCTCTGTAATCACCCAGGGCAGAAAAGCGGTCGCTAAAGGCACCCGGTGAATAATTCAATGTTTACTGGCAGCGCTTAATTAGAGGCATAAAGAACACCGTAAACGTACCAGGGTGTGATGGAATATTCATAGGAGAGCCAAGGATGAGGTTATGAGGAGTGGCAGACGCGCGGCATGTCCGGCGCGTTATATAACAGGGCGGGAGTGCGCGCGCGGCCCCCCGCCCTCCACATAAATAGCTGAAACACAAGGTTGCCATCCCCCCAACCCCGACGACCGCATTTATAATCTCTATAAAGGTTAAACCGGAATATCTGATGGAAAATCGAAACTGGTTCTCTTTAGAATGAAATGTTAGTAGCTCTGAAGGGCTGACAAGTCATTACATTAGCACATCTTAAAAGGGGGACGAGAGCAATTTGACAAAATATACCGGAATAAAAGTGACGTCCTTGACAAGGACACCAGACAAAAGAAAAGTCGTTAACTTTATGGAACACATTAAGTTTAAGATGAGGTTTTGAAACAGGACCTGTGAAATATTTATACGCATAACGTCCTGAGAGATGTTTTTTTTTTAAAATAGACGATAACACAAAAACATTTTATTAAATTTATAAGTCTGAATGTATATTACGAAATATAAAATTCGGTCATCGAAAGGCTAATTATAAAAATAATGTGTTCAACTAAATGTAAATAGAAAATGTCAATGAACTGGCACCAGAAAGATTCAGTGCCATGGCCACATAACCGCTTTGTACCGAAAATATGTGGTTACTACTGTAGTGGAGGCATGACGTGTGAATGAGACAATTATATTTAACATTAATGAGTCGTATGATATCTCTCGTCTGACGGCGGCGGCGACACGCGTGGTGATGCCAAAACGTAATATCTATCTACCGAGAAAGATAAACATAATGTGTTACTGTTTTTTATGCACAAATAAATTGGGTTCTATTTTAAAATTATATCATACTAAATAAATCATTAGAATTTCTAAGACTGAATTTTAATAACTGTTACTCTATATTTTACAGAAGACTCTAGCTCATTGAAACGATTAGGTATCATATCACAGAAATAATTTTTTATATCATATGTTTAGACGTAAGATTATAAAGTCGGACAAGTTTTGAGACATTGCATGTGTTGATGTTGGATAATATGAGAAATCATACCAAAGGAGCTAGTAACAGTAATAATGAATATAATATATGATTTGAAAATGTTATCATCATAGGTCAACCTTTATATGAAAGTCACGATTTAAATTTAAAAAATACAGAATATTAAATTATAACAAACAAAAAAGTGTGATATTATATGTAAATACTTGTAATCTACTTAATGTAGATAACCTTTGAAAGGACGTAATCGTTTTCTTTCTTATTCTGGATAATAAAGTTCAAAAACTTAGCAATGACGAATTAAGCAAATAATACAATAGAGTTTTATTAATAATTTCGTGAAAGGGACTGAATATTGTAAAAGAGGTAAATCTAATAAAGACATTCAAACTGTCGTTGATATACTTATATAATGAGTTATGCAAGTGACTGATAGTGTTACACGATGTGACAAACGTACTCAAGGACTGTCACGGACGCTGCAATGACCATGGAAGCATAATGGTCTCGATTTCATTACAAATCGTAATGAATAGCAATGGGAAACGTAAGAGTAAAACACAATATGAGAAACTGTTTTTCGCGTCTCCCCTAGCGATGTCATTTAAGTAATAATTTGGAAAACATAATATCAATATTCATCATATAAATTTAAAAATAACTAAGACAAGTAAGTAATGTCAACTAATAGGAAATATTATGGAATACTGGGCCTATTTGCCTTGATTCATTTTGCATTTTAATGCCGACGGTTTTTTTCAGATTTACTTTTAGTTTTATTAATATTTTGTTCTGTTGCACATAAATGATGTATAAATTAATATTTCAGACAACATAGCACTTTTTACGCAATCACCAAAGTATGGAATCTATTTGAGTATCTAATTATTTAGATAGAAGTCTAAAAAAGTGTTGGTTTTATAGTAAACTACTTGCAAATGAAAAAGACATTAAAATTATTACAGTTGCCTAGAGAAAGATAGTTTATTATTTGGTATAGAAGATTCTATGTCTTTTCATTAAAATCCGACAATTTCACTTAAGCGAATTAGAGGGGACTTGATAAGTGTAATGGATTGCTTTTTTCGTGATCACTTTAAATCTATCCCTTTACAGAAAATGAAATCTATATACGAACATATAAATCGATGCAAGATAATATTTGAAGTCGACACCGATACATTGATCATCTAAGGTTAATCAGCGTATGAAACAATCAAGTAAATTAAGTAATTCCAACTTCTGGAAACTACATAGTGACCGTGTCTCTAGCATCCTAATTGATGCACGCTGCCGTCACAAAGGATAGAGGAAATACTCCAATAGAGCTACAGTACTCTATGCGATTTAAATGACATAATGACGAGGCAATTTTCTAATAAACCTTCGGGCTTACAGTTCTCGGGCCGAAGCACGGCGGGTCCCGCAACCTGTTAGCTACTTCCTTCGGAGCACCTAGCGAATCTTCTTAAACGATTCTCGGCCTACCTCTGTCGCATCACAGGAGAAAACCTCACTTGTGAATATGAGACAAACATTCACGACAGATTTATGGATATTTACGAGTGAAATATTAAATTCGAAAGTATTCCGTATAGGTTCAAAGTTTTACATTTGCTGTGAAGTTAAAAATTAATATTTTTAATGAAAAATGCTTACAAAATCCATTTTGTACCTGGCACTCTGAGAGCATTGTGAATGCAAAATTATCAAATATAATAATGGCCAGAAATGTTAATTATTTACAAATTAATGTCTGTTTTTATCCATTAAATTGCATTTAACTTTAATTCGTTAGACACACATAAGTTTTTTAGATGTACTTGAAAAAACCTTAACAATAAAGGCTAATTGTGTATAATTATGGTTTGTCTAATATCAAGAGCGGTATGGGATATCAGAAAACTTTTGTTCAACTTGCACATTGCATGCAAAACAAAGAAACTTTATAAGTATATTTAATTCAAAATTATGGAGAGATTTACTATGAAATATTTAACTACATTCCCATATTTAGTTATCTTAAGTCATGTTAATAGTTCTAATGATGTCTTGAGGAAGGATTTATGCATAGAATGTGAAAACAGAATGTCGGTCCTGCACAGATCGATACCGACAAGTTACGCAACCCAGCCGGCGGCGCCGTCTCTTCTACAGCATGATATTTTTCACTGGTCACTAGATTACACAGATAACTAATGACACTACTTATGTGAAAGGAATTACGATATTATTGGAGTACAGAGATGCGCTAAACGAAAAATGATCAATATGAAACAATGTTGCAGACAATGAGATGAAATCTTTGATCACGCTGAGTGACAGATGCGCAAACTAATGCTGCACATCGATTGCGGTGAGGGAACAAAGATAGCGGAACGTGCAAATTGAGTCCTGCGTGCAGCATCGGGCAGGACTAGGAGCAGGCTTGAGCGCAGCACAGCACCAGGCGGCACCAGAGTCACGCCGGCGGTCTCACTATCACTTCCTTCTCATGCACTTACACATCACGAAAGCACTGGACCCGCGCAGGGGGGTCTCTACTGCAAACGCTAAGGGCAAGCACTACCTACTGCAAGCACCGCACTCACCTCGCCCATTTTCGCTAGTCTCTAAAAAAAAGGCGGACAAAAAGATGTGAGCCGCCTCTCGGTCTCGCCTCTGTCCCTCAACGGAATGGGGTGGGTCGTCGCTAGTTCTGCAACAACGGGGACCTTTATGGTTTCCTCGTTTTAACGAATAAACTTAAAAATGTGTGTGCGCTTTCAAGTAGTCTCGTTGCACGGCACTAAGGCTATGTCATCGTGGTACGAAACTAAAACCCGGTATGAGAGAGAGCGCGCGGGTAGGTAGTCCCGGAAGGCGCGACGCTCAGCGGCCTGGAGCGGGCGGCGACTGACGACGGGCCGGGCGCGTATCGAGCCGGCGGCGCACTGACGTCACACTGCGTCACGACGCCAGCGCCGCCGTTGTCGCGCACCGCGCCCGCTGCGCAGCCGCGCTACCCCTCACCCCTCCCCGCCGCACCGTAACCTTCCACAACCGTTACGATGACAGCCTTCCTGATTCCCAAAATTTCGATTCCTTCCCTCTTTACGCCCTACTGCTCTAATTTATCATGAAAAAATTGCACACCTATACCAATGAATAAATTTTAAACCTACAACGGGGAGCCTTCAACGGATGGCACTTATAAATTTTTACGAGCGACGTGCCCATAGGGCGGCGAAGGCGAACCGGAAGGTCGTCTCTGGCGCGCCCAACCTTAATGTAATATTAAGTATTGACAGACGGCTTCATCTGAAGGACAATCTTTAGATGTGAAAGCAATTTTACCTGTCTATTAAGACCAAGCTGGATAAGAATTTAATTACGTTTGTGCAACCGAGATTAAATTGTTAAGACAGCCGGTAGATTGTAACGTAACGAATTTTCTTGAACAATTTGTTGAAAAGTTTTAAGCTTTATGAACATGAAAATCTTAATTTATTTCTATATCCTTTGATGCGGATTTCTATTAAGCTAATATAAATTTTATTTCAGAGTTACATTCAAAATCGTTTTATGGCACAATATAGTAACGTTCATAACCTTCGTTTGTGGTGGGGACTGGAACTCTATTTTTGAATCATTCGTCTCGCGTCCAGCGCTCGTTTTCTACTGATTTTTGTTCGTCATAAGAAATTTACCATTTCTGATTCGCTCGACTGCAACGAGTGGTATGAAACAATCGTTGTTAAGTGAACGCTGTATGCGAGTGATAGAATAAACGTCAAAACATGAAATAAATCAATGAAGGGGAAATTAATTAATAAATGACGTTTATGGCCGTTTTGTTTATATTCACACTTTTATTATATGGCGAAAAATGTTTTCCTTATAATACGAAGAACAAAATCCAATATTTCGAACCATGTTGGCCACGCTGCAGAAGGACGATTCTAAAATACTATAAACGGCATCATGCGACTTGGAAGTCGAGCTTGACTTAGGTCGTATACAGTAAGGTGATTTAAAACGAATGAATCAAAAATAGAGCTCCTGGAGCCAACTCATCAAATCCGCGAGTGTCGCCTGCGAAAACGATGCCTTTGTCGCTTCACCATCGGAAAATAAAAACCTAAAAAGCTTGGCCGTACTATACCGGTGCCATTAAATTCTTTGTCAGAATAAAATTTCTATACTGAAATACCCTGTTCCTATTCAGACTTAAGGGTGCCTGTTTTTATTGCACCTTTAGAGTATATTTCCGGACCACTAGATTTTTTCTTATTGCGTATATGACTTTGTAAATTTTACCACATTTCTGTACCGAGGAAGTTAGTGAACGTAACGAGGACATTAAAATTGCAGAGTACCGAGGAAATGGGGTGCATGTTCGAAGCTATATTTAGAAAATCGATACAAATAAATTGGTATCAAACGGATTGTTGCAAACTTGTGGTTGCGAGCTGCAGGCACATTTCACGATTTAAAACTTAAATCTTTTTGAAATAATAAATAAGTGACCAGAGTAATTGTAAAAAATAACTTTAAAGAATAACCGTTGATCAGTAGTTTGACTGATCTGATATGTAGAATATAGCATAGCTTGAGTAATACGTAATCATAGTTGAATTAGAGTTCGCAATTATGGGAAGATAAGACTTATTTGTGTAATTTGAGAAATAAATTACATATAAAGACTCTCTATTAATAAATATTAAAATATGTATAATTTCTTTTAGGTTTAATGGTATTTTATTAATCGCCTAAGATATTAATGTGGGTTCGTTAACCTAAATTTTATTTTGAAGGTTATTGACTAAAAATGTGTGACTAAACTAGATCAATGTTTGAAAAAGTCAAGATATAAATTAATATTAGACAGTACAAGCTAAACCTCTTTGTGTTATGTAAATTTGAAAAAAAAAACTAATATACCACACAACACTACAACCACATCTTCATTATTTTTTAATTGTTTGAAATCTTATTCGGTACCTCAAAGATACCATGGATTAAAGATATCTTAGGAATCATTAGTCGACAAGGATCAAATATGTAAAAACTACATCGATGACATATATCAAACAAAATCACGCGAGCCTGTCATTAATTTTATTGAAACACCACATATAAAATGTAATACGAATACTCAAATAATCTATGTAATCTTATGGTAATTTTATGGTAGTATACGTGACAAATGTTAGAAATGAAGGGATTGTAAGCATATAAAAATGTTTTTTTTTAAAGAATCCCTTTATGTCCTTATATTTCTTAATCAATCAAATCCATACTTACGATTATAACCTTCAGTTTTGAATACAAAAAGACATCAACGCATTTCAAAATAAACATATTTTAAAAATATCGTTATTACGTTATTATTTAGTTTTCCTTTTTTTAACTTTTCATTGCATTATTTATTTAATATGGACAGTATATATATTTCAACATACGACAAGGTATAAATCATGTTTTCATGCTTTCAAATTTGAGTAAAAATATGAATCAAATTATTAATTATGGAATAAATTGTGATTCATGAAGAAAAGATATAAAGTGCAAATAAACAGAAATTAAAACCAAAATCAAATATCACTAATAAGTTAACTGTAAAAATCATAGATATTAAATAGTTTTCTAGTTGTATAATTGTCTCATGAATTATGAGACTTTATACCTTCTTTAAAGATGAAACAGAGATTTTTAATTTTTTCATGGCACTCCTCTTCAAAACTTTAGTATGCGTATTTATAAATATCATACAATATAATGAATGATACAGGCTGAAAAGTTTTTTTTTCTAAAGTATACTTTATTTAAAAATATTATGTACTTAATATGACAAAATAACTAGACAAAAGACACCAAATGAGCCAAAACCTATAGTAACTTTATTATTTATGAAAGTCAGCATAGACTCTTTTTCAAATTAATTTTGCTGGGTCTTATAAACAGATTCAGCAAGTACCAAAAATCTTGCATGTTAATTATTGGAGGAAAAGTTCTTCATGAAGGACACTTGGATTGTTATCTCCAAAAAGTGAAAAACTGGCATTGGCCGAACTTTATCTCACTACTTCCCTCTGTGCCTTAAGTTATCCACCGAAAAACGAACTTAAAGAAAAAAAACAATAAATTCGACTTCGTGAAAAAAACGTCTTTACCAGACATGATCGAAATACTCTTATTTAGAGTTAGATAAATGGCGAATCATCATCATCAGTCATTAATTATTCAACCGAACGGCCAAACTCCCGATAAAATTTCTGACCAAGTAATATTTTTGTTTAGCACAGTTGTGAACTTCAATAACATTTTCCTACAATTTTCGACATTTCAGGTTCTTAAAGGTCATGACTGAAAAGCCGATACGAATAAAAAAGCTGTCTAAAACGTAATACATTTTAAAATAATTTAAAGTTATTTTACAAAAAATATCAATGTTAGGGTTTATGACAAATGCCCAAATTAGGACAGTTAGTCTTGATACTAGTGTTGAAGCCTGTCGAAGAGAGAGAGAGAGAGAGAGCGAGCACTCCAATCAAGTGAAGGTGATGATGGTCGATAGTTCCGGTTCCGGTGCAGTAGGAGCGCCACCTGCCAGCTGTTAATTTCCTGTCCTCAAGGGTCTTTGCCTAACGCAATCAATTTATTATAGGACAAATCTTGGACATATTGCCGAGGATAAGATATCTTGCATCTGTACTATAGCTTGAAATACAAAATAGTTACTCTGTACTTCATTGTAAATTAATAATAAACGATTATATTACATTTTTCATTACTATTTCCTTTGTCTCATTCATGAACCATTCAAAACATTTTCTTCCTAAAAACTAAAAAAAAAGCTGTTCAATAAATTGAAACATGAATCTCGTGGTACCTATTACCGTCACTAATATGTTCGTATGGATGATGAAACAAAAAAAAAAAACATAAAAACGATGATAATGATGGGCAAGCAAATTCAGTAAGTATTTAGATAAAACTTGATAATTAAGAGTAACAATTAAAACAGTAAAAATACAATATTGCAGAAAAGTAGTAACTCGTACGAGATTAACAATGTCTTATTTTTACTATGAATAAATCTTTTAGGAAACGAATCACTAAATTCAACCTTACGGGGCGCAATAAATTAAATGCAACGTTGCACTTTTCCATTCGTTGCCCCGGGCTTTGTACATATTTTTCATTACAGGTACTTTTGAAATGATGCTAAGTAAAAAAAAAGGTATCTCCTTTTCATTGTCCAAATATTTTAATTCCTGCGCGCCCGAGGCATCGTCTAATTAGAGAGATGGATATAAAGCCAGCCTGAACTATTCCGATGCAGTTGCAATATTTAACAGTACATTAATAGAATCACCAAAAGCATGCACCAGGCCTGGACCAGCTTCGACCTGGGAATAACCCCCTGGGCATAGGTCAGTAACTGTGCAACCCCTATGCGTGTCACGGAAACGATTTCAACACGAACACAATAGCGGTGGTGATACTTCAAAACTGCACACACAATCTAAAGAGGCCTTTTATCGATGCATGCAAAAACAATAAAGTATCATAAAAAATGAAAATATATTTTAGTCACTTTATTCAAATGTAAATGTATGGCACACTTGTTTGAATAAAATAACTCTCGTAAGGATGTATGGCCTCAAATTTCAATTGTGTCGAATTACTTGCCTTAGAACAACAACGTATGAAATTATGCGGAATAAGCCCGCTACTAAATAGAATAAAGCTTACGGGGCAGATGCCAAAATGTCAAAAGGACAAAGAGATTTTAAGCGTAGATAATTCAACAGAGCGTTCTTGATGTATTATGTAAGGCATTAGTACCAGAGACGGGGCAGCGGGCCATTCCTTCATGAACAACCGGCTGATATGAAAATTCGTCGTGGAGCAGTTGGTTAAAGCAGAGAAGTGGGGGAAGGAGGCTTTCCAATGGAGGGTGTGGGGAGGGTGTGTGAAGGCTCTATTTGGGTCACCCCGGGCGTCATTCCCCTCGATCAATAGCGATGTCGGCGCGCGCCGTCTACCCTCTCTCTAGCCGCCGCTGCTGCCGCCGGTTACCTAACGCGTCTCGCACACTGCCCCACCGACATTTATTATTTTCCAAATTGCCTCTTA
The DNA here is from genome assembly GCA_918026875.4 of Diatraea saccharalis. Taxonomy (NCBI): domain Eukaryota; kingdom Metazoa; phylum Arthropoda; class Insecta; order Lepidoptera; family Crambidae; genus Diatraea; species Diatraea saccharalis. The sequence goes on along the minus strand of OU893333.1, from coordinate 18,451,223 downwards.
TATGAGCTATTTAATCTAAACTGAAAACTACAGTTCGTTTTATGTAAATGAATCTCTTAACTCCGTTAAGATCGTTTTAATGCATACAGGATGGTCGAAATTTTGGAAGTCGTTAAGTGAATCTACAGACGTTACGTTCTGTCTGTCGGTCAATTATCTCGCGAGTAGTTACATAATATGATATTATGGATTTATTTAGATAAAAGATGGAATATTATTTATAGAATGACTGGTCCAAATATAATATTGAAACATTGAGGATCGGCGGTGAAATTTCGCTTTTAATAAAATTGAGGCAACACATAATATACGGAGAAGCGATTAAATTTTAATAATATTTGTTTAGGCATGATAGACATGCCGAAAAGAGCCGATAGGCAAACTTTAATAGCAAGTAATATGTTACTCGGCTCTATTTTAGAAATTATGGGTTAGATCTTTTTTCTTAGTGAGGGGCATTATTGCATTGCCCCCATAACCTGGCAAGACACAGTCATTGTTTGAGGCTCTTCAGCCGTACAGGCAACCCAAAGGTTGTAAAAACGCGGCTAACATACCTGCAAATCCTCTACGGTGTACCCTCTAGGACGGCTCCGAGTGGAATCCGCAATATGGATACTTAGGATATGTATCCAATAGATCCACTTACATGTATTTCCATGACATTCACTCGGTTTGATGGAGTATTATTAAACTTTGAGTTTTTGATTCAATTTCATGTTCAGGAAATCCTTGAAGTTACACGGTAGACCCTCTGGCCATTATGAGGAATACCAATAACACAAGACCTAAGTGGATGCCTAGGTATGAAATAGCTTCTTCAAAAACGATACACCTTCAAGATTGACAAATTGAAAAAGTTATTTGCTTATTATTCATAACACTCCACTGCACAGATACTGACGATATTACTATTCTGAATAAGAGCCGAATCCGAAACATTAGCATTTTAACTAGATCGAGTTCGACAAACTTTTTACATTAACCAACATTCTACCACCGAACTTCTTCGGAAGCGATTCATTATATATTCACGCTTTTTCGTCCTTTATTGGTTTTGTAACAAAGGTTTAATATAAGTGCATTTATTTCGGACTATAAGCGATATTGATAAATCCCATCTTTTAAATTTTACATCTTTATTTTTATAGACTACGGGCTTGAATTGGAAATTGTAGGTCTGCGGTGACCTTCCTAGTAGGATAAAAATATAATGTATCATTCTGTTCATCTTTGCATAAAATTGAATATCTATTTAGGCTAGCCAGTACAATTGAATTAAACAACTTATATTAATTAACAGGTCATATAGAAATTGGAACATTCTCGACTTTGGATTATAACGAAGTCGAGACCCTAGGGTAGCTTTTTGAAATTATAGATTTGGCGAAATTGGTGATTATACTGATTCAGCGACAACTGCTTCGCCATTTCATACGGGTGGTGATATGAACTCTGAGCACATACCGTGCTGTCAGGTTTTTTAGAACTGTCCACAAAAAATGAAAACTATTTACGAGTACAACATCCAACTTATATCGGTTGGACATTGGTTTTTGGGCATCGATACTTAGCTCAGAGCATGATGACGTGTCTTTAGCATCATAGTTTCCTATTAAATAGAAGGTACATTTTCGTATCCTTTCTAGCAAGGTATATATATCTTTAAGAACTTAACATTAAAGTGTCTTATACTCTTATAAATTAGAATGTTTTAATTCGTGAAAGATCAAAGCAGTTTTTAGGAGAAGAGTAGAAGGTAGTCGGTGGGAAAAAAATAATTCAAGAAATTCTGAAGAAGCTGTTTATATCTGAAGCACCATAACTTAGAAGCTTAATAAAATAGGTCGCTAGTACATGGTACGTAATAAAACGTCTATTGTTAGTAAAACACCTAGACCGCACTCTGGAGTACATACGTCAGAAATAGCAGCGCGAGTAGCGTGGAAATAGAAGGTTGAACACAGAGACGTGTGCCAAAACGTGTCCATAATGTCCATCAAGTTACCTAAAACACCTACTAACGGTGCAAGGTCAAATGATGCAGCTGCGTTTTTATCGTCTATTATGGTTCACTTTGAATAAAGAGCAATTAGCACACGTTCAAGCAGATATGTGATAACAATTTTGTGACAAATAGATGACCATGAATGATCAATTGCTAACGGCTGGAGACAATACGAGGGTCAAACTGAAAGTTCTTAGAACTGGCCACTTATAAACAATATAATAAAAAAATAATTCTAAAATTTGAAAATATAACTCTTTGCCAATATTACTGAGTATATATTTCATTCATTTGTCATTTGTTTTACGATTTGGCGGCAAATTGAAAATTGTCTGTGTCACGTCATCATGAATTTAACACGAGAAAATTTTCGTGCAATGATTTTTTATGACTTTCGATGTCATTTAAGTCAACAAGAAAGTTATGATAGACTACGATTGGCCTTTCACGATGAAGCCCCATCTCGTGCGACTGTTTACAACTGGTTTAATGAGTTTAAACGTGGTCGCACTAATCTCACTGATGATTTACGTGAGGGACGGCCTTCTACGGCGACGACTGAAGATAACATCTGTGTTGTGCGGCGTATGATAGAAACTGACAAAAGAGTGACCTATCAACAGATTTGGACAAGCTTAGGCATCGGTATGAGTCAAGTGCACAAAATCCTCCACGAACATTTAGCGGTCAGGAAGCTTTGCGCCCGGTGGATACCTCATAATTTGACTGAGGCTCAAAAACTCCATCGTGTGGATTGGTGTCGTAAAATGATTGAAAGATTTAACGGAGGTGACTCAAATGCTGTGTTCGACATACTAACAGGTGACGAAAGCTGGATTTACTGTTATGATCCTAAAACCAAAAGACAATCTGCTCAGTGGGTGTTTCCTTTCGAGGAGTTGCCAACTAAAGTGAAGAGAGATCGAAGTGCGGGAAAAAAAATGGTGGCCTCGTTCTTTGGAAGGATAGGTCATTTTGCAACAATTGTGTTAGAGGATCAAAAAACAGTTTCTGCAGAATGGTACACTACCAATTGTTTGCCACTTGTCTTGGAAAAAGTTCGAGAGAAACGACCTCGCAGTAGGATCCTCCTTCACCACGACAACGCCTCGTCGCACACCGCCAAGCGAACGATCGACTATTTGGCGACATCAAACGTTGAATTACTGGGTCACCCGCCGTATAGCCCCGACCTCGCGCCTTGTGATTTTTATTTATTTCCAAAAATTAAAGAAAAACTTAAAGGAAAGCGGTTTATGAATGCTGAAGAAGCGGTGGCTGCGTATCGCGATGCCATTGAAGAGACCCCTAAGGACGAGTGGGCAAAGTGCTTTTCCCAGTGGTTCTATCGCATGCAGCGGTGTATTGACGTGAATGGACAATATTTTGAAAAGATATAATAAAACTAATAACTGGCTAATGTAATCAGTTTTTGATTTTCTAAGAACTTTCAGTTTGACCCTCGTATAAGAATAGGTTCATTTACAGCTATGTAATCAAATGCAAAAAGAACAAATCGAAGTAGATACATTTCTTCAGAATATTTATGTATTTAGTTGGAAATTTATTAGTCTTACAATTAAAAAATACACTTATAGATACAAATCATTCGACAAATAAAACGCCAAAAATATGGGCAATCTTAATAAATCACAGTTAACAAAGCTTTTGTCGACAGACATATTATGGGTTTCATGTATATCTAGAGCAGTGAAATATTCCAACATCATTTGATAGATTATCGGCATCTTATGATATCAATCACTGACAGCGGCCGCCTTCTTTGAAATAGTCACTATTGCTAGCTGAAATATAAGTACTTACTTTATTACCTTTCTGTATATATCTGAATATTTAAACATATACTAATCATCTTTCAGGTTATGGTTGAACTTTTACAGTTCAGGCAAATGCAATATGATTATTATTATTCGTTCATGACCCAAATAAACAAAAAAAAATCTGTTTCTCAACCTATAGTTATTATAACCAATATTATTTATAGAAAAATAGTCTCTATAGAAAATAAAGGTCACTTCTAAAAAGGTTCCTTTGCTAGAAAAATAATAGCATAATAAAAACTAATGTAAGCAATATAAAATTTCTTAGTGGTTCGAGAGTGGGGCGTATTGACGGCAAGTAAGGTTGGTCAAACTCCGCTTACAAACGTCTCACACAAGATGAATGTGAAACCGATACGTCATGTTCTCACCAACCTGTAAACGCGATATTTCAATATTGGATTTCCTTAGATATAGGAGTGCGTGCACGGAATAATAAATCATACGTAATCATTATACCTATTTGGGCACAGCGGGAGCCGTCAATAGATGTGTACCCAATGCTTTAATAGAAATATTTGAAGGGTTAACAAAAGAGAAAGGGGGAGGGGAGACATTAACAAAAGTTTTATCTCATTTTGAGAGAATATACTATGTGAAGCTAAATCAAATAAACCACAACTAAAATTAATTTTTGATACAAAATTTGTGTGCAGGCAAGTTCGGCGGCAAGATGGATAGGTAATGACTTCAAAGACAAAATATGTACCTTTGTGAAAATATCCCAATACTAAAAAAGCCTGCATACAAGTCTCATGGTTTCAAGATACTATTATATATTTTGTAAGTATATATACTTATTTCAGTACAAATATATGAACTTTACATATAAAAGAATAGATGGTTCATTACACAAGGCTATGAATAAATAGCTGAACAACAAGTCAAGTATGCCATCAATATTAATATGTATCAATTCTGATGACATACTAAATTTCTATTTTAACCACTGCCACATTATAATATTTCTATTCATAACAAGTTTATATCTTATCGAAAACCTTTGGAAAAGTATTTTTAAATGTAAAAAAACTCGAAAGTTTAGCACAACTTATCGATGGCAATTTAACCAGAGTCGAACGACAAATTATGCAAAGGATATTCTAGCGTTTCAAGAAAAAAAAAATCTATAACTATTAATAATTATAATCAATATAAGCCACAGATACACAATAACTGAATACTTTGAAATTGGAGCCGCGATAAGGAGGATTTTAGCTGCACAACTAAAAGGAACGGCATAGAAACTTTATAAACCTTTAGAAACATAAATTCACCGTATTAATGTTTGATGTTTCATTGAATATTTCAGTCAATGGAACCATGCAATAAACGAATATTAACATAAACATGAGTCATACACTCTGGCGCACCGTCCGAAGACAGCAGAAGGAAGTTTATTGATGTACGAGAAGATTAGATTTATAGTTTCTATGAAATGTTCTAAAATTGTAACAACCTCGGATCAAAATATAAATATAATACATACGTTAAAAGTAATAACTATAAAGTTACAAGGAAATATAAAGGATTTAACGTTCACAATGAAATGGCGTAAATATTAAATAGTCTTACAAGAATATGGCGAACAGCGACGGCAAAATCGGTTATAATTCCAAAATCATCGACACTGCGCGCAAGATGATTTAAGACATACTGTGAGATTGACTCTAACCTATGCCAGCTGGCTGAATCCACTTAGCAAAACTAAGTGTTCGTCTTCTGCTAGTTTTTATTGGGAGTTAAGAAGTTTAGAAAGTACATCTTAAAGATAGATCAATAGTAGAAGATTGACGATGTGAGTTATTACTGAAATAAGTCGACGACGAAATTAGGAAAATTAGTTTACACTAGAACGTCGCATTATTCTCTACCAAGACAAGGAGCTTCCTAACTCCTAAATATTACGTCAAACGAGTGATTGATTGCACTATCATGCGTTGCAATGAAATCGCACTAATTATAAAGATGCACTAAAATTTAACAATGAGTTGTCTGCTCCCCTATATCAAACGAAAAATGCGTGAACTACAATTGTCATTTGCACAAGAAGCTGTACAATTGACACATAACTTAAACATGTTTTCGTGAATAACTATTTCAAGAATGCAAATGTATAAAAATATCATCAAAAGCATTAGAATAATTTGTAATTACATGTCTCCGTGTTTTGCCACCTCCAAGGTCCTGGGTTCGATTCATTAATGTAGAAAATGAACTTTCTACATTGTCATACACCTGGATGATGTGGTACGTTCGTTCTACTTTGTACGTTACGTTATATATGCTACTTTAAAATTATAAATATTATATTTAAAAGCTATGCCATAAGTTTGCAAAAGTAGAAGACTTTGTGCTGAGAAGATTCGGCAAGGAATACCGTAAAAATGTGATCAAAAGCTGTTTTTTTTGGTATTTTAGATATTTTTGCTGACTAAATTATTTCAAAATTTGTGAATACAATTGAGAATATCTGTAATGATTAGGCCCTTACTATCCAGTCTCAAAAATTTCCAGAGTCACAGTTTATTCGCTGATGAATCAACTTGAAATTTAAGATGTGCATTTGTATGGTTACTATAATCCAAACCCAGATAGGGCCACCAGTTAAAGGAATCGATAAATTAAACCCTTTAAAGCAAATAAACGAATACACAGTAGCGCGTATTTTAAATATGAGTACAATAAGGTCAATTGCACAAATGTCCGTTAAGGTTTAATGGCGCCTTCAAGCTATAATGAATGTCGAATTTGTATGGGTAATGTCGCTTTAAATGGACGTTTGTGCAACTGACCGAAAGTCCTGTAATTCTATAAAAAAAATCGAATTAGAATTCAATCAGCTGTCCGAATTCACTTCAAAACCGGCATCCGCTCAATCTTGATTTGGAAATAACGTTTCGTGGCATAAGTGAAGTAAACTTCGAAATGACATAGTGATAGAATATCTGAGACACATATAATCAATAAATTTTAATCAATTATTATTTTTATACAAAATATGCAAACAATAGAATTTATACACTAAGTGACGTGAATTCGGATATATGAGTGAATTTGACTTCTGGTTCGGATTTTTATGGAATCGCAAATCTGTTGTGAATGTAGCTTTAATCATTCAAACTGCGTTTTTAAACCTGTAAATAACTTATCTGTAAAAACAATGAAATAAACCTTGCCAACAATTTATGCAGATGAAAATTTGAAATGGTCCAAACAACAAAATTTTTTTACTAAGCAGCTACGAGTACTATGCCAGCCAGCAACAATAACTAAGTCATAAATATGAAATAATCACATAATATAGGCAACTAGCCAAACTAAAAATTACTAAGACCCAAGTAGAGTTATGTAACGAATATGACCAACGGCGCAGCCGCGATGTACTCGAATTTGAAACAGGTTGAAGTTGAATGCTCTTTTCGCAATTGAACAGTGTGCGTAATAAAAGTCAACTCCCTCACTTGCCATCTACGACCCTACAGGGTTGTGTCATCATAAAAATATGAATTAACATTAAAAAGGCCTACATCAAGGTTTGCGTAGATAAGCAAACTAACTAGAGATATTTCCGCAAATTTAAGATATACCTACTATATATTTTTCATAAGGGAATAATATTCTTAAGGCATCCTTTATCCATATTTCACATTTAGACTAACTAGAAAATCTTGCCGATGTTCCTGTCTCTAATGGTTTTTTTTTTGTTTGCATTAAAACAAAGTCCTATATCTCAATTCGATTAATTGATAGTGGTATTCATTCAGAAGGTGGAAATAATGTGTTGGTAATTTATAAATCTTGTTTTAGAACAGTTTTAGTATATGAAAATATGCAAACAAGTTAACGGTAAATGTATAAACTTCTACAATATGAAGTAAACAAGGTACTAATGCTTTTGTGTGAATAGTAGTTGTGTAGATCTAGTATCGGGTACAGGGTCGGGTAGCGCTAAACAGCCACCAGGGGTAATTCGCGTTACGTAAATCCGGCGTGAATCAGCCAGCGTTAAGTGCACGCGAGAATTGCCGTGCTCCACATAATTTAATTACAAGCTCGACGATGCTCGCTGCTTCGATGCTTACCAGAGTGCTTATTCGCAAAAATGGGACGAATTATGGATACATACATTTTTTTTATCCACTATATAACGAATTCATGAGCTAAAAATCTTATTTTTTAAATTTTTAGTATTAATGGAACAAGTCAACTCCAACTCCACATGTCCTAAATATGATTCTCAGACTGTTACCGGTGCAAAGCAGTTGATGATTCCGACCAATTTTAAACAATTTCCGCTGTCTGTGCCAAGTTCAATGCACTGGTCCAAAATTATCTATTGCTTTAAGAGTAGTGTCAAGAAGTTTAGTCTAGATTAATAGGTTACAAAGGTCCTGTTTATATATGTAGCTAATTAACAAAGGCGAACATCTATTCACCGCAGGATAATCTAAGTACGTTCCCTTTCCTCATTACTGTGTAATCCGAGAATGATGGACAAATAGCGTGTGGGTGTGCCGCATGAATGAAATTCGCAGAGCAGTAGGCTATTACAATAAACCTTACATTACAATGATACTTGTGCGATCCAGTTTGTCGCAATTCAAATGAGCGATGGCAAGCTTAGTGGTGACTCAAATGAGATTTGCTAAAGCTGGTTTTCTGATTCGCAGAATTGTGAATTTAATTTTTGCCCGGAGATCTTTACTGAAAAATACCAGTCACATCTGCACGATGGAAAAAATATGACCACTCTAACAGCAGAACATAATATTGTTAATGTAATAATTTTAAGATCATTCTTATTCATAGATAACCTTGTATTAAAAAATTCATTTCATTTTTCTTTCGCACCACACATTGTCTAGTCCCCAGCCAGACCTTGGATTTTATATTTAACATTGTTTTTATTTATTAGTATGGTTATATAATATTATGCAATGACCATAATGTCTGATAGTAACGATTCACTTTACAAGCCTATGTTAATGTTAGTGTAAACAATAGAACTTTTAGAAATATATAACAAAAAAGTAGCATTGACAATATAACAAAATCTGTAAATTTAATCTATGTATATAAACAAAATTTAATCCTTATTTCCTTTGTTCACGCCGTCACACGTGAACGGCTGGACTGATTTCGCTAATTATTGTTTTGTTGTGTTTGTTTTGTCACAAGGTTCTTATAAAAGAAAAAAAATATGTGGAATATTTGAAAATTTAAGAATATTTAACCACCATATAAAATCATTTCCAATCTAACCTTAATGATTTGGATAATATAAACTTTTTTAATGTAACCTTTTGACGTTTAATATAGAATTAACAGAATGGGTGCTGCTTTCATAATTAAGACAGGACAACGTCTTTTGGGCCAGCTAGTAATAGAATATAAAAATGTTTGTTTCGTATTTTAAGAAGATATATCAAAAAACTGAACTGCAAAAAATCGCACCATTGATTAGTATGGTCACTAATTGAATATAAGAGTATAAAAATTATGCATACACAATTATTGATTAATGGCGTTTGATGTAATACAAACTGATATTACAATGACAGCTGTTTATTCCATCTCATAACAAAACTGGTTGACACCACAGATATTGTTTTCAGTAAGATTTTGAAGGGGTGAACTTTGATATGAATCGACTTTATTGCCAAGCAAGACATTAAATAAGAATTGTAATTTTTCAACCAAACAAAAACATATCGCTTAAATACAAATTGAATATCGCCGTAATATCTTGGCCAAATCGTAATAAATAGAAAGTAAAGCTATTACTTGCTTGTTAGGCATCAAGTTAATTTTATATCATCATTACAGAATTATATAATTCTATGCACATGGGATAAAAATTCAAAGCTCATTAAAAGCGAGATAAAAGTCAGCAAAGCTTTGCACCGTAGCCAACACTCGTGGCATTAATATCAAAGTTGCTGGCAACAACTACTTAACCGACCAACTTTACAGACGAAATCTACATAACGCATAAAAGCTTACATCAAAATAACCACAGCGTCAATATGGACGGGATTAAAAAAAAATGAGTTGAATTACACGGTATATAGCTGTTTAAACCACATTTTTAACATCGACATAGATGATTCTATTCTTCACTATGTACAGTCTTATAGAAAGTTTGAATTCTTATTTAATTTGAAGTTCATTACATGAACCTGAAGAGAAAAATGCACCGTAAACGACGTCACGTAAGCATTTTTCAATTTCAAGAATTTTAATCGAATCAGTTCCCCCCAATTCAAAGACCTGAGTCACTCTATAATGAATATATTTGCTGGTCTGGTCTGAAGCAGTTGAAGCGGCTGGCGTCGGTGTTACCCACCAATCTTGTGCTGCATCCGGTCTCGATAAATTTAGACGCAATATGAATATACAGGCAATAAGAATAGTCAACAGGACTAAGATATCATGACTTTAAACGTAATAAATTAGGAATTTTAGATTACAAGAATTGCAATAAAATATAAATGTAGTAAACGTACACTACAATTTTAAAGATTGCTCATGAAGACTCGTACGTACTAATGGCACCAATTATTCGAATCCACAGCAAACGTCGAGAGAAAAATTTGTGTTATAAACGTACGCCTTTGGTTAAACGTATGCGAAATCTATGATAAAAAAACATAAAACAAATATTATAATTCTAATGCCAATAACTTTCTCTATCTCTATAACATTTATTTCTTTTATATATAATTTTTTAACTTGACAGACAGACTTATTATACAACAACCAACCGTAAGGTGAGGCGAGATACGTGAACATCTCCTTGTCTCGACTTTCGACTCTATAATAAACGGAGACTCTCCCGCTTTGAATTAATGTGATTGAGAAGAGAATACCCAGCTTCCTGAGTATTCACAAGTTCGGAAGTATCCGTGTCTTGGCACAATCTTCTACTTCAGCAACTTTAGCAAAGGCCACACTCGTGATTTGTACAGGTTTCAATTAAACTATGTTTCTCTTAAGGCTGTGTAAGTTTGATCTATATCTATCTATATACATTATATATAAAAGAAGCAATTTCAAAATCTTATTACGTTTAGCAAAATGGGGATGACTACTAACGCAAGGTCTTAATGTTATTTCCGATTCACGGTAGAGCCCTACATAATGTTGTTATTGGTCATCCTTCTAACAACCACATATTGCGCAATCGCAAAGCCATCATGCCCCCCTCGATCTTAATTTCGATTGAAACAATTCTTAGAACTGTGATAAGAAAGTAATCTAAATATAATAAAAAGAAAATCAGACTGAGTGGCACACGCTGGTATGCCAGTTGGTCTAGGTAGTCCAAATAATTTAAAATAATGCTTCTTTTCTATACTGTAGGTAAGGACTAGGGAAGGATTTTAGGAAATTAATTCCAAAAGTGGTAAAAAGGTGGGAGAATAAATTTGTATGAAACTCCCGTCACTTTTGAAGTCAGAAACGTAAAACTTTTTCGGCTACGAAGTAAATGCAACCCGTTTTGGATTTTGAAGAAAATTAACCCTTATGGATTTAAAATACGGGTTGAAATTCAGTTAGAATTCCATCAGTTTTGATTTTAGAGTTAAAACTTTATTTTTGCGCTACTAATTATATATAAGCGATTGTTTCAGCATGTTTTGACATGTTTTGAAAGTTTTCCACGCGGACCAAGCCACGGCTGGTGAAAAACTAGTGTATCTATACTGAACAATTTTCCGTTGGTGCGATAGCATAGCTGGCAAAAAGGTTTGCAGTCAACGTGTGCGGACGCGACGCTCTGTGGTTATGTAACGTTCAGCAGTCCTGTCTAATCAATACGACCGACGCCGGCATTTCGTGCTATAACAGGGCCAATGTACGGGGAAAAACCAAGCACTCTACTGTTCAGATCTTGGCCGCCATCTTAGCATGGATTCGCCGAGTCTCAAGTTATCTTGATTTATAGGAGAGCATGAGGTCTCTTAAAAATTGTGAGACTTGACAGCGTTTTAACAAGTTTATGAAATATTTTTATCATTATAATATATGAAAATATCTTTTTTCCCTTCAAGGAAAGCACTTAAATCATTTTGTTCATTATTCTATGAAAAATAGGTTATTAACAAGAATATTATGAAACTGCAACAGTAATTACAAAATTAGAACAAAAAGTAAAAATGACATTGATTTAGTTGATTGATTGAGTCATACTAATATCAGCATTATATATCTAGTAGATTAATGTAAAATCAGATAAAAAACAAATAATTTGTTTAGCGACAAACAACACTGTGTTATTGTTTTCATTCATTAAAAGTTGACCTAGTTTGTGTAATACGATTGGAAAGCGTTTACGTTCAAAATTTCCACGGATCGAATATCCAAAATGACAGCTGCAGAATTTACTGAAACTAAATACTGTAACAGAATTACTTACGTTTTTGTAACAAAATACGCAAGAGAAACTAGTAACTATATTATCCAAAGGAAAACCAACTAATTTCTTATTTAGTTTTGTTAAATAATCTGGAAAGAGAAAATGCTGGAGTCGTTTAAAACCTAGTAATCCCCACTGGGTCTATGTAATGTGACTAGGGTCCGTTTTACATGTGATTATTACCTATTAAATTAGATTCAGCAATGGGGACATATTTTAATGATGAATACACATGTATTTAAATTACTAATATGTATCCAAAATTGCGCTGGAACCAAAATTAGTAGTTGGAGATAGTAAATCTATGAGAAACACAAGATGTTTTGAAGGCCAAACTGTTCTAAAATCAATCGCTATTCGAATTTAATAACTTATTGGATTTTATTGTCTCATACCGACTTACACAGTGCAGAGGGTTAATATCAATGGCAAAAGATCCCCTGGATCGAAAGTCAAGATGGGTATTCCACAGGGTTCAATACTTGGTCCTTTACATTTCTAATTTACATAAATGACCTGCCTTATTCCGTAAAGGAAAACCACGAAATTTTTTTGTTTGCGGATGACACTTCACTTTTGTTTAAAATTAAAAGTGGGCTACCTCTAAATGACGATGTGAACAATTATATAGCTAAAGTAATACATTGGTTTAATGTAAATAATCTTCTCCTTAATGAAGAAAAAACAAAATATGCCTAAAATTTGTACTAGCTAATGTTAAAAACGTTTATATCTACGTTTTTAACATTAGCTAGTACAAATTTTAGGCATTTTGTTTTTTCTTCATTAAGGAGAAGATTATTTACATTAAACCAATGTATTACTTTAGCTATAGAATGTGAATATAAAAGATAAGAGCACGGGTCTTGTGGATACTATAGTATTTTTAAGAATAACATTGGATTCTAAAATACAGTGGGGCCCACATATTGATAAATTGTCAAATAGACTTAGCTCTGCAGCATATGCCGTAATAAAGATACGTAGGTTAACTGACATAGATACTGCCAGATTGGTATACTTCAGTTACTTTCATAGTGCAATGTCGTACGGAATCCTATTGTGGGGAAATGCTGCCGACATACAAATGATTTTTGTGCTTCAGAATTAGATCAATTTATTATCTTAGGATTAGAGACTCTTTAAGGGAGAAATTGATGGAAATGGTCATAATGACTGTTGCTTCTCAATACATATACGAGAACTTGATGTACGTTCGTAAAAATAATAGTTTGTTTTCTATAAAAAGTGATGTACACAATTTTAATACAAGAAATAAAAATAAATTCACGGTGCCTGTCACTAGACACCATTAATTTAATAACTCATTCAGGGGTATTTGTGTGCGCTTCTACTATAAGGTCACAAACAATATACAACACTTGGATATCTAGCAATTTAAATCTACTATTAAAAAATACTTATTAAAAAAACTTATTACAAGGTATCCGATTATATAACAGATACGAATGCTTGGAATTAAGATGGTCCAGCAAACGGATACTTAGGTGATTTCTTCTAAACTCACTACGAGTATATCTCAAAAATTATCTTGTTGGCATTATTATGTTATCATTATAAGACCATAGTTTTTTTTATCTCTCTATTTATAATGTATTGATCTGGTAATGACGTGGTTTTTGTGAATGTCATTACACCTAGTGGAGCTGGTAAGTTTCTTGCTCGTTCTTCTTATCAGCCAATACACGTCCTGAACGAGTGGTAGAGAAAAAAATTTTGGACGAGTCAAAAGTATTTTTAAGAAGTCTATTTGAATAAAGATTATTTTGACTTTGATTTAATAGTTTGACGCTTTTTTGGTTTAAAAAAAAAACAAAATAACATTTTATGTAATTACACTGATACGGCTTCTAGGGATTAGGAATGTCAGCTTTCTTAAATCTATTTTTTTACAACTTTAATTCCCGCGTGTTCCACATTGCTACATGTAAGTCTGTTTAAAAGTGGATAAATATATCATTTCTCTGTAACGATAGATGATTTTTGGTGCCCATAATTGAAGAAAAAATATGTCGATGTTTCAGATATACTATATAAATTATTACACAATGTATATAAACTAACTTTATATTTTGCTTACTAAAAAAACTCAACGGTGCTACATTGATGAATCCAATGGTAGAATAGCACGCGACATCGATACCTCCCGGAGGGCCTGTCTATAAGTTTCAAGGACCTTTTTCGCCATATCCACCCCAGTTCTGTGAGTATTCGAATGCCATCACGCAACCACCTTTACAACGGTGACCTTCGTTGCTTATTTGCGATCTATAAACAAACTTAACGACTAACAAATAATGAGACGTTGTTTGGACAATTTGCTTTTTTACATAAAGGACAGTTTATGCGAATATGATATACTTTTTAGTAGGAAGTGGGACGTAGGGCATTGCCATAATGAAATATTTTCAAACGTAATATCTTTAAACGTAACTTTAAAGTTATCGGGTGGACCTCGTGTAGACCGATTTTCCAATACATTTTACAATCTACTAATTATAAAACGTCGGTATGGCCAACTTCTAGTTGCACGACTGGTCCTAGGTAGTAGCGATTAAAGGATACACCTCTAGCTTTGTACCCATCGCTTCTTCGGTGCTCACTTTGGCCCTCTTGTGAATTGCCCACAATTGATTTAATAAAATCATTAAAAATATTAAGTATAGCTCGCGCGCTCGATCTGTGATACGGTCTTTAAGAAAAATTCGCAAGGTTCGGTCATAGGTAGTGTCCGACCGAAGCTTCGGCTTCGGCTTCGGTATCGGGCTTCGGTTTTCGGCCAAAAAAACCATCTTCGGCGAAGGTCCGAGCTACCGTCGAGATTGAATGAACTGTTTCGAAAGACTGAGTGAGAGAGCGATGGACCGGTCGTGTTGGCAGAGGCCGCGGGGAGTCAGGGCGCTTGTGCACTACAATGAATTTTCAGGGCCGGCGGGCCGACTTTTGCCGGTCCCGAATGACATGAAAAACTCGGATGAGTTTCCGGATCGGAGCGGCACATTTTAGGGTAGCTCTCTGTGAAGCTACACGTCACTTACAATAGGCACGATGAGATTTTTGAAACGTTGGTAATTGCTTGCTCTATTACTGTACCTGCGAAGACGTAGAAGACAGGAAAAATATTCCTGGCACAGGCTAGCATTACCTACATATGGCCTGCCATATCAGGCCGGAAAAAATCGGACCGCCGGACATGAAAATTCAGTGTAGTGCACAAGCGCCTTCACTGTCAAATCTGTATTTCTAAATCAACTTCTATATGAGACAGTCAATATAACCTTCAATATTGAAGTTTTGAAATAATTTTAATATTAATTATAGCTTGTAGACAATATTGAACAAAATTAATTACTGAGAAATTATAAACCATCGGCTTCGGCTTCGGCTTTTGCCGAAGGTTGTGGCGATTGCCGATTAATCGGCTTCGGCTTCGGCTTCGGCCAAAAATAGACCTTCGGTCGGACACTAGTCATAGGATAGGTGACCAAAGATTGCATTTATAGGGAAGACCCGAGCCACAGCATTGGGGATATTAATAGGCTGGCGATGAATCATTATTAAAGTAATTTTTAACATTTATGATGTTGTTTTCTTATTTTCATTCACATACCAATTGAAAGTTAGTGTTTTTACCCCTCGCCCTCTTAAAAGTTAGGTATTTAACGGCTCCAATTACGCTATAACAAGGAATAATGGAGGTCTCATTTGCATATAAATCGACATATCATAAAATCTCGATTGATAGGGCTTACGTGTGACACCATCCAAATATAAACCCAAATTGAAACAATTCTTTAATAGAAATAACTGTAGCCTATACCTGTTCGGCGAAATCCTTGAACCTTTTTAATCTAATAACAAAAGTCTTACTGGCTCGAAAAGAGGAGAAATCTCGGTGGGTGTACGTCAGCCACACCCCCGACAATATTTTAAGCAACAAAATCCGGCCAGTGTTACATAAACAATAGTAGCTTACTTTATTTTTCTTATATAAAAATGGGCTTAGTATAAATTAATTTTCCACAACATCCTTTTCATAGAGGTCAAATTAATTCTGTAATTATTTATCCGTATATTTCCTTTGTTACTGGAACGAAATAACAAACGAAACAGGTAGTTGACGTAAAACAAAGCGTGTATTCCAAAAGTCCATCATCATTATGTCTAACAAGGGCGTACTGTGAGGAGAAATACAAATAACCTGATAGGAAGCGTTATTACGGTGCCGTCACACCCTCGGCGAAATTAATCTAGAAAGTAAACTGACCTTGAGGCCTTAATTGGTTGTGCCCCTCGAATGAGATAATAATCTTAACGAAACTATTATTAAGCTCTCGAAGATGGAAACATGTAGCTATCGACGTCACATAATTCAGATAGGAATGCATTTAAGAGGAGATATTTTGGGAAATGTCACGACCTTTGAACTTTAAGGTTGAACACCTATCGCTTGCTAAATGTTATATCGATTTTTCACTGTTAACGCTATTTAAAATTATCAAATGTTTAATGCAATATGTAACGTTTTAAGCTCGACTTTTTCAAGGCAAGTATTTGAATGATCGTTAATGGATCAGACTGAAAAGCTAACTTTACTCCTTATATATTTTTCATTACATAAATGTGTCAATATAATTAATCTATTATTTTCAACTTTATTCTTAAGAAAGACAATCAGAAAATTTTACAAAGTATTAAGTATTCTGTTTTTCTCAGAAGACGCAATCTACAAACACATTATTTTAATGAATTTTAAAGTAATTTCTATTAATTCATGACTTACATTTACTTGACTTATGTTAAATGTCATGAGCTTAACTTCCAAAGCTTGATATGAGAAGACATTTATATTGTTAGGAAGAACTCGAAGTTGCCTAAGCCTTTTGAATACAAAATGAGTCGTTAGATTAATCGCATCATTATCATCATCAAAAAGTTGATGCATAAGCGAGAACTTGAATAACTAAGTCGAAAAAATTTTTATCAAAATAATGAAATACATATATTAACACTTGCGGTTTCTCCCATACAAACTTTCAACCCCTATTTCATCCATTTAACTAATTACAATACTATCATTATTGAAAAGCAAAGGATCAATATATAAGTACTCATACAGCCATTAGCAATAAAATAATGTGGCGCTATGTAATGACAAAATTCATCAGTCCATCTGGTTTTCATGCCGGCAGAAGTAACAAACAAAGATCTTACTTATACGAGGGTCAAACTGAAAGTTCTTAGAAAATCAAAAACTGATTACATTAGCCAGTTATTAGTTTTATTATATCTTTTCAAAATATTGTCCATTCACGTCAATACACCGCTGCATGCGATGGAACCACTGGGAAAAGCACTTTGCCCACTCGTCCTTAGGGGTCTCTTCAATGGCATCGCGATACGCAGCCACCGCTTCTTCAGCATTCATAAACCGCTTTCCTTTAAGTTTTTCTTTAATTTTTGGAAATAAATAAAAATCACAAGGCGCGAGGTCGGGGCTATACGGCGGGTGACCCAGTAATTCAACGTTTGATGTCGCCAAATAGTCGATCGTTCGCTTGGCGGTGTGCGACGAGGCGTTGTCGTGGTGAAGGAGGATCCTACTGCGAGGTCGTTTCTCTCGAACTTTTTCCAAGACAAGTGGCAAACAATTGGTAGTGTACCATTCTGCAGAAACTGTTTTTTGATCCTCTAACACAATTGTTGCAAAATGACCTATCCTTCCAAAGAACGAGGCCACCATTTTTTTTCCCGCACTTCGATCTCTCTTCACTTTAGTTGGCAACTCCTCGAAAGGAAACACCCACTGAGCAGATTGTCTTTTGGTTTTAGGATCATAACAGTAAATCCAGCTTTCGTCACCTGTTAGTATGTCGAACACAGCATTTGAGTCACCTCCGTTAAATCTTTCAATCATTTTACGACACCAATCCACACGATGGAGTTTTTGAGCCTCAGTCAAATTATGAGGTATCCACCGGGCGCAAAGCTTCCTGACCGCTAAATGTTCGTGGAGGATTTTGTGCACTTGACTCATACCGATGCCTAAGCTTGTCCGAATCTGTTGATAGGTCACTCTTTTGTCAGTCTCTATCATACGCCGCACAACACAGATGTTATCTTCAGTCGTCGCCGTAGAAGGCCGTCCCTCACGTAAATCATCAGTGAGATTAGTGCGACCACGTTTAAACTCATTAAACCAGTTGTAAACAGTCGCACGAGATGGGGCTTCATCGTGAAAGGCCAATCGTAGTCTATCATAACTTTCTTGTTGACTTAAATGACATCGAAAGTCATAAAAAATCATTGCACGAAAATTTTCTCGTGTTAAATTCATGATGACGTGACACAGACAATTTTCAATTTGCCGCCAAATCGTAAAACAAATGACAAATGAATGAAATATATACTCAGTAATATTGGCAAAGAGTTATATTTTCAAATTTTAGAATTATTTTTTTATTATATTGTTTATAAGTGGCCAGTTCTAAGAACTTTCAGTTTGACCCTCGTATAAGTTTGCATTGAAATACCGCCAGTTTTGAACCAATATATCCTTTTTGGTTCAAAACTGGCGGTATTTCATACAAACTAACGCCTCCTTTCACTTCCCAAATTACAATAATCCTTTTTTAGTGCTCGCCTACACTCCTGAAATTCAACTTCCTGCTCTCAGTTTGTGCGTTATCTGTAAATCTATCACTCAATAATAAGTCAACATAATACGTAATTCAACCCCCTGTTAAGCTAATATAAATTCATCATAAAATTTGGAACACTATAATCCCAAATTAATCCCTAATCTCATTCTAGCCAATTTTCCTAAATAACAGGGTTTCAATCCAAATATCAGTCGAGTCTGCCGATTACATAACGTTAAGTGTCCTGCGTCAATGCATCTAGTTGCGAGCTCGCTGACCCGCTGGATCGATCGACCCCCTTCGCGAGCAATGCACCTAACTGCCCTGGAAAAACTTACCGCGCCTCGAAATAAAAAAACAGATACAATTTTCTTTAATCACGAGGAATAAGATAGTAAAACAAGATAGTAAAATGTTAACTAGCAAAATAGAAATGTTGTTCAAATCAACCTCATTCAGAATTTTTAAATATCTAGATTGAAATTTGACATAAGAACATCTATTCTAAGAAACATCCAATCATTAGATGATACCGTTTGAATATAAATTGATAGATACTAGGTATTATTTTCCAGCCATTAGTTTGCACAAAGGGAATGGAAAGCATTCGAGATATTTCTCAGCGAGACTTTTATCGTCGTAATTCGATACGAAGAGAACATACGAAGGTATAGCTGACGGTCGACAAGTCATATTACAAAGTAAAGGGAAATATTCGATATTGAAGGGAAAGCGTTGAGCTGGAAGCAGAATCAGCGTTAATCATACCACATGTTACTTAGCTATCGTATCCGTATCGTATCGTATATCGTGCAATTTAGAGAAAAATTGAAGAATTTACTTGTCTAAAGAACTGTATTAGAAACACATTTTGTCTTTATTAATATTATAAAGAAGAAAAATTTGATTGTTTATATGCACTGAGTGAAAGTAGGTTCCGAAACTACTGGATCTCATAAGTCATGGGAAAATAGAGTACTAGGTGATAAATTAATCACAGCAAATGTTGTTGGTAGATAAAGCTATAAACATCAAATTTATGGTTACGTTTCATTACCAATAAAAACTGTATAATGATACCACAAACAAGCATTTCAGATATTACAGACTAAGCTTTTATACTTGGACTTAAAGATTTGGATTTACACTACTGTCTTTTTATAATTCAATAATTGTTACCGACAAAAATGTCCGGGTTTAATTTCTTATGTTATAAATGGTTTTTTGATTGTGCATATTTCACCCTTTTTAGTGCATATTTGCATGCATATTTTGGCATTTTGATAGTGCCTATAATCCGATGTCTAGTCATGAGTACGTTAACTTCCTATATATTAGCATTCCTATAAATTAACAGTTAATTAGTTGCCTGACCTTTGTTCAGTCGTATTGTAGAACGTTGCGTTCAACTACTCGGCTGATGGAAAGTCAATGGCACTATTCAATTAAAGAGCTGGTAGGCCATTTAGTCGGCTGATACCACTTGATTACGACATGTTCAGTGTCAGGAAAAATAATAAGTTATATTTTAACAATTGCCATTTAACGAGCATTAGTCTAAAATAATTTAAATTAAGGCTAATAGTGTCACACGATCAATAAACTGATAATTTTAAACATTATTTTTTAAAGTTAGTTTTATTCAGATATCGGTTAGACAATTGACGTGAAATATTGATGACTGCATTAATACCTCTCGTACCCAGACTAGTCCACGGAGTAGATCGCTTAATGACTCGGAAAACTGTAAGCCCTCGTTTTGTACGTCATTAGTTTCAAATTCAAATTTACTGGGCCCCAGGGCGCTATCTTTAGCGTCATTAAAAATCGCTGACTGTCGCGTGTCACGAACCGCGTAGTCTAACACTCAAATAAATCGTAAGATTGTTATCGCGCTGACTTGGTACAGGTTGATCGATACAACCCGTAAAATTGTTTACCGGCAGAGACAACAGTAATATTGGTATTATTCTATCTCTCCTCCCTCAAGCTAACAGGTATATTTTGATACGTTGAAGCACTTCAGAAAGCGGGGTTTAAAAAATAATAAAAAATCTGCAAATTTTGATTACATCCTGAATAAATATTTTCCTTTTTAACATTATATTTATAAATAACACGTTAGATATCAATGTTATTGTTATTTGAAACATTTAATACTTATTTAAAAATTAATTCGTCTATTTCTTAATGGTCTTTTAAGAATTTTGTCTATTGCATTTTAATAAAAATACAAGTGGTGAACTGTTGATATCATCATCAGCCCTTTCACTTTTCCAATGCAGGGGCTTGGACCTTCCTTATAGATGGATGGTTAAGGTGGACGGGCCATGACCCTCCACGCTGGTCCAATGCGGATTGAAGGGTTAAGGGGAAGCCGGGAACAAGGGCTTAACGTGCCTTCCGAAGCACAGAGTAGCTCAAGATAATAATATTTTTTGGTCATCTATCTCGTGAGCGATCCTTGCAAGAAATGCTTAACTATCGGGTTGGCACAAAAGTAATGAGACACTTGGTTTAAGTTTTTACTTTTTTATTATTATTACAATAAAAAAAAGTTTAGTCAATGATGTAATTGCCATTAGTATCTAAGACTTCTTGCCAACGATCCGGCAAAGTTTGGATGCCTTTTGCCCAGAACTCTGATGGCTGTGCCTCGAAAAAGTTGTTCAACTCCGCCTCTACGTCAGAGAAATCATTAAATTGTCTACCCGCGAAAATGCTGTTTCAGGGCTCTAAACAAATGTTAGTCTGATGGGGCGAGGTCTGGGGAATAAGGTGGGTGGGGTATCGTCTCCCAGCCCAAGTTCTCCAACTGCCGGCGAACCACAGATGCGACGTGAGGTCGAGCGTTATCGTGCAGTAAAACTACATTGACTCGTCTTCGTCGTTTTTTCTTGATAGCGGCAGATAATTTGGTAAGCTGGGTTGAATATTTGTCGGCGTTTATAGTTTCATTGTATAATAGCTCATAAAACAGTATGCCTTGCGCATCCCAGAAACAGCAAAGCAGAATTTTTCGGCGGTTCTTTTGACTCGGCTTCTGTTGAGTTGGTGGCGTTTCTTCTCGAGGCAGCCAAAAAGCACGACGTGTATCGTTCTCGTAATAAATCCATGATTCATCTCCAGTAACCAGATCTGACAAAAACTCTTTACGTCGGGGTCGCAGAAAAAGTGACTGACAGATAGCGACACGGACTGCACGACTGGCGTCTGTAAGGATGTGCGGTACCCACCGAGCCAAAACTTTTCGATAACCAAGCTCATGCAGAGCTCATTTAATGCTTCCGCTAATTCACGAGTGGTAGCATCCGGATTCAACTGCAGTTCGCGGCGCAAATCGTCATCATTCACTGCGAGTGGTCGCCCTGAGCGTGGCTGACTTTCAAGGCTCCTGTCTCCTGATTTAAAACGGTCAAACCATCGGGATACCGTCGCATGGCTTGTACTTCCAGCGCCTAATGCATTGTTGATATTGTCAGCCGCAGCCCGCGCACTGTGGCCTAACAAGTACTCGTATAAGTATAGTGTGCGAACTTGTCGGTCGTCCATTTTTCTTCAAACTGACTAAACAAATCGCGAGCGCGGCTTTATATACCCTGCACCAGAAGTACCTAGAATGTTCTACAACATTCTAGAATATTATCGAAAAAATAGATTTTAAAAAGGAAATGTTATAGATTTTTCTATTGTGTCTCATTACTTTTGTGCCAACCCAATACAAAGGGTCACGGCGATTATCCACTACGCCACAGAGCTACTCATGGTTAGCGATAGTTATAGAAAGAAACTAACTAATTCATTTTAAAGGATAAAATTTTAAAAATAAAAATCAAGCCACAAAGATCATGTATTAATGGATATATCGTCAAACTAATCGCATATTATGTTGAATCTATTATTTCATTTGGGCTACCTAGGGGGTCTTTTTTTCTTGGGGTTTAAGTACGTTGTACAACATATCACGACTCTATAATAGGGCACATTTCTCAGATTAATTTCAAGCCTTAATTTGTTGATTGTCAAGTTGTAAAGCGATTGCCTACAGATTTGTAAATCAATGACAAAATAGGTAACCAGTTTTTCAATTACATAGATCGTGTTCATAATAACTAGTTCCTCGATTGTGGAAGAGTATAAACCTTTTTGATCACTTAATCGAAATATAAAAAGCTAAGTTCATTATTAAAGTAACAATGTAATTTGACAAGATAGGAGGTGCAAACATCTATCTATAACATTAAACTTATCAAAATCTAAATCTCCAATGCCCCCATTATATAAGAGATGTGAGCAAATTTCCTTCACGGCCTTGGTACCCTTTCCAGAATATTCCTCTCGTTAGGAACTTATCTTCGGTACTGGCGCACACAACGTATTGTGTTGTTACTGCTTTCAATTTCAATAGAAACGCCTAAAGTATATCGCAAACTCAAATTCTGTACCCTCAATGTGGAAATGGAATCAAAGGAAAAGCTTTTGTGTAGAAAATATAAACTTCACAAAATATTTTTTAAATATTGTTATTAGTCATAAGAATTGATTCATTAAATTGATATTTCTAAGTATAGCATTGCAGAGAATAATATTTACGACTTATGTATTAACTATTCCTGATTAAGCTTTGGATTTCTAGGTTGGATGTTTGGGTAAAAGAACACAAAAATACAAACAATACTGTGAAAAAAAAAATTGAGTCAATTAAATAATAGCTAAATTTAAATTGTATAAATAATAGGTTGGGCAAAAAGTTTCTTCACATTTTTGTATGCAAATTTAAAACATTTTTTTTTAAAGTTTGTTTACATTTAACTACAGTATGAAGGTACCATTGTGTTCGATAACTTTTCCATTGCTATATAAAATTTTGAGGCTTCTGATAAAAAAAACCGCGACAAGTGGTTTTCGCAGGCCTCGCGTGATATTAACCAGACACTGCCTAAAGAATTCTGAAGAGTCCGAATTAGGTGGAAATCTGAAAGTGCAAAGTCAGGACTATACGACAGACAACACCTCCGAGCCAAACTCCATTAATTATTGCTGAGTGGCAAAAATATGTGAGGTCTGGCGTTATCGTGATGAAAAACCACACCCTTTCTATTGATTAATTCTGACCGCTTTATCTTCTTACTTACTTCTTGCTTTTATCTCATGTTTTTTGCAGTAGAGTTCAGAATAAATGGTCCAGCCTGGCGGTAACAGCTCATAATGAATAATGCCCTTTCAATTCCACCATACATATTTTTTTTGACTGTATGGTGTTTGTACAATAAAGAATATTTCATTCATTCATCACCTTGTTGCGAGTTAACCTGGGTTTCGCCATAGTCTGTGAAGCCTGACCTGACCAACCTTTGACTACGATCTTTTTCACACGTTCTTGTCGTAAGTGATCCACTTTTCAGAATCAGCTATCAGCTCCTTCAAAAATGGTTCAGTTTCATTACGCCGTAGTAAAGAATCACAAATGAGTACACGATTCATTAGGTTTCTTTCAGTGAGCCCACGAGCTACTCAAATATCCAACATTTTTATGTACCCAGCTTTTTTCAATGCGCCATAACTGTTTTGTGGTCAATCCTCAGTTCTTTAGCTACGACTTACCTACTACATCAAATTTCCGGACTTTAGAATACACTTTTCTTTAGAATACGACACATTTTATTACGAATTAATTTTAAAATTTATTGTAATAAAAATTTTAAAATGTATAATATTCTTCATAACATTCACTCTTTTTGACAATAAAACAAATGAAAATCACACATTTTTCCAATCTGAATGCGGAGTTATCTTCTTTAAAATTTAAACTTTTTAATGATACCGAAACCAGCTAGATTCAAATGGTATAGCCAGAAAGATTTTATTACAAGCATACTATATGCGTAAAGACTTTTTCACAAACTAATATTATATTTTCTTTTGTCACGAGCATAGGCCGCAACGATCGCAAGGCCTTGTACACTTGGCCAATGGACAATGGTAAATAATAAATAAAAGCCATCTTTTTTAACTATAACAAAGGGACTTTAATCGAACCCTACTAATTCAACGGATATGATCTATCAATACTAACCAACCATAATTTGGATGTAAATTCTAAGTAACGACTATTAATCAATGAAAAACCCTTCATACAAGCAAATAATATTGGAATAATTTTTGTGATAAATTGCTGAGATAATAATAGGGTTGCTCTTAAATATTACCAGTGATTTATTATCTTGGCTGAGAAAAAAATGTATTTCGATCACATTTCAAAGAACTTACACTTTGAAAAATCACGGTAAGCACGATTGATAACGGTAACGAATGACCGATAGCCTACAATTAGTCTTTGTGAAGTGGCAGGTCCTGAGAACGCAATTAAAGCGCTTCAAAAAGAGCGCTCAGCGGCCAAACAGTGGCATAGACTCGGCTGAATAATATCCTCATTAGGACGAGGAGTTACACAATGTCTCGACGATCGCCACCCACGACAGCAGTGTTATGAGGACACGCTCTCATTCCCGACATCCTGCGGGAAGCGCGTCCACTTGCGTCAATGCAGGACCTTAGCCTCGTCGCACTGCAGACCATCTGACAGACGAGTTCTCTGTTAAGATGTATGAACGCGCCAGTTAATCGATTTTGCCTTATAGTCATAACGATTAGGGTTCTAGACTAGCTGAGCATTATAGCAACAACGCATAGATAGTAATATTCCAATACGTACATATCTACCATAATCAGTTTAACTACCAACAGATGTGATAAGTGTTTCTTTGAACAGTTACAATAAAAAGTTTGAAAGATTTCTAATATGTCACGGATACAATGGAACAACTTCAAATTTGTCAAGCTTTCATAGCGACTATGAAAGCAGATTTTATTTTTCGTCTCAAAAAGTCTGCAAGTCATCGGAAAAAATCGGTGCTTTTCAAAAGAGAGTAGGTACGAGTTCATTTCCCTTGTGATACAAAAATCCAACATCACGAACAATTCTGAAAAGGCAGCACATCCACTAACGATGCTGAAAAATGAGTCACATCTCCTATTCAAACATACATTCATGCCATAAAATGAGCTGGCTGATACATACAATGTTGGTATGGGCGAGGAAGGTCGGTATATGTATCAGCAATAGTACTTTATACATATCCGTTTATTCAAACATACTACGAAAGAAGTTATTATTTTAAAATGAATAATAAAAGACAACACTTTCAAAGTAAAACTACATATATCAAATAAGTAAATATAGGTATAATATTCTCAAGAGCGTTTACGCCGCACGAAGACGCGGAGAGGCTATGGATGTATGTAATAAGTATTTGCTGCCATTAATAACTTTTCATGTTGAACATGATTTATTATCGTCTGGAAGAATCAGATCCGCTATTAAAGAAAACCTACATAAATCGCCCGCCGCCCGCGTCGGCCGGGGCTGCGTCTTGCCTGCGGATGTGTAACTAACCTTGGGCAGAGATGAACGCGTCTTGAAGCGCGTGCTATGTCCTTTGACACAAATGCGGATGCGCTCAATTGGCTCGACGGCCGTTATCGAACAGCGCTAAACACCCTAAGCAGCACAGCCTCGCGGCCATTTCCATTTCGGGCATTTTTGTAGTATTTTAAGTATAACAAAAGCTATGATGACAGCAAATTTGATGCTTTGATAGTTACTGTATGTTATCTTATAGATGCGATGCTGGCGGTAGGTTCCTAATCTTGATTGTGCGCCGACCGTGATCGATTAGTTACCCACGGATTACATTTCAATTAGTCTTAAGGGACATTTTACATTAGACTGAAGTAATGAAATAAGAGCCAAGGACTTGTAAATTTGAGTTGAGCTACATAAATCTAGATGAAATATGTTTAGATGTGTCCTTGTCTTTAGTAATGAAGGTCAAGGATGAAATGAATTAAGGGCTCTGGTGGTATAACTTTGGTAGAAGAACTAATTTTTTATAACGGTGGGAAATAATTTTTAAAGCAAGCCTATGTAAATAAATTATAGAAAATTTAAATCTATTATTAAAACACGAAAAAAAATATTTGTAATTTTTTTACAAACAAAAATTTTACATAATAATGATACAAATAAAAGATGTATCTTTTTATAAAAAATTTTTGCTGTTTTATTTCAAATTTATGTATATGATAAAATATTCCAATAAGCATTTCCATTCAATAGGAAAATATTGAATATCTCCCACATCTTTCATTATTGTTAATATTTGACAACCTCTATGGTAGAGTGCCTATGCTGTTCAATATATTCTATATAGAAATAGAAATAATAATATATAGAAACAGAATCAAAATAGAAAGCTTATCTGTGTTAGTGTAGGTTATGACAACTTCGTGTCAAATACTCCTCAATACAAAGGCTGATATTTATTTAATGAATACTATTGAGAGAAATGTATCATGTACATTTCAATAAAGGTCATTGTTGGTGTTCATTAAATTATATCATAATTAAATATCCAAATTTGTATTATTGCATCTAATAATGAAAATATTATAAATAATATTTTGAACATAGGTGTTGCATTGTTTATATCAGAGGTTAATAATATATTTAACATATTATTAACCTCTGAAAGTTTATAGATTATAAAAGTCAGTTTATAGATATGTCTATAATATATGATATCAGTTTTTTTTATATATTTAATGTTATAAAAATATACTTCAAAATTCATTAATTTTACCAACTCTAAATTACATATGATTTAGGTATTTATTGTAGGTATCATAAAAGTTATAGTAATGACATTAAGTCCTCACAATAAATTCTGGCATGATAGAAAGAAAATAAGCAAGGCATATCGATTTTAAGGTAGTTGCTGACTATTCAATGCAGCTGACAATATTTTGAGGATGATAATAACTAGCTCTTTATAACCTTTATTAGTGCTAATTACATAGACATAGTGTGCACTGAGTAGTTAATGTTTATTTATGAGATAATTTCAATCACCTAATATAAAAATAAAATATTATTGTCATATAAAGGACTTAAATCAGTGGTTATGATAATTCAGTTTTGACCTGTACAGGTTCTTTTAGTTTCACAATCATTGTTTTAGAGTAAATTATAATTTTAAAAGAAAGCCGGTCAGGTAGTACGATTATGAGAATAAGATTATTTGCGAGCCACTTTATTATTTTTTATGAATTAAAACTGATAATTAAAGAGCTATATATCAATTCTATAAGTATTATAGAATGGTTACTTTATTTGTGTTAGCGGCGATTTTTGATAAATGTAGAAATTGGGAAGTTATTAACGAAAATATTTCAAACTACAATCGAAAACCTGGGGCGTGGCCGTCTTCACTCTTTTATAGCTAAAAA
The DNA here is from genome assembly GCA_918026875.4 of Diatraea saccharalis. Classification (NCBI taxonomy): domain Eukaryota; kingdom Metazoa; phylum Arthropoda; class Insecta; order Lepidoptera; family Crambidae; genus Diatraea; species Diatraea saccharalis. The sequence goes on along the minus strand of OU893333.1, from coordinate 18,422,942 downwards.
TCTATAAAACCATACTTAAATTTTTTTGAATTTATGAACTATGTAGTGCACACATTCACAATTCTAAGATAAACGCATAGAAAAAAATAACATAACGTTAAAAAAAGATTACTCACATCCAGAGACTCCTTAGACGCCATGTTTCACACACAACAATTTGACAAGTTTGACATTTATCAAAAATCGATAACAACTCAGAAAACATACGTTTGGATACACTGAAGATACTAATAATTATTGGAAGAACTTTAAAGCTATAATACGGCAATTTCTTTTACTACATATGTGTGTAATTATTGAATGAAAAATCAAATTCTGCTGTCTTCGATAAAATGTTGTGTCAATTTTGTATTCCATTCGCTACTCTAAACTAATAACAATTTGATTGAATTTTGATCTAATTTTTATCACATCTTGCTAATCTATTATCACAGAATTATTTATTACAGCATAAACATATTTTAGTAACATGCTGTTTGTCTAAGTCTAGTTTTTACATAAAAGCAGAACGAAACGCAACGTTATCAATTCACGACCTATCAAAGTTTTCAACGTGTGGGCTTGACATTGACGTTTACGTGCTTTTTAGTTGTCGAGATTGCCAGGTTTGTTTGTTTCTGGTTTCCAAAACTGTTTTTTGGCTCGAGTGGTAAACTTAGAATACATTTAATAGTTGTAATGCAATATTTACATTATCTAAACATTTAGTAGAAATTTGTTAATGAAGTAGAAGAAAATAAGGTAATAATTTAATTCCAAGATGAAGTATTTATTATTGACATTTAATGCTCCGGCTAATCATTGTATTTTTTAAATATTTCCCAATTATCAGTATTTTAATAGCCTTGAGATATTAATTAAGTACACTGTTAATAAAAACTTGACAAATGAAAATAATAATTGTGTATTTTATATAATAATAATATATGTAATAATTATCTATTCTCTGACATACAGTAACATTTTTTGTTAATTTAATTGTATAGATTGTACCCACACCTTATCAAAATCCCTATTAAAATTTTTCTCACAATTCTAATTCATATTGTAAGTATAAAATTAGTATATTTTTGATAGAGCCACAATGAGAATAAGGAGACTCTCTGCAGTGTTTTGGACAACATGCATCCTTGCATTCTTATTCATATTATATGTAGTAACGGACCTCAGCTTCAAACTACCTAGTATTAGACCTGCTCCTGTGGAAATAGACGATGTAAGTATTTTTAAACTTTATTTGATTAGTTATTTTAAATTGAAAACTGAGCAACATACAAAGACATGAATATGCTTGTTTGCACAAGTTTTATGTTAAATGTTTTACCTTGACATTGCTAAGAACTGGCTATGAAATTGTGACTATTTGGAGCATCAAGGGTTTTTATATAACTCAACTAAGCTTTTACAGAACTATTAAAAAGGTTAGTGAAAAAAGAGATTTCTACTTTGCCATTATTCAAGTCAGCTGTGTTGCTGACTGAACGTTAAGTACTCCAAAACCATATGTAATAGCTACTCCAATTTACTTATTTTTAACTATATATTACTTTTAAAACTACAATATTTTTAGGCTAAATACAAAATGAAATGAGTTTGAATAAACAGAAAATTATAATTAAGGAAATTGCAAAAAGAAAATTGAGCCTTCAAATTGTAACTTAGACTTTGTGCTCTTTAGGATTTTCTTATTATTTTTTGTTTTTGTTTAGAAGCATTTATTAAATACCACTTGACATCAAAAACATTTCATAGATTAAATGGTCCAACTTTGAATCAAAGCTTCGACATATAGAAGAAGAGCTTAATCAGCACCATGCAGTTGTGGATGAGATCAAGTCAGCAGTGGATCAGATGATGGTCCAGCCGGAATACCATCCTCCTCAAGTAAGACCAAAGAAAGCACATTTGAAGATTGAATCTCATGACTCGAAGCACTGGGAGCCCAAAATCAGGGAATTCAAAGCTGTTGGCGATGAGCCTCCTAGGATGCGTGTGAAATTTAATACATCAACATGCCCTTTACATTTACAAAATACTCCAAAAACAGATATCCAAGTAAGTTTTATTTTATCTAAAGGTAAATAATTGTTTGATTTGTACATTGTGTACTTTATCATTACTAATTATAAATAATTAGTTAAAAACTAAATTATGTGTACAAACTAATCTTGTTAATTAAACAAAAGATTTATTTTGCAACAAATGAAAGTATTTTATCAGGTTTGTTGTTTTTGATGTAATAGTTATGAGTTTGCAGATGCTCTCTATGTATGAAAGAATAACTTTTGATGACAAAGATGGTGGAGTATGGAAGCAGGGCTGGAACATAGAATATAATGAAGATCAATGGAACTCAAAAAACAAGTTGAAGGTTTTCATTGTACCACATTCACACAATGATCCAGGTAAACACATAAAAAGACCAACTAGAATATCCTAGCCTATAGTAAAACAATTTATGATTAAATATAGATCATAAATTCATTTACTAGAGAAATAATGATATCATAAAATATCATAATGTTTGATATTGCGAAATGATTATGTAGTTACTGGCAATTACATCATGAAATCTACTGGACAGACATCATGTGTACTATACAAATATATGTAGATTTTTAAGCACACTTTTCTATACAAGTTAGAAATATATAATTGTTATCTTTCCATTACAACAGGATGGATTAAAACATTTGAGAATTATTATAAAACTCAAACAAGGGCCATTTTTACGAACATGGTTGAGAAATTAGCAGCAGTAGGCAGGAAGTTCATTTGGGCTGAAACCAGCTATCTAGCTCTGTGGTGGACCTCAGATGCTACTGATAAAGAAAAGGCTGCTTTTCGAAGGTAAATAAAAGCTGTCAAGTAATACTAACATACACATAGAGTTTAGAAAATTAGCAAGAGTTATATCTTATCTTATAATGACATAAAAAAACATACACATATATATCCTTATAAATTATAAATATATTACAAGAATTAATATACTCTAACATAACCAACTAATGATGTCTTCAATATTATTTTGACATAACTATATCAAGGCAGATCTTTTTTCCAGTTTATTAAAGTCCGGGAAAATAGAGATAGTAACAGGGGGATGGGTAATGAATGATGAGGCCAACTCACATTGGCTGTCAATAATACAGCAGCTGACTACTGGCCACCAATGGCTTCTCGAAAACCTCAGCTATTTACCAAGGAATGGGTGGTCTATTGACCCTTTTGGATACTCTAGTGCACAACCCTATCTGCTCAAGCTGGCCGGCATAGAGAACACTGTTATACAGAGAGTGCACTATAGGATTAAGAAGGAATTGGCTTTAAACAGGCAATTGGAATTTAAGTGGAGGCAACTATGGGGTAAGTTGCCTATGCAGCTAAATTGGATCATAGTTATAAGCAAGGATATAAATATATCAATATAAAATTATAATAAAAGTATTATTTTTAATGTTTATCCAGAGAAAAATTATAAAAGTGAAGTTGATTATTAAAAGTAAAATTCTTATACTCAGTATCTTTATTGCCTACTATAAACATACATACAATTTAAAAACAGCTGCACCTTATCAATGGTTAATATTGCTAACATCTAGTGAATAATTTGTACGAAAATATGCTCAATTCTAGCAAAAACTTCTTTACATCAATTTTGAAATGCTATGATACCGTTACTAAATCTAGCAGTACAAACTGAGATAATATAGTAAATTTTATATATTATATTTATATCTTTTGTCATTTAGTGCACCATCATTAACATTTCCCTTTTCCAAATATTAACTTAATTACAGATGGTGTGGGCAAAACCGACTTGTTTACACACATGATGCCATTCTATTCATACGATGTACCACATACTTGTGGCCCAGATCCAAAGGTATGATTTCATCAGTTGTTTCCTAAATTATTATCATACTTACTTCTGCTTTAATATTTGGTTATATTATATAATTTATATATTATTTGTAATTTTTCACCAATGATTCATGTAATATGTTAATTGTATTAGATTATTAAACATTAATTAGATTAATCTGCCATAATTTTGTCTTCCCTAATTTAAATAAGTTTTCAAAATCTTTTCTGCTTAGTAATTATTTAGAACTCTTGCACAAATAGCAGTTCCAAAATATATACATGCTGCAGATATATGTTGTGTAAAAAAAAATATTAATTTTTATTCTTGTTATATAAATATAGAATTTTTTCGTATCTAAAGCAAATGGGTTAATGGTATGATTTAATGCATGTTGCAATTTCACTTGCACTCTTTGAAAATGTCAAGTATTGTTTTACAATGAGGCACTCACTAACACATTATGTTATGGTTTTCTTGTCAATGGATGTGTCCTCAAACATTCCATCTTTTGTTGGTGTTTTTGCATAGTGACTTATCATCACCTACAAATACTTCCATGAAATGTACTTATGCTTAAGGTTGGAATCAAAATTGACACATTTTTTGTATAATTTAATAAATAATATTATTAAGAATTATATTACAAAATGTTCTCTCTAGGGTATAACATATCTGCTTATAGCTGACTTGTCTACTCCGCAGAAACGACATAGAGTTCTATGGATAATAATACGTATCGTTTAGTTGCAAAGCTCACATATTACTTTGTGTTATTATCAGTTTTTCGCCTGCTTAACGAACAAAAAAAAAAAATGCTAAAAAATATTTGGTATTTAAAAAAAAAACTCTCAAGCTCGTTACTTATTGTAATAATAATCAAATAAGTAAGGAATAATGTTCCTTTTTTCAGGTGTGCTGTCAATTTGATTTCAAGAGATTGCCAGGTAATGGCGTCACTTGTCCATGGGGAATTCCACCCAAGAAAATTATAAATAAAAACGTGGAAGAAAGGTCAGTTTTAATTTAGTATATAGTAGTATTAGACTAGCATTAGTCACAGATAATCAGCACGCGTAGTATGAGGGCTGAGATTCAAGTGTCGGTTTCAAATACATATTTAATATAAAACCGACCCGAACGAGGAAAAAAGTAGAAACTAATATATTCTCTTCCATACTAAATATAAGTATTTAACGTTTCTCGATCTACACCTGAATACCAACCAGCATGCTACATATACAGGTTTCACCTGGATTCTACCGACATTTCACAGAAGGTGCACATTCTCGATTAGATACAATGTCTCTCAATATATTTTACCTTCGTAAAGTACAACACGAATAATATTTGCATGATAAAGAAAAAGAAATCAATGTGAAATATAAAGAAAAATGTGATTATGTTTGTGTAAGCTTTTTTGGTGTACGCGGTGTTGAATAATAGGATGAACGCGGTGGAATTGATTGGCGAAAAGTGTAAGGTCCGACCAGCCAGTTGTACAATTTTTTCCAATCAGGGCGGAAACTTGAAAGTCCTTCGCGCCTTCTCATTGTAGCTTATAATTTCATAGGATACGAAACGATAGCTAGGTATAATGTCATAATAATTTCGTGAAACGTGTTCTATTATTTAACCGTAAAATTATTATTAGTGTCAGGGGGTACTGATGGTTTTCGAAACAATTATTTAGTACACATCAAATATTACTATTTAACGTTGCAAAGGATGTTTTCTTTGTTCAGGTGACATGCGCGCTCGCTATAACACATACTAACATGATATATATTCATCGACTAAATAAAATTTATATTCACCTCTTAATATAATATAAGATAAGATAAGATAAGATAAAAACACTTTATTGTACAACACACAACAGAAATAAATAACGAATAACTTACAAATATTAAAACTATTGCACAATAGGCGGCCTTATCGCTTAACAGCGATTTCTTCCAGGCAACCTATACTGGAAGAAGCAATGATGACAATAATGTAGGTAGGCTGTGCGCGTTACAAATAAATTTAATAATATTAATAGAAATATAAATATGATAATAAAGTTACATAAAATAAACAAACATACAATGATAAGAAAGCAACATATCAAGTAGATTTCTGTTCATCTGACAAAAAGAACTTCGCAGCTAGAGATTTGAAAGACTCCAGCGTTTGGGCGCGCCTAACATTCTCAGGTAAGGAATTCCATAAATGGATAGCTCGCAGGGTAAAAGATTGGCTGTAAAATTGAGAAAAGTTAGGCGGTATGTAAAGGCGGAGATTGTCAGAAGAACGAAGGGGAAGATTGTGAGTAGAGGAAAGAAACTTAAAATTCTCCTTGAGATATCTGGGTGACAATGGATTGAACAGCACAGAAAAGAGAAGGGATAATATGTGTAGGTCTCTGCGTCGGCGAATGGTCAACCAATTCAACTTTTGACGATAGTGAGAGACATGGTCATATTTACGCAGTCCGAATATGAACCTTATGGCGAAATTTTGGAGACGTTCTAGCTTATTAAGAAGCTCAACTGTAATGTCTGGATAGCACACATCTGCATAATCGAGTATAGGTAGAAGTAGGGATTGTGCAAGAGTAATTTTGGTGGCAGTTGGTAAGAAGTTACGTAAGCGCCGCAGCGCCCCAGCGTAAGCAAACATTCGTCTACTAACTTCTGCAACTTGTGGTCTCCAGGATAAAGATTTGTCAAATAAAAGTCCTAGGTTTTTCACCGTATCTGTAAATGGAATCACTGTCCCGTCCAAAGTAATTTTCGACAACTGCCCGAAATCAATCCTGGACACAAAGTAAGGGCTGCCAATTATTATACACTGAGTCTTCTTAGGATTAACATTCAAACCAAATGACGAACTCCAGTTCACTATACGATCTAAATCAATATTGATCTTGCGGATAGCATCGTTCAAGTTATCAAATCTCTCTTGCGTATAAATTTGAAGATCATCAGCAGTGGTAGTACAAGTGGTAGGTGGAAGTTAGATTATGAGTAATAGAATTAATAAAAATGGCGAATAATAAGGGAGAAAGCACGCCGCCCTGAGGAACACCAGCAGACGAAAAGCTCCACTCAGAGAAAGAGTCTCCTATACGTACACGTTGCCGGCGTCCGTGTAGATAACTACGAAACCAGTCAATAACAGTTGGAGATATGTTAAGAGAACTCATCAAGCTTAACAGTATGTCAAAATCAACATTATTAAAAGCATTACTAAAATCAAGTAATGTTAATACTGTAAGCTTGCGCTTCTCCATACCAGAGCGAATGTCGTCGCCGATTTTAACTAAGACGAAAACCGGATTGGAAAGGATTTAATAGGTTATTTTTATTTAGAAATACACTTAATTGTCTGTTAATTAGACGCTCTAGGACCTTGGACAGGAAAGGAAGTATGGAAAATGATGTTTGTCATAATATAAGTTGACATTACTATAACATTAACATTGTAATAGTATCAAAAGCTACTACTAGCATGGGCATATTTAAGTACACTAAAAATAAAAACGTTTGAAACGTAGGTACTGTTTTAATATTGTAATACAAAGCGGCCTCCGAATGTAAATTTTAATTTCTAACATAATAGTAAATAACAAAAAGTCGATATCGTCGTTAATGTTCGTTTAATATGTCCTAAATGTCTTTTCTTTTATTTCATATGTGTTTTTTATAGCCCAAATGCCCTTAAAGTTTAATTTCGTATGTTTTTTTTATTATTGGTGCAACTGATTTTCAAGTTCGTGTTTATGGTGACTAAATACATAATTGTCGCGTAGAATTTCAAGAGACTTACACCCGGTTTCTGAATCGAGTATTTAATGTCAAGCACATTTCAAAGTGTATTTAAACTGGTTTCGTTTCTGATTAATTTTTTAATAATCAGTTGACAGCAGTTTGATAAAAAATAGGACTTTATGCCTTTTGAAAAGTAAAATAACTTAAGTTTTTAAGAATAATCAGTTGAAACGTTTTACTTTTTGTTACAATTCAATCATGTACTTGTTAATCGCTTTAGTAAACTGGTGGAAACTTGTCGTACCGGACTAACTCATAATATCTTATCTAAATATTACATTATAATCGTTATTTATCACTTTTCTTATCTTAGCAACATCAAGATGGATTTCATGAATAGTAAGTTAAAGGGAATAAATGGTTCGTGATGTAAGGCGAGATTAAAGTATACACATTTGAAATCATTAAAAATTCTTCAAATGACATATTAAACACAAAATTTACTATTCTAAAGTGGTTGATGGGTAAATGCTATTATTTTGATTATCTATATATTAATACGTGAAGCCAAAACTTTGGACCCCTTTTTAAGAAAATTTCGAGAACGGAGGAGTATGAAATTTGCATAGTTTATATGTAGGAGAAGTGCAAACGGCTAATATTATTCAATGATAATGCTTATATAGCACATTAAATCGATAAATAAAACCTTACACACACACTATGCATTTGACACACACAAACAAGTATTTGCTACACAAATACATAGAGTTTGTTTGTTTTTTTTTAATATTGGCTTCGCACGATTTGTACATTTAGTCAGTGTCAAGTTTTATATGTTTACCATAGACATCTATTTATATGTTTGTGATGTCTTACTGAATGTCAAAAGATTTTCGATTTCAGTAATAACTTCTAATTGAAATTTATTATGGTCGAATTTCGACCACTGGGCGACCACTAATTAAGCATTAATCTATATTTTTTGCGTTTTCCCTCTTGCTTTTATTGTTATAAGTGAAAACTTGTAAATACATCATTGCTCTGTGCTATTACTATCTATAAGTTTTGTAAACTAAAATAAATAAACGCAATACTGATAAATAAAAGAATTTAAAAAAAAAATATTGAAAGATTATTAAATATGGGCCACGTGACTTTATTTATTTCGTTATTTATAGTAATGCTAGTCTATTCTGTACTCTATGCGGACGCGGAAAGATCGAGGGGACGGCAAAACGCATGCAGCGTATAATCTTAGGTTTTCTTTCACCTACCCTTTATAAATTACTGATTAAGCCCAATGACGGTTTATTATTAGACACGTTATACCCGTACATTGTATTACAGTACAACCACAAGGGATCGAAGAAATCAAAAATAGTTATAATATCCCTGAACATTCTCTTTCCCTTTTACACTCGAGCGAAAAAGAAAATGATATAAGGTCACGTTGGGGGAATGTTTACAGGACCAGTCTAATCTTGGACCAGTGGCGCAAGAAGGCACAACTGTACCGCAGCAGTGTACTGCTGGTGCCGCTAGGAGATGACTTCCGATACGACCGCGCCAACGAATGGGACAACCAGTACGGCAACTACGAGGCCATTGCTGACTACATCAATGCACACGACCGTTTCAACGCACAGGTACAGATGTGATGAATCAGACATCCATTCCATTCTTCCAAAACCTTTTTATTTCACGCCAACATAGACCCCCGTTGAATCCTTCGTGGACCCCTGGGGATCCACCTGGACCACTTACAGATTCACCGGTTTACATAATATGCTTTCAATAATTTCAGTATTTTCGCTGTATTGTTATCATTTCGAAGAATGTTTTGGTGTGTTTATCGTGTAATATATTATTATGTTATTGACCTATATATGATAAAAAAACCGTTTCATTTATACTTGGGTTTAGCAATTGATCTAAATTATTTAATTTTTTCTTACAATCATTACTTAAACATGTTTAGATACAATTCGGAACTCTACAAGACTACTTTAAAGCGGTACACGAGGAAACTAAAATGTCCGAGTTTCCCGTTTTGTCCGGAGACTTCTTCACGTATGCAGACCGTAATCAACACTACTGGAGTGGCTACTACACATCGCGACCATTCTATAAGAATATGGATCGCATTCTCCTTGCTTATGTCAGGTTATTATTAATTCTATATCTATTTTTTAACTTTCATTCATCACTGTTATTTAGTTACTGAATAAGAAAGCTTATATCGAGTAGCATGTGCACCTTATGTTTAAGGGATAAGAAAAATTTCTGATAGACGAATAAGCCTAAAAGATTGAATTACTACTGGGCACCCTAAAACATGTGTGCGAAATCCCCTTTTTGAAGAAAACCTAAGTTTTCAGGAGCATAAAACTGATTTATTTTGATAACGATAATCGAGAGATGATTTAGTATGAAGAGATTTAGTATTTATTGCATCATATATTAAGTAAACTAAGCTAAGCTAAACTCAGCAAGTTAAGCTCGGTGGCGTAGTGAATAAACGCCGCAGCCTGCGAACGTTGTTGTTAAGCAACTTTCGCAAGGGTCAGTCATGTGATGGGTGACCAAAAAAATATCTCGAGCTACTCCATGCTTCGGATTACACGTTAAGCCGTTGGTCCCGGCTGCATTTTTAGTCGTTAATGCCCATCAACCCACATTGGGCCATCGTGGAGGGTCCTCCTCCTTAACCATCCATAAGAAACGCCTGACCCTGCAGTGGAGATGCTACATGGCTGATGATGATGATATTAAATACATTTCTTTTTGTTTGTTAATTGCCTTTCTCTTGTATTGTAAAAATGGTTTGTTCATCGACATTGTGACGTTGAGTATGGGTTGGTACCGCAGGGCGGCGGAAACCATATCGGTACAGGCGCAGGCGACGATATCTCGCGTGGCGTCCGTACAGTTGCGGGACACAGTGGAGGCAGCGCGACGGGCCCTATCACTGTTCCAACATCACGACGGCGTAACTGGCACCGCTAGAGATGACGTCACCCACGACTATGGCAACAAGTCAGTTAAACTTAGAATAAACATAAATGTTTGCCAAACTGCCAGTTTACCTTTTCCTTCCTACCTTAATTAATTTTAGCAATATTATAAATATTCTTATTATATTTATAATATTGCTTATATTAATTATGTAAAACAAATATTTTATATTCATTGTCACGTGACTGTAAACAGCGTGTGACGTCACGCCCCTTAAAACATTAGAATTAAAACATACACAACAATATTCGCATTCTCGCGTTATGAAGAACTAGCTTTAACCTGTGGCTTCGCTCCCGTGGTCAAAGGGAATAAGATCCTGGATAAATCACTCCCTAAAATCCCCACTATCGCCAAAAAAACATAACGATGCTCTGTTGAGAGTGAGACTTGAAAATAGAATACATATTACTTTATAATATTGGTACCGATTTGTGTCCTATCAGGATGTTGACAGCTATCAAGCACTGCCAGTCTGCCATTCAGCAAGCAGCATACCAGCTGCTGCAGCGGCCGCCGCTTCTGGAACAATCTCAGCCGGATGTGTTCTTAGACGTGGATGATGTGTGGAGACAACATGATCAGTTGCCCGAACGAATCAATATCGCTCTGGACGCCGTATCACCGTCGAGAAGGATCGTGTTTTATAACGCGCTCGTTTTCAAGAGGCGAGAGGTAGTCACTATATACGTCTCTAGTCCACATGTCGAGGTAAGTGCTTTTGTGAATCATTGTACATACATATAACGTATTTATATCATGGCTCCCAAAAATCCGATATTTATCCGATATATATCATGTATATCAAAAACTGCAATATTTAAGCTGCTAGTGACTTTATGTAACTGACTTATTACTTATTTTCTATTCTATAAACCTTATGACTAATTGATAAGCATTAAATTTTAAGAAAAAATAAAAAGCTAACCGCTCTCACCACGTTCATATTACGGGGAAAACCTGAAATTTCAAGTAAGTAAGATTGCTACTTCGGGTCAATGTTGCCAGCGTCACACGGGGTTGGTTAATTTTCTAGCTAAGACTCAATACTCAAACTAACAATAAATATTATAAATATCAATGATAAATTTCTTTATATTTTTCAACGAATCCCGAGTTTATAGGCTTTCGGGCGATGTACCCTCGCTAGATAACACTCGCTACGTCGCAGTCTTTTTGCATTTTTAACCTAATTAGGTAGATGGTACTTGGAATTTTGCAAAGAACTTGAGTTACGTGTTGCTGTAACAATAAAAAATTAAATGCATTCTGAATATATGCCACAGTGAACTGAGACCTTAATGCCGAAGTAGTTAGTGCGTTGGGATACGGTTGTTAAGCAACTATTGCAATGGTCGGCCATAGGATAGGTGACCAAAATTTATTGCCTCGAGCTCCTTCATACTTCGTAAGGCACGTTAAGCCGTTGGTCCCGGCTGCATTTTCTGTCGTTAATACCCACCAATCCGCACTGGGCCCGCTCTGTGGGTCATGGCCTATTTATCTTATTCGATTTGAGGATGGCCTCAACCTTGGCAGTAGGGACTATTATTGGCCGGTGACGATGATGATGAACCGTGAACTGTGCTCTCAGCACGAAAATAATCGAGATCGTAAGTTATATATTTAAAAATTGGACAGCGCCACCTACCGTCGTTGAACTAACTGAGATTTGTGTTTGATTTGTATTTGATAACGTACAAATCAACATGTAGCTTAAATTTTAATATAAACTATTAAAATTTAAGCTACATAAACGAGGCCGAAAAATTTACAACAGCCTTATAAAAACACTATAAAATAGTTATTTAAGATACGAGTGCGGAAAGTAAGGTTTTACGAATAACGAATTAGGGCCAAAGGGTTTAGCCGGATACGTATGACGAGTCAGCCCCCAAATGGGAATCGATATCGAAACTTATGTTTTAATATCGATGTTCAAACACGATTTATGTACTTTTCGCGACCGACTTCCGCTTTGACCTTGAGATAGAGAGCAAAATATCCGTATGCTTGACTATTACTGAATGTGATATAACTCTGAAGCTAATTAAGATAAAGCAGTGAAACTAACGCGAGGTGTTAGGTTACATTAAAGAGTATATCACATATATTTTTTTATAATTTTTAGAATAAAAAATTACATAAAAATTACTACAATAGTATTCCTCGTTAATGCTGTGATTGCCCCAATGGCGAACGTACAGTGGGATACTGTTCTCATGTAGCAGCTATTATTTATTATCTATCATATGGACGATATTTGTCCAAAATCGTACGTCTTGCTGAGGTCCTAACTAAGTTATTTGCGACTCAAAGTGTTCCAATTGTAATTAAGTGACGATGATTAATATTTTGTTTCTTGTATTTTGATTGACACGAAAAAGTAATAATAATAAGTATTGAACACTGGCTGTTTTTTTTTTCATTTCTTTTTTAACTATTATCCCATCTCTTAAGACTATTTACTTATGTTTTAAAACAAGCTGATGTGAAATTTCGAAAAAAAAAACAATGATGTAATGTGCACCTTATAATACAGGGGTATACTATAAGACAGAAATCACATATAATTTTTTTTCGTTGTGTTGTACCAACTTTTTTTTCACGCAATTTTTATGGGTAATAGAGCACACAAAGGAGCACAACATATATTAATTTCGTGATTGTAAGTCACAGAGAACTCAGAAAAAAAAATGATTTTTTTTATTTTTTATTTCTTTATGTAATTTTTTATTCTAAAAATTATAAAAAAAATATATGTGATATACTCTGTAATGTAACCTAACACCTCGCGTTAGTTTCACTTCTTTATCTTAATTAGCTTCAGAGTTATATCACATTCAGTAATAGTCAAGCATACGGATATTTTGCTCTCTATCTCAAGGTCAAAGCGGAAGTCGGTCGCGAAAAGTACATAAATCGTGTTTGAACATCAAGTCGATATTAAAATATAAGTTTCGATATCGATTCCCATTTGGGGGCCGACTCGTCATACGTATCCGGCTAAACCCTTTTCATTGGCACGAATTCGAAAAACCTTTTACGCTCAAGTTTCTTACAACATTTTTTAATGCTTTTTGCAAGGAAATAAAACAAATATATAGGTTAATATAACTAAGTATGTATTAAAGGTCAAAATTATTTGTTATAATTAAACGTGATATTTGAACATGTTTTCGTGTCATATTTTTATTCGAAAATATTCGTTCGAGGCTCCTTGAAATACTTTTGCCTCTAAAGTTTGACATATTTTCATCAATTTTTTTCAAATTTCTTTGGTGCTCGGCCAAAAAAAATTAAAAAAATACTTTTAAGCATGTATGCAGTAAAAGATATCAGTACATTTTTATTTAACACGTGTTTAAAGACTTACTTTTGGGTGTTTACAATGGATTAAAAAAATAGCCCTTAATGAGCAACTGCTTTGAAAAATAATTTTAGATATCATCACATTTATTGGTCCATAATACTCTTACTCGGAACAAAGAAAGTAACATTTATTGTGGGAATGTGTGCACACAATCTAACTTCATTTTCGTTGGACAGGTGTTTGATCCCGAAGGCAACCCAATGATGGCGCAAGTGTCGCCAGTGGTGACAGGCGAGACTCGGCTAGGTTTCGCGGCTAACAAGTTCCAACTGTCTTTCCCCATCGACGTGGAAGCATTGGCTCTGGTCACGTACACTGTCTCTTTACGGGACGCCATGGCCATCAACAAGTGAGGACATACAAGTCGGACGAGTTAATATAACACCTGGCTCGGAATTCCATACTCTTCGCTTTACCCCGCCATCGTCATTTGAGCTCAGTAGCGATAGCATAACAGTCACGTGAATTTACACTTTCAAATTTTATTTTCTGTTAGTTTAGATAATTTAGATAATATTTGTGAATTTTTAAGTTAAAACTTATTATATTAGCTATTTCATATAAAATATGTTAATAAGTTCGAAATGACAACTTTTTAGCCAGATGTTATGTTAACCCGTCCAAGCAGAGGTATTTTGCACAATTTCATGCTAACAATTCACTTAATATTATTGTTAAACTTATTGACAAATATCATCTGCCGTCGGAATTTTATGATAGTAATTCTATTGTTCCTCACAAAAAAATAACTATTTCAGTATTTAAATTTCGTTGTAAATATCGGATATTTAGAACGCAGTAGTTAGAAAGTGTTTATAGTAGTTATCTTTTTTTAATTTGTTAAATAGACCAATAGACCAGGCCTAGACGCCATTTATTTCGAAACCTTTATATTCATCCATATATTAAGTATAATCTTTCTTGGAATGGAATAGAAACGCATCTTATTATATAATTATACTTATCGATTCTAAATTTTCAATAGGTAATACTGAAATTCTGGTCAACATACGGAGAGAGATTCGCATTTACGATAATCAAAAATATTTTTTAGAGAAAAACCAATACATTTATACATTTCTAACAGGCTTCAAAAAGATTCTTTTTTTTTATGTATTAATTGCTTAACTTTTCAACTAAGAGTACGATACTTAGAGTAGTCAATTACTTAGAGAAAATTTTAATCATAAGTACTTAAACATTAACGATATGAACTTGTCTTACATAAAATTATTATTTACGTTTTAGTGCGCATAAATAAGCATGTTTTTAAAAAACGCCTTTTTATTATTTGAAGCCTGTTTTTTTTATTGTGTTTTTATATTGTTACTTTTACATACACAATGCAATATTAAAGACAGATCTAGCACTCACTCGCTAATATTAAATATTACGTACAATCAACAGATACACGTCGTATTCCCGCGTGCGCGTATACAACGCTGACTACTTATCCGTTGATCTGCCCAAGATGTTCGCAGTGGAGCAAGCGAGTGGTCGCCTCACCGAGGATATCACATTACAAACAACTAATACCACCACCACTACCAGCACAGCCAGTACCAGGATAGTAGCAACCGAACACGGACTCATCAAGGCGATCGTCACTCCACAAGGGAAAACTATACCGCTTCATATGGACTTTGTGCAGTAATAAACCTTTATAATTATACTTCATTGTAATTTTTTGGGTAATTTGAGAATTATACAGGGTTAGAAGGGGGGAGGGGGCTTTTTGCTTATACACCATGTTAGAATGAGTTTAGGGCTTTATTTTGACACGAACTTTTCGCTTTTTTCTCCTCAATCCTTAAACAGGGCTGCCATATAAACTTTTAGTTGCGAATTTATTATAATTTCATAATGTGAATTCTGTTCCCCGATTCGCAAAAGGATCTGTCTGTGGAGTATTTTGTTTCATCCATTTTTGTATGATTACCTTTTTAGTAACGCGGGGAAATGTAGCTTAAGCCTTATACTAGGGCTCTTTAACCGCCTGAGACCTGAGAAAGACGGGTTCAAGCGTGGTTTGCTTATCTGGTGAAGCTCGTTGCGTGGTGCCCTTGGTGGGGGAAAGGATACCTGTATCCTTGCCATTTCCGATCCAGTAAGGAGCCTACCAGAATCAACCCCACTTTTATGATTACCTAGTCGCAAGTGAAATGATTAAGTGTGTTCTGCAATACAGGTACTCGTCACAGAAATCGTCTGACAATAATAGCGGCGCGTATCTGTTCATCCCTGAAGGAAACTCTCGTCCACTTCCCTCAACGCCTTTCCCAGAGATTGTGGCGTGTGAGGGGCCCTATCGTGCCACCCTGTATACCGCCCTGCATTATGAACGTGCTGCCGATATCTTGTTTACTGTAAGTATTATACACATATAAATATACATAAAAATATGTAAATAAATATTATACAATATCACATACATTGCTCAGATTCCAAGATAAGTAGTTAAAACCCTATAATATGCAGTAAGTATATGAGACAATGAAGGTACCATACCACCCGGACCGGAGACAATATAAAAAAGTAAATTTTCTATATTGGTCAAAATATAATTTCAATTAATGATTTTTAATGTCACTCCGCCAGGTTCGAAGATAACTAGTCGTAATTTATAATAATATATTAAGAGTAAATTTTTAGAAATAACCATTATATTGAGTGCGTATATATTATTCAGATAAACGTGTACAATACTCCTGGTGAGGAGGAGGCAGCAGTGGATATCACCAATACATTGATGATGGACCCTCAAGCAGATGATGTGGAGGTAGCGATGCAATTCGATACATCCATACAGAACGGAGATAACTTCTACACGGATCTCAATGGGATGCAGGTAAATTCATCTTTTCTGCAGGGGTTCAGGCCTATACATGGTTAAGGAGGATGAGTCATGACTATCCATGCTGGCCCAATGCGGATTGAAGGGTATAAATGACTGCAAATGCAGCCGGGCCAACAGTTTACTGTGGCTTCCGAAGCTCGGAGTAGCTAGAGATAATGATTTTTTGATCACCCATCCCGTGACCGACCCTTGCGAAAGTTGCTTGACAAAAACGATCGTGGCTCGCGGCGCTTATCCACTAACCACCGAGCACTTGGTAATTTGGTTTGTTATCAATGTCACCTAAACATTGTGTATCGCAGTAGTAAGTGAGGGAAAAGAACATTATGGCCGGAAATCAATCTTTCAACTGCATTATGGTTAAATGTTGACAGATGATAAAGCGTCGATACATGGAGAAGTTGCCGCTGCAGGCCAATTTCTACCCGTTGCCAGCAGCTGCCTTCATACAGGACGATTTAACGCGGCTCACAATACTCACTTCTACGCCCCTCGGGTTTTCTGCCCTCCGTCCCGGACAAATACAGGTGCAGATACTAGTATTATTATTAATGAAAAATGGAAAATTTTAAGAAAACAAAATAGGTTTAATTTTTACCTCGTAGCTCTTAATTTTTAACGGAAGATTCCTACAGGAAGTTCCATGTACGACGGGTACGCATTTTTTTATACAACGTGCCACATAATTAACGCACATCCTGAAAATAGTTTCTTTAAAATTAATTATTTTTCCTAAAGATATCCGGAATCCATCTTGAGTCAAGCATCATCCTTTTTGTGACGTTTCCGGTCCAAAACACTACCTCCCCTCTTACTTCCGGCGCCTGTGCTGCCATCTAGTTTGCGGGTAGCGAACCAATGACTTTTAGGCACGAACGCTTACCGTCATTATACCTACTCTAGATGCACCAGGTAGAACTTACCTGGATTCCGGATATCTTTAGGAAAAATAATAGGTAAGTTTTATTGGTAGTTAAAACTCTCTATTATTTGTTCCGTTCGATATCCGGAATCCATCTTGAGTGATGTGTTTGTTATCTCCTGGTGAGTGCCATTGGTGACGCTATAATGTGTTGCAGGTATAAAAAGTCAAATGTAGTCTGATGAGAAAAAATAATGCATATTATAAGTATATTATGCTATTACATTCATAGTACATATATTATGCTGTTACATAACAATGCAATTATAATAATTATTCAAGTAGTTTCGGTAATCTAAGCTAAATAAATATTGGCTTATCTGTTATCGGTCAATATCATTAATGAATTGAATGGAATAATAAAAATGTAAATACATAGATATCGGAATTTTCTTGATTGTCCGATTTATCAGTTTTCGATAGGACTTCCTAAAAGTATGTTCTTGGCGCCAGTTTACAGTTTCAGTAATTTATCCATCGGAAACAGTTCCAGTCAATTTAGAGATGGAACTGCAGATGTAATAGACCCTGAAGAATCTTCTACATTATGTGCTTCTATTTAGCATTTTTGAGAACAGAGTAGTTAACTCGTGAAAATTACTTCTTTTTGGGGCTCTTTCAATACAAAAATTGATCGCGTGTCCAATACATGCAATCGAATGATTTGTGTCAGTTAATCATTTCTATCCAGGCTGTCATAATTACTATTATCTGTTTTTAATACAAAATGGGGCCATAAGACAAAAAATCATTTTCGTCCCTATACTTCAAAGGTTAAAAGGGTTAAATAATGGATTCTGCGACCTTGAAGATTGTGAAATTATGCTAAATTTCCAGCAACTTAAATAGAGTCAATTCTGCCAATTTCTACGTAATATTTCCATTGTACTATATACCTGAAGTCTAATATTATTAGTGCAATGTCTTCCTAACAATTCAATATTGACAGATATATTTATTATTTTATGATCTAGTAACAAGAATGTGTCATAAAGGGTTGTAGTCGAAGCGCTATTGACCCTCCACCATTACGCCGACATTAGCAGAATTTCCCTACCGGGCACTTGTTATTTGCAGAATTAATACTAGTAGATATTTATAGTCGCTTTACATTAAATCGATAGTTTCAAGATTTTCTTTATTTTATTTTATTCTGCCCGACTTTTAAATAAATTTTCTGAATTTCGGGGGATGAACACCTGTTGCCATACCTATTGCAGTATTTGCGGAAACAAATCGTCAGCCTAGACACTTTGTCCCATTTTGGAACAATCATAATGTACTTACTTGCCTTGACGCTTACTGGAGTCGAGAAAGTATTTGCGGAATCATGTTTGAATAAGGCCAGCTTGCATTTGCACTGATGACGTCATGCGTTATGACCTATTAGCTTGCTCGTCCGTCACATCCATTGTCATGAACCTGGGAATGACGTGTGCTTTTGTCGATGGAATAAGTTCACATCTGGTGTACATTAGGCTGCTAGATTTAGTATTCAGGCTATGCATAATTTCTGAATCTGCCTTGTTCGTGTCATAATTACAATAATTTCCTAGATTTGGTCCCCCATCTTTGTTTATGTACGGGAATCAGTACAGTTCTCTTAGCATTTACATCTAGGCATTCCGCGAAATGAAGACTCGCGTGAGTAATTGCCTCGAGTTGAGCACTCGAACAGATTTCCTATGCACCTGTCCTCGGATGTTGAGCGATTTGCGTTGCATTTATTGGAAGGTATCATGATACAACAGTTACTTACCATTTTAAGTCATTCAGTACTGGGTCTGGTAATCCGAATAGGTAGTAATAGTTTTAAGCTGTCGATGTTAGTATTGCAGTGTGCGACAGTGTTATCACCCTGTTCGAATCACAAACGAGGCAAAGTCGAGTCTCCCCATTAGGAACTGGGCCTGTCTGAGGGACTAACCGCCTTGTACAATCTGATGCTGAAGTGCCATGCGTAGCGTGAAGCGTTCGGTTCAAACAGGGACTTCACTAAATGTTCAGTACTGAGTCTGGTAGTTTGATTCGGTGGTAATGGTGATCTTTGGGCAACTGTCGATGGTAGTATTGCAGTGTGCGATAGTGTAGTCACCCTCTTCGAATCACAAACGAGGCAAAGTCGAGTCTCCTCATTAGGAACTGGGCCTGTCTGAGGGACTAACCGCCTTGTACAATCTGATGCTGAAATGCCATGCGTAGCGTGAAGCGTTCGGTTCAAACAGTGACTTCGCTGAATGTTCTGTACTGAGTCTGGTAGTTTGATTCGGTGGTAATGGTGATCTTTGGGCAACTGTCGATGGTAGTATTGCAGTGTGCGACAGTGTAATCACCCTCTTCGAATCACAAACGAGGCAAAGTCGAGTCTCCCCATTAGGAACTGGGCCTGTCTGAGGGACTAACCGCCACGTGTAGTCGCCTCGTGCTGAAGTGCCATGCGTAGCGTAAGGCACTTCGGTTCCGACAGGGACTTACCCCTGACTTCCCCGGCACTTCCCGGCACCTCGTGACCGTGTTGGTCACGATGCACCAGGCAACGCCGAGGAAGCTCAGAACCAGCACACACTGCTCGAAGTTGAGAGACCACCCTAAGCGCTGCTATTGTGGTAGCGCAGTTGTTGTGTTGGTCTAGGCAGCAAAGTTTTTGAGTACCGATGGCAGTCCAAAGAGACACTTCAGTTGCATTAGGTAGGTTGTTGTATGCCAGTCTCAAGAACCTGTGAACCAGATGTTGTTCGGCGATACTCAAATGAAAATACTTTTGGCTCGGATATATTTTCGTAAACCATTCGTTTTGTATGAGAATGTTCGGAATACGAAAATTATTGATCAGTCGAAAAGGTTTTATTTTGACAAATCAGTGTCGTTTTAAATAAAATTGTCGGGCTTTAACATTAGAAGAGAAAATGATACAAAACAGGGTGGTTTTTGTAATCTCTAGTATATTAATTTGAGCATTGCAAACGATATTTGAAGATGGCTTAAAATCCCACGCATAAAAATATAATTTTTATACCATCACATACCTACATAGTTTAGATACCAAATGATATAGTTAAACACTTGTATTATGGAAATCTGAAACAACGAAGGTAACAACACCCAGACCAGAGACAATATAGAAAAGCTCATTATCTGCATTAACATGACCGAGAGTGGAATGCGGGAGCTCAGAAATGGTGACACCTTGGAACTGGTGAGCCACTCGCCCAAGATCCGACATATGCAATCTGGAACATCCTGATTGTTCCATAAACTTACAGATCGCATTAGATAGCCCCCTCCAATGTGTCATGTCATGCATTGTATTTATTTCTAAAGTTTAATGAACTGGTTTCATTACCATTTAAATATTGGTATGTACTTCTGGTAATCTACCTTGAATCAACTTGCAGTTGCAACCATTTTATGCACCCCCTTGTTTTTTGGGTGCAATATACTTTTATCAAAGAAGAACTTGTTCGTTCTTCCTATCAGCCAAAAGACGTCCTGAACGAGTGGTGGGGAAAAATGTTGGACGATTCAAAAGAGAAGTCTATTTGAATAAATATTATTTTGACTTTGACTTTGAACTCTGAATTTGGCAAAAATTTCTGTAAAGACACCTCAGAAAACTTCTCCACGGCTCTGAACACATCAGTGCGTCTGCCACTTAATATTTGGAAAATATAATCCTTGTTGAATGTTGATTAGATTTTATCAAAAAGCCAGTTAAGGTCTTTAGCAATAGATCAATCTACAATTTGATTGTAAACTAGTTCTAAACTAATTGATTCATACTTTAATTCTGTTAAGGTATTTGTTAATGCTGTAGATTGTACCATTTCTATAAAATTTAACTATAATGACTTCTATTTTTGCAAATAAAGATCTTATCTTAAATCATCAATTGTTGTAGCAGAAACAAATCGCCTCAACTTATAGTTTAATTTGAGCATGTTTCATCTAATTTGGTTTCACCATAGACTGGGTCTTTAACGTTATTAAGAAAAAAAAAAATCCTATTTGAACTTGTGTTGATTGTTTTACTATAGTAGGTACATAAAGAAAATTATCACCAGTCGTAACCGCTGCAAGTAGGAACTGTTCAGGACCGTGGGGTCGTAGGGAACGTGATGGTGGCTGTGGTTGCCATAATTGCGGTCCTGGTATGGATACTATGTGCTATTTTGTTATGGAAAAATGCACAGGTGGATTTAGTTTTCCAGTTTTTATCATGCATTATCAAAAAATGTCACTGGTTGGGGTAACAAATCGAATGCAAATCACTTACAGTTTTTCTCGCCTCTGTACCTTACTTGCTCTCTCCGAGCTGGAATCCGACGACACTGTTCGATGAGCTCGAAGACAATAAACACGCCTGCTTCAATGCTGTTTTCTTTGTTTATTTCGCTGTCCCGTTGCTCCATCGCGAAGGGAGGTTAATTTTATATTCATTTCATTTTAATTTTAACACTAAACTATATAATAATAAGTATAATTTGTGCACATTTTATGTAGGACCGATGTTTTCGCCACGAAAAACGACGCTATAATGACGGTAAGCGTTCGTGCCTAAAAGTCATTGGTTCGCTACCCGCAAACTAGATGGCAGCACAGGCGCCGGAAGTAAGAGGGGAGGTAGTGTTTTGGACCGGAAACGTCACAAAAAGGATGATGCTTGACTCAAGATGGATTCCGGATATCGTAATAAGGCTTTTTTAAATGCACTATATTCTTAGCTTGTAATAAAATACAACATAGGAAAAAAAACAAAGAAAAATGAGCTTCCTTTTAATGTGCCTAATAATGCTCTTAAACGCTATGATGCACGAGTTCATAAATCGAAGAGTTAAATAATTCATATACAAATAGAATAATACTATACCATAAATAAACACGACATAATTTATGTGACATGACAGTGGCAGTGCACGATTATTTTAATCGCAATTGAAGTTAATCGAATTTTCAATTTCACATGCGATTATTGTTATACTAAACATACAGTAAATACATCAAAATGCTTAAGGGTTAGGCACGATGTGGTGATACTATGCTCGTCGTGTGATATGTGATCGCAATACTATGCTAGCTGATAGTAGTCTAAACTTAAAAAACACTGAATCTAGAAACAGAATAATATATCAACTCGAGATTTCTTATTGGTAGGTGGTATCATTGTGGTATTGCGCTGTATTACATACATTTCTAGTTGCAGGATAAGTTGTAATATTGACGTCATTGTATGGATTTGTAAGGTGTCGACTCTGTTACCCAGCAATTAGTACAACCATGTCCATACATACGCATAAAAGTTAAATACCAAATTTTATAACCATATCCATATATAGACATGAAAATAATATTCCAATTGTCGTTTTATTATTATAAACGCATTTTCTAATTGGGGTGTATAAGGATGTGCGTTATTTCTGTTACACGTTGTTAATTTATTTAAAGATTTAATTTTATTTTTATTTAAAATGTTATGTGTTTTTTTTTATATAACAAAATAACTGGAAGTGTTCAGCCAAATAACTACAATACGTCATATTTATAATGCCGAAGTATTTATAAAGTGGGAATTTAGTATTGGTGGTTAGGTGTTTATTGCATAATTAAGATTTATCGCTTATTTTCTTTTATATTTTTAAGTGATTATGAAGCTTTACTAATAATAAGTCCTCAAGACTTTTTCATTGAGTGGTTCCATAGACACGGCGTCTGTGACCTTCCGGTTAGTACATTAAGTAATTAACTTTATTTGTTAATGTGGAGATTATAATTGTGATGTGACCGTCGTAGATAATGCAAGATCGTAGATTAAGTCGTGACGACAATCGCGGCCTGAACCAGGGCGTGCTTGACAACGTCCGCACCAGGCATAACTTCAGGCTACTGTTCGAGCACTCCAAACCCTGTCAGGTAATGGATTCTGGATTATTATTCATCACTATCATCACCAGACTTTTAATGTACCCACTGCTGGGATTAGGGCTTTTCCTATAGATGGAATCGATTCGAATCGAATGGGGAGAATGGGCAATGACATTACACCCGAGGCCAGTGCGGATTGGTGGGTATTAACGATAGCAGATGCAGCAGGGACCAACGGCTTAACGTGCTATTAACGACAGCACACGTGCCTTTCGAAGCACGGAGTTCGAGATAGTAAATTTTTGGTCACCCATCCTATGACCGACCATTGCGAAAGTAGCTTAACAACCGTATCACAGATCTAGCGCACTAGCCACTGCGTCATCGAGCGCCTCTTATCATTCAGAGAGTTTATTATGTATGCATTTTTATTATATTTTGTATATTCATGATTTTAAAATTTTTCTTATTTTTAGGTGAAAGTTAGTATACTTATATATGTCCCTTTCGGATAGTAAAAGGCGTTTTTATCATACTCTATAAAATACTAGCTATTTTTCCGCGACTTTGCCTGCTTAAATTATAGCCTATGTCAACCAAGTATGTTGTATTATGCCATAGATAAAAGAATGTTTAGAATCGGAATAGTAGTTTCGGAGCTTATTTGATATAAAGAAACAAAACTTACCTATGGATTGATAATTTATGTATCGTATTTACGTATCTTTTTCTGATTAGATAACGAACGACGATTAAAAATTTCGAGAATTTTCGATATGATAAATTTGATTTCTCGTATCGAAATTATTTTATCCTGTTATAAACCGAGGTTCATTACATTTAATACTGAAATAAATTTGTAAATGTCATATTTTCAATTCTCATTATATAAGATTGGAGTACTATTGCCCTGTTTACCAATTTACAAACGCTTCTGCTCCATCTGAATTGTATATTAGAAGCTAGAAATGGGCAAAATGTAATCACAATTAACGATTACATATTGCAGTTTGCTTTGCATTAAGACTACAATTTAGTATTTGTAACTTTTGATAAATATAAGATTCACGTGTAATTAATGAAATAAAACTATCGATTGCAACCCATCTCCAATACTGTGACAATGTTACTAAATGTAAACGTAGATCATGATTACATTTTGCTCATCTCTGGAAGCTAAGAGTATATTCATAACACAAAATGCTTAAAAAATCTTAAACGACCTTTCGCGATCCGGGCGACTGCTCTAACCACTAAGCTACCCAGGACCTAAAAGGACTGACGAATCTTTCAAGCACTTGTTACTTTTCATTACTACAGAGCGTATTCTCATTAATGTCCAGGCTAACTTTCGATAAAGATGAGAATTTTGTTCTAATAAGAGTATATGTTAATATATGTTAGAGACCCGCCGTTGATCTCCCGACTGGTTTCCTGTCGGTCCGCGGGCATGTGTGTATGCACTCTCTACTGCAACCGTTACTTCCTCTACATTACTCGCCGCGCGACTCCACGCCGTACACGCAGAACACGCGGAACACGCGGCGCACGATACACATGCCCGACGTCACGCTCGCCGCGGCCCGGGCCCATGCCACATCACTGGTCAGTGTCTCTATATTCTTCCGTTTGTTTATAGTCTGTGTTATAATAATTTGTATTCTTAATTTGAATTTGTTTGCATTTTGACAGTTTAAAATAAACTGGCTTTCTGCCAGCGGATTCGCCCGCGTATTCCCTAGGGAACTGTGTAGTTGTATATCGATTCATATTATGACATGGTATATTACAATGGCGAATGGAATAGTAAACAATGGTTACTATGGTGACGTTTTGATTCACCTGAAAAACTTCCACTCCATTTTCATCCTTTTATTTGCTGTTTTCGAGATAAAATATTATATTCGCCGCATATGATGTTACTTCCCGTATGTGAAAGAATTTTTAAAATCGGTCCAGTAGTTACGGAGCTTAATCGATGCAAACAAACAAACAAACAAACATTCAATCAAATCTTTCCTCGTTATTATAGTATTAGTATAGCGCCTGGTCACTTACCCAGGCGCCTAATTGTCTAATTTTAAAACCTATCGCAACCCCTTTCATTTGTCATTTGAAAGACATACAAAATTCACTCTACAACTATTCGACATGTGATAGAAAGATAATGAATGAACGATGCCGATACCAAACAAAAGAGTTGAATGCTAACTGTAATCTTTCGTAACTAGTATAACTAAGTTTTTATTATGTTTCTTGATCATATAAATCATCATTCGTTCCAAGAGCTATTGCGACTTTAACTATTACATAATTCCACAAATTTTTATCATATACCTTTGAAAGCTATTTCGATATATTATAAAATGTAACAACTAGCCCACACTCTTGGTATCGATCAGAAAGACAATATTTTAATATTAGAAATCTTGTTTCTCTTTACCACGTTAGATGGCGCTGTCCATA
The DNA here is from genome assembly GCA_918026875.4 of Diatraea saccharalis. Taxonomy (NCBI): domain Eukaryota; kingdom Metazoa; phylum Arthropoda; class Insecta; order Lepidoptera; family Crambidae; genus Diatraea; species Diatraea saccharalis. Next base: position 18,396,824 of record OU893333.1, on the reverse strand, counting down.
AAGAAAATTAACAATTACATTGAATCAATATAGTTGATTGATAACATGTCAACCCTAGCCAAAGGAGGTGAACTTAACTAATATTACTGTGTATATTACAGAACAAAGACGGAGTTCAGGTGCAGGGCATCGGCCTCACGTTCCATCGCACTCAGTTCGATTCCTGCTACGGGTCACCGACGGACGAAAAACAATACCCGGTCAGCGACGGACAGGTAAATACTTTCTTTGATCACCACATCACCACATCACCAGCCCTTTTACGTCCCCACTGCAGGGGCTCAGGCCTTCCTTATGGATGGTTAAGGAGGATGGGTCATGACCCTCCACGCTGGCCCAATGCGGATTGGAGGGTATTAACGACTGCAAATGCAGCCGGGACCAACGGCTTAACGTGCCTTCCGAAGCACGGAGTAGCTCGAGATAATAATATTTAGGTCACCCATCCCGTGACCGACCCTTGCGAAAGTTGCTTAACGACTACGATCGCGGGCCGCGGCGCTTATCCACTACGCCACCGAGCTTCACCCATTTATAGCTATGAAAGCTAGGTTTTATTGATTGATATGTTCACATTATATATTTATTTCTATTGTTAATAACAGGTACAATAAAATATAATTTAAACGCGTGGCTGTTTCTAGAGATGAAAAACTGCCATTTTTTATTACCATAAAAACACAGACAAATTACTAATACAAGAAAATAGTCTATGAAAAGTAGCCATAGACTCAAACAAAAAAAACTCAAATTTCGATATCTATAAATTACACCCCCACTATATCGAAATAAATAAAGGTTAACTCCAAAAACATTATAATCTGAATATAAAAAAAAAATTAAATCTTTACGAGTCCTAAAGTCTCCATGAATTTGTAATGCCTTGCCCTCGGCAGACCTTTCGTCAATAAATCAGCAGGCATCTGAGAAGTCCCAACATATTTAGTTTCAACAATCTTATCATCAATAACTTCTTTTATGAAATTGTAACGCACATCTATGTGTTTGGACCTCTTGTGTGACTGATGATTATTGGCAAGTTTTAATGCACTCTGACTATCACTAAATAAAACTATTCTATTGCAAAATCCAACTATTTCAATTTCTAGTCTACGCATATATATGGCCTCTCGACAAGCTTCTGATAAAGCCATATATTCCGCTTCACAGCTACTCAATGCCACTGTGCGCTGTTTTCTGCTTTCCCAAGAAACAACAGATCCGCTTTTCAGAAAAGTATAACCAGTATATGACCGTCTATCTAAGGCATCACTCGCCCAATCAGCGTCTACATAACCTACCAAATCTGCTGTTTCTTTGGAGTACTTCAGACCGTAATCTCTAGTCTTATACAAGTATCTTAGAACCCTTTTAGCATAAGAAAAATGAACATCTGAATAATAATTATTGAATTGTGACAAATAACTGACAGAGTATGCTATGTCTGGCCTAGTCAACACTGCAAGATACATTAAACATCCTAATAACTTTTGATATGGAATATCATCTTTACAGACACTAGATTTGTCAACATTTAATTCCACTGTGTGACATTCTGACATCTTAAACTTTTGTATCAACTGCTCTATATAATGCTTCTGATCAAGGGTTACAACACAGTTCTTCCTATCAACATTAATTCTCATGCCTAGATAATGTTTGACATCACCAAGATTTTTAATTTTAAATTTAGCACTTAAGGCCTCAATTAAACTATCAGTTTCAGACTTTACATTTGAAAAAATCAGAAAATCGTCTACATAGAGACCAACTATCACTTTTTTTTTATTATGATAATCTTTTATAAATACACAAGGCTCTACTTTACTCTTGACATAACCTAAATTACATAAAATTTCATTAACTCTATTATACCAGGCCAATGATGCCTGTTTTAAACCATAAATAGCCTTTTTTAATCTAAGAACCTTGTTACAATCAACAATAGGGAAATATTCAGGTAACTGCATAAATATAGTTTCCTTTAAACAACCATTAAGAAATGCTGTAGTGACATCTAGATGGGTTATGTCCATATTTAACTGTACACTCAATGCAAATAGATAACGCAAAGTTGAATGTCTTATAACAGGAGAGAACGTCTCGTTATAATCTACACCAGGTCTTTGTGTAAATCCCTTAGCAACTAACCTTGCACGATATCTCACTTGTTTGTCACAATATTTCTTTTTAAGAACCCACTTGCACTTCACCACTGTGCCTGCACTTGGAACATCTACCAACTCCCATGCATCATTTTCACTAAAACTGTCCAGTTCTTCCCCAATTGCATTTAACCACTGCTCCTTTTCTGGCCCTGCCAATGCTTCCTGCAGAGTCAGATCACCAGCATCATCCCAAGCTTCCAAAGTAGAATTAGCACACATATTTGAATATCCAAACCGTTCTGGTTTCTTCCGCAGCCTAACAGTTCTTCCATTATACTTTGATTCATCTGATTCAGTCAACTCAGTATCTTCATATTCACTTGGAATATATGTCAGGTCAGATTTGTCACCATGACTTTCAATTATAGTGTCTTCTAAAACATCTGAAGATATGCCCCCCACTGAATCTAGATTCTCTTCATTGCATTCTTTGCTTTCTGTCACAGGCATTGACACTTCTTCCATTATGATAACATCTCTACTAGTGTTGATCTTCTTGGTGACGGGATTATAAAGTCTATACCCTTTTATGTCCTCTGAATAGCCCACAAGTATCTGCTCCTCTGACTTTTTGTCCCATTTTTGGCGCTTTTCCTTTGCCACATGCACCATGACACGGCTCCCAAAAATTCGCAAATGACTTATGTCTGGCCTACCTCCTGTCCATACTTCATAGGGTGTTTTATCATTCAACGCTGGAAGAACAGTACGGTTATGCAGGTAGACTGCTGTATTTGATGCCTCAGCCCAAAATTCTTTACCTAGCTTGGCATCAAATAATAAACATTTCGCTTTCTCAATGACCGTGCGATTAAAACGCTCCGCCAGGCCATTTTGCTCCGGCGTGTAGGGATTCGACTTCTGATGCAAAATACCATTTTGCTTCAAATAATCATCAAAACTTCTGTTGCAAAATTCCTTCCCATTATCACTGCGTAGTATTTTAATTTTTCTGTTTAATTGGTTCTCTACTTTGACCTTGTAATTCTGGAAGTATTGAAGTGCTTCACTTTTCTGTTTCATGAAATATATGTAGGTCATACGACTGTAATCATCAATGAGCAACATGAAGTACCTGGACCCACCAATAGAAGCATTTTCCATCGGACCACATACATCACTGTGAACTACACCCAATAATTTATCACTTCTCGAACCAGTATGTCCAAAAGGAAGGCGTGACTGCTTGCCTTCACAACAAACAATACATGACGATTGAGAAATATCACTTTTCTTCTCAAGTTCCATGCCACTTACTGCATCAGGCATCTTATTTAAGTACAAGCTATTTACATGGCCTAATCTGCGATGCCATGTGTCTATAGATATAAATGTTGTGGCCAGTGTGCTCTCAGGAGTTATCAATTTGTAGACTCCATTTGTTAATGATGCTACGGCGACCAATTGCTCATTTCTGTTGTAAATACTGCACCCGCTGGTAGTAAACACCACTCGGTTACCTTTTCTGACCAACTGACTGACAGATAGTAAGTTTGTGGTTAATTTCGGCACACACAATACTCCTTCAACAATCACGTCATATTCACTGTCGTTAGTAACCGTCGCAATTTGCACGTCACCCGAGCACTTTACACTAAGCTTTTCTTCGTTCGCAACAACGATTTCTTTAATTAGATGCTCGGTCGAGACGTTTTTAATCCAATCTTCATTTGAGGTTAAGTGGGCGCTTGCTCCCGAGTCAACATACCAATCTGTTTTTGAAAAACTGCCATTTAGGAAGACGGCGTTGAACGCATTTGTTTGTTTACGTTCACTCGATTTGGTATTTAGAGAATCCTTAGAATCCTTATCAATAGTACATTGATTGCGATAGTGCCCGGTTTGTTTACATCTATAACACCGCAGTACTTTCTTTGACTTTGACATTTGCGAATGTCCATTGTCTTTTGCTCTACTGTGACCAATGCTGCCAACCTTGTTTTTTTTTAAAATTGCAAATGCCCCGCTTGCGTCGCCATTATTGTTTCGTCCAAATCCATCAACTTTGATTTAATGGCATCGGTGGTGATGGCGATCCCGGAATGCTCGATCGCCATTATCATCGGCGAATATTTCTCCGTTAAACCAGCTAACAATAAACAGCCGATCCACTCGTCACTGATTTGAAATCCTGTTCCGCTTAGCTTTTGTCCAGTCTCTACTAGCTGTGTCACATAACTTGTCATAGTACTGCAATTTTCGAGACGAATCGAGATAAGATTTCTCAATAAACTGATACGTCTACTGAATCCGGAGTCGTCGAATAAGGCTTTCAGTTTATTCCACAGTTCCAACGACGTTTTGACATCCTTTATGTGCACGTACAAACTTGAGTCGATCGTAAGAATTAATTTAGCCTTGGTCCTCGCATCATCAGCGGCTTCTATAATCTTCCCGGCAGCAGGCTTTATGCAATGCTCCATATTCTCCAGGATCAGAAAATTCTCCGCGGCGAAGCACCACTCCGTATAGTTTTCTCGTCCTTTTAACTTTGGTACATTTACCAAATAGTTCGTCGACATGATTTTTGTTGCAATCTATCACTCGCGAACTTTGTTAGAAAAACAACTATTTCTAGCTAAAAAAATATATGCGACCCTGGGCCCATAACCTATTGTTAATAACAGGTACAATAAAATATAATTTAAACGCGTGGCTGTTTCTAGAGATGAAAAACTGCCATTTTTTATTACCATAAAAACACAGACAAATTACTAATACAAGAAAATAGTCTATGAAAAGTAGCCATAGACTCAAACAAAAAAAACTCAAATTTCGATATCTATAAATTACAATTTCTATATATATTTCTTCGTCAGGTAGGTTGTTAAAAACCTACCTGAAGGATTTTTTTAATTTTGCGTAATAATGATACGGCCGATATATTGAGTTGAAATGACGCATGACGTCACGCTTTTGTACGATTTCTTCTCTTTTGTAGAACTGTGACGTAGCGAGCCCTCATTCCTCAACTCGAATGCCTGTTATCTAATCTATTTCTTGTTAAAATGGAGTAAATAATACGTGTCTAACATTTCTCAATTATTTGACTATTGGAGTAAATAGATTTTTTTTTGTCCAGTCAATCTTCAATCAATCTTATTACTCCGTAAAACAATCCTGCACGTCCTCGAGAATAAGGATCACTGTCTACCTCTTACATTCCAGCACACCCACCGCCTAACTACATTGGCTTTCATTTGTTAGGCATTGGATTTAATAAAAATGCCTTCGTCACTCATCGAGTGACTGTTGTTAGAAATCATGTAAGTTCAGTGGGTTGAATTGATTGCACTCAACATTGTCTACTCAAAATTCATTGTTGAGTACTTTTTCATCGGATCCAGTGTCAGCCAAATCGAAATCAATGTAATTAGCGCTAGATCTCCCAATCACGACTCGACTATAAATATTGTCACATCATATACAAGCAGGCAGTTAAGCCGTTCGTCCCGGCTGCATTTGCAGTCGTTAATACCCTACAATCCGTATTGGGTCAGCGTAGAGGGTCATGGCTTATCCTCCTTAACAATCCATAAGGAAGGCCTGAGCCCTGCAGTGGGGACGTAAAAGGCCTGATGATGATGATGATGATGATGATTATACACGAAGGTACTATTCATAGTTGCATCTATAATGATAAATATCTTGTTTGTGGAATAGATTACAATATCGGATATAGTGGAGGTTGGAGGTGGAGGGGCATTATCCAGTTCCTTAACGTTCAACCGCGTGGGGGCACCAATCAAGGGGAATACTCTCACCCTTTGCCCCATGGAGGTGAAATCAGCGTTCCTGCCACTCGAACACTGAATTCTTACTACCACCTTATCGACATTATCAACATTTTGAAATGCCCCATGAACCGGGCGTGTGGACTGTAAAAAATGTTATAAAATTTATGAAATGAAGCTAACGTCCTTTATATTTTAAGAGGGCGGTATGCGCACTTCATTCTTCGCCGAGTCATTTTGCATTTTGATATAACGTTAGCATTTCAATAAATCGTTTATTTAGTGAATAATTTCATATGATATGATAATTTAATATTTGAAAACATATATTTCCTGAAATAAAATAAATGTACGTGTGGACATCTGCCAGAAATAACAAGGGCTTTACCATTTAAAATATATGGTTGGTTCAGCCCTATGGCCATTTTTATGGGTATTAATTTTATCCGTCTTAAGAACTTGACAAATAGACTTTATACTTATGAATCCAAAAAACCATCGTCGTCTTTATTTGTGCTTTAATTATATATCGACATAGTTATGCTCAAACCTAGTTACATCTGTCAAAATTGAGTTATATATACAGAGAAGCCTAAAAATTAACCTTCTACAGGATCTATGAAGATCAAGGTGATTTAAAAACTTTTAGCTACAAAAACAGTTAAAAATACATTAGCCCAAAAGATACCAACTCAAAAAAGAAGAATTTTGCAAAACTCGAAAAGATTCACCGTAACTGGTACATTAATATTTCAATTATTCCTATTTTAAAATAAAAATCCATCCATAAGTAATTTTAAGATTGAATTGCTTGAATTTACAAAATAAATCCAAGCTCTTTTTTTTGCAGTCACAGTAATATCGTTATCAACACCGTATTTTGGTATATACCACTATTTTTAAATACAACTGTACTACTGTATTTATATAACTTCACATTATATTAATTTGTATAATCATATTAACATCATATTATTGCCTTTCATCCAAATTTTGCAAAAAAGATCCAGAAAGGTTTTATAAGAAAAAATATTATATTTAAATTCAATTGACAAATAAATAAAACAAAAGACAATATTTTAATATAATTTAACTAAAAACCCTTTTCTCAAAACTGACATCATGTGGGTTGGATCTGATATGCATAACTACGTCCATATATGATTTATGTTAGTAGTGATATATCAAATGGATTGGATACTATTTTTTGTTGAAGCCCAGGCTTTTGATTACCCTATATATAACTACTGACCGAGTATTCAATACATGTCTATAATTACACGACAGGTGTATATTTCTAGAAATAAGTTTTAATGCTAATATTATGAAATAATCGTTTGAAAGTCATTCAACAGAATAATAGTAGAAGTACTGATAAATACATATTTTAACAATGTTTGTGAACGCGGACTAATATGCGTTGAAATCATTAGCACTTTATATTTGTCAAGAACCAAACAATAAATATAGTTTAGATAATGTTTATTCTCTTGATACTTAGTAATCAGCACTCATACGGTTAATGTATAAATTATTTCATTCAAGAGATAATTCTATATAATTTAACATTTGTTTTATATTTTAATTATCTAAAATATTTGCTTACTACGACTTAACATTGAGATGTTAACTATAACTTGTACTTACATATTATTAATTAAAAATGTATTCTATTAAAAATATCAATATAGCATTGTGAATCCAATATTCATAAAATATAATAATTCGAACATATTTATTAAAAAACGATATAGCAGTTCTTTACGAAGTCGTAAACTTATTATTCAGAATAGATTTAGTTCAAATGTATTAGCTACTAATCCATGTCATATGCTTATCATTAGCCTATGCAATAGTATCTATTTGACATGTTCAAGAATAACAATTCATGTAAACGAATGCTTCAGCTTGCAAATTCATATTAACGCATGCTAAAAGCTATAATCCTATTAATATTATAAAGGCGAAAGTTTGTAAGTATGGATGTATGGATGTTTGTTACTCTTTCACGAAAAAACTACTGGACGGATTTGGATAAAACTTTACAGCAATATAGGTTATACATCAGAATAACACATAGGGTACTTTTTACTGGGAAAACTTCTCACTCCCACGGGATACCGACTTCCACGCGGACGAAGTCGCGGGCGTCCACTAGTTCACTATAAAATGTTAGCCGAACTAGAGACTAGACCCCCGATTTCGATTCCCGCTTAAATGTTTTAGTGTCAATTAAAACAAAACCTAAAATATACCTATAATAATGCTTGAGATTGAGGTGTAAATTCATTTTAGATACGGAAAATTGATACATCACATTTTTATTTAGTTTTAGAGATTTAAAAATTTTGCTCCAAGATTGTATACTTCTAGAATTACGTTGTAAATTGTTCCTATTGAAGTTATATATTTTATGCGTATTTAGTGAAGTAATTAATATTTATTTATAAATTGTAATGTAAAACGTTTAAGCGCATACTACAAACCAAGTTGAAACATTTATAAGTTACACAGTCTTTAAAACTGATTTAAGGCCTTACTAATAAGCAATTTGTAAGGGTTGTGTGAGCCATACGGTGTGCCTTTTTCCTTGAACAGAAAATAACATTGGAAGGACATTAACAGAGCCATTTCTTATTTATTTGATGTGTAACTAAACAACTACAAATTACTTATTGAAACATATTGGTCGATTTAAGTCTTAAAAATGAAATTTTTCAATTTTGTAAATAGGACGTGAATTTTTAATAAATGTATGATAAAATCTCGATTCGAAAATATTTAATTCTTCAATTCATTAAATTATTTTAATGTAATGATTGTGTATATGATTGTGTAATTGTGTATAAATGTACATATTTGTGTACATAAGTAGTGTACCATGGCAAAGATATGTATAAGCGAAGATCTCTGAAAGATAACGTATCATACTGTGTATAATATTTTTTACACATTTTCGCACGTAATGTAACACACATATAAACAAGCGAATGTATTTTATTCATAAATAAGATGCTACTTTTATTCGCGCTGTTTTGTATTTTAGTTCATTTATATATGATTAAAATATGTTAACGTTACAAGTATTATCGGTTCTATGTTGCTAATTGACTCGCTTGTTTTGACTATTGATTTGATTTATATTAGAAATTAATTTTAATAAGCGCGCGTTTAAATGTAGCTCTACGTTTATCCTATTGTAAAGTCAGTGTGATGATATACTTATATAGGTGTTCTGTAAATATAGAAAATAAACAATTTATCTTTGTTACTGCGTTTTATTTCTATATCATAAAAGTAAAACATATCGCTGTGGAAAACATAATTATGTAGGGATGGGAATACAAATAATTTTGGTTTAAAATATTTACATATTTTATTTGATTTATGCTCATCGATTTGCAGGTCTACATGATTGCCTGCAGAGGAATCTACAAGAATGCTCATAGAGTTTGTATACAAACTGCAAGAATTTTTGTTATGATTCGCATCGGTAACTATTGGGACATTTGACGTGCCTAAACCGTGGAAGGGAGAACCTTGCCGCACGGAATCATATAGCCAATATATACGTTGAGGATATGCATATCACGCTATTTTGCAGTTCTGTGTACAAGCTCTTAGTACAAAACCATTCGAGTATAAATCGAATTCGTGTCGAGCACAAATGTCAATAACTACGACCTAAAATTTGATTTGATACAACATAAACGCTTAATACGAATTCAATTAATATTAATTAGTTCGTACCTCATTGCTATAACAGTACATCAGGTTATGCTCATTTTTTAAAACTACAGTTGGGTCATTATAATAGACCACATTTGACATATCTGTCTCAAGTAACCTTTTAATGTAATAAACATTTTTTTTTTTTCAAAATTACAGCAACGGTACAATTGCAATTTTACGTTTTACTTTGACCAACCTTTCTAAATGTAAATCTATTTCATTTTAAACAAACTAAACGCCGCTACAATGTTATGCCTATGGACCCGTTACATTTTTAAACAGTATCCAATGAATTTTAATGTTTGTTTGGTCTACTCAGAAGTTAATTTGATAATTATTTACGAAAACATTAACAAATAACTACATTGGGATTCTTATCACTAAAATATTTAAACAAAGAAAAGCGGGTTGCATTTCTAACCACTGATACCATCGAAATCTTTAATAAACTCGTATACAATCGACTTGGTAATGGTGTTCAAAGTACCTGATCATATTTATTACATCACACACCACTAAATTTCAATTGGCTTTGTACCTCTAAATATTACATAATAACATCATCTTTGTAAGGATTCTGTCGCATCCAAAACGTGAATTTATAAATTTTCTCTATAAAACCAAATAGTTACCCTAATTCTCAATTTACTCTATTTCTTATTGTGTTTATTTTTTAAAGGGAAAATTGATAAAGATCTGTAATTTTCTTCAAATATTCTTGTTACAACGTGAATATAAAATAGTAATCAAAGTCACGAAGTAATATATTGATATTATTATTGCATAATAAATTTGTTTGATTTACATTTCTTGAAAACCATTTAAAAGAAAAATAATTAAAGAGGAGACTTCACTATTGATAGATGTCAAATGTAACTTTTAATAATGACCCAAGTGTACTGGTATAAATTTCAATCCTTAATCTGTAAACAATAAAGTTCAAAACCTACTAAAGAAATTTGGAACGGTAAAAATATTCAAAACATAAATAATACGAGTACTTTTTAACAATGCACGTACACTAAATTGCGAAGCTAATGATAATTAACATGACGTAACCTGCCCAGAAAGCTAAATTTCGAAGCGCGGCAAACGTGGGCCAATCATAATACTCGCAATTCAAGGAACACTCTTTAGGCGATCTACCAATATCATCGCGATCGACCACCGCTTAGTGTGAGCGAGACAGACAACCTAATACGTAGTATTTTACACCTTATAGTTAATGAAACAAAATTTATAAAATTTATTATAATGCGTCGAAAAAGAACTGCTTTGCGCAAACGAAGATACACCACCTTAACAATATATACAAATAACCACCAAATAACTTAAAATTGTTAAGAAAATACTTAATCTTTATACAAAAAATAATCAACAAATTTTTTTAATAAATTAATAACAACCATAACATTTTGAAGAATTTAATTCAATTCAATCATAAATTTATTTAAAAAAAATTGGAATTAAAACATTGATATTTCTAAGTAGCACAGTGATTGTGTCACGAGCTACAAAATAAATCCATTTGTCTCATTTATTAGTTAAAATATTATTACAATACCATACTATTAATAATTAAAATTATACTGATGTCAATACTAAAATATGAACATAGACTAATATTTGTTTTAATAATACCGATCAAATAATTATAGTGAAGTAAAGTATGAATCAATAACACTATTACAGTCTGTATTTTTACTCCATCACTAATATAACATTTTATAAAATGGAATTCAAGATCAAAAATATAAACAAAGGAGTTACTACTTTATTACCATATTTTGTTGACGAAATACTTTTATATCGTGTCTAAATCCGATTCAAAATTAATTTTGTGATGGCCAATTCTTGCCGATTCTGTTATAACACTTTTAATGTTAATAATTTTGATGTCGAATTCAATTTCAGAGTATAAATTATAAAGAAGAATATTTATTTTAAAGATAATTTTTATTACAATTTATTTCTAATAGTATAATTTTACTAAATAATACAAAATAGGCCAATACTATACGGACAGATTATTCATGGTTTTTCTGGTTAATCAATCACACTTGTAACAAAATTTTCAATTAATTAATATGGCAATGATATATCGATTAAGGCTCTAAAAACAATAAGAATTTAGAAAAACAAAATCTCGACTAGATTCAATACTAGAATTGGGGTATTATAATATATAACAGGTAACAAACGTAGTATACTCACAGTAAATATAGTTCTTAAAGGTGTCCAGACCGCCTGTCTATGTAGACTCGTGTAGTCTTACAATTGTGAAGTGCACGCGGGGTGAAAACGGTATAGTAGCCAGCCCAAATTGCCTAACATCGGCTTGGGACATACAGATCGAGAGCGACACATTTTATTAAGCGTGTATTTAAGTTATTCATTCATCGTTACAATTATGGACCATACTAAATTGCAACTTATAAATAATTTTTACATTATGTTCCTGACGCACGCCAAATACGTGTACTATTAATAATTATGCAAATGTGTAACAGGCTACACAAAAAATCACTATCCTGTGGCTAAGCGAATTAGCGCAACTGCGCAAACGCAGCGTTAGGAATAAAGACGTTTGAAAACATGGCGTATACCTAGCGTAAAGTTTAATTTATAATAATACAATTTAAATCTAGCTAGTTACGGTAAATAACCGTAGAACCTCTGGACAGCTGAAATTAAGCACTTTTCATACATAATAATACCTAAATTGGCACAAGCTTGAATTGTAATTTTATATGCACAAAACGAAGAAACCTTTTCCGTCGCCTTTTCATTTTCTGTCGCTCATAACTACCTCTTGCAAGAGCGAGAAATATAAATGAATCCTTGATATAAAGAAATAGGGTTGAGACATATTTACTGGAATAAGGTTTTGCTTACACGTCTAAATATAAGTATCGCATCGACGTCCAATGCGTTTCAGTATTTTGAAATCTCCACTGCGCGCTATTATTCGTTACTCACATAAACTCGTAGATGCAGTGGGTCGGTACGCGATATATCTAAGTGTGAAGAGCTTATTCCTATACTTTTACTGATAGTAACCTTAATGTTATAGTAAAAAACGATTTTTGTATGTATTGTGAATAGGTAAGTAAATAAAAAACGTATAATTCTAATTACTCGTGGAATAATCATCATCATCAGTCCTTTTGCTTCCCCAATGCAGGGGCTCAGGCTTTCCTTGTGGATGGTTAATGAGGATAAGCCCTTCCACGCTGGCCCATTGTTGATCGGAGGGTATTAAAGACTGCAAATACTGGTGGGACCAACGACTTGACGTGCCTTTCGACGCACGGAGAGTTCGGGGACAATATATTTTGGTCACCCATCCCGTAACCGACCCTTGCGAAAGTCTCATAACAACAATCGCGGGCCGCTGCACTTAACCATTCGCCCCATTAACCATACCCGTACTCGAACCGCACGCTAATTCGCGTATTCGTATTTGCAAATCTCGATATGCGTTTAGCCTACTATGTTTCATATTTAGTATACACGCTATCTTTCTCGCTCTAACAAAAGGCGGTTCTGAGCGAGAGAAAAGGATATGAGAACGGAAAACAGCCGCCATCTAACGCAACTAATGGCTTATGGCAATTTTTATTAAATCAAAGCGGCATGCTACTTTATCATGACGCTACAAAACAATTATAGTCCAAATAAATCTAATTATTGACTCAACATCTCTCATCATCGCTAACTAAAACTATACTTAGGCTAAGGAAGCACTAATTTCTGTCAAATCTGAGTGTAATAATATCATCTTATTAAGAATGTTTATATAATTTTGTCATTAAACTACAGGTTCGAAAAAATTATGGACACAAAAAATAGATAACAACCTATTCTCAGACTTACGGAATATACATATAAATTGTTATTAAAATCGGTTAAGCCCTTTCGGAGGACTATGGTAACTAAAACTGTACCACGAGAGTTTTACATATTTGATTGGGATATATGTTAAATAGAAAATAAACTAAATAAAATAAATAAATCACAAATAGCCGTGAAAAACCTGGGGTGGTATATTTAATCTATTTTAAGTAATGGCTGATATTATTAATATAGGACATTAATTATATTTTTGTTTACTAATACGAAAATATAGAAAACGTGTAAACAACAGTTAATATTTAGCTAAAGAATAAACTTTAGTTAAAACAATTCAGATATCAAAATCCACTTATTATAATTTTATTTATTATGAAAAAACATAACCTATTTTTTTTTTCTAAATGAAATATGATTTTATAGTTATTTAAGTTAATGTTTTCAAAACCTGTGTTTATATCAATCGGGTTAAGTATCTCTAATTAATAATAATAATCGATGAATTTCTGATTTCATTATTATTGAGAATGTCAACATACTTTAGAGGTATAATAATTATTCCAGTGCACCATCAAATTTGTACTACCTTATCGTCTATAATCTGTTCTTAGGGCAGCCGAGAGAAACGGGAAATAACCAAAGAATTATGTGAGAGTTGAAAGTAATCGATAAGTATCGCTAGCCATAGAATTTTGTATCGATTTTGTAATGTACTGGGTATCGTTTTACGGAAGCTATAGATCGCCGACCCTACCTTGTACAACGATAGGTGTGGAATCGATGCAAAGTTCTTACTTGCAACGGGCACATAATACTTGAGTTTTTAGGTTTTTTCTCTTGTCCCAAGAACAAACTATAGTTTGAAATTCCCTCTCAATATCAGTTCAATAATAAAGTTCATTAAAATCATATATGTCCATACAACTATCAGTTATTTACACAAGGCTATTATTGCACGTCTCATTTATATATTAAACTGACAATATTAACAGCTCTTCAGCTTATTTAAAATTGCTAAATTTTCCACTCTTTACTTGGGTGTATCGGGTTGACATTTGATTTCAAAGTCGTTTGACCAGACATTTTGCGATAGCCTGCTATATACAGAAGGTCTCTACAGTCTGCTTTGGACTTTCGGTCGCTCAAAGAAGATGGGATTATTCGAACTTAAGTCTACGTCAAAGTCAGGCAAAATCGATTCCACGAGTGTTTGACATTCAGTCATTACTTTGGACACCAAATTATAAGTTGTAGTTTCGTTCCTGAAATTAAAAAAAAAGTGTTAATTAAAGAACATTATAGTATACTAAATAACCAATAGACTTACAAAAATCAAATCATTCATTTTGATTTGCGCTTAGCAATTTCTGATGCAAATTTCTGTTACAAATATTTTGCTATACCAAGGACATCAGCAGTATTATTTAAGCACAATGATGATGAGTGATAATTATGTTTTCTTAAGACCCTCTTGTACCCACGCTTACGTTCCCATACAAATACGCATCGAGAGTAAAGAAGCGGTCGCTTCATTTCATACATTTTTAATCACAGAAAATAAACAAATGCAGTTATTAAAAAAATATCAAAATCTATTTTTGTATATATTTTTTATATAGTTAAGAAGAACTATATTAGTTGTAAAATCGACCCACAAATCTATTTAGTCTTCTTTACGATTTTTTTCTATCGAACCAATTATTGAAATTTACTTTTTTGTTTTCAGCAAGCTATCGAACATTATGTAAAATTTTCATAATATGATTTTTATTCGCCAAATATTAGCAAAGCTTCAAAATAAAATCGGTTTAAAAAGTGATAATTTCGTACAATCTCGCCTTAAGTACAATTTAATGGTCTCTTTCATCACCTACGGTACCACGTCCGATTACTAGACTGGTCGTTGTACCTTTTGTATTCCAGCTGTTTATGACACGACTAATCTTAATAATAGTGGGTTTGACATCAGAGCGATGGCGTTCCACAGTTGCAGATGAATATTTTTTTACATATGTGATTAGCTGTTTTTTCGTGTCAACGCCCGCGTAAATTATAGCCCATATCGCCCACGTATGAAATAGCTTTCCATAGGTGTAAGAATTTTCATGATCGGATCGGTATAATCGTACATTGTCGGCCTATAACCGTCCTAGCTTACTGCTAGTGTCTTGGCTCGCGTGGTCCTTAAAGAACTGTTTATTTGGATATCTTCTTCTTTTTAATTAAAGGCGTTGCCCTTGTGGATTTCGCCAGAATCCAGTGTTTCGCTCAGTTTATTTCAGATTTTAGTATTTTATAAACTCTGCTTTTTGTATGTTGGCTGTGAAAGCCGAAGTTAAATTTTGAATTTTGTTGAAGATTATATGATACGTATATAATTACAATGACAAATTGAATAGTAAGCAATGGTTACTATGGTAACGTTTTAATTACCTATACAAACTTCCATTCCCATTTTCATCACTTTATTGGCTGTTTTTTGGAATAAAATATAGCCTATGTTCACTGCATATGATGTGGCTTCCCATAGGTGAAAGAATTTTAAATATCGGTTCAGTAGTTTCGGAGTCTATTAGATGCAAACAAATAAACTAACAGTCAAAGCTTTCCTCTTTATAATATTAGTAGGTATATAAGTATAGGTTAGTCACCTTAGTGTGGTTGTGATTGCTCCTACAGCGACAAGACCACGTAGACAACTCGCGGCCGCCGACAAACTCAAACTGTACGGATGTATCCTGATTGGGAGTGGGGCAGTTGTGGTAGTGGGGGGGAGTGGTGAGCCATTAACACCACGCGCCGCTTCAGTTTGAATTAACTTTAACGCCGATGCGTGCGTACACGACTCTTGCTGCAACACGGACAAGTAGTCAGTGAGTAGAGTAAGTAAGATTAAAGTAAGTAGTGGATGATCACAACATTATTCAGTTGCCGTGTAACCAGTTACATCGTATCGTTGATTTCAAAACTATGGTTTATTTATTACATATTGGCGTCAAAAGAATTGTCTATCCTTGTCCTAAAGAGATCTTAAATACCCAAATCTAAACAGATTATTGGATTAATTCATTTATTCTCTGCAAATTGAATTAATTTAAAGTAAACATAAGCGTCATAAAAAAATCAGATTTAGGTAAAAAACTAACCGCATCACATTACTTTTCAGGTGCTCCAGATACTAGAACACAAACTTTGCGGTAACAAATCGTCGGGAGGAAACCTGCCGTAAAGTTTTAGAGTACATTCGTTGCGACTACGTCAATATAATTTATTTGCTGTTTTGTCGCAACTTCGCCCGCGTAAATTTGATTTGATTCAATTTATAGGGAAGACCTGAGCCCCAGCAGTGGGGAAATAATAGGCTTGTGATGATAACTATTGCATCAACTGTAGGTAAACCTAGAAAAAATATGTATTAGTATAGATAAACAAATGACAGGTAATGAGTATCGGTGGTCACCTGCGTTATAGCTCTGATGGCGGCAATTAGTGAGCCGAGCGCGGGCCACACCGCACATCGCAACAGTATCCACATCCGTCCCCCCTCTTGTTCCGTCCCCGGCACCACCGCATCCCCATCCCTTGACACTACTCCCTTCTCCATACAATACTCGAAGGCGCTGTCGAAACCCTACGACAGATTTTAAATCGTTTCAATGGCTCCCCACTAGAGGTGGTTAATATACATTATTTGGTCATTAAACTGATTTTTTTTTAACACATATAAGTAATTCTATTTTCAAACATATTAACAAAAACATTGTCCAAGGTCACTGACTCAAATAAAAATATTCATTCCATACCTACATTGATATAAATTAACTCAAAAGATAAAAATATAAACAAATATTTTCAACCAATTAAATTACTGATATTTATTTAACCATTCCCCACCTTAAGCATGCAACTAAATGAACAGTAGTAAAACATTTGATATTTAATAGTTTATCGTTTTTACTCGATCTCTGTTTCTAAAATTTAAAAGGTTTTATGCAAAGCGATAGTGCGCCATGTTTCTTGGCTGCATATTTAATGACATCTCTTAACCTATTAGAAAAGCAAAACTTTAGATATAACAATAAATGATTGCCCCATGTGCGCGGGGCGTCAAAGTCAAAAGAATTGCGGCGCTCACTCGTTATAGTTTCAACTGTTTACAATAATTAACGAATCTAGTTCCGGTTTCTTATTGTTACCAGATAAATGATCTATAAAATTTATTATATTCAGTATTGACAGTGAACTATTTGTTTCATGATTATAGGAAAAGTTGTATACGTACCTGTGCTTCATATTTTTCTGAGTGGAAGAACTCGTGCCGCAACATTTTGCGAAGATGTCTGTAATGCCGGCTTATTACATCTAAAATATCAATTATTTCCATATGATGATTCACGATAATACTTCATATTTTATGTGAACTGTAACTGAATGTCAACCAAAGGAAATCCTGAACGAGTAGTAGGTAGAAAAAATGATATTTGATTGAAGAGTGCTTGTAAGAAGCTTATTTGAATAAAGTATTTTTTATCTTTAATGTGAGCATGCAATCTATGTATAGATCGGGTTACACGACGTGGGATAGTTGGAATGTAGCGTTAAATAGTAATCATGTTTCGAGAAATACTGGTTAGGTAGTGGGATAGAGCTGAAGTCCTTGTACAATCACCCAAGAAAGTGATGTATTAGTTTAACAAAAGTGTGATCTGTGTGTTGTCGCTAAGCTTGACTTTTTAAATGCTCGATGTAGTGCTGGCTTAGGACTTCCAATCCCGCAGCCTACATTTAATCTCGGTATTCGCGGGACTAGAAATTTTCAATCCCGCGGTATTCGGTATTTGCGGAATCTCGGGATTCGCGTAATCCCGCATCTAGAAAATATTACTATTTATACAAGGCAAATAAAACAAAGAATTAATCAACATGACTTCACATTTATTTGAGTTTTATTATTAGCATGAGATCAATCAAAGAACAATGGCGAACTCCCATATAGCTTTGGACCTGAATTTTTAAAGTCGCGTTCATCAATGAAATAAACGTGTACTTGAAGGTATAAGCTAAACTAACAAAATCCTAATCGTCTTTTTCCTTTAAAAGTTGGGATTAAAGAGATATGGCATAAAATACTTTGTGGGGTTATATATTGCATCTTTGCTTTTTCGTTGAATGGACGTTAAAATGAATAAAAATGGTAACCAGGTTACTCCGTTTAATAAACTAGATTAAAATAATTACATATCTAACAATATCCAGACATTTATAATAGAAGAAACATTTATAACATATGACTAAACTGTGTGGAGTAGATCCCTTTGCCTTTAATTAAATCATTACAACTGAAAGTGACAAACAAGGGCAATGTACACATTGAACTGTCATTGTTATAACCGAATCAATTGCCATTCGGAATCCAAAAGTAATGCAAATATCAACGTTAGTCGAAGAAACATGCTTAATTGTCAAGTTGAATATTAACATAAATATCAAACTCCACGAACGAACACACAAAAAACAAACCAAACCAATCATCCGCTATCATTCCACCATCATCATCTTAGAACATTCATAGATGAAAACAAACATGTCAAAATAAAATCAACCAATCGATTATTTAGAACAAAATAATCGATACGTTAACCTTTCATCGGTTCAACTACAGAACTGGCAATAATCTTCTTAAATCGGTTGTGGTATCTTAGCTTTAAATTTTTTATTTCTCAAGTATTCAATACGTAATTTGAACAAATAAAATAAATATTTATGAAAGTATTCAAAGACCGTATTTCATATAATATATTATATATAGATTTTATATTAAATATATATTTGACGTTCATTCGCTCAGTCGGTACACGTCATTACATCACATATCTCACTAATTATTAGCAGTAAATGGCGACAGATAATATTCTATAGAACATGTTTGAAAAACTCGCGATTAATTAAGAATCGCTTCTGACATCGTTGATGTATGTGATCGATTTTTCAAAAACCATCCAAAGTACAACCCTTTGATATATTGTGTGGTTTTCAATTAAGAGAACGGAATGAATTCTATACAATTTTATTTTGACTTTATATTCGATTATTAAGCGTATTGATGGTACTTTAAAGGTAATAAAATTAATTGCAATGTACAGGGAACGATAATATCCATTAAAATAGATGACCCTTTTCAAGGGCAAAAGTCATGAAACACTTCCAAGGTATAGTTTTATTATTAAAGTACTTCTGCATAAACCAGAACGTTTCTTAAAAAGATTTTCGCGTTTTGTTTTTGCACTATCATCAGACGTTTTGTTATCTTGATAATTATTAGCAGCATTTAACATTTTAGTTTGGTTCCCCGACATTAAAATTCACCATTTTGTAGAAATAAAATTTATTAATCATATATTATTTATTTGTCATATTGCCATCCATGTACGGTCTTGTAAATTATGGGGTCCGATTTCGCCATTCTTCTTTGATTTATATGTTATTGAAGACTGAAATAAATACTTAAAAAATTAAAATCTTTTAACTACAAAATATATTACCACTAAATTAAATTATAAACCAAAAATATTTTCATCTGAATGTTGAGTTATAGGTTATAGTTGATTATATAGGATTTCATTTGTTCCGTCAGTAACCGAGCGATCGTGCTCGCGAGAACTAGTGTGCATGTTTCTTTTCAGTTCCGCAATGCGTGCGCATGTGAGCCTACAACACGGAATTGAAAAAAATACGCGGGATCCCGCAATACAGAGATTGGAAGCCCTTAGTGCTGTTGTAGTGTAGTGTGATAGAGATGAACTCGTTATACAGACAGCCAAGAAAAGAAAGAGAAGATTTTTGTGAGATCTAATCGCTAAGTTCTACTTTTTAAATGATTTTAGATGCTATATTCACAGCCAGCTGCAAAAACGTCAATTAAATTTTTCATTAGTTAAAAGTAACATTACCGATACAAATTTGACATTCATTAGAGCTTAAAGGTATCATTAAACTTTAATGGTCGTTTGTGCAACTGACCGTAGGACTGTATGTCATGCCTACCATTTACAGTACCCAATGATCATCTGAATCATAATAATGTTATTGCGAGGGGAATTCGACCTTGTTATTTCATATAGAGTGTGATGTCTTACTTACTCTTCGGTTCTCGTCGCCTGGCGAGGAGAGCGACCAAAGCCGAGGGCACGAGGTAGTGCAGGACCGGGTTCACGTACAACTGCAGCTCTATTACAGGGAGCGCGTGTCTCATAGTCTCCGCATTCAGTATGTTATCTGCAAATGTAATAATACTAATAAAAATTAATTTAAAAATAACTAGTTTTGTTTTTGTGAACATGGCAAATGTCACAAATATATTCATTCTATATTATAAAAAGAAAAGATTTGATTGCTTGTTTTTTGCAAGAAATAAGCTTCGAAACTAACTGGACCGAATTTCAACATTCTTTCATCTACTGGAAGCTGCATCTTATGCGGTGAACATAAACTATATTTTATCCCGAAAAACAGCAAATAAAGTGATAGTGGGCATAAAAATCATGAATTTCGTGTGGCGTTAAATAAGGACGGCCTCCATGTTGGTGTGATAATATGAATCGATAACCAAATAAACAGTTCCTTAGGGACCACGCGGGTGAAGTATATATTTTTATGTAATTAAAAACATTTAAATAAACTCAGATAGTCATAAAACCACATGATTGTCTTATTGAATTAAAATTAAAGTAGAACTCTTTATAGTATTAGCAGCGCCGGCTGAATGAAACTTGGCACTCTAGGCAAAATACTGGAACATGCATACATTCTATGGATGAAAGAGTAATATCGCCGATAACAAAAGATATTCCTTAGCTATTCCGAGAACTTAATACAAAAACTCAATATTTTTATATGGTACTCACTGTATGGTTTCAAACAAATCGAGTGAAACAGATTATGTCAAACAAAATTTTTTATTTTATTTTTATTATTATTTATAACATACCCCGTCGTTTCCTTTGTACGTATGTATCCGTATGTAGTCGTATTAAACGTCGCTCGTCCAACATCCACCGTCGCGAGTGCACGCTCAACACTCGCTCTACATCCGCGCTACATCCCGTACACATCACCTCACCACCCAGACCCGTCAACACCTGTTGAGACACGCGTTAAGTGGGTCAGAATACCAAATATTACTGTAATTAATTCATTTTTAGTTTTGTGTACCCAAAGGGAAAAAAAACGTTCCAATGGCTACCTTTAAGTTCTGTCATCAAAGGGGTTATCACCCCTTATCGGAATACACATAGTTGATATCATGGCATCGCAATGTATCTCATGCAATAAAACAATAATAAAAAAATCACTTGGATGAGAATGCAATAACTGTACAAAAACTGTATACTTTAATACCATCTATAAAGCTTCGCGAACGTATAATTTTTCGTCTATTTGGGCGGTAGGTTGTAGATCCTTAAGGGTAATTTTCAGTTCTTTTGCCTTCTGTATCCAGGTGTTTCTATGACCATGTTAAATTTCTGCTATTATAGGTCTGTTTTTCTCTCCTCGCTGTGGTGAAAGTTTTGCCATTTTAATAGTTTCTTTGTTTTGCCATTTTAATAGTTAACTTGGTGTTTGGCGGCTACTTTATGCATAATTGCAGTTATATCTTCTTTTTCAGTTCTTCTTTTTCCAAGTTATTGTTATGATTATTTAGATGAGTGTTCTTCTTTTCGAGATCTTTAATCCTTTATGTGAAGGCTTCTATGCAGTCGTTAAAGTCATCTATTTTCTCGCTGAAGAATTTTTTAAGGTCATTTAAATTTGTTACAGTATTGTTTACAAGTTCAAGTACGGCATCAGATGTTGAAATATTGCGTCTAAATCCAAATTGATTGGGTGATATGAGTTTATTAGTCTCTAGGTAATAGATGAATATTTTATTTAATATCCTTTCAAGTACCTTTAATAGAGAAGTAAGAATTGTAATAGGGCTATAATTACCCGGAGAATCCTTGTCCCACTCTTATAAATAGGATGTATGATAGCTTTTTTGAAAGCACTAGGGAAAACACCAAAGCGGAAGCAGTTGTTAAGGATATGTGTTAATGAAGCTGAGAGTACAGTAGCATATTTTTTAAGTATTAGAGGAAATATTGTCCCATCCAAGTGTTGTGTTCGATTTTAAAGAGATAATTTTATTATATACTTCATTTTCAGTTTCGAGTAGAACAAAAGGTTGTGAATGTAGGGGTGTAATAAATTTATAAGTTATGTTCGATTTATATTTATTTTGAATAAATTTATTTGCTAGATTTTCCCCAATGGTTGCCAAGTACGAACTAGTTTTATTAACAGATTCAATTGGTGTGGCACATGATTGTAGTAGATCATCTGAAAGTAACTTGGATGGTAAGGTATGAGTTATCTTCTAAATAGTATTCCAGATCTTTTTTGGAATAGATACCTGCTTTTCTCCATTTATCCTGTAGCGACACAAAGTTTCAGCCAATTCAGACCTATAATCTGCCAAAGTAATTGTTTTGGAATTTCCTCTCTTTTCATTGACTTTTTTGTATACTACCCATGAGTTTATGACAGCTAAATCAATCAGGTGATAAAACAGTCGCATGTACCATTTTCGGCTTTTAATGCGAATTTTGTAACGCCCCAAAAAGCTGTCCATCAAATCCACGCCGCCCATATGAGCGTTGTAATGTTTTACGATTTGTGGGCACTGTACTGCTGTTTGTTTTTTCTGTTTTTTATCGTACCTAGTTATTGTTTCGACTGGTTCAGCTCCAACATATGTTGATGCCAATGTAACCGGCTTATTATCTTTCCAAACAATGGCAGATATTTCGACACCTTCATAATCGACAACTTGTTCTTCATATTTTCCACGAGGGACCGATACTTTCATTATTTCCGCTTTTGAAGGTAGTTTGCAATTCTGACCAAGGCGATTTCTTTGTACAGTGCCTACCGAAAGAATACCTTCATTCTTCAAATAGTGTAGTAATGGGATTGAAGTGTAGAAATTGTCAAAATAAATTATATGGTTCACATTTCTCGACACTGGACGGCACAAGCGAACTACGACGTTTCCTACGGCACCAAGGTCTGGCTCTCCTGGAGCGATGGCTGTTTCCTGGCCAGAATAAATCTCAAAATTATAGGCATATCCAGCCAGAGAGCAAATGACATACAATTTGAAGCCCCATTTATGAGGTTTGTTAGGTAGGTATTGCTTCATAAAATGCCCAATTTTGCTCGCACACATTTGTTCGTCTAACGACAGCCTTTGTTCAAATGGAACTTTTTTGAACTGGCCGTTGAAGTGATCTACTATAGGCCTGATTTTATGAAGTCTGTCGTGGCCCGGGTCGCCAACTGGCTTGTGGAGGAAGTTGTCGTTGAAATGCAGTACAGATCGAAGTTTTTCAAATCTGTTCAATGGCATGGTTTCCAAAATATTCTTGAAACCGTATGTAGACCAATAAGATCGAACACTTGGATAATGGAAAACAGACATAAATATAATTATGCCTAAAAACTGACGGATTTCAGCGTTTGTAGTTGGAGGACAGTTAGAAACTCCCTTTTGGTTGATGTATAAGTTAGTCTCTCCAACTATTTTGGTCAGAATTGTATCGTCTATAAATTCAGAAAAAAAATGGTACGGTGTCTCCAGTTGCAAAAACTTTGTAGGTAATTCAGAGTTTCCTCTAAACAAGACCTGGTCCTCATTGTAAGGTAAAGTACGTTTTTTCCAAATCACTCTACGACTTCTCGCCTTCCAAGCTGCAGCCCCTAGAATCCCGGCGGTTGTTCCAGAAGATGAATCTGGCAACGAAAGTGTGGACGATGAATTATTAGCCGGAAGCTCTTCTTCTTCCAAAACAAGAGTAATGTCAACAGTGTCATTGTTTAGATCTTCCTCAGGTTCATCATCTAAGTCCCTTATCAAATCGCGAACATCTGTATAATGATCGAGTTCATTTTCGTCCATTTCGGCATCATCTTCCGAGATATCTCCATTCTCAAGACTTCTGAGAAGTTCCTCAATGTCTTTATCTCGCAATCTGCGTGTCATTCTATAAAAAAACGGACAAAAAAGTCATCACAATGTACATAACTTTCGTTAGAATCCAAAATCTGTTCATATTCGGTTAACGCATACTGTAGACAAATGGCAACTAATCGAAAATCTTTCCTAAGTCAGTTAACGCATAATGTAGCCAAATGTCTACATACACTTTTTTACTAAAATTATCGTGAATATTCTGCAATATTTACTTTTTGTACATAAAATAGTTTACTTACTTTTCTCCGCAGATGATAACGTTTTTTCACTGAAGAAATAACACTTATGCTAACGTAAAATCAAAAAATAATAAACTACTTCGCTTACTTTTGCAAAACTTGAACTGCCGCCGACTCAAATGTCAAAATTTTAAAAAGTGACGCCGATTTTAGTGTTGCCTTAAGATTTGTTTTTTTTTTCATATTGTCTTACGACATTTTTTAGTAATTTTGTGCAAAATTTGCGATATCTTGTATTGTGTTGTAAAATACTATCATTGGGATTTTTTTTAATAGCGGTATCCCATTCGCTGCACGGAGTAAGCATTGTTATAAGAGCTCATAGTTTTGCCCCAGACCTTCGATATTGTTTCGAACTAAATTAATTGTCAAGAGAAATCAAACGAGCCCAAAGTCAATGGGGTTTAATTACAGAGGCCCCATCTCTACTTTATGACTCCATCGTTAAATAATTTTCATTCAACGGGGTCACAAAGCTCCCATGACCACTTAAACAATGAAGGTAACACCTTCATTGGTGTCTAGTCCTGGGACAATATAGAAAGTTAATTTTCTATGCTAACGCAAATTTTCAAATTTGCGTTAGTGTTAAATGTAAATATTGAACACCTTCAAACCAGCGTACGAGCTACTCACCTACGGAGGTCCTCGTACAGAAATAATATTTTAAGCAAAAATAAGACTATTTAAGAAAATTGACAATAACTTGAAAAAATTGGATTTGCAATTCAAATTATAGCTGACCTTCTTGAGCCATTCCACCTCTTCCAGTAATTGTTCGTAACTTAGACAGGTTCGTTTGACGAGACAGTGTGTGAGGATCACAGCCAGCAGGTTGGCAGCAGTGAGGACAGTCGCCGCCTGTTGTCTACATATTACTTCCTCCGCTACCTCCCGTACCTAAATAAATCATACAATATTTGTTGACATTATTCTTATAATTTGGGTATATACCAGATCCATATCAATTGTAAATCGTTACCAGAATTGATTACTTGACTGTTTTGAAAAAAGTATTTTAAAATTTTTATATGATGTTTTGAACATGTTTTTATTCATAACAAAAACAATCAGTCACGTTACGGTTCTTGTAATCCACAAATTATAAATGGTAAGTTAATTTTGAATTGCAACGCCATATCTTAATTTATTTCTTTTCATTAAAAGATGGCACTTATATTCTCAACAATGTTTAAATAAATAGTAAAAAGTCATTAAGCATTGTTTTAATTTAATTATAATAAGTAAAATTTAAGTATTAAATAAAGTTATCATAAAACAAATCAAACCTGTGAAAACTGCTCCGGAGACAACTCCTGAAGATCTACCGGCTTTAATGACTCTCGAGTATAAGGTATATGCTTCAGGTATTCTTTTACTGACATCGGTTCACCAAAGTTAATATACATGTTACCGAACTGGTCGTTGAGAGTGGACACCCATTTGAGAAGACCCTGTAGAAAGTCCTCTTTTAATATTGATGCAAAGAAAATAAATTATAACAATAAATATGGAAAATAACGTGTAATCAAGAGCACAAATTAGACAAAAAGCTTTAATCGTGTAAGAACATAATAATTGCATTTATCTTTGATATTTTACTTTATTCTATTATTTTAGTTTTAACACATATTTAAGTTAGCATTAACAGACGGTATATTTCCTAATAAGACTGAAATTATCAGTAGTAAAACCTTTATATAAGAACGGAGACGGAGCAGATATAAGTAATTATCGAATAATTAAGAAAAAATTGGAATAAGAGTCATAACTCTTATTCTTTCGAAATTTTTTCGAAAATTTTGCTTGCTTACTAATTTAATGGAAAAATATGAAATTTTAAAAAAAGAACAAAATCGACTACCTGCTTACTACGTAAACCTATCTCGGTAACTTTTTCGCACATGACAAAAGCGTTTGATTTCGTAAAGCATAAGGCTACTATTTAAATGTATAAAAATATGGCATTAGAGGTCCAGCATTAAAATGGCAACAAAACTATCTTAAAGATCGTAGGTAATATGTAAAGATAACGCGACTCAACCAAAGTAATTGTTTGACAAGTTTTGCATGAAAATCTAAACCCAACAGATACGGTGTACCCCAAGGTTGTATTCGGGGGCCATTGCTTTTCTTGCTCTATATAAATAATCTGCCTTTTGCAATAAGTCATCAGTGTGTTCTCTTAACTGATATTTCAATCATAGTTGCAAACCAATTAAAAAAATTACAATACGCACAAAAATTTTATGTTTTCCACAAAATCCTCGACCGGTTAAAACACAATAATTTGAAAGCTAGTTTTTTTAATGTTAAATATATGATGTTCACTAATTATAACAACAAAGATAATTTAATATTTTAGTTAGAAAGTAGAAAAAGTCAAATTTCTAGATATAATACTGGACGAAAATTTAAATTGTAAAGAGCAAATTGATTATGTTTCCAATAGTTAAATAAGTTTATATAAATTCCAGTGAAGAGCTTTGTTTGTTGTATCAGTATTAAGGTATGAACTTGTACTTTGGGGCAATTCTGTATAATAATAATAAAGCCATTATAGTAAAAAAATATATATACGAGCGATAAGTGTGGAGTAGGACCTCTGACATCATACAGACCATTGTTTAAAAATTTTAAACTATTAACCCTTGCAGATATGCATATTTTCAAATTTGTACTTTCGTGAACGAAAACTCACAATTATTTCATAAGTCAATTCTGTTCTGTGGTACGTAAACATGATCTTACCAAATAATCATACCATATAGAAAAACAGCATTGTGCCATGAAAACTGTCAGATAATGGCAATCAAAAGATTTAATGAAATTCCTTAAAGTATAAGAGAATTACCATATAAACAATTTAAATACTAATTGCAGGCGTGGTTACTCAATAACCAATTAAAGTTTAAAGGTATATTATTGTAGACATTGACAAATTATTAAAATTCTTATATTACACAATTTTTTAATGTTTAATTATTATATTAATGATGATTGTTAATTCACATTTTTTTATAACTACTTTATATATTCAAATGTAATTTGACTTTCATTAATTAATTATTCTTGTATTTAAAAAAAAATGCATGTCGAAATATGTGAACCTATTTATGACAAATGAGCATCCATTACATGTAACCATATTTACTGTCTGTATCTACGAATGACTGTTACGGGTTGTATCTTACGGGTTGGCAGTATGTGCCCTATTTCATTTCTCTATTTTTTTCATTTTTAATATACAAATAAGTCCACCCCATTAACCATGTATAAATTATTTACAATATAATTAATTACACGAATATAGTTTCATTTCATTTATTTTAACAGAATAAATAAAAAATAAACTCTAGAAAGCGTGTGCAATCGACCTTTAACGCGCCATGTCATCTATTATTATGAACAGGTTCTACGTCAATATTTATTTGTTTTTATGCTGTCGGAGATCACCAAGGCTAACATTTAAATATTTTTAGATTGTTTCATTTGTTATTAATGAATTATTATTACAGTTTTTATAAATGAATAGCAAAGATATTCATATAACACTAGTATTATAAAACATTAGTGGCCGCCAGCGACTTCGTCCGCGTTTTCCATTATTTCTTCGGTCCTAATAGTTGCAGCGTGATGTTATATAGCCTAAAGCCTTCCTCGATAAATGGTCTATTCAACACAAAAAGAGTTTTTCAATTCGAACCAATAGTTCCTGAGATTAGCGCGTATAAACTAACAAAAAACAAACACTTCAGATTTGTATAGATTTTCTAGGGTTCCTTAACCAAAGAGTAAAATGGGAACCCGACTTCGACTAAGACATTACTGTCTGGAACTTCGACTAAGACATTACTGTCTTCTCTGTATGTCTGTCTGTCTGTCAGCAGGCTGTATCTCATGAACCGTGAAAGTTAAACAGTTGAAATATTTAAGAAGGCTCTCATACAACAAAGGTGATTTTTTTGCCTCTTTTTCTTCTTTGTGATATATCGAAATTATTCGAATTGCTGTATTTATATATTGTTATATAAGGTGATTAATATTATACGTACCCTAGTGGATTCCTTCGGTTTAGGTACGCCGAGGTGTTCGTAAGCGAAGGTGGTCTGCTCCATTAGGCGGTCGTAGTTGATGCTGACCGGCACTATCGTTACCTCTGGTACCTCGCCAGCAAACAGCGGGGCCAGCGCCATTGATAACATACCTGCGTCATTAGTCAAGTGCACTTTTTGAAGTGTTCTCAATTTCTTGAAAACCCAGTTGTTAGTGCGTTAATCAGTAAGTAGCCTATATCACCCGCTTACCGTAGTTGAAAGAATTATTTAAATAAGTTCTGTCGCAGCCAAGTGGTATAATCAGCAGACCAATTGGGCGACTAGCTCTTTAATTGAACCTCGAAAAATGGTCTATTCAACACAAAAAGAAATTTTCAATTCGAACCAGTAGTTCCTGAGATTAGCGCGTTCAAAGAAACAAACAACTCTTTGGCTTCATAATATTAGTATAGATAAAATTGTATTTCATTTCTTTGGACCAGTAGCTCAATTTATGAGCCCAAGAAAGTGCCATCGCGAATTTGACATGACAATCTTTCTCTGCAATTTTGGGTTTAATTAATAAGTTAAACGCAAATTTATAAAAACCAAAGCTATTCAATAAGTCAAAATTGTTAATATATTTTTGATTTTGATATCAAGAACAAATCTAGGCTATACACCTACGTATATAGCTGGTACGAATTAATTGTTCTTGATTACGTTGTTGTTCGTGATTACTTGATCTTGATACCTACGTATTAGAGAATATGTATTATAATATTTAACGCGAACATCAGATTGACAAACAACGGATTAGACACACCAAGGACAACTCACCATACTTAGGTGGTAGACTTTTATTGCTCCTGCTTCTAGTGCCTTCAAGGAAAAACTCGATAGGAGCGTTATGTTTCGCGACTAACGTTCGCACGTATTGGCGCAACGTTGCTGCATAGAGAGGAGCGCCCGCCAGCGTACGACGAATGTAGAACGCGCACGTTTCTCGTAACACTTGACCAATCACAGCCATCGAATAGAAGTCTAAAACAATATAAAAAAATAAATGTTGCTGCAACAAATTAATTTTTATCCCCCCTTTACGCCCGTGAAAAAGAAAGAACCTAATCATTTTGGTTTGAAGATAGATGCAAAGTTATCACAGTGAAAATAGACTTATTTCCCTAAGAGTATGCATGTGAGTTTACAGATAACAGCTTTAATTTCGAAAAGTCATAGTTGTCTGTCATGCATATTTCAGGAGATCTAGTGCAATCAGATTGAGAAACTATTGTATATTACATATATAACACATAATGAAGGGACCACTCTTATTAGTTGCTTTATCTGAATGTTTACCTTACACATCAAAAAACAGGCATTTTCTAAACATCTAAACATTATTAAAACTATTGCCATCTGAAATCCATTCAGAATGACAAACGATAACCACTATTTTTCGAAATCCTCAGACATAATTTAATCCAGGGGCAGCTTAACCTAATGTGCAGGGTGTGCAATACACACGGGTGCCTTGATGCTAAGAGCATTGTTTTGTACCAACATGGTACAAATCAAAACATATCTCTCAACTGTAGATATGACAGTTAGACTCTGTTGAGATTAGGGGCGCGACCGCCTAACTCACAGACGTAGCCGTAGTCGTAGCTATAACCTACGCTTTATCGATATTTCTTATGAATCTGTTTATATTCTTTTAAAATTAATTATTTTTTTTTTATTTATTTATTTTATCAAACATTTTGGTTTGTTTTTCTTTTCGAAATAGCATTGTTTGTATCAATTCGACATTTTGTAAATTTCGTTTCACTTTAATAATTCAGCAAACAAAAACAACTAAAAGTGTTGATTAAATATGTAAATAATAAAAAATAATTAATTTAAAACAATATCAACAGATTCATGTGTAAAACCTATAAAGCGTAGGTTATAGCTACGGCTACGGCTATGTCCATGAGTTAGGCGGTCGCACCCAACAGGCCTTGCTGAGAACCTTGCAATTGTTAAAGACATCAACAGCTATCAAATTGCACCTCAGATAATGGGGTATACTCATAAGCATACACTATGCTTATTTTCATTGATACAAGAAAATCAATTTATCAAAATTAAAACATTTGAATGTCTTTAGCATCAAAGTAATGAAACTATTGCAAGTTTATATTAAAACTAGCTTTTGCCCGCGACTTCGTCCGTGTGGTAAAGTTACTTTGAGCAGCATTTCTAACAAATATTTATTTATTCATTCCATTAGGTACCGATAGGTACAAACTAATACATTTACATCCTCCATCATCCCTTATTTTATCCCCACGGGGGTTGAATTTATCAAAATCCTATTAAAGTGGATGTCTTTATCATATCCCATATTTTGTCCCCTCAGGGGTGAAATTTACCAAAATCCTTTCTTAGGGAATGCCTACGTCATAGTAGCTTTATGCATGCAAAGTGTCAGCTTGATCGGCTTAAAATTGACAATCTTTCATCCCCTATTTTATCCCCTTGGGGGTAGAATTAATCAAAATCCTTTCTATATATAAATATATAATGGATGCCTTGGTCCAGTGGTTTGGACTGTGCGTTGATAGATCACTATGTCAGTCAGTCACCTTTGAGTTATACATATTTAGATGTTTAATTAAGGCATCCACATCAAAAAATTATGATCTCTAGGTAATCTATGCATCAGAACGCACTTTAGGTTTTTTATCAGTTGGGATTTCAGTTGTTAATACCCTCAAATCAGCATTGGGCCAGTGTGTAGGGTCATGGAATATCCTCCTTAACCATTGAAATGAAATGAAATAAAATGAAAATATTTTTATTCAAGTAGGTTTATTTCAAGCATTTTTGAATTGTCAAAAAAAAAATTTTCTCTACCACTTCTTCAGGACGTCTTTAAGCTGACAAGAAGAACAAGCGAAAGAAACTTACCAGCTCTTTCTCATAAGTAATGACATTTACATAAATCATGTTATTACCAAAATAATATGTATTATCACAATCATAAATAAGTAGCCAAAAGGTTAAAATCCCACCAAAGATGTGTTCTAACTGATATAATTGTGCATTGAACATGGTAGAAAAAAAACATATTATTTAATATAGAAAACTTCACATACCCATTCCAGAAGCAACTGCTGGTAATTCTATATCGTAATGATAACAAAGATATGTAAGAATACAGAAGTCAGCATAACTCCGATGCGTAGGTAGGAACAATACAGGATTTTTCCCCATGCTAGATTTAATCTAAAAATTAAAAATGTCTTGTGTGAAGTACTTTTATTTTAAAAAATTACACTTGAAGTTGATTTGCAAAATGTACAATTATGTTTTTAACACACCTTTACTATAGCTGGCTCATTGACATAAATGGCGATATTCATGTTGAAAGCAACTTTTATGGCAAACATACCCAGCCATCGGATAACATGCATTTTTTTATCCAATCCTATTTCTTCAATATAATTCATAATTTCTTGTTTTATTTTTTGTTTACTAAAACCAGTTTTAGCACTCTCCTAAAAAAAGTTTCATTCATAATATAAACATACTTTTGTGGCCAAATTATCGTGCAATAATTTATAACGATTTTTTTTTTGTAATAAAGAAATAAATACCGCTTCTATGACCATTTCCAAATATAATGAACAAGCAGTGATATCTTTTAGGTCTTGTGGAGTGTAATTTTTTGCCAATATTTGTGTTTTTTTGGGGTGCCAGTCTCTCGTCATAAATCTAAATATGCCACTTTGTGTTCTTCTTGGTTCTAAAATATCTACAAAGTGGGCTTCTCCGTGCATTTTTTCTGTTAGCTTTTTTTTATATAAAAACCAAAAGGTTAAGCAAACATATACAAAGTTAGTATTTATTTAAGTCTTTTAAACTGATATTAGTATACTTGAGTTGGTATTTCATTTAATCCATTTAAGTAATATATCACTGAAATTGAGATAACTTTAGAAGCTACGAAATGAGCAAATAAACAGACGGACGAACTTGTCTATTTCAAATGTCTTATTACTAGGGATGTTAAAAAATAAAAGATTTTTATTTTAATCGATTATTAATTTAATATAATCGATTTTCCATGTCATATTAATCGATTTTTAACAAATCGATTAAATAAATTGCGCGGTTAAATCGATTTTCATAAATAGCATCATCTATGCGCCAAATGAAAAAACTCGAAGCATTATTACTTAAAAGTTGATTATATAAAAACGGCGCCATCTGTAGGTATGTAGGTATATATGATCTATTTCATGGCGACCGTGACCACGATGGTCCGAAGCTACAAAATAGTGGTGTGAATTGTGACATGGGACGGAGGTCAAGGTGTAGGTTATTTTCCTACATACTTATAATGGGATAGACAGCAAATGATTATTACTCCGAGAATTAAATTAACTATGTTTATCAATTGGATATATAGAGAAGATGCAAGAAATTTTTAAAAGAAGTCATTGAAGAAACTGCAATGGTTGTAATACAAAAAGTAATTAAATGATAACGAAGAAGAAATGGCGGATAACCGAAGAAAAAAATATGTAAGAAGAATCTGATACTCAAGACGACATTAGAATAACATCGATGTTGACATCGATATCATCATCGTAAGTCCAACATCGATGTTTGGTATTTATCGAAAACTAAACATTTACATTCATGACAATTTTTTTTTTATTATTATATTTAATTTTTTGCGACAATAAGGTTGTCATTTTGATGGGGTGCTCATTTAATTTTTATTATTATATAACGTTTAAAGATACTGAGAATTTCTATCAATAATGATATTTGGTTTTATTATTCCTTACCTTGAAAGTTTAAAAGAACATTTGCTTTGATTTTTAGTTTTGAATTGTCAATTTTTTTATTCATATTATTTTTTTTTAATCTGATTATTTGTTAATTAATGTGACTGTGACTTTTAGGTTTATTATTGGAATATGCAAAGCATGTAGGATTTTAAATAATAGAAATAAAAAACGATTTTTTCGCAAAAAACGATTATTTATTTTCATTAAAATCGATTATTGACAAATCGATTTATAATTTATAAAAGATAATCGATTTTTATTAAATCGATTATTTTCTATTAATCTCACATCCCTACTTATTACTAGCACAGACAGACCAACTCACAACAATATACTCTACGATTCTACGATGATTACTAGGGAGAGGGGTTATTATTTTATTTGAGTTATATAAATAAACATCGTTACGTCAAAACATTCGAAAGTCAATATATCGGAGATATCCAATACCTTATATTTTATAAATAACGATTTATAAATAAGATTTTCAAAATATTGAATAAATAAAAATAGCTGTGGCAAATACCCCGTGGAAAGATAAAAATCCAAGAATGTGGTTTTAATTCTGTGTTATTATGTGTCATATTGAGTCAAAAAACCCGAAAAGTATCGATACGAATTCGATATATTATATCCGAAAAAAAAACAATATGTTTTTTAATGTACAAAAGGACAATCATATTATACTTTTACGAAAATTATATAAACTTTTTCGCTGGTCGTTTTGATTTTTTATCGAATATTTATATCGATATTTTTTTTTATGGTAAGTGATGATTTATGGTACCCCATCACCGGCAAAATAAAATGACAGTGACAGTGCTTCTTCTTTTTTAATTTATGGCCTATTTGCATTTATGAAACGATAATTGTAGTAACAATTAAAGAAAACAAATATAAATTAACAGCCAGTTGCGCATTTTGTGAATGTCATTAGTCGTAGTAGTCTATTAGTATTCCATTAAAATTACCATTCGTTTAAGGCGACATTACCTATACCTCAGACCAAATAAAAAGTATAGACGGAGTTTTGCCTAACGGAAAAATGAAGTCGACAAAACTACGCCTCGGCGTATTCGTACACAGTTTCACGCACACATACATAACGAAACTACGCCTTCCTTATCAGTCTAACTAAAGACAGTGTGCGGAACGTTTCATTATAAAAAAAAATCAAAAATTTCTTACTAACTGCCGAATTGTCTAGTAAAAGGTTGTAAAAACCAATCCTCAACAAATAAAAAGCAGGATGGAATCACATTTCACTCATAAGTATTGGAGAAAACTTACATTTTCAGTAATTTAAAAATTAAATTTAAGTAATTGCTTAGAACAAAAAACCTCAGCCAAATATTACCATCGTTAAACGTTATTATTTACCCCGAAATCAGGTAACTTTAATTTTATAACGCGTTATTTCTAACAAAACACAAATTACGTTATGTATTTTTTTCTTGTTGTATGGAAATGATGTTTAATATATTTTACATTCAAAATGCTACATAGTGGTCCAGATCACAGATATTGAAGTGTTGGAATAAGGAAATAAAAAATAAAAAACGGGTTTAATTTTGTACCCCTTTATTTTTACTATCAAAATGTGAAAGAGAAGTGGATTTCAGTCATTCGTAATAGTCGAAATGAACCTTCATGGAATCCAACTTCGCGCAGCGGAGTTTTTTCAACCCATTTTAAGAGCGATGATATGTATTATACTATAAAAGGGTTACGTCGAATAAAGCAAAACTTATATCCAAAGGTTTCAAACTTTCTATATATTAAAATTTTTGTTAACATTGTGGAAGTTTTCAAACTTAACTTAAAAATGAATTAAATAGTCTCTCTAATGTATGGCCTCCAATAATAATTACCTAATAAAGCAAAACTCGTACCCAAACTTTTCAAACTTTCTATATATTATAATTGTAGTTAACATAGTGAAAGTTTTCAAACTTAACTTAAAAATTAATTAAATAGTCTCTCTAATGTATGGCCTCCAATAATAATTACCTACTCTTAAAGATTTTAGAATATCTATGCTGATATTGACAAACGAATTTACATTATATTATTAAATAGCATAGCGCTAACGTTGACTCTATAACGTCGTAACGTTAAGTTATTGGGGTGTTTTTAATGACTATGGTCACACTGGCACGCACACTACAATTGCTAAAAATCGGCTTCACTTTGTTATTCAGCGAACTCCGTCTTTACTTTTTATTTGGTCTGAGACCTATACCGATTTTAATTAAGAGTATCCATCCAATATTCTTTCGCCTGTCCCATGGACGAATTATAATACTACTACCAATATTCTTTAATTAGGAACATATTAAAAACTTAATAATCAGATAAGTAGATACATATGAAAGTTAGAAACCGGGATCTTTTCACTTGCTTTAAGTATTTACGTATACACGGTATATATACCAAAATATATTTTCAAAAATTTTTGCTCGTCCGTTTGTTCCGGCTAACCTCTTGAACGACTGGACCGATTTTGACGGAAGTTTTACTGACATAATTTCCATGCGGACGAAGTAGCAGGCACAGCTAGTCTATATTACAGAAAATAGATTTGTTTGTTTGCATTTAATGAGCTCCCGACACTACTGAAACGATTTAAAAAAACAAAATCACCTACGAGACGCTTTATCATACGCAGGTGAACGTTGGCTATAATTTATGCGGCCGAAGTTGAGTTGAGGGATAACAAAGATAATTATTATTTATATAGATAATAATTAATGCAGGGCCGGATCTAGGAGGGGGAAAGTGGGGTAGTAGCCTGGGTTCCCCTCCCCTCCAAAATCATCATAATATACGTATAATAAAAAAAGGGTTTCACATTTACGTTTTCGGTCCTAAAAATTAAATTAAAGAAATTGGCAAGCATATTGGGATACAGGGCGCAACATCAAAGTCAAAATGATCTTTATTCAAAGAGACTTCTTAAAAGTTCAGGACGTCTTTTGGCTGATAAGAAGAACGAGCAAGAAACTCACCAGCTCTAATGGGAGTAATGGCATTCACAAAAACCATGTCATTACCAGAACAGAGAAACAAACAACTATGATCTTATAATGATATATAATAATTTCAAACCCCGGTTTGAATAAATCGTAGTAATAGGGCGCTTGTGCACTACACTGAATTTTCATGTCCGGCGGTCCGATTTTTTCAGATCCGATATGTCAGGCCATATGTAGGTAATGCGCGCTTGTGCACTGTCAGGAATTTTACCGTCCGGAATTTTACTTTTCTCTATTCCGGACCGGTTTTTTCAGGTCCGTAATGGCGGCAATGAAAAACGTGTTTACGCTTGTGCACTGCTGTGTCCGAGATCCGGAAAATTCATAAGGAATAGGCTTGGGAAAAAATAATCGATTTGAATCGATATTTATTTCGGCAATATTGTTAATTTCCAATAAACTTATAATCGATATTTATTGTTGATTATAAAATGCTATATTTTATATGATGATTTAATATAGTTGGTATATATCACTGCATATGCTTTGGCAAACTCGGTATAGTACTAATTTGATCAGCATATGGTTCTAGTATCGATACTTAGCTAGATTTTAGAATCTTATTAAAAGTATCGATAGCTTAAGTAAGATAAATAAGTGTTGTTACGTTTAGACAACTGAACCCATCTAAATGGAAATTAATATAGTAAATAGACTTAACTTTAAGAAAGGACATAGGCTACATTTTATCGCGAAAAATAGGGGATGAAAGTTTGCCTGGAAATTTGTCATTATCAAATTTTTTTAAACAATTGATAAGTATAGATAAATATTTGACAACAGAAGTAATAATAAAGAATAAACAGAAGATTAACATAAGTAATTAAGTGACACTCAATGTCTTTTTTCGCATTGAATAAAATTTTAAATGTATGTTTGTGTCATTAATAAATTTTTAAAAAATAAGTATTCTATGGGAATAATATTTCTGCTCAAAGAAACTACACCACGCGTATAAAATTATGCCTATATATAATACAGTCAACTGATCTCGTAAAGTTCATTTAGCATAATATTGCTCCGCTTACACGGTACTAATTTCGATTTGTTTATGAAATGGCGCCACCGATTGGTCTATCTCTGTAATCGCTGAAAGATGTTTTTACAAAACTTCGAAAAAAAATAGCACATTTAAAAATTTTAACATCAAGTACTAGACCATTATCAGTAATTTTATTCTAATGTCAGATATTTTTAGCTATTGTATGTAAATAATGTTGTTCCTAAATT
Organism: Diatraea saccharalis; assembly: GCA_918026875.4. Taxonomy (NCBI): domain Eukaryota; kingdom Metazoa; phylum Arthropoda; class Insecta; order Lepidoptera; family Crambidae; genus Diatraea; species Diatraea saccharalis. The sequence goes on along the minus strand of OU893333.1, from coordinate 18,358,879 downwards.
AGTAAGGGTATAAGTTTTTACATCTGATAGTAGTCATCCGATAGTAGTAAAAAAAATGCTTTCGTCTTGCCATAATTTATTATGGTTTATGTAAAACGATCAGATCATTATTTAGGTACCTTTCTACGTCTTCGAATGGAATTACCAACGTTTCAAAAATCTCACCGTACCTAACGTAAGTGACGTGTAGCTTCAAAGAGAGCTGCCCTACACTGCGCCGCTCCGATCAGGAAAAAAACGGACAAGTGCACAAGCTACTCATCCGAGTTTTTCATGTCATTCCGGACCGGAAAAAATCGGACCGCCGGACCTGAAAATTCAGTGTAGTGCACAAGCGCCCATACAGTATCATCTTTTTATGAATTACTTTTTGAATGAAGCTCAGTGTGTTATGGTATCGATTAATCCTAGGGACTAATAATAACCACAGCCCAAGTAATAGACGTGATAAAGGGAATATGGGATACAATAAAGACAATTAAATGATGTAGATAATTATATTTTATTTTATTTTAGAAACCAAGACAATTTACATTATACTGCCTCCTTAATTGTGCTCCTGATAATAGTTTAAGAAAAATATAACATGGGTTGATTTAAATATCTTAGTTTTATTTTAATAATTGCTATAAAAATATAACTGAATATAATTATGAAAAAACACCTGGCTGAAGCAATATTTCATCTAACTGTGTAAGAAACATCCTTATATATTCTCAAAAAAATATTTAACATTTTCCTTGAACTATTAACACATATAATTTGTCATAAACTTATCTAAATTCTAAAATGAATTTATAACAATGTGTAAATGCACAGGTACGGGAGTCTATAAAACCATAAAACATTTAATCATTATAAATCATTATCAAACATTAAAGATGTCAAATTCAATAAAAATATCTTTATTCTTAATGAAAAACGCTTATAAAATATCTTAGTTCAATTATAATGGTAAAGAAATACAAATTTCAAAGAAAAATTAAAAACTTAGCCTAGTAAATATTGTAAATCAAATACAACGGACGATAGAACTTCAAAGAATCTCACACTAACATTTCTTCAGTTTGCATTCCTTCTAAAAGGTGATATACATCGGCATTTACAAGTGTGTAAATGCAAGGGCGTACTCAGACTAGATTGTAGTTAGAGCCACCCGAAAGCAGGCCATATGCGAGTATGAACTCGTTTTTTTTTTTTGATAACGTAGGGGAAATGCATCTTAAACCTTAAACCAGGGCTGCCTATCGTGGCCATAACGATGGTTCCACCTTTGGTATGAAGTGCTGGAGTGAAACGACGTCGTTCGAAAGCAAAATCCACGCTGTCTGTATAAAACTCTACACACGTGGAAAGACGTCAACAATGAAAAAAAAAGAAACTAACTCTGCCTGTATAAAAAATCTCTAATTAATGTAAAGGTATGTGTTTATTTGCAGTGATATTTTGCGTTTTTAATTTAGTACTGTTAATGTACTGTAAACGGATTTTCTTTTAATTTGCAAAATGTCTAAATCAAAACTTAGTTAGACTTTTTGAACCATTTCTTTATTGTTATTAAAATTCAGAAAACTTGTGTAATGGCATCATTGGCATAAAACGTATAATAATGACAATATATATCATTCAAGTATAAACCCGTGAAATTAGAACACTGGTCAAAATGTTAAAATATAATGCGCCCATTAAAATATTATAAAAATATAATACGATCGTTGAGGAAATGCCAGTGTGAGAGCAAACCTACGAGTTTGCACACAAAAATGCAGAGTGGCACAAACGAATTCGCAACGCAGAAAGTTGTGAAGCGAATTGCTGCGATGCGATTTCGTGCGACAAAGGGTCTTCTTTACCCTTATTCATCAACATCATTAAGTATAATGTTACCTTACAGGAATGCGCTATGCAAATCTGTGCTATTTGGACGACGCGTCGTGGTATCGCAGTTTTGTGTACAAACCCTAATAGAGTCAAAACAATAATAATATTATATTAACGCCAGCGGAATGAGATAAAGTACGTAAACAATCTGACAGTGACTGAGTAACATTAAGATAGAGAGCGATTTTTACCTCTTTCTTATTTCTAGAACCCCATAGTATTGTCCGTTGGCCAACGAATGTCGTTTCGCGTTTAGTGGTACAAGAAAGTTGTCACTATTGTGGCAACATTAGGAAAGCAAGTCGCCTTTTATAACAAAATATTTCATAATATGTCTCGTTTTGTTGACTTATTGTTACATTACTGAAATGCATATCTTTTTTATAAACAACATCTATTAGTATGTTATAACGGTAAGCGAAAAACCGGACAACGACGCATATTTTAGGCTGACAATAGGTGAAAAAACAGACGATAACACAAAGTATAATGCAATAGTCGAAAGAAAACTATACGTCTCACACACTAATTGGGATATTGCCTACAAGTGACAACGCACGTTGTTTTATATGTTCGAAAAATATAAACTATTTCAACTTATAAATATTTAACAAAATAAATTTTATTACTCTATCGTGAAAATATTACACTTTGAAAACTTGAAAAGCATAGGAAAAATTAGTACAAACATTTATTAAAATACATAGGCGCCACTTTTATTATAACAACTATAAACATAAACGCACAAATAACAAATATAATCACAAAGATTGCCCAAACACCCATACGTTTTTCGCTACACTACTTAACTGTGACGTAACTTTTCTGCCAAAATTTGTAGGGGGCGTTTTCGGCCGACTAGCAGCAGTTCAACATAGCACCGTATCTCCAAAAACATTAATCGCATACAGGTTGTCACTCTGTATTATTTGCATAAATATTAGTGGACTATTAATTTTTTAAAATAAAAAAAAAAAATAGTCAAGTATCCAATTAAAGACCTCTGTAGTGCCCTAGTGGTACCAAACTTTATTACTACAGGTCTATGAATAGGTTTATGTATAGTTTCCTTTCCACGTCCACATGATATTGTGTCATTGACCGATTTTTCGCTGGGCCTAGGAACAGACTATATTCTAAAAAATATTATCTCTAGTCTAGCACATCATATAACGTTCTAGTGTTGCTTAGATGTAAATAAACTATAATAATACGACAAAACATTTCAAATTTATCCACTGACTGCAATGTGATTGTCCAATTTTTATTTGAGCTAATATGTCATTTTAGCTGACATATATATTAACGAACTTAATATGTAGTTGGATAGACATTTTTGAAAATAGAACAATTTCGTGACAGAACAGTCCGAAAAGCATTTTTTTTTCCAAAGGGAATGTTCATACATATACAAGGGGAACATACTTTGAGATGCGACGACTAGATCACTAATGGCCATTTATCATGAGTTTCCTCAACAAGTTAGTGGAATCTCTATATCTGTAGACATAATATCTATACATGTCTTTGTGCACGTTTTGATTATTTTTTTCTTTTTAAAGTTAGGTTTTATATAAAAACAATACTATTAATTAAGTCTTAGGTAATCACAGCGAGTCATAATCATATCAACTAATGTCAAAATGAACATATCACATGCCTGACGCGGCGATTTTAATTACGTAAGATTCGTATTAGAATAATGCCAAAAAGTATTTGGTATATGTTTTGAGCAAAATTGATCGTTGAGAACGAATCCTTCTCCTGCCCATTTATCTCAACGAAAACCAAAATAGAATTAAAACAATCCGTTTTCCAAATAACGAGGCATTTCACACATATAACATCAGTCAAATTGTAAATAACAGTAAAAAAAGTTAGTACACATGCTCATATTCTGCATTAATATAAAAAATATATATATATGTATATATAAATATAAAAGGACTGACTTAAATCTAATATAGGCACTTTAAAAATTGTATGAAAAACTACTTAAGTCTTAAGAAGACAGAGAGGAACAAAACGTAACCCTATTAGTAATTATATACTTTACGTACATTGTATTTAACGTTCATTCTGGATTGAATTCTTCATTAATTACGATCATACTTTGTCTATCTTTGGATCGTTGCTCTTAGAAGAGAACCTCAACTGAATGTAACAAGTTTTAAACGGTTTCATCGCGTTTGTATTTAGTTTTATTGACATTACGGACCCTTAACAGATTCGGTGTTCACATAAGACTAAGGTGCTTATTGTCTTTTTAATTAAAAGTATAACTACCTTAAGTCTAATGTGAACACGGGACCTATAAACTGTACGTAACCTCAATAAAACTAAATTCAAACGCGATGAAACCGTTTTAAAGTTGTTTCATTTATGAATAGTGCGCGTGAAAGCATAAGAACTCAATATGAATGTAACATTACTTTAAACTTTTCATCTGACAGTGTTTTATTTCGCTCTGTCCTCTTTTATCACACAAGTTCTTTAACTTTAGAATATAATGCTTCTAGTTAATAGATATGACAGCAAAAACATGGAAGAATGCACATAGAATTGGTCAGTAACTCTTAATAAAAAAATAACGATCAGTCATCCATTTCAAAACTATACTATAAAACAATTTTAAAGGTTAATTCTAAGATTGATTCTTAAATTTTTCAAATTCAAACGATTTATTGATTGCTTCAACGATCACATTTTTTCTTCCTCCCGATCAACAGGAATGCGAAGGATTATAAGTCATCAACTGAGTTAATAGGCCTTCTATGATTCATTCTTGTCCTTGTTACATGTTTAGATTGTTCAACATTCCCACGAGATTGTCGTCAACTACGGCGTGCACTTGGGCATCGAATCCGTAATGTGTTCCGAGCTGTCGGCAGTGGTCGATGTAACGCCGCCATTTTGCGTCACGTTGCAGAACTAGAGGGTTGCCTATCACTATGGTCTTCGCTTTCGCGCGAGTCAGGGCAACGTTGAATCGCTGCAAAATGAAAGCTCGTATCACATATCGTAATCGATTGTAGTCTGATTTATTAATTGGCAAAAGGTATAAAACGCACACATTCGTGTGAACCGAGATAGTCATCTAATTATATTTCACTATTAAAATTAGTGTTTGAAAGACATCAAAGATAAATAAATATGAAAATTTGAATATAATTATGTAATCTATATCTATTTAAAGAAACTTAAAACATAACAAATTTCTGCACACACACATCGTTATATCGTATATATACTACTCGTATTTAACTGTATAAAAGCAGACACCAAAGTAAAGCCTAGTTAGTTGCGTGTGGTTTTAATTAATATTAACCATCCATTTTAATACAAGTTTCTTTAACAAATTAACCAACTATTAAATAAGTATTATTTTTGAAGTGTAAAACTGGACTATATTACTAAGACTCCGCTGATCGTCCATCCATCTGTTTGTCTGTCAGCAGGCTGTATCTCGTGAACTGAGACAGTTTTGTTTTCTTTATAAAACAGAATGAAATAAATATTTAAGGGGCTTTCATACAATAATTTTTATTGATACATGATAAATGTACGGAACCCTTCATGCGCAAATCCGGCTCGCACTTCCGTTCTTTTCTATTTTTAATTGCTGCGCAGTTTACTTTAGTGTCTGGTACTGTAATCGTATATATACCTTATCGTCGACGAGGAAGCCGAGTTGGTAACGAGCGTCGTGGGCGAGTAGCTGATTCTGTGCGCGTACGCATGATATGATCACTACTCGCTTCTCCTTGCCCTGGAACGATTCCACAGTGCCCACTTCCACGCGATCGTATCCAGATTCACGCAGCCAAGCCTTTGTTTTGTACACCTATGAAAAGTACGTAATTTTTGTATCTTTAATAATAATGGAACACTAAATTTGAAAGGTTTTTAATTAACAAATTATCCGACCAAAATAAGTCAACACGTCTCAATTTATAACCGACAAACTATGATATCTACCAACGTGCGTCTATAATAATATACGCAATGAATTTATAATCAATGTAAGAATATGATTGATTGATGAAAGTCCTGGATTAGATCGACATAAGAATTTATTAGAGTAAATTAAAATGTAAAGGTATTGTCTTAGGGCTGGGTAATGTGGTTATTTTATTGTTTTAGATTTCCATAATAGAAGAATGTTAAGTACTCAATTAGGGATCTGAGGAATGGTATGAGATGTTGTGTAATATTTACGTTTATTCATTAATTAAAGTGTCAATTTTGGATAAAAGAAACGATCATACCTGTCTGATGTATGGTGTGACGATCCCAATATCGTGCTGTTCTACTCTGTGATTCTTTATCAGCGCATCCACATACTTCTGGACCAGTTCCAATTCCATAGTGTTGAAGTAACTGTGTATATAATAAGTAGTCATAAGGTAAACAACCATTTTAACGTAATAATCTGTTTACTTCAAAGTTTTAATACAATACAATTTGCCTTAATTACTATGATTTTGACCCTCCAATCCGCATTGGGCCAGCGTGGCGGGTCATGGCCCATCCTCCTTAACCATCCATAAGGAAGGCCTGAGCCCCTGCAGTGGGGACGTAAAAGGGCTGGTGACTATGATTTTATTATTTATTATGACCCTTAACAAATTATTTGAAATACTTAACACGAAGGTGGCAATATAAATATTTCCTATATTACACGATTTTAATGCATTTGTTAGCTATTATATATATTAGTTGAGATTCCGTACTTTTCTCAATTTAGAAACTGGCTATTTAAAAGCAAATAAAATAGATAATATTTAATCCATTTTCTATGTACCTGGGCGATTTGCCGACACGTTGCTCGCGTGATAGTACACCGTGGAACACCACGCCGCGACTGTGGTCTCGTTCACCCAAAACGCATATCACTGTCAACGGATCTTGTTCAGCGCACGCCTGATAAACATAATCACATATAGATCGGATAGTTACGCTGTAATGTGTGAATTTGAAATACGGATGGAGACTGTGAATGAAAATAAACACATGTTGCTTTTGCAACTAAAATAATGTTTGAGTTATTGTTACTGCAGAGTTATAATTATACTATGACTTTTTGGTCGTGCTGACTCTGCTGATTCTAGCTATAGGATACGACATTTTATGCCGATATTTTGTTTCATTATACTACTTTGATATTGACTTCTAACGATGAACAAACGATAAAGAATGATGATTATGGATTTAATAGTAGTATTAACAACTTAGTCATTTATCCTTCAAAGGACGTGAAAGAAGAACATGGATCGAAATATCGTCATAGCATCGCTAAAATATCGTATCTTATAGCTAGAATCAAAGTTAGAGAGCAAGGTGTTTGCACCTCAGATTTCCACGGACCATACATTGGGAAACGCCGTTTTAGCTAAACGTTAAAGTGAGTAACAAACTAAGTCTGTAACATTTCTACTTAATTAAGTGTAAGAGTATAATAATGATGTATATCCTCACCCTGAGTTGATTATTGTAAAACAGTTCGTTGGGTAGTGCGATGATGTCGTCGCTTGAACGAAAATTGTTGCGTAACATAACAACATAATCGGGATCTCCAGATTGGTACATTTCCATTTTCGTGAGACGTTCCATAAGTGACGTGCCTGTTGTAAATAAACAAAATATTAAAAGTGACCTGGTCAGCAGCTGCAACAGTTAATCTTTATGGATTCTTCAAGCTCGAGTATGTAACAATGTATTATAATAATATATTTATTTCTGCATAAATATGGAAAGTACAAGATGTTACAATTTATTAGAATTTTTTTTCTTCATTGCGTAAATAGTTTCTAGTAGCCGAGATAAATTAAGGTATGAGTAATTTTAGAAACATTCGATATTTTGATTATATTCAAAGCAATGTTAAAGGAACAATTTAAAAAATGCTACTTTAGCAAGTAGGTTTTACTCACATAGTATTTTTTTATAACATATATATTTTTTTAATAAGACTGTAGGCCAATTCTGCTTATGTTAACGTTATAATCGCATCTCAATAGAACCTCAACTACTTGTATTATGCCATTGTATTATCTACCTGATGTCCAATATTATATATCTGTTACCATTGATGTGTGAGGAAGACATCGCACTAATAATATTGGACTTCAAATAGATAGTATAATAGTAAAATGTAAACCTTTGAGATTCTATTGAGATGCAAATATTACGTTAACATTAGCAGAATTGACCTGCCGATCATTTTATCACGAATAAACAAAAACATATGAAAAGCAAAGTTAAAATCATCATTCAAGATACACTGTTCTTATTGAAAGGTCTATCCCCAAATAAAACAGTTGAAAATAATGATACTTTAAAACATCATAAAAAATATTGTTCATAAATACGACATTTGGAGCATTTAAAATCTATCTAATTTATAACATTTCCTTTTGACATTAATTAAAAAAAAAATAAGGTAGCGATCCCGTAGAAAACGATGATTTAGAGTAGTTACCTAATCCTCGGCGTTGGACATAATGGGATATGACGCAGGGTCCCAGTTGCAGCGGATCGCCGGCTAGCAGCAGTCGTCCGTGGGGCTCCAGTAGGGCGGTGGGCACGAGGCTGGCGGGCTCGCTGGCCTGTCCCGCCTCGTCGATCAACAAGTGGGTGATGGGACGTCTCCCTCGCATTTGTCTAAGCGGGACACAATACATAGATGGGATATGCACATTTTTTAATGTTTTCATATGATAATTTACGTCGTTATATAGCTGTAGAAACTACCCAGCACCGAAAATCTAAAATCGAATAACAATGATAAATTTTGAAATAAGTAAAAACTACGGGCAGTTTAAACGCCGGAATTTTTGGCGCGCTTGTCTCGACGTCAAAGTACACTATTAAAGATATGACATTTTAATCAATATGGATTTTGAGTGATTGATTTTCAATCACACAAATCGTAAAAATCAACTAACAACTAATCGATTTTTTAAAGTATAATAGACTTTTAATTAATCATATAGTTAATTGGTGAAATAAAAATAGTCTAAGAAATAATATAAATTGTAATTTGTTGTTTATTTTGCGTTTTGCGACATAACACATTAAGTAATAGTGATCGAAATAAAATATATTTAACTCTTTTTTTAATACGATTCATATTGTTTATTCTGACGATAATAATTATACTCTTGATTACAAAAATAAACAACATCAATTAGGCCACTGTTGACGAAATAGAAATAGACATCGTGTAATTTACATCACTATACCAGAAAATAAAGTTGGGCCCATTCAAATAATTATGTATTTTTATAAAGCAATTTATTATAGTCTGTATGATTTTGATAAATTGGTTTTGTTACCTGACAATTGGGATAAAGTTAGAAAATTCGTTTATTTCGTAGTCAAAATGTTCGTAAAAGTTTATTCGTTTACTACATAAATCGCTGTTCGTTATATCCCCATTCAGTAACTGCTTTTTAAATAATGAAAAAAAATGTAATTTATTTATAAAAAATGTTGTTACTCACTTGACAAACTTAGCCGAGTGTATGAGAGTCGTGACTATAATTCGGTAAGAAAGGAATTCTTCTTTGGACACAGGCTCGTAGTCACTTGCGCATGTACCATTGGAGTAGTCATACAGACACTCGGGGAGAGTTTCCCTGCAAAAATACACACATATAAATATTACTATGTCAATGCCAAATTATCACACAATCATAATTATTATGAGCTTAGCTTATAAGCGATTTATTATGAGCTAACTTGTAGCATAGAATTGAAATAAATGAAGAGTGCGTACAATATCACACGGATAATATCAGCTAACAAACTAAATCACAAAATTTCCAAGACATTGTGCAGTATGCGTCATACATAACATATATTCGTAAATTCTGATAATACGTTAACCGACAGGACTCGACGTATCATCCATCAGATATGTACTGACACTCATAATGGGCAAATAATATAGGATAAAAACCCATGGTATACGGAAATAAAATTGTAAAATAAAGTTTATAATTATCTACAGTTTATCATAATGAGGATCGGTATCTTGCAGATTGTGGAAGTTTTTTAAAAAAAAAGAAGTGCTAGTCAGCGAATAGTTTCTTGTTTACAGCTCACGCATCGTAATATTTTATTGAATTTATTATTCACTTTCATGAAACTGACTCGCAAAATAAGACTCCAATTTAATAAAACTTTACTCACTATAATGAAACATTAATGAACAGACACTATTAATCTTATTGTTAGTGATGAAGTTAATTAACTATTAAACTTAGTAATTAACTTGACACTTATAACAATACATTATGAAATATAATAGAAATGGTAACGTATATGTAAAAAATAAATATATTGTAACTTTAATTTATTGTTGCAAAATTAACTTGCTATTTATAATCTGTGGCTTACAAAGACTTATACGCGAGCGGCCGTGACGGAGCTTCGTGTGACTTCAGATTTCAATAAATTGAGAGTTGAACCAGTACTTATTTTTATTGATATGTAACGTCACGGTTAAAAACGTCACGTGATTGATTAACTGTGCGGGATAATTGAAATTAATGAATAAAAATATGTTTTTCCTTTATTTATTAACAACACTTTGTGGAGAAAAATAAATAACATATAAAGTTTTGAAATACTCTTCCTAAAACAGTCAAGTAGCCGATTTGCGCCCATCTCCCTAGGGTGATAAGAAAACGGTGCATAAACTTACCACACGCGGAACTTAGAGTTGGCGCGCAGCAATAGTTTGTCCGGGAACTGATTCGCATATTTAATCAGTAAAGACGCTACGTGGTCCGCCGCCATATTTGAATCCGTGCATATTAGTAATCGGTTGTTAGAGCTCTTCTTCACCAACTGCCAAACCATTTTTAGATGTTGATTTTTTACAAAATTTTGGATGAATTCGTAAACACAAAAATATATTCAACATAAGACAGGATACTGACATGTCTACACTTGGTTGTTTTTAAACAAAATAAATATTAAATTAATCTAGAAAATCAAAACTTGTCCAATTCCAAAGGACTACTCCAAGTCATGATTGAAGTAAATCTATGACAGGATATTTGTTTTTAATAGAAGATAAAAAATAGCTTTCTAAAAATATTTCATGGTATGCATATATATATATATATATATATATATATATAATAGTTCTTTCTACTTAATTCTTAGATGTCAGGCTTACTATTAAAAGAGAAGAAAGTGATTGCTATTGATAGTAATGAACATTATTAAAAGTTGTGATTACTTATTTAATTATTACGATACGGTGTTATACTCAGATTGCAAAAGTACTTGTCAGTGTTTTTTTACCTGTAGGGCGATTTCCACTAGTGTGACAGTCTTGCCGGTACCGGGGGGTCCGTGTAGTAAGAAGGGGGCTTGCCCTCCGCCCGCTGAAACCGCGTGGTCTACAGCTATGCGCTGCTCGCGGTTATTGCCCACCTCAGAGTTGAATAACCTGCTCGTTCAAACTTGATACTTAGTATGTTGTACTACAGATATTGATACTAATTGGGTACTCGACAGTTATAACAATAATTTCGACACCTGCAAGAAATAACCTTGTAACTCATGTTTGGACATTTTACAGGAGAGCATAATAAAGATTATGCCACCCGACCTTGAAATTTGAAGTAAGTGTTACAGGGCCCATACTACTATACCATATTAATTTTATGAATTTATATATGTATATTGATTTATTTTGAGTTTTCCTGGGCTAAAATTATAATCTTTTCAAGATACTTAATAAAATAACATTGTATCTCAGACATATAACTTACATTCGTGGCATAAAATTGTATGTCTGAGATACAAATTTGATAAATTGTTTAAATATGCCTTTTTAACGTTATAATGCGAAAAAAAAAATTTAATAATTAAATGCCTTTATTAACTTGCTGAGACTCATATACAATTTTACATTTACGTAACAAAATTTCCGAATCCTTTAATTTACCATAAAAATTAAATCAACATTAATTATGAATTTAAGTATCATCAAATAAATCGAGTTTTAATTAATACTTGATAATACATGATTAATTCGTTTTAATAAAGATTAAAACGTGCACTTTCTACAAAAAAATGCGCTATAATAAGTATTTAACACGATGACTTTTCAAAAACATTGTAATCCTAATTTGCTATTTCTAGCCAAAGCCTTCTATGTATATTTAGAAGCCTTTGGTTCAAGCCTATGGCACAAGCTATTATATTCCTAGAAAAAATATATTATTCTAATTTTTGTAGCAATATCCGAAAGCGGACATGTAAGTCCTTTTTATTCTTCCATGTGTGTCCTAGGATACGTTCGTTATGAATTTTATCGAGCAGTGTTATACCCAATAGAGACTTTTCCGTTTGTAGAAATGTGGAAAAAACAAGATTGTATCTACGATTACAATTTAATTAATGTTAGCTAATAATGGTTCACCAAAAAAGTAACATGTAACAAAATATGCGATTTTAGTAACTACAGTTAACTCCTTCTTACGATGTTATACCTCCCTGCAAAATTTAAACTATACACGAGTTAAATATAAGTGTAAAAAATCTGCATTTTTTGCTAAGCAAGATTATAATTTTCACTCAATATCTTTAAAAAGTGGTTTACGATGTATTTCCTTGCAGCATTGTTTTCCTTCCTTGACGCATGAGTAGTGAGCATGTAAAAAAAATAATACTTGAAATAGATTTTATTCTATTGTTTGAAATATAAGCTATACTAAAACATTAGAGATCATATTTGCATGCACGCGTCATGCTCACCTAGTAGTCACACTACTGGCATTTAATACGCATGCGCAAGTAAAGAGAGACAAATATCCACCTTGAAGTTTCCTCTCTTTAAAAGTTAAATTTCTACTCAGAAAGCCCCATATTTCATTCAAAATTTGAATATTATCAGCATATAATTATGTGATAGGAGCATGAAATTGTTCGTGTAATAGAATTTATGAAAAGAAAAGCGAAGGAAAGATCGAAGGAAATATTTTTTCTCAGACCACAGTATCACATAACGCTAACGTACAAACAAGCTCTTACAGAAAATTATAGACTACTTTTTTGGACACGCTACATTAATGTTATGGCCGAATGCAGATTGTCATATCATTCAACGTTGACATTTAAACGATATGATCAGTTTAAGGCCATTTCATATAAATTATCATTTTCTATAATCTGCCCCGATATATACATCAATTACATAAACTATTAAACTTGCGCGTTGCATTATATTATATTGTACAAGACGGGTATTAACGCGATAGATTTTAATAGTTAGGTTTTTCACCTACCTATATTAACCTGGTCGAAACGTCGGGTAATAACGGTAGGTGAAAAACCTAACTATCGAAATCAAACGCGTTAATACCCGTCTTGTACAATCTAATACATTAATTATAATCATATTCATCGATACAAGCTCATTTTATCGAATAATATATATCGAATAACTCACTCAGTTATATGGGTGATCTGTGTTGTTTTCTCGTTCTTCACTGGAAAGATTCGCTGCTCGTGACCGGAACGGAATACAGAATCTACAGCAGAGTGCATTCGTTCGAGAACCATTCGCGATAAAAAGAATCGTACGTCGAACTTGGCTTTCGAGTTGTAGTATCGGTGAAACCTATATAAACAACATAACGATCAGTGGGTTAAATGTTTTTTTTTAATCCATCGCAATTCCTTAAGGTATAGCGACTTATAGATTATGTAACTTTTAAAGTCGCAATCGCTTTTAGAACGAATGATACTTTGAATGACCAAGAAAGAATAAAAACTTAATTAAACCCGTTGAAAGATTGCATTTAACATTCAAACCGTTTGACAGTTATAAATAGTTTTTTTTTCTTTTGGGATATGGGATAGGGGGCAGACGAGCAGATGGATCACCTGATGGTAAGTGATTACCGTCGTCCATGGACACTTGCAACACCAGAGGGGCTACAAGCGCGCTGCCGGCCTTGGAGGGAAGGGTTGAGGGGTAGAGGGAAGGGAATAGGGAGGGGTTGGGCCTCCGGTACCCTCACTCACACGACGAAACACAACGCAAGCGTTGCTTTACGTCGGTTTTCTGTGAGGCCGTGGTATCACTCCGGTCGAGCCGGCCCATTCATGCCGAAGCGTGGCTCTCCCACGGTAAAAACATTTACAACATACATTTTTCGTATTCTTATATTAAATTAATGATATCGTTAATTTAATATCTTTTAAAAAACCGTCGCGTTCGTAATCGCTATCACATGTCAAATAGTTGCAGGGTGAAGGTCGTGAATATCTTTCAAATGTGAAATTGAAAAGGATTGCAACAGATTTTAAAATTAGACAAATAGACCCCAAGCACATTATATTTATGCAGTATTGGTTGAGGTAATTATTTTCTTTGCATTTAAACACGAAAATCTTCGAGTATACATAAAATAAGTATCGAGCAACTTCAAGATAACCTTCAATAGATACCGAACGATCACTTTTTAGTTGAAAAAATAAAGATGCCAATCTTAGCGTTGGGGCAGGTGGCGGGGGAGGTTATGGCGGCAGATTTTGTTGGCTAGTACAAGGACACGTATTTCGTAGTGATGGGAACTACATCATAATATGTGTTAATTATTCCGATCTTGTAAAAAAATTCAGCGCCACCTATCGTGTAAGCACTCTAGACAGCTAATCTAACCACTTAAAGTGCAGATTTTATCTGCTGGCGCTGAACCGATGGGCATTTTCTATTATGGAGAGAGGGAGAGGCAATGAGCTAATCCACACTAAATATAAGAGGACACCTGTAATTATGTAACAGGACGTGGATGTTTCTGAAAGTCATTGGGTCTCCACAGTCCCTTAAATCATATTATTTTTTTCTTTTTATATAAATACTACGACATTCGAATTATATTTGCACTTTATAAGGCGAATTATTTTACTATACATGTAAGGTGAAAATATTGTTGAGCATGAAGCCGACGTAAGAACTATACTGACACAATATTAAAGCAAATAAATGTTTTGATTTGATATGATTCATGGACATGATTCACGTTTAAATAATTTGTAATTAAAAATGGGAGAACTAGGAGAACATCACATTTTAGGGATTCATTAACAACCAAAACGTGAATTTATAAAATTACCCCGATAGAAAAAAAAGTCCATCGTAAATGTATAGATAGAAAAAATCAAGTTATCCCAAAAAATCATGGTTAACCCAATAACTACTTAATTATAAAGAAAAGTCTTCTCGTCAAAGTTTGCTGTCTTTTTAATGCGGCATCTATTGGAGATTATCTGTGAGCACAAATATATTTTTTTGTAACTACCTACCTGATTACAACTATGGTGGTAATGGTAAAAATCGAAATTGATGTTGCTGAATTCTCAAATGAATCATTACAAAATACAATTTCATCATAGTAGTCAAATAAACTAGGAAGTTAAAATAATATTTGAAAAGCTCACCTGGGGTCAAGGCCCTTGATACATATGGTGTTATCCTCAGTTTGGCCTATGACTCCTTCGAACATCACCATGTCTGTGTCAGTCGGTTTGATGAACAACAAGTCACCTGATTAATCAAAAATCATTATTATATACTCTTTTTCAAATGTAGGGTAAAACAGAGATTTCACCAGGTGGAAGACATGCTTCACAATGAATAAATACATACAGAAGGCAATCTAGATTCAAAATGAACTCGAGCAAAGTGCGTATACCTCGTGTGTTCAATGTTTTGAGACAAACTTTTTTTGAAAAAATAAAATAAATGTTATTGGCTGTTATATTTTTTCCGATTTTTAATTTAGAATATTAACTTTTAGTTTATTTGTATCGCAAATTCATTTGTTTATATTTTCTCGTAATGGAGGGAACGAAACAATTACGTGCAACTGTTAATCTGCTATTTAAGACGGGAAAAAAACCGATGCAGATTTTCCGCGAGCTGAAAAGTTTTCCTGTGATCCGCAACTTCGTTTATTACACATTACAGCGGTACAAAGAGACAAGTTCTCCACAAGATCGCCAAAGGAGTGGTCGGCCATGCTGTGAGAACGCTTGCGAACATCAAAATCATCTGAGAGCGACTTAGCATAAATCCATGTCGCACTTAGAAGAAACTCGCTCTGCAGACTAATATTTTAGACCTCGTGGTGAAACCCCTGTTTGAAACGTTATTTCACAATAAGGATTGGGTTTTTCAGCAAGACTCGGCGCTATCCCATAAGGCAAAAAGCACCCAAGCTTGGTTGAGGGAGAATGTGCCGGCCTTCATCGCGGCGGGTGGGCGGCCCTCCTCCAGCCCCAACCTTAACCGGCTGGATTATTATTTATGGACTGAATTAGAGCTCAGGGCCTGCCGGCAGTCCCGCCTAAACTTGGAGTCACTGAAGCGAACCCTTGTTCGAGAAGCAAAGAAAATTCCGCTAAAAAAATAAAGGCGGTCATTTGAATAAAATATATATTTTGTTGTTGATTAATATCTATTAAATGGCTACTGACTATTTTTGAAATATAAGTCAATTATCAATAAAGTTATGCAACTTTTATTTCATCTAAAATCTTATAAACACACGAGGTAGACACCGCTCATGGAAACGATATCTTGGACCAGTTCAGAGTTCAGACCAGTGCGAGGGAGTGTGTAAAAATGGAGCAATATAAGTTATATTGTTATAAGTATTTGGTGGACAGTTTTTTAAATTCAATATTAAATGGTGAATGGTGAAATTTTTAAGATAAGTACCAGAGAGGTCATGATCATCACCAGCCAATTAATGTCTCCAATACTGGGGTTTAGGGTTTTCGTATGGATGGAATCGAATCAAATATAGGCGAATGGGTCATACGCGGACCAAGTGCGGCTTGGTAGGTGTTAACTACTACAGGAGGAGCCCGGACCAACGACTTAACGTGTCTTTATAAACACGGAATTAATAATAAATTTTTGGTCACCCGACAAAACAAGCATGCTAACCACTGTACCATCGATCTAAGGTAAGTAGGTATTTGCTTAAATATGTGCACCTTACGACTTTCCGCATTACTGATATGAATAGAAATATATTTATCGGCGTCAACGACCTATCAACGTTTACAAGAACATGAAATGTGCGTGTTAGTATTTTACAGATGTTTATAAGCAGATTTTTTCTTATGAGGCACCGATCTTCCTAGTTATTATTATTACGAAAGATGCTAAGCTAATGAATATAGAGTATTTGTTAATATATTAAAGAGTGCAGGTACTCTCATGCAAAGTTATTCTAAAGGCTGGCAGCAAACAGCGCCACTGTTTTATAATTACAACGATTATGTATCCTTGACACTTAATTTATATTCCAATTCAACGTACACGAAACTAATAAAAATCAAGCGTCAAATTAAATGTTAGCACCACCTATCGACACTCGAATAAAAAAAAAACACTCACCAACGAGAAGCGAGGGCCTTTTCTCCGCCAATCCCGGTACCTCTAGCCAGAAAGTTTGAGGTCCACCAGCTTTTAGTACCACTCCGCTCATGTTATATTTCTGCACATTTATAAATTTAAAATGAAGTAAAATAAAAGGGACAAGAGGAAGACCACATAAGTTATATTAAATAACACATTTTAAGCATAAAGCCACGTTTACTTTAAATTGAATTTAACTCCTGCGAGCACGAATAAACCCAACCTTGAAATACTGTAAGAGCGTCTTCACTGGACGCGAGTTAGTCTTACGTATACGTGCTTGAACTTACAAACTCATTCACTCCGACATTCACTCACAAACTCGTTGGGATCATTAAACGTATTTATTACAGGTATTGGGATATGGCTTCATATTTTCTCAAAATCTCTTTTTGTCAGTTTTCAAAGATAATCAAGTATTGGCCATATTTTAGCAATCTGGTTTAGAAGAGGACAGGAAGATACTCTTGCAAATCTTGGTCAATTAGGATGTTTAGTTACTGTTCCAAATTGTTCTTTACTTTATATTAGTGGTAAATTTAATATCAAAATAATGAATAGAGACTGAGCTGAGCCTGAGTTTAATTTAGAGTAGATTTATGTAATGCCGGGTCTTGGCAGTGTTGGGCAAAATTTAATGGCAGAGTGCAGGACTTTCATAAGGTTATCTGATGATCTTACTAAGTCAACAGGAAATCTTTGGTTCCAGGCCGCGCTAATTCAAGCTTTGTGGGAGTTAGGCTGTTTAGTCATGCCTCGATGCCATGCAATTCGATATCGATGAGCAATATTTGATAGGTGACTACTTCTGTGGTGACTACATTTTCTTTACACGTTACTAAGCAAGTGAAGCCAGAAAGAAAGAAATAAAGGTGTCTTCCTTTTAAGAAGAAAGGATTGATCACCTATCTCGTTACTGGCCTTCAATTCAATTTAAACAAGAAATGGCTTAGATAGGCATTAAAGTTGAGGAGAAGGGGCTCGCTACGTCAGTTATGTAGAAAATGTACAAAAACGTGGACGTGGATGGGATTTCTCAGATCATCCAAACTGTTTTAATTATATGCAGCGGCCCAATGTAAAATAAAGAACAAAATATTTCGGTGCTTTTCCTTTTTTGCTAAATCAATGTTAAAGTGCCCCAAAATATAACTCCTTTACTGTTGTCGTTACAGAGATGTGAAAAATTTATGATCTGGGTGTTCAGGACCATATTAAATTTGTTCTAATATTAGGACTCTGGGTCTTCTTCGTTAGTGCCTTATTTAAAACCGGGCTGCAGGAGGTTAGGAATGATTCACCTTCTAAATACATACAAAAGTAAAACCTTATATCTACAATATAAGCTATTTACCTCTCGTATAAGATTCATAGAGAATAGGTGAATATAGATAAAATATACATACCCGTCGAATATAGAACGTCTTCGATATTGAAGTCTTTTAAAAATAGGAACATTTTTTTTGAATCATAAAATAAATTTAAAATTACAGTGGCAACATCTATCTTGTATCTTAATATATATATATAACTCAAAGGTGACTGACTGACATAGTGATCTATCAACACACAGCCCAAACCACTGGACGGATCGGGCTGAAATTTGGTATGCAGGTAGATGTTATGACGTAGGCATCCGCTAAGAGAGGATTTTGATCAATTCTAATCCCAAGGAGATAAAATAGGGGATGAAAGTTTGTATGAAACTTTGTCAATTTTAAAGCGATCGGGCTGAGACTTTGCATGCGTAAAGCTAATATGACGTAGTATGTACGTATCATAATATTATCTGTAAGGAATTATAATACTCACTTTTAAATTAATTCTAACGATAGTTTCTTCATGCCAGAGTAGGTTGTGGAAAAACCTAATATAGTTTTCCTTTGTAGCACCCGTCTCGTATATGTTGCTGTAACGATAAAATAAGTACTTGATTAGATATTTTCACATTATTATATTTGATTTTTGGATACACAATTATATGAAAATACGTGCACTTGTAGCGATAAAGTAACAACTTTTCGTTACTAGTGAGCGTAGTCTCATCAATGTTCAGAGTATTTGTTTGGGTGGATTACCAGAACATTGATTTGAAATACGCCCACTAGTAGTGAAAAGTAACGAGTGCTTAAAATAATTAGTCTTGTTGGGTATCGGGTAGTTAAATAGTTAAGAACAGGTGCCCAGATTGCGAAAAGTTGTGGGTTCGAGTCCCACCGCGGGATACTTAGGGCTGGTGGATTTTTAAGCATTCTTTATTAAAGACAGACATTTATCTTTTAAAAATATCACTAGACCCTAGTCCTGGAGATATAGATACCTGTAATCTACCGCTATACCGGCGACGGATTTAAACAATGAGTAATCAGAGATCTTAATGAGACTGTTTTTTTTTTTACTTTCGTTATCAGTGAGTTTTTTGTAGCCGAAATAAGTGGAATCTAATTTTGGTAAAAAAAAAAATTGCAACACACACAACGGACAATAGATATTGATGGAATAATGGCCCATATGTAAGCTATAAGCTGTTCCTGTCGCTCTTTGAAGTAATAAATAATAGGTGTTACGAAGATCTGTAGAGAGTCCAACGTTTGTTTTCGTGTTGTTTTAAGCTTGATACTTACTAGATTCCTATATATACTAATATAATGAAAAGTATATTCTAACTTTGTTCGATTATGGGGGGCAATCTTGGGAAATGAAATTATAAAAATTCTTTCACCTACGAGAAGTTACATTATATGCGGGTGCTATAGGCTATAATCACAGCAAAAACAGCTAGTGGGATATTAAATAAGTACATACCTGATATCGGCTGCTAACTCCTTATTTTCCTCTGATGCATCTTCGGGCACTTTTAGCGCGTTGGCGTATAACCACTTGTAGTTGGGCGGTATTCGAAACATTCTGCTATCAGTATTACTGTTGGAACAAACACCTCGTGAGAAACACTTCACAGTTGTATTCAAAATTACTGAAAGAAGCGACTATTTTATTATATTTTAAACCGTTGTAAGGAATCGCTCTTAGTAGTTTTTAGTAGAAAGAAAAAAAAACACTTTTACATCATTTCCTAAATGACTGTACTGGTCTTCAGGTGCTGCTGTAGGATTTCAGACTGTTTAATTTTTAAAGCACGAAAATCTTGACGCTCCAGACGGAGGCCAGGGCAGAACTGGCGGTATTTTTTATATACAATGCTATGCTTCCCTATTCAGTAACAAAACTATATTTGCTATTGTTGTTTGTAATTAGAACTTTCCATCACACAAGCTGTCTTATGTTGTACTGTTTTCTTTACCTTTGCCTTTTGTTTTAATAGGGTCACTATTTTCTTTTGTTAATTTTTATTTTTGTTGTTTGTAATAGATGTAACAATAGAAAAGACTTAAAAGAATATAATTCCTTTTTGTCATATAAGTGTTACTTATTTTTCGTATTTGTTAACTTTGTTAATTATTAGATAAACTGCATAAAAGAATTACTATAGTTAGGCTATGCGCGCACTGGTGATTTTTTGTCATACTTGATATGTGACCGTCAGGATTTTCAGTCTCGTTGACAGGACGAAAAAACACCCACGGTAGAAGAAAAGACACCAGGGCGAGCAGTCTCGACATTTATAGCGATCGCAATTTTCACAGACCGAGCTGTCAAAATAGATCGCTATGAAACTAACTAATATCGTTAGGTAATTTGACAGTTACAATCTGTACGTGCCTGCCTAGCAAATAAAAATATACCTAACCGTAGAGACTTACAATAATCGTTAACTTGCGATAGCTATGAGTTAGCGATCATATTCGATAAGATTGCGATCGCAATCCTGTAGAGACTGCAGCCTTGGGGTCACAATTCTGCTTATTTCTGAACCTGAAGTCTAATATTATGAGTGCAATGTCTTTCTTACAAATCCATGGTGACAACTATTTTGTGATATAGTAACAAGAATTGGTTCATAAAGCGTTGTAATTGAAGTGCTATTGACTTTCCATAATTACGCTCACAATAGAAGAATTGCCCCACAGTGTATGCGTAAGCTTTCACGGTGGAGCAATTGTCCACCACTATTTCGTGATTCATCCTTTTGATTCTTGCCATATAGATAAGAAGAATAATATTAGTATAGATAAGAGTTTACAGATTTGCTTACATGATTTTTTATTCTATAATATAATGCACTGGCGACAAATTATGGTGAATAAAAATATTCATCTGTAATAATAGTATATTTTATTGTTCGATATATCAATACAACAGTTAATCAATGACTGACCAATGTAAAAGATGTGCATAAATCACTAGCATTCCTCATGCGCAAGGCCCTATTGACAATTGTAAATGAATCACAAGCTTATGTTTATGATTTAGGGGCCCTAGACCAAATTTCAAAT
This sequence comes from Diatraea saccharalis, assembly GCA_918026875.4. Classification (NCBI taxonomy): domain Eukaryota; kingdom Metazoa; phylum Arthropoda; class Insecta; order Lepidoptera; family Crambidae; genus Diatraea; species Diatraea saccharalis. The sequence continues at coordinate 18,337,144 of OU893333.1, read as the reverse complement.
TAGTTGTGAAAATAATACGACGTATTACTGCATCGCCAGCACTAGCACAAACACAAACAGTAAAAATGTTTTTTATATACCTAATTTAATATGTAAGGAGTATAAAAATATATAATTAGAAATACAGCGATTCAATATCACCATTATCACGTCTACAGATACATATTTAGTTTGTATATAATAAATTAAGATGGTCGGTCATTCATTTCCAAAAGACAAAAAGTTCGAAGACTATACGAATCAGTAACGAATTGTCGTTAAAGCAATATGGTAAAAAACACTATTGCATGTTCAATATATTATGAACCATAAGATTTAGTTTAAATTTGTAAAGAATTTAGTTAAAATTTTCGGTATTACACTTTAAATAATCTTAAATTTTATCACTTACGACAACCTAAAAACTTTCGTAAATCTAATAATTCTCGCCAGTAAAAAGCTATAGATAAATAAATAACTCTAAGAATGTATTATTTTAAGATTTTATTTTATAAAATTAATTATAAAGTGCAACATACCTCTTTAGATTCGTTTTGAGCAGGACATCTGCCGTCACGTCTTTATTGTCAAACGGACTCGGTTGCATTTGGTGCTTAGTTTGTTTACCTTCTACAAACACCTCCTGAAAATAAGTAATAAGTTTACCTGAACAATATGCTATGGAAATATGAAGTCCTGATTGTACCAAAAGTGATTCAAACCTTGTTTGAATGTGGACCTGTTACAATGTTTCATCATTACAGTGAACTAATTAGCTATGTAAATACACAGAAATAGAGATGTGCGTATGCTACTCTCTACATTTTATATCTTTCTTTTAACAAATCGTTATCAAAATAGGGAAGTTATAATCTGACAATATACCAGGGTTCGCTGAAAAATATCAATTGATATTTATAGTATTGGCCCGAAGTAGCAATCTACTTACCTACTTCAAATTTCGGGTTTTCCCCTATATGTTACTGGAAATTTTCGTATACATACTACTTTTTAATTACTTTATAATAATAAACAATATAATATTTGTTTATTATTTTATATTTCACTAACGTATATTGGTACCATTTTGTTCGATATATTTTTGCCATCTTGTAGTAAGGGACTTGATCCCATTGCTAAATAAATTTTGGAGCTTCTGATTTAAAACCGTCACAATTACAATTGAGTACACGTTGCATTAGGTTTCTCTCAGTGAGCTCTTGATTTACCCAAATATCCAACTTTTTTATGTACCTAGCTTTTTTCCAAATGCGCCAGAACTGTTTTGTGATCTGATCAATTCCCAGTTCTTCAGCTATGTAGTAACTACTGATATGCCGATTTGGTCCATTTTCAAAAAAGGCATCGTAACAGGGCGACCGGAGCAACATGCATCTTTCCGGAATGAAAACGCTTAAAACAAAATTGTGCTACTCTAAAAGAAACTGCACTAGGACCATAAACTTGACGAATTTTTTTCGCGGCTTGTGTTGCATTTTTACTTTTTTTGTTGTAAAATTTTAAAATGCATTATGTTCTTCATTAGCTGCACTCATTTTGACAGAAAAATAAAAACAAATGAAAATCACACATTTTCCTTAATCGAATTGCGAGTTACCGTCTTTAAAATTTAAACTCTTTAATAATACCGAAACTAGCCATATACTTAATGGTATAGACAGAAAAAATTTATTAGAAGTTTATGTATACCAATGATTTTTTCCCCAACATAATGTATCCGATATATATAAAATATTGGATATTTTTATATTTAATGTAAATATCGGATTTTTGCGAACCCCGAACTATATTGTCAGTTTGTCATTTCAAATATCTTAAATTTCTACTTTATTGCTCCAATCGGGTATTTTATTGGTATAAAGAAAAACGTAACGTTCTTGGTTGGTATAAGTATTATTCGAGAACTACAATAAATTGAATCGAATAGAACACTTTTCGATTCAAGTAGGTATTTTGGCGCGTATGCGGTCTTTAATTACTATAATTAAAGTATATTACATTAATTAATCAAAGTTGAATAACTTGATTATGGAAATTGATATATGCGAAAACGATAGAGAACCCATACTTACTTATATATTATTCACGTGCATATAAGTATTTACACATACTTATATGTACGTGAATTAGATATGAATATCAAATATACTTAAGTGACTAATTAAATTTCTTATTTTTTAAATGTAGGATGTGTAATTGTGGAATGATATATTTATTACACAATTGATCTATTTTCTAGGGACTAGTTCTGTTGGGCACCACACTACTATGATATAGAAATTCCAGGAAAGTCCCGACTCTCACTACTATCAACTCTTTTAGTATAGGGTTGCTAACAGGCAATTATGTTACAGATTAGTATTGTAAACTTTTATTATTAAGTACGAACGACTATAAAATAATTCGGAGATATAAATTATGTATTGTGTCCGACAAATTTCTAAGTTGAAAATAGTTGAAAGATTTTCATAGGAATTTAAGTTAGAAAATAAATTTTAATATGATGATGGGAACCCCAATTACGTCACCCACACATTAGGGACTTCCTAACTAGGAAGTGTTGTTTTTACAATGACCATTGTACATTTCTATTATAGGTATATTTTTTTATTGACGTCAGCACTTGATTAGCTGAAAGAGAAGGCATGTATTTTGTACCTGAAGTAGGTAGCAAACACTGTTTGAATTTTTAGTTAAAATCTTAGGCAGTCTACAGTATTTTTGGAATTCTTTTCCACAAATTTCTTATTGGCTAGAACAATAAATATTTGGTATAGTAATATTACTAAAACTGTGACACAGTGTTCACTTTTGAACTACCGCACTGTATTCTGTATCTTATCAAGTTGAAGATATTAGATAGAAATTATTTCTTTGGTTTTTGATGATGCTGAGCTTAATTAATATCTTTTGCATTTGATTCAATGTGAAATTAATTCTGATAAGTTAAATTACAAAGTGTATGTATGAAAGCACTTTCAGTCTTATAAAAACGAGCATTAAAACTAGTATGTACTCTTAAGCCATTGACTGCCTAAAGTAAACTGACATTAACAGAAGAGAAAACATCAAAACAAATTAAAATGCGACCGCATTAATTACTTATTTTGGTTGGATAATGCTTTTTACCTGGTACTAGTAAGTTGTTGTCTAAAAATAGGGTGATATAAGATACCTTATCTGTTATGTAGGTATATAATATATATATATATATATACGAATATAAATACCTACTACATATATACCTATATATATATATATATATATTTACTAGGTATTTATATTTTCTTAATAATTTTATTTGGGAAGATCGTACTGACAGCTCTACTATATCAGCTATTGTTGTGTCCCTGTAGATATTTCAACTTGAAATCAGGAGTTCCTTCTGCACATAACTTTATAACTTTTATGTTATTATAATTCACATTATATCACTTACCATTTCTCTGATGATAAAGAAATTTTCCTTTGTATTTTTCTTTTTGAATAAAAAAACTATTGGCATTTGATATTGGCCTATATCACCAGATTTAAATGTTACATTAACATCTTTTTTTAACTTTTGCTCTGAAATAGTGATAAGAATTAATAATAATCAAATTTATGTATGATAGATAACAAACACATTATGTGAATAATATATATAGATCATCTTCACCTGTAGCTACAAAATTTTTTATACAAAGAGTAACACTTACTTGGTTTCAAACATTCAGGCTTACAATCCAAGTTCATTCCATGGTCATTAATTAAAAAATTCAACTTATTAGTTGGTAGTAGAATTAAATACAGTGATAAATCTTCCTTTTTGCTTTCATTATATATAGTAAATTGAAAACTAATTTCTTCATTGGGTTTAGCCTGAAACAAAGAGTAATTGCTCTTTCTTTTTATGACACAATTAAAAATGTATACTTACGAATGAAATGCGAACCTTTGATCTTTAGATGTCTTACGTATCTAGTTTCTACAGATTCGCATTAGACAGGATGGCATTTTTTAAATAATTATGGTACATAAACATTTGCATTTATATCAAGCTTTCGCCATACTGCGCTGCCTAACTTATCTACCCTTTTTAATTGTAATATAATTGGTTCTATGTATGCATAAGGCTGAATTCCTCAAGTTCTCATATTATGAGTAAGAAGGGGGTGACGTCACGCGCTGTTTGCGGTCACGTGACAATGAGCTTAAAATATTAATTTTTTCATAATCAGTTTAAACAATATTATAAATATAATAAGCATAAAAGTGTGACTATTGGTAATAATATATTGAACACTACCACAAAAAGTATTATAGGTGTCTATTTTTGTTTACTGTCTACATCCGGATTATAAAAAGAAACTTATTTTTTGTATGACCGACATCCAACTGCACAAGAATCAGTCAAATTATTATTATTTTTAAGGTTTAGTAACTAAGCTTTAATGATTAGAGCTTACTCACTAAACCTTATTGGATGTTTGTGCAACTGGCCATTAGACTGTTGAAACATTGTAGAAACATACAGAAGTATTAGGTACATGTTTAGACTTACCGATATTTTTATTTTGCCATCTGCATTGTCAACGATAGCTGAATATGATGACTTCACATTACATGTCACCACAGCACCTTTTCTGTTACCAGCATTCTTTTTCCTAAAATAATTAGTAACGGATTAATTCAGGATTGAATTAATAAACTTCAATGGGGCAGTGATTGGTGCTTTCAGTCAAAGTTTAAGCAACTAGTACAAGAGCCGTTCATCAGATGGGTGATTAAAACTTTACTATATCGAGTCTTTCATAACAGCTTAAAGTGCCTTTTGAAGGTGTAAGCTGTTAGTCATAGCTGCATCTGCAGTTGTCAACACCTATTTACTGGGACTAATTATGTGTTAGGTGGGTATGGCCTGTGCTCTCTATTTGATTTTATCTACGGGTGGACCTGTGCCACAGCTGTGATGATATTAATAAGATGATGTGATGATAAATACTAAAATAAAAATAAAAAAAGTTTGCTTAACCTATTGTGGTATGGTTATCCTTGTGTAAAATATTGAAAATATTTTGAATTTTACTATACAGTATTTGGCCTGCTACTAGATAGTAATTGGGTATCCAGACAGATAATGAAAACAAGGCCAGATAACAGATATTCCTTTCATCATCAATTAACTGTTAATCCAATATCATCAGAAAAACCATTGCAGTGGATATATGTTACTGTTATCATGGTGGAGTAATACTAAAATTTTATAATATTAGTTGTCTGTTCTATCAACCCAATTTTTTTAGGTATTATACTTTCAAATTAATACCATGTGTTATTTTCCCTAAATAATAAAAAAATATCAAACTGGGGTTTAACCCAATACACAGTTTCTATTATAGAAAAAAGCAAATTACAAAGTTTTAGATAATTATATACATAATGCTAATAATCAATAAAGAGTATGCATATTTCATTGAAAAGATAAGAACATACATTGTTAGTATAAAAACGCTTATTTAGTCAGAGTACAGTTTTACTATTCAACAGGTTGGTAGTCTTTCTTTTCATTTTAAGTGTACATTTTTACAATAAGTAGCTTTAATTAGAGTAGTTTTAGTTAGGTTGGTGAATTAATAAGTACTTATGGTAAGTTTCTATCGACGCTTTTGGAATTTAATACCATACATACCTTTCTAAAGAATATTCATAAAGAGCTTTATTCTTCAAGTGTTTTTCAGATACGTCATGTTCGGGGCCCGACTTCATTTCAGAACATATTTTGTGCACATAACTTTATAACTTTTATGTTATTATAATTCACATTATATCACTTACCATTTCTCTGATGATAAAGAAATTTTCCTTTGTATTTTTCTTTTTGAATAAAAAAACTATTGGCATTTGATATTGGCCTATATCACCAGATTTAAATGTTACATTAACATCTTTTTTTAACTTTTGCTCTGAAATAGTGATAAGAATTAATAATAATCAAATTTATGTATGATAGATAACAAACACATTATGTGAATAATATATATAGATCATCTTCACCTGTAGCTACAAAATTTTTTATACAAAGAGTAACACTTACTTGGTTTCAAACATTCAGGCTTACAATCCAAGTTCATTCCATGGTCATTAATTAAAAAATTCAACTTATTAGTTGGTAGTAGAATTAAATACAGTGATAAATCTTCCTTTTTGCTTTCATTATATATAGTAAATTGAAAACTAATTTCTTCATTGGGTTTAGCCTGAAACAAAGAGTAATTGCTCTTTCTTTTTATGACACAATTAAAAATGTATACTTACGAATGAAATGCGAACCTTTGATCTTTAGATGTCTTACGTATCTAGTTTCTACAGATTCGCATTAGACAGGATGGCATTTTTTAAATAATTATGGTACATAAACATTTGCATTTATATCAAGCTTTCGCCATACTGCGCTGCCTAACTTATCTACCCTTTTTAATTGTAATATAATTGGTTCTATGTATGCATAAGGCTGAATTCCTCAAGTTCTCATATTATGAGTAAGAAGGGGGTGACGTCACGCGCTGTTTGCGGTCACGTGACAATGAGCTTAAAATATTAATTTTTTCATAATCAGTTTAAACAATATTATAAATATAATAAGCATAAAAGTGTGACTATTGGTAATAATATATTGAACACTACCACAAAAAGTATTATAGGTGTCTATTTTTGTTTACTGTCTACATCCGGATTATAAAAAGAAACTTATTTTTTGTATGACCGACATCCAACTGCACAAGAATCAGTCAAATTATTATTATTTTTAAGGTTTAGTAACTAAGCTTTAATGATTAGAGCTTACTCACTAAACCTTATTGGATGTTTGTGCAACTGGCCATTAGACTGTTGAAACATTGTAGAAACATACAGAAGTATTAGGTACATGTTTAGACTTACCGATATTTTTATTTTGCCATCTGCATTGTCAACGATAGCTGAATATGATGACTTCACATTACATGTCACCACAGCACCTTTTCTGTTACCAGCATTCTTTTTCCTAAAATAATTAGTAACGGATTAATTCAGGATTGAATTAATAAACTTCAATGGGGCAGTGATTGGTGCTTTCAGTCAAAGTTTAAGCAACTAGTACAAGAGCCGTTCATCAGATGGGTGATTAAAACTTTACTATATCGAGTCTTTCATAACAGCTTAAAGTGCCTTTTGAAGGTGTAAGCTGTTAGTCATAGCTGCATCTGCAGTTGTCAACACCTATTTACTGGGACTAATTATGTGTTAGGTGGGTATGGCCTGTGCTCTCTATTTGATTTTATCTACGGGTGGACCTGTGCCACAGCTGTGATGATATTAATAAGATGATGTGATGATAAATACTAAAATAAAAATAAAAAAAGTTTGCTTAACCTATTGTGGTATGGTTATCCTTGTGTAAAATATTGAAAATATTTTGAATTTTACTATACAGTATTTGGCCTGCTACTAGATAGTAATTGGGTATCCAGACAGATAATGAAAACAAGGCCAGATAACAGATATTCCTTTCATCATCAATTAACTGTTAATCCAATATCATCAGAAAAACCATTGCAGTGGATATATGTTACTGTTATCATGGTGGAGTAATACTAAAATTTTATAATATTAGTTGTCTGTTCTATCAACCCAATTTTTTTAGGTATTATACTTTCAAATTAATACCATGTGTTATTTTCCCTAAATAATAAAAAAATATCAAACTGGGGTTTAACCCAATACACAGTTTCTATTATAGAAAAAAGCAAATTACAAAGTTTTAGATAATTATATACATAATGCTAATAATCAATAAAGAGTATGCATATTTCATTGAAAAGATAAGAACATACATTGTTAGTATAAAAACGCTTATTTAGTCAGAGTACAGTTTTACTATTCAACAGGTTGGTAGTCTTTCTTTTCATTTTAAGTGTACATTTTTACAATAAGTAGCTTTAATTAGAGTAGTTTTAGTTAGGTTGGTGAATTAATAAGTACTTATGGTAAGTTTCTATCGACGCTTTTGGAATTTAATACCATACATACCTTTCTAAAGAATATTCATAAAGAGCTTTATTCTTCAAGTGTTTTTCAGATACGTCATGTTCGGGGCCCGACTTCATTTCAGAACATATTTTGCATAACATTTTTAGATGATGAATTTAGACAGCCCTAAGCGCAAGTTACAAAATAATGTTATTAAAAAATTTAAACCGGCAGAACTCTAGTTTTGGAAAACCTGAAATACACATATAAAATATAATTAAAAAAAGAGTTTAAACTACAATTATACACAAAACTTAAAAAAGAAACAAATACCTCAAATCAACTGCATCAAAACTGCATGATCAACGCGTCGCGCGTCGCCAAAAAACCCACGAAAAATAGCTTCGCTTGCATTTTGTTCATCCTTTCTTTGTTTACTAAAAAGATACATTATTCTTTATGGTTTGCTTTCTGCTGCGCTGCTTTGGGTTGCCATATATAATTTATGGATTACCTTAAAAAATAAAAGTATATATCTTCTTTCAGTTGGGTGTCATGTCTATGCGGTAGAGCCTATATATTAAAATTTTCTTTGTGCTAGAGTCACAAACTTTAGGATACTAAATACCTACGGTTGGAGTGATTGTAACTGAAACGATTCATTACGATTTCGGAACTAGTACGAAATAGAAAGAATTATTGTCTTTATATAAATAAACTTGACGAGGAAGTATTTAAAAAGAAAACACAAAAAAGCACCTCCACTAGATGGCGACTCTAGCAAAAGTTGATTTTTGCAGAAAAGGAATGGACCAAAGACAGTCATTTCCGTTTGTTTTAACTAACACATTAAAAACTGAAATTTGCAAAGTTCAAATTAAGATATCAATACAAATAGAATTTGAGTTGCCTATTGAGTTTTAAAAAATAATTTACTTTTATACATGAAAGAAAACCAGAAGAGTTGTCATGGAGAAATCAAGAACATACCGTAGCGACATCTAGTTTTATTTCAGGAACAAATGTTTTTTTTAAATACCTCCTTATTGAGATAACTTTTGAATTGTTTAATCCTTATTTCTACCATATGTACTGGCTATGAAGAAGTATTTGAGAAAAAAGTAACTAAGAGAGATAGCGAGAATTAAATGCGTTTGCGTCAAACTAGTGTCAATGAATTTTTTTATCAATTGCGTTCCCATTATCTTTATAATGTTTTATTTTTAAATTTTACAAATTAATAATAAGGCGTCGACATATTTATTAGCTCTTTAACGGTTCATCTATTATGTAAGTTTCGAAAATTTCTTTTGGAATTTTTTGTAGTGAAATACCATTACGAGTAAAGGAATGAAAATAACACTGTAAGGTTTATTTGAAATCTCTGTGTACTGAATCTAATGGTGTCCAAAAGAGTAGCTTTGAGTCGTCGGGCTCAGTCGGCTGTTAAAACATATTACTTTTTTTACAAAAAAAAGCTATTTATGTTAACACCTAACAGTGGAGAAATATGACAGTTTATTAGTCTGACGAGCAGTTGACTGTACACGAGATAAAACTATGGATACATTTTAATCCTATCCGTTTTTATATTTCGTTCATTACTCTCACGTGTACAGCAACTAATAACTCAAATTAAATAATGAAAGCAACTAAAAACAGTATCTTCCATTTCACTCGTACGAGGAGATACATAAATTGTAAAATATAAGATTGCTTTTCGTTCAATATTTTTCGCTTCCTAATTATTTGTTTACTATTTTGAAGATCAAAATTTTCCTTATAATTGGGAAGAAATTTAAATCTGGCAATGATACCATCATTCTGGCTTCAATCTGACAGTGTTAATTCCATAGACTAAGGTTTATTCCCGACCAAAAACGAATAGAGAGCGTGTCACGTACGCGTGAGTCACCTACCTGTAATGTAATCGGCGTTATAGATAAGTTATCGTTACATAGCCATTTAAACTTCTTGGTAGTGCCATGCATGATGCTAAGAAGCACCTAGATACACCAACAATGAATATGATTTTAGTAAGGAACGTATGATTTACTAGGTGTAAATTGGGGTTTCTGGATCAGAGGAGATCCAGAAACACCCAATTCACCCTATCATTCATTGTATTCAGAAATGGGTACAATTTGCTTTAATATTCAGTCATTCATCATTCAGTCTTTATTCATTTTATTATTTCAACCATCAAAGGAGATCCAAGAACGCTCAAATAGTAGTGTATCAATCATACATTAATATCGTGATTTATGATATTGTTCATAATATAGATTATCGGCTATTCTGTTCTATTTTATTCGTCACACCGCCATTTAAAAAAAATTAACAGCTTATCCATAGCAGCAGCAGCCTTTGTGTATATAAGATGCAATCTGTTATTCAGTATATATCAATTGAACATTAACTGCATTCAATGTAATGATCAGCAATTAGCAGTCCAAATCAACTGCGTCAAATAAATTTTTGAACCGTTAGGGTTAAACATAAATAATATTCTATTCTACACTTTCAATCCATCTGGTAGTTATTTAAATTGATGAGTTAATAATTTTTTATAGGTGTGGATAAGGATATTTCGCATCATAAGATAAAGAATATTCATTTTATTGAAAAACTTTATTATCAATACACCATTTATTTAAACATTTTTAGAGCTATCTAAATTAACAACTCCACATTCTTTCCTTAAAGGATATTTAGGGAGCTCATCTCTCATAAATACTCCTCTAAAATAAGGTATATTATTTCCATACTTTAAAATATCGAAATTAGTTAAGGCTCTTTTGGGTAACCGATATCTTAGTTTTTTTGTTTCGATACAAAAATTCCAAGCCCATCTTTATGTGGTTTTAGTTGTAATCCTTTCCCAATACATAGAGCTTCCATTTTTTCATTATGTCTTTTCGATTCAATCAACATCTTTTGAGCCATCTTGATTTCGTTAATGGTTTTAGCAATGCCAGCTGCACCACCAGCTATAGCTCCCACCGCTGATAGACCGGCAAATATAGGAATCAAGGGCAATACACCACCAGTTTTTGGTATAGGAATTACACGAGGAAGTTTAATGGATGAATTATCAGCTAATTCTCTGACAGCGGCAATAGCTAATTCCATGGCATCTTTTCTGGTCTTTGGTTTTAATTTTTTAATATGTTTTTTTGTTTTAGTAATAACATTTTTCAATTTATATTTTAATCCTTTTTCAGATAAACCTTTCTGAGAAACCTTTTTGGTACTTGACTTCAGGCCAGAACCAGTTTTAATTTTTGCCGACATAGCCTTGCTTAAACATGCCGCAATTTTTTCACCTATACTCGCATCTGAAGAAACTGCTCGATCTTTTGCCATTTTTAAAAGGATTAAATCAGCCTTGTGCCGATCTCTCAAATTTGTTGATTTGTGATAGGCAATGTCGTGATTTTTGCAATATTCGTCTAATTTGTTAATACCGTTATCTCCCCGTGTAAGCCTTTTAATTAATTTTGTACCTAGGCCACAATAATTACATCCCGGTAAATGTAATTCAAATGGTAAATTATTTATAAGCCAATTTAGAAGACTACTCTCTCCAAAACACATTATATGACTAATAAATGTAGATTAAGCATATTAATAAATACCTATTTAAACGATTCATCCATGATTTTGTTATTAGGTTAATGTTACAGTATTATATTCGATTTATCAATCCATGTATTTTCATATGATGGTAAACCTAACCATTTTACTAAAACTCTGTTAGCTTTTCTTCTAAGAACTTTTTCGACGAGATATACATTAGGATGCTTTGTTTTTTGAAGCTCTTGCTTATAAAATGCACCTAAAATAGGCTGACCTCTGTTGGCATCTTCGATTAAGTAGGTTACAGGAGTTGTATTTTGTATTTTACAAATTTTAAATATTTCTGTTGACCAATTGGGAGTGTAACCTTTTTCAAATGTTCCTTTGTATTTACTGATACGCACATAATCACCTACATGATACTTACTTCTTAGGTTCTCATTTTTTATTAACTTAAAATACCTATTTAATATCATATTTTTATTTATGTTGTTTACTTTAGCAGGCATTTCATTAATAGTGCGATGATAAGTGTGATTGTATCGATGAGTAACATCATTGAGCGTATTATGTATCCAATTGTAATTGCCTTTTAAACTGAATTCTTTATAGACCTTAGATTTTAATGTTCTGATAAATCGTTCAACTATTGAAGCCTTTTTCGTCGAGAAAGTTGAATAATGGTTGATATGATAGGATTTCATAAGTTTCTGAAATTTGTTATTATAAAATTCTGATCCATTATCTGTTTGCAGATTTTTAGGAACACGTCCTCTATCTAACAGACTTTTGAAAGCGTTACACACATCTTCTTTGGTTTTACTTCTCATAGGAAAGGTCCAAGCATATTTCGAAAATGTATCAATAACGGCAAGAATATGTCTGTAATTCTTATTTTCTTTTGAAATTGATTGCATATCTATTAAATCTGCTTGCCACAAGTCATCTATATCTTTCATGATAACATGTCTTCGTGGATAGTTTACCCTCGCATTTTTATGAATTTCGTTCACCACATCACTTTTGCTCATGTTTACGATTATATGAGTGATATGTGTCTTGAATTCCGATATAGTACTGAATGAAAAGCATGTTATAATTATTATTTATTATTGAATTATGTCAGCTTCTCTTAATTCTTCGATTATTGATAAAATTTCATTATCATGATTTGTATTACCGGCATCTCTAGAAGCAATTAATAGTTTTAATCTGTCAACTAGCTCGTTAGGATCATCCCAATATACCAAGTCAGTATTTTTTCTGTATCTCTTTAGCATCGGTAAGCTTCCTCCAAAAGTAACATTATTATTTTTCAAAGGTTCGGAAAACAATGGTTTGATTATTTCTCGATATTTTATGCCTTTATCACCTCTTATTTGTCCATTAGGATTAAAATCTCTCTTATGTGCATTTGTATAATGCAACATATCCTTATACACAAGTTTATCTTTACTTGTTATTAATTTTAAATCAGGTTTTCTTCGAAGTAAAAGTTCTTTTAAACCTGGGGTTAAATTGTAGGCTTTATCACCTACTTTAATTAAAATCACACTATCGTCATTCAAGTTATCTATTTTAGAAAATGAAACTATTGAATTACCCATAAGGAATTTTTTGTTAACACTTCTTATTCCAAATGGTATACTAACACCATCATAAATATCATGGATATCGTGACCCTCTAATGAAATTTCTAAATCTTCTGGTAATGCTGATGTGGGAGACCTTTTAATTTGTGCAGAATTCAGTTTTGGTTCGTAGCAGTCTTCAAACCTTGTGGAGGAGCTAGTATTAACGTCATCCAATTCGATGCCCTCTGAATTGGGGTGTGAATCTTCTAAATTTTGGATTTTTGCTATTGTTTTATTCGAATTAACTAGAGTTTTAAGGGGATCTGTGACAGGTTTTAACATTTTATCAAGTGACAAATTCATTGAATGTTCCTGGCTCTTCATTTGTTTTATTTTATTCTTTATGGAGTCTATAGACTTCATTAATTCTATTTTAATATTTTTCTCCATGTTATAATACTTAACAACTACTTTTAGCTGAAGAAAAAATAATACTGATTTTGTTTGCATATGTGAACTATATATATATATATAATTTCAATCAAATTTAAAAAACGTATCAAAATTCTGTCTGTATCGTCCATTACTCAATGTTGATTCTTTGTTAATAAGTAGAAAATTGTAAGGTTTACTCCATACACTTTGACAAATGTTTTTGAACTGCTTCCATTGTAAATCAGAATTAACATGCTCTTCATAAATATGCTTTAAATTCACGTCGTCTTGTTTAAATATTATAACCAAGTTAACATTGTCACGTAGCAATTGTTTTGGAATTTTAGAATATGTTTGAGATAAATAGAAACAATCGATTTGTTTATGCCGACCCATACAGAAATAATTGCGCATATTTACTTGATTTTCACATGCAACATCGTCAAATATGAATACAGAATTGGTTAAAGCTTCATTCGGAGAAATGACATCCTTATCATCACTGATCTCGTAAAAATTAACCTGTGGTACTCTTTTCAATACTTCAGTCAAAAAACGGTATTTGGGTTGAAATAAAGTTTTAGAGTAAAGGTAGAGATTTCTAAATTTAAGGCCATTTTCGTGCAGCAATAAACTAATCATAACATTCGTTTTACCACAGTTCGATGGACCACATATTATACAGCGAATGGTATTCGGCAATAGAGTGCTATGTCTGATATAGGGAGCAGATTCAATTAATCTAATGTTATTAACGTTTAGGGATATGGGTTGCTTGATCAACTTCATTTTGCCGATTAATGCAAATTCTATTTAACATTATATATATATATATATATATATATGAATGTTAAATAGAATTTGCATTAATATATATATATATACAGTATGCATTAAAAAATAAAATTAATTCAATTCAAGAACGATATTAAAGATAAAAATAAAAACAGGTTTGTAGGTTCAAAGTATTTTATTTAAGTATAATAAAACATGTTACATGTCAAATATAAACTTATATCTATGTTTAAACTATAACCATATATGTATAATCTAATTACAATATAGTATTAGTATGACCCCAGGGTAGAGTATTTATTTGATTCGTTTGAACTTGCACTTTATCATCGATTCTTTTTAATATCACTTTATTAACTTGCTGTGAATACAAAACATGTCTAATTGATTTGATCATATTCATTTTACGCTTTAGTTCAATATTCTTAAATAAAACTTTCTCATAATTAGATGTGCTTAATTTTTTTGTGATTGGTTTTGATACTCCTTTGGCTTTTCTGATTTGTGTTTTTAGTGATTCAATACAATACAATTTCGCTCTCAATCCTACAAATTTAGTGATCACATCGCCTCCTAATTCATCCTTAAACAAGCCAGGTACTTGAGCGTTCATCCGGGGCATACTATAAGGATTATTTATATCAAAATTACTAGTATCGAATACTTGTATATTATTACACATATCTTTATAAAAATCTTGTGTTTGGATTAAGTACATTAAACTATCAGTGTCAGTGTAGCATAGTTTGACATTACCACCATATTTATTCTTAATAAAATTATAATGGAAATTGTACAGATGTTGTTTTGAGAATTCGAGCACTGTAAATCCTACATATATCGGTCTATCTAAAACAAGTTTTTCATGATTCAATTGAACAGCAATAAAATTTTCATTGATAATAGAAATACTCTTCAAATTGGGTTTTGTAATCATTTTTTCTGCTCCTACTGACTTATTTGTTTTATTACATTTATCATTCCATTTAGTTACTAATTTACATTTACCTGTTTACGTTTGTTTTCGATTGTTTTACCAAATATGGAATTATTTAAGAGCTTGAAAAAATCTTTTTCAAATGATGTTGAAGCTGCTTGTCGTAATTTAGTATTTAAGTCTATATAGTTTTTTAAAAAGCTGTCTTGTCTAAATTGAAGTATTCTATGAATTTTTTTTAATATAAGACCGCTTTTAAGACATTCTTTTAGGTGAACATAGTGTATTATGTAATTATATTTATCATACAAATTAGCGATTAATTTAGGTGTCTTGCCACCAATAGGTATAAATTTTTCTGGAGCGAAAGGCAAATCACTATGCAAATCATGTAAATGCTCCGGGTACATCATATCAACTTCTAAAATATAACCGTGACTAGCATCATCAGAAACTTCAAACACATTAAAGTTGACAATATCCTCCTGTGCCATAAATTTGAAATCTGATATGGGTAACTTCTTTGTCATAGCATAACCGTAAAGATTGTTACAGTCAAGATATATCAAATATGTTGACGGTTTGGAATCATCGAAATTCGGTAAGTAAATATTATTAGCTTCGGCATAGCGGTGAGTGCACTGTGCTAGCCCTCCACGTATACCTTTTTCAATCATTTCATAAATTTCTAAATCATTAATTAGTTCTAAATGAACACCTGTGTAGAAAAGCATAGCGTCCCAACTAAGACTAGGTGAAGTGACGTAGTATGCGGGATCAAGACTATAATTCTTTAAACATATTTTTCTAAAATTTTCGAATATATCGCACAGTAAAAGTACATCATTTTTTAAATACAAATCTGTGTATTCACCAATAGAACTAATATTAAAACATTTCCAAACATTTTGAGCATGTTTATAATCATCATCAGTGATATTTTTCATTTTTAAGCTATTGTAAAAACAATCTTTTGATGGCAGCTCGGTTTCATTATATTTCTGCCATGAATTAACATATTCATATGGATATATACCTTTTGTTCTTATTAAATTGAATTGGTCCTTGTCAGGATAATGAAACGACAAATTCGTAAAGTCTTCGTATGATAAATTTTTACTCAAAGTATCAATGCTTGAACTAAGAAACTGAAAAGAATCTATAAATTTAATTTGAACAGGTACTCTTTTATTATCTGTTTTAATGACTTTTGTTATTGATAAATACTTCTCTTTTGTTTTAGGAATGATTTTTATTTCACCATCGTATTTAGATAATTCTGTAATAAATAAGTGCGCATCATAACCAGATAAGTTATGGAACACGACAGGAATGAATGAACATACTTTAAACGATAAATTACAATATGAATGAGCTGCACCCCTATATTCACCAGTAATATGATCATGGTCACACACCTTATCATCGAATAATAAATGTTTGCAAATGTGACATATGGTTGAATTACGGTAATCATCCGTTTGTTCTTTGGACATTGGTTTTATAGGCATTTTTGAAATTAATATCTTATGAATGAACTGTGCGTCCGTAATCAATTTTTTAACAAATACTTTTACACAATCCGACCCTCTATACGTTACAAACTTATTCAAACTTTTGTCATGAGAACAACATATATAATAAGCAAAACATGATGGTTGGTGGCATCTATTTCTTATTGTATTTTTATCAGTATTCGGTTCAATAAAATCATATAATAAACATTCAAAATCTGCATATATGACAAAGTTAATTTTTTGTTGTCTCTCATAATGCATAAATTTTAAGAAACTGTTTTCATCTGGCATCAATGTTAGAATTTTAGAACAATTATGTGAAGAGTATTTTATTTTACTAGTATAAAACTGTAGGCACATATCGCACAAATACATTTGGCCTTTATGATGTGAGACTTGTCGTCTAACTAGACGTAAAAGATCTTTTATCAAACAGTAGTGAGCCTTGTTGTTTTGTTCGAAATATAGCAAGTTAATGTGTTTCATTTTCTTACAACTGGTAACATATAAAGGACCAGTAACATTATAATGCTTGTCTAATCCATAAATATTGACACTTATTTCACGATTATTTTTTTCAAATAACGCAATATCTTTACATGAGGGTGGAAATGACATCCCCTGTGTATTAAATATTGACGTTAATTTGGGGTACGACTTTGGTCTGCAAACATTATTTTTAGCAGGATATAATGCTGCTGCTATGCTCCACAAAAAACAGTAATTATCATTATTTTGTATGTTCAGACAACTCTTGGTATTTTTAATTTTAGCGGGCAGCTCCATGTAAGAGCCGCCTCGCATGGGTGAGTACTTATTTATATTTATTTCTAAGTAACTCAAAGTCAAAAATGTCCATCCAGATTTACAGTGCTCAAACTCGGATAATTTCATTTTAAAAATATCTTTTACATGTGAATATAATTCATCATAATTCATATTTTGATATACGATCTGATATTTAGTGTTAAATGACTTCAGTTGCTGTTCACCTGATACAGGTAACATGAACTTAGCATACAACTCGAAGTTCACTTTGACAGAGACATGTTTTAATAATGTTAAGTCAATTATTTTAAAAATGTAATCTCGCTTTCCATCTAAGAACGCCTCTATTATAAGGTACTCGTCTTCTTTAGATGGGCATAAGCGATAAGTCATAATTCGGTTTTTGAATGCCGTGGCAACAATATCAACATTTTCAAACTCTGATTTTATAACACAATTTGATTTATGAATATTAGTTCTCATATGATATCGGTATTCATGTTCAGGGATCTTAATTTTACATTTATCACAAGTAATATAAGTACTTGAAGTTGAATTAATGGGTGAGTCGACTGAAAAGAAAACAAATACATACGGTTAAATATTTATTTTTTAAGATTAAATAATGGAATACAATTTTAAATATTACAAAAGATATTTGAGTAAGTAAGTGAATATATTTATTTTTATTGGTAAGAACTTATGAATGTAGGCGGATAGTCTTTAAATTCTTTTCGGACACTTTTTATGTACGAATTTAAATGCTTCCAGGACTCGGACTCGGTTTCACATTTATTTTTTACTGTCATGATTGAGTGCCGCCATCTATTCACCGGTGGCACTCGCTCGATATCATTGCAGTTATATATTTTTAATTCCACATAATAGTGGCCCGGTTTGTTTTCAACCATTTGTCTTGAAAAGCCGTTGGCTAACCTACGTGTGATGTATGAGTAGATTGGTTGACATTTTTTACCCATTGCCTCCAACTCTTCGTCGCCAGAATCGCTGCCAAACAAATCGCTGGCTGTGGGTCTGGAATACGGCTTCTGTCTTTTGCTGGTCGATGCCTGGCACTCGGTGGATGCAGGTGACTTGCGCTTCTTTTTCTCACCTTTAGTTTTCACCACGGTCTCCGACACTGACTCATCGTCTGAGGGGAAAAGCTGATCAGCCATTTGCTTGGACCTGAAAAATAAGGAGAACTGTTTCAGTGACTAGTAATTTAACTTTAAATTACCATAGACAAATGGATGAAGTGTAGCTCTGTTACGTGCCAATAACAATTATTATAAATATCAAATCAATAATTATTGAATAATAAAATAATAAATAATTAAATAGCTGAATGATTGAATGTAAGTACTAGTGTGATGAATAATTGCAAACTAGAATAAATAAATAAGGGAATGATTAAATAGTAAGACGAGATTTTAAATAAATGCACAAGTGTTTACACAATTAAATTCACTTACATTTTGTAGATAGAAGATCTGGTAAACTTGTAAATACTGGTTGTAGTTGGTGATGATGACGCTAGCTCTTGAAGGAGGGTTTTGTGGTGAAACTTCCAGAGACAGTCTCTTAAATAGCGATAAATCCACGTGATAATGTCCCGAATATGGAATAGAGCACGTGGTGGTAAAATGCTGTGTCAGATCATTGCATCCAAATATGATTTAATTTTAAACAATATTAGAACACCTACTCCTGTTACCTATCATTTCCATTAGGTTTGATACTCACCATAGCAATCTGGATGTAATAGTTCAGGTGCGAAAATTATACCTTAATATGTTCTGTTGGAGTCTAAAGCTGTAATGTTTGTAATTTAACACTTTAATATTTGGGTGTTTTTTATTTATATTATGTATATGTTTGTATTCCCCGTTGTTTCTGATATCCGTAACAAAAGTGCCTAAGCTACTTACCTCGGAATCGAATCAATGTGTGTGATGTTGTCCGATATTTATTTATTTATTAATGTAACAGTTGAATACCATTAATTAGGTATATCGATTTAACCTTTGTATAACAATAGGCAACTTTTTATTTCCATATTCTCACGGGATGGTAAACCTGTGAGGCATGGAGCTAATATTAGCACCTATGAATTATAAATGCCATTTATGGGCTTATAACGTTAAATTGTTAAAATGCTTATTAAACTGACGCACTATCACTACATAGTACCCAATACATTGCAACGACTTCAGTATTGTTACATTACATATGATTGCTCACAGTGAGTACTCACCTCAAATTTTAACCACTTGCGATAAAGAATGAAGAGTTGTGTATTAAAATTATATAATTATGTTATAATTATAATAATAAATAATATAATCATTTATTTCAAGTCTTTTACGTAAAGTTTTAAAATGTTTGGTATGTATTAATCATAATTTTAGAAAATGTATAGCAAAGATCCATTATACCATCCTACTAATTAATCAGTATGTTGAAAGTTCATATAAACGGATATAGATATAGTGATATATGTATATCTGCTCATTATCTATTCTTAGTGACTTAGAAATTATAAGTTAATTATATTAATAGGTGAAACCAAGCGCCATAATTGTATGTTGATATAACATAACGATTTTGTTTTGGTTAGTCTCCTTATAAAGAATTACTTACACAGCAAAAGGTAAAGCTAAAGGTACGACATACTACTTAGTTACACCGATTTCGCCTACCGATTATTCTCAATAAAGTGTATGAAAAAATATTTTGCGTACAAATGCACAGTAGTATGTAACTTATCAATATATAATTATGGTAAACAATAATATATTAGTCGCCATGGTGTCTTACGGTTTCAATTACATGATTCCATTTTTGATTTAGAATAAACATGCAACAAAAACAACACGATTTTGAACTCTATAGAGGAAAAATGAAAGATATATAAAGAAATGAATAAAAATATTTCGGCATCTATTCTATTTCTACATCGAGCGACGCAACGTAACGTTATTATAGTGAAATGTCGGTAAGGAATATAATAATTTTTTAAAGTATTTTTTAATGCTACAATTAAAATATTAATACAATTTAATTAAGCAGTTATTTGTTCATATTCATACAATAGTAATGTTATATTGCATTTATTTTTATACTCCAAGTTATTTATTTTTTTTATAGAGGCTTAAACTATATTTCTAATTATTTTACAGGACGCGGAAGATCTTTTCAATTTTATACCCATGGAGCAAGCAGCAAATCAACAAAAACCTGGACAAAAATCGCTGTGTCTTACACGAAAAAGACCAAAAACAGATCAAACATTTTATCAGTATATAAAAAAACCCGTCACTCGAGGGACAAAAATAATCAAGATAGAAATTTACGACACCGAAAATTTTCCAAAATCCGAACAGCCGATGTGTAACTGCGAAGCTGATGTTTGTGTTCAACACGTAGTAAAAACTATATTATTTGATGATATTTACACCAGTACGAGAGAATTAATATCTAAAATTCAAGATGACATTGAAACTAAGGCATAGATTAAATAATTTACAAAATTAAATTAAAAAATGTCTGAATGTTGTAAAATAAATATCAATAAGCGTGGATGTAAAATGTATAATTTGAAATAAAAATTATGCTTATAATATTATTTAGTTTTTTTTCTATCTCTTAAATTAAAATGCATTTCGCATTTATAGTGGGCATATTTCAAAGTTAAATATCACATAAGCATATTCCAATACCAGCTATATCTCATAGCCTACGTGCTGCATTCTTGCGAGATACTGTTACCTAAATATGCCTTCTTGAATAAAACATGCACTTTGTAAACAAGTGCAGAATTAGAATTAAAACAGTGCATTTAAACAAATTAATATTCGTTATATTGGTTTAAAATGAGTACTGAAATAAAGTAAATGGTAATTACAGTAAGTTGAATTTAAGCTTTATCGATCCTTAGAGACCGCATGCATTTCGTTTCTATAATTTATTTGTGCCATGGCAAGTGTTGTGGGAAGATAACGCATTAATCTAATATTTCAAACAGTTAATATACTATTTCGCTATGTAAAGAATTAATGAATGATGATTGAAATTGGGTGTTTCTGGATCTTTTATTATTCACTATGTATGTGGTTTGTGATACTGTTCTGATTATATGAATATCTTTTTTCAATATTATAAATAAATAAATAAATATCTCGGACTCTTTCACACACGTTTATCTAACCCCAAACTAAGCAGGGCTTGTATTATGGTAATTAGACAACTGATAAACATACTTATATATTTCTGAATACATACATATCATAGATAAATTACATCCAGACACAGAACAAACAATCATGCTCATCACACAAAGTTTGTCCGGGGTGGGAATCGAACCTACGACCTCCAGTTTAGCAGTCAGTTGTACTAACTACTGCATATAACAACTTATTAAATAAACGAGTTAAAAATCATGTTTTAAAACACAAACACATAACGCAGGTACCTATATAAGTATGGTAACATGGCACATCCGAGCGCATTCCATTCTCGATAGCTCTCTGGCTCGAATGGACTAAACATTTCATCACTGATATTGTGAATTGATTGAATATACTATTAAAGTGAAAATTTGAATAAAATTAATGAGCATATTTAATAATTAGAGTAAAATAACTGTATAAAAGGTTTTAATTGAGGACTGTGATGTTTGAGTACTAGACTACCTAAATTATTGATGAGATAATTGAAATATTTAGAATAACTAAATGACTGAATGATTGCATACCAGAGTACAAATAGTTCTTATTTCTGAATCCCATTTAATGATAGGATAAAATTGAGCGTTCCTGGATCTCCTTTGATGATTGAAATATTAAAATGAATAAAGACTGAATGATGAATGACTGAATATTAAAGCAAATTGTACCCATTTCTGAATACAATGAATGATAGGGTGAATTGGGTGTTTCTGGATCTCCTCTGCTGGTGTTATCCAAACCATTTGAGAAAAATGTAATGCATAACACTTTATTACAATAAATAAAAGAAACATTAGTTTTAAATGATATTACAATAAATAAATTAAACACAATCTTATTGTTTTAAAACCATACCTGAGATAAGGTGAAAATAATTATTATTGGATTAAAAAACGATTGCTATGTTGGTTGGGATAAAATTAGTAACAAAATATTGAAATCATTCAAAGACTTTTTGGAACCTTCTCTGACATAGAAACTTAATATGTGTCTAAAGACAGGTGCTTTACCATAATTCTTTAAAAAATCGGAATTTCATCCTATTTTAAAAAATGGAGCAAGACGTTGCCTAGGAAATTACCGACCCATATCTATATTGCCATCAGTATCCAAAATCTGGAAAAAATCATTAATTCTGGACTCATGAGGTACCTGGAACATAATAAGTCGCTATCCTTGAATCCAATCGCCTTTCAATAAGGGAAATCAACAGAGGAAGCAGTAAATATCTTTATGGACAAGATATGTCATGCCCTAGATAAAAAGGAAAAACTTTAAAGCTAAAACTTTTGATACAATTCATATATCGAAGTTGTTGATGAAACTTGAAGCAGTTGGTATTCGTGGTACACAACTGAAACTATTTGAGAGCTATCTTACAAACAGATGTCAATGTGTACGCATTGGTGAATATTCTAGTAACTCCCTTCCTGTATGTTATGGCGTTCCATAAGGTAGTATCCTTGGACCGACTCTATTTCTCGTCTACATGAATGATCTTACAAATTTTGGATTGACTGGAGGTCAAATAATCTCTTATGCAGAAGATGCTTCTCTAGTCTTCATTGGTAAATCGTGAAAACAGGTCTTCGCTTTGACACAGGAAGGTTTTAATGCGGTAAATAAATGGTTGTGTGACAATCTATTTAAACTTGACAAAACTAAATATATGTTATTTAATATGAACGGTGAAATAAAAATGGAAATGGAGTACACCATGATATCTCATTTCTGTCAGCTGAAATATGGTTGTTACTGTCAGCATCTAGAGAGAGTTTATTAAATGAAGTACCTTGGAGTGACTATAGACGATAGACTGAATTTTAAGGAACACATAAGGATTGTTTATGGAGGGGTAAGAAAATTAATATATATTTTTTATAATCTTAGACATGTTGCGGAACCTAAACTAATGAAGCAAATTTATTACAACTTCGTCTGCGTGGGAAGTATTTTGGTAGAATTCTTTTATTCCTATGAATGGAGTCGAATCGAATAAGATCAATGGGCCATAACCCACTGTGCTTAATGCGGATCGGTGGGTGTTCACGTTGCTGATGTAGCCAGGACTAACGGCTTAACGTGCATTGTGCCAGTGCTGTGCACAGTGCTCAAGATAATAATTGTTTTGGTCACCATCCTGTCCTTACGAATGTAATTTTTCTATGTTTTTCTCGTTTCACGCGGTCTTGTTGTTGAAACTGTCCATCTCTTGTTTTTGATATTTTTTAATTATTATTTGTCTAGTTGCATGCACAATCGGTTATTTATTATTCTATTTTCCATGTAATGCTAGGTTGCCTGGAAGAAAAATCGCTTGCAAGCGATGAGTTGGTCGTTTGTACTTAGTTATGTAAAATAAGTATTCAAGTATGTCCTTGTTATGCAGTATTTTACTTATTTATTTCACTGCAATTTAAACCGAATGCGGCGCTAACCCACTACGCCATCGGACCTCTTATACTTAAGATATACTTATTTATAAAGAGGAAAGATTTAATTGTTTGTTTGTTTGCATCGAATTTGCCCCAAAACTACTGGACCGATAGTTTCAGAGCGATTCTACCTACGGGAAGCTACATCACGGATGTCATAGGCTATAATTTTGCGGCAAAGTCGCGGGAAAAGCAGCTAGCTCATTATACCTTGTTAAAACTTATATGCGGTACGCATGTGGAGTATGAAGGCAACACGGGTTGGCGATAATCGAAACTACTTTCTCGATCTCTATTGTGTAAACTGCGAGCTCCTTCTTTTTTTCTACGTAGTTTCATACTTATACCATACTGCATGTATGTTACGGTTAGCAGTTAGACGCGCTATGCAATTCACATATTACATATCAACATGGGGTGGGGCTTCTAAAACAACCATCAAAAGCCTTGAGATAGCCCAACGGGCAATTCTTAAAGTAGTTACATATAAGTCAATATATTTTGTGAGGTTTTGACTCTTTGGCAGTTACGTAACAACAAGCAACATGAAAAAACAGCATTTGGTCCGGCTTATTTGTTAAAAAGGTACAGACGACGAAATGTCATGAAATATCCTGTAATTGCCAATACATTTTTTGTAACTAAGTACATGTATATTTTGGGTCTCGACATAGGGGTCATTCATAAATTATGTCACACGAATTTCATGATTTTTTACCTCCCCCCTCCCACACATTCAGCAAATTCACATTTAGAAATTATTAAATGAAAACAGCGAGGCCGAAATATTTTTTTTTTCATTTATATATTTTTTTTAATAACATTAAGATTAAATAATACAATTAACTAAAGAACAAACAATTGCCTATCTAATTAAAGAAGTTAACAAAAAATATATAATATTAATATATTCAATTTAAAGATACAAACTTTATCATCTTGAGTCCATGAACTTTAAACTCACTTAAATTATTTATAACTGGGATAGCAGCCACTTCGTTCTCGTTTAGGTTGTTAATGTCAGGAACAAGATTTTGACAAAATCTTTTTCATCCAACCATCGTCGTCATCATCCAAAGATGTGTCGCTTTCTTTCTCGTAATTTTGATTTGCAGTTATTTGATTTTAGATTCCATTTTACCTTCAACATAGTGACTACTTTTTGAACTTTACCACAAGTTGTTAACTTCTTCATGTATAATTTTTTTTCATCAGCATAAGCTGCATTGTCTAAATCAATTTTGTTCATTTTAAATTTGTTTTGTAAGATGAAATCAAAAAATAGCAGAATTAAGAACATCGTTGTTTCGTAATTTATAGATAGTCCCATATATAGGTAATAGAATATGATGTATTAGACATCTATCCATTAAAAAAGTACAGTTTTAAAAAAACTGTAAATATGAATATTTGCATAAGCTCAACTATGAGGAGACTGAAGCTATGGTAAAAGTATTGATGTGCAATTGAATTTAGAAGGTTAACGGATATTTATAAAAGTCCGTGTATGTAGTGTATGTCCGCAACGACCAATAAGAGCGCGACGTTGTAGCGACGTTCCATTTCATGTAACCTGCTCTGGTTGTTGTCTGAACAAAAAGTCTTAATCATATATTGGCCAAAATATAAGCATAACTATTGAGGAATTAATATAAATTGTAATAAATAATAAACTATTTATATTTTAGATATTATTTTAACCTATGTTATTAATATTTATTTTTTATATTTTTTAAATTATAATTATACACTCATGAATAAAATCTTATAGCTACCGTAATTCACCCTCCCACATTGACACATTCATTAACATTTAACTCATAAGTCCACGAAATTAAATTAATTTAAGTTCATTTAATTTAAATTTAATTCTATTAAATTTATATATTGTTATTTTTTAATACTGTATAATCTAATTGTTTTAGCTAATTTTCAATTAGTTTAACTACTAAAATCTTTAACAATAGACAATGCTAAGAGGGCGCTGTAAGCCGAAATACATTAATAAACTAGCTCAGCTACAGACCTTATAAAATCTTTTTATAAAATTCGTTAGCCATTGTTTTAAAACGTATAATATTATTTTTTTTCTTGAATTTTTGGCCGTGTGTAAATAAATAATTATTATTAATATAACTCTCTCTCTCTCTCGTTTCCCTCCCCCAAGCCGACTGGTCACCGTGGGAGAGTTAGACCAACACCCCCCAAACAAAGGATACAAAATGCTCAAAACATTGTATAAGAGCAAATTGAAGAAACATACTCAATATATATATGTTGCATCTCTAAACGTTACAACATTGCTTAGCGATAGCAGAATTTCAGAATTGCATTATGCTATAAAGAATTTAAATTGAGATATTATTGGAATGAGCGAAACTAGGAGAGCACAAGAAAAATAGAAGAATACGACGATTTTATCCTTTTCCATACGCATGCAAATAACGGAAGACATGGGGTAGGCTTTTTAATTAGAAAATCACTTATAAATAATATAATGTCAATAAAAGGATATTCTGATAGAATAGCAGTTCTTGAACTAAAGCCATGTAATAATACTTTGTGGTCTATCGTTCAAAGAACAATGGTCAAAATGGACTACGAAAAAAAAGTTCTTGTACCAAGATGGAACTATCACCAAAATGTAGTATAAGTTGAATGTAATTATTATATACCAATAATTTATTTTTAAAAGCTGGGAAAAGAAAGATAATCCTCTCTAAAATATGTCTTTATTTTTTAGAACGCAGTTTAAATTATGTTATTTTTGAACGCATCTTAATAAAAAAAAATTTTTTTTCTTTTTTTATCCGAGATGGGCTTACTCTTGACCTCAGGCGTAATAATATTAAGCGTAAGGCCTAAGATGGGACGAGTTTGCCCAGAAAATACCTATTCACTCATTCATTCCTGGGTTATAGGATACCGGGAAAACAGAGGCAGGTAGGCTATTCCACTCCTTGGCTATGCGCATAATAAATGATGATCCAAAGCGCTTTGTTCGGATACGTGGAATGTGAACCAGGTGGGTGTAATAATTTGCTGTACGCCTGGATACCCGGTGGTAAAAAGGTGCTGGCGGAATGAGCCGATGCAGCTCAGAAGCACACTCCGAAGTACAATCTGTAGAATACCGACAGTGAAGCAATTTTTCGGAGATGAGACAGACTGTGGAACTTGGAGTTATCGAGATCACAATCCCCCACAAGTTTTCTTGCTCTACGGTCTACCGAATCGAGCACGGCAAGCTGGTATTTTGCTGAGCCATCCGAAAGGTGTGAGCAATATTCCATACACGGACGGATTTGCGCTTTATACAAAATAAGAAGTTGTTCCGGTGTAAAGTATCGTTTAACTCTATTTAAAACTGACCAAATTGTTATCCCCCCATTGGGAAACAAAACTTAAGGCCAAGTTAGTCCGCTCAATCATGGCCTCTCTCTGGATACAAGTGTCCTCACTACTGACTTTTGCGTTAGATATGTATCTCTCCGTAACCGTGCTGTCGTCTGCGTACCCAACAATACCGGGCATAAGCAGGTCTATTAATTATTGAACATGAATGCATCGTTTCATCTATGATTTTTAACTGAGATTTAATGTGTAACTCTGAGTTCCGTGTCCGATTTTCTTATGTTTGGTCTGTGTTCATCTGGGTCGGGGTGTGTGAAAATGGCGACGAAATAAATGGCATGTTTTAAATAATCAAGCAATGGTTATTTGATTTATTCGTGACTACAGTATTACATTCCTAGTTCCTGACACCGTGCTGAACAAGGTCGTTAATGTGCAGCAGGAAAAGAGTTGCTGAAAGAACAGACCCTTGAGGAACTCCAGCGTCGATTTCCATGTGGTCCGAGGAACATCCATCTACGACCACATTAATCGACCGCTCGCTCAAGAAGTCAGATATCCAGTCGCAAAAGTCAGCGGTAATACCATATGCTGGAAGTTTGCTCGGCAGACCGGCGTGCCAGACTCTGTCAAAGGCTTTCGAGATGTCGAGCGATACTGCAACTGCTTCACCGTGTTTCTCGATAGCCTCGCCCCAGAGGTGCGTAACGTACACAAGAAGATTTTTTTTTTAATCTACTGGGGAGATTAAAAAAAAAACCGGATATTTTTTTTTTACTTTAATTTCCCCAGAACAGGTAAAGAAAAGCGTATAATTCGTAGACAATGAGTTTATTCTATATTGAAGATTACAATATAGTAATCGTAATTTTGATAAATCTTTTTTTTATAATTGCCAAGTAGTCTTCTCGTTAAAAAATCAAGTTGTTGACAGTCGATGTACTTTAATTCAGTGTTGTCATACTTGTGTCTAATGTTAGTTCCTCAAACATTCTTTTCATGACTTTATAGATAGACTGTATGTGTAGACGTGTTTCTACGCAGACCGGTTTGTAACTTTGGCGGCGATTTTGTATTATGTTCTGTATTATAGGGAGCATACTAGGTTCCATGGGCAGTATAGAATTGAGGTCTGAAGAGAAATACCGGATTCTCTGGATTTATTAAAATTAGACTTAAATATAAATAAAGTCCTAATAGGGATGATGACTGGGTAAAAAAATGCAATTCTATTTAGTCCGTCAATCAGATAATAGAAAAATATTAGGTACGTATTTTTTTTTACTTCAATTTAACAAGAAATAGCTTATTTAACAGGCATTAAAGTTGAGGAGTGGGGGCTCCTATATTACAATTGATATGCGTAAATCAAAATTATAATATGTTAATTTAATATTATAAAAATGCTTATTGTTTAATTCCTTTGTAAAAAAGTATATTTAATAGATTTTAAAAACATATAATCGGTTTAAATTATTGTTTTGTGTAAGTGTCATGACATGTTCTCTTGGCTGGTCTTTTAAGTATTTTTGAATATTGATTTAAACAGCTCGTTTTGTGTGAAATAAGCTGCACACATCAGTTTGTGGAGTAAAATATACAAGTTTATGGTGTAAAATACACGCGCCTTCGCAAACTTCCTTTAATATAATAAAAATAATAAAAAATTTAACCTAGTAGCAAAAATTTTTGTTGAATTTTAGGCTTTTTAGCATTGTTTTAACAACATAATTGCTTTTATAGGCATCTGTGCACAAAATAAATGATTATTTACCCCTTTTCATCTGACACAGTTGACTTTAAATATTTTGTAAGAATTGGAAAAAGAAAGCAAATGGCGACTCGTAAAATTAAAGCATTAGGTATTCAAATATGGTGTAGTAGAGCTGTTAATCGTATTATGGTTAGACACAAAACTAAGAGCTCGTAATTCACCGTATAACACACTCCCATTTTAGTTACAGCCGTATTTTTACACTTCAGAAGTATCTTATAGTGCTTATAATCATCAAACGATTATTTCATTTTTATTTTGATTTTTAAAAGCTTCAATTAAATTAGAATACTCTTTTTTCAGTTTTCATTTATATCCACCTGTTTTCTTTGTTTTTCCCAACGTTTTTTGTCCATGGCGCCAGCGATGCGTATAAAATGCCACCATTACAATACAATACATAAAATAATTTTACATTTTAATTTCACATAAAAAATAATTACGATCTATTTATTACTTCTATCTCTATAAATAACTTAATATTGATCAAAATATAGCTTAATGTTTTATAAAAGCATAGATTAAGAAGATAAAGGAGCTTGAGCTTGATTAAAGAATACTTTAAGAACAAATCGGTGCTAAAGTTTTACTAGTTCTTTATTCAATGTGTATATAGGATAAGCATTAAATCGATACAACCATAGACCATTAGAAAACCTTTGTTTCTAGAAAATGACTAAATACAACTAAGTGCACTAAATAGTATTACGTTAATGCTTATATAATATATAATGTTTTTCATATCACCGAAATACGATAACAGCTTTATATTAATATTACCCAATACTTAAATAGGAGTTTTGACATTGGTATACTTTTTTTATTAACCATAATATGGCATTAAGCATTATTAGATAAAATAAATGCCTTTAAACAGATTCGAAACTTGACCAGAGCTGATTAAAAATGTTAGTATGACTTTAGGACATAAATCGGTACTTATTTTAGTTAATATATTATTTATGTGCGCTACGTCACAGTTGAGTAGAACCGTACCCTAACGTGACGTCATGCGAAATTTCAACTCCATGTAACGCGGTAATTTTATGATTACGAAAAAAATTTAAAAATACGTGTTTAATATTTTTTAACACTTTACCTGACGGATAAATAAACAAAAATTAGTCATCATCCCTATTATAAGGGGTAGTATTAAGTCGGGACATTGGGAGGAAACAATATTATGTGTACATTTTAATAAATAATGACACATCCGGGTTAAATGGCATAAGAGAACACTGCTGTAATTGACTTATTAGTCGATGTACATTGGGTACTGTGCTCATATAATGAGCATAGTTTGGTATCTTGGATGGGCCAGACACGAACCGAATGTAGCTGCTCCTGCAGCATTCCGTGATGAGGTATTCATTAGAGTTGTAATAAAGAAAAGAAAATCGACATGTTGTTTTGCTATAGCCTTTTGAAATTAGTAATTTCACTACTACTTCATATAAGCTATAGTGTAAGTTAGAAAAGTAAAGTTATTCAGAGCAATCTTAAAAATTCTATTATTATTTTTGATGGTTCACAAAAAATTATTTCATTTCTTACAGTCAATAAAAATAATATATCAGATATGGAGCAAGTTTGAAGTATTATGTGAAAGTATGCACTTCTAGGACCACGATTAGGCATAATCTGACGTGTGCTTTACATATTTCAACTGTAATACCCCTAACTCAAAATGCTACAGTTTAAATAATACGACATAACCTCAAAAATATATTACACAATAACTCAATACTCCCAGCTTTTAAAAATATATTTAATTTCTTTCTTTGTTCTAGTTGCATAGGCAAACAAAATAACATATGTTTCATCAAGTTACGTTTTATTCGATTTTACTAGTCCAAGCATGTTAGGCAGATGGCCATTGTTCTTTATACACCCACAGAAAACTATAAAATGGAAGATATAGAGTCATTTTATCAAACAATAGAGCAGATTTTGGATTCGTTAAATAATAAAAAAAATATTTTGTTGGGCGATTTCAATGCGCAAGTAGGGTAGTAAATGAAACGAAGGTAGGAAAGAATATTTGGTGATTACTTAGCAGAAGAGAGAAGCAGAAACGGTAGAAAACTGATTGAGTTCGCTCTAGAAAACAACCTTACCTTTACAAATAGCTTATACAAAAGAAAAGCAAGAAAAAATGGAAATGGTGATCACCAGACGGGCGTTATCGCAATGAAATTGACTACATTTTAACGAATTAACCTACATGTATCCATAATTTTGACATAATAAGTAGTTTAAATTTCGAAAAAGAAATTCCATAAATATACAAGGAATGCATTTTCCAGAGAAGATGGAAGATTGTGGGAAGAAAAGATGATAGAGAACGTAAGTCAGCCAATGCATGATATTCAGAGTCAATACAATTTTTTTAGAAAGAGAAATAAATGAAATGCGCAAAGTCCCGAAAACCATTACGTACAACGAGAGCTTGTCTATGAACACAAAGGAACTATTAAAAAGAAGAAAACAACTATATACAGAGAAAAGAACCAAGGAAATAAGATGTCAAATTACACAGATAAGTAAAGAAATAAACAGAAAAATTGCAAAAGAAAAGCAGATAAATCGACAAAACAATCTTACGACAAAACAAAAATGATAGAGACATCGACTGCAATAAACAAAGCTTATAAAGAACTAATAAATAAAAAAGAATGGTCAGGAAAATTAAAAAAGAAAATAGGAAAAACAATTATAAGAAGACCCGATATTATTAATGAAACTACTTTATTTTATAAGGCATTATATTCAAATAAAACTGGAAATGCCGAGGCAGATCTCGTAAAACAATCAAATGACTCTTACAAATCAGACTCTACCACGGTCGAGATTCTTAAAAGTGAAATTGAATACAAAATAAGAACCCAAAAAATTGACAAAACGCCCGGTGAGGACAATATCACAAACGAAGTTTTAAAATCGCTCTCTATGCACGCCTCTACAAATCTTATTTAATAAAATTCGAGGATGAGTGAGGACCTCATTTTCCCTCGTGAGGGGGCTCGCGAGTCACCACTCATTTGAGGTGAGGATAGGTAATGTTACAGTAGCAGCGAATGAGTACGTAGCGAGGCGCGCGCAACGTTGCCGTTTGGTACAAAATGAGGGAGGGAGTCGCTAATGCTAAACAAAACATATTTTGTCTTTAGATTCTAAGAAATTAACTTTACTAGACTATCATTTATCAGAATGACCACAACATGGAACTTATTTTTTAATAGTGTCAAATGTCCCATTTTTAAAATCGATCAATCATTTATATTTCGAATCATATAAATACATTTCTAAATAAAACAGATACATTTTTATTAACTTTGATATTTACTTAGTCTAATTCATATCAATTATCTATAAAATATTAAAGACGTATTGCGAAGAAACACAAACAAACTTGAATCGTTCCAAAAACTCATAAAACTTAACCCATTCCCTCAATCTTGAATATCGAGTCGCCTTTTCATTCGAAACAACTCGCTATTTAGTTACTCACTCAAAAAGTCCACAACCTCATTTAGCTCCTCACTCCAAAAGTGAGAAACTTAATGAGGTGTTTCAAAATTGAAAAACGAGTACTCCCTCATTTTGTCGAAATGAGGAACTCAAACGAGGCACCTCGCGAGTGAGGGACGAAAGCAAAAGTCAAACTAGAAAGAGAAGGAACAGAATTCTATATCAAGAAAGGTGTCAGGTAGGATGGCCCTATTTCACAAAAACTTTTTTCGGCCGTTTTGGAGTCGATATTCAGAAAACTTGATTGGGAAAAGAAAGGTTTGAAAATAGATGGAGAATATCTTAGTCATCTTAGATTTGCAGAATACTTAGTCGATTTTTCGCTAAACTGTACAGAGCTAGAAAAAATTATAAATGAATTAGTTAACGTAAATAAAAAAGTGGGCTTAGAAGATGGAATACGAGGGTCAAACTGAAAGTTCTTAGAACTGGCCACTTATAAACAATATAATAAAAAAATAATTCTAAAATTTGAAAATATAACTCTTTGCCAATATTACTGAGTATATATTTCATTCATTTGTCATTTGTTTTACGATTTGGCGGCAAATTGAAAATTGTCTGTGTCACGTCACATGAATTTAACACGAGAAAATTTTCGTGCAATGATTTTTTATGACTTTCGATGTCATTTAAGTCAACAAGAAAGTTATGATAGACTACGATTGGCCTTTCACGATGAAGCCCCATCTCGTGCGACTGTTTACAACTGGTTTAATGAGTTTAAACGTGGTCGCACTAATCTCACTGATGATTTACGTGAGGGACGGCCTTCTACGGCGACGACTGAAGATAACATCTGTGTTGTGCGGCGTATGATAGAGACTGACAAAAGAGTGACCTATCAACAGATTCGGACAAGCTTAGGCATCGGTATGAGTCAAGTGCACAAAATCCTCCACGAACATTTAGCGGTCAGGAAGCTTTGCGCCCGGTGGATACCTCATAATTTGACTGAGGCTCAAAAACTCCATCGTGTGGATTGGTGTCGTAAAATGATTGAAAGATTTAACGGAGGTGACTCAAATGCTGTGTTCGACATACTAACAGGTGACGAAAGCTGGATTTACTGTTATGATCCTAAAACCAAAAGACAATCTGCTCAGTGGGTGTTTCCTTTCGAGGAGTTGCCAACTAAAGTGAAGAGAGATCGAAGTGCGGGAAAAAAAATGGTGGCCTCGTCCTTTGGAAGGATAGGTCATTTTGCAACAATTGTGTTAGAGGATCAAAAAACAGTTTCTGCAGAATGGTACACTACCAATTGTTTGCCACTTGTCTTGGAAAAAATTCGAGAGAAACGACCTCGCAGTAGGATCCTCCTTCACCACGACAACGCCTCGTCGCACACCGCCAAGCGAACGATCGACTATTTGGCGACATCAAACGTTGAATTACTGGGTCACCCGCCGTATAGCCCCGACCTCGCGCCTTGTGATTTTTATTTATTTCCAAAAATTAAAGAAAAACTTAAAGGAAAGCGGTTTATGAATGCTGAAGAAGCGGTGGCTGCGTATCGCGATGCCATTGAAGAGACCCCTAAGGACGAGTGGGCAAAGTGCTTTTCCCAGTGGTTCCATCGCATGCAGCGGTGTATTGACGTGAATGGACAATATTTTGAAAAGATATAATAAAACTAATAACTGGCTAATGTAATCAGTTTTTGATTTTCTAAGAACTTTCAGTTTGACCCTCGTAATAGAGGACATAGTGGTTGGCGACCAAAAATAGATTATGTAAAGGAGTATATATATTGGGACAATGATTTCATTTGAAAACTGTAATTCAAAGAATGTAATGAAATTAAAAGAAGGATAGCAATTGCATGGAAGAAATACTGGAGTTTTAAAGAAAACTATACGAAACTACTATCCTTCCTTGCTTAACTTACGGTTGTCAATGTTGGTCTCTCAAAAAAGAAGACGAAAACAATCTAGCCATAAGCCAAAGGAAAATGGTAAGAAGTATGCTGAGTATAAGACAGAAAGAAAAAATCGAAAATTCAGAAATCCAGAAATCCGTAACAAAAAAGCTTCCAGATGTCATAAAACCATAAGATCCCTAAAATGGAAGTGGGTAGGGCACGTATGCAGAACAGATGATAATAGATGGACAAAAAAAAGTAAAAAATAATGGATACCGAGAGATGGAAGAAGAGGAAAAGGTAGACCGAAAAAAAGGTAGGAAGACATTTTTATAGAAAGAGCAGGACCACACTAGATGACAAGAGCCAGGCATAGAACCTGTGGAAAACAATGGGGGAGGCCTACGCCAAGGAGGCGACTATTATTATTGAAAACTAATATAAATAAATAAAAATATAATTAATAATTGATAATATATAAAGTAATTAATATAATATAATAATTGAACAATATATAGTTAAAAATAATAAATTAAAATAATGTATAAAATTGATCAACTATGACGGAAATAAAAAAAATTTTTTTTTTATAAATATTATTTTTATTTTATTTTTCTTGAATTTTTGGCTGTGTGTAAATGAATAATTATTATAATTATATAACTATTTAGGAATGAATATAATTATAATATTAATAATCATAACTATTTATATTTTAACCTATGCTGACTATATTTATTTTATATCAATTTGATATATTTAAATATATCAAATTCAATAAAATCAATAAGTATTTGTCATATATATTCAATTATAAATATACACTCATAAATAAAATCTTATAGTTACCGTAACTCACCCTCCCACATTCACACATTCATTAACGTTTTACTCTAAAGGGGGCCCACTAAATTCATTAAAGATAATTTAAATTTAATTGTATTAAATTTTAATATATATCTAATTGTTTTAGCTATTTTTCAATTTGTTTAACTACCAAAATCTTTAACAGTGATATAGACAATAATGGGAGGACGCTGTAAGCCGAAGTACAGTAACTAGCTCGGCTACAGACACAATTTCTTTATAAAATTCGTTGGCCATTGTGTTATTATAATATAACGTTTAATTTAAATTATTATTTTTAATTTACTTTCTTGTATTTCTAGCTGTGTGTAAATAAATAAGTATTATTATTATACCATAATCATATAAATGAATTGTTATTAAGATTAGCATATACTTACACTATTCACTTTTTACTTGGAGTGCATCATACGCTGCAAATGAAGAATTAACATAGCGGCCTAAACAGATATAGGTATAGGCTAGTCACTGAACGGATTCACCTCCTTTGAAATTTAAAATTTGGACAGTAGCTCTAAAATGATAAATATAAATAAAAATAAAAATAACAAATGTGACTTAGTGCCGATATATGCTTTTACCCTGGGGGTGAATAGTACCCCATCTTGGAAGTGATAATTAAAAAATTAAAAATAACTCCAGTAATCGAATGACAATCACATTTTGAGCATAAAATAATGAATAAAGTTTTTCCGATTATCTAATAGATAAATTGGTCGATTTCTAACTTTCATGGATACCTAACAAAAAAATTTGACATAATTATGGAAAAAAATAAGAATATAATTTAAAGCATATTTACAAAAAATAATTGGTTTTGTTTAATGTTATGGCTTATACTACGCTTAGTACACCGCTGTTTATGACTCATTGAAGGCATTTTTATCGCAAATTTTTCTAATAGCTTCAACTTCAAATAGCAAAAAGGGTAAAGATTTTTCAGAAAAAAATATAATTACTTTTTTTAAATACATTATTAGACATTAAAAAACAAAACTATAATAAAAGTTTCAAGCTTAAACATCTCCGGCAATGTGTAAGCTTGTTAATATAACATATAACAAAAATTAGCTGATGTGTTGGAATTGAAAAAAAAAATCAGTAATCAATTTTGTGTCAAAATAAAAATTAATTATAGTCTATCAAGAATTAACTTCATTTATATCCGAGCTATGCGTCTCAGAAGTTACAATGGTTTGGAAGTTTTACATTTTGAAAAAATTGTTTTAAAGGAAATTTTCTTTTAAGATTTAAAAAAAATTATCAAGAATTTAGTTTACTTAGGATATGGCCATGTATTTAAATTTCATTTGCATGCAATGGGTACCTTTTTTAGCCCTTCAACACCTTTGAATGTGAGGGTCTAAAATCATCCCATGACAATGACATGACAATTTATGCAATTATTGAATTGCATAAATGCCATAAACGCCTGCTAACGGTTCATTTTCTAAGTGTATTTTTATATTAGGTCCTTACATATGAAGTTGGCGTTTTGTCGTACTGGCTAATTTATTCACAAATTTCTCTTCCTTGGTTGGGAATTCCAAATTCAAATTTATACAGCCATTTACACATGAATTTGTTTTTCGTTAGGACGCATTCATTTGTTTTTTTTCTTCTGTTTACGTCACCCAGTATAAAAAATGGAAAACTTCTTATATCGTGTTATTTACGAGTACGAGTTCCACCTTGGTACCAGTGCTGCGGAAACGGCTCGAAGGGTTTATGATGTGTATGGCGGTTGTGTCGCAAAAGAAAACACAGTGCGTTTTTGGTTCCAACGCTTTGGTTCTGAAAATTTCGACCAGTGGATGGCCGGAGACCCAAGTTTATA
This sequence comes from Diatraea saccharalis, assembly GCA_918026875.4. Taxonomy (NCBI): domain Eukaryota; kingdom Metazoa; phylum Arthropoda; class Insecta; order Lepidoptera; family Crambidae; genus Diatraea; species Diatraea saccharalis. The sequence goes on along the minus strand of OU893333.1, from coordinate 18,299,662 downwards.
ATCAAGAATTGAAGGCTATTGTGGAAGCGGATCCGTGTTACTGATAAAAACTGTTTTAATCCACTTGAGGCAAATTAGAAAGATTAAAAAGCTTGAAAGGTACCTCACGAATTAAGTGGAGCAAATTGGTAAACGCGCTTCGACTGCTGCATTACATTACTTAACCGGCACAACAATGAAGAGTTTTTTAATCGAATCACTACCTGCGGCGAGAAGTGGATTCTCTATTATAATCGGAAACGCTCATCGCAATGGTTGGACCCTGGCATGCCAGCCAAATTCTGCCCCAAGAGAAAGTTTACTCCAAAAGTTTTCTCGTAAGCGTTTGGTGGACTAGTGCCGGTGTCGTTCATTACAGTTTTCTAAAATTTGGCCAGACGATTACGGCAGACGTCTATTGTCAGCAATTGTAAACCATGCTGGAAGAACTAGCTGTTAAACAACCGAGGCTGGTCAAGCGCTCTCCGTCACTGCTACTTCACGATAACGCTAGACCACACGTTGCACAACAGACAGCTACCAAATTAGAAGAGCTTCAATTGGAATGTCTAAGGTATCCACCGTACTCCCCGTTTCGAAAAAGATGTTAATCTGTTGTACCTTGCTACAACAGATTACCATCTTTTTCGAAATTTGGATAACTTCTTGCAAGGGAAAACATTTAATACCGATGGGGCAGTGCTAATCGCCTTCAAAGATTTTATTGATTCCCGTCCGAATGGTTTTTTCAGTAAGGGCATCAGTCAATGAACTACCTATGAGATGGCAAAAGTGCGTAGATAACAATGGTTTATACTTTGATTAAATTAATGTATTATATTAAAAAATATTCGACTTTTTGTTCCTCCCATACCAAACACCAATTTCATATGTAAGGACATAATATAAATTAAATAACGAATAATCGTTTATTTATATCACATCAAATTATTTCACACAAACTAGGAATTTACTAAAATATGTAAACAACATATTCTGTTATGATATGACATTGGTCTAGACTCTTTAAAGATTTTGTATATTAGTTTTCAGGTATACGACCTTCTCATTCTAAGGCTCTTTACTCATGACTCAATGGAGCGCGATGACATTCGACAGACTTATTGGAGAATATACATAATTTAACATTTTTTTTGTCTAGATTATTTGTTAATTTTATTTATGTATTTAAGTATGTGTTACGATTTAGCGTGCATATGTACAAGTGGTTAGTGGGTTTGATCTGCGATTGCGAAAGAATTTTTCGCAATCGCAGATCAAACCCATGTCCAATTTTCACCTAAAATTTTACTGACTCGTCTAAAATAAGCAAAATTATTATATATCAAAATGTAGCTTATTTTCAACTTACTTCATATCTTGTAATAAAGTCTTAAAATAAAATCAGAATAAAAATTGCGAGGCTAATAAATATTTTCAAAAGTTACCCTTATTCGATTCGGACCCTACAATGACGGTTCGCTGCTCTACCCCAATGCGATTCGGACCGTACAATGACGGTTGCTACGTTTCATTTTATTTTCTACGGAAGTATATTCATTCGTCATAAGGTTTAAAAGTGCACATAAACATGTAAAAACTAATTAAAATTATCACTAATGATAGGTAGACACGATCATTAAAAAAAAACAGGTAACAGGTCAATCAATGTATGGAAAGTGGACATGATTCTCTAGTCGTTTGCAAAGGCTAGTAATGGGATTGGTGAAATTTCTTTTTCATTTGGCTTAGTGGGATATTGCTCTCTTTCATCATTCTATGTGTACCATTGGTTAGTGATTTTGACAGATTGTTTCATCTCATGAGTTATTAAATACTTGTGATTCCCCATGCATATTATAAGGGCGTGTGATTCATACGATAATGCTCGTCGTTATTGAATTGCATGAAAAGCCTTGTGTACGACACTAGTCGCAGTAGGTTAAAAACTGAACCATAATATGAAAAATCCCACTTAATCAAAATTTTACTGTCGCCCTATTAGAAAGGGACAAATGGCCTCTGTACATGATATTAAGCTCGGCTCGCCTTTTGAAGTACTCTGTCCTGTTATAAGTACTAAGTCCATTTAAAAAACAGAATTTACCATTACATAGGTTTAAAACTAGCCTTTTTTGAAATTGACAAAACATTTTTTTTATATTATTTATTATTCTCGTTGATGGCATCGGAGGGATAGTCCGCCGCAGGAGAGTCGCAGTTGCCCGATGGTGTTTCACCAATTATAGTTGGTATTACCTGTAGATTAATTGAAATAAATATTTATAATATTTTTCTTTAAGTAACGAGTACTTAACTAATCTATACTTATATTTTATACAGGTAAAGATTTTAATTATGTCAATTTCTAGGGGTTTGTAGGGTCTAGGGGTAATCTTTGGATATAAGTACATTAACTTATCCGAGTCCGATATTAAAAAGCTGTCACCAACAGGAAGTGAAATAGGACAGATTTTTTTTATGAGGGTGAAGTCACTGGAAAACAGTTAGTTTGATAAAATTATTCTTCGGCGATTATGTATGTTTCTTTTTTATGTATGTTCACCGATATTTCCACCAATTGTTGACCGATTTTCAAAATATTATTTTTATTCGACAGCTTAATGAACGAGGGTGGTCCCATTTAAAGGCGAATGGGCAAAAGTCGGCTTAAATTACGCAAATTACGCACTATGCTTTTATATATCAAAAATCTTCTCTTTAATTATAATATATTCTATATAAATACTATTTTAAAATTATACGGCGTTTAAAAGTAACCGTATCAAAACATTTGTAAACTAACTAATTTAGACTCATGATATGGCCTTGGATAAATGTCAACCATGCAACAATAGTCTCGTTAAGGCGATCAGATCTATTATAGAAAACTAAGGGATTAATCTACGTATCGAAAAAAATCAATTGTTTAATTACTATCTAAGATAAGACTTCCTTCGGTTTTCTTTTGAGCATGAACAAAGGTATGTACGCTATTTCATAATCGGGTTATTAATGCAATCGACCGGGTGGAGCTCCTTAATGACGCGTACAGACTGACCCAACGATCGGCCAAGTTAACGTTCGTCACTAATCCCAAAGAATAAGCTTCATTTATTCGTATAGGCATAAGGATAAGATTAACATATGCTATGGCTATAAAATATGGTTTTTAAATATGCTCCATTGTATAATGATGATCAATAAACAAGTACATAAATACGTGTGTTTAATTTTTAGTTTACATACTTGCTTCCCTTACTCAAATAAATATACGGTAGTCATCGATTATTTGAAATACATTATTCATTTTATTGCTCTTATATACGTAGATATTATAAAGACATAACCCCAAAATCTCTGTTGAATATTCAGATATTCTCAAACTCCGGCATAATTTTAAAATGTTTTTTTTCCTACTCATTCTAGAAATAATTATCTATAGTTAACCGTTGGTTTCAACAATGTCCACGGTTAAGAAAAAATTGCCGAACTCTCACAGTAAATTGCCCATTCTCCCTTTATCGAAATAGAAGCAGTAGTTTTCCTTTTATAACCAAATAAAATACTCTTTACCAGATATCACCTAAATCCTTAATATTTACATGATATGTTTATATTAACTAATAAAACAAAAGATTACGTAATTATGAATTCATTCAAAATCTTAAAGGAGGATTTTCAAATGCCAAAATCACTTGTGGCGGTTTTTTTATCAGACTGATGCCCCAAAATTTCAATTATCAAACAAAAAATGCATACTTTAGTAAAATTTAAATAAACTTTATTAAAAAATGTTTTCAATTTTCATATAAAATGCGAAGAAACTTTTCCTTAACCTTATTATACTCCGATTTGGGGGGTGGCAAACATGGCTAACATACGAGTATTATGTATGTTTGCTCTAATATACTTGATACTTAAAAATATTTGACTTTTATTTTAGAATATGAGTCAATGTTCGTGGTATTCAAAAGTACCAAATTTTCTGACCAGCAGTACTTATTAGTTTATTTAACATTGGCAAAAATACACTCTAATCGGTGTAGATTAAGTACATACATATGTATCCTACATTAGTCTTTTATTTGGAGTGATTTTTATGAACGTCGTTTTAGTGTTTTGCTTAAGGCACCAACTTTCATTGAGCAGGCGCTAACTTTCATTTGTGTGGTGGAAATATCGTTCAATAAAGATTTGCCTCGAACCCAAGTACCTGTTCTCCAATCATGATGAGGATCTGTGCAACCTTCTTGATAGTTTCTATGTCCTGTGGCGTTGGTATAGGCAAGCGTGCCTCTTGTGCGCGCGACTCCAACCGTGAAGTCAGCTCCGATACTACTGCCAGCGTGTGAGGCTCCGGGCCATGGTAGAACTGAATAAAGTTATTTCAACATATATTTATTTGTCCTTCTTACCTTGCGCTGTGTATTACACGTTCATTAATGAGCGCGTTAAGAATTTATGTGAACATTTGTAGTTCTCGATAGTTACTGCTAGGGGCGCTGTACCAGATTCCATACAAGCGATCGACGGTGAAAAAAATGTTAAAAAAAACTTATACTCCAATAATATATAAGCGCTTAGTTCTTTAAGGACAAAACCTTGAAAATATGATACTTATTAGCTTATTTTAACGTTCTTTCTTTGTACAAAGCCAGATGAAAATAATGTTTTTGTGTTATAAAGGCAATTTTCAATAAAAATCGTAACCATGATGAAAAAAATGATATATTTGTATTCGTTGTAATTAACGATATTACAATACAAGTAATGTCATTATTTTTTTTAAGTGCCGACTATACCCATAGGTTTCATGGTATTAGTAAGGCAATTAATTATACTAAAACACTCCTCGAATTATTTGGGTTAGGTGCTTGTGTTTCTTTGCATGTGTTCGAAACACTTATTTCCAAAGCAAAACCTAGGTGATAGGACTTACTGTAGGTGAACACCAACATGTTCTAAGAAGTAAAGTTACCACGATCAAATACAGAACAGTAAGTGATCGCATGGCTTCAGCCACTAACTTAGCTGAAACATTCTACAATATCATATAAAAGGGGGCATAATAACGTTATATATTATACCATACTTGACAATCAAGACTTGTTTTATAGTTTAAGTATGTAATTTCAAAATGGCTTATTTTCTGTAAATGCTACGGTAGGACAATTTATGCTTATTATCTAACTCAAAGAACTTTATGACTATTTTTCTCTGATTAATAAGAAAAGGAATTATATCACAAGTCGATATTTGATATTTTACACGATGTCTTTACTATTATTATAAAGAGGAAAGATTTGATTGTTTGCATCCAATAGGCTGCGAAATTGTTGTTCCGAATATAAAAATCATTTCACCAACTAGTTTTATCATATTGGGTTGAAAGTCCCGGGACAGGAGCAAGTAGTATATATGTATGTATTTTGACTATTTGCATATTTGTTCAAACTTAAAAATGGACCAAATAATAATTCAAAAAAATTATAAGAGATGACGATTTGTAATTCAGTTTACCGACTTTAAACTTAAAAAGTAAGATATTAATACTTATCTCAAATCAAGAAAATGCTATTGAAGTCTGGCGGAGGTCTTCAGTAGGTTTATTAATTATAGGACAGGCGCTCGACTTCAATAGAATTTTCTGGAAGAAGTCGCTTTTGAGATAAATATTATTTATCACTTTTTAAGTGATTAATAATACTCAACTTAGAGAGGTTTAATTTTGTAAGAAACCTCGGCCCTCAGCCCGATATCGGCATCGTTTATTGACAAGAAATCGAATGAAATATGTGGAGTATAGTACTGCCACAGTGTTTTGGTATTGCCATCTAAACATTTATACTAAGTTGTAGGTAGGTACCTAATTTCTTTTAAAATATATAATTATATGTCCTCATTATAAATTGATTTTTGAAATTATTATTGAAAATAATATACCCCTAACGTACGTTATGCATAATTTTATCGCGCATAATAAAAATATCAAAATTGAATCAACAGTTTTGATTTTAACAAAACAATTATATTGTATAAGTTAACAAAATCACGTTTTTTAATTTCTATACCTTTTTTGCTTATAGTTATGCTTCAGGTTCCATCCACCACCCGACTTCAATATAAGTTCCTTATATATTAAAATATAATTTGTAACTTTTTTAGGCATTTTTAAAATAACACTGAATATAACTTCCTTGTTTAGTATTAACTTTAGCAGATGGACGGACGAGCAGACATACGAATCGGAAAGGGAGGCAATTTAATCCAGCGCCTCATTTGGAACCATTGAAACAAGTTATACAAGTACCACATAAATCCGAAATGACCCATTGAAAATAAAAATATCAATAAACAAGCTGACATGCGAACGATGTTGTTTTTTCCTTTGGTGCACCGAACCCTAAAACCAGAGATAGATAATGTGATTTCATTATAGATAAAGCACTGCATGCAATAAGAATTCCTTTGATTAAAATATACGAATGAAAAAAACTAAATTGCACAATGAGACTGATTATTTAGAACATTTTCTAAGCTGATAAGTGATGATCTATCAATTCAGGACGTGAGCCTTATCTTTATCACGTACTTATAAAAGATAATTAAAAGTTACCTATGGGAACTCCTACGCACGAGTACGACTAGCATTTAGCCGGTTCTTTTCCAGTTGATAGAACCCTCGTAAAAGATTCCAAATGACACCTAGCCGATTAACTAACTAAACAAATCCTCCCAACAAAAAAAAATGGTTGTTGAAGAAAATAAAGTTTTAATATAGATAAAAGGTAACAAATACTTATAGTTTTAAATATATACCTCTTTAATTAGGCATTAATGTATTATAGGCTTGTTTTTTATCGTAATTTGAGTTAATTTTAGATCCGAATTTGGACAATATTAACCTTCATCGTCAATTCATTGAGCCAGCATTATGTAAATATTGTCGCAAACACCTACCGTCAAATGGCTAATTTTCAGGTGTTCACGATTCCCACTTTGAGAAACCCTGGATTAGACGAGCGATTGGACAATAAAGTAATGCTAAGAGTTTCTTGTTTGAATTTCAGAGCATTAAATCTATGAAATATGGGCTCTAATATAAAATGTAGGATCTTGAAATGCAACTCAACTGTGAATAATTGTATTTAAATACGATTATAAAAATATGTAGATGGGAAAATCATTAGCTGAAGTTTTTAAGGTATTTTGAAAACTTATGATGTATTTTTACTAATAGCAATTGTAAAAATAAAGCATGCTTCCGTGATAAGTTCTAAAAACTAAACAAACATATTCTGCGTCAGAGTATCCAATAAAATAATGTTTATCACATTAATTGAAAAACGGCATTATCTATGGTTATTTATTATACGATTTTATTTATAATCATTATGATGGCAATTTTGGTAGCAAATATTGTCACGTTTCTTGTCGCGAAAAACCATTAAACAAGTTTTCTGACATCTAAGAATTTGGCGGCAAAATATATTGGATACACGTTTTGTTTATTATACACACAGGTTATACACATAGATCCGTCTGAATGCAAAAATATTACCCTAGCTTATATTTCTCGGGTGATACCATTTTCTCCTAATCTGGGAAACCTTTTCTTCATAAGGTGTGTATCCTCGAAGGTTTATCCCTTTGATTATATAGACAGCTTTATAAAGTTTAGACTCTTCTCTCTCTTAAACTTCTTCGTTTGAGTTCGAGGGCGCGGCCTCGGAGTAAGGTTCCGGTATGATGGCAAATAGAAATTTGCAATCAAGAACAATGTCTTGAATACCGAATTGACATTGAAATTCGCCATATTTAATGGTTTTCTGAATAAAATTACTTAAAATTCTTCGTTTGAGTACGAGGGCGTGGCCTCGGAGTTAGGTCCCGGTATAATGGCAAATACAGATTTGCAATCAAGAACAAAGTCTTGAATACTGAATTGACATTGCATTTCGCCATAGTTAATGGTTTTCTGATTAGGTACAATTACTTATTATCTGCGATCAATAATATAGACTTCAAGGTTAGTACATCGAAGTTATGAATGAATAATGGTGAATATTCAAATTTTTATAATAAGTATGTTAAATGTCAAGAGCTTCGATAAAATAGGTGTACATTAAAAACATCGTAAATCTACTCAACGTATGCATACATTTATTAATATTCTTGAACCTAAAAATTGTATTTCTTTTATTGAAATAATAATAGATATGCATTTTTTAAAGTAAATGTACCTATTTAAAACATTTACTGGCTCTTGGTGGGGTTTAAAGGATTTGCCAATACTAAAGAAATCAACGATCTTGGATCGAACTGTTCTACAAAGTTGTCATCGTCTTTATCGTGAAACAAAGAGTTTGTCGAGACATAATTATGTTGTTGTCTGCAACTTACTGGTTGTTATCCAATCCACTGCAGTTGGAAGGTCGATGTATAAATCATATGAAAGATGCGTGACATCTGTAGTTTACGACGAAATAATGAAGTAAATTTGTAAGCGTTTATCGATATAAGCAGTTTCGAAACTGCAACTGTTAAGAGACTGTAATAAGATTGGTATATGGTCTGATAGTTACCATAGATTCTGGATTTAGTCTCTGTATGCAGGGCTGTCCCATCCATATAGACAAATTAGGTAACTGCCTAGGGCGGTCGTATTTGGGGGCCGGCATGTCATGGCAAACATATTATGTTTGCTCTAATTTGGTTCAAATAGAACGATAAAAATGCAATACCTACCTTAAAAATATTACTATTGTTCTTTGAACATGAGTTTTTTACTTTTCTTTTTAACTTTTCAGACCAGCAGTATCTATAAGGAGTTTCTTTTGGCATTGGCAAAATTATATACTTTAATTGGTGTACGTACAACAGTCTTTTATTTTTTTGTGATTTTTTTATGAGTGTTTTTCCAGTGCTTTGCCTAGGGCGCCAAGTTCCATTGAGCCGGTGCTGGAGTAAGGTTCAAATTATACTGAACCAATCTTAAGATCGATTATGATCTAAGAGTGTATTTTGGGAATAAATAGGTTCCTGGACGTCTTGAAGCTAACAACATCATAATATCTAAGATATCGTTCCAAATAAATATAATGTATGTGTACCAAATAAATATACTTTATTAGATTTGTTTTTATGGCCAAAGCTAGTTCGAAGTTCCGTAATGGTTATTGCCCCTAATTATAGGTATACAAAAGTATAATAGGTCAATGCCACTATGACTTTGTCTGAGGGTTTAGTTGGATCACCAAACCGTACCGTATTTTCCGTTGTTCGAAGCGGTACTCAAAATAAATGACTGTCGGCAAGACATTTTAAGCGATAATTACTCCATTAGAATGCCGTTTTGATGATAATCAATCCTTTTTGTGAGGATGTGAAATTAAAATATGTATGCGATTTGAAAGAGGAATAATAAACAAAAATGTGTATAATTTCAAATATCTTTCAAGATAGTTTAAGCACGTGTAGAAGACTTCATAATTTTTTTTGTCTTTTCCAAATTACGTATACTTTACTAGCTTCGTGGTCATTATACCTACTGATCTGTCGTTCATGTCTGATCATTCTGTCGTTTTAAAAACCCGTCCAAAAGTTGTTTTTATGTAGTACGCGCGGAAACAGAAAATGTTTATTGAATCGGATTAAATAACGCAGGTCTGGTTTAATCCGAAATTAAGAGGGCTTCTTCGAATTGACCACAGTCCTGTCACTCCAATAAACTTGTCATAGTAGAGATTAAAACAATACAAAGACTGGACGTGAAACTGAGATAAAGTTATTTTAATGCGCTTCAGATGCGCCAGTTGAAGTAGATTTGGGAAGTGATCAAGGTTCATGCGTTCTTTGCGCGGCCGCTCTACCGAATATCTAAATATTAGAAAGACCTCCAAAATGTTTATAAATATTACGTCTTAAAACTATCAAGGTAACTATAAACGACTCTTTTAAACAATACGTTTTATTTGTTCAAAGGTTTCTATCAAGTTGATGGCTTTAGAGGTTCAATATTGCAGAAGAGACCCTACAGCTATTTTCGCTAGGCGCATCGATGAGTTTTAGCAGATAATACTCTAGTTTTAGTGTGGAGCATTTTGACTAACCTTACATTTGGGTTCGCAGGGGAGAGCCTCATATAAAGGGAAGAAATTTAAATACTCTTTACTTTGAAATTTGAAAAGTAAAGAGTATTTAAATTATCATAAAATGTTGACGGTATTATTACTTCTAACATTGAGTTAGGCCACATCGCGCCATTAAGTTTTTATCGCTCTTTAATTTGGGTATTAATAATTTACGAAGTTTTTGGATGATATTGAACTCGGCTGAATATGTGGACTGCAAATAAAATAAAATAAAATTTTCGGAATAAAATTGGTGTATCATCACACTCATCATACCTACCAATATATAAAAAAAAATTATAAAAATTAACAGAAGCATAAAATGTGTTTATGTTGATGCGGACGAGATGGAACAATTAGACATGTGCTGAGGTGAAGGTCGGCGCAGGGTCGCAGATTTGCTGGCTAGTGATGTTAACGCATTATTTCTATATCTATATGTTGGCGGTGGATAAATTCTACTAATCAATAATGATTATGTATGTTTAAATCAAAATTTTAGCGATTTTTAAAGCAACAGGTTTTTGGATTTTAAAAACGCTTAGTCGGCTAGTGATTTGTTGTTGGTAAAGTTTACGACAACGATGTCGTAGAAAAAAATGACTTGTTAAAATTTCCATCAAGAAGAGGAAAAGCAAAATCTTAAAAACTATTAATTAGACATATCGATTTATTATACTACCTGTTAATTCGGAATATAAATAGAATGTTATTTTTTTTGCATAATTTGAGTCGTTTATTTATAATGGGTATTGATAAAATTTGAATACTCGAAGTTAGATGACAGAACGAGTTTTTATATTATTTTTTTCTTATGATATTAAAATGTTAGACGTCACTAATGGCCACAAGGGCGTTTATCTTCTGTTGCGACGACAGACGCGTTCATATCGAAGCTATGCGCCGTGCGTGCGAGCACAACCGGCCCGGAGCCGGCGTCGGAGCCAATCTGTTGTTCCTTCTTCTCTTTCTGATTTATGGTGGTCAAGTGACAAGTGAAACTCTGGTTGAAACTTTGGGAGGCTTTTTGCCACCGTTCCTGCGAAATAACATCGACGGATTAGTGAAGACTGCTTCAGAAAGTTGTACGTGGTGCTTGTGTTTTGGTGGTGTTGGTTATGGTCTTCTGTGGATCTAGTGTTTTTTTAGATAATTTAGATAAGTCTGTTTGCTGGACTATTTCAGTTAGCTACCAATGTAAATACGGCTTATGGTTTAGTTCATGACAATTATATGGAGTAAACGTACCCATTTACCTGCTAAGGATGGAATTGAGATTTCCGTAATACGATCGACAGTTTTATTTTCATGGTACTAGAATTTCAAGTGTCATCAACCAAACTACATTAGAGGATCGTAACAAAACACGGTATAGTCGCTTTTTTTTGAAGTAAGACAAGCGAATCCGTAAACCGATCCTGAATTTATTGATGTTAATGACAATATACATATAAATTTTCCCCAATTAGGGAATAATTTAATAAGGAATTTAAATATTCCATATTAATGATTAAATTTTATATTCGCTTACTTTCTTCTTTAATTGACTTAGCAAAAATATTGGCAATTAGAAGAGTATGATGAATAAAAATTGTATTAAAATTATTATAGTAATACGACGGAATTGTTATAACCTAGTAATTATTAACGTGACAAATGTATAATATTTGTTTTGTTGTGAAACAACGACGCTCGACAATATGACCTCAGTTGCAGGAAGCAGATGCTTACATAAGCAATTTTGTGTATGAATGGCGATGGATGTAAATGCTGTTTTATAAACGTTTATTATCCGTCCACGTTACGCCCAAGTATCTTCTACCTACGGGTTTTAACTGTCCATATTGGTTTCTTTAGCCTTGCAAGACAGAAAAGAATAACCCGCATATTTGAAAAAAAATACGCAAACAATTAGACAATAATTATTAGATAATATTATTAACTACATATTTACTGAAAAGAACTGGTTAAGTGCGAGTCGGATTAACGCCATTAGGGTACCCCAGGTACAAATTCCGTAGATTTTCTTGGTTTTCTCAAAATCTATAGCCGAGGAACTATTTTCTGTTATTTTACAATATTTTAAGGCTAGTAGTTGAGCGGACAACTTTGCACCTATTCTTTCCGTCTTCGTGGTTTCGCTCGCATGTACTGTTTAGTGAGATAAAATGTTAATTCACGCTTAGATGTATAACATGTATACTCTTATCAAATAAAATACAGTAACAAATTTATGTACAGTCAACTGCACGTCACAATACAAAACTGTCAAATTTCCCCACTCTTTGAGTTACGGAACTGTAAATCATTTAATTTTGCTAGTTCAGATACTTTATTGGTGAACGAATTATCTAATTATGTAATAAAATATCCCTATTTTCATATAAAATAGGTACACAACTAATCATTTTTATATTGTTGGTCTTACTAATTTGTTTTGCCTTTTCAGGTGAAATTCTTCCTCTGGAGATCCTTTACTCTCGACAGTATACCATCGAGCTACCTCTCGTGGATCTACTGGAGTGCACTCGCTCAAGGAACAGAACATACCGGCTACCCACCGCCCATCTTTACGTCAAACTCAAGCCCTCCCATCAACTTGTCCTTTACGTTCCTGGTTGGTGGAATCATCCAAATGACGAATCCTCTCAAGCCATAGTCAAAGCTTTACTAAACAAACATCCCACAGTTCTAGTTCTCGACACTAGTCTCAGCTTCAGCCTCGGATATGTAACCTCTGCATCAAGAGTTAATCCTTTAGCCCATCTTATTTACGATTTTATCAAAAATGTACACGAGAAAGGAGTTCCTCTCTCTTTGATTCACCTCATCGGGTTCAGTCTTGGCTCTCACGTAGTTGGTATAGCTGGAAAACTAGTTAAAAAAAATCTTAACGCTACGATCGGCAGAATAACTGCCCTAGATCCAGCTAAACCTTGTTTCAAGAATTCTTTGGATTACAGATTGGATAAGAACGATGCGGAATTCGTCCAAGTAGTTCATTCAAGTGCTGGTGTATTAGGATTGGAGCAGCCAGTGGGGCACGTAGATGTTTACGTGAATGGCGTGGCGGGCAAGCAACCGGAGTGCTTGGGTAGGGGTATCACTTTACAATGTGACCATGCGCAGTCGTGGAAGCTTTACGCTGCGTCTGTGATGGACGAAACAGCGATGATGGGTCGCCGCTGTAAGAATTGGGATGAGTTAAGTACTGGGAAATGTAATGGTACTATGACAGTCATAGGTTACAGCTGCGATAAGAGTTCCCGAGGTCTGTATCTATATAAATCCCGTCGTTTGAAAAGCAACCAAAACAAAATGAAGGTATTCAATTTATTCGATCTGCGTACTTGGTGGAATTGACGCGATGATGTTATAAGAAGTGATTGACTGTGATAATAATGAATAAGATATACTCTCTAAATAAATTATATGTTGATGCTTTGTTGTTGTTTAATAACTCTCTACCTATTATTGTAGAAATTAGATATGTCGGCGGCTCAAGGGGCAATTACGAAGCCCAAATAGATCGTCCATATCGGAGGACTATCTTTAAAAATAACACTGCAGGCGTGTATACCAATGTGGACTTATTCCATTTTATTACTTTTCATACGAAAATATAATGAGATCAGCGTGATGTCGTCAAATGTCTTTACTCCTCGACGATTGGAAACAGAATGTCTACCAAAATGGCGGCAACTTGCTTTTGTTAACGAACTGTCAAAGTCAGTGTTACCATTCTAATAAAATTAAAAGTATCGATGATCACGCCCTCCGTCGATGACGTCCGATCTCTATCGCCTCTAATCACACTTACGACATAATGATCGACCGTCTGACGTTTCACCAGATTGAATAATAATTCACTCTCGTTTAGGAATTAATATCGAATAATCGTGGTACAATCGATGCGCCGACAGATAATCAGATTTGAATTCAACACCGCGCACATCAACATAGATCTTTAATTTTGTTGCATTGAACTTTTATGTCGTGGCAATGCTGTGTTCGACGTCGATGTTGATTTTATTACAGAATACCAATAGCATTGCTGAAAGATTATAAGTAGACCTTTGAGGAGTAATAAAGTCAAAAGACAGTTGCTCTTTATATCATTCTTGATGCTGGCGACGACAAAATACTGAAAGACGGTTTTCAATTAACTAGTCCCAAACTATTAAGAATAAAAGTCTCCCTTGGCCACTAAGTGATATATTTACCAAATTTTTCTATAAAAAGGGATAGAAAAAATTGGAAAAATTGTGTTATAGGTAATTTTGTGACTTTTTTTATTTAGAAAATTGTATATGAATTATGAACTCCGATAGCATCTCCTAGAAATATTTGATCTCGTCATATCTTTGTATAACAGCACGTTTTACAATTCTGTCAAATCTATTGAAGTCTGGCGGTTATTTATAATCTATAGTTAACTTCCTCCCATCCCCATTATCCTACCTCTTTTATCAAAATTTAATCAGATGACAAAAATAAGTAATAAAAACCACAAAAAAGATAATGTAAAACAATATCGCATAAATTGCTCAGATACTATATTAAATAGCTTTTAGCACTTGTATTTAAGGAAATCGGAAACAACACCGAGACCCGAGATAATATAGAAAATTATTTGAATTTTAATGAAAAATGCTATAAACATTGCATGCATATAGTTCCATTAAACCTATCCAACCTAAACTGATGAATTTTGTAAGCATTGTTATTAAAGATATGTAACAGTTTACTAAATGAACTGTTTATCTTTTGCATGTTTAGCTGATGCGCTTAATTCCTTTTAACGTTCTGATACAAATTAAATATTTAAAGAAAAATAATTAGATACACAATTAATAATTATTTTATGGAGGGAGGCAGACACAGGAACGCAGTGTGGCTTCTGATGGTGAATTAGTATATAGATAATGATTCATATTACCTGTTGAGTACAGCTATTAAAAAAAAACAAAATTGTAACAATGTCAAACAGAAACTGATTCTCAAAATCTTGGGTCACGAAGGGCTTGAAAAATAAAGATAATATCCCCAAAAAAAAAAAGAAAATGATCCGGAAAATTAAGTTTTTATTATTACCAAGTATGAGATATAGAAAATTATTGTTAATCTTTATTGAAAAAGCGAAACGAAAATTTGAAAAACAAGAAATTTATACTGCAATGAAAGACAGAAAGAAATTATGGAATGTTAGTAATAGTATTACTAATTCAAAAAAAGTTTCTGAAATCCATTTAATTGGTTACTAGCCAATGTTTGTACACGCAATTCATAGCATTATCCACGAGCTTAAAAATAAATGTGTTATTGTTATTGACCAAATATCATGTAATATAAAAAAAAGATATAGTTACTACCTGGTTTCTGCTTTGAAGTACATATGTAATTTTGCAATATCATCAGGAACCTTCCCTAATGTGTTAAAAACTGCCTTAATAAAACCCATGAATGGGGGTGAAAGAAACTTAGTAAATAATAACAGACTGATTTCAATATTTCCCATTAAATCAAAGATTCTAGAACACCTTGTAAATAAACAACTAACAAAATATATAGAGATTAACAATTTGCTTGCAGACTTCCAATATGGTTTTCGTCCTGGTAAATCCACACGCGATGCGTTTCATAACTTCACCAACCTGATCATGACAAATCTTGATAAAAAAAAGAAGTGCCTTACAATACTCCTTGACATAGCGAAAGCCTTCGACGCTGTCTCTTTTCCTCACCTAATTAGCAAATTGGAAGAATCAAGAGTTATGGGTACTCCTCTTAAATTATTTGAGGATTACCTAAAAAACCGAAACTAAAAGGTTAAAATAGATCGTTGAGTCAATGATGAACAATTAATAACTTGCGGTTATCCTCAAGGAAGTATAAATGGTCCCACTCTGTGTCTGTTTTATGTTAACGGATTGTGCGACTTGAAGCTAACTAATGGTATATCGACTTTTGCAGATGACACTGCTCTATTTTTTACCAGTGATAGATGGGATGAGGTCTTTGAATATGCTCAAAAAGGCATTCAGAGGGTCAGCACTTCGCTTCAGAACAACTCCACATCTCTTAACGCTTCTAAAACAACGTGACTTTTGCTCATCGTTTAAACCTCCTTACACAAGAATCTTACAAAATCACTACGTATTCATGTCATAATGGTACATTAAATTGCTCATGTCCTTCTCTACAAAGAACAGAGTTCATAAAATATCTGAGAGTTATAATCGATCAAACCCTGTTTTTTCCTTTCCCTTTGTATGGGGAGGAGGATCCGGGATCCAGCAAGGAACCCGCCGGATCCAACCTCACAATCACTAGGCTACGTAAATTAATATATATTTTTTTAAATTTACATCATGTTGCGAAAGGACAAATTATTAAAATGATTTAGTTTGCTCTATGTCAATCGTTGGTACATCATTCTTCAACTTCAGAAAGATCAAAGAGCCATTTGAGCGTGAATGTGGGCCTCTCCTATAGCTTTCTTACTAATAAATTGTATGAAAATTGGGATGCTCTCTCGATAAGTCAATCTTTTATACTGCAAACCACTCTTAAAAAACATTCGCAAATAATTTAGTTACGACACTCATCTTAATAAGGATAAGCGCCAGAAAAACGAAGTTTGCAATGATCTAGTAACTCACGCCGTACTCAACAGTTTTTTTACATTTCTGAGTCCAATAAATTATTTTCATTTACAATAAATTAAATTAAATCTTATATTTATATCCCATGCATAGAATCAGTTGTAAAAAAACGCTAAGTGGATAAAACACTGAATTATGATGATACTAAAGATTTTATTCTTCCACCATTATAAGGATTTTTATTATCCAATTGTTTTAAATTAAACATTAAAAGGCTAGGAATATTATTGTTTATGGGTTACTGAAACTGCTTCAATTTTGTTTGGATTATTAGTATAGTCTAAGGCTAAATATTATAAGATAGGAGTGTGGAAAAAGAAGATTTTTTTATTCTATTGATTCTTATTAGATTCATAAAACTTTATTTAAATCTATTAGTAGTATTAATATCCACGGATATGAACGCTGACCTGTGTAACGGGTTTTGTAAAAAAGACCCAATAAGTAAATATAAATGGCAGATTGTAATTCCGTAAAATAAAACGTAATTAAAATAAGTAGTCATAAATAAAATTAAGTGGTTTTAATTAGGAAACTTAAATTCTCTCGCCCAATTTTTAATTCATAAATAGTTGTTGCAAGTTGTTGTATCTCTATATTTTTTTATTGTGATTCAATCATCTTTGTTTTGTTGTTTGATATTTCTAAGAAATCTAAAATATTGTACACCTTAGGTATATTGTATTAGATAGAACACAGTGGAACTATTATATTTTTAACTTCTGTATGTACTTAATCTGTGTGTCACGATAAA
The DNA here is from genome assembly GCA_918026875.4 of Diatraea saccharalis. Lineage (NCBI taxonomy): Eukaryota > Metazoa > Arthropoda > Insecta > Lepidoptera > Crambidae > Diatraea > Diatraea saccharalis. The sequence continues at coordinate 18,282,128 of OU893333.1, read as the reverse complement.
AAGATTGGTTTGATTTGATTTGACTTGTTTACAACAACAGCACCAAAACGCAATAGCTATTAGAGGTAGATATATTTACTACGAGTAGTTAGTACAAAAGCATTTGTTTCTTTCGGTAAAGTACACTTTTATACGTATTAGTTTACAATGTCACGAACAGATGGCGTCTTTACTAAAATGGACTATTTGGCAGCGTTCATGGAGGCCAAAAGTAAAAATATTGCGAGTTTTGTTATCTGGTTATCTGTCATACCATACCATGTACTTGTATTTTTTTTTGAACTAATGATATATGGCACTCGAAAAACCTCCCATCTCTTATTGCGAAGAAAACGATTTTGTGGGTTGAAAGTTTGTATGGAATCGTTATTGAAAGTAAGTAACTATACTAACAGATGAAGCGTGAGCAAAATCTAGTAAGTTTTAAGATATTTAAATAGTAACACTAGTAACAGTTAAGATATTTAGCTGTAACAGTTTATTAGACCTTGAATTATTTCGTAGGTACTCAATGCTTACGTGCCGACGCCAGATGGAGCTACTTGTTTTCTTTCTTAGAGTTTTAGAGGTTTTCCTAAAGTTTTTTTCAGGTGGAGATTATTTCTCATCATACCTATTACGTGGCGTGGTAATAAACAAATCAAATTCAATTTGAATGCCTCTATACCTACAAGTCCATCACTATACCTACAAGTCATCGGTAAATACTAAGGGCCCATGTGCACTACACTTAATTTTCATGTCCGGCGGTCCGATTTTTTCAGGTCCCATGTCAGGCCATATATAGGTAATGCTAGCCTGTGCACTGTCAGGAATTTTACTTTTCTCTATTCCGGACCGGTTTTTTCAGGTCCGCCATGGTGGTAATGAAAAACGTGTTTACGCTTGTGCACTGCTGTGTTCGCGATCCGGAAAATTCATAAGGAATAGGCTTGGGAAAAAATAATCGATTTGTGTATAATCGATATTTATTTCGGCGACATTGTTAATTTCCAATAAACGTATAATCGATATTTATTGTAGATTATAAAATGATATATTTTATATGATGATTTAATATAGTTGGTAAATATCACTGCATATGCTTTGGCAAACTCGGTATAGTTCTAATTTGATCAGTGTATGGTTCTAGTATCGATACTTAGCTAGATTTTAGAATCGTATTAAAAGTATCGATAACTTAAGGTAAGATCTTAATCCATCTTAATGGAAATTAATAAAGAAAATAGACTTAACTTTAAGAAAAGACATAGGCTACATTTAATCGCGAAAAATAAGGGATGAAAGTTTGCCTGGAAAATTGTCATTATTAAAATTTTTTTTTTTAGACAATTGATAAGTATAGATAAATATTTGATAACAGAAGTAATAATAAAGAATTAACAGAAGTAATTAAGTTGCACTCAATGTCTTTTTCGCATATAAGTCTATATTGTAATAAAATATGAAATGACTGTTTGTGTCATAAATAAATTAAAAAAAAGAAGTATTCTAAGGGAAAATTCTTCTCAAAGAAACTACACCACGCGTATAAAACTATACCTATATATAATACAGTCAACTGATCTCGTAAAGTTCATTTAGCATATTAATTCTCCGCTTACACGGCACTAATTTCGATTTGTTTACGAAATGGCGCCACCGATTGGTCTATCTGTGTAGTCTCTTAAAGTTGTTGTAAAAAAAATAGCACGTTTATAAATTTAAACATCAAGTATTAGACCATTATCAGTAATTTTATTCTAATGTCACAGATATTTTTAGCTATTTTATGTGAATAATGCTCTTCCTTAATTAGTAAGGGTATAAGTTTTTACATCTGATAGTAGTAAAAAAAATGCTTTCGTCTTGCCTCAGTTTATTATGGTTTATGTAAAATGATCAGGTCTTTATTTAGATACCTTTCTACGTCTCGTCTTCGAATGCAATTACCGACGTTCCAATAATCTCATCGTACCTAGCGTAAGTGACGTGTAGCTTCAAAGAGAGCTGCCCTACACTGCGCCGCTCAGATCAGGAAAAAAACGGACAAGTGCACAAGCTACTCATTCGGGTTTTTCATATCATTCCGGGCCAAAAAAAAAGGACCGCCGGACCTGAAAATTCAGTGTAGTGCACAAGCGCCCTAACTGCGGTAAAGTCGGTCGGTCGGTGACAAACAGCGTTCGCGTTCGAAAAATTCAATATCTGGTAGGTAGTGTGTCCAGCTGTATCGGAGCAAATTATCTGTGTGTGACAGACATGCGGACAGAAAACCACTCAAATCCCAGAAGGATCGATATAAAAGATAAATGATTATCGGGGTAGATTTGGTCTCGAATCGAATTTCGTCAACATAAATTGTTATTTTAAACTTCAGATGGCTAGTTGCACAAATGTCCGTTAAAGTTTAATGAAGCATTTAAGCCCTAATGAATGTCAAATTTGTATCGGTAATGTCGCTTTAAACTAATGTCAATTTTAATGAACGTTTGTGCAACTGGCTGAGAGTCAGTAAGAATTAAAATAAACTAAATAATACTTTGGAATATCGAATCTGATATTTTTATATGAATTTTCATTGTCTTTTGTTATTTTAGTTAGTCTTATTAAAACCAATTTTTTAAAATTAAATCGTCTTTATAAATACTGCAACAAAGAGGAACGACTGAAAAGAGTCGATAATACTACAATATTTTACCTTTGATAAATCAAACACCAATAAGCGGATACGCCTAAAATTTTTTTTGAGATCGGTGCCAGATTTTTATCCCCGTCATAATAAGTAAAATAGCACCAATCCATACTTACTTTTAAGTTCCAATAAATGGACACCTTTATCTGTATTTAAACATAATTATATTTACTGGATAATCATTTTCTTTGATGGTAGCAGTTCTAACCTAACTCACTACTCTTGAAGCAATTTGTTTTAATCGAGATCACAGTTCTAACCTAACCTAACCCAACTTACTATACTGGTAACAATTCGTTGCTTTAGTCATTTACACCCGGTTTCTGAATTGATCAGGTATTCATTACTGATTTATAATTTTTTATGATCAGTTGATAGCAATTTGATAAAACTAAGGATTTTTTGCCACATGAAACGTAAAAAAACTTAAGTTACTAAGAATAATCAGTTGAGATTTTGTGTTTTTCTCAATTCAAAAACCGGCCGTTTGTAAGTTTTCTCTTATGTTCAGTAATTTGAAAAATTGTTAATGAGGAACTATTAAAAAAAAATATTAGTTCCTGAAATCAAACTAGATGTCGCTACGGTATCTCCATGACAACCCTTCCGGTTTTCTTTCATGTTTAAAAGTAAATTAGTTTTCAAAATTCAATAAACAACTCATATTCTATTTGTACTGTTTCCTATTTGTTGATATCTAAGTTTCGAACTTTTCAAATTTCAGTTTTTTAATATAAAAGGAACGGGAATGACTGTCTTTGGTTCATTCATTTCTGCAAAAATCAACTTTTGCTAGAGTCGCCATCTAGTGGAGGTGCTTTTTTAGTGCTTTCGTTTTTTTTTTAAATACTTCCTCATTAAATAAAAAAGTATAATTTCAGTCCAATGTCTCATTTACGAGAAATACGTAGTCAAATATATAGACACACATACATAATAGTACACCTACAAAATGTAGTACACGTGTTTAGAAGCACATACAGACCAACATATATGAATATTGCGCCATATTCCAACAAAATTACATACATATAGTTCAATTGATAACCTTTAAAAACGTACTGGTCAACTGGAGAACCTCTTTTTGTGAAGTCAGTTAATGATGAACATCCACAGGTAAACTGACGGCCGCCTGCTTGAGGTGGGATAAGAAGAAGGTCATCAAATTTAAGTCCTTTTATAAGTTGGTTAATTTAACTCCTTTTCTAAGTTGGTTAATTTTTACTCCTTTTATAAGTAGCTTAAATTTCATATCTGCAAAACTACTGACACGATTTTGATGAAACTTGTATTATACTCTAAATTGAAAGCTAAGTCAAAAAAGAATCATTCCAAGCCGACGTCTAATTTACGAGATATCCGTAGATAAACATATATACACAAATGCATGCGTCTACAACATTTTTGCACACGTGTTTAGAATACAGACTAACATTATGAATATTACGCCATTCCAACGGAATTACATACATACACCTCGAATTGATAACCTCCGATTTTTTTGTCGGTTAATAAAAGTAGTTTTCTGACAGCGGGTTCTCCCGCGTGGTGCTGTGTTATACACAGGACGGGATCAATGAAAATTGGCACCCTAGGGAAAACAGTGGATCTTGTCACTCTAGGCAAAACACAAGTACGATGCCCATAATAAAATAAGAAACTAATGTAACTACACCGATTTAAGAGTATGTAATTTTACTAATGACAAAAGAAATTCCTTAGGTAGGCATCAGTTCCTTTGATAGCAGTGAAAATGGTCTATTAGAGTGGTCAATCGCTATACCGGTTCTTGAACTCTCTCTCCCCTACTTCAATGTGCTACCTTTTTTAGGGTTCCATTCTCAAAGGGTAAAACAGTACCCTAATATTAAGACTCCGCTGTTCGTCTTTGCGTATGTTCGGTCGTTCGTCTGTTCGTGATTTTAATTAGTTGAAATTTTCAATAATGATGTATTTTTGTTGCCGCTATTACAACATATACTAAAAACAGAATAATATAAATATTTAAGGGGGCGCCCAACATACAACGAACGTGTTTTATTTTGCGTTTTTCAAAGATAATGGTACTTAACCCATTGTGCGGGAATCCGACTTGCACTTTTTTTACAGATGTAATATAAGTGGCATCGGTCCATAAAATGTTCGGAGAACTCCCGGAAGGACTGAAGCGTAGTAGTTCCATTACTTCTCGGAATCGCAATTAAGGGCAGACGTCTCGGGGGACCAGCAGGCTACTTCATAACGACTCATAATCACGGACGGCCTGCCATCATCTTTCTTAAAGTGATGCAATGTGGAGATAAGTATTCTATCAGAAGAAAAAAAAAATCACGTATAATATAATGTATTTAGAGTGATATTGTAAAGAGTTTGTAAACAATAATTATAGCGTACTGATTTAAAAAATATATATTTGTAGTGTTAAAATAATATTGATAATCACAAAAAATGTCCTAAAGATTAGCGCTATAGTTATCAAAAATTTACTATTAGGCTGTTTATTAAACTACTTATAGTATTTATTATTGTGTGGTATTTCTATTAAAACCATTAGTTCGCAGTAATCGGCTTCAACAATTCTAATAACCCAGAACATGATAATCTTCTCAGGCAGTTGGATAATTCGGTTGTCGGGTCTTCGGCCGATAAATTGCGTTCCGATGCCTCTACGCCCCGGCCCTCACTGACAGCACCGGACTAGGGACGACAGATGGGCCAAGCCGGGAGCACTTGTAGGGTTGTTTGTTAGAGGCTGGAACTAATATTAAAAATAAAGTAGAAAACACATTTTTACATTGTAATCTATTGACAAGTACCGTAAATTATTTTTATTTCTAATATTAAAATTGTGTCCATAACTTTTTATAGAAAACAAAATTATATTTTTACGAACGTATAACATTAAATTCTCGTATATGTATTGAGAAGCAACAGGCAAATATTATGTCTATTTCTTTAAAATTTTCCCTTAAAGAGTTCGTAATCCTAAGATTATAAATTGATCTAATAGCTCTATTCTGAAGCACAAAAATCGTTTGTACTTCGGCAGCATTTCTAATCTAGCAGTATCTATGTCGCAGCCAACTGTTTAAAATAGCCGTTCGATTGGGCGGCTAGATATCAATTGAATGGCGTCATTCAATAGCACGTCTAGTTTTCTAGTTGAATTATTATGAGATTTGTACCGTTCAACAAGACGGTTAATTTAAAAGCCGCTAAATTTCTAACTTATAACTTGACCTGAAGGACATAAATAACTTCGTGGTTTATCATTTTATGTTGTTATTAAGTATTGTAGCACCGTTTTGGTCGAAGGTTTGTTGCCCCTTCAGGGCACGCAACCAACTGTCCAAGGCGGTGCTTGGCTAACATAACCTCACAGCCGGCTGTGTAGTATCAAATGTAGGATTCACCGCTTCATTCCTTCTACCGTTAAGAAGGTGGTTACGAACCCCTAAGAAAAAACGTTAGCTTCCTGTATTGAATCATAAACACCATTAACACCCATTCGCCAATCAAGCAGTTTGTTGTATTGATTACAGATCGTTACAAGGAGTTTTTGATTTTTTAATAAAATCATTTCGGTATTTCCTATGAATTGACAGTTAACTAGTTGGTTGACCTATGTTCAGCCGTATTGTGGAATGTTACGGTCAGTTACTAAGCTGATCGAAAGTCAGCCCATTAATTGAATGGTGCTTTATTGGTCGGCTGATTATCGGTTAATACAGAACACAGAAATTTTCTATGTTTTAAACATTTTTAAGTGGGGCATGCTATGGTATCAAATTTATAATGATATTATTTTAAAGTGAGTGGATTTTTATTTTCGTACTAAATTCTACCGTTCTATCGAATAATCAAAAAATATCCTTTCGGTGGAAATGTTTACATACTTTGTAATTATTTTAAGCAGAAACTAAGAAAATCTAACTTAACATTATGATTTTATAGGTTTGTGTGAGTAGAAGCCCTAGTGGAACAGTAGGTACGTGAGCTGGCTTAAGTTGCTCGGCCGGCTTACAGTCGCACGAGTTTCAATGGCCTCCATTTGGGAATGTCTGAATACGTCCCACGATGTCTCCAGCTGGACTATCCTGTGTATACACTTAATAATATTTAATTTGAATTCGTAGTAGCGATGAATAGTTCCGTTCGTGTATTTATATTAATACATACTATATAAGGCGTAGTGGATAAGCGCCACATGATCGTTGTTGCTAAGCCATTTTCGCAAGGGTTGGCCACGGGATGGGTGGCATCTTCCTCAACAATCCCTAACGAAAGCGTGAGCCCCTGCAGTGGGGGCGTAAAAGGGTGATTTACGTTCCGAAATATTTATTTCGGTAAAATGGGTACATACATTAGTATTTGAAAGACATCATGAATGCATCGAATTCTTGCGGTCAAAATTTTAAACCTTTTGATATTCATTTGCAATGTGATTCCTTATCTCTGTGTTAGTCTGAATTCAATCTAAGGAGTAAGTTGTTGAGTTAATTAATTTTAAAGGTATATAATCGCTTATCGGATGGCGATTGGTGTTAATAAAACAAAATTAGTTATTAGTTTATATTTATTATAAAAGGTAAAATAGTTGTAGTGATGTAACGTATTTCGTAACGAACTAAATGCCTACAACGACATTCACAGGCAAATTATTATAACCGGAGGTTTGCTCTTCACATTTTGAAATGGTTCTAAAGATTGCAAAAAAAAAATCATAAAGGTACGACAACGTTTCATAATTTTTTTGAAGTACTAAGTGATGTGACGTGGTAGTTTCTAGGGATGGAAGGTACCCTAAGGTTTCAAGGTTTACTAGTATCCATTCTTTAATTAGCCTTTCAGGGTGGTCTGGTGCGGGTGGGTAAGTCCCACACTCTGTACACTAAAGTTAGGAACTTCAACATTTTGCGACGTATGATAAATATTTATGCTACCTACAAATCGCAATTTAGTATATACGAGGGTCAAACTGAAAGTTCTTAGAACTGGCCACTTATAAACAATATAATAAAAAAATAATTCTAAAATTTGAAAATATAACTCTTTGCCAATATTACTGAGTATATATTTCATTCATTTGTCATTTGTTTTACGATTTGGCGGCAAATTGAAAATTGTCTGTGTCACGTCATCATGAATTTAACACGAGAAAATTTTCGTGCAATGATTTTTTATGACTTTCGATGTCATTTAAGTCAACAAGAAAGTTATGATAGACTACGATTGGCCTTTCACGATGAAGCCCCATCTCGTGCGACTGTTTACAACTGGTTTAATGAGTTTAAACGTGGTCGCACTAATCTCACTGATGATTTACGTGAGGGACGGCCTTCTACGGCGACGACTGAAGATAACATCTGTGTTGTGCGGCGTATGATAGAGACTGACAAAAGAGTGACCTATCAACAGATTCGGACAAGCTTAGGCATCGGTATGAGTCAAGTGCACAAAATCCTCCACGAACATTTAGCGGTCAGGAAGCTTTGCGCCCGGTGGATACCTCATAATTTGACTGAGGCTCAAAAACTCCATCGTGTGGATTGGTGTCGTAAAATGATTGAAAGATTTAACGGAGGTGACTCAAATGCTGTGTTCGACATACTAACAGGTGACGAAAGCTGGATTTACTGTTATGATCCTAAAACCAAAAGACAATCTGCTCAGTGGGTGTTTCCTTTCGAGGAGTTGCCAACTAAAGTGAAGAGAGATCGAAGTGCGGGAAAAAAAATTGTGGCCTCGTTCTTTGGAAGGATAGGTCATTTTGCAACAATTGTGTTAGAGGATCAAAAAACAGTTTCTGCAGAATGGTACACTACCAATTGTTTGCCACTTGTCTTGGAAAAAGTTCGAGAGAAACGACCTCGCAGTAGGATCCTCCTTCACCACGACAACGCCTCGTCGCACACCGCCAAGCGAACGATCGACTATTTGGCGACATCAAACGTTGAATTACTGGGTCACCCGCCGTATAGCCCCGATCTCGCGCCTTGTGATTTTTATTTATTTCCAAAAATTAGAGAAAAACTTAAATGAAAGCGGTTTATGAATGCTGAAGAAGCGGTGGCTGCGTATCGCGATGCCATTGAAGAGACCCCTAAGGACGAGTGGGCAAAGTGCTTTTCCCAGTGGTTCCATCGCATGCAGCGGTGTATTGACGTGAATGGACAATATTTTGAAAAGATATAATAAAACTAATAACTGGCTAATGTAATCAGTTTTTGATTTTCTAAGAACTTTCAGTTTGACCCTCGTACTAAGCGTCATACAAGTAAAATATAACAAACAAGACTTTTTATTCCTGATAACAGTATCTATTAATTACCTACCTAAATCACTTTTCGGCAAATTTTTCAACTGCCAATTATAATCTAATCAAACGACGCAACTGTCGAGTCTACAGTCTAATATTGCTCGCAGTGAATCCAATCAATAGTTTCATAATAAAATTGAAATCAATCACGAACACGTTTCATTAACATCTACACCCAGTCGGATTCTGATAACGAAAATCCTGTGCGTGCTCCATTCCAAACCGAGATAGTCATTGTTTATGACATCTATTATAGATTATACAATTTCTATATTTAGATAATATCTTTGTAACTTCAGTACCCAAGTTAGCAACAATACTAAGTTTTAAATACGTCGAGAATTTCGGTTGAAGCGTTCTTAGCATACTAAAATTGTCGTATAAGAATCTTATGCACCATAAAGTCGCGTCTTAATAATAAAATATTTAAGGGTTTACGCCCGTAGTCTGACATTAAAGGTTTTATAAGATTTGATGGCAGTCTTCGAAGTGTTATTGTGGGATGTTATGCTAAAATTGCCTCTTCGAATGGTGTTTTATAACGACGGAGAGTTATTTCATGAGTATTACTGCTTTTATAAAGTTGGAGTCCTTTTAGACCAGGGGGCCAATTCTACTAAATAAATTTTGTTTAAATCGAATCGAAAACGGATCGAAACCGAATGAAACTACAGGTTTTAATGGTTTTTCTATTCTACTAAGTGACATACGATACAATTCCAGCTAAAATAGAACTGGATTTGTATCTTAAGTCGCTTTGTAGAATAGAAAAACCATTTAAAACTGTAGTTTTATTCGGTTTCGATTCGATTTAAACAAAAAATACACTGGACCGCAAAGAAAACGGGTCGGTTGGAAAATCTTCAATAACTTGAAAACTACCTCACCTAGCTTTATGAAATAAAAACTCAATTAAAGAATATTTAATGTTATTTAACATAGTATATAAAACATTTTTATTTACTTTAGATAATTGTGTAAGAAAACTGGCAATGAAGATAATGGTTGTTTTTCAATTTAGTTCTAAAAAAATCAAAGCATTTGTTTCGCATTTGTTTTAGTTTTGACATAAAACCTACAATAAATATCGTGTGTTTGTCATACAAAAATTGTATTCTGAAGTCATCATGTCATTAACCCCTGAAGAATGCACCAGGATCCTGACAATGCTTGAAGATGGGCGCAGTCAGCGCAATACAGCGAGAACTGTTGGTGTGAGTCTTTCCACAGTTCAGCGGGTACTCCAGCGTTTCCATGAAACTGGATCCAACCTAAGAAGACCAGGAACAGGCCGAACGAGGTGCACGACTGCGCGGGAGGATCGCTATATGGTGTCAACAATTTTGAGAAATCGATTTCTTACGGCCGTTGAGGTAAAAAATCACCATTTACGAGCTGGAGGAAACTATCTGAGTACAGATACAGTAAGGCGACGTCTGGCTGAAGCAAATTTGAGACCATTAAGGCCTGCAAATGGCCCAAAATTAGAAAGACACCACTTAAACTCAAGGCTGAGTTATAGCAGAGAACACGAAACTTGGACTCTGGATGACTGGTCAAGAGTTATGTTTTCAGACGAGTCTAGATTCTGTTTATACAAGCACGATGGGAGGAAAAGAGTGTACCGAAGACCGGCAGAGCGCTATAACCAAGCTTGTATAGAAGAAAAAGTACCATATGGCGGTGGCTCTATACACGTGTGGGCTGGGATTTCTTCCGAAAGCCGTACTGAGCTAGTAGTGATAGAAAATGGCAGTTTAACAGCAGAACGATATGTGAATGAAATTCTTAATGACTATGTTGGTCCATTTTTAGTAGATATGGGCGAAAATGCTGTTTTTATGCAAGACAACGCCCGCCCGCATACAGCTCAGATAGTGTTCGACTATTTTCACGAAGTAGGTATCACATGCATGGAGTGGCCAGCACGAAGCCCCGACTTAAACCCCATCGAATATGCATGGGACGACATGTACGTCAACGGAGTCCGCCGCCAATCACGCTGCGTGAATTGAAAGGAGCTTTAATCGAGGAATGGCAGAACATTCCGCAGCATCGCCTTAAAAACCTTGTGGAAGGTATGCCGAATCGCATAGCCGCAGTTTTGCAAGCTCGTGGAGGCAACACGAAATACTAACATGCGTAAAAACGTCACATCTTTACAATTCATATTTACGAAAATGTCAGAAAAACTACCTTTTTCATTCATTTGACATTTATTGAAAATAGACAACTTTTAATTTGTATTTTTTTATATTCAATAAATAACAATTAAATAATCTTTAATTTAGTTTTTATTTCATAAAAATAAGTTAAGTAGTTTTCAAGATATTGACGATTTTCTAACCGACCCGTTTTCTTTGCGGTCCAGTGTATTTAGTAGAATTGGCCCCCTGGACAGGGTTTATTTTTTTTTCTAAATTCTTATACAGGAATTTGTAATAAGTACTTTAATATTTTTTTTAAATTACTATAAATAATAGTCACATTATTTTATCTTTTTTTTAGTTTTTTTTTCTATTGTAAATACAGAAAAAAATAATGTTAAGACGTCGCTTGCTACGTATAGGTACCACCTAATTTTTACCAGGGTTCTCCAACTACTCCGCCCTGAAAAGGGCAGGTTAATGTAGAACGCAGGTAGGCGATCTACATTAAAAACCCTCTGCGGTTCACCTCACGCGGATAGCAAGAACCCGGTATTTTGCAAGGAGGGCCCGGTTAGATACCACCTACATGGAACTTTAAATAAATCCATTTTATCGATATACTTACAGTTTGATTCTACATAATAAAATATTGATATTAAAAAACGAAAAAAAGGAAACGAAATCAAACTGGAAAAAAAACAATAAAAAAATAATTAAACAGACTTCAAGAAATCGAATAAAGAGAAACGACTGAAAAGAGAGAAATAATACCATAAATTTTTATCTTCAATAAAATCGAAACGCAAAATGTGCCAGCCGTGCCATTAGTAAGAAGTAAAAGAGCATTATCAGTCAATCTATTTTTCTATTACCATACATGATATTTTTCCTGTAAATATCTGGCACCAACCTAAAAAAAATTGTTGGAGCATCCACTTTTTGTGTTTCGATTTTATTGAAGATAAACATTTATAGTATTATTTCTCCCTTTTCAGTCGTTTCTCTTTATTACGATTTTTAGGGTCGTTTGATTTTTTTATAATGGTTTTATTTTAGCTTTCATCTTAGGGTAATGTAATTTAATGAAAAAAGAATCACTGCAATCCGACGTCTAGTTTGCGAGATATCTGTGGACAAACATACATCTGTCTATAAAATTTTGCACAAGTGTTTAGAAGCTAAACAGATCAACATATATAACGCCTATTCAACGTAATTATATATATATACACCTCGAATTGATAACCTCCTTTCTTTAAGTCGCTTGAAATGGAATAAATAATATTTATATCAAAAGCTATATTTATTCAAGAAAATAGTATTGAAGTAGGTTGGAGGTTTTCTGCCCGATTTCAATTCTATTTTCTCGAATAAATCGCTTTTGGAATAAGTATTATTTGTTACTTTTTTAAAGTTTGAAATCAGTTCAATTTTTTTTAGATTTTATTTCATGATTTTTTGTGATATTTATATTTTTTATTATTAATAATTTAAAATATTAAATATATAATGTGTCTGTATGTGTGTGTGTGTGTGTGGCGTGAGTAAGTGCATTTGCGTAGTTTGAATGTGAGCATTTTCTAAATTAAACGAGTGATTCTATTTCTTCGAAGCTTTTTGCCTTTAGCCATTATGAATATTTTGCATTTAAAATTCGTTAGAGGGTACATATTTAGTATTTTATTATATAAAACAGCACATTTACTCGTAAATTGTCCCTTAGTATCTGGCTTGTAAGGCAGCGATTTGTGTTTTTAAAACGGCGTTCAAAACATATAGTTTTCTATCAGACAAAATCCCAGCAAGTTGTGACTCCTTTGTTTAAAGTACGTGTCTTTCTATAGTACCCTCTGAGCTCTCTCGATATCAAGAAATCTAGACTTTTTTGTGCCGCCCCACTTGTTCAGAACAGATTGGTCTTAATTAACTTAATGTGAGTATGCCATGACAGTCGTTGGTCAACCATTATACTCAAATACTTTGTGTTAGTGAATTTTTTAACTCCCCACATTAACACTTCATATTCATATCTTTGCGACACTGGTGAATTACTCTTTTGAAATTAAACAACGGCTGACTGTTATTGTATTGAGTAAAACAGATGTAGTTACTCATGTCTATGTTCAATGTTAATAGATGAGCATTCAACCAACAGGCGATTTTAAACAGACTCGCTTCAGCACGTGTTTTCAATTGTTTCCAGTCCTTAGCCGTAAAAACAATGGCAGTATCATCTGCATACGAAAAAACGAGACCATTATCAATTCGCATATTGCATAGTTTATTTATGTAAACTATGAACAGAGTAGGGCCAAGGACACTACCTTGCGGCACTCCAAAAATTTACAGAAATCTCAGACCTTAATTTTAACCAAGATAACTCTCAATCGGTTTAAGCAGCTAACCTCTAATTCCCCCCCATGAATACTATTCATGAATGCTATGATAATAGGTATAGAGTACGGTATAGAGTTTTAGTCGAAAAAGACTATCACACTTACCAATGTCAACATTTTCATAATTAATTTTTGATCTTTTTAAATTTATTAATATGTAAGGTTTGGATCAAATATAGTAATTGCTGATTTATTGCAACTATCCAACTTTATTATAAAATGATCAATGCCACCATATTATTAAACGATAATACAATTTACGCAGGTGAAGTCGCGGGGAAACAGCTAGTTTGATAGAAATTGCTTTATAATTCAAGAAGAAATTAAATAACATACCTACTTTCCTAAAAAATATAGATACTCCTTGCACATAGTGAATTCAAAATACGCAATCTTTTGTTTTTTAGCTGAAATACAATATATTTATATCATCTTAATATTGAGGTGATATCTGGTGGTGATCCCATTAAAATTGTCCTCCTTCCTCAGTACATTAAGCTGTCGAATATAATAAGAATTTTGAAAATCGGTAAACAATTGGCTGAAATATCGGTGAACATACGTTAAATAACCTCCTAATTTTGGATTTTGAACTATGTTAAAGAACGAAAAACATTAATCCATTTTTTTTAATAAATACAATTTTACGATTGTGACGATTTTCATGTGGCCCGCGCCGCTTATTTTTACATAACTGCCCACAAAAAAGAGTGCAGGTACTTGTTTAAGATTAATTACATTCCATCCATTCGCTGGGCGAAGCTAGTTATACTAATAGCAAAATATAATAATGGTTAAAGATACGATATAGAAAAATTGACCTTCATTTATTTATTTCATTGTGACTTTACAAATTTTATAACATGTAGGATAACATATACATGGTTTGCTTAGCTGAATCAGGGGCTCGCAGAAAACAGTGTATGTAAAGTTTTATTATTACTTATCTTCTTTTATCAACTTCCATTTCATATTTATGAGAATCGTCCAGAAGAAATAGACAATGAATATTTATTACAATAATATACAATAATAATAATAATAGCGAAGTCTCCCAAACTTCTTAACAACTGGGGTCACTCACTTAGCTCCAAAGTCCACCAATATCGCGGATCCGTCACAATACCGCCCCATAACGTGCTTGTGTACTACCTACAAAGCACTGACATTCATTCTGAAGGCTAAGATTGATGCTCACGTTGAGCACAATCATATCATGGTGGACACTCAGAATGGATGCAGGGGCGGGAGCCGCGCTTCAAAGGAGCTTCTCCTGATCGATGCGGTCGTGGCCCAACAGGTCAAACGCAACCGACGCAACTTCTCTGCAGCCTGGATAGACTACAAAAAAGCGTTTGACTCGGTTCCCCATACGTGGTTGAAGAGGGTCCTCGAGCTGTACAAGATCGATAGTACAGTTCGAAACTTCCTCGAGACCTGTATGGGGCAGTGGAGTACGCAGCTTAGTCTGTTCGGGGTGCAGCTGTCGGATGCGGAAGACCGAATAAAGATTGAGAGGGGTATATTCCAGGGCGATTGTCTGAGTCCACTTTGCCTGTCCCTAAATCCGCTTAGCACTTTGCTGGATAAACCGGGGACAGGTTTTCAGTTGAAGAGAGGATTGTTCAAAATATCTCACCTCTTCTACATGGATGATCTCAAGTTGCTTGCTCCAAATGCTCAGAGGCTGGCGGAGCTGTTGAAAATCACAAAGGATTTCAGTAGCTCCATCAGCATGGAGTTTGAACTGGACAAGTGTGCGGTTATCCATGTGGATAGAGGTCGGATAAGTGATTCCACCCAAGTGGACCTACCGGATGGATCCACCATCCGTACCCTCTCCGAAACTGATACATACCGGTATCTGGGTATGTCACAGAATCTGGGTGTGCATATGGCGGACGTGAAACAATTACTTCCTGGCGAAATCGGAATCCAGTGAGTTGCATAGAGATGTCAAAGCATGTGATGTAGGACTAACCCCTCTCTCTTTGGCCACCGAGCAATAGCGAGAACCAGCAGTACTTAGCACCACCGACGGAGAGGCCGTTTGGAGGGAGAAGGAGTTGCACGGTAGGTTCTACAAGGCGCTACACGAGCGTCATGTGGATCCGAGAGCCTCCGTGCATTGGCTGCGCTTCGGGGACCTCTTTGGGGAAACCGAAGGTTTTGTCTGTGCAATACAGGACCAGGTCATTATGACCCGAAACTACCGGAAGTATATCCTGAAGGATGGGACCTCTGTCCCATTTGTAGAGCCTGTCACCAGCCCGGTGAGTCACTCAGGCATATTACTTCCGGTTGTCCTGTACTGGCTAATACCGAGTATTTGCACAGACATGACCAAGCAGCCAAAATACTCCATCTCGAGAGATATCTGATATCTGAACCTGGCGCAGGAGGTTACCGATATGTGGCGAGTGTCATCCACTGAGATCATCCCAGTCGTAGTGTTAACGAATGGCCTAGTCCCAACTTCTCTTCACGACCATCTGAAGAGGTTGGGACTCCGTGACGGACCAATGATTGCGAGGCTCCAGCGAGCGATCTTGCTCGATAACGCAAGGATCGTCCGCCGTTTTCTCTCTTTGTCGCCCTGACCCCCGGCCGTCTGGCCTCCTCGAATCGACGAGGGGTCGGGAAGAGTAAATTATAAATATAAACATAATAATAATTTATTTCAGATTCCTGCATCCATATCCATAGGTGTTAGTAACAATTAGACTTAATTCTACCTTTAGTATTAATAATAATTTAATAATTAAAATAATAGTAAGTAATAATTTAATTTAAAAATAATGGTCTATTTGGTAACCAGTATTTATTAAATGATCCTATAAAATAGGTCCAATGGTCTATTTATATTTCGGAAGCGTGACGCGTTAGAAAACTGTTTTTTTTAAATAAAAACATGTCAAGTGTAATTTGGACTAACACTACGGGTTATTATTATATATTTGTACGGAAGTACAAACTAGAAAAAAAATATGTTTACTTATAAATTTACTTTTCCTTTATTGATGGATAAGATATATAACTTTGAAATTATTAATCTTAATAATTATATTTATAATTTTAAGATCTGAAATTCTTATTACAACTAAGTATTTTAATGTGAAATAAATTGTTATTGTAATCTACTCTATTTGTCACTCAAAATTGAGTCTATTTATCTTATATACGCACACATGTGCGTCTTTGGGTAACCCCATTGCATATGTGTACTGTTGCGGATCTTCCTGGATCTTGAACAGATTTACACGTAGCTAGCCGATGCTTGGACTGTATAATTGAAACTTCCTTCGATGGTTTTCACTTCTTCTTTATTCGTATATCTTGAGGGCCGGAGAGCTTACAATTATCGCTCAAAACGACCCGTCTTACATCTGTTGGGGTGGCTCGCACCTAGCTCCGTACATTATCAGTTGGTTAGCCTATTACACATCTAACCCCTACTTGGCGAAGCCACCCCCCACTCTTAACATCTATGTGTCACATTATTCTTAATTACTACGTTTTACTGTTTCTCTATTTACATCATAAATCACGTTAAAACATCATCATATTATATAACATAACTCGTATCGTGTCGGGCAAGACCGCGCCGTCGAAGCTCATAATCGTTCTAAGGCGCGCCGCGCTCTTGCCCGACGTATTTATGTGGTCAGAGCGAGACGGAAGATCCCGCGTAAACCAGCGCCGTCTCGCTCCGATACATTTTTATCGTTAACATGAAGGTAGTCGAACATTTTACATTTTAACAGCCCTGTATCGAGGCAATACCGTATAGAAACCCACATAAGCTCCCTTGACTCGGGCAATACCATATAGAAAACCCACATAAGCCTCCTTGAGTGAAGCAATACCATACAGAGAGCTACCTAAGCCTCCTTAGCGAGGCAATACCTTATAGAAAACCATATCAAATAAAATCCAACCCCTCACAATCATTTAATTTGCTTTAACTTAAATTATCTTAATACTAGGGGAATAAATACACCCATAGGTTGTATCATTTAATTCTAAGCTTTAACCACATTCATTTAACTAAACTTACTTATTATATATAATTTACTTAAGATCATCTACTATACAACTCGACGAGACGTGCGTCCGTAACATGTACCAAATCCAGTGAGATTTTTTGTTGAGACGTGGAACATTAGAAATGATGAATTCGTAGCTGCCTAGTATGCTGCACATATTTGAACTTATATAAAACTCTTCTGATATCATAATGGATTGTGAAAATCAGAGTTGTACCTCAAAAGAATATTTCTATCTATATCTTCAAGCAAGAATATTTCTTACACAAGATTCCTAAATTTTTTAATAGGATTTGACTATAACTATTGAAAAGTAGGTGAACATCTTACAAAACCATTTTCCAAATGGCTCCAATGCCAAGCGCATTGTCAAAGGTACACAATTAAGTACTTACAATAAATTATGGCAATATACTTTTTTCTGCGCTTGTCCGTAAAAAACGCCAAACAAAAAATCGCCATTGACTAAAAACGCTTTCGATGAAAAAGTGTGCGTATTTTAGTTTTTTGTTGCGAGCAATTTATTGCGAAGGAGATCCATTCGTTCAGGCTCAAACGTGAAACTGGGGGAGATTTTTTATTATTGTGAGTACATGATTAAAGCGTGAATGAAACTCTCGTCTATAAGCACATAATTCTAAATTACTGACGAATAAAAAATTGTTTCACGTTTGAACAATCAAGTATTTTAAAATTGACAGACGTACTGTGTATGTGATTTCGTACTATAAAATAAAGTAGAGGGATCATATCGTTAATTTATAAAATGTAGGCACTTTATTATGTACTTTATGAAAGCGCATTTAATTTTTTCATAAGATGTTACAGGGGCAGGTTTTACAAATCAATTTACTTCAACTAATAATACAACGTGCAGCTTGTTTTAGAAAAAATAAGTATTCACTTCAATTTAAAATTTATTTTTTCATACAATATTCATAAATTTTGTTAAGATGGTATATATTTGTTGTAAAACTGTGGTAAAAACACTATGAATTTATTTATAGTCATCTTTGTAACTATCGATCTATTTATATGATTCATAATTTATTTTAACAAAATGATAGATGTATTTATATTATAAAATAAACGATGTTATTAATATAGTAGGCAATGTATATTATTTATTTCGTAATTTAAAAAGTAGGTTATAAATGTTTTACTTTGCAATTGTTAGCATATCGATAGAATTAGAACTTGTTCAAAAAAGTAAATTGAATTGAAAGTAGTTTAATAAAACTTTGTATTCAAATAATCATTTGAATTCAGTGGCCTCATTTAGGAAACTAAAATATTCTAAATTGTCATGCAAAATTTTATAAAGTCGAAACAAAAACAGGATACAGGAAGAACTCGTACTCTGCGGTTAATTGTATGTAACCTCGGTCAAATACTTATAAATAGATATTTCAACATTATCACTAATTCCGTATTTAAATAATATTAGTTCACACAAAAGAGGTTCAAAGTGTTTGCTTCGCTTAGTAATGTATAGATAGTATTTTATAGAATAAATACTTATAGTATTCTTTTTATTTTTTAAATTGTATTAAAAATAATCTCCTTACCACAATCTGTGTAGGTCTAACTTTATCGTGTACTAGCTCTTTTCCTGCACCTTCGCCCGCGGAAATTATAGCCTATAATAATAACTTATTTCCAATAACAGTCTATCCTATGCTAGTTTGAATTGCTGTTACAATTTTATAATAGAAGTGGTGTTCTATAAAACTAAATAAAAGAGCAATCAATAAATACAGATTAACCAAAACGTTTTTCAACCATACCTATGTCACTGGCATATGATGTAACTTCGCGTCAGTGAAATAATTCATGATCGGCTCAATATTTCCGAAGATAACTTCTTTAAAAAAACGAAAAAGGTTTGAATCTATACCTCTTTATTGGAATAGATAGTTGTTTGAATGTCAGACCGAATGAAAACAACAAAGTTTCTATGATTACTTACAAAAAAAAAACGGTACTATTTTAATTGATTACGAAACGGTTGTCAATACCACTGAGTGTTTATTGTACTATTTTGTAGTTTTATTTTAAATCTGTACTGATTGAAAATTAACGCCTTTACACAACTTTATATAATAATCGTGAAAAATTATTCTAGGCTGCTAAAGTTGGGTACTTGGGCGGTTATATAAAACATGAGCAGCTAATTGTCGTCCGAATTAATAACAGTTTCTTGAATTTATTTGCCGACTTAGTACAATTATTTTTCGACTTCGGAAGCAGGGTTTTTGTTTAAATAATTTTTTTTTCAAAGTAGGTAAAAATCATAGAAAGGAGCTCATATCGATGGTAATTGTTCGACCAAGTAACTTATATGTATACCTACTTTGTTGGCAGGTCTCATATAGTATCCTTTGTCTAAAAGTAATGAAGGAACGGAGTTCCATAAGGAACTGCTTACGAATAAAGTTGTTTGGTTCATAATTCTTATTATTGTTCGTATCGGAGGAAATTGCTTCGTCGCACACTTGACTCTCTATAAGCAGGAATGGCTTCCTTCTCCCCTGTTCCCCTTCTTTCCTTAGCCGATTGAACTTCCCGTGTTTTTGCAATTGGAAATCATGTTGAGTTGGTATCTAAATTGTAACAAATAAATTTGATATATTTTTTTTTACCATTGTTAAATAAAGAAATTTAATAATAATAAAGAAGTAATTTTACGTGCATTCGAAAGTCTAATAAAATACTTGTCATACCACTTATTTAATAAACTATGACAATACTGTGTAAATGGTTGTTAAAGTTCCCACAACGGAGATTTTTAAGACACGTGTAAATTGGAATCCACATTTGTTTTAACTTTTATACTCTTTACCTTTATTCTTTCTTTCTATTCTTTATTTACGCCGTTACTAGAAAAATAAAAGGTAACTATTAGAATTAAATATAGACAGGTGTTTGGATTCTGTTTATTTTAATATTTTTTTCCCAATTTATATAGACTAGTTAATCCAAGAAAAAAATTATTATATTGTAACTTGCGAGATTATTCGCATATTTTTTTCATGTTTCCATCACCTAAAACATAACAGGTTTACCATAGAGATCTATGATATTTACACAAAGGACATTGGTTTACTCAACGTCCATACATTGGTGGCCCCAGAGCCAAAGAAATATAGGAAAATACTTATTTTATTGTGTGTCACTATGTAATTCTCATTATGTATTTATTATACCGCGACTGAGTTTTAGAACTTATTATCACGCAAAATATAATTCATTTTGAGGTTATAATTTGTTTGGAAAACCACCAAGAGATGGCACTCTAAGTACATGATATGATATTGATGTCTATATTGTCGAAGCAAAAAAAGTCAACTTTAAGAAAGTCGGTTTTTCGTTGTGATTTGTAAAAGTTTCTAAGTCAATCTATAGATAAATAAATCATTCTATTAGTTAAATAATATACCTATTGATAAGCTTAAAATTAAAAAACCTATAGCTTTATGATGGTTTACATCAAAAGATGGCGCCTTAAATACATAAATGACATGACGTTAATATGTTTACGAGAATTATAAAGGTAATGTAATAGAAACAAAGTAGTTTTAAGGATATGTCGTATGAATATCAATCTCTCTGAATAAACAAGAGTGAATTATCAACAGTTAATGAATTTAGTTTGTATAATAATATTCAGTTTTTATGTCCTTATGTTTTAGTTGGAAAATCACCAAGACATGGCGCTTTTAGTAAATTTAAGTTTATTTTAGATCAATTTCATTTAATGTTTTTGTGTTCGATGATTTAAAGGTTATCTAATAAAAATAAATGATCTTCTTGATCTGACGTGTAAATTACATCCATCTGATTCAATAGAATTTAAGTATATTGAATGTGAATATTTGCGAATAAAAATGTTACTGTTAAAGTACTTTTAAATATTAATTTTGGATCGCAACTTGTCCGTGTCAAATAAATATTTGATTCCAATTTAATAAATAAATTAGTAATTATTATTGAAGTATTAATATTTAATGGTATTGGGGCCATTTTCGGCGATATCCTTTGGTATCATTTCTTTTCCGGTAACTATACAAGATTGAATGAAGAAAACAATGTTAGTAAGATTCATTCATAGTTTCACACACACGGCATTTTCCAGCCCAAATATTTAACGACACGGTCTAATAAATAATACCCAATAAAATCGACTAAAGTCGACCATCAGCCTTGTTTACGTCACCGACTCGCCATTATGCCAGACAAGAATGCCTCATAGTTCATTGATTTATTATTCATGCGGACCTTTTCTTGGATTTATTCTTTCTTTATGTACAGACAAGCAATTTAGTCATGGGACACAGATTAAGCACGCAAACAGTACCTACAACAAAATATATTTTAAATTTAAGGTCTTTCATAACGAAATATTTTTAGTAATTAGAATTAAAATAGAAATCCTTCATACTTCTATCAATATAATTGTATTTTTATATAATAAATAAATAACTTCTGTCATAAAAAGAAGCACGAAATGGTTATTTTTCTTTTGGTAAATACTTATTATCTACTAATATGTATAGGATATAGAGTATTTACACTTTTTTATTTGTATTTTAACTTTCTTTACAGTCTACTGCCGTCATCCATCGTTAATAATTCTATTGTAGAATGAATACATGCATGTAAAATCAACATAGTACGGTAACTTTTTGTTATAGAGATTTCTCCCTGTTAAATGCATAATTTAGTGAAAAGTCAACAAAGTCACGTAGCAAATCAATTCAGTATTTAATTAAACAGTAAGCCAAGCTCGAGTTCGAAATTTTAATGCATTTGATACCACTCGGTATCGATGCAAATAAAAATGCTTATACAGTATTTCCTACTCTGTGACTGAGAGACGGGCCCCAGGGGCGAGGGGCCCCGTCGCGACAACTACTACGTTTTCGCTTTCCTTTCATAATGACATGCTATTTTATATTTATTCCCTTTTGAAATCGAATAATGCGACCCGATGGAAGACCTTTTTATATCGCACACGAGGACTGAATCCTTTGAGTGTTTGACCTATATTTGAAGTGTCTTATGCAGATATGAAGAAAATACTTACAATAATATCACCCCTTTGCTGTTAAAACCTGTTAACCGATAATTTTTACAAAAACGAAATATGTTTTTCCAGCAGATGCAACTTGAAATCAATCGTTAGGTGAATTAAACTGATTTTTGATAAAAAATGACAGCAGGTTTTATCGGCACGAGTGTGATATTAGCTTTGAAAGAAAAAATAATTTGTTTTGAAATCAGAGACTATCAAATGCACTTTATGGGGTTTTCGTCAATGAGTTAATTGAACAGCGGTTGTGTTATTTAAAATTTATGTAAATTGTGGAAACTGAGCTATCGGAAAAAAAAATATATCTATTAGGTGTTTATTAGATAACAATTGTAACCATGTAGAGCAAGTGCGAGTCGCTAGTACCTAATAAAATAAAAAATATTTTATCATTGGATTTGTTTAGAACGGATCTCAAAAAAGTGAAAAATACTTTTTTTATCGAGAAACGTTTGAAGACTTTTTTCAACTTTTCTATTATTTATTACCTATTGTATTTTAAGTGATAAATTGCCTTAATTTCGTTTACCTATATGTTAAACATGATTCATGAGATATCTTTATCTAAAATAATATTTAACTAGTAGTAGTAGAAACAATAAGGTTATTATTATTTGGATAATCCATAATTACAAAAATAGCCGTTAAATATGTTATATGTCTTTAACATAGAAAATTAAAGTTCTTAAGATCACTGTATTATTTTAAATATGAATTCACATAAATGTAAGTAGAAAATCAAGTACTGTGAACTTTATGAAATGTTGTAACGTTAACTCCCCTCTACTAAGCATATTGTCTCTGTGTATAGAGTACGTTTGAATAATAAAAGGTCATGACGTGAAGATATTTTGTATCGGAAACTCGTATCCTTTTCCACATCACTAAACTTTGACCCCTCCCCGTCGACGCACTCACTGTATATAAAATATAATACTAACCGAGCTCATCGGTTACATCCGCCATTACATGGCTCCTTAGAAACGTAGCTTAAGCCTAGGTTGTAGTACAGTGATCACTCGCATATGAATTGGCATTTACTTAGTATTGATCTTTTGCTTCTTGTGGTACATATGTTTATGTCAACCGGAGTGATATAAAATAGAGATTTTAATAAGTAAATGCTACATATAATTAAATTAAATGCTTATTGTTTGTTAATTATTTATTGATGCTACTTCTATATTTTTAAGGCACTTGTTTTATTTATTCATATTTTTTTGTAATGTGTTAAAATCGGCTGTATTCATAGTCGTATGTAAAGCTAGAAGTACACCTGAAGATTCTAGACTAGGAACCAGCTTAATCTAGGCAGGCTAAGCAACTGTCTCCCCATGCCTGTGTTTTTTTTTAACCCGGTTATTTTATTCTATAATCTAAAATACCTCCGAAATGACAGTCTTTTTATACCCAATTTATGTTTATACCAATTTTGTTTATTTCTATATGTGAAGCACTATTTTTTGGATAAGCAATCTAGCACTTACCTTACCTTGGCAACACTGTTGCCTCGTCGTACTTTTTCTGCCAAGCATTCAGTGATCGTTCTTTATTCGTTTAACATGGGATCTGGGGCAGAAATCGTACACTAGAGCAGTTTCTTTATGCCTTCTTAGCAAGAGCATCTGCTCTTTCGTTGCCCTCATTTGACTAACCATTCATCATCTCTATTGAAAGTATTCCTGCAGTAATTTGAAGCTATAACAAACTGGGAAAGCACTCTGAGTAACAGTATCTGTTTATTATCAAAACAAAATGAAATATAACAATGCGCAGAAGAAACATCTACAGTGCTCGTTTTCAAACCAATATTTCTAACAATGACACTAAAAACAACTACTTTTAAAAATTCTTAATCGTCACGTTGAATTGAATAAGTTTTATTTAATTGATTACAGACAACAGTTCAAGTGTCAAAACGTGATATTCTACAAATTTTTCATTACGTGTGTAGCAGTAAAAAGTATTTTAATGATTTATCGATTTGATTTTCGATTCGTGGATCGATACGATTCGTTTCGGCTCTCGGGTCGAGCGGTGCACGCGATTAGTTCGAGTCGCTCTGACACACTTCATTACTTTTGTACAGCTTTGCTTTCTATCCAGATGTAAAAGAAACAAAATAATGAGGAAACACAAAAACAACTTTTGTTCTTATAAAAAGAGAAACAGTCTTAAAATCATTCACGATTGAAGAAGAAATTACAAGCTTTGATTAAATTCTGGCAGAGGATAGAGTTAATTGATTTGGAATACCAAAATACTCAATATTATAAATATTCTTTGTTCATTTAAAGTTAGTAAGAATACATAAAAATGCATGGATTTGTAATTTCTTAAGTAATCTCTTAATATTTTCACATTTATGAATTCTGGTGGTATAATAGGTTGGGTAAAAAGTTAGCATTTTGTATGAAAATTCAACACATTTTTTAATTAAGTTTATTTACATTTATCTAAAGTATGTAGGTACAATTTTGTTCGATAACTTTTTATTTGATAACTTAAAATAGTTTTGGCAGTCCTCGTGTGACGTTAACCTGACATGGCCTAAAGAATTCTGAAGAGACCGAAACAGGTGGAAATCTGAAGGTACGGTCAGTATATTTACACCTCCCAGCCTAACTCTCTTAATTTTTGCGAAGTGACAAAAGATGTGTGAGGTCTAACGTTGTCATGATAAAAAACCACACCTCTTCTATTGATTAATTCTGGCCGCTTTTTTGAGATCGTGAGGTATCCAAATATCAAAATTTTTTATGTACCCAGCTTTTTTCAAATGCGCCAAAACTGATTTGTGTTTTCCCCAGTTCTTCAGCTACGTCGTAACTACCGATAAGCCGATCTTGCTCCACTTTTTCGAAAATGGCTTCCATTATATCCGTAATAGGGCGATCGGAGCGACGTGCATCTTTGACATCAAATTTCCGGACTGACAACGCTTAAACCAAATTTGTGCTATTCTCACAGAAACTGCATTAGGTCCATAAACGTCACAATTCTTTTTCGCGGCTTGCTTTGCATTTACCTTTTTGTAATAAAATTTTTATAATGTATTGAATTTATTCATTAGATTCACTCATTTTCAAATTAAGAAAAACAAATGAAAATCACACATTTTCCTTATTTGAATACGGGGTTAACTTCTTCAAAAATTTAAACTTTTTAATGACACCGAACCTAGCCAGGTAAAAATGGTAAAGCCGGAAAGATTTTATTTCAAGTTTATGCATACTGTATGCGGAAAGACTTTTCCCCGACCTAATATTATTCTTTTATTTTTTGCTTTTCTTGTGTTCGATTAGTAATGTTATTGTATATGATGTATCTATAAGTGGACAGCTCGAAACAAATTTTTGAAAGTTTTGTAATAGTAGATAATATCTACAGTTGTATTTTTTTACATTTGTTTTTTGTGGAAGTATACATCATTTAGTAAGCATTGTGGAAGGTCAGGTGCTGGAACACTTAGCGGTGACTTGCTTAGAAATTTAAACTGAACAGACTGCATAATTGTGGGACGCGATGTCTTCGCACGCCTCAGAAGTTTTCGCTAAAACGGTTGACAATTTATTTATCACCAAACTCGGAGACGATCAAGTCGACTTGACAAGACTTACATTATCTATGGTTTTACTTGATAGGTGACTTGATGCCCATTGAAGGTGCCGTTTAGTCAGTGAGTAAAGTATAGAGGAAGTACTTAAACTACTTCTCAGTTCGAGTATCGAGACTAGATTTTTTTAAAACAAAAACTTTGGTACATTATTTTTACTTACATACTGATTGTGTATTAAGCAGTTATTGTTACTATGGAACATGATGTCTAAAATGAAACGATAGAGACAATTTTACGCACCTAAACGAGTTAAATGGTGAATTTAAATTAAAAAACGGCAAATAAAAACGAGTTAAGTGTAGTTAAAACTAAGTGTTTAAATATCCCTTCGATTTCAGTGTTGAATAAAAAAAAGTTTTCAATATCGTTAAACCACGTCAAGCGCAAGCGTATCAAGTCGCGTCAAATATATAAAAAAAACTCTATGGCCCTCAATCAAAATTTTCCGTCAAGACCGCTTGATAGTAGCATCAAGTCAACGTCATAAATGGTCAATATTTAAATAATATTTCCTTCAATTACGTAAACTTGTCGAGTGGACTTTTTCTAATCCGTCAATTAGCGTCACACACATGCGCATCAAGTCATTTAAAATTTACGTAGACTTGACATCGACCGTCTCCGGGATTAAAAGTAAGTTCAGAGAAAAATACACATGGAACCAAATTTATTCAGCAATCGCTAGAACTTTCATTCGAGCCGCCGCCCCCAGATGTACCATCGGTTTTTTTAACCCAAGGGAAATGCAACCTTAAACCTTCAGGACTGGTGTAGGGTCGGAGAGCCTACACCAGTCCTGAAAGGGACAGGTTTAAGGCCGGCCTACCTGGTAAAACCCGATACAAATACCCGCCGGGGGGAAGCCCGCCGATTCCACCGGTGTTCCATCTGACCATTGCATTAACTTGGTTTTGACTGATGTATAATAAGTGTATACTTAGTGCTTTCACAGACTGAAGCATCAAACT
This sequence comes from Diatraea saccharalis, assembly GCA_918026875.4. Classification (NCBI taxonomy): domain Eukaryota; kingdom Metazoa; phylum Arthropoda; class Insecta; order Lepidoptera; family Crambidae; genus Diatraea; species Diatraea saccharalis. The sequence goes on along the minus strand of OU893333.1, from coordinate 18,254,864 downwards.
GTTCAAGCTGTTTTCAGAAAAAAAAACAGAAAATAAGGTCTTTATTAGTCTGGGAATAGCATATCTCTTCATAGAGTTAAAGCCGTATCCAGATTATTTGTTTTACATTCTACTTGAATATAACTAGGTTTGTTTGTCAGATAATGATTTCTTTGATGCAATGTGTTATTTAATATGTCGCATTTCATATGAGTCCCATTCTTCTAACTAACATACATTTGTCGAAATAAATTATATTTGAAACCTCAACCCTGGGATTTCGAGATATTTAATGAAAATATTATTATAAAAATGGTATTGTTCGCGGCGATAAAATGAATATCATTGTCTATTGTTTTGTAACGGAATACGGCGGCATTGTGGCAAGAGCGGCATGTGCGTAATTACTGAGATAAGACGTGTCATTACCGTAACGAGGAGGGTAATTACCCTCCCCACCAACCCCACCTTTCCTCGTTTAACTGGCTGCGGAAGTTGTGCTTTCGGCAATTACGTGCAAGCCTTATATGTACGGCAGACCCCTTCTGGCGTACTGTATGTAATTTTGTGTCCTGCGGCCAGCCTATGCTATTCTTAAAGTCGGTATTCAATATTTCGTCGACTATTTTGTCGCCTGTTCTACACTATTGCGTTTGTTTTAGTGCTGTAGAGTGAGACAGAGTATGATTTAGTTGATATATTGAAGTTTTTCTTTAAGAGTACGTCCTCAGATCAGTTTCGTGACATAAAGGAGAACGATTTTAAGACCATTAAGAACAATTCTTAATTGATACGCATTTTTAATGTTTCTGAAGTCCTTATTATGAGGGCTGTGCCTTTCGTTTCATAGTTAAATTTGAGAACGATAGATACAGTAAGCATATGAACTAGGTATCTTTTACACAATGATACAAGAACAAAAAGTTTTCTTTTTAGGATTAAGTAGGGCTTAAAACAATCGTGAGAAGTTGTTCATTTGTTTAAAAACTTTAGTATTTTTTAAACATCTATCTTATTCCTCTTGACAAGTGTTTATTAATATTATTCGTAAAGCATAACGCTGGACACGAGGTAACAAGCTGTCCAAATACTTCGTCCTGCCTCTTTATTCTTAATTTTTGTTCAACTAAGAATTTATACAAATTCTAGAAAAATTAAAAGTCTGTATGCGCGAGATCTGGGGAATGTATTGGAACTTTTAATCTCAGTTATTGTAATTTTGAGAGGAGTGTGAGAGAAAAGGATCCATTCACTATAGCTAGCTGGAGGTTCGAGAGTTACTCCATCATTCCGGATAGTGAATTGAATTATACTTACATTAGAATATTAATCTTTTCATTGGTACATATTAGTTTAAAGCAATATCTGTTGTTATAATCATCTGTCTGTAGTGACACGCGAGACATGATTTAATGCAAATAGCAAACCTATCGACATGGCCCAGTGGGCACGATGACTATGCCGACAATCCTAACAATCAACACACACAACACTATCTAGATCACAGCGTAATCTAATTTGGTAAACATCTGTTTTGCAGAAATGTTCTATTTTGAGCAAGAATTCATAACCGACTTATATTTCTTTCGTGTGGCTGTGACCTCAACATTTTTTTGAGAAATGAATCCGTTCCTGCTTGATGCATACGTACATTGTGCTCGCGATTTTTAAGTTCGTATAATAACCATAAGACGAGTTTCTTTACTTTAATAATTTGAAAGGAAATGGAATGGATCAATATTGTTCTAATACTAACGTCGCAAGCGGCAGCGTACTCAGTCGTAAATTTTAATATGGGTTTAGTTTGATTCGTCGACATTATTTTCTAGCGTTCACGGAACTTATTTTTCTGCTAAAAAATGCTAGAATCAAAGTATTGAAACCAATAACTGGTTGAGACCGAATATTATAATATTACGAATAGTTTTGTAATCTCAATTTTTAGTGTTACGACTGATTCAAATTGAAAACAAATCACATATAATAAAACCAAAACACTGGAATCTCTCCTATCTATTCTATTCTTAATCCATCGGTTTCCAAGTTATTTAATTTTATGGCAAGTCATTCAAAAAAGGAACTTCCAAACGCACTTGACTTCAGAGGTAATATGATCTAATAATGATTTTGAGCACCGACCGTTCATTTAATGCACCAAATAATGTTATAAAGAAATTGTTAGCCGCTTTCTTAAATTATTTTTTGATTTACTTCCTCATATGTAAGGCAGATGTCAAATTACGAACTCAAAAATCAAAATTGACTCATACTATTTTTTATTTATATTAATATTTTAAAATGTACAATAAGGAAATTAATAATCTTAAGTCAATTTTCAACAGTTGTTCACTGATTCACAGGCAGCCTCTCGCAATAAGGTCATAATTTTAATTGGTGTTTTTGTGTTAATTGGCCTTTATTTTCATTAATGGTTGATTCGTGAGTAGGCCGCCCGCCGCCTACAGAATTAAATTCATTATTATAAATTATGACACGGCAGAGAGAGATGCCGAAGTATGTGGTTGGACATGATTTGTTATCTGTCTACTTTAAACTAAACGAATGTAGGGGAGCGGGGGTCTAGTTGTTGTAATATGTGGTCTTTTGGCTATAAACGCTTACTTGATTGGTAGGTATTTATTAAAATTAGCAGTACTATACGAATTACAAATATTCAACTATCGATTTCAATTAAGATTTTAATTAAACCTATAACGACTTTTTGTTAAAACCGCTTTGATAAAAACTGACAAATGTTACAACATACCCCACAGACAGGATTTTTGAAATAACATCTATTAAAAAAAACAATTATGTACTTGATGTAAATTAGAGTTAATTATAATCAAAATACACAAATGCTAAATTTTTTTTTTAATGTTTAATTGTATAACCATTGCTAAATAATTTGAAGTCCATACTAACCAATTTCGTATAATCCAAAAAAGTCCGTTGCCTAGCTTTATAGGAGGGCCTTCCACATCAACGCTTCTCGCGCTGTCGGGCGGGATACTGATTACTGACCGATCTTACATTGATACATTGCATATTTCGGTTAAAAGTCAAACAAATATTCTTCTTTTGTGTAGGTGAAAAATGCTTGTTACTACTTACCCCTGTTACAATTAGCTCCCCCGCTCCCCTACTTATTGTAAGTCGATTGTTTGCTATACTACGTAGTAAGGGCTGATTATTTTTATCTTGCTCTTTAATTGAACGACGATAGACTGGCAACATAAAAAAAAACGACTACAAATAGAACTCGTGTATGAAGGGTTCAGCACAAATATTGAAATTTAATAACCGTAAAATTTTTAATTTTTTGGTACGTCTTGTTTTTCTTTTTTAATCTTTAGTTCTGTAATTTTGGAGAAAATTAGCTGTGATACATGGTTTATCACAAACATTGTGACAAAAGTGTTTTTATTTTTAGATAGAATAGGAAGGCAGCAAATTACATGCTCAATATTTTTTATTATGTATATGTTCTGTCCATTATTTATTTGTATTTGTTTAAACTAAAGAGCCAAGTATTATTAACCATTGCTTGTCGTATTCTTATTTTTAAAGGGTGGAATACTTCTTCTGTTTCAAAAATTATGTTCTACAATTAGTAAAAAGCATAACACTGATAAAACCATGTAGAAAAAATGCATGTAAATAATGTGAAGTGCTAAATAGAATATCTGTCAAACGTCTGTAAGTTATTCATATAGATTTTAAGGTTACTTAAAGAATCGTGTTTTGTTTGGTAAAAAGTTTTCTTAATGCGTCAATTGTTAGTTTTACGGCATACAAAAACATGTTCGTGAGACAAAGGACAATTAGTATAGTGAGCTATTGTGTGCCCGCGAAGGTTGAGTCTACCATAGTTTGTGTTATTACATCGTTCAAAACAAAAAGCAATTGAAACTAGATCAGTTATGCGATTATGTTAAAAAACAGCGCTTAAACGCAGCTCTGTCTTCTTCAATAAACAAATACCTTTTATTACATTATGAAGAAGGTTATATTTGATTCACCTATCAAAGAGTGTAGTTTTGCCAAGACAAACGAAATCCTCGGGTATTGATAGTCAAAAAATTTTGTACTTTCGAATACCGCAGATATGGACTAATGTTCAATGAACAAAAGTAATATTTTATAGAGCATACTGCATTTTTAAGGTTCATTTAATTAGAGCAAACATAGTTTGCTATGCAAATGCCGCCCCCTAAATGCGAGTGTTAGGTAGTTGCCTAGTTTGCCCATATGGCCGATCCATATGGGCAAACTAGACCCATATGGGCCCTGGCAGCAAGTAACATAGGCAACATTTTTATTAGATTAAAGAGGAGGGGATTTATGATTTACGATGCTACGTTTAACATTTGTAATAATAGTATATAGATCGGTGTCGTAGTGGATAACCGTTGTTATTATGCAATTTTCGTGGGTGACAAATAAAAAATATTATCTCGAGCCTCCTTGCTTCGGAAGGCACGTTAAGCAGTCCCTAATACACCTTTCAATCCGCATTGGGTCAGCGTGGATGGTCATGCTCATGGCCCATGCTTCTTAACCATTCATAGGAAGGCCTGAGTTGCTGCAGTGGACGTAAAAAGCTCTTGATGATGATGAAATGACTATGATTTGTTTTGTGGCGCTCTGTTTTCTTAACCTACCCCGTACAAGCAAGAATTAAAATGCAAAGTTTTCTAATAGACAGACTAAATGGATAACAAAAATGGAACAAAGTAGGTTTTCATAAAGAAATAAATAAAAAAAATAAACTTTTTTGTATGTCTTCTCAATAATGGTGGCCTCCAAATGACTACGTGGTATTTACTCCGAGGTCTTATGTTTGATTTCCGGATGGGACTATGAAGAAAAGGGACGATTTCAATTTGTTTCGGGTATGATTGTTTCCTGTTTGATTAATATCAATATTTCAGTTACTTGTACTGAGATTAAAGTTTAAAAATGTATTAGTGTAAGAAATAAAGTAAACGGACTTAAAAATAATATTTAATTACGTATGCTTAGGCGGACTGAGCTTGCAAATTTGTTTTTAGGTCACTGTCACCAGGTTCTATCTTACAAACTATTGAAGTTAGAAAGTTGAAATTTTCACAGATGTTGTATTTCAGTTGCCGAATAAAGTAAATATTTAAAGTAAAAGAAAACTCGATATTGTCAAAAACGATTTTTAACTTACTTTAAAAATGATTATAGATATTTAAGGGGATATTTAATATATTATTTAAATAGATATATTAAATATATATTTTAACACGTTTGCTCCCATACAACAAACGTGTTTTTTTCGCTCATTTCCGGTACTTAACCCTTCGTCCGTGAATCCGACTCGCAGTAGTCGGGTTTTTTATTTCAAAGGAATTTCTTATTGTCAGGATAATTAATAAACATCATATCCATTTTCAAAGGAAGCTTTTTAAACTGAACTTACTTTTAATAAATTAAAATATCAGTATATTGAAAAATGTCTATAAAATATTTGTTATGCATACTTTCATTAGTTAAACCTATCATAATTCGTACTTTAACAAATTAAATTAGATCGTAAAAGTCGTCTAAGCCGCTTCCAAATGATTTAATACGATCTCAATTGAATTAGGTGTCTGTATGAGTTGTTCTCTTCGTATTGCTACTATTTAGTTTTGAATGCATTTAGTTTTATTGATGTAATTAATTCAATTGCACAATGAGCAGATTTGTAAATTTTTATTTTAGTGTAATTGCTTACATACGATGCAGTTTTATTCGGATCGTGACCTAGATTCTAAGATAGCATATCTGAAACAATAGAGTAGAATTTAGCTTTCAATAACTATTTATGATTGAGGTCGTGTTTCAAATAGGTTAAGTATTTTTGAATGAACATCTCAATTATTGATAACAGAGTTCATTCGATCTACTTCATATATATTGTGCAATATTATTCAACATATTTAGTATTTTTTTACATTCAAGATGGTTTCAAAATAAGTCAGAATAATAATACAAATTTTAAACGAATTGAGGGAAAAATTACTGATTTTAGTAGATTTGAATTAATATAAAAAATATGTTTGATTTTCCAGTGATTAAACAAAACAACACTTTGCAGTCTACATTCAAAAATCTATTACCTATCTTTAGATTGAGCGATCAGCTTTATAGGTAGTTTTAACAAATTTTTTCTTATTTTTTTTATTTATTTCTTTAAATATCAAATAAATAAATATTGGATAATATCGCATACATTGTTCAGATTCCAAGATGAATATAGCTTTCGTATTTGGGAGTGCCTGAGACAACACTCAGTCCGGGTCAATATTGAAAAATCTATCAAGGAAAATCTACTTCAAAGCAGAAAGCACTACATGCATCATTTCATTTAGTTAGATTCGATTTGTCAACATGACGTCTTCCGCCATGATGCAGATATCTCATTTCTGTTGATCATTTAAAAAATCGGATGGTTAGAAACGGCTTAGTAGGTTCCTTTGCCTATTTTTTGGTTTGTTTTAGAAAGGATAACTCTTATAAATAGCTCTTTATAGAATGTCTTGGATGTATACATCCAAGATCATTTTATGTGTATATTATTAATTAACTAATTTAATTTAATTTTATAAATAAATAAATGTGGTGAAGTAGTGGTTAAAGTGAGTACAACGCTATCGTCGTTTCATCTTAAAATCAGATCAATCCATTTCGCTTAACTGTTTTTACTACATCATAAGCGTACCGAATTGAATCATCTGACGTAACGAGGGGTGGTTCTAAAACAATAATGTTGTTTTAATACTTAACATAAAACCGGGCACCGGAGAAAACTCGTAAAGTGCTAACAAATGAAATATAAAACCTTAGTATCGTAAAACGAAAGGTAAATAACTTTATTGACGGTTGTAATTTTAATTTAGACCTCCTTGTGCGAGCGGTACCACCTATTCGGGCTTTTCGGGACTCTCTAATCAATGTCCGCTATTTGAAGTGTTGTGCGCTAGGCACTTACAGATGGAGTCATTTTGTTTAATCTTTTGGCTTTTGTTAACATTAACGGTCACGTGTAAATTGACATTGTCACTTCAAAGAGCGCCGCTTTTGGGTGCTTTGTAGTTATTTTTCTCTCTAGTTTTTTAAATCAAAGCCCATGGAAATTAATTAAAATGAACTCCAGCCGTGCGCAAAGGCGGACAGCGGACCGTAGGTAATGTAATTCAATTACGGAGAAGATCGTTATCTTTAGTATATGTCCAATTATGGCTTATCTACGTATACTTGATTAAATTGACATAAAATAGTATTTGGGGATTTTAAAACAATTTAGACTGTAAACATTGAAGTGAGAATTTTTAAATATTCAACCCTAATGTTTGTGGTGTATCGTGAACTGTTTGCCGTCTTTGATACAGTCAATGGCGCGGGGACTTTTGAATTCAAAACGTGACAGTGATGGGTTGATAATGCCTCGCATGTTACGTAGATACAGCTAAAATTAAAGAGTTGTGAAGCCAGATGTCGCGTTCCCACAGATCTCTTTCATGGGTTAAAAGGGAATTTTAAATGATAGATACTTTGCATTATGCCATAGTTGGGGTTTGTAACATACCATAAAAGACCACGATCAAAGGTACAGTTCAGGATCGGCCGAGATGCAAGCTTCAATGGATATGAATTCAGCCCCGTTTCAAAGAGGTGTATATGAATGCATAGAATTTCGGTCAAAAGAGGTTTTACTGACGGGCTTCCTTTGATATTTGCATGAACTAGATGTAAAATGTAAATATTCTTGATAGAGAATTGTAATTTTGTACTAAAATATTTCTCAACTTCATTTTGAATGTTATTCTCGCGTAGATTTAATTTTTTAGTTAGCTATATTGTCCGTAACTGTTTTGGTATGAACGGCCGTAATATTAAAGTAAATAAATCGAAATATCTCCTGCCTAGTAGTAATTACATACAGTTGAATAGACCATGATTAATGATGGCGGTTCCTGATCATAATTGTTGTGGTAAACTAATGAGATCTCGTTGTTAAAATGGTAAAATTTAATAAACACATTTTAGGTAAAATTTAGTTTTGACAATATGTAATTTAGAAATTTAGAAAGTAAGGTTTCAAAAATGCTTCAACTTTATTATTGACGTTATAATTCCGGAACTACCAGTAAATAGATACTTTTTCGTAAATTTTTACAATGAACTTATTTTTAAGTCGTACTTCTAAACTATAACAGTCTATCTATAGGTAGGTTTGTTACATAAAAAAAAAGCTCTCACATTTTTTCGATAATAGCAGTGCCATTAATAGAACCGGCTTTCATACACGAAACCGAATAGTTTAATGACGTGAAGTCCACAGTACAATTACTCGACAATTCCCAAAAATTTGAAGCATTGCGTTTCTTTAGAAGACCATAAAAGAAGTTAATAAAAAACGCCGGCGATTCACAAGTAAGTCATAATAACAGGCCATCAAAGGAACGGGCCGGGGCGCCGAGATTAAAGATGTTTTTTTTTTTCAATAGTTCCACTAGCTACACTCCCTCCTTGGGGCGACGTAATATGGATATACAAGTTTTGAGTAATGATGAAAAGTTCTGTGAATATTGCATAGATATTTTTATATTTAATGTTATGTAGAAATCTGTGGTAGAAACAGTTGCAGCTTTTTTGTATGTCTCGCGCGATGTCGATTACTTCACACGTTTAAAAACGATGCTCGATGCATATTATTTACTGAATTTTACTGAGTAATATAATTAATATTTATTATCTCTTAACAATAAAAAGTGATGGTCAAAAGCTAACTTTTGCTATGTCAAAGCTTCAGAACTATTTGATAAGTATTAATTGAAGTAATTTTAATTGAACAAAGTAATTTGATAGACAACAAATTTCTATTTTTTTTTCTCTAAAATATTAGCAGTATTAAGTTAGGTCCACAATAAATAAATAAATAATTAAAATACCAATAATAAATACAAAAAAAGCGACCAAGAGTGAGACTAGTGCGCTGTAGAATACGCACAAATATTGACTTCTACATTTCTCTGTAATCTAAAGATACAGATCGCTTTTAAATTTGTAATAGTAAATCAAATAACTATATCAAATTTGAATGTATCAGAGAAAAACTTAACAGACGACGGAAAGTCTTATTTATTGGTAATATTTGTGTAGTAATTTCGATTTTAATATGAAACTTAAAATCTCAGAATAATCAGGCACACCTGCAGCTTACATAACTAAAGGGTGCTAACTTAGATTAGTGTTAAGATTACCATTTAAATATTACCAAAGGGATTATCGTCGTAGAAAGACCACCGAAAAATAATACTGTGCCGACTAAACCGAAATTAAAATATGCTGTCCCATGAAAAACGGATAAATCTTTTTGTTATTACGACCGTAGCTAGGGGGAGCATTAATTGGCAGCCCCAAAACTAATTCGTGAACGGAGACGTCGTAAACACGTCCCGTGCTTGATCCCGCTATCCCGCGCTCTGCCCCGCAATTCCGGGCCGTCAGCAGCAGGCGCGCCATATCGGTCGTCTAATAGAAAAATATGCAATCGATACGATACACGCGAGCTTCATACGAAAATTAATATGACGCTGTCTCGCCCCGGGACGTGCATCGAATCGTCTATAATCGCTAGGGATGTGTGTTGAATTATAGCTTGTATAGTTTTGGATTCAATTTAAAACCGATAAATTTATGGAAAAAATATTTTTCGATATCGATGAATATAGTAGGTCCAGTCGTGCTTTAATTATAAAGGTATAACATCAATATTGTTACTGTTTTATATATTATTGTACTTAAATAAAACGAATACATGTCACATACATATAAATTATTCTAATGTCAAATTATTGAAACAGATTGGACACGGTACAATTGACAAAACACCGATTTTCTCATGAGCTATTACGATTTTATATAAACTCACCATACAATTTTACGAACTCCGTGGCCGAGTGGCTTGCACGCCAGTTAGAAAGTATCGCGATCCAGAGGACCGGATTCGAGTTCTGTTCTAGTAAATATAGAAAATTAACTTTTTTAATATTGTCTCGGGTGTAGGTGTTATAATATCTTCATTACTTCGGATATCCGTGAGGCAAATGCTTTAGCTGCTTAATTTAGGATCTTAGTAAAGTATGTAATATTTACTTATATTTATTTATTACATATGTTATTTGTTGTTTGGCCTATGTTCAGCAGTGGACGCCTTCCGGCTGATGATGATGATGATGATGTTATTTTAAAATATTATATAATTCATTACACCTTATTTTCAACTTGCACAGTTCTCAGACTACATTATAAAGGCTGACCAAAACAAACATATTCCCTTAACAAATAAATCCCTTCGGCGATTTGAAGCTGAGCGCTATACTTTATGTTTTATTCATTCTTATCGCATCCCAAATCCGTATTGTAATGCGCAATCACAGCCCTGTTGCGTTATGGTAGTCTGTGAGAACTATTCTGACATAAACTATATTTATTGTCATTATAAAATGTCTGGCTGTACATATTTATCAGGCTTTAGATTCGATTTGTAACTTAATGGTAGTAAGATAGTAAGAAGTAACCTAGTTTATTATCTAAGTCAGTTGTTACCCATGGCTTCGTTAGCGTGGTCAAAAGAAAATAACTTATTTATGAAATAAAGAATTTCTTTTTTACAATAAAAGTACTCCTCTTCAGTAGTTATTATAGTGCCATTATTGAATACGATTTAAGAAAGGGCATTTAATGAATAGGTTATCATTATGCAAAAACTTAATTATTTATTACTCACAAACTGCTATTATTGTGAAATGGCTGCACAATTTCTTCAGCTACAAAGTGACTCAATTATCAATTTTTATTATATAAAGAGGTATAATAACCTTGGGGGTAACATTCTAGTTTTTTTTCAAACGAAAGAATATAAATTCTTGTATTGATTCTAGAAATCACCTTTTAAAAGTTTATCGAGTTTTTTTTACTTTTAATAAATAAATAATTAACGCAGTTAAGATCGCTGTTGGAGATAAGATCGCCCTCGCTCATCCTACTTTACTACGCTGGCTTTACTGTATATATTTTTTCTTTTGCGAACAAAGCAATAAAGAGTTTAATGTATTTTAAATCTTTTTCTTATTTCAAATTCACAAGTAAATATTATTTTTAGCAAATTTAGAAAGTTTCAACCAAAGAGAATTTACAACACTAGGATCAACAAGTAATTATATGATACATATTTGTAAAGAGAGAATTGACCAAAATTCGGAGGATGGTAAAATTATAGTTTCACTTCATTGTAATCCTGAACAAATCCAGCTTTTTGTTTAGGATGATGATAAAACTTTAATTCGCAACTCAATCGAATAAAAAAATTGTGTTAAGTGTTGATATTTTAGCAAAAATCAACTTAAATGTCTTTATTAAAATCCTGTGATATAGAAATTTATAAACACTGAACAGATTATATGATTCTTGTAGTTATAATATGGCTAATCAGCCTATTTAAATTATTTGATGGTCTATCTCCCGAATAAAATATGGGTTATTGTTTAACATAAAAACCACAGAGCTGTACACAGCCACAGCTAGGTATAAAAAGCCGGGCAAATTGTTACTATAAAATAACCCTATTTAGGTGGAGATCAGATTCCACCAGAGTGGTCGTTATATATCGTATTGAATTTCATAACAGCAAAGGGGTGCCCTGTCCGTCGGCTTAGTTCAGCCAAAGGTTATCTGACAACCCAGATTTTATATTAGCTTTTGTTGCACAAACTGACAAATATTGTATCAAATAACAACACGATAGCGTTGTTAAAATACGTTGGAATTTGAGTAGTGAGTCGCTTCCGAAAGATTTTCAGGGTTGTGTGTCAAACTTTCAAAATAAAATTATGCAAAATGCAGAAATATTCGAACTTAGGCCATTCGTTTTAAATATGTAGTGCTGCTTAAGAATATTTACGCTTTTAAAACTAGAGGGCGAAAAACTAGTGACCAGTCAACTGTAGCTATTATATTCTGTAGTAAAATCAACGTTGAGCATGGAAGTTCAATGAAATAATACCTTTTGAAGTAGGTTTTATTTAGTTGAACATCTGTATGTGATATCGTTATGTTCGACGTTGAGTTAAACGCCTATTTCGTTACAGAGGAACACTCCAGCTGCAATAATACTTACTTATCTTATTTGGTTTTATATTTGTTATATTTCATTTGAATATAAACACTTGAATTTTTAAAATCTTTGGATGTTATTTGACGCTCTATCTTATACATATTATTTTGCTCGAATTCACAAAATGGCCAACATCCATAATGTAGGTACATTTATTTTTAAATACATAAAAGTCATGCCCATTAACTTTTCGTAATGGCTCTAATCGTTTGTTTTATGTCCGCAATTTCTGGATCAATATTAGACCTTTGAATCGAGGAGCGCTTAAATCGTTTAATACCTACATTCAAATTTTGTTAAATGTAATAAAAAGCAACGATAGGGACTTTTTTATACACATCTTTTCTTTTTCAACAAAAGAAGTTCAAGGTAAAAAGTAATGTAATAAAATTTACGCTTTAAATAATATACCGACCTTCTCAATTCAGTCTAAATCTCTTATTCAGTTTCACAAAGCCTTCAAATACAAGTTGTAGCCGTCTATTTATGTGTAGCCCTTTCAATAAATAAGGGCTTCCATCGTAAGCAGATCCTCTCGAATTTATTATTTAAAAACTTTTTGTGAACGAACTCGTTTCATATCTTGTTATTTTCTACTTTTAATGTTTACTTTTCCGTCCCTTGAAGTTGCAAATGATTTACATTTAACTTTGTACAATAACTTGTTTCTTCGTGAAATTTTGTTTACTTGGATTTAAGTATTTAAAAATTGCATTACTACCATCAAGATTACATCACGTTGGCGACACTTTAAGGCCTTGACTTATAAGCTGTTAAGCTAATATCTAGTGCAACTGTTTTTGTAAATAATTTGAACTCAAAACGAAGATAGTACCGATACGTATGGCTTATTTTTTTACATTTAATCCAAACGATCAACTTTCTATTAGCGATTCGATTACAAGATATTATCTCATGCGGTGGCGTAATTGAATGTTCACTACTAGACACCACGAGGGAAAATTCTAAGCAATTTCACGGCACAGATCGTCATAGTCGTTCGTAAATAGGACGCAATTTGCCTTTCACGCGGCAAACACAGCTATACCGGCTTATCGGCACAACATATTGCCGGTAGCCGCTATAAATAATGCCGGATACAATGTAACTTTACGACTGACAGCCAATTCTATCGATTTATGACGCCCGCTATCAATTAACGATTACCAATGCGGTGTAACAAGGTGATCAGCTTATACAGTATTCTGTTGCTTGAATGTATATTTGATGCGATGCATACCCGTATTGGAAGTTGAAATGACGTGAAAATGATCGTTAGTTGTCGAGGGGCTAATTATGTTCTTACGTTTAAGTTATGGAGGTACAATTTCATCGACATACGGGTAATTCAAAGAAACTGTTTGTCTAAACGGTCTTCAACAATAATGGTACAGCTGAATATCACAATCATGATAATAAATAAATACATTTATTATGTTGTGATATTTGTCTGTAATGTTTTATATTGTTATTTACTCCTCTAGTATTCTGACATGGTTTATTGCATTTAATGTCTACACTAAAGTGGCATTAGGTACTTTGTAAGTGATATTTAGTTGGAGAATATTTCCCCATGTTCATTAGTGGTACTCTTTCAATGCTTGCGTCACAGGTAAAATAAGTGAAATCTAAGGGACTGGTGACATTTAAAGAAAAAAGAATAAACATGCCCACTCAATCAGCTTATTGTATTTTTTCTTCCTGGTTTGAAAATTGAAACAAAAGCTATTTGAGTTATTGGTAGTTTGAAAGGTGTAATTTCTATTTACCGTAGATTTTTATGCCTTTTGGAATAGCTCAGAAAAATACATGAGTTTGTAAATTTTATCGAGATTATATTGAATACAAACCCGTCCATGTATTTATTTTCGTATGTAAAATATTGTCCAACGGTTCAAATCATGAGTTTAGTTCACTTCTCTTCACCAATGAGATTTATTTATTTTTTACACGATTTCAAGCGCCCTCGTTACACCGTGGTCACGTCAGCACACTTCCTGATCGGTGCGCTCGGGCAGCCCTGGCGCAGTCCGCTTTGTTATTTTTTCGTGGGGCCTCCGATAATGGGCTATTTCACATCAAACGTTGAGCACAATGGCTGCAATCTCGCCGGCTTTTTAATTACATTCGATTTTGTAGCTCCATTGTGCTGCGTTGGCAATCGCTCCCTAAGGATCTGTTTTGTTCTGAGCACTTTGGACGTGTTTTCACCCTTCAGCTCCGCGTCCCGTCGTGACGTCTACAAATGGCCTTGTTTATTCACGTCTTTCTCATCATTTCAGCTATTCAGCTGTGTCTGACTGTCTGGCTTTATCAATATTTAACAGAATCCGCTTGCGATATTTAAATATTGGCAAAAACCATAGCATTGGTTGTTTTGAGAAATACTGCGATAGTTGTTATTAAAGTAGGAGTGAATTATCTAAATTTAGATGTATAAAAACTTTCCAAATATTAATCAAATTTTGGTTTAAACCAAAAATTATTGAATGTTCAGTCAACCCCCTATGATGTAGCTACCTGCAAGTGAAATAATTTTTAAAATCAATACGGTAGTTTCGGAGCCTATGCGATGCAAACAAATAAACAAACAAACAATCAAATCTTTCCTTGAAATTGAAAAAGTAATATTGAAAGTATTACTAACGGAATTTCAAAAATAGATTTTGTAATTGCAGAGAAAATACTGGTGTTAACAATAGATAGGTACGTTCTATAATTTCAACCATTTCATTTACATAAGTTAAATTTATTAACAAAATAGATTGAATACTGTTAAGTCTGAAGTCACCCATCCGTTCAATCGTATAACTGCTGATCCGAAACAGTACGGTTGTCATTATCTTAAAACGTCACTTTACTGTAACGAGGTCCGATTTTAACCAAAACTGAATTAATGTCCCATAAACAGACATGAGACGAATCGGCCTCCTGCTCACTACTCCGGTCGATATTCAGTTACACGTGAAGGTTGAAACTCTTTTTTAATTAACAACATTGTGATTATTTTTACTTCATATAGAAACAGGTGTGGTTTCAATCATTGTCACCGTTTACTGTATTAAGCATTTACTACACTAATATCACTCTATGAACTAAAACTAACTTTAAGGGCATTAGTTATTTCACCTGGTGAAAAAAAAAACACATGACAGCCAAAAAAAAAGCTCTAAGAGATCCACCGAATGCAATGATAATTTTGTTTATCACGCTATAATATAAAATGTTTCTTGCATTTTAAGTTCCACTATCGATTCTTCTGTTTCCGAAGTGGTACAGAGGGGTAGGGTTGGTGGTATCGTGTTTGCAAAAGACTTAAGAAATATTTAGCTTTGAGGCGATTTAGTCGTCATCCCCGCTTTACTTAGATGACAAGATGATGCCGTGGGAATGGCATCTTACGACAGATCTTCTACGTAAACACATGTAGAGTAGTTGGTGGTAGTTTTGAGCTTGTTGCCGTTTGTGCACGTGTATTTATTTGCGGACAGTGCACTGATATCTTGCAAGTACTAATCGGGTGTGGAACTACCGTGAGGTAATGTCTATTCTAGTTATATGGTCACTAAGTCGCTGCGCACTCTTTACCTACGTAATTCTAAAATGTTGTGCCGTCTAACAACGGATGCTCTGTGGAGGGATAAAACACGTATTGAGTAGTAGATGAGACTTGCGAGTTAGTTGCTGCTTGTGCACGTGTATTTATTTGCGGGGGCAGTGCAATATTTTGTAAGCACTAACTGGGTGTGAATATACCGCGAGGAAGTTTAATGTGCGAGTAATTAAATAAAATAACGATAGTGTTATCTCAAATTAGAAAACGATAAAATTACTTATTCATAACTTTATTAATAGGTTGGCTACAGTTACTCCGATGTTATTCGAAATCTTGCCTCAGGCTGTTTTGGGTTATTTTGGGGATCTGTATCTCAATAGAGAAAAACTAAACTTTTGTTACGTTCTTGCGTCTGTCTTTACCGTTCTTTCGTCACAGTTATTTTAGTTCATCACCATCATTAGCTATAAGATACTCATTGCTGATCACAGACTTCCCTTAAAGATCTTTCAGACGATCGGTCCTGCGTTACCTGCATCCATATTATCAAATATATTTTTTAACATAGTGTGCATTTTCTGGACCTACCAATTTCTTCGTAATCTGTTTTACTTAAAGATAACAGAAAAAAATATTCTTTTACGTCCCCACTGCAGGGGCCCAGGCCTTCCATATGGATGGGCCATGACCCTTCACGCTGGCCCAACGCGGCTTAACGTGCCTTCCGAAGCACGGAGTAGCTCGAGTTAAAAATTTTTTGGTCACCCATTCCGTGTCTGATTCTTGTGAAAGTTGCTTAACGATAATGATTGCACCGAGCTACTCTAATAATTAATATGTCCGATTTTTTCAATTATTTCTTGTAGGGAACCCTTGGTATGCGAGGCCGCCTTGACTCGTCTATTTATGCTTTTTTGGTGTTGTTAATGTAATAATGTTTATGTTAGCGTGTGGTGGGTTCGACGCTGAGTCACGGTTCCATTGCAATCAATTTGAAGAGGCCTCCGCCGTGACCAGCGCCGTCCGTGTGACGGATCGTGTTATATCGCAAGTAATCGGAACGTGAACTGAAGGAATCTAGGAGTATATACTAGCTGTTTCTTGCGACTTCCTGAGTGAAAATGATACCCTTTCTCAGCCTCGTATGATGTAGCTTCCCATAAGTGAATGTGGTGAAAGTGGTAACTTTTTCTAGTTCAGTATTTTGGAATAAACGAACATAATTAGAAACTTTACCTTTTTACAATATTAGTATACATTAAATAAGCATAATATTCGTTCATAATGTATAAACCACTTGGCGATCATTCTTTATGTTTATTTTATCAGAATAGATTATTACAGAAAGTTGTTCATATTTGTTATATCAGTAGAGCCTCATCAAATTTACAAAACGCTAGAGGGGTCCGTACGTTTGAGACAGCTGCGCGTCGTGACGGAAATAATTCCACTCGTTATTTATTATGTTATTATCTTCGAAAAGTGTAGCGCTCCGTGAAAATCGACAATCGCATGTTTCCGACAAAAAGCGTAATTTTAATGGTCCGAGAGATGGCGCTGAACAAAGCGCCCCAGCCGGCGCGAGTAAATTGGTATTTTTTTTATAGGGAACACAGAAAATGTCGGGCCCGGGAACCTCGATGGTTACGATCCAAACGTCATTTACACTCGCCTTAATGCCTTTTTCGAGTGGTACCCAATATTATATTGTTCGATGAGTATTTTAGGAATGGAATGAACTGTGAGATATTTAATTGATGTCGAATATAAGGAATAGAGTGCTTCTTTTGATTAAGCCTTGTGTTTATTTTTGGCAATCCAAAGAATTGAATGGTCCTTACCATTACATAAATTTGGCTAGACTTAGATTATAGTATCCCTACTTATATTATTAATGGGAAATAGTGCTTGTTTGTCCAAAATGGCATAGCATGATTTTTTGTTTGATAGTTGGCAGGCTGATGCGAAATATAACGCTAGTTGTATTCATTAAAAAACTCAGTTATTCGCCTTTGAACACGCGAAGCCGACGGTTACTGTTAATTATATGTTTTCTGACATTTAAAGTTATTTCGGTAGTAAGCATAAAATATTATTCAAACTGTACCTAAGCATATTGGTTTTTAAATGGAATATTCGTTCACTTAGTTTTTTGTTTAACATTACAATCAGTATTGTCAGCTATACAATCAGTAATATCTATTGCCACCTGTCAGACCGCGTGGAGCATTCCACATATAGCGTCATTACGTTTCGTTGTCACGTGACAACTCTGACAATGTGACATTTATGCCATAGATTTGTATTAAACCCATGACGCAGTGCAGTGACAGAGACAGAAATAATTCTAAAATCCGATCAGTTTTCAGTTTTTGTTTGCGTCTATAAAGTTGCAGTGGTATATACAGTACAAAACAAAGTTCCGCTGTCGGTACGCTGAGAACTTTTAATGCGTTTTCCATCAATATACAGAGTGATTCAAGAGGAAGTTTATATGTATAATACTGGACCATGCGGGCAAAGCTACTGGCGGAAAGGTAGTTCAGTTGTAATGTATATTTTCGAGCTCCACGACGAGTGACCCTGTCAGAGCAGAAATTCAACGAAATAAAACGTTTTTGCAGAGGCAATGAAGGATTTATTTCATTGAAGCTTTAGAGCTAGATTAGTCTAAAGCTAAAGTTAAAGTGCAGCGTTCGTTATCGATTTCGAGGCTATTTTTTAACAGAATATCTTCGCTGTTAAGGTTATTATCATTGTTGACGGCAGCTTTGCTGTTGCCGTCGTCGGCAATTATAAGTCCTGAATTTCGAGAGTTTTTATGACAGTCTCACGCTGTACTATTAAAATGAAGCCATAAATGTATAGTCGTCTTGTTCGTGTGCCGTGACCTGCTGGCATCGCAGTTTTTTTCTAATTCTCAATTATGAAGACTAAAATATAATACACATTATTAATAATTTATCTATTCTACAATTTATAATATTAACGAATATTATCTTTTTTAAATTTTAATGTGAAACAAACATAACAAATATGTAATAATAATGCATATTCATGTAGTGATATCAAATTTTAATAATTTCACGTCGGATATCTTGTGGAGTAGGCAAAACATCCGAGAATGGCAAGATACTGTTTTTACTTTTATCTTTCTCTTTTTTGACGTTAATTTATCTTTTCATACAGTTTTACCGAGTTTTATGGTTTCTGACATCATTCTCCGATAATTCACGATAGTGGATCTCATTAGAGACACACAATGATGCAGGTAGTGAAATAAGAAGTGCCTAAATAAACAATTTTTCATTAGGATGACTTTAAAATTGCTGACTTTTATAAATATTGTAGCACAGACACTGCTCGTATCCCAAATTAAGTAGCTGAAGCACTTGTTTTATTGAAATCTGAAACAACGAAGGTACCACAACGCCCAGATACAGACTAGTTTCTACATTCAACCAACTGGGAATCGAATTCGGGGCCTACGAGACACATTGAAACAGGTGAAACTCGGTCACGCAGGTCGTCGGCCACGGTCTCAATTCTGTTAACGTTAACGCAATAATTGCATTTCAATGGTTGTATCAATAATTTGTATTTTGCCATTGTGTTATTTTTCTATTATTAGTACAATGTTTTTTTCATAAATCAATGGTGTTAGGTATGTGAAAGTTTTTGCCATCGAAGTCCCATTGACATTATCAAAATTAGGACCAAGCATATTCATCACTTTCTTTGTATATTTCTAATTCTTTTTTTAGCTCAGTGTCGTCACACAGAAGTATATTATAGGATTCGGGATCCAGCAATGAGCCCACCGGATCTGTCATCATAAAATCTACGTAATCAGATAAATTTGATATCATTAGTCACATCACTTAGGTATTGCTTTAGGATATATTTACAAGTTTAGATAAAAAAAAGTTATTAGTTTGATATTGCTCAATTAATTACAACTTGATTAAATACAGAAATATACGAAAAGATCACTGTCACCATTTTATTTTATAAAATACATTAACATATAAATCGCTGTCACTGATTTATAGACGTATTAGCTTATTTACACAACAGAGGACAGGTTAAAGGTCATGTAGATTGCAGAATCTAATTTTTAATTAATGATGATGAAGAGAAAATAAATGTTTGAATCGAGTTTCCTCTAATAATTTTTATTTCTCGTTATTACCTAACCAGTTTTGCTATTCAGTTAAAATACATCGTCGAAAAAAAAACTGTTCGATGATCTAAATGGCTGCTGGGAAATTCTAGAAGAGGGAAGCAGAAAACAGAACTGCATGGAGAGAGACTGGAGAGGCGTTTGCTCAACAGTGGGCGAATATACGTCGAAGAAGATTCCGATGCCTTTGTGGAAGATTTCGATGACGCGCCAACTGCTTAACTTCACCAATGCATCATCGAGTTCCTCAAGTGTATGATCAAACTTGTATAACATTTTTTGTTGTAAGTAATACGTTGCTTTAACCATGAAATTGGAATAATTAGATATTTTTATTGTTAGTGTCTCAGATATTTGGTTTATCGTAGAATTGAATATTCATTTAATTATTATTCAAAAGAAATATTTACAATATGGCTCCTGTATTCAAATTGGTGTGCTCAAATATTTATCAAATTTCTAACTTAAATAAATATATATACAAAAGCCGGATTATATATTTGTGTTGTTTATTCAAATAACGGCACTCCAATGATCCCATTACATCAACAAACGTTACCCTGTTCTATTTGTCAATGTCTATACCCTATTTATTATTATACGTTCAAACACACCAGAAGGTTAGTCTGTTTTGTGTGCAAGTTTCTGAAGCCGATAAATAAATTATGCGCGAAGGAATAATGTGCCGTTGTAAATGTGAAATTATAGAAAGTTATTGCTGAACTATAATAACAATACAAATTAAAATTTATTCAATTTAAGGAATTACTATTGTTATGAATTCCAATATACAAAATTTTGAATATTTTAGTTTATTTAGTTAATTTGGAAAAGTTGTTACTCAAGGTCAAAGGAGATTGAATATGAATCAAGGTAACGTACAGTCTGTGGAGCCATTAATTTCGCCAAGAATAAGGAAAGATGGCAACGTATTGTGAAGGATAAAGAATAATTTTCAACCTTTGCCGTCTTATCCGACTATCCGGGAATACTATTTAAGTCAATTTTGAATACATCTAGAACTACGTCATACTGTGTCCTTCAGTACGCTATTGACTAAAGCAAGAGCAGAAAAGATAACGAAATAGGTAACGATTTATAGAGAGTCAAATTTAAGACCTATCTATAGAGAGACTCTTCACACACACATTCTACAATATTAAGTTCGTACGTAATCTCACCAAGTAAAAATTTCATGAACTTAATAATATTTTGTATAAGTTACCCTATCTCGGAATAATCTCATTGGCATCATCAGTACCTCTAAATTAAGTTGCTCTGAGTTAACAGTTACTCCAGTACAATCGGAAGTGTTTTCTTCACTATATTTTCAAATGTATTGGTGCGTGATACTAATGATTAATAGTAAATTTATTAATATAATCATGTTCTCGACTTTTACATCAATTTGTAAATTTCAAATTAAACAAGTTATTGTTTGAGGATTATTAACTTCCATGATTCGATGAAGTGTATCCGACTCAATTGACTAGCTCCTTACTTTATTGTGTTAAGCATGTAAAGTGGAGAGGTTCGGCCTACTTATGGATTCAGCGTGAGAGCTGCGTGTTACCCGCTGTCACGTCACGCGGAGTGGCCGCGACGTGGTTGAAATTGAGTGGGTGTCTGATCCAAAACGTATTCCTACATCTGGAACATTATAAATTCATGCCGGAAGATATAAAATCTTTGAAACTCTGCTGCGTTCATAATTTTTGGAGATTGCCAAGAAGGAGTGACGTGGAGGAAAATGCATACAAATAGTAACTGGTAACGCATGTCTCAGTGAGCCTTAACTGTTGCAAGTTCAGGCACTTTTAAATGCAAAGGAACCTAAAGTCCTTTACTGAATAGACTGGCAAGTGGAAATGCTTAATTGCGCTTTAAAATTCGTTCTTATTACAGGCGAATAATTGTCCATATATTAAACTTACGTAAACAAAATTTCTTCTATTTTGTGACACTTGAAATACAGGAAAACATCACAACAAACATCGAATGTGGTATATAATAATATTGATGATAAAAAAATTGTAAGTTCTTGTAAATTGTAGTCTTGATCCTAGATTGATTAAGGCAAAGTTCAGTCAAATGGAATTGTTGACATATTGTAGTGAGTTGACTAATCTCATTCTCAGATGTGGCTCGATTCCCTCGAGCTCTCTGACGTTACCAGACGCAGTGACGTCATCCAATTACGTACTTGCAAATCGGAAGCTATAATTAAGGTTGAATTAAAGATTGAGAGTTGCTGCTACAACATTTTATAAATAACTTTTTATTAATGTCTTTAAGTTTTACGTCTCTTGAAGCAGTGTAAACAATTGTGAATGAAATTATTTATTATTAGGTATTTTTACGTTACAAAATGGTATTCTTAAGTTTTAGATCGAATGTTACTTTTAATTTGTGTATACTTAAAAAAGTGCGCGGATAAAAGGTTATGCTCTTGTTGAAAAAAAAAACATGAATTGAATGAAAACATTTTTATTAAGATGTTTTTTAAGAATCAAATCTTTTTCGACAACAACACGCAGGAAGAATGAAATCATTTTTCTACAAAAATACGTAGTAATGATTATTATAATCTCAGCATTTAATAAAGTTAACTTTATACGAACACATCAAATATTGTCCCGTTCAATGGACTGCAAAAATTCTTCCCTTTTCTTTAACCGTGTCAATTTTCTTAGCTTTCTTCCGAGTAAATACTGGGAATGTTTGTATGCTCACATAAATAAACAGATGTGGATGCCATATAACGTACTTAGAACTTTACTTCACCACTTGTATTCGATGGGAATCTTGCAGATGTTGCAATGAAAATAAAATTATCTATTGAAATCGAAAAAAGTTTATTCGAAATGCAAACAATTCTGTTATATAAACTCGAATAAATTTAGTTTAAAATCTGCCAAACTGTGTGTAATTACAATCTAAGCTAATAGGAATAAAAACATAAAATATTAGAATATCTTTGATTTTATAAGAATATCTTGTATTTTAGGTATATTTTTTCCATTCTGTATACGGAGAACGATTTTTAAATAATGATGATTCCTGATGATAGGGGTGTAAACTATAATCTGAAAATATCGTTCTATATATGCATTAGGTTCAATTCTTTAAATTCTGATATGAGTATGGGAGATGGTCTTGATGTCACGCGCTGTTTGCAGTCACGTGACAACGAATATAAAATATTTGTTTTTTTCGTAATTAATTTAAGCAATATTATAAATATACTAAACATAAAAATGTGATTATCGGTAACAGTATATTAAACAGTACTAGAAAAAAATAATCTGTATTTATTTTAGTTTACTGTCTACACCCGTATCGTAAACAGTCACAGTTACGTAAAATAATATAAAACCAGGGGGCCAATTCTACTAAATAAATTTTGTTTAAATCGAATCGAAAACGGAACGAAACCGAACGAAACTACAACTTTTAGTGGTTTTCCTATTCTACTCGGTGTCAAAATGGCGTCAAACGATACAGTTCCGGTTCTATTTTAGCTTAGCTAACTATCGATCAACAGAAACTGTAAACGGTATTCTACTCGCTCAATCGAACATAGAACTATACAGATGTAGTTATGCAAACCGGAACCAACCCACAAATCTGTCAAAATCGAATTATGTGCAGAGAAGCCTAAAAGTGTTGCAATTAAACTCAAATGTTGTAAATTCACAAAATTTCTTGATAAATAAATAAAATAAAATATATTCTACAAACAATTATTACTAAAAACAAGAAACCCATTTTTCTCAAAACTGACATCATGTGGCTGGTTTGCATAACTACGTCCATATACTTGAGTCGATCCTCGGCCCTTATTCCACTAAAATTTTGACACTTCGTTGGATCGAAACGCTACTGAAACGTTACTAAATCCGAACGTTTCATCTGTCAAAATTAACGATTTCTAAAAAGTTGCAAATTTCTACTTTTTGACGATCGATAGTTAGCGTTTAATGATAGATGTGAAACAATTTATATTATTTAAAATTTTAAGAGGTGCAATTAGGTACCCCCAATTGCTGAGTGAAATAAAATGCCTTGATCCATCTTCAGAATTGATAATTAAAAACATTTTGCCCTACAAAAGTAACTTCGGCAAACATAGGTATTTGTAGTGTTTGTATAGAAGAAGTTTTATCTCGGTACATTGGAGAGCTGCGAAACGTGTTCATCGGTACCTGAAGGCTATAAAAAATAGGAAACTGACCTATAACAATAGTGGTGATCTAATCGGATTTGCTGATGCCGATCATGGTGGTAATCTGGTGGACAGACGATCCTATACAGGATATGTTTTCCAAATGTGTGGTTCAGCAGTGTCATGGGAATCACGTAAACAGAGAACCGTTGCAACATCACCAACAGAAGCTGAGTACATGGCTCTAAGTGAAGCCTGTAAGGAAGCCATCTACATTCGCTCATTACTAAGCGACATCTTTTGCTTTTGGTCACCCATCACCATTAATTGTGACAGTCAAAGTGCCATCAAATTAACAAAATACAACACGCATCACGCCCGCACAAAACATATTGATATTAGACATCATTTTGTTTGTGAGTCTATATCCAGTAAACAAGTCAATGTGTCATTCATACCATCAGCTCACCAAACAGCAGACATTCTCACAAAGCCACTGCCTAAGCTGAGACACTATATGTGCCTAACTAATTTAGGATTAGTTTAGTGTTATTTGTTTTGTGTTATTAGGTTAATTAGGTTAGGGCATCATGTTAAGGTACTTTTGATATTATAGTGTTTTTGTACATACAGTGTGTTTATATAAAGGCTGTACAAAGTGTCCTGATTACGGGGAGGTGTAGATAAAACCTTTTTCTATATTAATCAGACACTGGCATCTTTTCGTATACCTTTTTGAATTAGTATTTTATACACTGTTTTTTGTTTTTATGTCACTCTCTTCTTTACTCTCATCTGACTTTTATGTATTTACAACGTGAAATATATTAAATACTCCAATCCACTGTGACTTTTAATTCCTACATTTTAAGAGTTTGTGAGTGAGTTATCAATAGACTGTAAAGAACATAATAAGTTGTGTAAATCCATTGATATGTTTGCTTTATCATTATTTATAAAAATACCTTATATTAAGGTACCAAAAAATTTTAATCTTTAACTGTCTAGCACTTCAAGCATATAAAATTTTCTATCCAATATTATTTATTTCACAAAGATACAAGGATACTTTCAATGAGCACCCTGACGTCTGAAGTAAATATACAAAATCTGGGTATCAAACACCAGATTCCTCATCTACCTCATGAGAACATAGCAATCCATGTGATATAAATTATGTAAAATGATTAGAAAAAAAATGAAATCGAAAACTATGGAGCTAGATAAACAAGTGTGATAGTGTTTAATAAACTTTTTATGTACACCATTTCATCTATTTGTTATAGATAGTTCTGTAATTTTGTGGTTGCTTATTGATATGTAGAAATGTTGGCAGACTTTAAAAATAAAATAAATTATATCTTGATTATTAATCTTAAATTATTATTTTTTATTAAAAACTTACATTTTATAGATAAATTAATAGGTTTTCATTCCTCTATGAATTTGAAATGTTGAATTCATATTATGTAGATTCTTAACATAAATAAGGTCCACCTAGTTGAGGCATGTAATGTAAATTAAAATTGAAAAATTATATTTCTGTTAAAACTTTACATAATTATAAACAATCATTGTAAATAGGAACATCGTAAAAATCATTATTAGATTGTAGGGGCTTTTGGCTTTAAGTAAACTTATCTATGATTATTAAAACATGAATTTTTGAATATTTTGTATTGAAAAAAGTAAACTATTGTAGTATTTTTACAGGAAAACTTAAAAGTGTGTATTTACAAGCATGTGTGGAATTCCAATAAAAATGGCACTGAAAAAGTCCTTGTTTACAAATTAATTAATTTATCATTATTTTTTCTGATCACTTTTGCATTTGCAATACTATATCGATATTTATCTTAAAGGAAAATAATTAAAAAATCCACTTCAAGCAATTAGTGCTTGAGGTGGGATTTAAACCCATAAACACTCACAGTCTGGGCGTCTGCTAAAACCAATTTTACTACCAGATAACCAGCAGGTTTTGTGAATTTAAGAATTACTTGCATTACTAGTGAGCATATGCTCATTTATGTTTAGGAAGTTCACCAAAACTATATTAATAATACCATTATAGAGAATAGAATAGAAAATTCTTTATTGTTAACATTACACAAGTTATATAGGTATACAAATTTAAAACAGTTTAACAAAATAATGTAACAATTGGCGGCCTTATCGCTTAAAGTGATTTCTTCCAGGCAATCATAGGATGGAGAGAGAGAGATAACAATTTATGAAGACAGGGGTGTAAATTTTATCAATAACATTAAAAAGAAAATATGATCAAATAACAATCTTAATTAAAAAAATTATAATTATGAATATTTTTTTTCTGACATAAGTATTACTCACTTTTTTATTTGGAGATTATAATATTATAAAGGATTATTACATCATATCATCATGTTTAAAGGATTGTTAAACAGGTAAATATACTGTTTATAAGATTTTATTCTGAATTATTTTTAATTTAAAAAAATTACATAAAATTGAGCTTAGCCGCAGCTCAGTTTTATGTAACATTTGAAATAACATGAGGCTTTCTGTAACCATATATTAAGTTGCGTGCAAGATAAATGTTCAGCCTAATTAGTATTACCTACATGAAAAATACATATTCTACTGTTTTTGACACAAAGTTAAAACCAACCACCAATTTTAACCCAAAGAAAACTGTCATACGCTATGATGGGTTACAATTTAGAACAAAAAAAATAAGCCTGTGAATCAGGAGCTCTTGTTCAATTTTGCAGGAATTTATATGTGTAAGTTCTTTTATATCAGTTGAAACTTATACTTAATTTGCTCATAGTCAGCATGGATGACAGCTGCGAGCAGATCTATGCAACTACAAGAATTTAATTTGTATACAACTTAATGTGAAAGATATGTCAAATCATTAATAATTTTCTCTGATCTTACTTATAATATCTAGTCAATAATGACATTTCTAATGGGTTTCTATAACAAACATTGTTTTAAATTTAATCTTGTATAGATTTTCCACAGTATATATTATGTTGCCTTGCTTGATTCGGTGTACAGATGTAGGTATAGCCAGATTTCGAAAGATATTGGATTCATTTCATCATCAATAATTCTCTCTTAAATGTCTACTTTGAGTCGACTATCGTTTATCTTCTTCACTATGTTATTGATACGTATGAATATTTATTTTCAATCGAAAACTTCTTTTATTAAGGGCTTTCGCATAATTCTGCCAATTTCACGTGCGTAGCCAATACATGGATGAATTATTTTATAAAATTAATTTTGTAAATAATATTTTCAAGTATAATGTTTCACTTTCTATTACAGTTTAATATTACAAAAAAATACACATATGCGGATTGTTTTGGTAGATATCCCATATTAAATTGTCATTTACAATTCAATTTTGTCAATTTCATTCTTCTTTTATTAATGGTATATCTGCGCATTTCACACAATTCTGCCAAAGTCAAGTGAATAAATTAATTTCTACAAGTAAAATGAAAAACTAATGAATGAAAGATTAATTAAAACATTGTCTGTATCATTGTGGTTTGTATTGACAAAAAGTGAATCGGTGTTGCAATATGAAAATCAAACATCGATTGGAAAATAATCGATTAATTCACTTTATGTAATAGAACTGCAGTAACATTTATTGAATAAAAAAAACTTTAATATACTTTTAGTTAATTTTGGTGCAATTTTGCATTTTTCCTAAGTTTTACGGACTACTACGGTTGTTGATTCAACAATGCCCATAAATAAATATATATATATTATTATTATTATGTAATTTCCAATGCCCGTAATTGGAAATGTTATATGAAAACCTAATGAAGTTACTAAAGTCATATGCAATCATCATTTAACTTTAACATTTAATTTTTAGTACAAACAAATATATAAATTTAATGATTATTTTTGTTGTACATTCTTTTGAAACGGAGTTGTTTAAAGTAAAGGATTAATGCTCGTCCTAGTCTTGGACTGATTGCATACCTCACTTATTACAGTTTGTTAGTGACCGAAAATGAGTCAAAATTTTCTGTTCACGACCTACCTATGTAGGTACCGTTTTATTTTACGGAATCATATTATTCACTTTCATGCTACTTTATCTCACGTAATAACATTTATTTTGCGAATTAAAACTCGGTATAAACAATCAAATAAACCAACACCATTCGAATTTTGAAACTTAACTCTTTAAGCTTGACGTTATCTTTAGTCGACGCCAGGATTTATAGTATTTCATCTGACTTTTTTGTTAATTAAAAGACTTAATTATATCGGATTTATGCTTTAAATATTAAGCATGTTTAAAGTTGAGCGCTTAATAAAAGTTAGAATTGGGTATATGACGATTTTCTGAAAACTAATTAATTAAAATAGTTGTTTGATACATTATAAACACACTGTCAATATATTACATGAGAATCTGTTCTATTTTCGATGAATACCTATAATTGTTGAAATCTAACATGATGATAATAGTACGAAACTTATTTTTATAGTGTCAAATACACATAATGATAAAAATATGAATTATAAATTCGCGTTTTGGGTATTTTCCCTTATAGCTTAACACTTAGGTATGCACTTTCTTAATGTAGCTAATATTCTAAGATATAATAGATTCATTACGTACAGAAATGATAAAAAAATCAAGGAATGAATAATCATTAATCGTCTCCCGTTTAACTAATAATTTCATTTATTTTATTCTGGTAACACTAATGACAGCTGTTTGGTTCGGCTGCGATTTGGCTCCGATTACGTTTCAGTTTAGTAAACGTTCGTTTGATAATTTACGTTAGCGGAATGCAAATTTACAGCAAAAATCGAAACGTAACCGTTACAGAAACGCTATTGATGATCGATCGTTGTAAATTAGTAGAATTGGCCCCCTGTACACTAATAGACTTTTTACGATCATAATCGATGGAAACAAACGTAATAAAAATAAATCGAATTTCTGTTAATATTGACAAGTTTATTGACAGTGAATAATAGTTAGAAATAGTATACATAGTATAGTAATTTTGTAATTCCTTTCAGTGAAATTTTAGTGTAATTTTATACCTATCAAAAATTTTAATGAAATAGTACGTGATACGACGAGTCGCGTCTGATTGCAATGGACTTTAATTAATAGTGATCTCGTATAATCTGTTACGGATTAAATTTATTTAGTATTCGAGTTGATACGGTAAATTGAGTCTTATAAAATCAGGTTAAAGTTTATGTTACATGAATTGTGTCGTCGCTCCCACCGGATCCACGCATGTGTTACATGAAAATGCGTCTACGTCATATGTCTGAACAATGCGACATGTAGGACCGGGGTAGCATAGCGCACTGTGCAGGATTAGCGGCAGTTGCTAGAACAGGGTTGTCGCTAAGCCAAATAATAGTTGGATTTATTTCCATTAAAATTAAATAAGTTTTAACTAGTTCTTAACTCACTTTTTCGTTTTTTGATGTCAAATTAAACCATACTTATAAAGTTAATTACTGGTTAATTTGTTGCCAGCACAATGAGTCGTTCTTTTTGTGGATGACAACACTAACGGTTTGAATAAACGGAGCGAACTATATGAAATTAGGATTATGTTCCAAATATCAAATAGACAAAAAATCTGTAGGTTACCAAACAGTGTGAATTTAAATGATTGTCGTGTTGTGTTGTAAGCACTATGTATTTTTTGAAAATAAAAGGCAATTTCTTTAATTATGTCACAAAGTAATAAAGAAAGAAAGTGGATAGGTAATTTTAGGGTATAAGCATTTTTTTATCTTATCTTAAACTGTCTTATAGAAAAATACGTAAAAAATAAAGTATCAAGTGTCCAAGGTGGGAATGTAATGTTGAAAAATAAATAAAGGAATATGTATTTTATATACTGTAGGCATAATTACCTTTTGTATTGTCTATTCGTGGATTTTATAAGATTTTTATAATTGAATAATTTAACATAGATAGAAAACAAGTGATTTTATATGGTACAAACATACTAAGGATGATCAAGATAAATATATGTATATCTTACTAGCTTTCACCAGCGGCTTCGTCCGCGTGGACCTTAGGGAAATGTTTAGTGGGACAAAAAGTATCCTATTATCTAAGTCAGCTAATACCCTATCTGTATGCCAAATTTCATCAAAATCCGTTGAGTAGTTTCGGCATGAATGACCGACAAACATCCAAACATCTAAACATCCAAACAAAGAAACTTTCACACCTAATATTAATAGGATTTTCAATAACCCAATACCCAAAAACAACAATGAATATTTTATTATGAAATTGCATCATAAAACCAAATCCTAAAAATGTGTAATGTCCAAATTCACTGTGAATAATGAAGGTTATAAATTTTTTTAAGAAGGTTATATTAATTTTTTGACCTATTCTGACAACTGGTTAGGCTAACTATTGATCAAAAAACATATTTTTCTGATATTTAACCTTTTATCGAAGATTTTAATAAATGCTTGAGTTAACCACTGATCAAAAAACCGGCCTTTAAAGTGTTTTTCGAGACACGATTAAGTTTGAGGTTGAGAACTTCTTGGATACTTTTGTGACGAGAAGTGAGATCTATGGATTAAAAGAAATTTAGTTTTTCGAAATTGATTTTTACCTTACAATTTAACTTTAAATAATTCAAGTGAAACAATATAAAGCAATTGAACTAAATTCTAAAAATTACCCTAGCGAGATTATGGAAGACTACTTTGTTTAGACTCTAAACAAGCTTGAACAAAACTTGCACAATTTTCCTTTAGGCAACTATTTATATTGACTGTATTTATTATTATGGCCCTTTTCTAAAACCCTACAAAAGCCCAAGCAAAACTTAAAATAAAATTGACATTCTTAAATAAATTATGTACCTATTGCGGGCCCTTTACACCTTTGTCCCTATTTCGAAGTGTTTTTTTATTCTGTCATTTTAGGCAGCCCTGCTTGGTAAACTGAGTGTTACCTGACGTGCACACACAAGTGATTTTAAGGCGAGGCACACAGTTGGGGTGCATTAAGGCATAAACTTTCCTCAATCGATATTTCTTTTGTGTTGTGGAAGAATACCGGTGAAATATTACGGCGCACAATGCACAACTTATAGACAATCGGTTCATGTATTGTGGACACGCTTCGTAATGCACTATACCATTGTTGGAAATTCACTATTCTTTTATTATTATTTTCTTTCAATAAACTGATCTATGGTCTTAACAAGGATTTCTGTGTGATCTCTTATTTTATTATTCAAGTAATAATTCAAAGATCATATCTTACAAGTCAGTGGTTGCCAGATTTTATTCAAAATATTTTATTTACTAGTTTTGCTGGAACCCCAGTGGCTATAATTCTACCATAGTCTCAAAACTAGTCAAAAATGTAGAAATAAGATATTATAAGGTATCGGTCAAATAACCCGCGTGTGAGTAATGGATAGACAATTATGTTACTTGTTTTAACTTAAGATACAGAAAGATACAATGTCTAAACTTTTTTTAATAAATTAGACAGTCAGGTTATATGATTGTTACCTATGTTATTCTTATGTTTGAGTTTCAAATTACGTTTCTGTTGAATTAAAAAAAAAATAGAATTATTAATCCCGAATATATCAATGCTTATGGCATTCCCTTCCAGTCAAAAATTTATAAGCACGCCTCCATCGTGCGTTATAAAGCAACATTAATATAAACTCATTTCTATAATAAAAAAATCATAAACTTGTGTAAGTGAATAAAGTAGTATATAGATAGAAGTATACATAAAGTATCTATCAGTCGTTTATAAACATAAATCGCATTTTTTGTTAACAGACCTCCGTCAACTAACAAAGAACCAGACTAAAGTAAAGAAAAATGAGTTTGAACCATTAAAAACGTGCACGCAGTAAAACTGGGGGCCTTAGCTTAGCTTTTGCTTAAGCTGAAAAATGAATGTTTTTTTTTACCGAAATATTTTTAAGTTACCCGAGACTGTAGGGGCGAACTTTTGTATAAGGTATTATTCCGGTGATAAATTAAAAGGGTGGAAATTTGAACGCTGGAATCATAATTACCAAGTAACGGGCTCGTTCATAAATGATAGCCCATTGTGCATTCAGTAATACCACAGAGTTTAGGCATGACAAGATTAACTTATATATACATTTTTATTTATATTGACATATATACTTTTATATTGATGATCACTGTGGTTATTTTTATAAATTTTCACACAAATTTTTATTGCTATTTTGAGGGTTCCGTATTTATTTCAAAAGGAAAATGGAATCCGTGTATCACTGCGCTTAGTCAAATAATTAAAGTCAATATTTTCAGGAATGTTAAAAATTTATTTCAAATAACCTACATTGAAAAATCTATATTACAAGAAAATATGACTTATTTGCTGTTGACAAAATGGCCGCGACATCGATGTACGAGGACAATAGTTTTCAGAAAAAAAAAAACTTTGCCTTGTGATCAGAGCACCGTTAGATGCTTTTATACTTTTACAACTTCAATAATGTTTTACGGTACCTTCAGTGGTACTCTTGGTACTTATTTTTTTTATGTAATGGAATTAATTTGAATGATCGAGATGGAGATTTTTACACATTTGTTTTTTTTATTTAATTAATAATTTATTTGATAGTCGGAAGAGGTTTTCCGTATTCATTATTTGACCAAACAATTCAGTACTAAGTTACACGACCATGAAAGAGGATTTGTTAATTGAACAAAAATTAACTTAGCTAAAAAAGATAATATTTTTATTCAGACCGTACACAGAAATCTTACATTTTTAGGTGATTTACAAAAAGGATGAGCTAGAAATATTGATAGGGTGAAAAAGGAATTTAAAATGAATTAAATAGTTGAATTAATTAAATAGGGTTGAGTTTGGAAAAAATAATGCGTAGGATGAGACGTCAGAGGGTGGATACATAACAACCCGTCGGAATACATACATATGTAGCTAATAATGAAAAAAAAAAACAAAACTTATATAACAACAAATAGCCAATTGAAAGTCTTTAGTTTCACTTAGCAAAAAGTAAACTTAGTATAGACATATTATCTAACTTAATTTTAAAGAGATACTTAGCTTCTATAACTGCGAGGCTCTCACAAACAAAATTTTGCCATCTCTATGTCCCGGATACGATTCCCGGACTGTATAAAACAGCATTATATAACAGTCTTAGGTTTTGGTATTGTGGTTCTTTTGTTGTTTCTGATACTCCATAATACGACGATTTAGCTGCTTATCTTGGAATCTGAGCAATGTATGTCGTGTTTTCTAATAATTTTGAAGATATAAATACATATTATAATCTTATATCAACTAATCTATAGAAAATAAATTATATTTTTACTGTTCATACAGTGGAATGAAATGATTTTTTCAATAACCATATCAAGTAACGGCAAAGTAACATTACATTTCATTGAGTTTTATTGACGCACGTTAAGCGAAATCGCTCACATTCGTGGTGGGATTCCACTGAAACTCAATAAAAGTTCTGTTTGCGGGTCCGGGGTCCAAGGGGCGGACTCAGGGTTAGGAGGCGCGGGTCCCACCCGGGACCCACCCGCCCGGGTAAATTGAGGAAAACTCCGTAACAAGACGCGGCTCAGAAACGAGAACGAAAGGATGTATTTTTTGGGGACAATGTCAACGTTGTTAGTATACAAACAACACGTGTCAAATTTCGGACGCTCCTAAGCGTATTTGTACTTTTACGGCGGAATTCGTAGGAATTTAGGATACGAACATGCTACACATACACAAGTCTTGTATAAACAAATGAAAAAAAAACTCTTAACCTTTTTCTAAATATTGTTTATTCTCCTTGGAGTTTGATGAGCTGACCACGCGAAAAACTTTCATTTATATTGAAAAATAAAAACGACGATAACGATAACGAGCTACCAACGTATAGTCGACCCATATTTTTTTAAATACATTGGTTTGTCATACATCTCTTTTAAATAGTCAATCTTCTTTTCATACTACCCAATTAGGACTATTTTCTATTTCCAGTAAATTAAAATATAATAATGTGAGTTAGTTATAATCAAAATCTTCTTAACCTTAAGTCTTTAAAAACAAGTTTTTATTATTTGGTTAAAAACACTATCACAGAAAAAAATATTATTCCTTGAAAGAAATATTAAACATTATTAAATTATTATTTTAGAGATATATATTCAGTAATTCTTCTACTTTTTTAATTTTATTCAAATTTAGTATTGATATTAAAGGTTTATCGGTTTTAGAATATATTAAAAACCTGTAAACGATGTTTTGTAACTATTGAACGTTAATGCGTTTTTATAATCATAAAAGAACTACGACTAAAACACGTGAACTCGTTTAAAATTACGAAACTGTCAACCATAAACAAATTTCAGCAAATGATACAATTAGGTAAGATTATAATTAACAAGTTTAAGCCGTTGGATTGATAATTTAAGGCGAAACGCAATTTAATGTCATGTTACTGAGGTATTTTAATGTCAGCGATTGGTATTTTGAAGGGTCGTTTCGGTAATACGATACCGGATTATAAATGTACTGTAACTCGTTAGAGATTAAAAAGTACTCAGCCTCGCTGGCAATTTTAAATCTGACAAAAGATAGAAACGTTAACAAAGAACCGGCCAAGTGGGATTCGGAGTTACGTATTGAGGGTTATAAGTTGTAAATATTAATAACCACAAACTGTTTTTCTGTTGTAAATTAAAGCGTATATCACGCATGTATGATGTAGCTATGATCCTCCCTATGACGTAGATGAAAGAATTTTTATAAATGGGTCAGTATTTCCGAAGACATCTACATACAAACAAACAAAGTAAGAAACTTTGTAATGTTACTGTATATAGAGTTCACAAAGGTTTTCTTGTAATATATATAGGTTCTCTAGATGAACAGGTGAAGATTTGAGAAAATAATTTCGAAACTCATTTTAAAATTATGAAAAATATTTACATTCCCTCCCTTTTTTTATGCGTCGGGGTTATCCCCGAAATATTATTGCTTCAACACTGTTCCTGCCATCTGGAGAGCGGCAGGAACTCTACTAAATCACCAGAGGCCTACCCACCAAAACCCCTACGAGCAGAGGGTACCTGTTGGGGAATGAGACCTGGGAATGAGTCGTGATCAAGTCGCCAGGACTAAATATGTTAGTACCCAACTAAATCGTTAATCTAATCCTCGATAGAGATACAGATTCAAAGGGTTCGGTTTTTAAGGTTTGGTACCCTAAAAGTACTCAGTCTTGTTTGCAACTCAAAATCCGACAAAAGATAGGAACGAAAATAAAAAAAGCCGAAGTGTCGAGGAACAACAAAGGGTATAATCGCGCCGTGCGACCCGGGATTGGGGAAATAAATAAAAAATAACTGGATCCCGGAAATGAAAAGGGTCAATCTGATCTCAACAAATCTCTGGAGAAAGAATAAAAAAATCGATACAATCCTAGCTAGTTCCATCTCTCGGTACGTGGTAATAGAATGAATAAGTATAGTCAGTAGCTGGGCCGTATTCATTCGAGTAACAATAACATCGGTTTCAATACGCGACGTGTCAGCCGGCCTCCTTTGAATATTACGCTTTTCAAATACAAGTAGCGTCTAAAATTGTTTGTTCGTGAATCTATTTAGTTACTGCTTCATGAAGATAACATTGTAATGAAATGTGATAATGATATCAGTGTAACAGAAACGTTTTTGATTTTTATTTAAAATTCAGAAAGACCTTAAGATCAACAGAAAAATACTTCCCATCCCATTTTAAGCCCCCCTCGGGCAACTGAGACTGTCGAAGTTATTTAAGTATTTTTCTATACGATATCATTGTTAATGTATAAAAAATATCGAATATGTAGAATAAAATAAAATAGGTTTATATGTATTTTACATATCGATATCCTCATCACTAAAGCATAAATTATATATCAATAAACGATAATCTAATAACATTATTAGATTAATCTAATAACATTATTAATATTATTAAACGATATTATAATAACATTATTAAACGATAATCTAATAACATTATTAGATTATCGTTTACGATATTTAATAATAGTACAAGTCTAACAATTAAATTTTCTATCATTTATAAAAAAAAAATATAATCATTAAAACGATTCAACGCATGTAATACAATGATTACTTAAACGTTTTTTATTGAAATCGACTGTATTCAAAATCTTAAGACACTGATTGTGCCTGCGATGTCGTAAAATAAATCGTTTTAAAATTAACCAGCAATTTCATTTTGTTATTTTCAATTCCGTGATTAAATGTTGATTGAATTGTACCGATGTTGAATGTTTACCCAAAGTGTAACAGACTGTACCCAAAACAAATTCAAGCCTAGCCGTTGAACGGGTTTCATTTATTAATTTGATTCGGGCAATCAATAGCGTTCACAAACAACAATTTTGTCAATCGAGTTCCCACGATAAATGATTCACTACACTGTCGATAAAATATTTCGAATAAATTTTTAAACAATCCCATCTACTGGTTTTGAAATGGAAAATGAAGATTTCAGAGAGGCTTTAAAGCATGGATCTCAATTATACGGAGAATCTGAAAGTTTATAGATAAAGTAGAAAAAACGATATAGAGTAAAATCGAGATAGATGCCGCACTTTTTGAAATGGTCTCCTAAGTTTAAAAATCATATAAATGTACAATGAAAATTCTCTACAAATATATTTAGTTTAATTAATATATATTATCTGAGAGTTTTTGCAAGATTAATTTTGTAGGACTTCTGCGAGTATTCAACATATTATTGTTAATATTTTTGATTTCAACTGATGATGATTATAAAAGGTGATTCTTACTTTTTCGTCATATTTACTTGATTTTAGAACTTAAAGTGCGGCACGCGGCATCATCGCCCATTGATTACTGTTTTGTTTTCAGATTGTTAACTATTTTGACAAAATAGCCGAAAAAAATAGCCGAGTGCTTCATTAGTATCCCTTCTTTAGTAGTCATACTTAAAAAGATACATCTTTTGTTTAGCTCATTGATTTCCTTATTACTCCAGAATCAATGCGCATTTTTACCAGGAAACGGTCACGAATTAAGGCCTTTTTGTCAATTATCGCGTCCGCATGCATGTCCGTAGGCATCTGTGTAATTTGGATAATGAATAATCCGCTTCTGGGCTGCTGTCGAGTGGGAAATGGACAGAAAATAAAAAACTCCTGTTGAAAAAACACTGTGTTGATACAATCTATAGCTTCGTCGTAGCTTGATCTCTTAAGGGTTCTGTGACGAATCGCACTGTACCGTTGACGATGCATCGTGACAGTCATTTGTCACGGTGCGGCCGTTGCGATGCAATCTTTGACCATAGATGAAGATTACGTTTCAAAACTGGATTCGGCTATGACTAGTCCGGTTTAATACCGTGGAACGTTGTTATGTATTCAGTGTAACAACAACTTATATAGTATGGAGTATCAGATGAGACACAACAATAATAATCTGTCTATCTGTCTGCCCATCTATTATCATCATCGGCTATTTTACGTCCCTACTGCAGGGTCTCAGGCGTTCTTTATGGATGGTCTGGCCTAATACGCATTGGAGGGTATTAATGACTGCAAATAGAGTCGAGACCAACGGCTTAATGTATCTTCTGAAGCTCGGAGTAGTTCGAGATAATAATTTTTTGGTCACCTATCCTTTGACCGACGATTGCCAAACTTGTTTAACAACAACGATCGTGGGCCACGGTGCTTATCCAATACCCCACGGAGTTACATCCTTGACTCTCATTAGTCTCTTTTTATGTATGATGGCTGTTAGATAATAATTTATTTAGTTGTTCACGTAACTAATCAGGAACTAGATGATGCACTGGTTAGCGCTTTCGGTCTAGCTTACCGACGCTTGGCATTTTTCGCATAGATCTGCAATCAAATAGATCTGCAGATGGGGATAGCTTATGCTTTAGTGATTAGTATTATGCTGATGATGAAGAGTAAATGAAAATGTGGATTGAAATATGAAATTTAAAATTAGATTTGCTTTAGCAACAAAAAAAGCGCTTCTTTTAATTTCCATGAATTAAGTGTCGTTAAGGTTTTCAGTATAGTAGTAATTTATTAAATCGTGCGACGGCACCCATCAGAAATAACGGTCGTTCGATGGCCTCATCGGTGGAACAAACTCCAAGTTCTATTTTATCTAACCGAATTTAGTAATTAATTTTTGTGACGGCCAAAGTTTGAAAGAATTATTAAAGAATATATATATATATATATATATATATATATATATATATATATATATATATATATATATATATATATATTTAATGACAAATGCTTAAAAATCCACCATCTCCAGGTACCCCGTGAGGGGACTTGAACCCACAACCTTTTGTAATCGGGCGACTGCTCTTATCATTGAACTACCCGAAACCCAACAGGACCGAGAAATTTTTCAAGCACTTGTTACTTTCCACTACTAGTGAAAATATTCTCTTCAATGTTTAGGCAATCCAATTCCAAACAGCCGAAGGATTTTTTTACAAATATATTAAGTTTAAGCAGTCATAAGTCTAAATAGTGACAGTATTTTTCTATAGAAACTTCATTGAAATTCTTTCGATATAATTTGAACAAAGTATTGTGGAAATTATAAATTGGATTCAAAATAAAAATAAAAACTACTTATTTACTTAAAAACTAGTAAAGTATAGCGCGTATAGTTTTTTGATAATGAATATTACTTAGTCAACCATAATATAATGCATGACACAATCACTTTTAATTACCCCAGCAAACTGAATCACATAATATTCAGTAAATTAATTTAAAATCATGTAATAACCGCAGAAGGGACGAATTAAATTAACCACATACGGAGTGTTTTAAGCATAGTATAAATATAATATCATGTTTTTTGTGTCTGGATTATGCACGTTTATATGGACGGACGATATATAATACCCGGAAAACAAATACCGAGAAACGTTATAAAATGTAAATATAATAATTTTCTAACAAAGCCGTGGGTTTCAAATCTTCAAATTGTTTGTCATGTTATTAATTATTCAATATAATGTAACATAGAATGTATTCAATATTTTAAGTTTCAAACGGATCATTATACTAGCAATTTGCTGTTTAACTGCGGAGTTTAATATATCAAAATATATTGGCCTTAATAAATATTGATGGTAGTCCATTACATTAACTAGTTATTATATACTCGTAATATTAGATTAATGTTGGTATTTAATTATACACATTTTAATACATAAAATTAATGTGTGGAGTGAGGTTATTATATTTTTAACCGACTTTAAAAGCGTAGGGGAGGATGTTATATGTACGATGGCAATTTTTGTTTTTTATGTATGTTCTTCGACGTTTTCGTTAATTGTTGACCGATTTTGAATATTTCTTTTATTATTCGACGGTGGTCGCATTTGAATTTTATCAAAATCGAATTAGTAGTTTTCCTTATACATATAATTAAACAAAATAAGCTTTCCAACAGATATCACCTAAATATTAAGATGACATGTTATGGCTGAAATGGGCCATCATTTTAGTCAAAAACAAAAGAATGCGTTTTTCGAATTCATTCGAAATCTGAAAGGAAGATCTTTACTCTTTGATGTATATTTTTTATGATAGTAGGTATCAATGAGTAAAGTATATATATAGGGATAGATATGTTCATCGATATCTTCTTGGACTGTGAACCAATTTCTATCATACTAGCTGTTTCTCCGCGACTTCGCCTGCGTAAATTATAGCCTATGTGCGCCGCGTATTATGTTGTTTCCCGTAGATGAAAGACTTTTATAAATCGGTTAAATAGTTTCAAACAAGCAATCAAATCTTTCCTCTTTAAAATATGAATATAGATTATTGGAAAAAATATGTCGAGCAAATAAACAAAATCTCCTTTTCTAAGACTTTCACTCTGTTAAATATTTTTATTTATATAGATATTTAATATTTTTAGTGTTTCCTATTATATAAAAATATCGATATTAAAAAAAGTGACAAATAATACTTATCTTAAAAGCCAATTATTCAAGTAAATGCTATTGAAGCCTGGTGCCTTTCATTTCATTAATAACCTACAGAAAACCCCCGCCTGACTACAATAGCATTTTTTTGTTGTTTTTAAATAAGTACCAAGAAGGTTATATACGAGTATTTTTACGTTATAAGTATCTTGATACGTAGCATCGACACTGTCCTCTATACTATAGTTTTGCAACTTCATTATAAAAAGATCTAGGTTCTATCATTCGAACTTTTTTCATAGATGTCCCTATCTTTTTATACACAGAATGATTAGGTTATATTTATAGAATGTCTTAACGGCATTAACGGTCTTAATTTGTTTTAATAATGTACTAGCTTTGGCCCGCGACTACGTCGGCGTGGTTACTATACCACGCGGATGAAGTGGCTTAACTATACTTTGGGCAGCATTTCTTAAACGAATGTTTATTCATTATATTGTGTAAAATAATTGAAATAAAGTTTTATTATGTTATCTTTGACAATGATGACCTTGCGTACAAACTTTAATTTCTTATTTCAAACCTTATATCACAATAAAAGGGAACTTTGTCCTATCTTAAGTCAACCATGTTTAACGGGTTAGGCGTGAAAGCGTAAATGACATATACACAGACCTATTTTCGCATGTATAATTTAATCGATTCTCCTTGTCGCTCATTATATCATATAATAAGAGATTAACAGACAGTTACTGAAACAAATAGACAAAGAATAATCTAAATCATGATTGCTTGGTCGACATTTAAACTCACTTCTGTTAAAATTGAAATTCAAAGTTAAAATTATTAATATTATAATGAATGTCGTAGCCAACTGGGAAAAATAGCTAACCCTATATTAGAATAGTGCCATTCATTTGCGCGCTTTCATTTTTTACAATGCTTCTGTACAAAGACCAGGGATCTGGTTAAGGATTACGATATTAAATACAATTATTAATTTATTAAATTTTTTAATGTATGAATAGTAAAATATCCTCGATATTCAAGTAAAATATCTTCGATATTCAAGTAAAATATCTTCGATATTCAATAAAATATCCTCGATATTCAATAAAATATCCTCGATATTCAAGTAAAATTATTTTGATGTTCAACTTCGAAAATATTTATTTATTTAAGGTACAGCAACAGCTTTGTATGTAATAAACCGACTAATGTCCAATATGTTAAAGTACCTTTATCTCTGAAAACTTTAATACCATTTATCTGATTTGAAATACAGATGGAAAGAAAAACACAAATGTAATTTCCACACTGAAGTCTACGCAAATATTTTAAACAAAACGATTACGCAGTTTAGATACTAAACGCCATCTAGTATCACCATCATCAGTCCTTTTACGTGCCCACTGCAAGGATTCGGGCCTTGCTTAAGGATTGGTTCAGGAGAATGGGCCATGACCGTCCACGCAGGCCCAATGTACAAGTAAAAAGTAGAACAACAAAATATCGCCAACACCTCCAGAGAATAATATGATAACTGCAAAAACCAAAATGTTCAGGAAAAATAAAAAACCGATTTTGTTTAATAACTCCTTTGTTTGAAAAGCTATCCTGAAGAATGATATATCAAATGAAAGCTAATTTTTTTGCATAACGATGTGAATTATGTTTCGTGGAAAAGCACTTACAAGAATCAAAAGAATCGCAAAAATAAATATTAGCAAAAATCCTTCCTAAAATGTTTTAAAATAATACGTTATTGTCATGCTATTCTAGTAAAATCACACTTAAAATGTTTTACAATAATAAACTATTGTCATGTTATTCTGGTAAAATAACCTGAGAGAAAGTATGTGCTAATAGTCAATTAGAATGTTATTCAGGGTAATTTAAAAAAAAATATCCAGGTCTAAAAATAATCTCTTTAATGAATATAAAACAAAAACTTCTATTTTTTTTTATTTTTTATTATTAAACTAAAGACAAATACTTCTAAATTAAAAAGAAAATTATCAAACTATGATTTATTAATTATAATTGGATCAATCATCATGGGACTCATCATGGGAATCAAACTATGGGACTTTTATAACTAAGGTAATTCGTCCTCCTCTTCTGATGATAATATTTCTTGATCTGTCGATATTAAAGACGTATAGAATGAATGATAGTGCTGAGGTATAGCCTCACATGAACACAAACTCTTTAAATCGTTATATAAAGCTTTAGAAACTGGAATCAGTTTACTGTAAGCACATTTTAAGTCTTCAACATCATAAATTGCAGTCGAAGCTGCTGCAGTTTTTCGACCACGGCCGACTCGTTCCATAACTCTTGATGAAACTTCTGTGTTTAAAATGGAATAATCATTATCAAAATCAGCGTAAAATTTTTGGTTCGTTGCTAAACACCTTAACTTTCATCACTTTAGACCATAAAATTTTATTGTCTTGTACGTCTCGCACCCAATGTTTTCCCGCAACAAGAACTTTAATGTCATAGAAACTGGACTGTTCCATTTCTTTAACTATAAATATATTGCCGGTAGCCTTTGCATTTTGAATTACATTTGATCTGGGGTGTATATCTTTTTATTTTTCTCTTTCTATGCAAGAGTGCATACTGTCAGCCTCACTTTGCCCGTGTCTAGTTTTAAAGAATCGATGTGTGTTATTTAATTTAAAGAGCAAATATGAATTTATTCCTATTTTGGCCTGCCCAATCATCAGAATAAAAGGAAATATGTTCAATGCCACGTTCATGTTCAGTGTTCAAAAACTGCCACAATCAACTGCCAATTTCAATTGCTCCTCTTTTTGCTAGTTGATAGTGCCACACGTAACAGAACCCTTGTCGGCGCACCGAGTTATAGACAGTAAAATTGTAAATTGGATATTTCCTTTTGTAGTGTAATATTTCTACTTGAGATTGTGGTATACTCAACACCTTCTCCAAATCGAAAATTGCAACTGTACTTTTATTATGATCAAGGTTCTTCTTTTCTTCCTCTTTCAGTTTCCAAACTCTTTTTGTTTTTTATATATTTATCATAGTCTTCTTGCAACAATTGTTTCTTGTCATCATCAGCTTGTTTCTATAATTCACACTTACCGCATAAATCTTTTTTGGGCACAAAAAGAAGTAATTGTACTGAGTATTAAACACAGTTTGGTATTGTCTTAGTGTTCCCATCTCTGTCTTCATCGTAATTTTGATTCTTGAACCAATCTTTATAAAAACGATACATTAGTGAAATATTTAAGTATGATGAAAGGTATAGTTTTTGGGATTTTTCTCTGACATAATGTGATTCAATTGTGGGGAATAGTTCAATATGTTTCTTTATACTATCTTCAGTATACGGTCATGAAAACCATCTGCAGATTGAGCTTTTTCTAAAGCAGTATATATAGTTTGATGTGTTACATTCAATGTATTTTTAAAAAATAGTCTACATACTTGTAATTTTGTGTTATTTATGGGTAAATAGTATTTTACGCTTTGAATTATATTATTCTTGCGGTCTAATGTCATACGTTTTATAGGTTCTGCTGAAGTGTGTTGCACTATAAATTGCCATTGTCGTCACGATCTCCTAGTCTATAATACTTAATATAATACTTTTTTAGCTTAATATTTAAAACAATATTTTTCTTAGATAATGATGTAATAAGTTTACGTCTGTTTACGTATTTATTGTTGATAAAACGTAAAAGAAATAAATTGTGACAGATAATCGTAGATGGTTGTAGGTAATTATTAAGTTTGATGAACATATCTAAAAAATTTATTACTTACATATAGAAATTTTTTGTCAAACCGGTGGAGAAACCTATCTAAACTGTTGTGTTTGTACAAGAATACCATGCTAATAGCATATATCAATTCAATCGCCTGATCTTCTTACGCGAATAACATGATAAAGTAACAATGTCTGCGTAAACAGTTATATTTATATTGCTAATGTATTAAATATTGTTGTTCTAGGCATAAATAAAAACATTGAATTCGTTGAATATCATGCTAATATTTTGT
This sequence comes from Diatraea saccharalis, assembly GCA_918026875.4. Taxonomy (NCBI): domain Eukaryota; kingdom Metazoa; phylum Arthropoda; class Insecta; order Lepidoptera; family Crambidae; genus Diatraea; species Diatraea saccharalis. The sequence continues at coordinate 18,210,714 of OU893333.1, read as the reverse complement.
ATCTTTATAAATACTCGTAGGAAATATCTGGAAAAAATTCACAAGCTGTATTTGACCAAGAGGAGCTCAAAAATGCAATAACACTAAAAACATGACAATCGTTTTTGTCATATTATTCTCCGGAGGTAGCGATATATAGATTGTGTTGCCTTTCGAATAGGTGTAAAATGATTTGTATTTGAATATTTTTATCACAATATAAGGATTTATTTTTCAAATAATATTAGATAGATGAATCTAATATTATTTGTAATAGATAGATAAATCTAATATTAGTTAAACAGATTTCCTTTCCTTAGTAATAAATTACAAAGACAAATAAAATTGTAAACAATGGTTGCCATGGTAACATTTTCATCCCTTTAAGTGTCCACCCCTTAAGGTCTGAAACTACCCAAATAGCAATTTTCACCGATATGGGTCAAGAAACAAGGAAGTTTCATACAAACATCGAAATTTCAAATCTCTACAACCAGCGGTTTAGGCTGGTCGTTGTCTGTCAATTAGGATATCTCCTTTTATATATGTATAGATAGATAAAGTTACAAATTTTCCTGTATTTATAAATTTTAATTTAAACCTAACTGGATTATCTACTTATAATTTAACGCATTTTACGCTTTATTTGAAATATAAACAAAAATTGCATGTATGCGATAGACACTATCCTATAATTTATGTAAATGAAAACAGTTTCTTACTATGTTTAGTTAGCGATGTCAGCGTATTAAAGGTGTTTAGTATGCGAATGACGAACGCTTTCTTTATATCGACTATTAACACATCTGCGCAGGCGCACATGGCGTCCGTTTTACTATTAATCAAAGCAGTACTACATAGTTGCTGCACGCAGTGTATTCCCGATATTATTTGGGTGATATTTTTGTATAGATAGATATTAATGTTATGGACCCGAATTCGATGGTTTTTAAATTATTTTCTACTTACTTAAACCTATTTTGAAATCTGTTTTTTATTTTCTACTTATTTCTCTTTGAAGTTGGTTAAACTACCATGGTTTGTTGTGTATGTCTACAATTTCTAAGCCGATTTTTACCTTGAAACGTAATCAATCAACCAAAAAAATATAATTGAAATTTAATGTCTAATTTGCAAGAAATAAGTAGACAGACAACAAACACAAATACATTTAAACATTTACCACAGACAGACATTGTAATATTTTTGCAATTCCAACATTATTATAACATAAACACGGGTTGTTTAAAGGTACCCCTATATTTTGTTCCTTAAAAAGTTGATATGATGGAAGAGTATTAATATACGACCAGAAAACCACTAAATATAAAAAAAAACTACTATTTCTCGTAGTTCTTTTTTAATACATTTTTCAGTCCCATCTCGGGGTACCTGGGACTGGTTCTATTTTTTAATTTTATCGATATTTATCAGTATAGCATTTCGAATGCAAAAATGTTTACTTTATTAGCAGTTTTTCATTGATTTTCTTTGTAGACGCAAATATTATTCAGCTTTTGAAAATGTTTACAACGGTAGATGTTTTGGAGGATATAACATCGATGTTTTTCCATTATCATCGATGAATATTCGACATCACTATTGTGGACTCACGGGAGGTATACGGGTACAATCGCACACGTTCGACTACATCTCAAAGTAATTGTTAAGTGAGATGTATATGGGTATGATAATGTAACCAGTCACCTGTTTTAATGCGAAAGCTGCATAAAAATATTATATAAAAATGTAAAAATATTTTTATTATATGCTAAGTTAACCCAAAGTGGTCTATCAACTTTCAAATGCTGACTTTTTAGACGTAAACAAAACTACAAGAAATTAGTATTTCCGTTAAAATAAATATCTTTCTAATTTGACGTAATTGTTCTCTGAGTATAGGAGTCGGAGTGTAGCATAATAAAGGTAAAGGTAAATTGTTATACAACCAATATTGTTTCATTTCACAGCGCTGACTGTGCGCGGATGTGGTACCGGACCTATAAATAATCAATGATATATCAATTATTATAACGTGATCCGACACTTATTAATATTTATTAATACTATGAAGTACAGATGTATGAAAAACCATTGCTGTGTTGAAGCAAGGGCGCCAGCTAAATATATTTTCTTTTAGAGGGTACACCGTAGGATTTTGGTGGGTAGGCATTCGTTGATGGAGGAGAGGTCCCACATCGGTATTTCCCCGACGCGACCGACCGAAAAAAACGGTCTTTTCCTTATATTTGGAGAAGTCCAGCCGGATAAAAAGTATGAAGCCCCTTTCTGCAAAGTGAGGCTATATCGAAGACGTTTAACTAGTTTCGGCTGACCCATGCAGTTGGAGAGACCCAGGAAGTGACGGGCCCCGTCAGCGTTACCATATCGATAAGATAACTTTGTAACTTTCGTTAAAAAGGTTTATTCGTTCTTTATTTTATTCTATGATCTTTTCATGAATTATCGACTAGTTAAAGATGTCTTGCTATCTTTTAATTTATATTATCTATGATATTCAGGAGACTTTTCTTTTCGTTCAGTTATTACCTTTTCAGTCCCATTTATATATTTTTTGTAACTAATTCTCAATACACGTCTAAAAAAAACAAAATTAGATAACATCACATATGTTGCTCAGATTCCAAGATAAATAGCTAAAGCCCCGCAAATAATAGAATATCTGAGACACATTGAAACCGGCGTGCGAATCACTCGGCTACAGAGGCATAAAAAGATTTGATAAATTTTACGTTTACAAGCATACAATGCAATGCTCCATGTATACCTTTATGCCTTTATAAACAAAATAAATCAAGGCCTTTTAGCAGATTTTAGCTTCTTCTTTATTATTCCTAGGTGTCTGAAATTATACAAAATTTATGTTATACTAGCTTTTGCCCGCGACTTCGTCCGCGTGGTATAGTTACTATGAGCAGCAGTTATTAAACTAATATTCAATCATTATATCATGTTAAATACTTGAAATAAAGTTTTATGGTTTTTGTCTTTGACAATAACAAACTTTAATTCCATATTTTAACTCTTTTATCACATAAAACTTAATTAAACCCATAAAAGATTAAACCCCATCATCATCAGCCCCACTGCAAGGGCTCAGGTCTTCCTTATGGATTGGTTGAGTAAGATGGGCCATGAGTCTCTACGCTGGCCCAATGCGCATTAGAAGGCAATAATGACTGCAAATGCAGCCGAGACCAACGGCATAACGTGCCTTCCAAATCACGGAATAGCTCAAGATAATAAATTTTTGGTCACCCATCCCTTGACCAACTCTTCTTAAACTTTCTTAACAACAACGATCGAGGCGCTAATTCACCACACTACAGAGTTACTCATCCGTATAGCAAAGCTTAAAATTCTTACTAAATTTTATTTGAAAACTTGAACCAAAACAGTGCGATGTAGTATACTTAACGCCATCTAGTATAGCACAAAATGTCTAGATTGCGTTTTCTTTCGTACATAAAATTATTTGTACTTGAATATTTTCAAAATTATTTATTTTTAATATAATTTTTGTTATCAAATATGTACTCAAATACCAATTTTAATCGTTATACAATAAAACAGTTTGTAAATAATATTAGATAAATTTATTACAATGACAAATTACATTGTAAACAATGGTTGCTATGGTAACATTTTGATTCCCCATAAAATATTTCACTCCCATTTTTATCCCTTTAAGTGCTAGTTTTCGGGATAAGGATAACCTATTACCTTCCTAAGGTCATAAACTACCTAAATACCAATTTTCATCAACATAGGTCTATAAACAAAAAAGTTTCTTACAAATTTTTTCACCCTTTTTGACCCCCTTCCGGATGGAATTTCCAAAAATCAGTTCTTAGTACACCTCACCGTATTAAGGGGATTGTTCCCTCCAAATTTTACGTTTTTACAACCAGCGGTTTAGGCTGTGCGTTGTCTGTCAGTCAGTAAGTCAGGACATCTCCTTTTATATAGGTATAGATTATTTTTTTCTTTTGTTTACTAAGGAGGTTTTTGTAGTTAGCATATTTTCTTCAAAATAAGGAAGGAAAATAGTTTCTACCACAAATAATATCTCATACGCGAACCATCGGCTCAATTTCCGGTTCGCCTTGTGTTAGTTAAGTGTCCATAAATTAGTATTCTAAAGTTACTATTATATTACATACATACCACATATTTAGCAGGTATCCTAACTATTCATAATTACGTAATGCAACATTAACTTATTAACCTGACTGTGATCCTGTTTGTTTTCTATTCTGGAATGCGAAACGAGGACGCAGTGACGCATGAGTTACATTGCATTCTAACAGTCGACTGTATTTTATTTCGTTACACGAAGGAAGTGTAATCTATAGGTACATGTTTTCCTTTAACATTTCGGTGTAGTAGGTCGTTATTACACTATGAATATTTGCCCGCATGCCTCTACCGAGGCTGGCGGTTTCGCCGGATGGGCCCGGAATATAAATAACTTACCTGAAGGTACATGGCAATATTAAGTCACCATCTGTCACGTATAACGTTACAAGGAGACTTATACGAAAAATGTTGGTAGACTTTATATACTGCGGAAGTAGTATTTTACCTTCAATATGTTTCATTTTGCTTTTAAGCTATTGATGTCCTTTCAATGATCTATACATATATATAAAAGGAGATGTCCTGACATACTGACTTACAGAGAACGCACAGCCTAAACCGTTGGTCGTAGCGACTTGGTACTTAGAGGGTACATTGGTCTTATTATTACTTAGAGGTGTACAATGAATGGATTTTTGGCAATTCACCCCGAAGGGAATTTTATCAAGGAAATCAGCAGTTAAAGGGATGAAAATGGGAGTGCATTTTTTTATGGGGAATCAAAATGTTATCATAGCCATTGTTTACTTTTTGATTTGTCATTGCAAAAATCTGTCGAATATTATTTATAAAGATTTTCTTATATAGTAATGAAAACTGGTATTTGAGTGCATTATTTATAATACATATCTTTCATCATTTATAATAAAATAAAGTATATATGATTTCATATACGAATGAAAACGCGTTTTATATATCGCTACCTCCGGAGAATAATATGACAAAAACGATTGTCATGTTTTTAGTGTTATTGCATTTTTGAGCTCCTCGTGGTCCAATACACCTTGTGAATTTTTTCCAGATATTTCCTACGAGTATTTACAAAGATACAAAATATTAGCATGATATTCAACGAATTCAATGTTTTTATTTATGCCTAGAACAACAATATTTAATACATTAGCAATATAAATATAACTGTTTACGCAGACATTGTTACTTTATAATGTTATTCGCGTAAGAAAATCAGGCGATTGTATTGATATATGCTATTAGCATGGTATTCTTGTACAAACACAACAGTTTAGATAGGTTTCTCCACCGGTTTGACAAAAAATTTCTATATGTAAGTAATAATTTTTTAGGTATGTTCATGAAACTTAATAATTACCTACAACCATCTACGATTATCTGTCACAATTTATTTCTTTTACGTTTTATCAACAATAAATACGCAAACACACGTAAACTTATTACATCATTATCTAAGAAAAATATTGTTTTAAACATTAAGCTAAAAAAGTATTATAGACTAGGAGATCGTGAACGACAATGGCAATTTATAGTGCAACACACTTCAGCAGAACCTATAAAACGTATTACATTAGACCGCAAGAATAATATAATTCAAAGCGTAAAATACTATTTACCCATAAATAACACAAAATTACAAGTATGTAGACTATTTTTCAAAAATACATTGAATGTAATACATCAAACTATATATTCTGCTTTATAAAAAGCTCAATCTGCAGATGGTTTTCATGACCGTACACTGAAGATAGCATAAAGAAACATATTGAACTATTCCCCACAATTGAATCACATTATGTCAGAGAAAAATCCCAAAAACTGTACCTTTCATCATACTTAAATATTTCAATAATGTATCGTTTTTATAAAGATTGGTTCAAGAATCAAAATTACGATGAAGACATAGAGATGGGAACATTAAGACAATACCAAACTGTGTTTAATACTCAGTTCAATTACTCATTTTTTGTGCCCAAAAAAGATTTATGCGGTAAGTGTGAATTATATAAACAAGCTGATGATGACAAGAAACAATTGTTGCAAGAAGACTATGATAAATATATAAAAAACAAAGAAAGAGTTTGGAAACTGAAAGAGGAAGAAAAGAAGAACCTTGATCATAATAAAAGTACAGTTGCAATTTTCTATTTGGAGAAGGTGTTGAGTATACTACAATCTCAAGTAGAAATATTCCACTACAAAAGGAAATATCCAATTTACAATTTTACTATCTATAACTCGGTGCTCCGACAAGGATTCTGTTACGTGCGGCACTATCAACTAGCAAAAAGAGGAGCAATTGAAATTGGCAGTTGCTTGTGGCAGTTTTTGAACACTGAACATGAACGTTCTTGGCATTGAACATATTTCCTTTTATTCTGATGATTGTGCAGGCCAAAATAAGAATAAATTCATATTTGCACTTTAAATTAAATATCACACATCGATTCTTTAAAACTGGACACGGGCAAAGTGAGGCTGACAGAATGCACTCTTGCGTAGAAAGAGATATACACCCCAGATCAAATGTAATTCAAAATGTAAAGGCTACCGGCAATAAATTTATAGTTAAAGAAATGGAACAGTCCAATTCTATGACATTAAAGTTCTTGTTGCGGGAAAACATTGGGTGCGAGACGTACAAGGCAATAAAATTTTATGGTCTAAAGTGATGGAAGTTAAGGTGTTAAGCAACGAACCAAAAATTTTACGCTATGAGTATGATTTTGATAATGATTATTCCACTTTCAACACAGAAGTTTTCATCAAGAGTTATGGAACGAGTCGGCCGTGGTCGAAAAACTGCAGCAGCTTCGACTGCAATTTATGATGTTGAAGACTTAAAATGTGCTTACAGTAAACTGATTCCAGTTACTAAAGTTTTATACAATGATTTAAAGAGTTTGTGTTCATGTGAGGCTATACCTCGGCACTATGATTCATTCTATACGTCTTTGATATCGACAGATCAAGAAGTATTATCATCAGAAGAGGAGGACGAATTACCGTAGTTATAAAAGTCCCATAGTTTGATTCCCATGATGAGTCCCATGATGATTGATCCAATTATAATTAATAAATCATAGTTTGATAAGAAGTTTTTGTCTTTAGTTGAATAATTAAATAAAAATAAAAGTTTTTGTTTTATATTCATTAAAAGATTATTTTTAGCCCTGGATATTTTTTTTTAATTACCCTGAATAACATTCTAATCGACTATTAGCACATACTTTTTCTCAGGTTATTTTACCAGAATAACATGACAATAGTTTATTATTGTAAAACATATTAAGTGTGATTTTACTAGAATAACATGACAATAGCGTATTATTTTAAAACATTTTAGGAAGGATTTTTGCTAATATTAATTTTTGCGATTCTTTCGATTCTTGTAAGTGCTTTTCCACGAAACATAATTCACATCGTTGCGCAAAAAAATTAGCTTTCATTTGATATATCATTCTTCGGGATAGCTTTTCAAACAAAAGAGTTATTAAACAAAATCGGTTTTTTATTTTTCCTGAACATTTTGGTTTTTGCAGTTATCATATTATTCTCCGGAGGTAGCGATATTTCATATTAGAATCATACTACATAGGTGACGTTAAGAATAATAATTAAACATCGTACTGTTTTGGTGAAAGTTGAATTGTAAAATTGAATTTTGTAAGAACTTTAAGCATGCCAAACTGCCTAGATGGCGTTTATCCTAAACTAAGCTGCGTTATTGTTTTGTTCTAAGAATTTTGCGTAGATTTCTGTTTTCGATTAAGTTTTCTATAAACTTTAGATTTATTTGAGTTTTTCTTTCCAGCTGTATCTTAAATTGGGTAAATATTGGGTAAATTGGGTAAAATTACATAAGTAAAATAATAATGTCACTTTAATTGTAAAGTGACGCAAAAAGTGACGTAAAGTCCTGCAGTTTGGGTATTGACCCAAACTGCAGGATACGACTTCATATGTACCAAAGTATTAAAACTGTGTAAAGCTGAGTTAGCACCTGTTCTATTTTACCTGGTAAATATTTCGATGCAGTCAGGAATCTTTCCAGAGAAACTAAAGTTGTCTATAGTAAAACCTCTGCACAAGAAAGGCGAGAAAACTGATATAAATAATTATCGTCCTATAACACTTTTGCCAGTTTTTTCCAAAATTTTTGAAAAGGTAATGCATAACCAATTAATAACGTTCTTAAATAAATACAAATTGATTAATAGTAATCAGTACGGTTTTCAAAAAAATAAATATACTATAGATGCGACATTTGAATTAGTTACTAATATTTTGGAAAATGTAAATAAAAAAAACTTCACTACAAGTATATTTCTAGATATGTCTAAAGCATTCGACTTTGTTTGTCATGAACAATTATTGTCAAAATTAGAAAGTAATGGCATTAGGAGGCCGGCATTAAGATGGGTTGCATCATATTTGGAAAACAGAACACAAAGAGTAGAGATAACTTAACTTGATACAACACACACAACCCAAATTTATAAATCGGAATTAAAACAAAATAAATTTGGAGTACCTCAAGGCAGTGTGCTGGGCCCTTTGATGTTTGTTTTAAATATTAATGATTTATTGGACATAAGTGATCAAAAGATGATATTGTTTGCCGATGATATATCAGTTATAGTGACTACACATAAAAATTTGACATTGGAACAACATAAAAGTGATATAACGAGTACATTGACATTAATAATGAACTGGCTACAAGACAATAATCTAAAAATTAATTTATCCAAAACAAATATAATGAATTTTAATAATTAAAAAAAACAGGCAGTTGACATCTATTTTAACGGACATACCTTAACAAATTCTAAAACCGCCACGTTTTTGGGTATTGTTATGGACATAAATCTGTCCTGGAAGGAGTAGATACAAAAAAATCGTAATAAAATAATCGGATTTACATTTGCTCTGTATAAACTGTCTAGGGTGGCTAGTATAAGTGCAGGTGTTATGGCCTATTTTGCGTATGTTGAATCTATTATTAGATATGGCCTGGTAATATATGGGAATGGTACAGATATAAAGGAATTATTCATTGCACAAAAGAGATGTATCAGGTCGATTTGTAACATAGCACCAGACGTATCATGTAAACCCTATTTCAAATCTTTGAACATTTTAACTTTGCCAAGTTTTTACATTTTTGAGGTAGCAGTATTTGTTCATCAGAATATTCAAAAGTTTATAAAGGTGTGCGATATATCTGAAAGGTCTAGGTGCCATCCCCATAGACTGGTATTGAAAACGATTCTTAAAGAATTGTACCTCTATGTGTCAAAATATCTACAATAAAATACCATTACAATTTAAAGACCTCCCTATTAAGCAATTCAAAACATTGTTACGTCGATGGCTGTTGAACCATACCTTCTATACAGTGGAAGATTTTTTAAATCACAAGGAATAGCATAGTTGTGGTCGATGCAGAGTTTAATTAAATGTTCTAGTAGTTTATAATTAATGTAAAAGTTGACAATTCACAAAATTATTTCAATAAATGTAATAAATTAATATTATAATTTAAAATGGACATTGTTTTGAAATCCAGTTGAACTGACATTTGCATGCTAGTGAAATAATATGGCTAAATAGGTCTAAGTACGTTATTGAAGACAACTATCCACTTCATTGTAATCTATCCTATTTAAAGCAAATAAAGAATTATTATTATTATTAGCTTAAAGTGCTGAAACATATTGGACATAAGTTGGTGTAAATGTAAAATTAATGTTTTAATATATTAATATTAATGTTTAAATTACAATGTACAATTATTCCCATATTAAAAAAATATAATCACATGTAGGTAGTTGTTGCTGTACATTAAATAAATAAATATATCATTTTGTTCTAGTGACTTCGATGTTGAGCGGTTATTTTGCTATAAATAAAATTAATAATTGTGTTTTGTAAAGTATCCTTGATAGTTAATCATTTCCCTGGGCTTTGTTTAGCCGCATTGTAGAAGGACGATAAGATGGTTACTCAGCAGATTCCCATATTAAATGAATTCCGCTATTATATATTTGCTACTATGATTCATTTGAACACAATTAGGTAGACTTTATTTAGACTTTAAGTGACCTAGGTACAAAACAACCAATGTCAAATGTATTTAACGGTAAACCAACATCATTTTCTCCATTTTTTGCCATCCAACCTCTGTAAATAGACAATTTCGATGAAGAAATCGAAATACTTTTTTGTACACTATGACGACAAAAAGTGTACCCCATATTATATTTCGTAATGCGTTTTAGTCGGAAGCGTTGTGCTAACAGTGGGGACAAACAGACAGACGCTGTTTGCTTTAAGATAAGGGCACTCCGGCTGGGACCTAAGGGTAAGATACCACTGATTGATATGCCACACACAAAAAATGAACGGTTATTCGTCGGATAGGTATGGTTGCATTTTATTAAACGACTCTAAAAAAATGCTTTTGATGTCGGGCGAAAGCCTCCGCCCGACTTTAATAGTTAATTCAATAGAATAAGTAAATCGCTTTGAAGATTAATATAATTCCTAATTTTTTTGAAAAAGAAATATACTCATGTATTATTTAAGAAATTTGTGTATATATCGATAATGTACAAGTGACGTCTGGAACTTCTTTGTCAACTTCTTTGAGCATCATTGATTGTGTCTATATTTTTTTCGACAGCCATTCCATTCCATATAATGCGACATCGCTCTGTTCAACTCTGTATTTTTAATAGAACAGCATAGCAGAGCAAATTGAACGCTCGATTAAATCGCTTCGCTATTGTTTTGACAGTATGTGCGGCTTTTTACACACACACACATATAAACCTTTTAGCGAAATAATCTATCGTGCATATTAATATTTAGAGCTTTACATAAAATCTGTTTGCACAAAAATGTTTACAGCTTTGTATAAAATTAAAAACAAATTGAACTGTAGCAAATTACAAACACTTTATATAAATCACCAATAATGTTGATACGTATTTATTAATAATGTTGATATAAATTTCTTTTAGCTACATGCTTAAAGAAATTTAATGTGTTTTTATTTATTTATCACAAGTGCTGAGTGAAGTGAGTAGTTCGGTGGCGTAGTGGATAAGCGCCGCGGCACACGATCGTTGTCATTAAGCAACTTTCACAAGGGTCGGTCACGGGATGGGCGATCAAAAATTGTTATCTCGAGCTTCTCCGTGCTTCGGAAGTCACGTTAAACCGTTGGTCCTTATTTGGCTTTATTTGTAGTCGTTAATACCCACCAATCCGCATTGGGCCAGCGTGGAGGGTTATGAGCCATGCTCCTTAACCATCCATAACTATGGTAAAAGATGTTTAAAGTATGTCGTTCCGGAATTGTGTAATAAAATAAGCTTGTTAAGAGAAGATAAAAAGTTATGTAGACCTATTATTAAAAGAAAATTAAAAGATGTCTTACTGCATAACTATTTAACGGTATAGTAAATGTAATGTTATTTTAAGTCCCTAATTGGTATTTTCTATCTTTGCAAATGTTTGTTGTTGTGGGTAGATATATACATGATGAAAATGAGTGCTAATCTTCGCCAACAAACTGCTGTGCAGTTTGGCGAAAATAATAAATGTACCTTCTGTAATGTTTTTTTTTTTATACATAAATAAAAAAAATAAAAAAAAATAAGGAAGGCCTGAGCCCCTGCAGTGGGGACGAAATAAAGGGCTGATGATGATGATGATCGTAACAAGTGAATGTAATTATATAAGAATCTACGTTTTTGAAATTGTATATTATATCAAGGGAAATAAAAGGTATTTTTTTTACTTTAATGCTATGGTTAACTCTAGTCGTCTTATTAAAGGGCACGTCCACGCACACAACAGCCGGACGACAAGTAACACCTTGCACGGATTTGTCGATGTCATACGTCCACTGCAGTCAGTTTGGACGTCGGAATGAGGAAGTAGGTACTTGAAAAAAAAAACATTAGTTCCCGAAATAAAACTAGATGTCGCTACGATACTTTCTAGATTTCTTCATGACTACGCTTCCGATTTTCTTTCATGTACATATAAAAGAAAAAAAAATCTCAGTAAACAACTTTTTGTACTTTTTCGTATTTATATTGATCTAAGCTTCGAACTTTGCAATTTTTTTTTATATATTTTTTAATATGTTAGTTAAAAGGAACGGAAACGACTATCTTTGATCCATTCGTTTCGTGCAAAAAAATAACTTTTGCTAGAGTCGCTATCTAGTGGAGGTGATTTTTATGTGTTTTCCTTTTTTTAAATACTGCCTCATTATGCTGATGACGTCATAGGATTTTTTAATATAATCCGTTTTGTGTCGTGCGTGCGTGCTGACATTTGGACGTTCATATTAATAAAACCATTATCCAAACAACATGAGTTAACATCTCTCAAATTGGATTTTTACTCTTCTCTCATTGTAGAAGTGTTTTAGTCGGCCGATGGTTAAAACCAGGTACTAACTTTAGTCCTCATTTCACAATAAGACGGTAAGAGTCCACCTTCTTTATTTGCTATTTGGTAAAGATGGGTCTAAATCCAAAAGAGAAAACAAGATGCAATCAACGCATCCGTCAATGATATATAGAGACAGAGAATGGCGAATTGCGAGCCAAAAATAACGTTTAATTAATATTTACCCAATCCTATTTATAACATAAATAGCGAAAGTTTGTGAGTATGGATGTTTGTTTTTCTTTGACACAAAAACTACGGATTTTGATGAACATTTTCCGTCAGTATACACAGTATACATTTTAGGCGCGAGCTATGTGTACTTAGGGTAACTTCAACAAGATTCTGGCGTGGAAAATATAAAGGTGTAGCCATATCAAAACACAACTCTTAAGTCATATTCAAAACTTGGCGTGTAATGTCCTCGTGACTACGTCGGCCTTGGCGAGAAATCAGAAGCTCTATTTTTGAACCATTCGACACGCGTCCACCGTATGTTACTACTAATTTACATTCAGCATAGGTCAAGATCCTTTTTCCTATTGTACTGCGACAATGTCTTTTCCATATATTTAAAAATTATGTACTTTAGTACTTTACCGGTTTAATTTTTTTTCTGCGTAAAACTAATCAAAATTCAACGTTACATATTATGATGGCAGGAACGAGAATAACCATTAATAAATGCAGAGTGTTAGTTCGAGTTTGACATTTGATTTTGTCGTAGATGTCAAGAAGATTTTAACCGAGTGATTCGAAAATAGGGCTCCTGAACGTGGTGATGAAAAAGCCTCTCGTTAGGACGAAATATGACGGTCTGCTAATAAAACAGTGCGTTACCAAGTATTCTTGGACTATATTTTACATATTACAAACACTATCTAATAATTATAGCATTTGATCAATTTTACATTCACAATGCCATACTGAAAAATATTCTTAATGAAATATGCTTAAAACCACTTTGTCCCTGGCGCTCGAAAACGGACGGATGGGACTCGAATTCGATGGCAAATACGCTCTGTAGTGGCGTAAAAGTAACAATTAGTGTTGTAGGTCCTGGGTAGCTCAGTGGTTAGAGCAATCGCCCGGTTTACGAAAGGTTTCGAGTCACATCTCAGAGTGCCAGAGACAAAGTGGATTTTGTAAGCATTTTTGATTAAGAACACTACCCAATAATATTTCTGTATGACATATTCTTTTTTAATCTTGTTAAATTTAGGCTCTGGCTATGTGTAACAGGAATTCTAGAGATGTTAGATTCTAAAGCTTTAAATAGATTAATTTGGATAAATGATAGTTTTATTTTGGCTAAGTATACTGTCTCTTAATAACACGTATCAGACCAATCAGACATTTAAATGTATGATATAAATATGTCACAAATATACGGCACGCGTGGGACACCTGAGAACTTTATTACTAATCTTATTACAAATAGAAACGAACTCGTTACACGGCCGAACAAACAAACGTTGCATCGCATTTTATAGTTAAATTTGTGTGCTTCAAAATTATGAAATCTTTATTCCTTTCTGGTACACACTAAGTTCATTATTATTATCGTTAATAAAAGAAATCGCAGTTGATTCAAGGCTATTTTCGAAGTTTTTTGATTTATTAATAAGATTTTTCCCTATATTTAATAAATGATAATTTAGAATTTCGCGTCCGCTAAAAACTATAAAAGTATATAAGAGATCACATGCTATAATATTAATTTAATTTGTTTAGAACCCTAGCTCAAAGCAGGAGCTCAAAAAAGTGCTATTGCACATGTTATGAAAATCTATCATCATCAGATCTGTTTTCATCCGAATATGCAATAATAATAATAAAAATAAATACAAGCAAATGTCTTACGAATATTTTACAAAAAAATCTTATACAATACAATGTTTAGACTTCTATTTGCTTTATCATATTAAAAATAACGACGAAATAAATAAAACCATTAACAATGAAACACTTACTTTTTATTAAAGTTTTAAGTCTCAGATACATTGTAGTAAGTCGTGTATTTACGACATAATAGTATTTGAATGTGCGATTCAATTCATGTATTTTAAGTCGTATCGAAATATGAGCGTGCTTTTATGAAAATCGGGGAATACCTAATGCGTTTTACTAGGGTTGCCGACTTTATTTCGAAAATACGTAATATTAAAAAAAAGATTCGAACAAGAATTTAAAGAATTAGCTCGATCAAAAATCACACAGATGAATGTTTATAGTTTTGTATGTGATTTTACATCTCAAATTCCGAATAAAATGTTTACCGAATTAGTGTTTTTTTAATAAACTTTTGTAAATGATGTTTTTTATAGGACAGTTTAAAAATGGATATTGCTTAATGCTTTGCTTTGTTTCTTCAACAGATAATGGTTTAAAAACGCATAATTTTTAGGCTTAACAAATCTTTCA
The DNA here is from genome assembly GCA_918026875.4 of Diatraea saccharalis. Classification (NCBI taxonomy): domain Eukaryota; kingdom Metazoa; phylum Arthropoda; class Insecta; order Lepidoptera; family Crambidae; genus Diatraea; species Diatraea saccharalis. The sequence goes on along the minus strand of OU893333.1, from coordinate 18,195,705 downwards.
AATTACTTTATAGGTAGTTTTTTTTGCCGGTAACCCTAGTAGCAATGTTCAATAGTTGACTGTATTTTTGCGACACAATGAGTGTCACCGTTGTCAATAACTTTTCCTTTGTACCTATCAGTTCTTTTGTTGGTAGGTCGCCTTAACAGCATGCAAGGCCGTCGCCGATCACAAAGAAGATTAAATAAAAAAGATCGAAAATTGAATTTGATTCAAAGGTGTCATTATAGCGAAACATGTGTACCTGCATGTTGAAATATTCTCTATTATGTCGCTAAAATATTATTTTATTAAATAACAAACTTTCTGCCAGCGGCTTTTGCCCGTGTTGTCCTGTATTCTACATATAAAGCTTTCCCTTAAAGTACTCTATATATTTACGACAACTGTATTAAAACCCGTTGTGTAGTTTAAAGTTCTCAGCGACAATGTTTTATGTTATGTATATTCACAGCCAAGTGGTATAATCAGCTGACCAATTTGGCGGCCAGCTCTTTAATTGATTGATGCCAGGAAACTAACAGGTTGACGTTCGATCAGCCGAGTAGCTGAATGCTACGTTCTACAATACAGCTAATTAAAGATCAGCGTCAATTAACTAGCTGTCAACTCACCGGAAACACCGATATTTATGAGTAGGATTAGAAGTAAAATAAAAATATATTTAATGAGTGATTTTATATAAAACTTAAAAACTTCTTATTATGATCTGTAGTTAATACAGATACATGACTGATTAAAAAGATAATAACAAACGGCTTATTCGGTTTATAAACGCTCTAGGTGTTAATGGTCCTTATGATCCAATACAGGAACCTAACGTACACACCCATAACGCAAATGAATTAAGCTTAAATTTTCTTTAAAATTCTTAAATTAATACAATTATATAAAGACAATATACCGCGATTCAGACGGCTACAGCGCTATCTATCGAAAATAGAGTAAGCAATGTATTTGACTGCGATTGTTTTAGTATATTTATCACGATTTCGATGTTTGGTGCTACAATAGTTAATAACAATATAAAATGATAAACAACTAAGTTATTTAGGTCCTGTAGGTCACGTGATAGGTTAGAAATTAAATTAAATTTCGACGTTATTTTTTTAACAGATAACAAAACTAAATGAACGTTTTAGCGGCTTTCAAATCAGCCGTCTTGTTGATTGGTCTAAGTTTAATAATAATTCAACTAGAAAACTGGGCGTGGAAATGAATGGTCAGCCGCCTAATTGAACGGCAGTTTGAACTAGTTAGTTGCGCCATATAGATAAGACTAATGAGGCTGTAACACTTAGAGTATTTCATAGCATGAATAACTGATACATACTTTTAATTCGCAAATATTTAGTCCGTACAACCGAATGTTCACAAATAGTGCAAACGCTATCAACAAAAAATGCTTAAAAGAGCCACTTTGTCCCTGGCACTCTGAGATTCCTCAATCCGGGCGACTGCTCTAACCACTGAGCTACCCAGGACCTAATATATTAATTTTGTTACAACGTCATTCCGTAGTCTGTCAGTATACTACATTATAATAAGTTTACTTCTATTATATTAGTGATTTAGAGAAATAAAAACGCAATTTGAGAGTATTGAAACTAAATTAAATCTACTTTATTTTTTTTATTTATTTATGACACAAATAGCCATTACGAATATATAACATTAAATATTAAAAAAAGGAAAAAGACATCAAGTGTCACTATATTACAAATTTTTATGAATATATTACCTCTATAGAATTTTTTAAAATTCAAGGATAGTTACCCTGCTGTGCAAAGGTAATGTTGTACCTTGTTAATTTGGCCTCACTAATATCACTACATTCACAGAATTACTACCATTAAGTTCAATTATGACATTCTATTATATATCAAGCGCTTCGGAATGTATACCACCCGTTACTCCCGACTTCTGCAATAGGGATGATTAGGTACTGGGTAAAAAAAGAAATTCTATTTAGTCTGTCAGTCAGATAATGGATAATAGAATTAGATACGTATTTTAGGTTCAATTTAACAAGAAATGACTTCGATAATAGGCATTAAAGTTGGGCTCGCTACATCCCAGTTTTGTTAAAAAGACATTTCAACTCAGTGTATCGCCACATTTAATTGATGACGCAAAAAATAAAAAAAAATAGATGTTCAATAATCTATCTGACGTTTGTTTGTCACAAACAAAAATTTGTAGTCATTAATATTCTTAACACTCATCAATTGGCAATGGGCGTGCAAGGTGTGCTTTATAACATCTTGTTTTTTTATCCATGGAAAAGGGCTTCACCACAGCAGTGTGACGGGTTCGATGCTTGGGCCAATTAATGAAAGGCTGATGAGCTTGAGAATTTGTTTATTTTATGGTAATAAGATAAAGAAAAGAAAATGTAACAAACAAAAAAAAAATGAATATAAATTTTAAAATTACCAAATAAAACGAATACATGGGGTATGTTTCTTAATAAAAACTTGGATCGTCCAAGTTTGGTGATATAATTAATTTAATTTAATTTATAATTTTATTTCAGACACTTATCGTCATAATTAAAATTAATATTTTTAAATTTATATGATTTACATATTCACAACAGATTAATTTTTTATGTACTGACATCCATAAAGAGTATATTTGATTAGAAAAAAAATATACCAAAGATGAATACTTATAAAGAAATGATCTTGAATATCAAAGACAAAAAGTATACATCTTGAAACCTAGGAAAATAAACTGTGGTACGACACACCGTTCCAGCAGTAGTTTTTTTTGTAATGTAGAATCCCTTTAACATCCGTTTACGTTGACTAGCCGTTTAATATGACGTTATTAAGTATTAAGTTTTCATATAAATTCCCTTGGTACAAGATCCGTTATAATGACTCCACTTTTACTGACACATCGCTTATGAGTTTTTGTGAGAATACTTAGAAATCGTGTTCGGTTATAGTGATTCACAATAATCCTAACACTTTCGCCGCCCCTTTCTGATAACGTGAAAATATGACTAATTTACAGTGCCACACTTAGTCAATGTGAGAACAGCACAAAAATTGCTAGCTATGTTAACGTTTTTTGAAAATACATGACTTTGGTACCTTACGTATTTCTTTTGACCTTCACACATGTGTAATTATTCGACGTTGTATAAAAAAAAAATTAACATCGATATACTTTACTTATCATTAAGACACACAGATAAATTAGGCCATCAAGAAGTTATAATCTGCCATTGTTAATGTTCGTTATATGACATACAATTTATTTTTTAGTTGAATAATTATGTCTTTATTGAACTTGATAGAATTATGTAATAAAAACAGGAATATTTTAAATATATCTAATTACATATGCTTACTGTGACGTGTTTGTCGTTCTTCATTGTCATTATAAACAAATTTCATTGTAGGATGAAGCATGATCATTTTTTGAATGAGTCACAAACAACCTGCCAACTGGAAGCTGCTACATAAAATTAGGGCACACGAAAACTGGGTCGGTTCGCTATTAATATTAATTTATAATAGATACTATTATTGTTAAATCTCGTCGCCTTGACAATCGAATTAAAATTTAACGAATTTCAAATAACTGAGGCCTATTGTTGGTCTAAATTCAAAGAAAATCAATCTCAATTAAACTTTGAAATTAACAATTTGCAAAGTATAAATACGTTACTTTATTTGAAACTAGTTTACCACAAATTTTTAGTTTAGATTCGACCTTAACAAATAACTTTTGACTATTAAACTCTATTAAATAAGAACAGCTAACTCTCTATATAACGAGGTTATAATTAAATATACGAGGGTCAAACTGAAAGTTCTTAGAACTGGCCACTTATAAACAATATAATAAAAAAATAATTCTAAAATTTGAAAATATAACTCTTTGCCAATATTACTGAGTATATATTTCATTCATTTGTCATTTGTTTTACGATTTGGCGGCAAATTGAAAATTGTCTGTGTCACGTCATCATGAATTTAACACGAGAAAATTTTCGTGCAATGATTTTTTATGACTTTCGATGTCATTTAAGTCAACAAGAAAGTTATGATAGACTACGATTGGCCTTTCACGATGAAGCCCCATCTCGTGCGACTGTTTACAACTGGTTTAATGAGTTTAAACGTGGTCGCACTAATCTCACTGATGATTTACGTGAGGGACGGCCTTCTACGGCGACGACTGAAGATAACATCTGTGTTGTGCGGCGTATGATAGAGACTGACAAAAGAGTGACCTATCAACAGATTCGGACAAGCTTAGGCATCGGTATGAGTCAAGTGCACAAAATCCTCCACGAACATTTAGCGGTCAGGAAGCTTTGCGCCCGGTGGATACCTCATAATTTGACTGAGGCTCAAAAACTCCATCGTGTGGATTGGTGTCGTAAAATGATTGAAAGATTTAACGGAGGTGACTCAAATGCTGTGTTCGACATACTAACAGGTGACGAAAGCTGGATTTACTGTTATGATCCTAAAACCAAAAGACAATCTGCTCAGTGGGTGTTTCCTTTCGAGGAGTTGCCAACTAAAGTGAAGAGAGATCGAAGTGCGGGAAAAAAAATGGTGGCCTCGTTCTTTGGAAGGATAGGTCATTTTGCAACAATTGTGTTAGAGGATCAAAAAACAGTTTCTGCAGAATGGTACACTACCAATTGTTTGCCACTTGTCTTGGAAAAAGTTCGAGAGAAACGACCTCGCAGTAGGATTCTCCTTCACCACGACAACGCCTCGTCGCACACCGCCAAGCGAACGATCGACTATTTGGCGACATCAAACGTTGAATTACTGGGTCACCCGCCGTATAGCCCCGACCTCGCGCCTTGTGATTTTTATTTATTTCCAAAAATTAAAGAAAAACTTAAAGGAAAGCGGTTTATGAATGCTGAAGAAGCGGTGGCTGCGTATCGCGATGCCATTGAAGAGACCCCTAAGGACGAGTGGGCAAAGTGCTTTTCCCAGTGGTTCCATCGCATGCAGCGGTGTATTGACGTGAATGGACAATATTTTGAAAAGATATAATAAAACTAATAACTGGCTAATGTAATCAGTTTTCGATTTTCTAAGAACTTTCAGTTTGACCCTCGTAAAGCGTATTGTTTTCTTGCAAATTCGTAAAAAGTACATTTGGTTTACCTGAACAACTTTGACAAGTTTTAGCTAAAAGACGTCCTATTTTAGTCGAGTATTAATTATGGACGATTCAAAAAGAGTATTTGAATAAGCAATATTTGTTATTATCATTTTATGAAGATCTTAATATCATACAAATTATAAGCATTAATCAGTCGTTTTAAAATAATACACTTATGCAACGAACATTTGTTTTTAATTATACCTATTCCTACTTATATAGTTTATTTATGTTATTTTAATAACCAGAGCATCACTGCCGACAAAAAGAGCTCATAAATCATATTTTTTATACCTATTGTATACTCTAACTAGAGTTTTTATCGTTAATTATAATTATTGGATTTATGACCTTCCAAGGTTAATAAACTAAGACTTTTTTTTAAAGTTCAACGTAAAACCATGATATTTATAGAGGTCGATTATCTGGAGGTCGCTGTTGGAAAGTGTATTAAAGTTATTTGTGATCGATTCGGCATCGTTTAACTATTACGTAATTGTAGCTATGTGTGTTAATTGACTAGTGGCCGATAGTGAAAGCGGTGCAGTTACCGGTAAGGCCGCCCGTGACCCGTTGCTGACACTTTGGACCTCCCGTTTAGTCATTATTATTATGGAGGTAGAGGTCGGTAGCAATAAGAGTTGACACACGCGTCATCCATTCAACCTTTTTATAATGTTTATTACCTAAGGTTCGCAATTTCAAAACAATTCTAATTGTAAATTCGTAAATAAAGTTCGTCGTGAAATCTTCAAAGTGCAGATACGAATGTGTTGTAGGTACGAAATTTTTATTTTTATTTGTTTCAAGGGAGTAATCTTCGGAAATACTGATCCGATCATGACAATTCTTTCACCTACTGGAAGTTACATCATACGGGGATAACCTACCCCATTATGGCGGAAAAATAGCTATTAGAAAGAGCTCCCCAGACTGACGATTTTTTCAAGCATTTATTACTTTTTCGCTACTACAGAACATATTTTCAACGACGTTCAGCCAACCTACCCAAAGAGTCGAAAGAAATATTTTTACAAATATTTAAATTTTTATCGACAGTTCTCCTCATCGAAAGTTTCAAGAATTCCATCAAAAATGCTAAATTGGCTAATATTATTCATTGCAAAGCAAGACCTTCAAATTATAACGTTAAAAATCCTTTAGACCAATTTTTTATCGCTAAAGATCAGAATTCAAATGTCAGAAATGGCAATAACTATGGAACCAGAGTGGTTAATATTAATTTTATCTGAATATAAAATAAAAGCTTGTTTAATTTCACCAGTAAAACGAAACAACTTTCCAAACAACCCAGTATTTTAGGTATCATGCAAAGGCTGTTCTTTCTATATTATTAATATAAGTGACATTGGCATGCTTTACGTTCATTTAGGTATAGAAATGTGTTGTTTCATACGAGTTCATGGTCTTCAAATAATGGCATTAGCTCTAATTTTTTAAAATTAAAATTAATGTAATTCTTATTTCATTATATCAGATTATAGTTGATATCAATGTTAAAATATATATTCTTTAAATAAATCATAATATTATCTTTTAAAAAATATTATATGTTGAGAATGTCTGGTACTGAGTCCTTATTTACTCTCATCATCATTAGAATCCCGTTAAAATTTGACGTTATTCGAATCAGCCCTGCGATTCTGTAACAATCCAGACCCGAATTCGAATTCACTCATGTGTCCGAATTCTAGTCATTTAGTAAAGAAATCCTATTGATTTCATTTTTTGTATAAAAATACTAAACAAAATTGACTGATTAAACGTGTCATAGATATTTTAATCCTATATCATTTCGAAACTCACTTCACTTATTTCACGAAACATTATTACCAATTCAAGTTTGAGCGGATGCCGCTTTTTGAAGTGAATTCGGACACCCGAGTGATTTACAGAATCGCAGGGCTGATAGGAAATTTCATACTTTATTCCGACATCGATATGGAAATTATGAAGTTTAACCTTGCTACAATATTCGTTACATTTAATGGATTAAGTACTATGAGCAGTACGATAGATTATCTGAAATTATCAAATTCGAAAGCTTAGTACGGAATCATTGCGGAGGATTCTTGTTGTTGTTTAATATTTGAAACGTGTACAATAAATAATCTTTTGATCCATGATTATTGAATCGGCAATAATTAATATAAATAATGATGACTTGTGTATTCTCGTACATGAAATTGTAAAACTATCACACTGCCAATATTCTGATTCTGATACAAATAAAGACTTCTCAACGTTTGCGTACCAACTAAATAGCATTTTCGTAATGTTGAAACTAAAACAGTAGTAACACCAAAATAGTGTACAATTTTGGCTTTGATAAATATTAATACTCATACAATCACGAAAAAGTATATAAGTTATTTTGATTAACTTTTGTAAATCTAAGATCAAATTGAAAATAATTATAAAAAGTTTGAATCTAATCTAGTATTGTGAATTACTTAAATGACAACTGAAGATCGATTTATCTATCTATACTTATAATAAATTTGTAGAGAGGTCAATTCTGTACATGAAATATATTTCTCAAAAGCTATGATACTGATGCCATATATGCAAACAGTAAAATTTTTGTCTGTCTATCTGTCTGTATAACCGCTATAGAAACAAAAACTACTCGACGGATTTTAACGAAACTTGGTACAATTATTTTTCATACTCCTGAGCTGGTTATAGTATACTTTTCATCACGCTACAATCAATAGGAGCAGAGCAGTGAAGGGAAATGTTGAGAAAACGGGAGAAGTTACTCCATTTCTTAAGCTTCCGTCGCGTGTGCAACCTTAATGGTTAAAGCTACCCAGAAATCATGTATGACGGAAATGTTCTCCTTAAAATTATATAAAAAATATACCTCGACAGCATATGTCTATCTTTTATGGTTGACTTACAATAACACGTGTAACTCCCGATAGCTTAGCAGTTCGAAGCTTTCTGATTGTATTTGTCTATTGTCTACTCTTACGTTTATAACACTCTCAGTCATCACTAATTAAAAAAGTTAACAGTATTAAGTATTCCATAAAAAAGAATCATAGAAATCGGTATAGAGACACCAAAGTTATACATGAAATACGCTAATAATAAGCCATCGCGCGTGAATACTGAATCATGCTAGAAGGATTGTTCTGGCCAGTTTTTCATCTATACTCATATTATAAAGCTGAAGAGTTTGTTTGTTTGAACGCGTTAATCTCAGGAACTACTGGTACGAATTGAAAAATTATTTTTATGTTGAATAGACCATTTATTGAGGAAGGCTTTTGGCTATATAACATCACGCTGCAACTATTGGGAGCGAAGAAAAAATGGAAAACGCGGACGAAGTCGCTGGCGGCCACTAGTATATTATATACGAGTACCTACCTTAACACAATTGAAGACCGATTGTGTTAAGGTAAGTACTCGTACATACGTGTTCCAATCACTAAATGAGTAAGTAATAATATCAAGAATGATTACAGGTATTTTTTTTTCAAAGATGTCAACGAAATATACCAGTCTATTAAATTTATGTTTTTATATGTTATTAAAATTAATAATCATCTTTCAATAAAAAGCTCTTTTCATTGTTCTCCTTTTAAAATAAAATTCAAAATTAAGTTTATTCAAAGAACTTTTTTTACAGAAAAAAATTGTTCATTAAACATTTTATTACGCAAAATGAATTTATGTAAAACTTGTTATTTCCAAATCAATTTTAATTTTAACAAGAATGTTGTTATTACATTTTCTGTGAATTTCTAAGTTGGAGTTTCTAAAGACAGCAAACATCCGCTTTAGGAAAGCAAGTCAGACAGTTCTAGTAACAAACCCGGGTATCCTGTTACTATCGTGCTTGAAACCTGGGAGGTGTCCTGTTGCCTTAAATGTCCAAGTTATGCCGTGTTTGTTAAGAGTATCTATGTAGGGAAGTGTAGGTGCGCATTTAACTTCTCATTTACCTATAGGTTATGGATAAGGAGATGGCTAATGTTTCTGGATATTTATTGTATGCTAAATTTAACTAATTTAATTTAGAAAATTTGCTATTTTATAGATTGAATCTATTTTTAGATTAATTATGATGATGATCAGAGTAATACTCGGCAATTTTTTTATTTAATTATTTTTTGGTCTAATAAAATTTATATTAAAAGTAACAAAAGTCCCTTATGGACTATAGAAGTTTCTTGAATGTTTTTTCTGTATTTTTGGGTATAGAAGATATTATAGGACTTACTTATATATTATCCGACATTGGACTTGAAATCTAGTCGTAATACGTGGCAAATTTTGCCATTGCTGGAAAACGGTTAAATAGTTAACAATTAATAATAGTTTTGTATTTCAGTTGAAACTCAAATACCTGTTAAAAGTGGTCCCCGCGTTGAGCGAGCGAAGCGAGCGGTATCGTCTTCGCTTACATGCAAATATACTTTAATAATATCTAGTAATATGTATATAAATTCGATTTGCATTTTGTTTAAATAACTAGATTAACGGATTTGAAATGGAAAACTGGTTTAATTAAAAATAAAATCTCCATTCACTACAGAGTGATATTGGATGGACTGTTAAAATAGATTCGTTAGAAACTGGAACCTTATTCTTATATTTAAATTATTACTTTTGTGCTCAATCAGCATGATTAGATTGGCAAGCAGCTTACACAGAGATTCGGTTTTCAATAGTCTTTTATTTCGAAAGAAACGATTCCTTTTAACCGTACGACGTGTGCAGTGTTCTATTTATTTTATATTATTTCCGTTTCGTCGACGAAAGCATTAGCTTTATTCACCACGCCCTCAAAGGGTTGTCTACCCTGTGTCGAATAAAAACCGATCAAGTGTACTCGAATGGCAGCCACGGGGCGGGGGTTCCATGCCGATGAACTTTCATATTGACGTTTGTTAACCCCTTTGTTCTCCGATCACAAACAAAATGTCACCACTTTAAGAAGCGATAACAATTGAGGATTGTAAGCCGTGACATCTGAGTTTTCAATTTTTTGTTTAATTTTAATTTTCATTGTTCCTCAAAGGTATTGTTCAAGAGTTTGACTATTGAGTTTCATTATTGTTTATGTTCTCTTCTTCTGAGAAGAAAATATTTACTTGAATTATTTTGTAGTTATTTACAGTCTTTAATTGTTTGCTTTGAATACGGAAAGGTAAAGGCACTGAAATTATGTCATATAGATTTCTAATTATTTCATATTAATTACAATGTCTCTTTTTTGCACGTCCGTTAGTCTGAATGATTTCATAAATCTTAAGGTAGCTATGACATAGTATATGTAACATGAAACTGGGGTTGTAGGCGCATGCAATGAATTACGCTAAGTACCGAAATGAAGCGTGGGTTTTAAATTAAAGGTTAGGATAATCTTTGGAAAAAATGATCTGGTCATGAAAATTCTACACTCACAGGAAGCTAATATAGGTTATCACTATAGTATCACATACGCGACCGAAGTCGTTGGAAAACAGCTAGTTAAATATAAGATGTCATAGTTATTTTTTTCTGGCAATCATCACAAACATGCATATAAAACAAACTTACTTTGTAAAGGATTTACAGCGAACTGACAATAAAAAATATTGTTATGATGGGTTATTTGAAAATATTGATTTGAACTAAATCTTGAAGAACCGTCAGGAATAAAGACAACTTTGTTTATAAATATCTTTTACATTTTATATATGAATGTTTTTAACTAAATACGTTTTATATAGTGTGTTTTTATTGTATTATTAATTTTATTCATACAAAAAATACCAACCAACCGTAGTGATATTTATTTCTGTAATTCCTTTTTAGGGTTCTATACCGAAATGGTAAAAACGGTACTAAGACTCCGCTGCCCGTCCGTTCGACTGTTCTTCTGCTACTACTACTACCATTGAACTACTACTGCTGTACTGGGAAGCGTCACCGCATTTCTGTGGAGATTCCACAAACTCGCACCAAGCGATTCGCCTCCACATTCATCGTGCGAACTGCGAAGCTGTGGAATTCGCTACCGGACTCGCTGTTTCCGGACAAATATAATCTGGGACTCTTCAAGTCAAGAGTGAATCGGTTCCTTCTAGGCAAGCACGCTTAGACCACTGCATTGCTTACCATCAGGTGATCTGTGGTCAAGTGATTAATGTAGCACAAACGTACATTAAATATGTCATTAGTTTAAAGCGACATTACCCATACAAATTTGACATTCATTAGAGCTTAAAGGCGTCATTAAACCTCAATGGACGTTTGTGCAACTGACCGTTTATATTATGAACCGTGATAGCTAAACAGTTTAAATTTTCACATATTATGAATTTTTGTTGCCGCTATACTTACTAATCTTATCATAAAATATAAATAAAAGGGGGCTCCCATACACCAAACATGATTTTTTTGCGTTCTTTATAGATAACGGTACAGAACCCTTCGTACACGAGTCCAACTCGCATTTGTTCGGTTTCATAAATACTTTCTCATTGATGCGGAAGAAGGATGTATGCAAGGAGCTTATAATGTGCAGAGTAATGGTTCTTACCACTGTGGGAATGGGAAGACGGAATGAATGTATGTTGTGTTGCACCGAAGCAATAATCTATCGATATTAGGGTCGTGATAGTTTCAGAATCAGTGGAAATATCGATTGTCTTTCAATGTAAATCGATAAATTATTCGATAGTCTTTTATTATCTTTCAATAGTAACTTGCCGATAGTTAATTCTATTGCGTTTGTATTTGTATTTACTTTGCGGTTGTCCCATTTTCCGAAGAAAATGTAGTTCGAAGCCTACTCGGTGAATTATTCAACAAGAAATTATCTTTCACAAAAGGGCAATAGAATAAAGGATTTTTTTAAGTAGGTACAGAAAAACTTTAAAAATTTTTAGAAAAAAATTATCATCTGTAATAATAACTATGGTAACCCTAAGAAGGAATTATTTTTTTCTAAAAATAAATAAAATGTGTCCTAAAGAACAATTTTGGTTTTAAGGATTACTACGTGTTTACTTTCCATCGTCGATATATAAATTAACATTATTGCCGTCACTTTCTGCAACAATTAACTCTGTGAATTCATACGTAAGTACATGAACATAATTGCGTAATCATAGCAGCAGTGGTTCAGTATGACGCAAACTCGAGTAGACCCAATGGCGTCAACAAAGGGCGCAAACGACCAACTAGCTCCAGAAATGGGCCATTGCCCGTGCACGCTGAATGCACTTAATAGCCGTTCGTTCCAAATTGAACCGTATTCCTTCTATATAAGGAACAGTGAAAGTATTTTTTTGTAATGACACGTTATTACTACAGCATAATCGTCAAGAAAAAAATCACTCACTCTTATGAGATTGTATTAAAAAATCAAACCTTAAGGCGAGCTATTCTGATTCGTATTATCGTAAGTGAATAACAAAAAACAGAAAGATTCAAAAGTTACGTAGCTGTAAAAACTCCGGAACATTTTGAACCAGGATAACAGATTTCGACATAAACGTTTAGTTTACGACATCGTAGGGTTAACGGGAATATAAATTGTGTTTATTAGTTCTATTACTGATATTTTTGAATTTTGTAGCAGTTAATAATGAAAGCGATTTTTTAGGTATATTTTACTAACCACGTTTAGATTTTTTTAAACAAATACTTTTTTTGGAGCCGTATTAGCATTTCGGAAATAGACGAAATTTAATTTCGGAGAAATAGAATTGGCCTTCGGGTGTCATGTTAATTTATACGAATAGTAATTTGGCGTTACATCGTATTAGTGAGCAAAATGTGCAACAGAAGTTGAGTATCAATCTACAAAGGTTTTATTATTTATTTATTATTATTATTTATTTATTATTATTATTTTTTTTTTTATGTTTTATTTTTTTTTATTTGTAGTAAGCTGAATAACAACAAAAAGGTTCTAAGAATTTATTTTAAATTCACTGTCATGAAAAATCTGTTAATGGGCGCTATTGTAATTTTTTACGTGGTGATTGTCAGACGGTAATACAGGGAAGTAAATTGTATGAAAATATATGAAAACTTAGATTTTCGCAACGGTTTTCCCTTCCCTAAAATTGTTGATGGGTATTTAAGAAGATCCTTTCCTATATAAAGTTATTTACATAGGAATTCAAAAAATAATTATTTATTTGTCCTCCTTCTCAATCAGAACCACAAAGTGGTTAAAAAATAAACAAAAGTTTGTACGTCAACGTTACGTGCGTGGCGTTAACGTCCTCGAAAATGTGACGCGCGGAATTAAAACGCGCCCAATAGTATACTTACTTTATCAGTTAGTACTGTGTAGTTGATATACATAGAATTCAGTTATATGTACAGAGAAAATCACTATCTGATAAAATTGAAATAAAAAATAAAACAATTTAGCAGTGTGAAATGAACATTTGCAAGGTATATTATCAAGGTCCTTATTATATTAATTATTCCTCTTTCAATTGCAAAGAGTAGGTATTTTAATTGTCCATGACAAAATACAATACACTTTTCTATTTTATGTATTTCTAATTACTTAGATTTTCTTATTCAGTTGATCTAATATAATTGCAATAAACAAAATTTTTCGATAATGTCATGAATACCGGGTGTGTGTAAAACTCCAGTTAGTTTAATAAACGACAAAATTTTAAAGACAAATTAGCAAAATAAGAGACTAAGCTGTCTTATTTTTAAACAATATTTAGACTTCTGTGTACCTATGTAAAAGTCTATGCTAAGATTGACATAATATTTTAGGTCACTTTATATTGTAACGCAATGCAAAAACGCCGTTCAACGCATCGTATCAGATTTTAGCATATAACCTCTCAGTTTGTTTAACATTTGAATGTCTCCGTAGTCAGCTGTTTGACATTCGGCTGCCACCCTCCCCCCGCAGGCGGGTGGTGTGCGCGGTGCATTGCCGCGCACCCGCGACGTGGCTCACCATGCTTGTGCTATCGATCCCGACCATCGCCGCCGCCGGCTCGCCGACTGCCGAGCCTCGCACGCACATCGGTCGGCCACGATTCGATCGACGCGAGAGGCTTCCCCAGCGGCGATGGTATGCGGTGGGGGGCTACGGAGGCGGGGCCGGATCATCTAGCTACGGGGTGCGGGGTGCGCAGGCGCGCACTAGTCCGCGCCAGTCTCGCGGCCGTCGCCATTTCGCGCGCACGTCTGTGCGCCCTAAGCCCGCACAATCAGCTGATCGGCGCGCGCCCCGCGGCGCACATGCCGTGAGGCCGCGCCCGCCAACATGACGGGCTACGCCCGCGGCGAGGCCGACTTCGCCACCGCCGACCGCTTCCGCCGGGACGCGCGGCCCGCCTCGCTGGCCCCCAAGGACTACTCGGTGCCTTTACACGTAGACTGCAGTATCGAATACGAGCTTCCCGACTGTGCCAAGCCGCCGCAGGGCGTCAAGATCGAGCCGCTGCTCATGATCCACCCGTCGCACTTCCGGAGGCTCGAGAGCCTGCGGCGGGTTCCGTTCGTGAACAACCTGCCACGCGGAGATGCCGCGGCGGCTGCGGCCGTGACGCCAGCTAGCCGTGCGCGGGCTCCACGCCAGCCACGGCGATGTTGCCGCGCTGCACCTGCACCGCCTGCACCACCACCACAACCGCAACCGGCACAAGCGCAGCGGCAGCGACTGCCGGAAGAACCAGCGCGGCAGTTAGCATGCTACCGGTTCGAATCGTTCGCACCAGAGGCTGCGGCATCAGGAGGCGGCAAACTGGCACGCGCTCGACTCAAGCCGCATCCGTACCTGCCGCCGGAGGCGCTTGACTGTGATATAGCTCGCGCGTTGCCGCCCGCCGCGCCCTACGACCGCTTCGACAAGCGGGCGCTGCAGCAGCTGCCAATCTACATGTAGCCGAGCGGCGGCGCCGGGGCGGGACCGGTCTCTGTGATGTTTCGTTGTAATTAGTTAGAGTGATAAGTGCCGGTGGGGCGCCGGCGACGTCGCTGCGGCGCCGCCGGCGCCCGCCTAGCGTTGTGTCCGCGCGGTGTCCCTAGCGCCGCCGCGTCCGCGATGAACCTAATACCAAATAGTACCTATGTACGTTGATATTGTTTAAACGTTGATTTATGTGTTGTTGTACCGGACGATTATGATGTGTTGTTCGCCGAGGACCTGGACCGTTCGTTATCGTTTGCCGGCGCTGGTGAATGCCTATGCGCCGGCCCTAGTGCATACCCACCAACGAAAATATTTATTCGCAAACGCAGTAACCGACGCTTCACGATTAAATTATTGTACCGTCGCCGATTCGTTGCGTATTTCTGTATAAGATATCATATCGATAAATATATGTTCAAAAATTGTATTATATAATAATTAATATGTACCTATAGAGTAAAAAATGAAAGTGAGAAAAATATTACGAATAAAACTAGAAATAGTTATGTTTTCGACTAGGTGATGATTTCTAGAGCAGTCCCAAGCGGTAAACTAGAAACGTATCTCTACTCTCATTTTGTAAGCGGTTATGTTTGTTAAAATTATATATATAAAGAGTCCTCTGATGAATAGTCTGATTAACGAATATTCGGCATGTAAAAGTCTTTATAAAACGCTTACTTAGCATATCATAGTATTATATTGTGTCATAGTCCAATGCCAAAAATATAACTATCTTTTTACAAAAATCCTAAATGCATCGTTTTATTTATCTCTATTCGGTACGGTCTGGGCGAGGCCGCCGTCCGGTCGTCCAGTTTGTGTGATCATGTGTATATAGTGTTTACAACGGACAGTGTGTGTGTTGCGTGTGAGCTCAGTGCCACAGTGCCCACTCAGTGGAATGCTCGAGGAGTGCTAGTGCCAACTCGCATAACAATGTCTCATTCTTGGATGTTTACTTGCCGTAAGTATGACAACGAACTGGGAATACATTCGGCTATATATCTCGATAAAGAATTTTATACCCATTTATCATCGACGCAAAATATTATTAGATTGATTTCTCTTGTGCATCTAACCCTGTATTCTCATTGCCAAGGAGAATATTCAAAGATTTAACTGATGTTTGTAACAATTACCTAAAAAAAATATTACCTACGAAACTTGTCTAAACTAATTTTTACCTATGAATCATGTATTTTGGTATTCGAAACTGAATATAACAATTCATTAACATTAATGTAACTTATTATAATGCTTCAGCGAATGCTCTTTTTTACAAAGTTGTCAGATTAGTTCCGGAGATTTCTACATGACGGAATTGTCATTTGTCGATTTGGATTCTATAAAGGTATTTTATAAACTCTTATATCTACAAAAAGTAATTAAGTGGTGATTCTACTTATTTATGTGAAATGAGGCAGTCAACTAATAAACAAATCTGAATATTCATTACTAATGTAATCAATGTAATCAAATGGAGTAATTGTAACACCAATAAATGTCTTCTAGTTTTTAAATTTATAGCCCATGTTTCATGATACAGAGTTTATTATCTCAGTAGAACATAATTTAGATAACAAAGTAATAAAATCCTTGTCACTCTAAATGAAGTTAGGTATTAATAAAAAAAAGAGCTTTTCAAAAATGTTATTGTTGAATTGAAGTCTACAATAAGAAACAGAAAACATTTGCGGAGCTACAACAGTTGTTTATAAATATTCTTGTGTTGTTAACGATACTGTAGACTAAAAAGGTAATCAAATGTAATTCAAATCAACATAATTGTCACAAAATTCTGCAAAATTATTGAATCTTATGGGTAATGTTCAGAGTTATCTGACAGAAGCAATCATACGATGTGAAATGTCTATAATAATATAAAAAAATGAAAAATACTTCCATGTTACAGAATATATAATAATTAATTGATAAATGCTGTTATTTGCTTTCATTCAATCATAAAATTATAACAAATAAAAAATCAGTGCTATTAATAAATAAGGTTTAGCGTCAGAGTAATTGCAATTCTAATATTAGTCCAATTCATATTTTACAGAGAATAAGCAAACCTACTACCTTCTAGGAGTAAATTTTACTCCCGTAGAACCTCGTACTAGGTTAACCTTTGCTAACTATCAAATACTAAAAGATGACAATGAGTCGCAGCATAAATTTATTCCAATGCTTAACCTTGTTTATTATTAACACTGTATATGTCCTACGCTGATATGAAATAACGAATTTTGAAATATCATAATTTATCTCCACAGAGGTAAAAATAAGATTTTTAGTTCTAAGTAATCAAAATATATTTTTCCTGTTTTGATCAAGGCATGTGGTAAAACATTAAAATTTGTTATTAAATACGAAAGACACGCAACTTTCAATAATGATAGGGACAGTAAAAGTGCGTTATTTAAAAATATTAGGTAAAAACACACATTTATACTAAACTAAAAAAGGAATTAATGATGACATCAATAATTAACATATTAACAACATTGTTTTGTAATTAAATAGAAGTTGCCTATGAGATAAAAGTTTTTCTAATTATCCAACATATTTGCTCGTTATTAGATATGATTTTAATGAAATACTGGCAAAGATAATTTTATAGCATTAAGAAAAGGTCATTTTAGCTAAACTGGATAAATAATATTTTATAGGAATAAGAAATTTCTTTAAATTCAAAATATTTTTTTGGAATTGGAAATGGAAATATATTGACGTTGTTACTAATAAGAAAGTGTAACAAAAGATGTTTTTAACAATGTATAAAAACTTTTTTAAATACCTACGTAACTATTTTGCATTGTTAAGGGAACGTAGCTTCGATGGGGCGTTTCAAAACTATTGAGTAGACAAAAGGCTAACAAGTCATTCATTGTATGTTTTATTTTATTTAAGAAAGATACACAATGGGTCGTGAATTATCTACAATGGCTGAGGGGAATTATTCATACACCTACTACGCTTTCAGGGAAATAAGAATGGTGGAGAGACTGCTACAATAAAGCATGAACTATAATGATTCTTCATATTCAGACTCGGCAGGCAATTAGTTGTGGCGGGCCTAATTAAGATGCAGTCAGATAAATTTGAGTCGTATGCAGGTTTAGAGAGGTGACTCGCTATTACTACTCATGCACGCTGAGAGAATGAACTCCATTACTCGACTGCAGGTAGGGCGAGACGGCCTGTATTAGCATCCGCGTAATAAACACGAAATAATTATAAAGACGAGACTAATGGATGATTGGCCCGCTTAATCTCTTGCCGAACAACACTTCTGTTTTTCGATGTAAGCTTATAAGATATTCATAGATATAGTCTTGTCCTATCCTCGCAAGCGCCAATGGGACTATTTTTTTTATCTCTGAAAAGATAATAAAAAGGTTATTGTCGCTTTTTATGGCGTTCGTACTGTGCTCGGATTTTGCAGCCAGCAGTAATTTTTGCTCACATTTTATATTATGTATTATATAACATAGCTTTGAGATTTCAAATATAAATAAGGGACATAGGTATATTATCTTTCCTTATCGATAAATCGATTATGAACTTAATATCGTTGGTCTACTTCAATAAAACTCATGACAAATCTCCATTAATAAAAATAATGATTGTTCTATCTGGGTTCTAGTTCACAGTCTCAGGTTTGTGATAATTTTTGAGTAACGTATGAGCATCTATGTATAGCATAATTACTTAAAACGTATAAGTCTTGGTCACGGACTGATAACGCCAGTTCACGTTTAGAGCAGCACTACAGTAATTGCTTCCTTCCTCGGAACGCGTTACTTACAATAACCAGTAGTTATGTTCGATAATGCTTCATCCAATTTGTATAAAGTGGAAAACACTCGGGATGGAATTCGATTCCCGAAATGCGAGTATAATTTATAGTCTGTATTATCTCTCGTAAAACGAAAACCCAATTTATGTACGCCTGCCACCCGCCGTCATAAAACATAATATTATCGACATCGGCCCCCTCCCTAGGCGATCACGAAACTAAGCAAGCATCGGCCATTTTAAGTACCGAACTTGACAGCGGCGCGTCCCGCTCGCCTCCTACCAGTATCCCTCTCTAGCGCAGGTTGTGAGAGTAGGATAGCACAAGGGATCGGAACGCTTTCATGTCTCGCCTCCGGAAGGAGCGTTCAGCTACATTTTAGATTATTATTATTATAAATAGGTTCGCATTTCCTTTGAGTCTTGTGCCGTCAAAGCGGGCCGACTGGTTTTTTTAACAGTGCCTCGCTATAAGTGCGAATATTTGATTTTCGTCAGGGAACGCTTTTGGATGTCTGTAAAAGGCAACTTGCCGTTAACTGAATACATATAGCCGACGTGTATTTTCGGGAGGGCTAGGTCGCACGGCCTCGGCTGGCGCGATGGCGGCATGTCAGCGTGGCGCCGCGACCTACTGCGATCAGCTGATTGGCGGCGTGGTTGTGTGCGCGGCGGGGAGCGACCGCGGGGAGGGGTGGGGGGGGGCATACGTGAGCGCAGTCAGCTGATACCGGCGAGATAGCGCCGTGGAGCCCGTCGTCGCCGTAATTAAAGGGACATGCAGCTTCAAAGCCAGAACCGCGTTATTTACTGTCTGGTGGGAATGCTTCGCCTGTCGGCTCGCTCGCTGAACTAATCGCGTAGATACCTCCAGGAATCGTTTTCTAGCTGATTAAATTCCACCACACGGTAAAGGATAACGTGTCGGAATATTAAATATGTAGACACCCACTATTATGGTAATATTGTACGTGCCCGTTCACGTGAGACCGAATTCTATAGTTGACTGGCTAGGTTCAAATGAGACAATTCGTTTTAGACGATGAGAATTTCACTACAGCTGCGCGATGGTAACAATGGAACTGGCCTGCCTAACTCTATTTGGCATAATCGCCGTATCCGTTACGGGAAATGAGGCAGCGACTCGTTTAATATGAATACAGACTCCATTAGCTGTAGTTATTACAAAACTTTATTGTGTTGAATTATTTACTTGGCGAGCCTATTTATTATATGCCGTTCATTAAATAGCGATAACGCTTTTTACGTCTACATTATCATTATTCATTAGTTATTCGTTGTAAAATTATTGAATCATTTTATATAGTTCTTCGTGAAGTTTTTTATCGCCACATAGGCAGCGGCGTGATTGGAAAACATTCGTGATGTTTATAAAACGTCGCCGACGGAAACGGTGCACGCAAATGAGTTTTCAGAAACCCGATAAAGGCGAGTGAGACGCGTAAAAATCGCTCCGCTCGTAAGCCAGTCGGCCGACCGATTCGATAATTAAGCATTGTTCAAGTGGCACCGTGTAACCCCGACGGCCGTTTTGAACTTCGAACGGGTTTTAACGTAGCGCTCGTTGTTCAGGAATGACAGTTTTGTTCGATAATTACACATAATTTATCACGGCGCTGTAATTAAACGTTGGACATGAAAATGACGTGAATTAGTTGAATTTAATGAAGGCAACTTAGTTAATGCGTACCAAAATAACTCTCCTACTTAAATAAGTTGTCGCTTGCCGGAATATGAATAAGCACATTTGTAAATAAGTATAAAATTCTAATACACTGTTTACAAAACAAGCATATTATTGGCCGACCTCAGAAGTTGGGACGACGCATTGATTTAAACCAATATATGTAACTTTATTTCATACTGACTCGCCGTCCATTGGCGTTTTATTCTATTGCCAACAATACAATGTCATTTTCAATACAATCAATGTTCTAATTTTTGAGTTTCATACATTTAGGTTTGTAAATTATTAAATTGAGTTTGTTTCATCATAATTGTCTTTTAGAAATACATATTTAGAAGTTACTTTTTATAATTACAGTCATCGTCATTTTACAAGTATTTCTTTATTAATCATAGTAATAAGTGTATAACTATAATAATAATAGGCTTTCAATATGATTTGTTGTTTTTTGTTAACTGTTCTTATCAATAATTGATATCTAGGTACCTTATTATTAATTAGAAACACAAGTTTCAATTCCGACTAACTTCCAGTACTGATTTGAAAAAAAAACAACAACTAATGTTTTACTTATATGTTTTCCTGTTTACAGTATAACAGATTATTTTATCATTATATTGGTTATTATTAAAATGTATTATTAATTATTTATTAGGAAGTATACCTACAGTATTACGTCGTATTTTTGCCGTACCTTAAATATGTTGTTAAGAGAAGTTGATAAATTTGAACATATATATAGCAGCAAGCACTTTAATATTTCTTCAAAAAAGAGAATACAAGTCCGCAAAAAGAAATCGACGAAATACCAACCATCGACCCACTTATAATCCAATAACAATTCTAGTGACTTTGAAATTTGACACTTTCTACCTGTCTCACTTTTATTGTGTGTATGATATATTATTGACATGGAAAAAACCACTCATTACTAGAAATGAGTCCAGCAAATGTGTCACTAACAGTATTCTTTTTCGGATATTAATAAGTTTAATTTCGAAGCAAAAATTTTAACTAATCACAATTAAATAAAATTGTCAAAACTGTGCACATTATGGTATGGAGTGGAGTTACATTATAAAATGCCAATCGAAAGTTATTATAACATTTTGTTGAGGAAGATTGCTCGAAATTCATGCAAATGATAATAAGTTAATGCAAATCATACCTACTAATGAGCTCATCATTCATCATTACCTTAAAAATACTGAAATTATGTGTGAATATAATTAAAGTTGATGGCGGTATTCTAAAGTGCCATTCTGTTATAAAATCAGTTTCGGACTCTATGTTGAACACAATGCTGTTATAGAATACACGTTTCAATCAAATAAAAAAATTGTCGCTGTCGCAGCATCAGTGGTTCAGTCAAATGAAACTTCAAAAGGTAATAAAGTTTTTATTTCGTTCGAAGCTCTTAAGCTCTGCAGGGTTCGACGCTGTATTTGAAGCTGAATAACAAAGCTGAGATTCTGCTTGTTCATATAACTAACTTATGACTAATATACAGCTGGTCACAAATGATTATTTCTTATAGCTCCGTAAGCTACGGTAATAATCTTCTTGTAGAAAGATGAACTAATGTTTTAATTTGTTTAACCGAAACTACCAGACTTGCATACCTAATTTTACACAATGAGGCACCGGTATTTCTGATTAATTGCAGATGATTCAAACTATTATACAATAAGCCTAATACTTGCACGATATACAATTATTACTTTATGCGTTTTAAGGGACTACATTTACTAGCACGAAACAACAAGGAATTTCTTCATGATAGCAAACTTCCTAGTAGTTGTTTGTTCTTTATCTCTCCCTGTCGATAATATAGAAACTTCATCTACTGGCTGTTTTTATGCGCCTTTGACTATGTAACGTATGATGTAGCTTCTAGGTAAAAATAATTTTCATGATCGGATTAGTCTCTTAAGATTACAACAAGCGATTGAGATAAGATTGACACCAGCATCAGATGAAGATATGCATAATAAAAAGAAGAATAGAAACATGAGGTAATAAGTATAATCAGAGGCGTAACTACAGGGTGGCATGTCGGCAAAATGCTACGGGCCCCCAGCAGGAAGGGGCCCCTGGTCAGAGGAGACTCCTTACTCCTGCCATTTATTATTACACAATTAGTAAAAAAAAAAAAAATATAGAATATCCGATAAATTTGCCACGGGCCTCAAACGGTATAGTTACGCTACTGAGTTTGATACATTGAAATAACAATGTATTTGCAAGAATAACAATTGTAGTATTAAATAGAACAGGACAACTTAGAAAATTCGGAAAGCACGATAAGCCGTCGGTCTCGGCTGCGTCTGTAGTCGATATCACTTACCGTACCGCACTGAGCCCGCCATAAGAAAGCTTGTGCCCCATCTGCTAATGGAGTTGAATTATGTTGTCGAATTTGAAATGATATCAATGCGTTACTATTGAAGATCTATTGCCCATTATTCCATAGTTCTATTGATACAATAAGAATGTAAATCGAGAAAACATTGGTACATAATTTGCGCTAAGGATTGCTGCTTCTTTACGACTTGGTAATGTAATTCCTAAGAGAAGGTACTACAGTTATTACACGGCTATTATAAATTTAAAATAAAGTAACATTAACTAATCAGAACACATCAACCGAAATTGCACTCGGTTCTAAAAACATCGGAGTAAATAGCCATTAAAATTAATATATTTTTTTTTTAAACTAACATAAAGTCATAACAAGAAGTGTTTCGTGAATATGAAAGTAGTCAATTAATGCTAAACAGCCTGCTTTGACGGCAAAAAATTAGACTGCAAGTTTTATTATTTGCATTATTTAACTGTTAAAATAAGCAAGCAGTCGTGTTGCGCATTAATTAAACAAATTAAATAGCCAAATTAACGGATTAAGTCATCAAAGGAATTTCGAGTACTTGAATTTATAATAATGAAACGGTATTATTATTTCAATTAATATACCAAATATTATAAGCGATGTAAAATAAAATAAAAATTACAATAATTGATACCTACTACCAGTTTTAATTGACTCTTACACGACATTTCATATTGTTGACGTTAGATTATGTAGATATATACATAAATTAATTGAAAAAATATATAAATGTATTGCACCTCTAATCTCTAATGATGATGTAGTCGAATAGCGGAGTGGCTCCTAACTCCTCCCTCTAGCTATAACTCTAGTCATATGATACGACATATTATCGATGTTATAACGATATTTAGTTGCCTTGACTTGTACTTTATTAACGAAGCATCCACCAAAATACATATCAAAATAGTAAAATGAAACGAAATTTCGTCATAATATTCATTAAGATGTTATGGCTATAGAATTATGCGGTCGCACCAATGACCGTTTGAGGCTCTACCGCGTAACTGGAACTGATTGATCTGAAATGAAGCATTGGAAGATAGACTGACGTATTGTTTATCCCATAGTAAGTATGTATTCCACAATAAAACTTCATCGTAAGTATCAAAAGTAAATGCATTATTGCGCTATTTTTTACCTAAACTCAGGTCATAGCAATAAAGATGAAATTTACCTTTAGAAAATTAAGTAATAGCAAAGGATTTTTTCTATTGTATTTGATACAACGTATGTCGCGTCTTATAAACTGTGAAGGACGCGTTCATGTGTCAATTAAAAACAATCATGATTCATCCGATATCTGACGATCTTTGTAGAATTTCCCAACAGCTCCGGTTACAAGAAGAAAGCTGTGGCAGGTAATATAATAGCTGCAGATCTGCCCACGACTGGTATCAACTTGATTCATTCGAAGATAGTTGATGTGTTCTAATGAGGTAATAAATAACAAATACACGTAACAGTATTATTGTTAAATGTTATCCATATACAACATGGTCTTGGTGTGCGTGTTTGTGACGTTTCGTGCCTTACTTACTGAACCAATTTTGATGAAATTTTGTACACAGATAGAGTGAAACTTGTGAAAGGATATAGGCTAATTTTATCGAGAAAAAAATATTAAGAAGGGCGATAATAACCGAAATCGACGCGAGGAGATCCGCAGCTTCCTATTCAATAAATAAATGATTGATTCACTCGATATTTTTCTATTATTATTTTATTAAACTAAATTATATCCCTAGGGCTATAAACATCTTACTGCGACACATACATATATATGTTAATAACGTTGTTCGAAAACAAGTTACAACTTTTACTGGCATCAATGAATCTTTTCCCCTTATTGCTGAGAGGTGGAAATAAAATTACATAGTTCCAAAAGATAAGACAAAGTTTCGTATTGTGAATAGCTTTTGTTTTCAAAGTTGGAAACGTTATTATTCTTGTAATATTGACGTTTCAATTGCATGAATTTACTTCAGTATTATAAGCGAGGTTTCAACCTCGCATAAAAAATTGGGTCAGCTTGATTTAAATTATGAAACTTTTTAAAGTAGTAACCTATAGATATTCGCAATTTTCATTATTAGCCTATAAATTTCCACACTGCTGGGGCCTTCCCTATTCGTGGCATCGAATTGAAATGAGCCATGACCCGCCACTCGGGCCCAGTTCGGATTGATGGATGTTTACACGCAGATATACCAACGTCAATCGACCTTGCTTGCTTACCAGATCCAGTACATATCTGGAGCATGTCATAAGCTGATATTGCATTTATTGATTAGCATGACCAATATCAGCTTACAATACTGGGACATTGTTGGGGGATGAGCCTTCTCTCTAGACGGAACGAAATCTGGAGAGTGGGCCAAAAGCCACCAAGATTGCCGAATACGAATTGTTTGGGATTAAGTCAGGACTATGGCTTAACATGATTTAAGAAGCATGGAGGTCAACATATTTAATTTCTGGCTATCCGAACGTGCAAACTACACCATCGAACTCCTTAAATAACGATATTCAGTAAAACAAACTTGGGGCTATAAGTATTGTTATCATAATCACGGTATCGGTTCGGCGCGAAGCGTGGGCGACGTGTCGGCGGGCGGCACTCTGCGTGCTAGATGATAGCGAAGCTGTGAAAAATGACCTCTTTCTGTCATAAAACCGGATTAATACCGGTTGTTTATGGCTATAAACCTTTATTTATTAGTTTCAGAGTTGTGGTTATATACAAATGTCTTATACAGAACTATAGAACTGTGAGTTATCTATATGTAGGCTAAATAGTATTTACCAACAATTGAAATTGAATTAGTGGATAATAATAACAGAGCAGAAAGGTTTTACTATGGTAATAGTAGACAGCAAAAAGGGATATGAGTTTTCAGGACCAATGGCTTAATAACGTGCCTTTTGAATAATGGAGGATTCGGTAAGAATTTTTGGTCACTCATCCAATCTAAATTGAGAAGATCGAGGCCTTTTCTGGTAAATAAAAGGTATTTTTCTTTCTGTTTAGTACAAGATAATATTCGGAATCTCCTTAAAAAGTTAAGACAAAAGTCTTCTTAATTTAAATATTAGTCGAGATCTTTATAATTTCAAGTTAATCTTCTTATATTCTCAAATCCTCTTGAATCCCCTTTTGGGAATAGGTATTTGTTTTCATTAGTGACCCGTTTCTACTTTGTGTGAATAACAATTTATTTTATGTAGGTATATGATAAATAATAGACCTACATAAAGTTGTGGACACCACTTGGGCGCAAACTACTTAATGATAATGATGCAGTTTGTTCATATTAAATAGGCCTTTTCGGCCCATAGTTTTTATCCAAAAAGGGCTCAGCTTTGCCTACTTATGTTTCTAATGTGCTAGTCCTTTTTACCCAAATGGGGTTTATGACTTTTCTACTAGGTAGTATCGATGGGTCCATGTCTTGTCATGATGGGTCAAATATTGAGATAGGCAATAAAAAGAGAATTACCTAAATGTGCAAATTAGCGTTGAAAATGATACGTAAAATATGAGGACATCTTGTTTCTTTTAAAAATGGAACACTGGTGTAGGTAACTTAATAATAGTCTTTAATGTAATTTAACGTGTCATTAAATTAAGGTCAAGTAAATCGCTGTAAGCGATCGAGAATCTGGTTAAATAGGTTACAGGGGAGTTCATTCCAGAAATAAATTTATAAAAGGGTGTTAATAACTTTATACACCAACAAACATACAAAATCCGCTCTATCTGCTTATAATATTAAAAGAATTTAATTGCATACTATACTTATCTTGAATAACTCGGTGGCGTATCTTATGGATAAGCGCCGCGGCCCAAGATCGTTGTTGTTAAGCAACTTTGGAAAGGGTCGGTCACGGAATGGGTGACCAAAATATTATTATTTCGAGCTATTCCGTGTTTCAGAAGGCACGTTAAGCCGTTGGTCCCGGCTGCATTTACAGTCGTTAATACCCTAAATCCGTATTGGGTCAGTATGTAGGGTCATAGCCCTGAGCTCCTGCAGTGGGGACGTAAAAGTGCTGATAACTATATATACCTACTCGATTAACTGTATTAAGGATATTTTTTATAATCTGCCTAAGCCTAACTCTAGTCATAGACTAGAGTTAGGCTTAGGCGGTTGCACCCCATCTTGTACTAAACAGAAAGAAAAATACCTTTTATTTACCAGAAACTAGGATACAACATCTTAGCGAATATTATAATAGTGATAATAATAAAAAATATGGTAATATGGCGATATTTCGTTTTATTTTACTTCATTGACATGTCTTTAAGGATAAATTTGGAATAAATTACTAAGTTGGAAATACTGCTGTCAAATCCATGATCATCAATCTCTATCATTTGTTGGTTGCTATTAAAGTATATGTCAAAGTTTTATTCTAAGGCTAGAGAAGGCTAGAGCATAGATAGAGGAGTCAGGCGGTCGCTCTGTTGAATGTCAGCAATTCATTCATTAATTTCAGCATTTTTTACGTTCATTCTGAAGTTGTTATCATGTCATATTCATATTATCATATACATTTTATCGAAACCAAGACATCATGTTATAAACAACAAAGTTCCGCACTAAATTTAAACAATAAATAATTTCAATCCACTCAGTTACGATAACTATTTTTGTGTGTGATATTTCATTATTTTTGAATAAACATAAACGACAACAGAAGATCATGGACAAGAAGAACGTGAGCGACAGGTTTATATTAACATTTTTGCATAATATAGTTAAACTAGATGAACTCGATGGCAGTAGCTAGTGTAGTAAGCAACTATTGTAATTGCCAGGCATAGGATGAGTGACCAAAAATTTATTTGCCATTATTCCCGGTTACATCTGCGTTAACAATTATCATCCGATGAATATTAAACTTTATTAAGACATGCAAGACAATATGACGTAATATCGTTACGTAATTGTCTTGTATGTAGCTTCCTTGCTTCTAGTCCTTGGTGTTCTATTGTAAGGTTTTCTCAAACAAAGTGTAATTAATTTTTATCTGCTTATTTTCCAGTTTTTTATATCTTTTCGCAAAGCCAGACTAGACTACGTTCCAAATTTTAACGTAGAGACTAAAATAGAGACTAATTTAATATTAATATAACAAAGTCGAGTTTTTACAATAATCCTTATAGGTACTTAACGGTAATATATTACATTAAAATAAATTTTAAATAGATTTTGGGAATGGAGCTATTAATTGCAGTCTAGACAGATTGTCTTGGGTAGGTTAGGTACATATTTGTAGAGCATTTTTTAAAAATAGATTTTTGCTATTTATTTTATACTTTTTCGAAATAGCAGTAAGTAAGGATATTTCTCGTTGCTTATTAATATTTTCAGAAAAAAGAAATATGTCTAAGTGCCTATTTACGCTAAAACCATTTTAGACATATATCATTCATCAAATAACAAAAAGAACGAGCATCGAAAGAACTGTGTCAGAACCATTGCCAATAAATCTTTTTTTTTACAGGAAAACATATCTAAATCGATCAAATGGTTCGGAGATAAATTGGATCATTTGAATGATCACTGAAATGAACCCTATTCTCATAGTACTTGTACTTCTCATAGTAATTAATTAGCGTTAACTAAAGAGCCAATCTTTGGCAATTTTTAAGGGGACACGAACACCAAAATACCTATCTTCTTTCCACAGGTTTTGTGAAAAGAAATAATTTCCAAATAAGCTGTAATTACAAATGAAATAATTACATCATAATTTTAAGAGTATTGACATAATTAAACTTTTCTCGGTAGAAAAAAAATACATATTTATTATTTTTTTTGTAAGGAAAATAATAAATATGTGAGCCATATTGTACACGAGGTCAACGTGCATCACTTATAAAATTCCTAATTGTAATGGTTTTGCGAGTGTAGAATTAACAAAAAGTTTTTTACAAGCAATTTCTCATTCTCAGTTCCTTTCTCATGTTCGAGTGCAATGAAATAATAGTGAGCGTCTTTTTAAGTTTTATCAAGAGGAACTGAATGTATATAAAATCTAGAATTATTAGCTTTCTTAAGAAATTGAACTTTTATTTACTTAGCACATGACAGCTTATTCTATCCTGAATAGAACTTCATTTATCCTTCCTAATCTATCCTAAAGTTTTACGAGTACTTAATGTTGTTCCTCGTTCTTAACACTTGCCCTTAAGTACATACTACCGCATGACAGACAATCGGACACATGTATGGTATAGTATGATTGATGTGCTTATTTATCTGGCCGAGTGTTTATGCTCTTCAGTATTGGGAACGGGGCGTATACGATAACCAACTACCATCTATTATAAGACTCTTTGTTTTGAGCTATATATAATATGAATGAGTTTTTTTCGCTGATATAGCGGTTAGAAAATTATTGGAAGTATTAAATTATCTTATTTGTCTTATAACCAAAGAAAAATAACAAGTTTATAAAATTAATTGAATAAAATTAGATTATTACGGAGAAAATATCAAATTTGATGATTATTGCAAATCTAAGCAAAAAAGCAGGAGTGGATGAAGACAAATTGTTTTCAATAGCTCAAATATTATTAAAATTCTCTTTGATCGAGTCTGGTGGACAAAGATAATTAAAACATAGTGATAATTTAAGT
This sequence comes from Diatraea saccharalis, assembly GCA_918026875.4. Taxonomy (NCBI): domain Eukaryota; kingdom Metazoa; phylum Arthropoda; class Insecta; order Lepidoptera; family Crambidae; genus Diatraea; species Diatraea saccharalis. The sequence continues at coordinate 18,166,082 of OU893333.1, read as the reverse complement.
ATAGCATGATGGCGCAATGTTTAGTTCGTTCGATCTGCGATGCGAAGTTAAAATAATTTTCGCTCGGGCCATAGGATGTTATAGGATGGATAACCAAATAATATAATTTTTAGCTACTATATATGCCTTCGAAGGCAAGTTCAGCTTTTGGTTCCGGGTGCATTCGAGCTTGCGTGGTAGGTTAGGCATGTTATGGTTCGTTCTCGCTATTTCATTCCATCCATATCGCGACCTTCAAGCCAGATGGGTTCGCAAACATGAGTTATTCTTTTATAACGCCACTCTTTTCTAAATTAATGAACAAACACTTTTCGACATATGAACGACACTCGTGTTTGTTTTCATGTCTCCTAAACGTAAGCGTATTGCTTATACGCCCCTATGGCTCGAAGCCCACGATAATATACTCTAAGAGGTACCTAGTGCGGGAAAGAATGAACGATACGAGTAAATACATTGTACTTATTCCCTACTTTAATCGATACCAAGTACTTTTAGATTCAATTCTTTAGAACCGAGTAACAAGTAGTATCATCAAGTAAGTATTTGTATCGGTAATTGTCCTGTCAGTCACTGAAGAGTGTCAAATAACTCGTATGAATAAGACAGTTTACTCTGAGGTAAGATAACTAGTCTGTCTCATGAAAAATTCCTACAGTTGCGGCGTCCCTGTTGTATGAGTATGATAATAAGCATAGTTAATCCTTTCTATTTGATGTAGTTAGGGAGATTTAGATAGGTATCTAGAGAGAGTGCCAATAAAAATTTAAAGTTCGCTTTTTCTCCTGGACCTGCTTTTTTTTTCTACCGTAACCAGAGTATTACTATTGACTATCAATATATAGTATCCATAAATCTGCTCCAAAAATCTTTAAAAAATGTAAATAAAAGTAAGATATTTTCGTTCGATACCGAGTAGGTATTAAAAATAGGTATTGATCACTGAATATGTTTGTTCCTTTGTATAAAAAGTCTGTGATTTTTTCCGAAGATGATATTTATAAAAAATTGCTTAGCATAGCTACTATTAACTATATGTAATATTAGTATATTCTATTTAAGCATAATAAAGTTGCCACAGTAATATTTTCCTTGGGAAGCGGATACACGTAAATAATGTACTTAGGTAAGTATTATATATAAATAAGCATTAACACTACAAATTAATTCACCCATTTGTATTCTTATAAATAAATCTTGTTTTTCTCGTAAAGGAAGTAAACGGAGTTGATATATTAAGATGACTTTATAATAGTGCTGTTCTTATTATAGTATTGCTATGTTGCTATTGAGAGAATAATCATAACTCAATCTCTTGACAGTTGAAGTAAATGAAAACGTGGTGCCATGTTTTATTCCTTAAATTTGAGTATTCCTCAAGTTTACCTACAGGTTTGTCTCAATCGGATTAGGTAAATAGTTTTTAGCAGAAATATCCAATTTTTCATGTTCACAACTAATAAATAACAACGAATCAACATTTTAGTGTCCACATTAATAACGTCGTTTTGCTCTCGAAACTTTCTCGGAAAGTGAAATGAATTTGTTCCAGGAACTTTCGTAAACATAATAATAGCCCGAGATGTATGTGTATTTAATGTTCGGATATATTGAAATGAATACACATTGAATAATATGAAAACATATACAATATATATTGAATTTCCAATCAGTTGAATAGTCAATATAAATATTTTTGTTATCATTATTTTGTTTACAGAGATTTTTGTTTTTTTATTCGTCTGTTAAATACTGATAAATACATCACTGTATTTGATAAATTTGATTCACCGTAGGTAATTCTTATGTTATATATTTTCGCTTTGACATATAAAATTCCATTAGTAAACTCCAATTCCTTTGTACGGTATTTTTATCCATTAATAGTTTTGTACAAATAATTTGTATTTTTCATGGAAACTATTTTTTAAGTATATTAAACATTTTTTTGCGCAGATTTATGCGTGAGAAATTATTTCCATTGGCCAGGTATTGTGCTAGGTATTATTACCGTTAGGTTATAAACTTAGAAATATTTGCAATAGTAAAGTCGTAATTGCGTTCCGAATATATTTAATTATAGGATATTTCACCATGTGATCCTGTCTGTCTATCTGTCAACATCCTTTTTCGTCCATCTAACGTCATATTTCGAGAAATCGTGGAGAAATCGAGTTGAAATTAGAACCATATATCACGTCTAAAGTCATATGAAGTTGTAAAAAAATATGGGGAAAATCTAAAAAACTACACATTTGTAATTAAATTATAAAAGAATATAGTCTTCTTGTGAGTCGAAAATGAAAAAGCTAGTTCAATTGATGTACTAAAGGCCTTGAAGTGCATACATATCTCAAAACCTATTATATACATATATTATTCATTATGCATAAATTCTTAGTAACATTTTTTATTTATTTAATATTAGTATGGATCCCTCAAAGCTCGACAATTGGCTCTTATTCTTATAATTTACACACTATTTGTTATGACTGTTATGAGTGTAGATTTAACTGTATTTATGTAATACTTTTATATTATAGAAATACTATCTATGATTGATTATGAACAGAAAAAGATAATTCCGTATTCGAACTGCATCATGTTGAACGGTGTATTCGGATTACAATAATGCATTTTATGAGTAAGCTATGACGAGGGTATCGTATTGAAAATTGATAGATAGTTTATTGTTCACTTTAAATGCTTGAGCGAGACTTAAGATCATGTTTTAGAACATTTTTTATTATTGTTGGTTAGCATTATTCAAAGTCACGCCTTATCGAGGTACTATTCGAATTTACTGTTTCTAAAAACATAGGTATATGTTTCAAAACTACAATAGGTATACATGTTTTTTGATCGTCTACAACATATTATTACATTCGATGATCGTTATTGTAAGTCATAACCGTTTTTTCAACTGTATTTTTAATGCTTCTTTCATCTTATAACGTTTGTGAATATTGCTATTCTCCATTAACATCTCGAGTATTGGTATTACAGTCTATTTCACATATAGAATAATAGGTAACTTATTCTTTAAGTCTATAAAATCCATATCGGTGCCACGGAGAACTATAACAGCCAATTATTTTATCCAGCCCATAAAGTAAGTCGATACTGAACGAAAGAAACGAATTCAACACGGCACCGATTAGGTATCGACCCTAAATGGCTGCGGATTTATGCCTTCGATGGTCAAGCACGCCTAGAGATGCAGTTTGAAATAAGACTTTAAATATTAGTTATTAAGAGCGATGTGTTTGTCAGCTATATTGTATAGGAAATGTAGCGACAAAGCGTTAGCAGGAAACGCTACTAGTTTTTGTGTTGTTGCAGAGTGGATGCGCCGACGCAGCGATAATGATCCAACGGGTCTTTAATCACGCGCGAGGGTTCCTCCTCTTCCTGTACTATCTCAACTGGAAAGAGCTCTTGACAGCCCTTGGGAAATTGAGCTTGCAATAACTTCAGAAATGACTTAGATATGTACTTATCTACTTGAATTCGTGATGTTTGTATCTGATACTCTGCACTGTTGAAAATATTGGTCATGATGTAAATCAATATGATTAAAATAGGAAAACAGTAAATATTGAGATGATGATTAATAGCGATGATTGCGAAGAAAGGAAGACTATAAATACATATGTATTTATAACAAAATTAAAGGACAACGACAAGTTAATTCTATTAAATAAGAAATGTTGAATGTTTTCACTATATCTATAGTATATGCTGTTATCCACACACGTAGATAGATATTTATTGTATACATAACCCACACACAATATAAATGTAATTGTTTACTCTGTGATAGCGATCTGAAATATCATAATATTGTGATCCAGCACATTTTGGATTCCGATATCAAATTGACAGCATTTAAAATATTTTCTCGTTTGTGAAGCTTACCATCATCGATTGAAATGTTATTAGTAAATTAACATTAAAAACATTATGCCTTTTTCTAAGAAAAAAAAAAGATATGTAATATTTTGAATAATTCACAGCCAATGAAACGTGAAATGAAGTTACGTTGCTTATTAAAACCGAACACGAATTAAACTTTAATCGAACCATACCTCTCGTATTATTTTACTGCTCCAAAGCAATCTGTTATTGCTATCAATTGTTTTTCTGCAGTTTATGTTTTCTTTATGACTCGTTGTATTTCTATGTAATGTTCCGTGGTTATTTCAACTGAAAATAGCATCTAATGTATTATATACTGGTATCCTAAAAAGGTCATTACCTTTTTAGGATTTTTAGAAAGTAGTTAACATATGGTTTTTTGATTATATTGGACATGTTTTCTTGATTAAGTTTGTAAATATTATTTATTATACTTTAAGATAAAATACCAAACACACACGGCTAAAATAATATAATATTTTCATATTAAGGATATGTATTACGACGACACCGAAATATATAGACTAAGGGATACCCAAATTTTAATATCGTAGGTTAAGAAATATATATTTCGTGGATCAAGATGGTACTTTAAGATATGGAAATATACCTATATTTATACAGGGTTTTTAAATATGATCCTATTTTAAACTCAATTAAAAAACATGCAGACTTTCCAATTTGTAGATTTGTCATAAACAGTTTTTTATATAAACCTAAATCAAAACTCAGTTTTTATGGGTAAGTTTTGAGAGTGGTACACCTGAATGAAGTGAAGTGGACGTCATTTGTAGATTTGAGGTAACCGAAATGTTGATAATGCTCTAAATAGGAGCTTTCTATTTTTAAATAATTGAATCTTAATTCAAAAGAGGAACTGAATTTTTCTACGTTATCATAAGGTTCATTTGATTGTCAGTTGTTGATTTTTTATTGTCATATTATATTTATGAATTTTGTGAAATTCTATGAAACTTATAAAATAAGCTCTGGGTATGACTGAGTAACAACAAAAGCGTCCATTACCAAAATAATTATCCTCACCCCCCCGCCAGTCGTTCAGAATAGATCAGTCGGTCACACCTCCACTGATGGTTTTTACGACCGAAAAAAATGGTTTCGCTCCAACGGCTAGAAAAATGATCTCTATACTTTTGAATTTCGATAAAATTGTGAAATGTTCTTATGGTTCAGTACTAAAGAGAAAAACCCTTATAATATGTCCGTCATTGACAGTTAATTCCCTCAACGCTACTGGATGCTATTGAGTTGAGATTTGGTACCTATATTTTAGTCTGTGACCTAAAGACAAACGTGTAAGGTAATTTAATAAAATGTGAATCACGTTTAAGAAAATAGGTGAAACTTAATCATTCTTAAATGAAATTCTTCCATATTTTACGAGACCTGAATAAAAAAATACGGAAATAAAATTATGGGAAGCATATAATGTTAATATTTGTACCGAACCCTCGGAGCGCGAGTACGACTCGAAGTTGGTTTATTCTTTTTAAAACCACTTTAGTTGTAATCATTCTTGAAACCTCGTGGTTGAAACCGAATAGCGTTTCCCCATGACGTGTAGCGCATTCAACTCTTCGCTTTGAGTTTCTACTAGTCGTAATGGCTTTAACATTTAGTTTGAGCCACGTAAGTTTCTTGGGAATGATAAAAGGAAACGTTGTGAAGCGACGAGCCGAATGCATCACGCACGCCCCATAAATATTAACACTAAGCATTCTTTAAATGTGCCTGTTAGGAAACGAACGGTCTATACGTGGACTATATATGAAATGATGATAAAAGAATATTTCACTTGGGGATTCATCGACACATGCTTCAGCTGATACGATACGGACACTGATATTTAATAAATATGTATACTTACTACTTACTTACTTACTACTTATATATTTACTAAATATGTATACTTACTTAATACATATACTTTTAGGCACAAAGGGCGTAATCACCAATACACGACTTTTTAGTAGAGAATGGTCATGAAAGGATATTTTACTTTGGGATTCATCGATACAAGCTTCAGCTGATACGATGCGGACCACAGAAATATATCTACGGACACTGATTTTTAATACACAACTTTTTAGTAAAGCCAAAATATTAAAATTAAAATTTTGTATTGTCACAACGTTGTTGTTATTGATTCTATAAATATGATTTTTACAACAAAAGTCGTTTATGTTTAAGGTTCATAATATTAAGACGTAACGTTTTAGGAAATATATATAATTTTAAATTTTGCTGTTGAAAATGCCTTACAATGTCGGTCATATATCTTTTACGTCACAAAAAATTGCTACTGTGTCCTGACAATTACAATTTTATTTAAGTGTCATTTACGACCAATACTTTGAAGATGTCTTATTAATAATTGTTTTTACATCCTAAATTACGAAAAAATCTGCATTGCCAACCTTAAAATTTGGGTTCGCCATCATTTTGCACTGCTTGGTGACTTAAGGCCCGTGTTGCATATGAATTTATTGAGTTCTATTCTCAGGAAAAGTCCATACTTAAGTGTGGAAACATTAACAAACTGATGATGATAGTGATATATCTGATGTCATTAGTTTACAAAGTAACAAATAATTAAGTTTATTTGCTCTGTTAAAAGTTGTTTTAATATGGAAATTGAACAGATCATAACATGTTTCTCGTAAATGTTTCGTCAGTGAGAACTTACTCTTGTATCTCACAGTAACGGAAAGTTAACAGACAATAATTATCACACTACTTTTTTGTCTTCTATTGTACTACTGGCACACTACCTCCGGTTTTTCCATCCAAATGTTACACAAATCTAAGGTTGTCTGGAAGAGATCGCTTTTAGCGATAAGACCGCCTTTGCCCACCCTAGCATTAGTACCTGTATTGTTAATCTATTATTAATAATTATGTGTGAGCAATAAAGTGTATATCTATCTATCTAATATGAACAATGGCAGATTGGGTAAACATTAATTACAAGATGATTTGGGCCTTCATAGCTTGACTAATGCCTTTCATTAACGATTATGACTTTATCAACATATATCGTATCATCGGCGAATACAGACACGATTTCAGGTTCATCGATGTTAACGTTTTATTTATTGGTGACACTATTCTTTATCAACGCGTAATGTATAAAGGAATTTAATACGTGCGTTGATTTCGGGGTTATTGTAACCAACATAGATGATGTCATTTTTCGATCATATATTTTAATACCATGTTCATAAAGTCTTGCAAAAACAATAACAAAAAAAAATACTAATTTCCTATTATATCTGGCATACGTGACGACAATTACAAATACAAATATTAAAGTCTTACATAAGTAATTTTTATTTCGCTTTGGATACATTGATTAGCAATTTTATACGCGCACATGATTGTTTTAAAATGAAACAAATGGAATTTTAATTATCTCCGATATTGTGTTATTTTATTCTCTTTTTACGTTTCATGCTTATTTTAATATTACGTTACGTTGTTATATGAAAAGAACTTAACATTTGTAATAATATTTGCTCATAACTCTGAGTGATTGATGGTATATGATTGTAGCATAATAGAACACGTAATTTTTTTTTAAAAACAATTTTTTTTTCGATATCAACATATTATACATATTTAAATCAAAATCCCACCATAGAGCGAAATCATATTAAACTATACTATTTACAACCAACAGCATGTCAGTGCTACATAATAATTTTTAAGACTTAATATGATGACGGTTAATAACGAAAAAAAAAATGCGTTTTTTTTTACAGATACTTAATATACCTGATGATGTATATACTATAGACAATAATAGTATATCATAACCAGTGGTCGGAATTAGGTAGAGTTATTCATGTACTTACACTGATTTCATACAGCGAAAGAATAAAGTGGATATGCCTCAAATCCCGAGATTAATTTTAAAGAGCAGAAAAAATCCCGTGATTTTTTAAATAAAAAGTTATTTACTTTTACACAATTAAAACTACTGCACACACGACGTTGCCAAACTTACATCAATGAAAGAAAGAAATAAAGAAATCCCGAGAAGGTCCACATTAATATCAACATTTCGATGCAAGTACATAAATAATTCTACCTGATTCCGACCTCTGATCATAACGTATGGTTGATAAGCTCGATGGCGCAGCGGTAAGCGTGCATTAGTCTGCGAAGTGGAAGTTAAGCAACTGTCGTGCTTCGAACGGGAACATTAAGTAGATGGTGCCGGCTGTACCTTCAATCGTTAACACCTAGTAATCAGTACTAGACCGCGTGGTGGTTCCCAGACCAGTGATTCCCTAAGTGGTCCAGGTGGACCCCCAGGGGTCCACGAGGGATTCAACGGGGGTCTACGTTGCTAAGTTGCGTCAAATAAAAATAGGGCGCCAGAAATCATCGTTAGATCTTCACATTTTGGACGATTTTTGGGAATATGGTAAAATGTAGCAGCAAGGGGTCCACTGAAACCAGTAATTTTTTAAATTGATCTACGAGAAAAAAATGTTTGAGAATCTCTGCCCAAGACGTTAATAGCACTCAATAGCATGATGATGATGGTGATAACGTATAGAAGGTATATTATATGAAGTAAAGTATCTACCTACATAAATTATACGATAAGTAGTTTATATATAGATAATGTAATAATGTAGTTTGCAATGCAAACTTTGCAGAAAGGGTACAACAATTTAGGTCTCGATAAAACACCGAAAACGTCTGTGTTAATCCTAATAGATATTGGACTGTGTAACTGAAACCAATTTCCTACAACAATTCGCCTGTATTTTTTGTAGGAAATTAGTCTTGTCCGACACCAGAACTTGCTACTCGTTAAATTTTGTCAATACCGTGTCTGCCTAAATGCCAAAAATTTTAATGTTTTGCGTTGCACGAAACTGTCACTGGCATTTACCATAAATATTACTACATGTCCAAGCCAATTTTACTAAATTTATCTTATCACACTGCACGGCTTGAATTTAATAAGCGTCTGATTCAATCCCGCAACGGCTAAGGTTCATATTTTATTAATTAATAAAAAATTATAGGGTGAAAAATCGATTTCGCTATCGGATTTCGTATCGGACAAACGGTCTGTCTTTGTTGCTGACAAAAGTTGTCGAAGTAATGTACTCGTATTTTGAAAAACGAATCACTTATTTTACTTATTTATAAAACTCATGACTAGATTGACATATGAGGATGAATTGAATAAAAATAATATATTAGCTACCTCACAATGTCACATTCAATTAAGAAAATACAACTGTATTATTAATATGCATCTAATAATGTACTTTCGTAGTATCAATATTACGACCTTATGTAAAATCACTAGTTAGTTCGAAATAAGTTGCGTTGCGATGACGATAAAAAAATATTTCAATCATAGGCGAGATACTGATAAATAAACGATAGCGACATTTTATAACTACTACTCGAGTCTTCTACATATTATTCGGATAATAAATGAAAAATTTGGCAGTTTTTTTTTATAGTTAGTATTGTAGTAGTTAGTATTATAGTTAGTTTTGTTTTATAGTTGATTTTTGTTGAGCCTGCCAAGTATCAAATCTACTGCGACTTTATCGCGTAATTTCAAGTCCTGATTGACCTGTCAGAATGAATCCCGAATGATCTGTCAAGCTGACAGATAAATTCACAGGACTTCATTTTGACAGATCAGCCCTGCGATTCTGTAAAAAATCCAGACCCCAATTCGTGTGTCTGTTATTTAGTAGTAGTGATAGTCCAAATTCTATTGATTCCTTTTTTTGTATAAAATATACTAAACAAAATTGATTCAATATACGTATCTCAGATATTTTATTTCTATGTAATTTGGAAATTCACTTCACTTATGATACGAAACTTTATTATCAACTCAAGATTAAGCGGATGCTGGTTTTTGAAGTGAATGGAATTCGAATTCGGGTTTGCATTTTTACAGAATCGGAGGGCGGGTCACAAAATTACGCGGTAAAGCTGCTGGTCACGTCCGAACTAATGTCATCTTTTTCCTACAAACATTCAATTCCCTTTCAAAAGATTTTTGACATTCGTTAATCCAATGGTCACCAGCCCACAGTTTGTTACAGAAAAACAGGAGTCATTAACACCCTTCAATTAAGGTTAAATAGCACGGGAAATGTATTTTTTTGTCATTAGAAGAGCGTTACGAAAAATATGTTTTCTAGTTAAATATAGTTATATTTATTTTTTTAAGTGATAATCTTTTTGTTGAATAGTTATCTTCTCTAACTTTATTAACTGAAATGTATAGTGAATTATTTAGTCGCATTTACGAGGCAAAGCTAAAAGTGAAAGATGGAAGAAGCACGAGAACCCAAGACACACCTTTTATAATCAAATTGATATGTGTTATCGGATAGTAAAATCAGGAACCATAAAAAGCTACAATCATGAATGATTGTGAATGTAAGGGAATTGAAAGATATGTTTAAATACCTTTTGGCATTCTTATATGTGCGGTACTATCAATATATATTTTTTAAATATTTGATTAAATTAATGATAATGAAAATTGTATACGTATCAAATCATATGAATAGGAAGGACATTAGGGCTTGAGATTCAAGTCTATTACATAAATTTAATTCAAGAACAGATGCTACTCAATTGTGAAATTGTGTACAAAAATGTAAATAATTTTCTGAAATTAAATTTTTGTGTTAAAAGTACAGATTCAAACGTAGCGTTAAGCAAAGCGCAGTTATTTTAATGATATATTATCATCTTCAAAATGTAATAAACGTTTTATTTGATTGAACCACAGATGCTGCGATAGCGCTGCTTTATACTTTTAATAGAATAGTATTGCCTTCTTTATCTGCCCTACCTAGAATATGGTTAAGGAGATATAGTTATAATAATAAAACAAGACATCTTTAAATATACAGTACGATTTTAGCTGAAAATCATCAGTGTTATGTGCAAAGATGTATCTGATTCACTTTAACGAAGATTTGGTAGACACTGAATTGACTATCGGCCATGAATCGTAGCAATGGCATATTATCTGACATCTTTGGCATTATCTAAAGGCAGCCTTTATTATCTGCTTTATGGCCCCCGGGACAATAATGGCCGCCACAAATCTCCGTGTGCCATCGGGTATCGATTTATCCTTAAAAATAAAATTATATATCATGTTTATGATATCATTGTTCAGCCAATGAATGATATTGGATATGTTGCGAAAATTGTAATTATGATGCTACAAAATATAGATGTTTCGAGATAAATACAAGAACGAGGACTTAACTGATTTATGTTCGTTCATATATGAAAAATACTAAAAACATTGAATTTGTATTACTAAAATAGGTTGGATTGGAAGTAAATATATAAAATACAATTGAAGTTTCATTAAAATTGTAAACCTAAACACATCAATTTACTTATAAATTTGCCTCTTACATTCATCAGATATTTAATAGCCTATTGTTATTATAATTCATATGAATCACTATAAAAGTTCTTTCTCACTATAAAAGTGTTTTTAGTTGCTTACATACAAAATTTATGGCACCTAACAAGAGAGGTGCAAATATTATTTCAATGGCATGTCAGGAACTTACACAAATACCTACATACTTCCACAGCTGTAGGCGTTTGTCTTTGCCATTCCCAAATAATATTGGGCTCAGATAAATGTGACTAAATCAACAACAGCTTTTAACACTTTTTGAAATTTGCATAATTTATTTTGAATATTTGTGTCACTGTTTGTTCAGTTGAGCCACTAATCAAGTGCTCTTCAGTACTTTCGATACAGAAAGGTGTGCCTCGTATACAGTAAATATTGATATACAGTATGATGACATCGCCCTGAGTCATAAACTGCGAATGAGTGCGATTACGATAGTCTATTGATAGTACCGTGGTAGTGTTGCGGCTTGGATAATCTGTAGATCTATCGATAGCTCTAACGAAACTATTGACTTTGATAATGTTGTCACTTATCGATATTTGTGTTACGGACTAACAATGTGATTGAAGAAATGCGATAATTTTTCGAATTTTCGTTTCTTTTTCTTGTATATTTATCTATCGATAGCAGAACTATCGTTACTATAACAACACTGCAAATTTATGAACGATCTAAGAATTAACTTTAATGAACTATTTGAACGTCTCAAATGGTCTCCAATGTCAAAAGATAAAATATGCAGCTACACAATTAAGCTCCATATGGAAGTCGTTATTGATACAGGCACAACGGGTCATGCGGATCACGCTCCGAAGATTGAAATCGGGACCGTTTCGATACGTTAACTATTAATCTTATTTTTTTTACCTATTCTAAGTGCACGTTTTCTATAAGGATGATAATGAAGGTAGGTAAATTGTCTCGTCACGATCAAATAAAAACTATTTGGGACAAAGTAAAAAAAAAGAAAGAATTTACAAATTCAAAATGTCAAAGTTGTACTGTGTACTGAGTTGCCTACTGCACTGCGCGATGAGACATGTTTCGCGGGCGGACGGTAATGACTCCATTATGAACGATGACAATTCGGGCTTCGTGGGAAGCGCTTTGTGTCATCACAGGCCCGAATACCGGCGGCACTCGCCTACTGTACGTACAACTCCTCCGCAAATGTTACAAACCCGTTGACTATATGTATTAAGGTTTCCTTGAATTTGAAATGAGTGAGGTAGGTATGTATAAAATTTGGTATCTGTGAATTATGTTATGACACAGTCATTTAATATTTTTAATTCAAATTTTACGTTAATTAGATAGACAATTAAGTACCTTACGTAGGTATGTAATTGTGTTCATATAAGTCTACAAAATTATTTTATGAAAAATTAGAATAATGAACTATTTATGAACCTAATGTCTATTTAATGTTTACAAGTCATATAAATTTCATTTCTATGAATAATCTAAATATTATAATTATAAATTTAAGTCATAGAGTACTTACTTAAGTAGGTAAAGTATCCGTACAGTAATTTTTTAAATACGGGAATACGAACTCCTACTCTTATTACCATTTCGGGTACAGGAACTTATAGCCAATTGTACTAAACTAGGACTCCTGGTTCTTTCAGTTCTTTGATGTTTTTTAATTTCCAGACATTTATATAGAACTAGCTGTTTTCTGTGCTGTTTATTTATAGTCTGTCACCAGCGTATAGTAAAGCTTCTCGTTGGTGAATGATTTTTTAAGATCTTTTCAGTAGTATCAGAGCCTTTTCTAAGCAAACAAATAATCAAACGATTCCGCTTTATAATATGACCATAGAAGTTGGTACTTTTGGCCACATGACTTCATTTAGGATTTAAAAATATAATTTTCTCAGTTTTTAAATAACAATGACCATCCAGTGAATGTTTAAAGTGGAACACAATGTAGTTGATATATTGCTATTGCAATAACTCATGGACGGTTAAGTATACGCCATCATTTCGACCGTCTCAGAAATGATTTGCAACGCAAATGTGCGGCGTCTGAATATGGCCGTTTGGCGTGGAGAATCAGAAGGCCTACTCTGTTTCTCCGAAAACGAAATTTCGTCTATTTTTGAAACCCTAATACTACTCTAAACGAACAGATTTTTCTATAAGTAATAACGAAACGGAGGTAGGGCTCTGACATTGCTTCTGATGTGCAGATAATATTGACGCATATCATTAAAGAAATTGTAAGAACGATTCGGAATTTTTGTAATTTTCTTTCTTAGACAAACAGAGTAGCCCCTCAAACCCGGCATTGAGTACGAGTTGAACCTATCATTTGGGAGTGATTTAGAAATGAGTCACCAGACATAGGATGGATTTTGGTTAATTTATCAAAACGTAACAAAGCTGCGATAGTATTTAAGTTTTTCATTATTGAGTTCAACGTAGTTAATATAATCCACGAATTTGCATTTACAAGCTATATTATTGTTATCAGAACTAATATTCTGTTTGTTTGCACAGAGTCTGAAATTGCTGGACGAAATATAAAATTATATTCGTATATTAAATTTGGTGACATAGGCTATAATTTACGCATTCTAAGTTGCGGACTAGTTTATCATATATGAAAATTCTTGAAAATCCAGCCATATCAGATACAGAGGTAGATATCAAATCCACAACTACATTTCTGACAGCAGCCACGCAGGTAGGTAAAGGTAAGAGAACGGGGCTACGACGAAAATATTTTACTTAAAATTATTAATGGCTTTTAGTTTCTTCGAGTCCTGTTTTAATGTTGATATCCTCTGTCTCTGGTAATTCGCACAAATTTTTAACGGTATCAACTAAATATGTTAACGTCATTTAAATTAGTTTTAAGATCCAAACGGTCAGAACAATCTGCATCAGTATCAGAATCGTAACAATTGTGTCAGATTAATCTGACTATGTACATACTCAGATTTACGTATGCAGAGTACAGCAGTTTTAGTCAGTTATAGCCCCATTTGTCCGAGAGCGGCCATTATGTCGCCAACGTTGGTAATATCGTTTTTGTCTGCTAGTTTTTGCTCCGCATCAGAGAATGAGTTAGTGCATAACAGTGTGGAACACAGTCTTATGGAAGCAGTAGGGTTACTTTTCTTTACTTGCTAATAATATAAAATCATGAACATTCTTTCATCTACATCTACGGAAGCTACATCGTACGCGAGTATAACAAAGCTAGCTAACGGAGTCGCGGGCATCGACTAGTATTAAATATGCCAGTGAAGTCATATTATTATTTTAAAACAGATGACATCGCTTGCGAAAATGATTGTAAAACTCGACGCTATTTATTCAATGATATATGTCGACTAACTAGCTTTCCGACAGGGACTAGACCATATAAACTTCACCTCCCTATTTCACCCCCTTAGGCGTAAATTCTAAAAATCCTTTCTTAGCGCTCACTTACATCATGAAAGCCCTGCACCAAATTTCTAATTTCTAGGTTTAGTAGTTTCGGCTGTCCGTTGATATTTAAGTTAGTCAGGTTTGCCTTTTATATACATATATATGTATGACGTCTGAACTCCATTCTACTTATTTGGCATCTGTTTCAGTGTTTTTAGATATTACTAAATTAAAACCGTTGTAGAAACTAAATAAATAAATATCCACATTCCTACTTGGTATTACTAATACTTGATTAGATAACAATCTTAAAGATATGTAAAGCTATAATACAAAATCTGTCCTTGGCGCTTATAGGATGGTAACTTTTTATAATACACGTACGTTTTCAAGAAATATTGAATACGTCAAGTGTTATTTACTGTAACACGAGGTGCTACGTGCTTCGTTTAACTCACCACAGTAATTTATTTGAAGCTATCCAGCCTCCCTGTCATACCAAATAGGAGTGAGTGAGACGGCGTCTGTAATGCATACACTGACAGTCACGGGATGGAAACCCCAGACGATGGCGATGGTGGTATTACTATAAAAAGTTTTTTTTTTTTCTGCGGATGCGGTTGCTATGACTGTGCCATCTGGATGAAATTGTATTTTTTATTGCTCTTCTGCAGTTTTATAGTGGTGATTAGATATTATTACGTCGCTTTGAGAGCGGCTTATTATACTTATAGAGATAATGTAGTAAGAATTTTATCATGTTACGAAGGAACTACTTGGACGGCAAGAGATCACTACTTATTATATAAACCGTTATTATTTTACATCATCATCAAAACCAGTCTATTAATGTCCTCATTGTTGGGGCACAGGGCTTCCCTATGGATTGAATCAAATGGAATAGGGAAAATCGGCTATGTCCTACGACGCGGGCTCTGTGTTCAGCGACTGAAAGTTCAGCTAAGATCAACGGATTCACGTGCCTTCCGAAGCGAACAGGAGCTCGAGATAATACTTTTTACTTATGATATATTATATTTATATGTGAATTTTATTGCTATAGTAGGTTGGCGCACATCTGGGCCAATACCTACGGTAATTTTATTTATAGTCATAAAAGTCCGAATAGGATTTTATAAAACAGGGAAGAAAGAAAATAATAAATTGATAGTAAAAACGACACGTATCTTTTTCTTTACAAACTGTTTGTAGAATCGCATGTGGCTCGTTTTTTAGTTAATCAAAAAATAGAGTCAAAGTCTTACCTTCGTGTCTTTAGTCGAGAGAAGTCATTACTTGGGAATATGTACTCGACTGAAGCAGATACTATTACCAAATATACAAGAAGTTGTATAAAGTAACAATTGTCAATAAATAGAATATTATTTTTATTACTTATTAATACCTATCGCTCAAACATATTTACTTAAGTTATGACGTTTTCTCAAGTAATTACTTCTCTCGACGATAAATAAATACTTTATAACAAACATATGAAACATCATCTGACATCTGATTTTTAGTCCATTTTATCGTGTATAGTCAAATTCAACGTGCTCTGTCGTATTTATGACATTTTAATTACGTGAGATAGGACAGCACAGACGATAATATACACCAGTATTTAATGAAATAAAACCTTAATTATCTTTTGAATTTGGGTTTTATCTGTTTGTGAGCTCTGTGTTAGATGCTGAATTTGTCAATAGTCATGGTCATGGCCTAGTATAGCAAATAATAGTCCAACGTCCATTGTAAACATAAGGTTGCCACGAATGATCATTGTCGGACTTTCTAACATATCCGACACATGCTGAGTGGCTGCCTTTTCAGTGTCATATAGTAATATATCCTTTTTGTCTTTGTTTTTCTTGTATGGTCAATGAATAAATAAGTTTCTTTCTTTGATCTTTAGAAATGAAAATGCAGTAATTTCAGGCCAGTCTTAAACATAACAGACGCCCGGGTGCAAGTAGTTCTTTGGCGCACCCTAGCCCACTTTTTACACATATTTATATTAGACCATCATCGGCACGGTGCCCCCCAACGCGAGGCGCCCGAGTACATTGCACAGGTGTATTGCACCATGGGTAAAGACAGGCCTGAGTAATTTAGTGTGGTTTTTGTCAACAAAATTGCCACTGGTAAGTACTATATTCAGCACTTTCAGCAGACTACTTCTGTGCTGGTGTCTTTTACACATAATAAATTTATGTCACTTATTAAACTAGCAATTAAATATGCATATAATGTTAGCTGCGAATGATCGAACAGCTGTTATTGTACTGCGTAAACAGATACCAAATAATAAATATATTAAGAGTATTCACAATTTTATATTTCTGCTATATTTTCAAGGCGTTACAAGTAACCACCATCTTATAATGAACGTCTGCATGTTGTGGACTACGGACAATGGAAGTTATGCCGATATAAACGCGTTTACCCATTGTCTCGACACCACTGAATGCACTTCGAAAAATAATATTTATCGCGCATGAAGCATTTTTAACCACAAAATGAATGCACGTGTTATTCCTTGAAGTGTTTGTGAGGGTTGGCCTACAGCCGCCATTATTGGTTTGCAGTTTATTGAAGTTGTTTACTCAGGATCGTTGTGTTCGTTGAAATTCAATAGCCAAAAATTTTGTGTCGGAAATTGTATGTCGTGATGGAATTTGCATCTATTAGTTAATATTGTAGGGATAGGGGACTTTAGCAGACCACAGTTTGTACTAATGGTATAAAGACAAAAAATGATATGTTTCTATCAAAAAGGATCCGAAAATATCACATTACAGGGCACCTGCTTTCAGCGAAGTATGTATACAATCTCGCAATTTACAATTCGAGATTTATCTATACACAAAAAAAATAATCTTTAATTTAGATTTAATAATAAGTATACTTCTGTAATCTCACATATTTTCATAATTGAAAACGCAGTTCGACAGAACTAAATCCAAATTAAGTTTTGATTGTTCAAACGAAATGTGACAATATTTTTTTTCCTAGAAAAGCTTTAAAGGAAATCTTACTACTCACTAGTTCTGTAATTCAATCATGGTTTTAATAAACGATAATGCAAATCAATTGTTCCAATTCCAAGTGGTTACAGTTGCTATGGAAATCTGAAATAGAATAATATCACCATTGATAGACTCAATAAAATATGCACAAGTCTATTTTTCACTTTGTCTCGAATGGTAATTGACTATAGAAGTAAGCTTTGACAATAATAGATGATTCACACAGATTGAACATATAATAAAGACAGTTGTAATTTGTCCGTAAAAGAAATAAAGTAGTTGAGATTCCAATGTGTTCACGAAGATAAGATCTAGAATGTTGACCATCTGCGTCTTTCAAATACAGTGAGATCAAATGACGGGTCTGGCGTTGTGTGTGCGCGCGCATACCCACAGCGCAGCGGCGTAGTTCCCTGCACAATAACAGCGTTTACAAAGTATGATAAGCCGAACACTACTATCCGAAGATCTCTAAAAAGAACCATAGGTCTTGGCATTAAAGTCTGCTTTCCAATCAGCAGCCTGGTATGTTTTCCCGCAGAACTAACCTGAATAGATATTACGGTAGGTGGTTGTAGAGTCAACAAATATTTTACATAATTGTATGTGCATTCGTCGTGAGTATAGCTCGGTTTTTGTTCAATCGTGCCTTGACTATAGGGGCATCTGCAAAGATTTCCATCAGAAAAATAATAAATTTCAGAAAAATAAGTCATATTGTTAAAAATTTGGTATCAAGCTAAGTACAACTTAGTAGGCTTTTGTGATAGGATATAATTATTAGTAATGAAGTAGTACCTCCCATTTGCGCCTTCACGATTTTTTCCATTAGATCGAATCTACAACCAAATCTCAGAGACGACGATTCCAAAAAACTGGTATGCGAGTCACTCAACAAATAATATTAAATCTGTTTAATAGTAAGAAATAACATAAAAAAGTATGAAATTTTGGTACACATGGCATGAAAGCCTGTAACCCATAGACAGACGTGTGATTTAAAAATTAAATTACAAATTAAGGAATACAATTTGGGTAAAGAAATTAATCAATATATAAAAAACAATATGATATTGTTTGATAAAAAAAGTTTTGTAAACTATAATAATGAGATTTAAAATGAAATTGTTTATTGTAGGAAAATATTCTTAATGAAAAATTTATTTTGTCCATCTCAGAGTGCCAGGGCCAAAGTGGATTGAAAAAATAATTTTAAGAAAACAGTTCTTCTTCTTCTTTTATTAATGGCTTATCGAAAGAAATGATGATATTTAATATTATATGGCAAAATTGTCCTTTACCTCTTTTTCCGTCAACTCTCCAAACATCAAATTCTTAAAAAAATACAGAAAACCATTCATTGCTTATAGATTACAGGAAATCCAATGACGTCTATGCGTTTTATGATTCATATAATCTGAGACTCGAGCTTTGGAACATTGATTATACGACGATCGGTCTACTTTTCCTCAGCTACGGAAGGTCGTAGAAAAAAGTTTTAAGCTTTGTCAATTCGTCTTATCCTTCCTTTACCATTCGCTATTTTGTTCGCAGAATAGTCAACAAAAAGTTTCTTATTGAATAGTTCCTAGAGGCAATGTAAACTCGTAATCCTTGATATTTTCACTCTAAGATTCTAAGATAAGTTGAATGGCGTGCCGATTTCAAAAGTACCAATGATAATCTTCAGCTATATTCATTATTATTGTGTTTTGTGAATCATAAGATAAAACCTCCCCTGAAAAAACTAATAAATATTTATCCATTTATTTGGAAGTTTTATTACAACGACGTTGCAACAAGAAATATTTTCTATAAATATTAGATATATCCTTTAATATTTGAGCAGCTTGCTGTAACATTCGTTGCATAACCATGTCTACGTTTTTGGTTACATATTTATTTAAACCTACTCGTACTTTTGATTTTGTATATCTGAACATCACCGACTTTAAGTATTTCAGCTAATTTCTAAATTTGCTAAAATGAAATAATTTAAAAAACCTTGGCCGAAACATGAGGAGTTACGAAAATAAAGGTGGAATTTCGCCAATTTAACTGGATAACTTTAAAAGTGTTTACTTAAAAAAATACTCGTTTGAGATTACCGCAAGTATCATATGATGATGCCTCAAGTCATTACAGTTTGAATTTTAAATTTCTTATTTAAAAAAACCAATTGAATTAAAGCTTTTCAAAGCCCTATAATCATACATATAGTAGATAGGCCGACGGATGGTTATTTTTTTGGAGAATCCTAAAAGTTTGTTGAGTAGTCTCTACATATATGTTATGGATGAAAAACTCCAATTGTATGAATGGGCCCTGATGTCGACTGGCGAACTCCATTAAGGGCATTATCTACCGACAGTAGCTAAGGCTTCCTGCATTACACGCCAGGTGGCGGCTGGCCGGTAACCTGGCGGGGCGATGTGACAACTGACAATACCATATTTAGGTAGGTAGATAAGTACTTACTTGCGTTAAAATGCTCTGCTAATACCTATGCTATGTACTATAGAACTAAGCCATTTAAGAATTTTGATAGCCTGTCAAATAGTACTTGAATAAGTTTATTCATATTCCACATATGAGTTAAGAGATAGGTAGGTTTTACTATAGAAAATTCTACATTTGAACAATGATAACAGCGTTTAATTCTCATAAGCATGTGATTTGAAATTCTTCTAATATTATGAGATTTGAGAAGGGGTTCGCGTAAATGAAGTTTTCTCATTAGTTCCATTCACGACTACCTTATTTTATAGTTAGGATTGTTACTTATCATTAAAACTTATTAATACTTACGCTCAGTTGCACATACCTCCATTAAGGTTTAATGACACCCCTGAGCTCTAATGGATGTCAAATTTTATGGGTAATGTCGCTTTAAACTAATGAAGCTTTTAATGAACATTTGTACTTACAACTGGCTGATAGTGTGTCATTACCACATTTAAAATAAACTCTGATATAAAAAATCAGTATTGTATTGGACTGTCATTAGCATTTAGAATGACCAACGTTGTAATCTAGGCTATAAACTCTTTTCATCTGCATTACAATCCGTATAATGCGTGACTGCTGGCACGTCTGTGGACCGCCGGATGTTTTAGATGCCGTCACTACCGACGTGCTGTGGAGTCCGGAACGGTCGGTGATCGCAACGATAGGCCTTTATAATCGCCGAGCTCGATTCTGCTTGTCAGAAGAATATTACTCGCTGTACATTCCAATGGAACAATATTAAATGTAACCAATAGAAAAATAATGTAATCTATTTAAAATAAACCAGTTCGAGATACCCGATATGAGATTCAAATCTACTATTTCGGAATCCGTACAACAGCTCTAATCATTGAGCTATCCGAGACCGAACGAGACCGACGGAGATTTTATTTGATTTTTGATTGAGGATTGATGGCTACTAGTGAGTGTATTTTCATCAGTATCCAGGCTATCGTATTATTATTTTATATCATTATTGATACAAAATTTTATTAAATTAATCTTTAGAAATCTCGCGCTCTACCTACTCTACAAGTCAAAAGTTAATTATGTAGTTTGGTAAGACATTTATTAATGATAGTATTCAGCGTAGTGTTGCAATTTGATCACCTATCTATTGAAAGACACTTCTGCTTGATAGCAGCTAAAAGTATTCTTCAGAATAATATATTAGATATTATCGTCAGTAGTGATATGGATTTTGCTATTGGCGCTGTTGCTGTTGGATCCCCTGGGGCTACCCTGTAGGTATAAGAATAAAAAGAAATCAATGTTTGTCTTCGGACTATTTCACCAACAAAACAAGGACTGAAGTTAGTACAATAGGCACTTGGTTTAAACCATTGCCTGTCTTAAGCAAATTTACAGTGGCAAAAGAGAAAACGTTAAATTTAAGAGTCTTCAATTATTTTAGTCAGATAACGGTTTAAAATTGGTATCAAAGTTAATCTTCGTTTTATAGTAAGACGGAATAAGCGTCATAATGATGAAACTATGTTCAGAATACTTTTTAAGGAGCCTTTATATGTGTGTTGCTGAATTGTTATTACAAAGGTTTTTTAATTTATTCCTAAGGTTATTCTCCTCATCGTTCAATAACTTCCTACACCATACACTACCCTACACAGTTATAAAACAATCCAGGATGACTGGCCAACATTTAAGTCGGTCGGTGACCTCAAAGCACTGGGTCATTGTACATAGCGCTTTCAGAATAATAAATGAACATCACTTCAAAGGAAAAGCCAGCGTTGTATGTAATCGGTACACGAGTGGGATTATAGCAACGGCAGCAAGTGTGACGCGTTCGTTTCAAACGCTATACATCGGTTGTTGTATTAGGATATCTTGTCAGTCAATAAGTTTATACCATCAATGTATGTAGAGTAGTGTGCCTTTAACGTTGTTTGATGTTAATAAGTAGAAGTAGCCCCCCACGGAGTTAGTTCGAGCTAATGGAAGTCCTATGTGATTTTGCGCGGCATCCGCTCCCACACGGGGCCGGGAATCGAACCCGGTGTTATGTAACGTGCAGATGTTTGGCATTATGTGCGGGCGTGACGTCATAGTTGCACCAACGAAAGACATTTCCAAAAAAGTAAACAAACATAAAAATGATAAAATAGCCACGCAGGCTAAGAAACTTGTTTTATTATAAAGTGTGATATTATTATGATGAAGTGTGAATTCAACTCTAGCTATTTAAAGTGCGAAAGTCGTCTTGAAATTAGCATTAATATGCTGACGATGAATAAATTCTTAGGGGTTGGTTTTTTTAAATCCATTATTATTTGCCAATAGAGTTTTTTAATAATTTCAACCTTTATCTATGTCATAAAAACCGCAAGTGTACCAAAAATCACCGTACCGTCAAAGACACCATAGTTTTTGATATTATTGGTATAGATTAAAAACACAGGAGTTTGCTTAGGAGTTCTCAAAATAAGAGACTCGAAGCTTGAAAACAATCTTGTCATCGATTTTTGTGCAGTAATGGTTCGATTACAGTCACAAACATGTTTTTGTCGAGATCCCGTTATTTATAAAATGTATATGAGATCACCTTGTAGGGGTATTCAAATAAAAAAAAGATTCTTAAAAATTAGCAACCAACTAGCAAAAATAAATAGCAATAACTTTTTTTCTATTGGGCAAAAGAACATAAAAAAGGTTTCGTAGCATTGAAAAATGCATCATTATCCTGTATAGGAATCGTAGTGCCATTAAATAAATTTATTATCACTTTTACATCGATAGCGTGTAAAACACGAATTCTGTAACAATTTTGAAATGAAACAGAGCTTCAAGAGATAGAGGACTATGATAGACAGTTAGTGGGCAGACAGTAAAATCGTATTAAGTATGTTTTCTATCATTTTGTGTAGAAAAAAATGCTTCAGATAAAGTTAGATCATAGAAAAACTTGTTTTTATATAATTTTATTTAAAGTTTACCTAGTAATAAAAACTTTTTTAATTATGAGTGGTAACTACGGATGTGCTAATAAAAGATGGACTGTATTAAAATAATATTATTTATTTAGGAAACATAGAAAAACAAGGATGATATAAATTAATATTTATAATACACAACAAAGCAGATCACGACGTATGAACATAATATACGAGGGTCAAACTGAAAGTTCTTAGAAAATCAAAAACTGATTACATTAGCCAGTTATTAGTTTTATTATATCTTTTCAAAATATTGTCCATTCACGTCAATACACCGCTGCATGCGATGGAACCACTGGGAAAAGCACTTTGCCCACTCGTCCTTAGGGTCTCTTCAATGGCATCGCGATACGCAGCCACCGCTTCTTCAGCATTCATAAACCGCTTTCCTTTAAGTTTTTCTTTAATTTTTGGAAATAAATAAAAATCACAAGGCGCGAGGTCGGGGCTATACGGCGGGTGACCCAGTAATTCAACGTTTGATGTCGCCAAATAGTCGATCGTTCGCTTGGCGGTGTGCGACGAGGCGTTGTCGTGGTGAAGGAGGATCCTACTGCGAGGTCGTTTCTCTCGAACTTTTTCCAAGACAAGTGGCAAACAATTGGTAGTGTACCATTCTGCAGAAACTGTTTTTTGATCCTCTAACACAATTGTTGCAAAATGACCTATCCTTCCAAAGAACGAGGCCACCATTTTTTTTCCCGCACTTCGATCTCTCTTCACTTTAGTTGGCAACTCCTCGAAAGGAAACACCCACTGAGCAGATTGTCTTTTGGTTTTAGGATCATAACAGTAAATCCAGCTTTCGTCACCTGTTAGTATGTCGAACACAGCATTTGAGTCACCTCCGTTAAATCTTTCAATCATTTTACGACACCAATCCACACGATGGAGTTTTTGAGCCTCAGTCAAATTATGAGGTATCCACCGGGCGCAAAGCTTCCTGACCGCTAAATGTTCGTGGAGGATTTTGTGCACTTGACTCATACCGATGCCTAAGCTTGTCCAAATCTGTTGATAGGTCACTCTTTTGTCAGTCTCTATCATACGCCGCACAACACAGATGTTATCTTCAGTCGTCGCCGTAGAAGGCCGTCCCTCACGTAAATCATCAGTGAGATTAGTGCGACCAAGTTTAAACTCATTAAACCAGTTGTAAACAGTCGCACGAGATGGGGCTTCATCGTGAAAGGCCAATCGTAGTCTATCATAACTTTCTTGTTGACTTAAATGACATCGAAAGTCATAAAAAATCATTGCACGAAAATTTTCTCGTGTTAAATTCATGATGACGTGACACAGACAATTTTCAATTTGCCGCCAAATCGTAAAACAAATGACAAATGAATGAAATATATACTCAGTAATATTGGCAAAGAGTTATATTTTCAAATTTTAGAATTATTTTTTTATTATATTGTTTATAAGTGGCCAGTTCTAAGAACTTTCAGTTTGACCCTCGTACAATATTATTTTGACAGACTAATCAAACATCATAATAAATAATATTCAAAATATAAACAAAGTTTTATCAAAAAAGGTGAAATGACCAGCCAGTTGCTAACAATAAATAGATTTCGTTGGTTTTTTTTTTAAATACGCTTATTAAATTCAATGCATTTCTTTCACAAAATTTTCAAACTTTAATTTTTTTTTTAGTATTTCGTGAGAATAATACTTGTAGAATTGAGGTAAAAAACTTAAAAGACAACATAATTAAGAGTTTAGGTACTAAAAAGGCAAATTTCTCAATAGAATTAATAAACGTTAAGTTTAATATAGTTCATATTAGATTGCAGCAATCTGGTCTTTTGTGTCAACCTAAAGTGCTGCTGTGTGTACAATTTAACGCTTATAAACTAGAGGACCTCAAATCAAAATTGACCAAAATCACTTTTATTAAAAAATAATTCCAGACTTATTTCACATGATATATTTGTAATGAAGGTGTAAATTTTGTTACGTATTTTCTTAATCTTTTTTAGGTAATGGTTACTTTACTTTGGTCACACTTTATATAAGTTTCTCAAACTAAAAATTTTAAAATTTTTATTTATTCTTGGCCCGTTTCGTTTATAAGCGAATTGTTAGTATTCCTGCCTCAAATTTGATTCTGCTCTACGCATCTCGTATGCTGTGATAACAGTTTGCATAATTTCGGTAACATGTTGACAGCTCAAATTAGGTATTTAAAATAGGGTGTTATCGTTATTACCAGGCGATCTGTTTGGAAGCACTCGATCATGCAAGCAGGTCACGCCAACATCACTCGTGCGGATCTCATTACAATTTCTATTGTCTCTGGAAAAACAACGGGTTGTCACCAAAACTTTGGAAATAGTTCTCACGGTATATAGTGTAGGATCATAGAAACAAATGTCGCTAAAATACCTAATTATAACATTGTATTCAATTATATTTAATAAGGTGGAAGGTTAGTTTCTTTTTTGTTTGAATGTTATAAAATCCTTAATAGTCGGATATATAAAAAATGCTAAAGCTTTATATAGTATCGTTCTTGATGAAGCTAATAGGCTGACATAATGTCACACACAACAAAAATGGTAAGTGGATTAATTCACCTCCTTCATCATCATCGTCGCCATCAGCCCTTTTATGTCCCCACTGCAAGGGTTCAGGCCTTCCTTATGGATGGTTAAGGGTGGGCCATGACCCTCCACGCTGATTCAATGCGGATTGGAGGGTATCAACGACTGCAAGTGCAGCCGGGATCAACAACTTGACGTGCCTTCTGAAGAACGGAGTAGCTCGAGATAATATGTTTTTGATCACAAGAACAATCGCGAGCCACGGCCCTTACCCACTACGCCACAGAGCTACTCGCCTCCTTGTTTATAGAAAATTCCAGATTTACTTATGTAAAGTATTTTAATGTAAGGTAGGGGAACCTTGAAAACTTGAACCTCTTTTTACTTGAATTATTATATCTTCGTATAGATTTGTCGTAGAGACTAGATTATAATTTTAATTCATGTGTAATTTATATAGACTTGTTTGTGCATCATTACTTTTTAAATATTTCAATACTGTAAATTGCTAAGCCAATTTGAAGTAAAAATGGGAAATGGATCAACTCTCCCCACTATGAGGGACTTATGATCAAAAGCCTGAGGAAACTCATTATCAGGGGTTTTAGTAATTTCTGTTTATTCTTTCTATTAGAGTCTTTTGCGTAGTTTTGCTTTCATATATTTATTATTTGGAATTGATACATATCGTTATTCTCAAAAATTATAAAAACTATTCTAAATGTTATTTGCCTTCTGTTTACTTGTTTTATTAACATTTCTAATATTAAATTGAGTGCAAGTAGTATTATGGCAGAAGAATCATCACCACAGATGGTATATAATTAACCACTGATGTCTTCAACAAGAACAGTGGTTCAACTCTCCCGCGTACATCACTTCGACATAAAATTTTCGTTGCAGAAAAGGTATTCAATTATTGTTAAAAAAAATTAACATACTTCAAAATAGAATAATCAGCAAACACGATAAAAATAATATACAATACTTACATCGATAAACACGGCCAATATCTCAAAACTACTAATTATTTAAAATTTATTTTGTAGTGACCAAAACACTTTTCGGAACTTAAAAGCTAAACAAACCAAGCATTTTGTGCAGTAGTGACACATACATTATTGGTATTCCATACATGATCTACGACTGTGTTAATGTTTCATTAGCTTGCAATTTACGTTGAATTTTGAGAAGTGGTTCAACTCTCCCATCTGGGCAAGTCTCCGGACTCCCCCTACATTTTAGCCTTTTAACGAATTCATCATTTCATTCACCCCGTCCGGATAGTAATGTGAGAATGCCAAATTGGTCGCAGAATATACTTATGAAATTTCGCTTACAAAGGACACAATAAAAGTACTGCTTCTATCATGGTTATATTAATTGCCATCTTTCTATTTGCAGGGTTGCAAACCGTACTCTGAAGAGCTCGATTGTTTGGTGATTAACACGCTCGATCTGCGATAAGGTTGTTAAGGTACTTTCATAATAGCCTGTCATAGGATGTGGGACCAAAAAATGGATTATCTCGAGCTTCTTCGTGCTTTAGAAGGAACGTTGAACCGTTAGTCCCGGGTATATTTGCAGCCGTTATTACCAATATGCTCTGGGCCGTGTGGTGGGTCATTGCCTATTGTCTCTATTCAATTTGATTCGATTTCATTTATAATGGAGGACGGCCTGAACCTTTTGGTGGGACATTAATGGGCTCGTGAGGATGACGATAAAACTGAACAGTTTATAATATAAAACCTTTTTTTAATATTTGAAGTAAATCGAGTTTGAGGCTATCTTTTTAACATACATTAGATTTAGAGTAAGGATTTCAATTAAGAAAATGTCACCCACGGGAAGCTTATTTGATCTTGAAGAATGAGGGTATAAACTATATAGGGTATAAAAATAAGGAGAATAAAATACAACGAGGTCTTATATAAAAATTATTAGTCATCTAGTTTGTGTGAGAATTAAACTTCGATATCCACCATGGCAATATTATTAAAAAAAAGTGCTGTAACGAAAATTCAACTAAGTAATTAATAAACAATTAAAAATTAAAATGGATACAAATATTTGCAGTCGTTAACTACAGTGAATTGAAAATGCATGCGTCATATATTTACACGTTTTAATAACAGTATTCGTGACCATTAATACAATGTTATGTAGGAAATTAAAACTAGTATGATTGCAAACACGGTTTTATTTATTCAAGAACAAAAGAATTAATTTGGAACGGGCCGTGTGTCATCGGAAGCGGGTGTACTTGGCAGTCACACTGTATGCTGGGCCTTTGTGGCCCGTCTTATAATCCTGACTCAGTTGGCAACGGCTCTGAAGCAATTGGCTAGAAACTGTAAGCCTTGGGATTAATACTATACAAACCATTGTTGTATATTCAACTAAGATTTAGCAGAAGGTTTGTTTATTCATTCTCAAGCATATTAGAGTTAGTCATGCATATAATTCTTGATTTTTCTAGCGATTAATCAAAGTTTTGCAATTTTACATTTGTAGCGGCTTTTATATTTGTCTATGGATACCAAAGTTACGACTAAATGACGCTCTTTTTAAATAGAATTCATAAAGATTAAGATACGGTATACATCCAGCTAAATATACATTAAGGCGTATCAAGCGATTGCCTGTTTAAAATACTCTAAAATATACTTAGGATTTATCAGCGGACGTGGCTTAGAGTAGTTATCTCAAAAAAGCAACACTGCAAATGCTCTATAAATAACAAACTAGTATGCTCTCACAAAGGCCTTGATTTATACTATAATGTTTCCGAAAGAATCTTAATCTGATTGTGTGAAACAATGGGAGCCGTGACAACTGAGTCCTGGCTGCCTTCCTTTTGTCTGGCGGGTCATTGTGTTTGGGCGGCATCATATCAAAACGATTCGAAATAATATCGTTAAACGACAAGAATCACATTTGCATTATTGGAAAATATGAAATTGCAATCAAATCAACGGAACAAATCGCGGGCATTTATAGAACTGGTATGTGTACTATGCTGTTGTTTTCAGTTATTGCTTTAGAAACATTAATTGTTTTGTTTCACGGTTATGAAAACTCGTCACCAATTCAACACAATCTCGTTGACGAGCGTAGGATAGTATCAGCAGTTTTTAATTGAATACACGAGACGTATTTGTCATGAATTTCGTAATACGATTTCGAAATGTTTCCATGTGTACCCGCCCTTATGGATAATTACAGTCGCACTCGCAATACTCGCAACTCTGCTGCCTCTAAATGTTTTTTAGTAAGAGTCATACTGTTAAAAGAAGGCGAAAATATTACTTACCTATTTTTAACAAACGCTAGAATAGTTATAAAATAGGAGCTCAGTTTTAAAAAGTATTTATGTTTTTGAGTCTGTGGTCTACCTTCAAATAGATGACCATAGTCATACTCAAACATTTCCGCACGTTAAACGCACATGTTACGATCATATCTGTAGTTTTAAAACAACAACGTGAGCAATAATTAGGCATGTATTTTACAGAGAGACCAGTCATGACAACGTACACATATAATTTTGTTGACGCAAATCTGTAAAAGCATACGTCATATTAATCATTATCATCGTAAATCAGATCTAGATATGTCGCAAATAAATAATCAGACTGATATTGAAGCATAATTTTAGCTAACGTTTTCTTGCTAAAATTTTTGCGGATTATTGTCTTAGTTTGAAAGTTGTTGTCCTAAAAATTGGGATTTAGGTTAGGAAGACATACATTACTATAAATTAGACGCTTTAAATATGCTTGTCAGTATTTAAAAGTATGAAACTTAATTTTCACTTAAAAGATTTACTAGTTTTCGATGTTATAGTTGGTGTGTATGAATGTAATCGTAAAATTGTAAATATAGCTCATAACCCGACTAGTGATTATAAACTACTGTCTAGGTGAGGTTAGATTATAATAACACTAGAAACATTAATATTTATTAATTATAAATACCTCTTAATGCAATGAACACGTTATTCATTCAAAATTTTAATTAAAATTAAATTCGCAGAAAAATAGTAAAGTGCAATGAGAGCGTGAAACAAACGCATCCGTGCCTAATTAAAAAGTAATGAGCACGTAATTACTTCAGGTGAACAAAGACAATCTCTCGTCAAAATAAGAAAAGCATCTGAAGGCAATAACTAACAACTGGTTTTGGAAGTAGGTAGAGGTATAATAAATTTTGAAAATGAATGCGTCCATTTTGATGTAAGAGTTATGTAGTAAAATAATAACTAATTCAGTATCAGGAGTTTGATGGCGCAGTAGTAAGCGCACTCAATCTGCAATCCGGTCAAAGGATCAATTATCAAAATTTATTATCTCGAGCTCGGAAGACACGTCGAGACGTTGGTCTCGGCTGCATATACCTCGTCTTACCTTAACAGCTTATGGACATTGTAACATTTGGCTTTTTTTATCGTTTGTAAGCAGGTTACTTAGATAGATAGTTTAATGAAATGAGATTTTTGCATATTTACATTGTTATCGACAGTAGAAATGTTGTGCACAATTATAATTGGGCGCAGACATGTCCTTAGATTTAAGTTTATTTTTATATGTAATGTTTTTTGTCTGATGTCTGTTATTGTGCCATTTTAAATAAATACGCAGTCCGCCAATTCGCATTGGGCCATGTCCCATTCTCGCTATTTGAATCCATCCATAGGGACGGCCTGTGCCTCAGCAGTTGGGTACTTCAAAGATTGGTAAGGTGATGTGATGTGGTTCAGTATGACCACCATATGAATTCGGAGACATTTTTCGGACTCAATCCCAGGAATACCGGGAACAATTAAGAAAAATTAATGGTCTGGTCCAGAGCAGACTTAGGTCTGTGAACGGGAAGAACTAAATGCCTCGATCCTACCGAAACACGGAAGGGAGTTCCGCATGAGTTTTCTGTTAATGCGATCGTGAGCTTAATAAACTCCGCTAAGGGTACTGTGCCGGTTTCCATAGAGATCTCTTAAAGATCGAGCGCGACCGTAAACTTTGAAAACTCATACTAAGCACTCTGTATTCCAAAATGAAAAATGAAATCTTAACCCTCTATAAAACGGGGACTAACTTAGTATTTGGTTTAAACCATTGATAGCTTAAAGAAAATTGATAATGTGTAAAACTTCATAATAAAACATGTTGACTTATTTTTTTAACGCAGGGGAAATGCAACCTTAAGCCTCAAACCAGAACTCTCCGACCCCGCATGTCACTGTCTTTGTGCGACACCCGCACGTTGACAGTGACGTGCGGCTAACATGTAAATCTAACATTTCGGTGTATCAATTGTTATCCATCTCATTAGATTTTAAATTTCTTGTCTCGTCCCTCAGATAGGGTCTAAATGGGTAGTCTAAAGTAAAAAAGTAGTAAATATAAGGACAAAAATTTCAATAAGTCAGGATTTTGTGACATTGTCAGTACAAAATATGTTTTTTCTACGTTTTGGAAAACATTGATGATCTAAAAGCGCTCTGTTTACGGTCATATTTTGTAATTATATTTTTAATGTCAAGCGATCAATTCATATAATGATTTCCATCATTAAGAATTCTTTTTTTTGTGTGTGTGTCCCTTTTTCGGGATATTGCACAACATTACACATGTAGGGACAATCCAGACGAAACCCGATCAGGCATCTCCGTTGGGTTTTTAGTAAGAAGACATTCTTGGATCCGTCGGGCGGTTAAGTAACCGTCAGCTGGATGGCCCACGGCGAAAGCCCAACATAATCTCTCGCTCGCCAGGCGGGCTATGTGACTTTATTATCTCTGCAAAAAAAAAGAATAAAATAACAATTCTAGTAAGTTTACAAACTGATAATGTTTACGATTGCACTTTATTATAGCACAATAATTCAGCTGGTGTAATTGTTGTTGACGCTGCAGCCAATAACAATGATAATTGTTGACAAAATCATGAGTCAGTGTGCTGCAGTGACACTAAAACAACACCACAAATAAAATTATTAAGTAACACAATAGAGTTGCGGAATTTCATTTCTGTTTTAATTGAATCTTCTTACAATGTCGACGAGGTTGATTCAGTCGAATGTAATTGGGTCAAGCCGGATTATTGCATTGTACAGACTTAAAACTCTATATAATCGATATCGTAGCATATAATCGAAATAGATTAGACTAAAAACCCGTGTCCTGATAAATGAAATTTGAAATATAATACAAACTTTTACTAGCTGTTTTTCCGACTTAGCTCATGTAAATTATTGCCTATGACACTGGCGTGTGATGTAGCATCTCATAGGTGAAAGTACGAGTATTTTTAAAATCACTCCAGCAGTTTTCAGCAGGAGTCTATTCTTCTCTTAATAAATGTGTATTAGTATAGATTTACTGCATATTGTATTGATAAATAATATTATTTATTATCAATAATAGAGTATTGATTTGTTATAACCTTATTCTACTGCGTGGTATTATTACTGAAGAAATAAGGTTATTTATTAATTGACTAATTCTTACATTAACTTGCCTTTTTATCGACAGATCTATTAGTTCTACATGTGATCGAAACAGGAAATACTACGTTATGCCACATGACGTGTCGTGTGGTAATTACCGAGTTTCCTCGCGTCACTACTCAATATACCGCTGCGTACGCGCAGTAAGATTTCTACATTAGGGCGAGCACGAACTTGTAGGTGAGAATTTGAACGACGCTACAACATTGATATGAACTTAAAGCAGAAAGCACTGCGTCATTTTCGATGTGTGATGTATATACAATATTTATTGCATTGAAGAATGAACTAGTTTGTTTTAAGTTAAAATTCATTTGAACCTTATGCGTGGTGAGTGACTTTAATTATTACGGATAAGAACACCTTTCACAATGGCACAAACTTTTTACTTGTTGATATTTCGCCAAAATTGATTGTGGAAATATCAACAAGTATACAAAAAAAGGGGAATCGACTTTCCAATAAGAGATTGTTGCCGTCAACCCGCTGTATTGGTCAATAAATTTGTTTAATTAATGTCGGATATTTCTGTAAGATTACGTCACAATATTTGGTGTTCAATAATACTTGTACAATAATAGATATGATTGTATATATAGTTATAATAACTTATATGACGGTAATGTTTAGATTAATCTTAAATTATAATTGTATCAGAAAATTTATACTTTTTTTTTACTAGTAAGAAATAAAATTGTACTATAATGGAGTAAGTAAATGAATACAAATTTGCCGGAGCGATTCGCGGGGTCGCTGTCGCTTTGAATAAAAGAAACAATACCGAGGGACTACGAGGAATTGATTCTGAATTTGATAACAAAATCGAGTTCTCGGAGGATTAGAAAGTAAACGATAAAAGCGAGGAAAACGTGACAGATCACTGGACGATTGTGAATTAGAAGAATTGATTGTAGATGTTTTGAAATATTATGTTGTTGGAGAAAGTTCAATCAATTCTAATGAAAATTCGTTGAATCATTTATCTTCAACTTGTTAGATAAGTGAAAATTAGGACAATTAATACCTTATATTTATCGAGTTCTCGATGTTTCGGCTTTGTTAAAAGCGCCATGATCGCGAAGTAATTGAAGTCTTGGTGGGTGTTATTGGGAGATATTTCGAAAAAAATAACATAATCAATAAATATTCCCAAAAATTGTTATTAACGATTTGAGTCATGTCGTAGCATATACTTGATAAGTACTAAGTGGATGTTACTATGAGCTCTGTCCAATTTGTGTCACAACGGATTTGTATGATTTAATGACCTTTTATCATAATCGTAAAAATTTCCAGTATTGGTAATTTCTTCATCCATTCTTCGCTTATCGTTATCATGTATGTGAGTTATCTTTGAAATATGAAAAAATCATAAGTGATTTGTCAAGTAGCTAGTATCTGAGGGTTGAGGAAATATAATCTCCATATCATATCGGATCATCACGTACCATACAGTTTGCATCATCTCTAGAAAAAACTTCAGATATAGTGATAGAGTAAAAAGTATGGATACTAGAATCACTTTATTGTAAAACAAAGAAATGTAGAAATTCGCAGGCTTCGTTTGATACAAACAGAAGATAAGTATGAACTATAGGCATCTTTGTTCAAACAAACCTTGGGTCTAGGGTTGCCATATAACTTTTAGTAAATCCCTTATAATATTATTGCATACGTATTTATACGAAGGAGATGTAAGATTTACAATTTTTAATCATTGAAAATGTTTGTATCTATTCTGTATTTAAAACATATTTAAATTACATATCACAAAATTGATTAAAATACATAAAATTAGAACAGGATAGGCTGGCAGATCGAATATTGATTCTAAGAGTACATCAACAGCATATAAAAAAAATCTCTGGAGCATGTAGTATACCCACCCATATGCAAAATAAGATATGAAACAATGGGAAGTGTTATTCTTAGTATAGCAAGATTTAACTAAAAGTAGTAGATACCCTAGGCTTAGTTCAGCGGTGCTCGATAATGGATCAAAGGCAGCGCCCGTCCGTCGGTCTGTGTATGCGGGCGGCTGCAGTCCGATCCGATTACCCACTTAACGACTGGTCGCAGGATATGAGCCATGAATAAATAATGGAGGCTGTGAATCGCATGCCACGATATATTTTTAAGATACTGTAATTTGATCTGATAACATATTATCGAAAATAAGGTAAAATGCTTTCATTTTTCAATCAGTTATGATTGACTATATCAAATCATTGATATTTAAATTAAACAACAGGGGACCCAGCACAGTACCTTGTGAAATACCACAACGAACCCAAATTTTAAGTAACATTTAACTATGTACATATTATAAAGTATTTTAGCTGTATTAGTTTTTGCGTAGAGTCATGTAATTTTTTTTATTTACCATTAACAGTATATGTAATTGACGCACAAACTTAGATATATTCGGTGCGTCCACCATTTTAATGATATAAAGCATTAATATATTCACGAGATATTTTATCCATATTATGGAACTTTACTAAACGCAGTTAAAAGTGTCATGTTTTAGTGGGTCACATTTTATCGTACACAAATAAACTGTGAATGTTGGTAACTGTGTGATGTAAGTCACAGATTGCGTCATACGTACTGAATACGTCATTAAGAAAAACTAATCTATACATTGTGTTTATTGACATAAGTGTAATATAAATTGTTATTTTCTCATAAAACTATACAAAATACAATATATTTACTCACAATATCATAAGCAACATTATAATTAGCATAATGTTTACTGTCTCATTTCATTTTCTATTCATTGATATGTATTATTTATAATAATCCTAACCTAAAAGTAGCTTTACTATTTTACTATTTATTTGGTTGTTATATTTCGTGTATACGGGAGATAGCTAATTATGTTTCAAAGTAGAGCAACCTTCGACATCATCCGCATCGCAGACGCATCATCCGAGGTCATTTCACTCAGTCAGCTGATTGAGAGCACGTCACGTCACATCCGCGCAGAGACGGGCGCGGCGCGCGCATGCCCGAACTAGTACACTGATCGATAACTTCATTTCTCCTACTCGTTATCAATCAAAGATAGCTTCAACTGATCGCTGTCATTATTATCGCTATCAATGGCAATTGAACAATCTACTAAATTAGCCCACCATATCAATGTGTTTATGCCACTGGCGTATTAGTAATTATACTTTCCACATATCATTAATTTCGTACTAATATAATACAGCTATGAACCATAAGCTTAACTTTATGTTTCAACTTTATATCATAGTTTTGGTAAAACATGATGATATAAGTGCACAGATTAATCCTGTAAGGGGCAAATGTATTCTTACTTAAACAAACACTTGATTGTTTAAAATAATTTCAAAAACCAAAATAACAAGTAAAACGCATAAGGTGAACAAACATTAATTATTGATAAATAATGAAAAAAAAAATGAATTTAAACATTAAAAATTGATAAAGACTAAAATATATTATTTATCAATGTGATGCATGAATGATGATTATCATTCAGTATATTAATTAGGCTCACAAGATATTAACGATGGCATATGCGATAAGCGGCGCTCATCAATTATGTCGACGACCTCACGCCGATAATGTTGAAACAATCGCGGGAATAGGACCAATTGTCAACGCGATTCTCGATATTTCATTATACCGATTATGGGAACGCGAACGTTGCTCCGCAGTCCTGAATTCTGAGAATACAATCTAAATGATCAATATGCCGTGATTTGCGAGACACCGACTATGTGGAACTTTAAAGTCCGACTTGAGTCTCCAATCTAATTAGAATGCGTTCTCCGAAAAGGTTTAATCAGGGCATCTCCATTTTCCATAATCTCGTTTCAAAATGGGCTCGTGAAGCGATAAAGAGTAGATACCGATGTTTTATGAGGTCTGTTTACTGTCACAAACTAAACGTGTATGTCTAAGAACAATGTACGCTTTATGACACAACGGGTTATTGAGTACTTATGAATGCAACGTGCTCACCTACCGTAGGTAGTCATTATTGTTTATTAGATTCAGATTTTGTAAGAACAAACTATAAAAAAATGTTTACAGTATATAACAAGAGTTTGTCAGACAACAATTGAAATTTAACTTCATAATATGTATTTGGCTTTATGCCATCAGCGGCACCACGAAATTATGGAAATTAAAGTATTCAGAACAATGGAGGTGTCAGTGTCAACAATCTTTGAAGGCCAAGATGTCGCTTTAGGGGAGTTTATTTTTCTTTGTAAATCTATCCATATAAAAAAGCAGTAGGTAAATAAATTTTTGTACATAAAACTGGCGTGTCAAACGACCTGTGGGTGTGCTTTAATGTGACGTTAACTAAAAATAACGGAATACATTTACATCACAAACAAATCATCTGCGGATATTTTGTCGGCCGTTTCTAACCATGCACGCAACATTTCAGGGATAAACAACTATAAGTAATACTCTCCCGGGTGCGACGGCACGACGCGGGGAGTTAACTGACATTTGTTTATTTATTTGGAAGTGCGCGTGCCGTGTTCACCACGAAGAGTGCTCGCTTGGGACACGTTTGCTGAACCAGTCGACTTTGCACAGTCAATGTTTCAACATTACTATCTTGCTAGAAGTACTTTTATGTGGAATATTCACCTCTCAACTATTTTAAAAGAATTTAAAATTACACACTTAGAACATTTACTAAAGTTAGGGCCATTATAATTCCAAAAGCATAAGTCTGCAGAGAACGTTTTAAAAGTAAAGTCGTTTAGAACTCGTACCGTATAAAACGAGAAGATAGAGAATCTTGACTGGTGTGGTCGCTATAAACTATTTTATTACTTGATTTTTAGAAAAGCAGGACTTTGTGACACTAGCGGGGTGTTGCTTTTTTAGACTGGGAATTTGCTTTTATACGTTATGTTAGTATTCCAATCATGATACCTCGACAGATCTGCGCTGTTTGTGTTGGCACAAAGGAACGATAGCTGAGTGCCGTCGTGATTCTCAAACACATTCACAAACGTCAAAGGCTTCCATCATTGGCCTGGTTAGAGGTCAGAGAAGGGTATACTCATTTTTGAAGCTTTTTTACCAAAATAGTTCCCTAGAGAAATATTGCTTGTACTAAACAGAAATACAATTCTGTTTTTTCTGAGATTTAAAAGAAAATATCCTGCTTATGGTAATAAAATGAAATTTGTTCTAATGTAAGTAAACATTAGGTTAATATCTTATCAAAATATTCTCTCTCATAGATAGATATCTACAACCACATTTTATACTTAATATAACTTTAACGCGTTGCATTATATTAGATTGTATAAGACGAGTATTAACGGGTAATATAGGTAAGCGAAAACCAAAATATCGAAATCTATCGCGTTAATACCCGTCTTATACAATTTAATCCTTAATGTAATTTTTCATAGATTTTTAAAATGTCAAATAACATATTGTGTTACTTTATGACTAATGTCTTTAGAAAATTCTGTGAATTACACAAAATGTTCCTGTTACGTAGACATTTCACGTATTTTGTTCCATTCACGCATTCCTAAATTCAAACGATCTGAACAACAACAGTTGCGGTTTCTCAGGAATCTTCAGAGATTATGGAATTTTTGTGGTCTCGCCGCGTCGGAAGATATGCAGATGTCTTCATCTACATTGTGTTTAGGTTTGTGCACGAATCAGTAAACAGACATCGGAACGAAAAAGTTCTTCGGAACATTTATTATTCTACTTTGACAATTTTAGTCTAGAATATTCTTTGAATATTTCATATTCTAGTAGCAAACAATCTGCCTGAATTCCCGATGTAAACAACACACATGAAAATATTTTTATAGATCTTGGGGTACCAGGGACTGGTGGATGTTTTAAGCATTTTTCATTTAAGATATTTACCAGTATAGCGTTGTGAATGAAAAATTGATGAAATACAACAATATTTAAAGATTGATGAAACTAGTGACTCTAATTAAAGTAATTATCTTTTGTGTTATGTAACAAAAAGGCGGTCTATTTTAACAACTTTAGCATTCATATCTTTTGCAACTTGTTCTCTAAAGTAGTAGTGAATGAAAGCCGTAAAGCTGATGACATGACTTATTATTGTTCACTTCGCTGATGGCACTGTAATTACACGCATAATGGCACTGCAGTTACTGTCCCTCGTAAAATTTGCGGTTCTAGACATTGTGGTCAGAGTCATGCATGAGTTTTTGTAACATACATTCGAACGCTCTATAGTTTCTATGGGCAACCATAAAAGTAATACAGCTTCGTTTCGACATAATATGTAGTAATATAATCAGGATAAATGAAATAGTTTTATAAGCACTTTAAAATTCTATTAAAGGACTAACGTCGAAAAGTAAATTTTTCAAATACAATTTTGATAATAGTCCGTTAAAAATCGACTGTATTCAATATTTTGAATCAGTAGATCAGCCCATACAGAACTGTCAAATTTCTACACTTGATTTTAAGCCGTAATGCATGTCGGCAGAGTTCTTTTTTCATACAAATGAACACAGCTCACAAAAATTCAAAAACTTATAAAACATCAGGCGGAAGATAAAATAAAAGAATAGTTTTTTATATAAAGAATGCAAACATAGTACTTCAAACGGCGTCATTGGAGTACTATTAACGATGATGTACTTTAAAATATTTACACAATCCGCTTATATGGCTGAACTAATTGAATGGCGATACACAGAGAGATATGTTATCTCTGATGCCAGCTAATATGTGTGTTATGAAATTTGCGTGGACCTTCACAATAATTATACCAGTATATTGCGATGCTAAACGAAATTTCATTGCAAATTTTACTTTTTATATTTACAGCGGGTTGCTAAAGAATTATTAAAAAACATTAAACTGTGCACGATAGCACCTCATCACTTCTTTGATTATATTTTATTTTTAGTTTATAAAGAATGTCATTTTGGTTTTTGTTTGATTACTCTTTATACTGAAATGTAACATAAAAAGTTAATTAAATCTACCGGCATCCCCTTAAAAATACGTTTCCATCATCCTCCTTAATAGAAAAGTTATTTTAAAGATATATTGCATTCAAAGAGACAGTTGTTAGACAGAAGGTTGAGAAAATTACAGCTGAGATTTTCTTTTGTTACCGGGGAAGAAGCACTCACCATAACTATAACACTGAGTCATTATCATTAAGTAATTGGTTTCGATTAATATCAATTTTAATGAGTTCTCGTAACACATCACTAGTATGTCCGTAGTCTGTGACAGGTGAAGCAAGAAGTGTATCGCTCGTCTCTTCAAGTTGAATTCAACCTTTAATACTTCATAATACGTTACATGGTTGTTTGCGCTAAGTAGTGTGTGTTCAAAATTATATAAAATTCAAAAGTTTTTTCTATGCGTGTGTACAGTGCCGTCGTCGGTCGTTCCGTCATCAATATTGTTGCGTTCAGCGGATGCTGCGTATATTGTGATGTAGGAAGCGACCATCAGCCATGTGATTTCAACAGGGCTTTGACATTTGAAATTTAACAAAGCATGAATCGTTTTTTTATGTACAAATTCTAAAATGATTCTTTATCAAGCTTTTGTCTCATTATACTGTATTACAATGTTCCCGAGCTATTATTCATAGTACTACAGTGTAGTTATAATTATTTTAAGTTCTTCCAAACATACCTACATTTTAAAAAAAATCGGCATATCATACATTTGCCGTACTATTAAAATGCAGAATAGTCTCCCATCCCACGTGATTACAATTACATACCTACAGCCTTGGGATCTTCAAAAGAGGTGTGAAGAGGTTCTTTAGCAGGCCGGTAAGATGGTATTGACTGCCGAAAGTTCCTAGTTTCGACTTCTGACAGGTACGACATTGTTGTCATTTTGTCGTGCCACATAAACAAAACTAATATCCGATTAATCAAAAGCTTTCACATTTTATATTAATTTTAATATCAATAATGGGAATCAACCGGGAGATGTGAGAAGTGCACAATCTATAGACAGTTTCAAAAGTAGACATAAGGAGCATTATTTGTTACTATGAACACCGTTTGTTTTTTCATCTTTGTATATATTTATTTAAATTTGTTTTGATATCATGATTATAATAATGTGTTGATGTGAACCATTATATGTATTATTATTTAAATATTTTATAATTTGTAAATATTTATTTTTAAGTATCATATTGTAGGTAATAAGATTCTTTTAGACGCCATAGCCTACCTAATTATAATTTATTTTGTCCTTTCTGTAACGGTTGCCTGGAAGAGATCGCGTCTAAGCGATAAGGCCGCCGTTTGTACTGATTGTTAGATTATAACTGTAGATTTTGTGACTGTATGGGTTATATACAATAATGAATATTTCATTCATCATTTATTATTGTCATCGCTGTTCAGACCTTCCCGTTACGATTCAACACCGCGTATAAAGTCTGGTGTGGCGGTGGCTACTAAGTAGAGACATTTACCTCAATGATATTAGAAAACCAAGGTTTAATATTTTCAACAAGTAACAAACAAAGTTAAGTATTTTGTGAAATGTACATTTTTTTTTAAAACAGGATATAGCATAAAGACCATTAAACAAAACTTCCTTAGCACGACTAGCCTTGAATTTGATTCTAGTTCGGAAAAGAGTAGAAATGATTCTTTGTCTGGTATACAGTTCCATAGCAGAAAGATTTTTTAAGGTACTTTAAATTAACTCCTTTTTGCATATGTGACATAACATAAAAATTAGAAACATATGGTTTTAACACTAACAGCTTTAGAATTTCGTTATTTGTATTAATGTTTTACATCAATTTCGCCTTTCAACAGCTTCTAAAATTTCATTTAAACCCTTCGTAGTGGAATGTTCCAAGAAAAAGTGAGAAACGCGATCCTTAGTTCCAGGATGCGATTAAGACTGAGTAGGCGAGTCTACACTGACGTAAGTGATACATCATAATATTACCGTTGATATTACTTTATTGGTCACTTAACTCAGAAACCATAGAGAAGATACATTTTTTGCTATTTTAGTTCAGGTTTGTAGCTCAGTACACCATACTAAATGCTATTCTGCACAATATTACATGCATGTAATCAAATAATAATGTTCAAACAATTCCAAATTAAAGTTAAAAATCTTTTAGTTTAGTTTAGAGAATGGTACTGCCAACAGCATGTCAGTCTATATAAAACTGTCAAAATTTCTCAAGTTGATTTTAAACTTAATGTATTGTAGATAGAATTCTGAATCAATATAGGAAATTTGACATGTTGTGGTAGCTTTCCGTGCAACCGTGTGTACGTCTGAATTGGAATCAATGTAGAAAATCTTCAGTCTTGTTATGATTAATAATGTCCTCTTTATATCTACAATTCTATAGATAAACATTATTCTAAGTGACATAAAACATGTAACACTCTAATATCATTAAATTGTAATGAAACTGCCGGCGTGGGTAAACTGCGACAATATATTTTCATTAGCTGTTATTAAACTGATAAACATCCTTCTTGTGTTGCGAGAACGTTTTCTTGTTGTTATCATTCACATGGAGTGTTGAGTAACCGATGTGAAACAAGGTTTAACGTTCCGTTACTGGTTAATAGCTAATTAAATAAATAGAGAAACTTGCCAGCAAAGTAAGTACGAAGTAACCGATAATCTGTTAACATCTTTATTTGATTATAGAGCTGCATGAATTAGTGTAAATTAAAATTTATCAAACGCTTAATTCTATTATCGCCATTATTATTAAAAAATCGAGATTTAAGTAATGTGACATTTAGGAGTTGTACTCTTAAAACTAATTTTCTTCGTACTCTGTCTTAATCTGTGACATTAAAAATACATTATACGAGTAGAACAGACGACAAAACAGTCGACGGATTTTGGATGTTGATTCTAAGAATAGTTACAGGGCCATCGAGTGAGATATATATGAAGCTATATTGCGCGAAATAGATCGTCAAAAATTATAGGTATGTAGTCAATTTTGTATTTCGTTATTTATAAGTTTTAAAATAGTTTTCTCGTAATTAGTTTAGATGAAATTTCACCTATTCTTGTTGATCGATTGACCTGAATGATGGTATACCTAGTTAGGAGTCTATGTATAATATATTCACTAGTATTGTAAAATACAAGGCGGTCAATTATAATTAGGCGGATGTCAATTATTTTTTTTGTAATAATGTCCTCAACATTTATATAACAAATGCCAGGGCTTAACACGTGGCCTTACAATGAAACAATTCCAAATTTAATATAGCGCCCGCAACATAAAGCAGATTGTGGAATTTTTAACATCAATTGGGTAATATTAACTTTTAACTATCGCGCTGCATTATTAAACATTTATAATACCGGGTATTATCAATTGGGTAATTTAAAAAGCTTGTAAATGTATATTATAAATAATCATTTTAATTTTTTTTCTTATATAACTTTTTAACATAAAGGAACACCAATGTTTATTACGTTGTCAAACTCTGTGATATCAGAGTTCCTCTTCCGTAAATTTATCGAGAACTACTAACCTACTAAAGTAAGACTCTTCTTATCAGCAACCGCTATTATTTATACTATTTGACAGATAGATAACTAGTTAAGTTTAAGATTGTAATAACACTTATTTGGCACTGTTTAACACATAAAAATGCGATTAATTTTGACACATTTTAGTCTGGTACGTGGTATTTGGCATTAATGCTTTTACATGATACAAAAATCAGTTCTTTCAT
This sequence comes from Diatraea saccharalis, assembly GCA_918026875.4. NCBI lineage: Eukaryota > Metazoa > Arthropoda > Insecta > Lepidoptera > Crambidae > Diatraea > Diatraea saccharalis. The sequence continues at coordinate 18,123,014 of OU893333.1, read as the reverse complement.
GCAAGAATTTATGGTAGCGTTTTTAGTGTAGTAGTTAGAAATGCTTCAAAAGTTTTTTCAAAGTATACATACTTAAAGCAAACCATTTCATTGAATTCTTTTGCTTTGTTCACAATTTTATCAGGTTTTTCATTATTATTATCATAGGAACTTTTTAAATTTTTTCTAAAGGTGCTACACTGTTTTCTCGAGACGTTACGTTTACCAACAAAAAGCATTGCATTTTTATTTATAAAGACAACGTTCCGAGATAACTAATCAGATAATGTCTTATCAAAGTTAAAGTAGCTCCCATGATAACATAGGTTCATTGCCTTCAGCTATCGGTCGATATACCAATGTGGTCCATTCATGACCGACAATGGGTTTCGTTAACCTCGTTACAATGAATGGTGTATTTAAAAATGACTTTGATTTTTTGTTAATAAAATACATATAGAAAAAGACAAAGAGATACCTCGAAAAGATTTGTTTTTGCTCAAAGGTAGACTCGTATTGTGTTTGTAAAATATAATAAATTGCTTTACAGCTACTTGCTTGCTATTGTAAAATTATTGTATTTAAAATAGGGTTTAAATACTTATTAGGTATTTTTATGAAATGACCATTATATCCGGCCTTACTTTGACGTGGCTTACTAGTTGCGTGAGTTGTATAGGCGAGAACAGGGTCACTGAAGTCATAAAACATGTTGTAGTAGCTGGATTAGTTTCCAGAAAGAAAGAGCAAGGTTTAAAACGGGCACTAAGAGTAGTGGTAAGATATACGAAAGCTTGTATAATGTTTTCTATATTTGATAAGAATCTTAAATAATGTTGGTTTCAATAAATCAGTTTTTTGTTGTGTTGCTATGCCCCACTGCCAGTATGCTGGTGTGATTCAATAATCTATTCTCTTAGTGTTTTCAGTGTAATCTCATTGTTATTATGTTACCTTAGAAAAAACCATTAAGCTGAAGGCGAATCAGCTCCATTGACTTGAGAAATTCGACATTCTCGTTAGATCTCTGGTAGTAAAATTGGTATTGTTTCAAGGCACGTGCTCGGTTAGCGTAAGGTTGCTGGTTCGTATCTAGCCTTATATGTCTGATTGTATTTTCAGGCTTTTATTGATTGTGAGGTATTTTTCTAAGATGGAGACATATATGTGCGTCTGTATAACGGAAATGGAAACTTTTTGGACACAAGATTACATGATCGATTTTCCAGAATTTTATACATAATGTTTGCACATAACTCTTTATTTCTTCTTAAACATTGTTTTAACATGGTTCGTTAACGTAAAACTTATATATTTGACTTGATCAGTACAACAAGTAGCTGGCGCAACCATAGTTTTTTTTTTCACTTCCAGTCGTTGGACCACCGTGGAACATGAAACCAGCGTATGGGCAACTTTAAGATTCTAGGTTTTTAAGTACCTCCGAACGGATCAAATTTAATGTTAAGCTATTTTCAACCGCATTACTGTAATGGAAACGAATACTCTTTGGTTGCTGCGCGAGCGCATATCGCTTCCAAACTATAGTGGACCGAAAAGCTTAGGGTTGTAACCTATAACTGTCTATACAACTTCTTTAACTTATTAGGACAAAAAAAAATTAATATGTTTAAGATTAAGAAATATTTTACGTATTAACGGGTAAATGTAATTTTTAACCTATTCTGTTTTTAATTATTTTGGATGTGTTTGATTAACACATAAAAGAAATTGATTATAAAAAGTATGTACAAAAAGCATTAATGATAGCCATTGGCTAGACAACAAGGTTATAACAGACGAGAGGAAATTTTCATATGTACCATATCTTTGGCAACCCTGCTTGAATACTCAACGCAATCGTTCATTGGAGAATAGAATCGCCTGCGAGTTCAATAATGCAGAGTTGATTTTTAATGACTTTAACAAACATTCAGACAAAAGTATTTCACGCCTACATAACACGCTCGAATACCAATTCGTGTATGTAGGTGTTATATAGCATTTTAGAATGTGGATAACAGTTGTGGTTTTGATATTTAAATATAGTCGAAACAAACGATTCTAGTATTTATGGTGTCTTTCGCAACCACAAAGTATTTTTGAAATGTTCATAAATGCAACAAATTATTACCTGTCCGACGCATTTGAAAAATTGTTAGCACGAGTATCTGTGTTATTTCAGGTGCCTGTCTATAAAGGTTTATATAGATATAAGTCACCATCTATTATATTACAGAGTATCGGATGTCGGGACTTGGGACCGTGCAATCGAGGGCTATTGAAGCCTCTGTCACGTCTTCCAGTCTTTGTGTATGAGAAGAATAAAGAATTTCAACCTTATCTACTTTATTTTACAACACATATTCGTTTGAATACATCGAGTACGTCAATGTTTGAGAAAACATGAATTACTAGTTCAATAGAAGTCGCGGCCTCTGACGCCCATACACGCTCGCATGCTCGCATATATGGCCACACAATCTCACAATGGCCTGCAGATGTTGCCCGTTGACAGTTAATTATATCAGCAGCCCGTCTTTAATTGCTCGTATGTAGTTACTGAATACACGTGTTTGGACCTACTAGTCTGTTCATAAAAGCTAAAATTATTAATAAAATTAATAATAAAATTCATTATAATTCAATTTTGAAACATCATCTGGGAAAATAAAGTGCAGCCAGTTTCTTTCTTGTTGTAGGTTATAAAACATTGCTACAGTAAAGATGCCAAGTTAAATAGGTACGGCTTTTTCTTGAAATTTATAGAGTTTACGATTCTTTTAAATAGATTCTCCTGTTCTTTAGAAATGAGCGCACATTTTTTTCTATTTGACATCATTGCTTATGGATTTCACAATTGTGTCCTATATGGCGATATGGTAGGCTGTAACCGAGAAAGAAATCATTGTGATTTGTATAAAAGTTGAATTTAATATTAGAGAAAATAGAGTGACGATTTATTGTTTGGTACACATACAAGTACATTACAGGTCGTAGTTCCATAGAAATCCAGATTCCTGTGACTTATTCTTATTCTGAAATAAAATTTAACGCATCAAAATTGTCATTCGTCATAATTATGGCTAAAAGTTTTTGACATTTAATCTTATCTAGTCTATATTGAAACATGTGTTTTTTATTTACTTTTTCCGTAACATATTGGATAATCTTATCTAATTTTTGTAATAAAACTAGTAACATTATTTCGCACTCAGAGCAAACATTAATTCATCATGTGTACATTCGTAATCACCCAATCGATCTCTAGAGAATGCGTGGGGTCCATCCACACGTAAAGGGATCATGGTTCGAGCATCAGCAGATTTTATAAGACTAATTTAAATCGGTTTACAATATTACTATTTAATTGATAACTTGCCCTTACTTACAGAAACGAAAACTTTGTGTCTTTGTTAATCACAATCTCCCAATATAATTTATTTATATTCATGGAAAATTATAACAAAATAAGAGATCACGATAAATTTTTGTTTGTTCATCCGCCAGATAGATTGCTGAAAAATATTAAATACGTATTCTTTTTCGTAATCATTAAATTGAGTTACAATGACACAAGACGTTACACTTTTGTACATTTTCTACAAAACTGTGACGTAGCGAGTTTGTATCTAAGCAAATAAAAAATACGTGTCTAATATTTTTCTATTATCTGACTGACGGACTAAATAGATTTTCTTTTTTTTTACCCAATCGTCATCCCTATTCTATTGAAGATTTACTTCTCTATTATGCGAACTAAGCGATCGTTGCAAAGTAAGTCAGTCGGCCACTTTGTTATTTAAACCTTCTTAATTTCATTATTTAATTACTCACATGAAAGTTACATGCGAAAAACAATATGACAGGCAAATGCTAACAATAGTATCTACAGTTTAGAAAAGTAATTACTTGAGAAAATGTCACGATAGTTTGAATGAACTGTTAATAGCTAATAATTATAGTATTGTAATTATTTTATCAGTTCTTACTTCATTGAAGTCCCTGTTTATTTGTTAAAAATACCTGCTTAGATTGTGATATATACGCAAGTAATTATTTGTTTCGATTATAAATACGAGTGTTAGTGTCTAAGCAATTTATTAAAATTACAATGTACAATGCACTTCATGGAAAGTGCACATGTAATCTAATAACAACATGTACTAGCTAACAGGAATCTAAGCTACTCCTAGTAGCCATTATTATCTTTCTGTCTGGAAAATGCTTCTTTTCACCTCTTTTGAAATACTCAAGTTTGTAGAAAATTGGAAAGATTTTCGAAGGAATTCTTGGTTTTGGTGCTGAGATAAATAAAAGACTTTCGAAGCTTGGTTTACCTGCAGAAGTAGTGTGTTGTAGCTAGGTATACTTATTTATAAAACAAACTAGATTTCTTCGTAAGTTTATATCGTCATTCCAAGGATTTTTTTTTGTCAATGGAGAAAAGAAGAGTTATGTGTAATTCCAGGCTATACAATATGATATGTCTGTAATTCCACGTCGAAACCCTTTCCAAGTAAAAAGATAGTTTCAAGCGCAAAAAGATTCGGTCTTTTTTACACAAGTGTTTTTGCTTGCTTGAGATCCTTAGTCGATCTTATAATTTGTCTTCCTTCATAAAAAGACAACATTTACGTAAACTGTCACCTATATAGATAAAGGAATAGGGTTTTGCTATGCAAAAAGTTTATGTATAAATTATAATAGTAAGTTTCGAAAATACTTCAGAATGTCAAGTAAGCGAATAACGTATGTAAAAACTGAGTTTTGTAATTATTGGTCCTCTTTGTCTTGCCGTGAACATAACTAGAGAAAGGAGAATGGGCAGAAGTCGGCTAAAATTACACAAATTGCGCGCACTACGCATTTATTTATCAAAAATATTCTCTATAATTATAATATATTCTATATAAATACTATTTTAAAATTACGCGGCGTTTAAAATTAACCGTATTAAAACAATTGCTAAACTGACTAATTTAGACAAATGATATGGCTTTGGATAAATGTCAACATGCAACAATAGACTCAATCGCCTTATCGATTATATAAACTAACGGATTAATCTACGTATCGAAAAAATCAATTGTTTATTACTAAGATAAGACATCCTTCGGTTTTCTTTTGAGAATGAACAAAAGTATGTACGCTATTTCATAGTAAATAATAGGAGGCAAATTAATGCAATCGGCCGGGTGGCGCATCTTAATAAGACGCGTACAGACTGAACCAACGATCGGCCATGTTATCGTTCGTCACTAATCCCAAAGAATAGGGTATTTGACACTACTAAAAATAAGTTGCGTATTGTAATCGGACAACCGGACTTGAAAATTCAGTGTAGTACACAAGCAAGCGCCCTTATTTTGCCGTTTTGTAGGTACTCTTGATTAGGTACTGCGATTTGGGTATTGATAAATAAAATAACAAAATGTTTTGTGTTATACATAAATATAACAAGATTCCATTAGATAAATATCTAAATATATTAAGATTGCTAGTGACATTCGTTATATTTTCTTTAGCGGTGAGTATATACCTACCTACCTACTACAATATAACTACGACTTCTAAGTTTCAAGTTATTAATCGATTTGACATGCGAACTTCTTACCACTACTTTTACAAAATAAAATATTTTAACTCTGATAATGTTGGTCAGGTATTATATTAGTCAAAGTCTATTTTTTTAAACGGCCCAGTCGTTTTTGAGTTTATCCTTTACAATAAAAAATCCAATCTTTCCTTTTTATAATGTAGCTATAGATATGTACTTTTTTTGCAATTGAATATCCGTTAGTCATCGATTGTTTGAAATACTTTATTCATTTATTATTACACACATTAGTAGATATTATAACGAGATAACCTCAAAATCTCTGTTAAATATTCAGATATTCTCAAGCTCCGGTATAATTTTAAAATGGTTTTTTTCCTACTCATTCTAGAAATAATTCTCTATCATTTACCGCTGGTTTCAACAATGTGCACGGTTACGAAAAAGTAACCGAATTCTCATAGTAAATTGCCCATTCTCCTTTAGGACTTTAAGTCTATTTTTTTTGCAACATACAAACGAGTGGAATCAATTTACAAACGAACATTGTTGGTAAACTCAACAAATAAAACCTTAAATTAACTGAGTTGAACTAATAATTCATCAACTCTGGTAATCGCTGATATTCTTCAGACCGTATTCAACCTAATTCTCCAGGGTGTATACCTTGAAATTAATGTCCCATCGATTTTTATCCAAGGTTTAAGATAAAAACGACGGATTTTTTACTTTTGGCAACATTTTTTTTTGTTAAGTATTAACTTTAAAATGTAAAGATCCCTGTGAACGTAGTTTGCATAGAAACTGCTAGGTCGCGTAGTGACGATACGTTGTTTAGAGGGGCGGGTTACAATTTCTTGAACTCTAAACGCTCATTACTGAAAATTGCATTTTTTGCATTGTGTCGCTATAGTTCTCAGCGTATGATATAAAGGATAATTAATAAATTTAACCGTATGCGTGTTTTCAGGCAAGTGTGTCCACGAAATCTGCAGTCAGGATGGTGACTGGATACATGGAATGGTTGAATAATATATTTTTTTAGTTTCTTACTTCATGTACCCTAGAGGGCGCTGTTACCAATTAATTGTAACGTCACATAGCCTATAGCAAATCTATAGGGTATAAATATAAAGTAGGATATTTTTATGATTCTATATTGAAAAAGATAGGTAGGATGCATAACAACAACCTTTGTTCGATTTTGTTTGATGTTCTAAGTTTTAAATTTCCAACAAACTTGTTCCTACTTGTTGCAGACTAAATTCAACTAGAATGCAGTTTTTATAGATAATGTTTTGTATAATAATTGAATTGAATTAAATTCAAGACCAAGTAGAATATTTTTTGATGACAATGACATAAATAAATAAAAAATATGCCTACACTGTACGCTTTCAATAGAAAAAATTAACGTGTTTTCGCTAACAGTGAAAACTGTGGTTACAAAACATTTTATGTTAGCATTATTTCCTTTACTGATGTTTTAAGTATTGTTTATTGAAAACTGACTATAAACATGTTATTTTGTAAACGTTTCGTAATTGAAAACTTACTGTTAAATACACATTAATACAACTTTGTAATACATAATAAAAGGTAGGCAATATAGCCTGCGCCGTGATTCTTGTTACTATTTCACAGTCTAGGGCATCTTGTTGTTGAAGACATAGATCTCATTTGACTCAGCGTTCAACAAATTCAATGTCGATGCTTAAATAATTTCTTATTAAAAGTTACTCAACAAGAATTTCGATGATAATTTTCTTATAATAACAGTACTCAACTCATATTATGTTTATTTTGAACTGGTTCCAAGAAATTTGTTTCTTCAAAAGAACAAATATTTTAAGCCGTAAAGTAAACGTCAAAGTATACCCTATCAACATTAATTATTACTATAATTAAAAGACCACAAGAAAATGGCACAAAAGAATTCCTAATTTCATCACTGGTTAATTGAAAATTGCTCTATTAGTAAAAGTTAATAATCTCTTTAGACTCGTAGGTTTTTTGTCGTCCATTTCGTATATTTTGTTCACAAAGTTCAGTTGTCCAAGTCTCGCAGCTGCCAACTGTTTATATGATTAAGCCCTCATTATTAATTACTGCATGAGCCTCTGCTATGGGCTGTATATGTGTTGTATTTTTTAATGAGACATTGTTATACGCATTTACGGCATCGCCCTGTTTGGAGCATCGCTAAAAGAACTCGAAGTAGTTTTGTAGTACAACCAACGTCATGTGCTGTTAGGGTCATCGACTGTAAATATAATAATATTGTGAAGACATGACAGTATTAGATTTAATAGATTTAATAGAGGGCAGAATTATTTAATGGTGAAATTGATTTTAAAGATAGAGCTAATTCAATGTAAAAAAATAGTTTAGATTTAAAAAAATATATTCTTATTTTATTTTGTCTGGACACATAAATATGTATATAAAACAACGATTTATCTTTGTTCTATTTATAATATTAAGGCTGTTTCTCGCTAAGCAAATTTATAATTTTCATCCGATTCAAGATGCAAATTGAAGAACTTTGTTTAAAATAATTCCAAGACATAAGGGAAATTTGTTAAGATTATCTGCGTTTCAGATGATGTGCCGGACATAACTTCTGATGTATAATAAATTAAAATAAATGTTTAATGGAGTTGTAATATCCTTTCCAAATTAAATGATATATCGCTTTAGAAGAAGACTCCGAAGGTAACCTTCAGGCTGCAGGAGTAATCCAATAAACATAAATCAACTTACGCAGTTTTATTTAGTTGCACAGCAAACTGCATCAAGATAAAGTTGTGTCCGAATGCAAAGTAATTGCCAAGTTACACTAACTTGGAAGCGTTCTAGGCCTTGTACGGTTTCCTTGATTCTCTATATCTCCGAGATTTATTCCGCGTCGTTCCTTGAAATATTATGTGTCATTAGAAGGTTAGTATTAAGTGAATTTATTTAAATGTATGACTATTGACTATAGACCGAATTTTGTTTTAGATATTCGAAATTAGTTTACGAAAAAATCTCACCCAAGAAACTAACAGTCATGTTCTATTATATTTGTAAGTCGTACAATAAACCCATAACTGGAGTCTATTTACACTCCTCCAGTGCGAGAAGGTTGTATTTACACATTTTTAGGTACACGTAAATGTCTTTTTCTCTACATTTAAAGTTAAGAGTCCAACAATATTTATTGTATGTCTTCAATGCGTTTCTTCTGGATTGCATAACGCGGAGACCACACATTAGATAATAGTAATGTATAATAACTTTTAAGCTCAAAACTAGTATTTTTTAAGAGCAAACAAAATGCGATCATCCTGTGGCCAAGGCCATGAATAATTTCGTATTAATCGTAACAAATCCCAATTCAAATAATTATTAATAATGACATTTGGCGGTATATTCTGCAAAATTGCCATCGTCTGTTTTTTTTTATGGCCTCGCAATTACGAATCCGTTTCACTTTAACAGCATTTTGTGCTCTCTAACTACTGCTGAAATTAAGTAACCTGGCAACTATCCCATGTTGTTAAGTGGGTAGTATTATACGTCTATTGTTTCATAAACCTCTGTCCTTATCATGCATGCATCAGTTAGTTAATGTCACTTAATTGCTAAGTCGAATGCATTCACGCGTACGGATATGCATGCATACATTAACCAACCTAAAGGGTATGCTAATAAGATCTATGTTGCTATAATTATAGCGTGTGTTGGCTTCAGTTACGCGTGAATAGGCGTGTATACGATATGAACGTTAGAAAACTTTGACACGTCAAAGGGAAGTTTTTAATATCGCCACGGGTGGAGTTATATTGAATGTATAAATATGGTGACGTTGACTGGAATTAGATGGATAACGATAACACCAGGTGTGCGAGAAGGCGAAACTTTTCCAAACTGTTTTTATCGTATTTTCTAGTGAGTTTCGGTTTTCATATAACATAATTACCTATTGCGTCTTGAAAATTCTTAAAGTTTTGTTTGGGGTTTACAAACAATATAGTTAATATACAATTTAAATTGTCTTAAGGACTCAATTGGCTACCTACTAGGAGTAGCTTAGGTCCTTATGCCAGTTAAAATTGTAAATTTCGAACTTGTCACTTTTCGGGGTATTAATCATGATGTTCTTATTATAATATATTAACGATTGCTTTTTAAATGGACACCAGTTCTTTACAGATATATGTTTTTATTCTGTGACACGTATTACATTTGTGTTCAAGCATCTATCCCCTCCTTTGGGTCCGTAAATGCAGTTCGCGTTAATGGGGCGCACTACTCAATCAATGCAGAAGCAGAAGGCAAGTCTTACATATCTATAAAATTAACACTGAAAACAATGTTTGTATATTGATTAGGAGAGAAACGAGACAAATTAGTAACTTAACTAATTAGTTATTATTAATTCATTTAGGTAGTGAGTATAGTAGTTAGTAAAATTGTTGTTACTGAGTTGTTTTAATTTGGCACGTTTTTAATGAGTAGGAACTATATTTTTTTTCAGTGTACTTATATAACATGAGCTGTAAGACTAAGTAGTTTTGACGACTCCTGAATGAATAAATTCATCGGGCTATCGTGGTTAAGCCACAAATGCAATGTATAGAGTCTGCATCGCGCATCCCTACTTTAAAATTCTTATTTGTACCTACAACTTCGTACCTGCAGGCCGGAGGGACAATTTTTCATTAGTCTATCTAACAATTGCCTACACAAGCGGAACAATTACCATCTTTAGTGTTACAAACCATGCTGAGTACATTAAAGATAGCATAGCTACGTCAGCATAGTTTTATGGCTACCATCCCGCTAAAAGCTTATAGTGTTCAATATCACAGTGATTCGTTATGTTTCGGAAGACACGTTGAGCTGCGTTATACTGCGTTATCTGACGTCACAAATCCGCATGGACCGGCTTGGTTGGTACGGTCGGTTCTCTCAGGTTCTGATAACATCCCGTAGAGGGCGACACCTGTCCACCCCCTACGAAAGGAGTTCCAGCGCGATGAATAAAAATGGGCCTCGATTCTGGATGAAGTACACCGCGGCGGGTTTTAAAAGGTAGTCCAACCACACTCAACCTGCCGTTTTCGGTGCGGGGTGGCTGGAAAGCCTGTAAAATCTAAAATATTTGTTTACTTTATTATTATACATGAGTTTCTGTTTTCTTTATTTTGTGTTGTGATGAATCAGCCATAGCGCGGTCTCGTGGCGTTTCTAACATTGCAGCAATGCGTCTATATAGGACCTTCTCTGTACAAAGAGCTGCTAACATTTTAATATCATTAAAAATAATTTAAAAGTCACTATTCATATAACATATATAAGTCTTACATAGATAGTGTCTAATGGCTCAATCTTTTCAGTTTTAAAACATGACAACTTAAAAGAATGGTAGATTAACTCGTATATTTGTTTTGATATCTCACAATAAGCAATTACAATGACAGGAGTTTGTGCAGCAGCCCAGCAGGCCTATCACGTAGTTACGTGTAATGTAGTTAAATTCACTTCGATTTGGTTGGCATTAGATTTAATGAAATTACGCTTAATGTTCATAACTATATTGTTAGATACTGTGTAATATATACAAAATACTGCATTGAATGCCTAATTTTTTATTATTCTATCCCAACCAAATTGAAGCTAATGTTACAATGAGGTAGGCAAATTATGGACAGATGCAAAATTTAAAGAGTAAAATAAGGCGCCAAGAAATATTTAATAATGTGATAATCTATAGGTAATACTTATTATCTGTTATTATCTCTTATTCGAAAACCTTATTAATCAATTATATATAAATAAAATGAAATATAAAACTTGTAATGGAAAATTTACTACGAAATTATGGGTTAGTTTCTATGAGAACACAACAAACTCATTTATTATAATATTCAGTTAACAACCGCATAACAATTATAACTAATATCGCTAAAATATAAAAACGTATAACACACATCGAGCGAGCTGTTAACATGCCTATATTTGTGCTGTAAAATTGAAAATGGAAGTATTTATCGCATTCATAATAATATATTTCACATGCAAGCCATATTTTGTAGTCACGTTGACACGAATTCCTATCTTTCCGTGCCTGTAAAGTATGTACAGAGTTTAAAACAAACATAGTTGAATAAATAACAGTTAAACGGTTACCGGAGCGTGTCGATCCGATCGGACGGTGTATTAAAGAATCGCTGGCACATTCATAAATATTTCATTCGACTAATGAATCGACATTAATAACAATACCATTGAGAAAGGCACCGCCGTATCCAGGTTATTTTTTCCATGAGCTCGTGTAGGGCTGTATGTTTAATGTTCATCTTCATTGCTGTGTCGATTATATGTCGAAGAAGGACTATATTTAATAACTGGAATATCGATATGTTCTAAAATAAATCCTCTTTTGAATGCTGATATAAGTTTAAGTAAGAAAAATACTATTTTAATGAGATAACGTTGATATGCCTACAAAATTGCCAATTTTGTATCATATATATAACATAGTTAATGGTACTTATAAACACATAAGTTATGAGGCTTAACTGTAAATAATATTTTGTGGTTACATCTTCAGTTGTGTAAGTTTACTTTACTTATCATTTAGAATGGAAATTTACGTAACACCTTAAATGGTAACTAAATAAAACTAAAAGTTTTAGTGCAATCGACACTAATGTGGGTACGTCGTAAGTGTAACTTTAATGGATTTATACATCTTCAGTAATGTGATGTCTGGGCTCCGTGTTAGAATAGTCAAGGATTCGAAATAATCTAATAAATAAATAAAAGAAACCAATAACTTTGAAAATAATAAGTCAACAAAAGAAAGACTGACAATTAAAAAAAAGATTATTAGACAGAAAACATTAACTACCTATACATACTTTTGACTTATATTTTAAATTTATCCAGGAGAATTTATGTTATATCAAATATTGTTATGACAATAATACTGATAGTATGCGCAAATAAACATCGTGGAAAATACGCATGATAAAAAACAGGTGAATACGAAGGAGGCCGCGCCGTTACACTGTTCTTTCTTGAATTTTTTAGGGTACCGAAAAGAAAAACCGGATCGAAAGGAAAACCGGAACGGAACTTTGTTGTCCGTCCGTCCGTTCGCCCGTCAAGAGCATCTTTCTCAGGAACGCGTGGAGGTATCAAGCGGAAATTTATTTCAAATACTCAATACACCTGAGTATATTTGATATAAATTTCAGCTTGGAGCTGGAGCTGTGAAAAAATTTAACTTCTAAGGCAACGCAATCAAAAAGATAAAATTTATGCCGCAAATTTTCGAAACTCGCAAGGGAATCGTACCTACAGGGTACATCCCGTGAACTCAGAATCTTGAAATTTTTATGTACTAATTATTAATCGCTTATTAAAACATAAAGCACACTTTTTGCTCTTTACTTAAAAAGTTCAAAGTCGATATCTTATAAAATAAATGAATGGATTGAATTTTACTAATAAATGACCGAATCTACCCCTAATACGGGGTACAATCGTACATGGATAGGGGAATATTAAGTAAAACAGTAAATCAATTCAGAAAGTTGATCTAAAAAGTTATTGATCTTAAACTTATCAAGGATGTAATAAACTAAACGACAAAGGCTAAAAGTCAATTAATTTTTTTAACGAAAACCGTGCATCCATTTTATGTCAGCCAATCCAGTTTCATAATAATTTCGCAAACATTTACATTTCAAAACTTTGTCATAATCATTTGGTAGTGTTATGACTTTCAAAATCGCAAGTCCGTAATGTGTTTTTAATCTTAATCAATTCATGATTCTTCTTCAGAAAAAAAAATAATTTAGAAACTTTTTTTGACAATGACGGAAAAAAATCTCATTAAATTAATATTGGGAATGTGTCTGAATTTTCTTCTTACAATTCCGATCATTATTTCAAATTTTCTGAAATAATAATAAAAATTGTTAGCGGGGGTACATACATACACGTACGAATGTGCCCTTGCAGAAAATGTACAAACGTGCAATCAAAAATAAAATATTTTTTTCTAATACAAAACCCATGTAGAAAAATACACACTTTAAGTTCTCTAGTTTTAGTCTGATACAACTACCAACTTTCAGTATGGAGATCAAACATAAAAACATAACGGATGTTTTTTGATTATTATCAGGGTCAATTAATCCATCGACGTTTTCTTTTGGATAATTAGTAAAGAAAATAAAATCCCTTTAATTTCTCAATGGCCTGATAAGCAAAATACATATAAAGTTACATCTATGTCTTTTCACGCTGTTACTAATGTTACTTCCATGAAATAGATAAATTTACTAATATTATATTTAGAAACTGATATTTTTATAAAAACACCGACCTAAATATATAAAAAATATTTGCAAAAAAATCAATAATATTAACAAAAAAAAATTTTAGTTAAGTATATTTTGTTTTGAATGCAATGAAAATTTCCAGGGGAAGATTGCATACCAATATTGGCATATAACACGCAATATATGCAGCAGACTTTTCAGTTAAACACATATTCACTCAGAAATACTTTAAATAAAAGTTTTATCATATTAAACTACTATTACAAAAAAGTAAAACCTAAAATTTGTGCAAAAAGTCGTGTTAGTAATTTTGCGTGAAGGAAATGAAGGTTTTTTGACTTGATGTTTTTTTTTATACCTTCCGTAGCTAAAATGTGATGGATTCTTAAATATAGTCTCTTGTAATTGGCTCACAAACTTGATTAAAAATATTCCAGGCTTATATCGAATTATTTCCGTTTTTCTCGTATTTGTATCAGGCTATTTCGCAGCGGCTGCATTGTGGTTAGCTTCGTGGACAACTGACAGCCGCCGGCGCGGCGCCTACCCACAGACACAAAGTCGTAATAAATGAGCTTTTCTACAAGTTGTAGTAGTGAGTGTATGAAGGTGCCCCATGTACGAGTGGTGCCAATCTTCCCCTAATATAAATATTTATTTTTAATAATTTGGTTTTCACGGAACCATCTGTGCGCGAGTCCGACTCGAAACAGCCGTTTTTTATTTTACTATCACATATTATCTGCCTTCAACTGCCAAATGCGGACTGGCAGCGTGTCTCTCGCTCGTTCGACCTGCTTCAGCTCATTACAGTATAGCTGGCATGACAGTTGGCTCTCGTTTCAAATCAACGAGCCGTAATTGGCATTGTGCCTTTTCTGAATTTGCTGTTACTGACTTAACAATCTCTGTCGCCTTTTTTGGACACATGGGTACAAAAAGTTGATATACCCTTGAGAATCTAAAATGTAAATGTTATCATTTATCATTAACATATTTTCGTTATATCAGTATCCGTTTAGTCTACTAGTCGCAGCAATCTGTAACAAATTGAAGTAGTAGTAATGTTGTCAAACCTATTGTTATTTGTGATATAAAGCTATTGCAAAGTAAGAGAAATAAAAATAAATAAATAAAAATGTACATAAAAAAATACTAGAGACGATAAATATAACAAAAGCAAGAAAAAAGGCAATGCAAAAAAGGCAAAAATAAATATGGCTCCAAACATAAAAAGAAGAAAGTACATGCAATAAAAGATAAGAAATAGCCTGCAAAATGTAATAAGAAGCAAAATATTATCAAAGAGATTTTATTAATATCTGGCGTGTAACGTGTATTATTTCATGGTTTGATGTAAATTGATTGATGTATACAATGATCGTTAAATGTCGGAAGAAAACACGCCTGAGAGCTTATGTTAATTGTGGATAATTTCTGTAACATAAAAATGTTCATCATTCAAAACATAATATGGTTTAATAAACATCCTATTATTTGAAATTAGAACTGTAATTATATTTGTATTCTCAAGTTATAGTACGTATCTCAAATCTTAAGGGATTTTAGATTTTTGAGTAATTTTGGTGTTTTTAACTTTAATTTAAAAAAAAAGATAAAGATCATATTTCACTTAGCCCGATACAGATAATAAGATGACTATTTATAATGTATTTATGAAGAAGATTTGATTGAAGAATACTAGTAAGAACTGAGATCATTAAAACATTGTTATGCGTATTTACTTATAAAATAATCTCCCTTAGATTAATACCCTTAACTGGTGGTCGAATGTTTAGCCATTTCTCTCTATCGCAGTTGCTTTGATAAGGATGCAAACATAATATCCGGCGAATAACGAACGCTTTCAATCCCTCGGAGATTCAGTTTACTTCAGATTAGAAAATTAAAATTGTAAGAAGGTATTACAAAGGAATAACGATAGTTGAAATGTACAGATGTAAGTCGAAAATTCGATTAGAAAATACACACTCTTAACTCTGATTAAAGTATTAAATATATATTAAAGTCAATATAGCATTGTTATGCAAATAAAATTTTAAATATAGCATAAAAAATCGGCAAAATAAGTTAATTATGATCGGTGATAATCTTTTATACTACACAATGGATTTTAATGAGTTTTTAATTAGTATACAAAGTGATGTCAGAAAAAAGTTTATATGTATAAAATTGTGATGAAAAATCACAGGATTGCGTTGAAAAAGATTTTCCTTAATTTCGAGCATTTACTTAGTTTATAACTTATATTTGGCTATATAAACTTTTATCATCACACTTTTAAAAAGATTTATAAAACTAAAAAAACATAATAAATATTAAACAGAAAATCCCTCGCTAATGCTTATATCATGTTTGCAACAGTATTTTCGTGCTTTATTACTTAACGGGTTTAGATATGTAATTACAGCCGTTTACGTTATTATCAGAGCAATATTTACAAGCTCTACAACAACTGCACGCAGCCACCGCAGAAGATGAAAAGATGGCAAATAGATAATTTGTTAAATAGTTTTAATTACACATCCAGTTACGTGTCTCGAAAATGTGTTGCAAGTGATTATTACTTAGAGTTTTCTAAATAACGATATCTGTTATTTAACCTCCTTTTCATTTTAATTAATTTGCAATGTATATACGAAAGATACAACGTAAAATATTGCAACTAAATTTCAAAGTAGTTGTCCTGAAAAGGTGAACGTAGTATTTTTTGTGCATTGTCATGATATGAGCAGGTTTATAATAAAAAATAAATAAAATGACTTTATATCAAATCAAATATTACCAACCAAGATGGCAGACTAGCTATCTATAAGCACTCTTATAATATGGATATTGAATGAAAGGGAAAAAATCACAGAGAAAATAATGGTAAAATAACTATAATAAAAAAGTAAGAAAAATACAAAAAAAAAAATTACATTTTTCATATGTCAGTATTTTACTTTGCTTCTTATAATTTAAATTCGATGCTCGATTATAAAAGTGATAACATTAGATATTTATAAATTTCACCAGCGGTGACGTAGGCTCAAATATCGCGTGTCGTGACAGCCGCTGTAATGCGTCACTGCTGTACCGAAGGCCCACACAAATATTTGTCTCTTGAATAGTTCGTTCACAGAAATAACATAACGTTGAATAGTTTGTTAAATAATGCGGGTCGGAGTGTTCATGAGTCCATCGGGGCACCGAGAAAGATGATTTCTGATCACAGTCCTAACCTAACTTAATGAAATTACTGTATTCTATACGATAATATAAAAAAGCAAGTGATTCACGAAAAATTTTTAGTCAGAAACTTTCTCCGCAGACGATGCGATCTCTGGGATTGCTAAGTTAGGTAAATGTTGCTACACACTCTGATCAAATAATGTTCTTAATTTATATTTTTGTAAAGATTAGTAGTTATTAAAGATCTGCTTAGTAATTTTAAATCAGACGTTCAATTTTCCTTTTCTAACTTGCGCATTTTTAATGCCAAAGAACGTGACAGTGTGCCGAAATTCACGGTATATCAAAAATTGTGTCGAAGGAAAGTATGTTTACAGAAATGCATAAGATTATATTCAAGATTTTTTTTTTATGTAAAATCTCCACGGATTTAATGTACGGTACCCAAAATGGATATAACAAATATTTGTGTGCCATCACATAATTTAAAAACATTGTTGGCAACATGTTTATGGGACAGACGAACTTCTTATTGGCCACAAAAATATGTGGTTTGCCATTTTTTGTAGACTTAATAATTCCCATAAGACGTGCCTATGTAGGCGTGTGCGTGACGTGCACATAGCGCTATGTTGCATGTTGTATAGGAATTATCGATATAAGAAAAACATCGATGAAAAACTATTTATTTTCAATACATATCACACAAAAACATTAACTTTTTATGCAGTAAAAGAAAACAATCAATTATTACCTAAGCTTTATTAGTGTAATTTAGGTGTGTACTAAACTAAAAAAATATATATATTCCCAGTGTTTACACTTTCTTAAAAGCGATATCTTTAAAAAAATCAGTTAATTTGTCGATATCAATATTGATCTGCCCTGCGCTGAACACATGTGACCGAATTCACTTAAAAAAGCGGCATCCGATCAATCTTGAATTGATTCGTGGTATAAGTAGAGCGAGTTTAGAAAAGGCATAGGAATATAATATCAGAAACACGTATATCCAATCAATTTTGTCTTGTATTATTATACAAAAAATGGAATCAATAGAATTTCTACACTCAATGACGTGAATTCAGACACATGAGTGAATTCGAAGTCGGGTCTGGATTTTTATAGAATCGCAGGGCAGATATGAAAATAGCCGCCATTGTTCTCGTAAAAGCGACGTGTCAATAATTGTTATTTATTCGTGCTCAATATCGATATTTATGTGTTTTATCGATAAATATCGAACATTCCTAGCATTATAGCAATCTGCTCGGGACGCGTGCTTGCCTGTCTGTCAGACTGACGCGAACATATTAGTTGAACACGATCTCTCGTAATAACATCAATTTTAGATGTATTTCATCGCTTTTATTATCCCCTATTTCATGATGCTTTCAAAGTGGAATTTCTATACATTATCATGCTTTAAATTTTACTAGAGGTAGAAATAGAATGACGTTTATATATTTTAGAATATATTTTTCAGTCGATGTTTACTTACCTCGTAGCAGTAACTAATTTCGGAAAAAGCGTATTTAATTAAACTGCCGGTTATAGCATTCGATTATAAATTAATTTGAAGATACTTTATGTTTCATGTCAGTGAGTTCGCTATTTAGGGATCAAATATTGCACAATTAGCTTTAAATTAAATAGTCAGATACTATTTCTAAAAAGTATCTAAAACTAAAGATTTTTTTTTCAACTTTTTTCATGTCAGTGAGTTTTCTGTTTAGAGATTAAATATTGCATAATTTGCTTAATATTAAATAGGCAGATACTACTTCTAAAACTAAAAGATTCTAAAACTAAAAACATTTTTTTTCATGGTGAGTTCGCTATTTATAGATCAAATATTGCACAATTTGCTTTAAATTAAATAGGCAGATACTATTTCTAAAACTAAAAGATAATAAATGTCCGAGACAGACTATAAAGTAATCTAGATGATAATATTTTACCTGACTCACGTTTATTTAATTTATTTTATTGTTTTACATAACATTATAAATGTAATAGTTTATAAGTAACTTGCTTTATACTATTAAAATTGTCTACCTTCCTCTTATATCGGCTATCGAATTCTTGTAATCTTATATTTATTCTTTAAGAATTTTTTGCTGTCTTGGATACTGAACGTATGACTAAAGTGCCTAAGTGCATATTATAATTTATTTAGTAATTCTGTTTTAAATAAGTCTTCGTTTAATGGGTGCGAATACAATAAAAGAAAAAAAAAAAGAAACGGGGTAGCCGGCTTACGCAGCTAAAAACAAATAAAAGCATAAAAAAGAAGTATGAAGGAATGAACAAGTACAATGAATGAAACTACTAGCCGAATACAAGCTAGAATTGGTGTTTAATTATAGAATAAAAATGATCTGCTAAAGAAATCGGTACGTATTTGTCCAGCGTACAAAGAGACGCTAGCCACATCGATCTCTGAAAATATCTGAATGCTCACCAATAGGGTAATATAGCATGAGCAATAAATGTATTGCTGGTCTTGACCCAACATTTTTTTCTAAATATGGAAAAGCCTGTCCAATAATAGGCTTCCTTCTAAGAAAACGTAAACAAATCGGATGCACGTTGTTCGTTAAGAAATTAAATTCTGAGAATGTATTTTACACACAAACAAAGTTATAGAGAAATCACGACAAAAATTGCGACATGAATTCTCAGACCTACGCTTCCATGAATTGTCACAAAAAATTCAATTAACGTTTATTGTAATTCAAAACGTATAATCCGAAACAAAATAACTACGCGAAATATTTTTTTCAAAAACGTGGCGTCTATAAAAAAAACTCATTGGGAAACAGAATCCTTTAAAGCTAAAAATAAGCAAATTCCTTGAAACTAATCCGGATGAAAGGTATAGGATACTACGTAGGCGAGTCACAACATACCTTTTATATCGCATATACAGTCGTAAAGTACATGGAGGACCTAGATATCAATATCAAATAGTTGATTTGTAGTTCAGACGAGGGGACATCTAAGAATTTATATCGGCCATCCTCGTCGTAATCCTGTCTGACACTCGGGGACGAGCCGTAAGCAGCTTATTGGAGCTTTAAGTCTATCTGTTGAAGTGATCGTTATATTTTAAATTGATTAAAAACTCGAATTTGATGTTTTTTTATCTGTCATCATTTTTTAAGGATTCATGAGCTGTCGGTTTTCTTTACAAATAAGAAAATAAATAAATTAATATTCAGACAAAGATGACAGCTATTGACGCACACGTTGAGTGGAATATATAGGAATATCTTAATAAATTAGATTGATGATAAAATAGCATTATTACGGTTGAGTGTATCTTATACAACTCAAAAACTTCATCCAACTTAAAAATTGTCGATCTTAGTTTAGTATAAGTATTTGTGAATAATAATTGCTCTATTATTCAATAAATAAAGTGAATTCTGAAGTTACGTTTAGTATTTAAGATTCAATGTAGATATGAGTACACCTCAAATGGAATGGATTACTTCTTGTTCCACTAGTCTTTAAGCTAATTTTGATGAAATTTAATGTGAATAAAATTTAAAAACAATGAAAAGAAATTGAAATACTTTTTCAAACTATCAATGCTATTGTTAAACATTATGGCGCACAAACCAATTAAGTCCAGAAAAACCTTCAATGTTTTCTCACCAAAAGTTTAAACTACATTAAAAAACTCCGCTATAAAAATTGCAGGACTGTCTCTAAAATTTTCACTAAAACGCGATTTGACAACGTTAGTCGGTAGCCGTCATTCATTGACCTTTTTGTCCTCTTTCAAACATAAATATTTCGTTTCAATTTTATTCACTTTTATTTGCACATTTAAGTAGGAATCTGAAAAAAGAATACAAAATATAAATCGCCCAGTATTACATTCATCAGAGCAACGGAAATATTTCACCTTTTGTCTTTTCGCGATTCTTATAATGAACCTTCAACTTTGTGACTTGTAATTTTTTTTTCCACGAAGAAGCCAATTTATTTTTTGCCTGTCGCTTAATTGGATTTCATGTAACTCTTAATGAATTCACTCCCTTTTTCGTTTGGAAACTTTCGTTTTAGTTACTGTGGGGCTGTTTAGAATTTATTTTTCCCCTTTAGACTTGAGAAGTTTGTTAATTCCTCAGTAGACTGTTATATTGCAAAAAAATAAATCATAATTGCAAATTACTGAGAACTTTCTATTATGGTATGAAGTTTGTAAGTTATTTCCGTTACATTTGTCGGGCGTAAATTTAAACAGTTATCTAATAAAAATACAGTATTCCGGAATAAAAAAAAATCAAACATGTTAACATTATTTTTGTTTTGCATTTAATATGAATTTGTGATGATAAAATGAGATACTATAGTATAATAATTTACCTATAGTTTATTTAAGTGTAATATTAATATAATTAAGGAACATGGTATATTAAAAATGTTGTACAATAACTTAACTTAATCATATTTTAAATTGAAAAATATCTTTTAGTACGTACTTAACCGATTGAAAACTTTAATATTAATAACTTACATGAACATACATACATATTTATATTGTCATTATAATATTTATAGAAAAGAAGAGATACAAAATACAAATGGTCACTAAAATTAATAGCAGGAAAGGTAGAAGTGATCAAAATACAATAAATACAGATAGTTTTTCAAAAACTAACAGATAGACTAGATCATAGAATGTCTAATTCAGTTACTAACTATACTTTATTTTATTTTCATAATTTAACACAAACTCATTATTTAAAAACCTCATTTTGCGTTAACTATTATAATTATCACTTCAGAGATAATTATGAGTAAAAATCTCACAGCGCGAACTCTGGACGTATAATTTTATATAAATAATATTTTAATTCGTATTTTGGAATGAGGCTTTTACGGTTTTATTTCGTGGTAACGATGTCATAAAACTAATTCCGTGATAATGTAACACGGTCACTGACTCGTTTGCATCAGATTTATTTAAATTTAATTGTGTCTGTGTGTCATAGAATGTATCCGCAGCTTAAAAGTCGAATAAGTCGACTCATTGAATAGGTTCTTTGTTGCCTTTTGTGAATGCGTAAAGTGAGTGCAATCAAAAACATTAATTATACATGTTGAAAGGTTCTTCTTAGTGAGCAAAATTCAAATTTTATAGATAAAAATACATTGAATTTGATTTCGTTGCATAGAAAAAAAATATTATGTTTTTTTTTAATATTGAAGATTTGCAAGTAACAAATTGGCAACAATAATAGTTGTCACTTTATTTCTGCTTGCTATTTTTTCTTAACCTTTACGTAACACTTTTTATTTGGTTTCAATAAGCTTATTCCAATAAAAACTATTTTAATTTATTTTTTTAATATTTGGGAAAATGTCGTTGTTTTTTATAATTTTATTACCCGGATGATACGTCAAAAAATTGACAAAGTGATTTATCCTTTCTCGGGTTTTAGGCTTAACAATATGTTTTAGGGATCAAATTTCACAATCTGAATTATTACGTTTTCACGGCATTCAAAAACCAATCGGCATTAAGCTAGGCAAATTTTGTTACACCTACAGAAATACTTGAAAACATATATTCAAATGTACTTAAAACGTCTATACAATCAAGCCAGCCATTTACACTTAGTACCCACATATTATCGTGGCTGATAAGTGTTGTTTGCTATAACCAATGTTAAAATGCTGCAATATTACTAACGTTATTTCTTTGAACGATCAGAGTTGAATTTAAATAGTCACTTCATTTTATTATGCCGCTGGCCATGATTGCATATATTCCAAACTTAATTAAAAATAAAATGTTATTCCGATGTTCTTTTTTATCAATTGGTCTGGCTGGCTTAACGTGCCTTTCGAAATACGGTGGAGCTCGAAATATTTCTTTTTCATAGTTTTTATCTAAAATCCTTTATATTACTTGTAATTAAATCAAAAGAGGTATCGCTAAACTATATTTTGTAATTACTTATTTATAGAGAAAAAAGCAGCTCTTGCTGAGATTCTTGTCGATTCTTTTCAGTGCAAGCTCTCTCACCGTAGATTTGTGAACCGACGGCGTAGTTTTTGACATTCATAAATGATATTCTCATTGAATAAATGATATTGATATATTATAGAACTTGTATAAATAGTATAAAACAAAGTCATTTTCCGCTGTCTATAATAAGGTTATAATCAATATACAGAGTGATTCCAGAGGAAAGTTTATTCCTATGATACATGCGGGTGAAGTCGCTGGCGGAAAGCTACTATATAACAAACTTAATTGAAAATTATGTTATATCGATTTGTTGCGAATTCTTAATGGATCACAACATCGTTTTTATGTCAGCTGGCAGCAGCTGGCCCGTGTTGTCGCTGGAACAACTCCATTGGGCGTTTCCCACGACTACGCGTCTGCGCAAGCGCATGTTAGCGCGAACTGTTATAACTATGCCATCTGCGCTATATTTGCTGTCGTATATGACTAGCTGATTAAAATGTTTATGAAATTCACTGGGGCAGTGTTGAAATTATTTTGTTATCTTTATAATATACTTGAAATCGATACAACATTCCCCATAAAATATTATCGTTGTGCAATGCTTAAGGTACGAAAATATTTTCAAAGAAAGACTCATTTTTATAAAATTGTGGGTATTATTGATGAATTCGTTCGAATTGATGAATCGCATACAAAATTTTCAAAAACACCGAAATAAACATGATGATTTGTACATTTTCTACATAGTTTTGACGTAGCGAGCCACCATTCTTCAACTTTAAAGCCTACTATCTAAGCTTTCTTGTTAAATTGGATTAAAAAAGTATCTAATCTTTTTCTATTATCTGATTGACGGACTAAATACATTTAAACATATCTATTACTTTTTATTCACACGGCTACATATCAGGCTCCTACAGTATGTCAATTTTATTCAATTGATTTTGAACTCTACTAACATTGTATTAAGAATTTAAACGTTTTGTATATCGTAACGTGCTCTTGCATGTACTGTTTAATGTGGAATCAAAATAATAATATGTACCTATTTTTAAATTGAAATTCCGTTCTTTAAAGTCGTGCTTTCTTTATCACCATCATTAGCCTTTTATGTGTCCATTGCATGGGACCTGGCCTTCCGGATGTGCCATGAGCCTTTACGCTGGCCCTATACGGAGTGGAGGGTATTAACAGTTGCAAACGTAGCCGGGCCTTCCAAAATATGGAGTAGCCTGAAACAATAATGTTATGGTCCCCCCTCCCGTGACAGACCCTTATGAAAGTTAGTTAACAATAACGATGGCGGGCTCCGGCGCTTTCCACTACGCCACCAAGCTAATCTACCAAGATATATTACTACTTTACTTGAAACTTTCACCTATGGAGGCGAAAAAAGGCATTACTTAGTAATTAGAGTTAGTGGGAGATTTACTTACAATGTTTTCTTTGTGAACATTGCTGTGAACATTAAGTATATTCTTGGGTACCTACCGCAGATTTACACTGTATTGTGGTATTGTTCAGATGTCATAAAACATGCTCGTAATACTGATACACGTATATGTAATTATAACTACAGCTTCCTACTATGGGGCCGGCATGTCGCAGCGGGAAATAAAAAGTGACTAAAAAACTTTTACTTGCTTTCAACCATGTTGAGGTTCTTAATTGGTATGTATATATTATAAAGAAGTTATATATTTAGAGTATAAGTAGATATATTTCTGTTAAATAATCACAAGTTTGTTAAACAATCAGTAGTTCTTATACTTTAGATTATGGGATTGATCAACTCAAAAGATTTGTTACGAGTAAATACAGATCTAGTTATTATCGTTTTGGTTTTACATTCATCCGTTTTTGTAGTGATAAGGATGTAATTTTGCTTAATCACGTTTTAAATCATGTTCAACATTGAGGTTTTATTGTTATTATATTGAATTTGCTCTTAATTATTAGGTGTTTTGATCCCCCCGCTCAGAACAATTGATTTACCACTGCGGGATAAATATGGATGATGCCCGGCTAATAAAAAAAAAAATATTTAGAAATATATATAAATAGAAAAATATTTGATACGTATTTATTTTTGCTTCAATTTAACAAGAAACGGCCTAGATAATAGGGGTTAAAGTTATGAAGTGGGCAATCGCTACGTCACGACTATATAGAAAATGAACAAATGTGTGACGTCATGCGACATTTCAATTCAATATATCGCAGTAATTTATCATGGTTTAAGCACGCATAAATGAGAAATTCCCTTCCTCATCAAAACATAAAATAAGAAAAACATTACATCTTAAAAATAAATACAAAGTAGCAAAGGGTGAAGGCTTAGCAAAGTGTTTACACAATTTGAATACAATTATTGTGAAACCCACACCGCTATCCATGGGTTGAGTGATACATTAATAATTAATATGCTACTTGATATCTTATAATGCAACAATTATTATTCAATTTTTAATTATGACAGCCAAACAATAAGTACACTATTACATACACTTAAGTTTACAAATAACAAATTACACAGCCGCTTAGCAATTTAGCCAGTCACAACATGCATTGAAACCTTATTTATATATAAAATTAATTAAATTTGAACAATTTCATATTATAAAAACAGACTGGACAGTAGTAAAGAAATTTAAGAAACCTTTTTAGGAACGGTCATTAATAAACCTACTTAAAGAAAATATCCCCACAATCTCCGTTCAAATTCTTCGCTCGGATTTTGCGCTACATTTAGGTATAATAAATAGTTAGGAGCCGCGAAGCATCAAAGCAGAGGCAGGGACGGATCTCGTAATCCTTCGTATTAGGAGACTTGGTCTCTAGGTGGCCATGGACAAAACATAGGCTATGTTGTTTCACGGCTGACGAAGAAAGCCGCCAGATGAGGCAAAGCTGGAAACAGATGGGAATTTATCAAAGGTAGTGCAAGTTTGTCACCCTGAAACTAGCAAGTTTGATTTAAACTTGCTGCAAGTTGCCAAGTTTAAATTGTTATCTGGGCAGTTACATGCCCTACTAGTCTGGGGTGATACAGGGTGTACTTACCTGCTTGCTGGTGCAGCGCCGGGACCTTGATAACGCTGTGACTGCGGAGCGACGAGAGGGATCGTGCCCTGATGAACGGCCTGAATTTCCACGATAAGGGTTTTGCCTGTGTGGATCCTCCCAACTGGACGGGTAAGGACTGGAAATGTACAATTGTGCATATTTAGTCGGGGGCAGTTCGGCCGGTCTCTGAGACGTAACCCCAACCCGCAGAGGGACACGCCCCGCATGTCGTGGGCTAAAATGGGGGTTAACGACGCGAAAGGTTGTCTTCGGGCCGTCCCGGGAATTGCCTTTATGGAGAAAGACATCGTTGGGTTATAGTGGGTATGTCCCTGTTATTTGACTAGCCCCATTCTGAGCCGACCCCGCGCTAGGTGGGAGTGGGTTCCATACTCACTCCATAACGCATTTCCCAGAGTAAAATATAAAGTATACTAGGTGTCTATTGTATTTTTATACCCAGACGTCTACGCATCCATTATAACAAATAGTTATTATTATGATCTACATTTATCTTCCATTCTTTTATGTATGATGCTATGTTGATTACGCATTTTGTTATAAATCATATCGTATTACAAGCGAACAATATTTGTTTACTCATTCTGTGTCACTGATGTTATTTTAGCTGTTGTAACTACAATAATAATAAATAAATTATATATATATTATGATATGCATGAAGTATGTTTATTAAAAACTACCTATTCATTCCACTTTTGAAAATGCTCCGATGGTAATGAAATACATGAGCAAACATTATGATCTGTGGCAACTGGCATGAAAAAAATAATAGCAATTAATCAAAGAGCAACTCATGCACATTGTCCTAACAAAGACGCTTCCTAATCAGCTTCCTAATTTAAATTTGAATAACAGTAAAATGCAAACAATCATGTAAAAACTTGTTTTTGAAATATTTCTTTGAAGTTTGGAAACAGTTTATGCTAGTTTCATTAGGGTCAATATTTGTTTCAAGATTTGGAGTAAGAAATAATCGTGACATCAAATTTATTAATCACTAAAGATAATCAATAAAATGTCATTTCAATTAGTTGCATTTTGCCATAATAGCTTTCATTTTCCCTGGTCTATTTTAGTATTCAAAATTATTAATTGTTGTGATTGATATACATACTAATTGTTGTGACGGCAGGAATTTTTACTGAAATGTCTAGCGGAGTTGAACCCATATGCTGCATAATAATACTATTAATGCCCAATCTTGCAGCGTCCACCAGCAGAATATTGGACCTACTTTGCAGCCGATGGTTTAAGGTGGCAAATTGGCGATGCATTTTCGTGAAACAATTGAGAAGCTATCAAAAGGTGCCTCAGCTAATATCCTTGAGGAACTGCAGTCTAACGGAACATCATTATATTATAGACCGAGACATCATTAGTTGGTAACAAATATGTCGTAATCGGTATTAAACATTGGTTATTGTATAAATCACCTTCGCTTTCCGATTTGGTGTATACTGTTAATGGGACCATGACCTTATTACCATTGGTACCTATGCCTATGCGTGCCAATGGCTGTTAATCTAATAATAGGATACCCCAACGACGGCACATTTCTAGGGCGGTGACCGCACTAGCACCTCGCCCTGGCTAAACAAGTGAAGTTCATCTAACGAGTTATTTTTTTTTTAGATCTTTTTTTTTTTGGTCATTGACTTTATCGTAAGCTCTATTAGCATATTCTACTGATATGATATTATAGAAAATAAAATTGCCTTTTTTCCAGTTTTCAACTACTGATATGATATTATAGAAAATAAAATTGCCTTTTTTCCAGTTTTCAACAATTTTGATGTTGTTAATACTTGTTGTGTACTAGTAAGCATAGAAACTGAAGTAAAGAACAGCAACATTATTAAAAAGTAATTTAAATTATTCAACTTTATAAATATAATATAACTTTATATATTTTATTGAGTGAGATGTACCTACATATTAACCTTAATGATTTATAGTGTAATTCAACCAATGGATTCATTATTTAGCAAAAAGCTGGTCTGGTAATGAACTAGTTATTCATCTATGAATCTTTAGAAATAACAATTTGATTACCACATTCAAATCGAATATACTCCTACGTAACATGGTGTGTTCGCCGCAAACTCATGCAAAATCACGTAACGAGTTATTATTTGTGTTGAATGACGTGTATCCTCGAAGTCGGGGGTCTCTTCTGCGCACCGAACCGCACCAAAAAAAAAATAATAAAAAAAAATATAGTGATTTATTTTAATATCAAACCAAAGTGACACAAATATAATAGTACCTAACCAATGAAAGCAGTCTTATCATTAAAACAACCTTTAATTATCCTTGACCTAGAAAAAAATAAAATAAAAACGGTAATTCAAATGATTTCCTGTTTCGTAAAAATCTTAATGGAGAAATCCGTTTAAAATTACGGCACTTATTTTGACTTAATGATACTTTTATTGAATAAACACAGTTTTAAAATCGCTTCAATTTTACACAGAGACGTGGGCAACTGGCGTGCATCAGACGGAATTGTTTATCCATCCATCTCGTAATCATGATTTATGATCTGGTAAATTTCCTTCTCTCTTGTATAGTTCAATTGATAGTTTTTAGCATGTAGGCGTAATATGGCCGATCCATCAGATGTACGCCCGTGCCCCCGGAGTGAGGTGAAATGGTTAATTATTTTAGTTCTCAATAATAAATTATGTTTAGTGTCGAATGTACTCAGCTGAAGTTGTGAGAAACTCCGCAATGGGAACTATATCGCCCGCTGTGTTGATTGTTTGCCACTCTGAGACTAACAGCTGTAGGAACCCACGAACACTTGAATTTAAATGGTAACTCGAATTAAAATACTCATTCCACTGATTAAGCCGACAAGTTAGTTCACTTTGTATACTGAAATTGTTTTAGTTATCTCACGGTAAATCTTTTGGGGTATAAAAAAGTGAACATAAAAAGTTGTTACCACCAGATATTTAAGACTTATCTTTGCCTGCCGTACTAAGGATGATCGTGAGCGTGGGCATGTCAAAATCAATTAACAACCCTGGTACGGAACCTGACATCTCACAAAAAATTCAGAGATAATGAGAGCTGTATTAATTAGGTCGAGGAGCTGTCACATCGGCCGGCGGTGATCGGGTTTTTGTCGATGCAAAAACGGCAAGTATCGATCGGGTCGACAGTGGAGACCAGCCGCGCGGAACCATGTTGATGTCTATGAATTCGCTCCACCCGTCGGTCAGGGATCCGCACAAGAGACGGCAAATTTCCCCTACCTTTTTTTTAATTGACCATTTCTAATGGAAGCGGGATGGTGATATACTCCTGCTCAAATGATGTTTCAACTGAATATAAGTCTCGCAATTGTCTTATTTCAAGTGACAGAGTTACTTGAAATAAGGTTGAGACTTATTCGTGGCTATGCTAAAAGATCTCTTTTCATCGTCTCAATAGAAGGCGTCATTTGAAGTAACGATGAATTATGGGAAATATGTTTTTTGTTGTATAAAAAACGTAACTTATATTGTAACGATTGTAGTTTCAAGAGACTCTCGATTGACTTAATTACTCTATGCCTAATTTTATGGATGTAGTATCCAATTATAATTACTTGTACTATTCAAGAAATCGAATCAATGAATAATGTAGTAGCAGTGTTGTCAATATCATGAGAACGTGTATTACGAACGCAAACAAAAAGCTTATTAAGCTATAAGTGTTAACATTTTTATGATAAATAAAATAAATATACTTATAACAACATAACATACATTGCTCAGATTCCAAGATGAATAGCTAAAGCCCCCGTATTATGAAGTATCTGAGACAACGAAGGTACTACAATACCCAGACCTGAGACAATATAGAAAACCGTATAATGACCCGAACGGGATTCGAACCCGGTACCTCAGAGATCTCTTTAAACCGGCGTGCGAATTACTCGGCTATGGAGGTCGTTTAAATAAAACATACATAACAATTTACTTTATTTTCAAAACAGTACTATATCGAATCTTAAAATAAATATTGCTTGTAGAATTAAGAAACAAATAAAAAGCAATAAAAAACTCATTTTGAGATTTAGATAAATAAACGAATGAAAAAAAATAAATAAAAAAAACTAAACTGCAATCTTTAGCAATACAAAAGTTGTCTTAAAAACTGAAATCTAGAATTTGAAATACAGTCAAGTCATTAACTTTAGTATCACGTATTTTCCTTTTACTACTGAATGAAGTAGGTCTTTGAAAGTTCAATTAAAACAGTTTTAAACCACTCGAGAAAATAATTGGAGAATCCACTCAAGTTCGTTTTGTTTCAGTCCGCTTCAGCGGGCGGCCAACTTTCATTCCTGAACTGTATTGCCTTTATATAGTAAATGCTTAAATAATTTCGGATTCTTCGTCTTGCTCAACACTTATGAATATTGCCGTAAATAATTATCCCATCTGGTAAGTTAATTATGTAAATTATATTTTAATATCAATTAATATTAGAGTATAATTTTCCTTTAGGTAGACAGAGAAATAGATTAACTCTTTATTGCTCATACACAAAAGAAAAGTTAACAGCTAGTTTCTTGATTCTAGAGTACGCATTCTAGGTGGTATTATAAGTAGTCTTGTCGCTAAAAGCTGACAACCCTTGTCTTAAACAGTATCTGAAGGACGTGGTAGTGTACCAACATCAATTAAATAGGATTAAATAATTCCTTTATTTCGATTATTGAAATTTATTATAAAACGAAAATTAGCATTTCTAAATTTAACATGTAATATGATTTTATTAATACTGTAGAAAAGCTTATATTGAAATGTAGTAAAGTTTTTGTGTCCTGCAATTGAAAATACAGGTTTCTGTTATATTTTCCGAAAATACGACCGATTTTAACTTATAAATATTAAAATATTAATTTCACTAACTTCGAAAATTTTACGTTCTCAAATTTTAACTATTATTCGCAGACGTGTTATTACTTTTGCATTATTTCTCATATATTAATGGTCTATTTATTTATAAAATATAAAAGTAGTTAACTAGCCTATTATCGATTACAAGTTACTTAATTACTATTTTTTCCGCGAATTCATAAAATTATATTATTCATACTTTTGACCAGTATCGAAGTATTGACTTACCTTCAGCCAAACTCATAATCCATTTTTATTTTTGTTTGAATTGAAAAAACTAAAAAGCGAAACCGACTTTGTATTTATAAATACATGATATCTCCGAATAATCATTGATTGTCTCTGAAGAGAACGTTATTGAAAGTTTATAGGTTGCCAATCATCGCATTGGTCACCGTTATGTGACTACAAACCATCATGCACTAAAGATAGTTCAGTCAAATTAGCGTACAAAGGGGTAAATCTCGTAATAGAGGAGCTGGAAATTCGTATAAAATTTCATCAGAGCATTCTAAATTCTAAAAACACAATATTTTATTGCAAACCATATTAATTTGGAAATTTATTTCTTAATAATTATGTTGTTCAAATGCTTACTCTTGCGTTGGTACTCATTTAATCTATCGCTAAAATTTCTGATGACAGCTTTACAAGTTCTAATGACGGCTTTAAAATATCACAAACTCGAGGCAGAGACACATTTGACGTGTGTAATGTCGCTCCAGCCAGCTGTAACCATGTCAAAGATAGGAAAATTATACAGTTTAAGTATCAAAAAATCATCTAACGTCTTTACATAACGTTCTGAATTAACTGTAAGTGCATCTAATTAAGTTATTTTAGCTATACATTAATTGAGTGCTGAGAACGCGACATTATTTTTAAGAAATAAATTCCCAAAGAGAGTATTTCAGGAATAAATAAATATCTATTGATAATGTTCGTTCTTTTTTACGTAAATAAAATTTATTTGGAGTTGTTCGGTTTTTCTTGATTATCTTGGGTTTTTAAAGCTAAAAAAGTGCAATAATGTGGTTTCTTTTCACAAAAAAACATAGATAATTAAATTTTTACAATTTATTTTTACAATTGTAATCAATTTTGAATTTAAGGAAGGGAACTTAGAACACAAAGTGAACTTTGGTAAATAATGCCTTATCAAATGTTATCAAAGTTTAAATTTATAAATAAAACAAGTTGATTATTTTTAACTATATTTTGATATAACTTTGTAGGTACACAGTAATATTTACCGCGATTCCCTGTTAAACTTTATATGAACATATTTAGAACAAAATTTAAACCCATATAACTTCCTCATAGATTATAATAGAGTTGGAATTATAGAAATAGATATAAACATGATTAAAGGATTTGAAGGACCATTGACCTTGAATGACTTAAAACGTAGACAATGAATTTATTAAAACCTTTAGAACGATTTTTAGAACCATAAATGTATGCGAGTCTTTAACTTGTCATCTCTCATTCCGAGATACAAAAGAATATATGACTGGGCTACTTCGTAAAATTGCACAAATAAGCCTGCGGCCAGCAATGGGCTCTCAACAAATATCAGCCCCTTATTTATGGCGGGACAGACAAATATTAGAAGGTTTGCCTCTAAAGATTATACCAAAACCAAATAAATATAGTATTATAAAAGATTATAAGATATATTTCTTAATATATCTTATAATATCAAGTTCTTAACTATTTCTTATAATTCTTATTATAAGAAATAGTTAAGAACTTGATATTTGAGAAACTAACGGAATACGAGGGATTCTACGTAAAAGTAAATAAATTCCATGGCTCCGTATTCAGATTATACGTAAAAAAGTTTGTTTCACTTTCAACGATCTGAGATTATAAGAAAAGTATTTGAATTATTACTTCAATTTGTATTTTTATATGTATTTGTATCGCATACGAAATACAATTTTCTTATTTCAATTTTAATGTTTCTTTTGATTAATATATGTTTCAATATCTTCCAATTTGCTTAGTGCCACCGTCTAAAGGGCATCGAAATATACAGAATTAAGTACCTATGCATAATGTCTTTGACTTTATTAAATCACAAATCGACTTTAATATCAAATAACATTATTTATTCTCAGAACGGGTCTTTACCAACAATTCTTTTCTCAATAAATGTCGTCCCCTTTATTTAACATTGATAAATTTAATTTGCATTATTAATTTTATTTATCAAAACTAATAGCTTTGTTAAATATATCAAATAAATATATATATATATATATATATATATATATATATATATATATATATATATATATATATATATATATTTTATAAGAAATTGATATGAAAAAAAAACTATACATATTACTTTTTTTATTACAACAAACATTGACGTTGTATTATTCCTTTAAAATATATTTGCAACGAGTGTCTTTATGCATTACATTTACCGGTTTGCTTTGATCTATTCAAGTGACTGTAAAAATACAGTGACAATGACAGATGTGGCGGTGTTGTAAACACAATGGTTTTTATTCCTTTACGTATAGAATTTAATGTATACTGGCAAGAGTAAGCAGGGAGTTTAGATCTGGCAGACGTTATCGCACGTCCCACGGACGGCTCGGACGCTGTCGAAGGCTTATCTAACAAATCCTCCGACAGCGAGCTCGGTCGTTTGATTATAACTTACGACGCTAATCTTTTATCGGGAATCCAGGAAAGAGACTATTGAAAATCGTATGTACCATTCATTTAATCTCTTTGTAATAATATCATATTACTTAACACGTTTTTCACGGTAACGGTTTTACTAAATTATTTTTGGCAAATTTTAAAAGCATTGAAAAACTACTGAAGTTCCTAAAAGTGTCCCTAAAATTGTTTAGAAAATTATAAATACATGCAGCGACGCTTAGAAAGTTAATTAATCATCATTGTAATTGACGTTTATATGTCCGTAATCTCTTGTCTAGTTAGCAGGAACCAGTAACTACTTGTCACTAAGCGAGCCGCCGTGACGTATGGTTGTAAAATTTACATGCATTTGACGTACGTGAAATGCATGAAACTATCTAAAAATATCAAAACACTTTTGAATAGAGTATTCATAAATATAGTCATTTATATCAAGAATTCTCGTTTATATACTTTGTTATGGGACGCCACGGGTCGTTTCCCCGAACTGTTCCAGGGATTGTGCTCAATTCAGATAGCACAGATAACTCCGACGCCATTGTCTCAGGGAATGAACGTGACATCACTCCTATAGAAGTCAGATACGGGAACTTTACAAACATTTAGAATTATCTGGATAACATTTTGTTTCGAATTTATAGGCACGTCTACAGGAAGGTCTAATCTTTTCAACGTACATAAAATATTCACTAAAAACTTCAATCTCACATTCCTCGCAACTTTTTAGTGCTTCTATAAATATGGCATTCGAATCGCTCACTAGATACTTATAAGCGGGAGATATTTCTCGTTTCTCTTGAAACAGTGAACACGGCAGCTGCGCCGATGTAACCGGAGCAGAGAAAAAAGTCAGCCATCAACGTTACTATGTAAGTTTCTGAGAAGACACGCCCTGCGATCAGATACTGCGCCGCGTCGATAATGGACCAAGCTCTAAGTAGGTGGCGTTCCACACGGAACCTTTTAGTCGGCAAATAAAGGATTGTCCGACCGTCATAATGTTTTTGATTTGGTCGATCGAGCACGAAGAAAATTACTTGAAACCTTTATTGTTCAACTGAAAGGCCGTAATGGTATTTTAACCATTTCTTCAATTCATTTAACGTTACATCGAACCATTTAAAGACGCGCTCTCTTCGAGAACGGATGCAGTTATTTTTGATGTTAAAGGCTCTTCCATTACTGTTCATCGCTGCGATGTGAGTGATCGATGTAGCGATAAGAATACACCGCAAAAAGCAGTTAAGGAAAATAACAATCGTCCTGTAACGAGATTCTCTTTAAAGACATAAACACACGTCAATTCATCGAACCGAACGCAGAGATGTCATGTGTAGACGTCTGACACCGTACTCGATCTCATAAGACCGGTTATAAAATAACCGACCACAATCAGAACACCTTATACTGTCTGAGATTGGATTTCGATCTAAACATGTTACTATGAAATGGATCTATGTAAGGAATACTGCGACTATCCATTACCTCCTTACTCATGATTAGTTTTACCAATCACTGGGAAGAACAAGTCTATTGAAGACGATAACCTTACAGCCGCATCCGTTAAGTATTGTTCTAGAAATAAATTATTTGTTGTATAATTAAACTTGTTTTAACTATAATAGAACACGTGGTATTCTAATTCTAAATAAACATATGGCGTACCAACGCATCATAGAGTATTCTTCAAATACAAATAAACCCAAACAAACAGTGGTGCGTTAATAATTGGAAAATATCTTTTTTATCATACTTTTGAGGTTACATTTGAAAACTAGTCTATCATAACATAGTTTAAATCATATGAAGTTATGTAATGCAGTTTTTAATTATATACAATACAACAATATAACTTAGAATTTAAGTTTTTAACACCTTTCTAAAGATTAAACTATCAAGTTATGACTATAAAAAGATAATTTATAATGAAAGGAACGTCATAATTATAAAGTATTGCTATATATTTTTATTCACATTTTTTATACGGTTGTTGTATAATCCTTTATTCTCATATAATTGATATTTTTATATTATGATAGTGTACACATCAGTTGAAATTTATAAGTGACAAAAAATCCGGAATTTTAATTAGTAATAGCTTGACATTATATGTATATTCTAAGAATAATAGACATAAATATGTATATTGATTGTGATTGACATAGTAGAATTTTGTTTTGAATTAAGATGACTATCATTCAGTAATTTGACATAGAACATATAAATTTCTTTCAATATATATGTAGATAGATAGTTTATATTTGCACGCCTACTATACAAGGCATAATATTGTTGAGCTTAAATCTAATGAAACAACTGTACTGACACAATATTTATAAACATTTGATTTGAATAAAAATATATTATAACAGTAATTAAAATTAAATCTCACTAAAACATAGTCATAAAGTAGACTTGTTTATTCCTTTACAGAATGTTGTAAATCCCTCAATTGTCGGACTGTAGCGAGAAAAAACGCCATTCATTTCCTTTGCTCCGACAAAAGAACCACTTGCTTGTGAGCTTGACAAATGTATTGTTCAACGAAATGGTATAAAAAAATATTTTTTTTTAATAAAAATGTTTAAAGCCCCGTTGTGTAGCCAAGAAACGGCCAAATCGTGTTTAATAGTGAAATTAATCGTTCGTAAAAATGTGCCGATTCAAAACTAGAGAACTGGGCCGATACTATCGCGACAATTGTTACCATATCTTCTCATTCATTGTCTGGTTAATTGGTCATTAAAATAATGGCTCTGTGTACAATATGGAAGAATAGCGTGTATAATTAATCATTCGTGACGTGTATGAAGTCTTGGAACAATAAACTGTTGAATTGCTAACTATTGTAAATTACATTTATACTTAAAACTATTTGTGAGTGTCTATATTATTTATTAAACAGGTAAATTATTAAATATAAATTTTATTTTGGGTTATATTATCGCTGTCTGGAATATTAATGTCAGTCTTAACAACAATCCTCAACGAAGCTAAGTTTAAGTAATCTTATTAAACTATTTAGGTAACTAAATTGTTTTCTTCAAAAGAGGCTGCAAAGAATTACAATAATTTTTATTTTGAGCTTCTTTTTCTGATTCAGATGCTCCATTTTGTTGTTTTCTTCTTTTCTGTTCAGTGTCTTTGGATTCGCGTGGTTTACGTTTTCTCGCTGCCGGAGATAGAGGAACTGAAGTTTGAGGATTCATACTATCAGTAGCACTTTGCCCCGATGACGACTTATTATCATTAGCATAGATAAGGGCAGATGTTATATCTATCTTCAATTCATCTGTCTGTGTAGATTTCTCGTCGTAACTTATTAAACGAGTCGAATTAGGCAATAATTTTGTAGGCAACGCATCCGGTTTCAATTTGGGAACACTAATCATCATTGATTCTTCAAAATGCAAAGAGCATACAAAATGGTTGTTAGGATTCGTCGGAGACGTCGCTATATCAGGTCGTCCTATTAGCTGTAGCCACTTTTTGCGTCTGAAATGACAAGAAATGTTTTTTAGTTCAAAATAAACTGTTATGTTTGAATTTTGAATACATTAAGACATAGGCAAACGCGTATATTATAATATATTAATGAAAATGCGACTCACGTTTCCTCCTCTTTAGGTAAACGAAAGAATGAGATATGTTTCTGTCTCTTGCTGCTTGAACAGCCGTCCACAGCGCAGTAGTGCATGGCTGACGGCCCGGAACGCGCGGGGCGTGTGGCTGTACGGGCCACCGCCACCCGACTGATTCGTGTCACCGAGGATACAGGGATTGCTGGCACGGCTGCATACATATTACTCCGTTGCCCATTTGTAAAAATAAGTGATTTGTCTATTTTGGGGAGAGTCACTATTTAAGTTTACTTCCACGTGATTGGTTTGGTTTGTTAGAAATGAGGAACAATAGGTAGTTCATTAATAATTCAATGAATATGAACGATGAATATTATGGATCACCGTTAGTTATTTACGTTGTGAATTAAAAGTATTATTTATAATTCTACCTACCAAAATTTCAAGCCAACATAAAATAAATAATTTATATATAGTCATAGTAATTGTAGATTGCCAAGAACGAATTCTTTGGACTGGTGAAGCATATGTTAATAATATACATATATGTTTGCTATAATTTCCATAATTTTGAGACACAACAAAAAAACACATTTACAAAGATTCTTTTCGAATTTGTTGAAAGGAATGATTCAATTATTCCTTTCAATTTGTTGATCTGGTTTGATTAATGTCGATCTTTGTCGATGATGAAATCGATTCTTTTTTATAATGCTTTTATTTAATTGTCACTTTGTACAAAGTATGGGATCCGTTTTTTGGAATTAATATAAATAGAATACAAAGTAATTAGGTATTCCTAGACATCATTGAACTTACTGTTCATAGACATTTAATTTAATGATGTTGGTTTAATGACATTTAGGTTGTATGTAAAATAAAAAATAAACACGTATTTAAAATAAAATGTGTTTAAATATACACTTATTGGTTTTGTCAGTATCGAGTTGAATCAGCAAAGCTATCCATTCCAATTTTTAAAAAGGTATGTAATATTTTTAATTTATAATTAAAATTATTGCATACCTTATTAAAAGTATCAAGGTGATTTGCTCCAACCTAAGGCGTGAATGCAAAACACAATTACCCTTGCTATTTATAATTCCCTAAAAAGAGATCATAAAAGATCAAAAATTGGCATTGAATAAAACAAACAAATTTTCGTTACTAATTTACATCTGTTTTTGAGGATAGATAGATGCATTTTGGTTAAGAATTTGTTATATACGTATAATAAAAAGTTTAATAATAAAACAACAACAGTTAAAGACTTAATGTTTTATTTTACATCAAAAGACGAAGTCAAATAATGATGGCAATACGGCAGATTTACAATCTAAATTTTGCTGTACTTATTACTGAAATGTAGCCAGAGAATTCGTCGTTTGGGGCCCAATGAAAGGATTTCGAGTTAAGCATAAACATGGCTCGCCTAATCTGTCTTGCAATTCCGGAAAATGCCGCAAACAAATATGCTTTAGCAGAGAATAAATTAATGCACTCTCACCGGCGCGCGGTTTAGCTGGAGATTCTGCGCTCTGGGGAATAGTTTTAAGTCCACGGCATATTTTAGGGTTTCCTTTTTAATTAAAAACGTTCCGTTTTTACTTATTGTAATGTGTTCTTTTACTTGTTTGCTTTCTGTTATTTTGAATAACTATGGATTTTAAATTTAATTTGTAGAATATTTGAAAAATCATATTTACCTTTACTCAACTTGGGGCATCAAGAGATTATCACCCAGGTGCTCAAAGGACCTTTAAGGTTCAAAGACGACTTTAAGTAAGAAGTAATTTTTAAATTTAGACCATTCATTAGAGCTTCATATCTTAATTAAACCTTAATGTATGTTTGTGTAACTGGGTGTAGTCTTTTGGCGACTCAAATTATATTTAATACTATCTAAGACATTTGCAAAACGTAATAATATTGTATTAGCATGTAACCTAAAATGTCTATGGTGGGAAATTTGACGCTTACTAAAGGCCAGCCATAAGTCACGTTACATTATCAAGTCACCTCTTCGTTTCGTATCTGCTACACAATCTCTTAGTATAAGACACACAGGAACATGCTTAACCAAATCTATTACGGAGTTTTATCCTGTGCAGTTTGTTTGAGAATCGTGGGTGTATTTTATGTTAACTCGTGAACATTTACAGTCTAAAAACATAGCCACATGATGCAGTATGGAGCTGCGTAAAAGTATATGCCCGCCTCAACTTAAGATAGCGCCGCTGTAGTGACAACTTTTCAATACGACATCTATGAACAAACATCTTAACTTACAAAATATAACCTCATTTCCCCGAATAGAAGTCTGTGTGGAACGTATTTTCTGTCGTATCATGTAGTATACAAATGATAACATTGCAACGACAGGTAGGAGGTACCGCATTGATGTCGCATCGTAACGTGTGGCTTGATCATTATATGTCATCAT
The DNA here is from genome assembly GCA_918026875.4 of Diatraea saccharalis. NCBI lineage: Eukaryota > Metazoa > Arthropoda > Insecta > Lepidoptera > Crambidae > Diatraea > Diatraea saccharalis. The sequence continues at coordinate 18,083,249 of OU893333.1, read as the reverse complement.
GAAGTTTGACAGCCGCCTGTCAATATTGAAGAAACGTGATATTCCAGTAATCATTTTTGTACTTATTTATATATACATCAAGGTAATCATCAAAAAATCTTCTAATGTGAATAATGTAAGGAAGCTATTTAGGCACTCGTGAATACAATATAGTGGAGTATTAACCTTATTTTCTCTTTCCTTCTCTGAATTTGACATACCCTTCCTTTCCGCATACACACTCTCATGTGAAAACGTGAAGCTCTTTATGAATTTGCGGTGTCATCTCCCCTATTATAGTTATCAGTTGCGCAGAAAAGCCAGTTTAACAATATTTATATTGCGTAATGCCTTTGATTTCCACACTAATATTAGAAAGAGAGTAATTGGGCGCGTAATGGATAAATACCGTAACACACAATTGATGTTGTTAAGCAAATTTCACAGGGGTTGGTCACGGGATGGGGGACCGAAAGCATTATCTCGAGCTACTCCGTGCTTCCGAAGGAACGATATGCTGTTGGGTCAAGCTGAATTTGCAGTCGTTAATACCCTCCAATCCGCCATTATGGAGGGTAATGACCTATCCTTAACGGGCTCACGATAAACATTATAAATGCGAAAGTAATTGTATGTGTATTTTAAGAAAAAAAAAAGCACTATAAATGCACCTCACTAGATGGCGACTCTAGCAAAAGTTGGTTTTTGCAGGAAACGAATGGACCAAAGATCATTTTCGTTCCTGTTAACTAACATATTAAAAAACTGAAATTTGCAAAGTTCGAAACTTAGATATCAATACAAAACGAAAAAGTACAAATGGAACTATGAGTTGTTAATTGAGTTTTGAAAATTAATTTACTTTTATACATAAAAGAGGTGAAAGACGTAAAATGAAGAGTTGTCATGGAGAAATCAAGAAAGTGCCGTAGCGACATTTGGTTTGATTTCGGGAACTAATTTTTTAAAAATACTTCCTTATTACGTTTTCACGCCTAAATTAGTTAACAATTTTAATAAAATTGGGTAATCAAATAGAATGATACTTGGAAAAGAATAAAGGACAGTTTTTATTGCTATTCTAAAGGGGATCATACCAGAGTATAATAATTTTCATTTTCTATGGCCATACTTACGAATTCCACGCGGGCGACGCCGCGGCGGTAAGCTTACTACCTATTTTATTATGAATAAAATGGAATAAAGACGACGCGTGAGTCGTGTGGCACTAATGACCTCTTTCGTGTGGCATCTTCAATGAATAAATGATAAAAAAATAAGCTGATTATTTTCTTTTTTTTTTAATTATTGAGTATTAGCTAACTCGCCAAGTCAGTAGGTAGGTATACAGCAATATTTTTGCTTAAACTCAATTATCAAACTTTTTCGTTTCCTCTTATAAAACTATGTTTTCAATTGCGATTATAACTAAGATAACAGAAGTTAACTTATTATATATTAGTGTACCAAAATATATTTATTTTATGACGTATGATTATAATAGCATTAAAAACAAACTTAAATTAAGGAAGTATTTTTTTAGTTTAGTTTCGAGAGTGGTATAACAGAATTGACTCATTCTCTCAATATACATTTAATACAAAATATTAATAGAACAGGTTGTCTTATAATTTAAATTACTACATTCTTAATGAGTTTTAGATGGTTCTTCGAGTATTTTAAATTTAGGATCTTATGTAACCCTTGATTAAGGTCGACTAAATCAAACAAGAGTTCATTAATAAAGTAAAAACAAAAAAAACAACGGCATGCTATTTATAATTCGAATTAATGACGGCTTTTGAAGTTAATAATTAAATACAAAAAAGAATAAAATGTCGTCAATTCATTTTATTACCCAAATTTTACTTTTGGAAATTCAAAGATGTTTTTCTTTCAATGAAACTTCCAAATCTGTGGATTGATTAAATTTGCGCTACAAAGTTATGTTTTATCATGTTTAATAAAAATAATTGGTCATAAAACAGATTCGTGCGACCTCCATTCAATATTACCATTAATATGCCATAACTGGAGTAACGTGACATACTATAAATCCAATTTATATAGATTTCTGTTTTATCTTTGATGTAAATTAGTACATAAATAAGAAGTGTCGATTATAATTATAATGGATACCATTAAAGAGGTTATAGAGGTCATAATTGATATCATCTCTGAAGCGAATGTTGTAATTACAGAACAGTGAGAGGATAATTATACGTTCACAAGCTGTAATTCCAACGCGGCATCTAATTCTGGTTCTTATACCGAAATGTAACGCTGTGAGCGCTTATTGCTGCCAGCGACAAAAACCAGATGAAAGGAGCTTTTATACTTAGCATTCCAACCCTCCAGCCAAGCAAAAGGCTCTTTTAAATACTCGTTAAAAGATGGTAAACACTTCTATAATATTAAATCTGTGACGTCTCGAAAGAGTTTCGACTTTTCGTGAAAGATCCAATATTTATCATTGAAAGACTTTTAAAGAGTTTTTATGCCAAACTTTGATGCGGACAGCTATTTAATCAACCCCTTAAACTAAATATTGTCGCAATAGAGAATTTTAACGTCAAAGTGTCGCTTCATTGACGAGAATAGTGAACAAACATCGACCACCCTAAAGAAGGCCGGTATCCGCGCGTCGACCACACAAGCTCTTAATATTACTTGTACATTACCATAAAGCGGTGTACATTAATAGTATTCAACTGAACGGCAAACGAGTGAGCGTAGAAACGGTTCATTGTAAAGCAAATCTGTGATGTACTCACACACACGAAATGTGTACTACAAACGCAGGTAAGTTTGGACTCCCTAACAACTCGAACACGAATTCTTGTTAAGGCTCCAACAAAATTATCTTTGCAGATAAAATCTATGAAATAGACCCAATTATTGAAAAAATAAGGTTCAACGTGTAAGTAGATCGATGTTGGTGTTTCTGGTAGATGTATTTGTTTTCTGTGTTTACCGAGGACTGAGTGGTACATTTCGAACAGTAGAACAAAGAACAATGTGCTCGAAACTTGCCACTTCACACTTGCGGACTCGCGTTCGATTCCTTACAGCCCTCGCTTAATTATCAACTCCACAGACTCTGGGGAAAGTTGTATTAAAGTGTCTTATGGCCTCTCACTGATACCTGATATATTGTGATTATAGTACTTTTACGAGTAATTCAACTTTCACTTATATTATATGGGATATTGTTAATTTACATTTTTATTTGCGAAGACGATCAATTTGGAGGAGATAACAGAACTTTTTATTTCATCCGTTTTATTATAAAACTAAGAGTAAAGTTATTACTTGGCTTAAAATTAAGCCATTGTCTGCCTAAATCAAATTGACATTGACGCAGAAGAAAAAACGACAAATTGAGATGTGTTGACTTATTTTGACCTGATCATGGTATAAACCTGATACTAAATTTAGTTCTCGTTTTATAATAAGAGGAATTAAGTTTTCAAAGTTACTTAAACAATCAATCGTATTAAAAAGAATAATTTAACAGTTCGCTTGATATATTATGTATTTTATGTAGAGATATTATATAGAGTAATATAACTTTATAAATTATTTAACGGTTTTTGTTTTAAAGAAGTCTCGTTATTGTTATGCAAATGGCTATGCTTTTATCCCATAACATTTTTAGTTAAATCGAATAATAAACTTGGTAATAGCAGCAATTTGGTAGATAAAATCACGGTTCCGATCATGGTCGCCGTTAGCGTTTTTAATTCGCACGTACATGCCATCGATTTGATGGTCGCCGGCAATTTGTGTTAACTGGATACTGCTAGATAGTGGGATAGTTATATTAGGTGTGAAATGATCTTAAGGCAGACTGGATTCTTCATGCCACTTCATGGTAGATTACGCCCATTTTAATGTAATTTTTAACTCTAAAGTTGATGTCATTCGGCAAATTAATAATGAAAAGAATATTATAATTATCGAGTAAAATCAAAGAAAATTATAGGACGTAAAGTAAGATTGAGTATGAGAAAATGAGGAGGTACTTCATTATTAAATGTAGGTATAGTGTAAAACACTTTCAAAAGTTACATTTAGATTTCCGACTTTCTTCGCCGCGCACAGTGAGAAATAAAAGTACATATTTAACAATACATATATTTTTTATGAATACGGCAATGGAGTTAGCTAAATTTCAGCACAACTTCGGTTCTGTTCCATTATTAGTTATTTAATTACAACATATGTTGGAAGTCTGCGAAAATAATCGACCATGATTCGAGAAATTAGATAAAACTAGACTTTGTTTTATTTAACGGTTCCATATTATCGCCAATAACTAACAGTTGACCTCTATAAATCTTATCACCAGGCAGGTGAATATTTTAATGTGTGGTGTGCATAGAAATAAAACAAATTTATGCGTTATTTAGATTAACGTGACGTGGTTTAAGTAAATTTAAAAATATGCCAATGTATTTTACATTTACGTATCTACTTGAATTGATTGTCTGTATTCAATGGTATAACTAAATACGAATTACTATGCAAAACAAAAGATGTAGCAATTTCAAAGGTGTACTTTCATGGTGCTCTGCCACCCTCGGGCCACAATACGCCGTGAAATTAAACGATGTCGGACCGGAGATTAGTACGGATGCAAGGTGCTCGCGAGAATGCCCAATCGCAGCACACCGATTTGCGTGAATAGATTGCATTATTATTATAGATTTACAGTACTCTGTTCCTAGGTTAGGCGAAAAAAGCGACCATGCAGGAGTCGTAATCGCCAATAAAGGATTCCGTTCCATTATCCATTAAAAAAAACACTTTTTTTTCTATGGAGTTGTTCGAAATTTTTGAGTTAAAAACAATTGGTCGACGATTACTCTTAAACTTGTAAAGCCAATTTCAGTGTGATAGTATTCCATTTCACTTCGTTGTATATAGGTACTACTGCCTTAATGTTTGATTTTTTACTAAGGACTAAGGAAAATTAGTTCTTCATAATTGAATAAGTCATAAACGGTTTATTAAATCGGAAACAGTCCCTCGGATCACGATGTTTTCAGTTTTATTGTAGCAATAAGAGATATGACAAGAAAACTCTTTCGCAAACGGTTTATATGAGGTGGGGTAAGTAATCTCCTGTGTGGTAAAACGTAGAGTTCTCTGTAGAAGCGATACGAAGTGCTTCGGAATCGAATAGCGATATATATCGTCATCTCTCGATGATTTCTGAACCGAACCCAATAACAAACTGATTTCTGCCTGTAATAACGACAGTGTAGGTTTCGACACCATTTTATTTAAGTGACCAATATGATAAACCAGACTATACATTGGCATTTTCACGTGAAGAGTTACAAAAATCATAAAAAGTGAATAATAATACTTTTCTTCATAAATTCAAGAAACTATATAAACATAAAACTACTGATCCTTTTTTTCATGGTACCACCTTCGAGATTACACCCTATCTACTCAGCAAAAAGTCATACGTGAATAAACATAAAAGTATGCGTTGACTCGAGAACCTCCTCCGTTATTTTTCGTCGGTAAAAAACATCCACACTTTTCATACTTATTTAGCAGCTACCAACTCGTGTTCTCATTCCTGTAGTTTCTTCTGTTAAAAAGATGAAAAAAATATTTCATTTATCCATTAATTATCCAATAGTGGGTTTCATATTTTCAGTACTTATTCATAACTATTAATTAAATGTATCTGAGATTCCAAAATCTAAGACACTACATAAAAGTTATTTTTTTTCACATTGACACGAGCAGGAATCGAGCCTATCTTTGAAATGGCGACTTAGAAACCGATGTGCGAACGGTTACGGAGGAAGTGGAGGAAAGGAATTGCATGATTTGTTATACTTATTCGTGCCCTGATATGTAATTTCAGGTTGTTTTACGATAATTATATGAAAAATGTGTTTCAGTTAATTTTTTAATTACCTACAACTTCAAATAGTCGCATTAATTAGTCGCTAAACTAATTAAAAAAAAAAACTAACAAGTTTGGCTTTGTTACACAAATTCGTATTCGTTATATCAGAAATTCAGTGAACACTTCTAATTGGAATATTTTTTCGAAACTATCTTAACAATTTAATTAATTTGAAAGATTCTTTTGTTATTATATTAACTAATGTTAAAAAATAATTAGAAGTTATTATAAAAACATGACAAAGAACTTTCAAACGAGATTAGAGAGGAAGTAAGCATTATTTTTACGAGTAACTAACTTAAAAAGGATATTCTTTTTTGACCATTGTTTATAAGTAATAAATATACTTTATGTGTTACTGTGATTATTACCATCAAATGAGGTTTTCATTTTTGACAGGTTTTTATGAAGGCGTTACTTTTATAAGTTTTAATCAAACAAACAAATGTTTTTTTTAAATTGGCTTTTTTGGTCGTTTCTATTTTCTTCATTCATGTTTAGTAAAACTGGCAAAAATGTGGCAAAATATATACAAATTCAATATTTAACAACCTATCCGAAGTTCAACATTCGCTCATGCTCATGTCTTATATTGTTTTCTTTTGCCGTGCTCGGCTCGGACTCGGGCCCATTGTGAATTCAATACAGCCGTACACGAATAAGATATAAGATTGCCATCTTGTCTAGAGATGCGATCATATCAGCACGATTCTTTATTTTCTTAAGAGGGCGCACTAACCCATCGTTATAGAAAATATTGATTGTTAGAATAATTTTAATAAATTAAGAGTGATAATGGAGTAAATACAGATTTTTATTAAGTTTTCTAAGCAAAAAAGATGACAGGGTCCACCTATTAACTCACGTAAATTTATGATATTTTATTTGTAAATGAATTAGATTATATGATATGCATTCTTATTCTAGAGTGAAGGTTAGTAAGTAATTAGTCACTTTGTACTCGAACTCTAACTCGAAATAATTAAGTTAGGTAAAAAAAATGAATCGTTCATAGTTACGATTTTAAGAACCAGCATATGGACCATGACAAACCCGAGAACGTTGTTGCATGCAATTGTAACATTTTTCGGATGTACCTATACGTTATCTCACTCTGGACAGTTTCTACAGTTTGTCGTACTAGGCGTACAAGCATTAATAGTAGCGGTTCTTACTGCGGTGATTGAGATAAATTGGACAAAAGCAGATAAACCGATATTAGAGTGGACGGTATTCTTGATCTGAACAATAAATTTTGTCAATTTGCTACTAATATTTTATTAGCTCATATATCTTTTTTTACATCACTTACCTACATTTTTTTATTATTAAATTATGATTTTGGTAGCCTCTTAAACTGCCGACCGACCGAGGGTAGTTGCCCCGTTGCCTCGTCCCTAGATCTTGGATTGATGATCTCTGTGCAAATTAATTCTAAATATTTATTTCGTGCAATTTGCTGTCGTGTGTCTCTATTTATTTTTATTTATTAATTATACTGCGGTAAAGAATACATACCTACACTCTCAGGGTCAAAAATACTCCATTGTTTTAACTGATTTGAATATTTTTTATAAATATCAATATACTTGAAATAAAAGCACCCAGCCCTTTTATATGAGACTAGGCAGTATAGTTAAAAAAATAAGGTTAATAAATACTGGCTTTTAAATATTAATACAAGTCAGTCATTCAGTATTTTCAATGTCTGTTCAATAAGACGAATGGATGTGTTTCAACCGGTCGATGCGAATAGAAATTCTCTTGGTGTACGAGAAGTATTGTGATTTGAGGCTAAGTCTAACCCGTCCTTTGAATGGTTCGGGCAGATAAAATAACAGCCGCGGGTGCAGCGAATGTTGCCCGGGACGAATCAGGCGGCACTGATCGTGGGCACCGTGACTCCCGCATTTAAATATCAAAGAAGGAACGGTGAGGTATGTTAATACAACAGCGTGAACGTTTGAATGGTACAAATAAGCCTGATGATTCGGCAGTAACTGTAGGAGTTCAGAATGCACCGAGGAATATTGGTGTTTAGGTGAAAGCATTATAATAAAGGCGCATTTTTAAAAAAAATTTAAGACGTAAAATTCATAAATTAAAAATTAAAAACACGACTGTCAAAAAGGAACTAAAAAGAAAGAAATAAAAAATGTTGTATTAAGGATTGGATAAACAAAATTTCGGGGTCCCGTTCTAAGTAACATTATCTGTTAAAATATTTATACTCGAGAGAAGTAATAACTCGAGAATATGTTATAACTCATACATAACTTACATTTTTTAACGAAATAAACAAGAATTTGAAGGAAGTGACTTAGCAGTTCTTACTTCATTCAAATTCTCGTCTTTTGCTTAAATGTGTTTGCTTAAGTATAATATGACATAGAGACAAGTGTAAGAGATCCCTCAACTTTTAAACATTAAATATTTATTTTATTCATGGGTATATTCCATTAGCTAAATCATAGAAAAAAAAACGTTTGCGATGTAATCATTTTTTATCATATACAGATCCTTTGTAAGTAGCCTCATGTATTGTGGATATTTTAAACATTGAAAGCACCGTAAGAGTTCGGCCGAGAACGAATTCAGGATTACACACAAAGCGGCAACTTCCAGTCTCGATAAGTAATACGAAATTGTAGCTGTAACTACTGTACAGGTACCATAAATATAAACTTGATCCAAATTGTACTTTTATCTATCCTCTGGGGCAATATATCGTATTAATAGGTAAATTTAAATTGAAACGTAATTTAGCCGACCTTTTCAAATTAATTAGTAGCAAACTAGTACAATAGGGATAATGCGTGGGTAAAAAAAATGCTAAAGACTGTTCTTTTTTTTAGATAATAGGAAATTTTAAGATATATATATTTTTAATTAGCTTAGATAATAATAAGCATCAAAGTTGACGGGTAAAAATGTACAAACTGAACGTAACGCTGTAATTTGTTGATTATGCAAAAAAAAAATAGAAAATAAGTGTTTAATATTCCATAATATTATAATCTACTCGAAGTGCGACGAACGGACAAACAAAAATTAGTCATCATCACTATCATAGAATGCCCATATAAAATCCTCGGTCGAGATTACAATAAGGTTTAATTACAACAAGAAATAAAGAAAAGTGTTGTTTGTTGGGGTAACTTTGTGTTTCTTTAAACTTTACATAGGTATCTAAATGATATGGTTTTCTCATTTTTAATAGCAATTTTTTGGACGCGAGTTCTTTGTACAAAATTAATTTATAACGATTTTTGGTGAACGCGCTTCATATTATTAAGGATAACAATATTTCCGAATTGAATAAACTGCATGACAAATGTCCACTCTCAATAACGCGAGCGTGATTCGATACGCACGGCTACTCAATCCACCACTTCCCTGATGACTTTTTGTGATGCCTGTTGGAGATGTACTTCTCCCTCCGCCATGCTACCGCGACTGGCCTCAACGCTTTTTACTATAAAAAACACAAACGGCAATCGATTTGTAGGTCTCGGCGATGGAAAGCGGACAAAAACTACAGGGTCGCTTTGCACAATCGACGCCTCGTTTTGTTCCGATCGCGGAAACTGTGACGTAACTAACTATAAATATGAACTAGATTTGATAACAGTTATAGACGTGGAACAACCCTTATTGCGGGGCTGTCTGTTGCAAGCGTATGTTCCACTTTTTGTTGTGCTGCACAGAAATAAATTTATGATACTTTCCTTTCAAAACTAACATTCAAAATTTTAAACCACATATTCAGCAAAGACGAAAATCATTCCTTGCCGAATATTTGACTTGGTCTATAAGGAACAATACACCACTTGAAGCCGACTAAGAGATCGATGACCAAATCGTAATAAATGACGGACTTTGGATCATCTGTACTGCTCTCTTCCTATCGCAAAACTTGGTAAGTTTCAATCCGGGCTTAGTTGTTACCCCTGGAGAAGCACGGGTTCGGTATTAATAGCGTGCGACTTATCTCGCGCTCAGCCGTACGAATGGCGGTCATATCTCTCCGTCGGGGATCACCTACTTACGTTCGCCGACAGTTTCCGATCCACTTATCATGTCGACGGGTGCTATCATGGTAACGCAACGCCAATACACGACCGTAGTGTAGGGTACTCCTTAACTAAAGTTTTGACACCTATAACGATATGGAAGCGTATTTTAAATCATATCTACTGCTTTATTGATGACTAAAATGTATTATGTATTGATGACTAAAATGTGTAATATATAATGGAGATTCCATTCTGTTAAATAAAATTAAGATCTTTAATGACAATGTTTAGTTATTAGCAATAATAAAGTTTTGAATTGAATCAAATTTTGAATATTTTTGACTACATGAAAGAAATTCTAACAAAAGGTCTGGAAATAATAAAATAACATCAACATCAAGCATCGTAGTCGTAGGTGCCCTAACCCCGGTCGCTTGGGCATAAGCCGCGGCACAAATGTGTCCATATCTCTCGCAGGAAAGCTACGACCGATTCATCATCTCTGCGGGGTATCTCACGCTGCCGGATTTTGTGAGCTGCTCTCTATTTTGGTTTTTGGAATAGCGAAACGGTTTTTTTTTTCTCTATAAATGCTGCGTTTGACAGGTATTATATTTCCTTTTTGTCCGCTATAATCTGTTGCGAGAACGCCGTCCGAATATAAGTGGACGGATTTAAAAGTAATTTCTGCATACGACGTCCTGCTGTTAGCATAACTGCTTTTTTTCCAAACTTAACGAATGTAAAATAAGAAATACGGTTGTTAATAAATTTTTATTAAATCCAAAATTTTGTATATTATGTTTCGTTACCTATTTTTGAAAGCATCAACTTTTTGAAGTTATACATTGACTAATATCACACATCGTATTTGCGGATTACACTATCAAATATCGTGGTCTGATTATTAACCTGTACGGTTAAGAAAATTTAGTAGGTATTTAAGTATCCTAGAACGTGAAGTATGTTGGTTACGCATTTAACAAAATGCTGAATGTCTAACAACCCTTTGTCTACGCTTATGCATAGATAAATCTTATCTCTCTCTACCTTTTCCTGTCAGAGGTACCTACGTCCCTTGGTAGTATCCTTTCTTTTTACCTTTGATTATGCAATGCGATTAGGGAGCCGGATAGAGGGATTCGTAAGAGGGACGGGCGTCGCAATTAGCTGTCGACAACAGCCGGCAGACGAACAGAAATGCCGACATTTGCCAACACAATATTTATACTTAGTTTATTGTTTACCTACTTATGATGGTATCCGATGAAAGATTTAATTTTGCAAATAGGATTGACAGTATATCTACAGCTTAGTTTAGAACTTTTAAAAGAGAGAGTGAGATTTATCATCTAAATTATGTTGAAGCACTATAACATCATCTAAGAGCACAGCTTTCAACGGTGTTATATTTGCTAAAACATTTCCTGATAAAGATATCTAATTGCCTATGTGTTAGTTAGATCGCCAAATGGTTAAAACAAGGGGCATTCACTAAAACCGAGATTTCTGTCCTCAGTCAGTACAGTCAGTTTGGTATAGTACATTTTGGTATATTGGACATCCCTTTGTTTAATTTTATTTATTACATTGTTATAAATGAAGCATAATATACAAAAGTCCATTAAAAATTTGATTCTTTGATTATTGATGTAATATGCACTTGAATCTTTAACTAAATCGATTAAGTTCAGTACGTACCTAATTTTAACCTAATTGCAGAAATTTTCTGCAGACTTAGACCGAAAGTTAAAAGTTTGACTATAAGTTGATAATTTAGAGTTGTCATACTCTGTAATATGCTGTGGTATATCTATACCACAGCATATTGCAGCAGTAATTCGCGTGTCATCCGTACGTGTTTTTGCGCTCGGTGGAAGTATAATAAGTGTGGGGCCACGTGCACCACATGCCGCGTCTTTGTAACGGCTTCACCGATGTGTACGTTTATTACTACATATATAACGGAGAGCCACACCCCATGGTAGTTAATCTCCGAGGATCTATGCTTTAGGCTCTGTTAATATTGAACATGTAAGGTGCAGGTAAATAATAAAACGTACGCTATAACATAATTTATGCCAACGCTAATAGTTCGTGTTCATAAGCTGGTGTATGGCGCAGAATGCAAAAAAGTGTAATGTTTTTATTTAGGATTGTTTATTTTAAACGTTCAACAGTTTATTAAAAAAAAACAGTAATTCAGCCTTGCTAAGTTTTTCGCTCAGTTTTTCTATAAATACACCGTAGCGGAGTGGTTCGCACACCGGTTTCAAGGTGTTGCCATGTCTGAGGTCCCGAGTTCGATTTCCGGACTGGTAAATGTAGAAAATGAACTTTGTCTCAGATACTCCATAATACGGGGCTTTAGCTTACTAATCTTGGAATCTGAGCAATGTATGTGATGTCTTATATTTATTTATTTATTTTATTTATTTAGGCACCCAAATGGAAAGTTTCAAAATGTCATAGAAATTGAGGTGAGATAAAATGCGGAAGACCTGACAAGCAGTTCCAGTAACTAAGTTTAGATTAAAATGTCGAAATGAAGCCTTTAAAAAATATCGGACAGATAGATCAACTGTCGGCCTGTAGAACATCGTAATCCCTGATGGATAAGCTAAACCGAAATTTATTTTACTTAGATACAATACTTTTTCCTGACTTCCGGTCGCAGTCAAAAAGTTAACTACATTGTTTCTACTCTGATTATACTGTACTAAAGCCGTCTATAACTAAAGCCATTATAAGCCGATAAACACAAATAAATAATTTTCATATAAGACTCGAGATTAATGAAGAGTAATTTATTTGGAAATCGTTATTTTAACAAATTAATTGTCACCGTTACAGATCATTAGGGAAAAGATACACATGAACTATTAGAGCTTCATTTTGACGGTCAATCAGGGATTTAATGAGGTGGCAGAGCCACAGGTGGAAGACATGCTACACATGTATGAATGCATGCATAAATCCCTTTGAAATTCAGTTCTCGGGTTCGCTACTAGTCCGGTTGGTTGAATATTCTGTTCTTTTTGAACAACAGAAAAGAAGGCTCTCTCTTATGTTTTTTCGAAATGATTTTCGAAACGCTGGTTTAGGACTACAAAGAAGCCAATTTGTCGATAATTTAATATTCAATGGAGGTGGGACCTGACACTGCTTCTGATGCACAAATATATTTTAAATTTTCGGAATAATTATTTGTTCAATCAGCGTAGCCTCTTTGAAACAGAGTATTTCATTATAAATTAACATTAGTTAAGAGGTCACATAAATTTATTTTTATTAAGAACCGTCGAAATACATTCCATTTGTTAGTGTATCGTACAAAACATATTTTCGATATTTTTTTACACAGAATTTACATAGAAATATTTTGTCCAGCAGACAAATCCTAGAATGTCACAAGTTTAATGACGCCCGGCGTCATACTGACGGGTAGTAAACAAGTTGAGCTACGATTAACGAGTTCCATAAGGATGTATTGTCGTGAATTCTCCGTCGACGCCTAGTAATGGGCGACCCAGTTGCCGTCAAAAACAACATTATTAAGCCCATTCCGCCTGTCACCACCCATCGACGTCCCATTGTGTCGTATCCGTCATAATACCCGCTAATGAATCCCTCTATAAAATATAAGAAAATGCTTATCGTTAGAACATGTTTATTTTAATGAATAAATCACTTCACATAAATACAATATTTTCTCCAGTCACAGTTAATAAGAAAGCAGACATGTAAATTGTAGTGCAATAACCATTATAAATAGACAAATTATAAATTTATTTTTATAAAAATATATATAACACAGAGAAAAGATTCGAGTAAGTATTTGCATAGAATAGGCTCCGTAAATACTGAACCGTTTTAAAAAATAATATACCAACGGGAAGTTTTATCACATTATACGTGAGTGACCGAAAAACACAAAAAAATAATTTATTGGATAATTAAAACTTTTTGGAAATCATATAATCAATTTTAATACGCATTAAAAAGCTCTGTAACAGCATTTCTGTGAACGACAATACTTACCTATCATATATGCTAGAAAAATTAAACGGACCTTTTTTATAATGTTGGATATTAGAAGCGAAGCCGCTTCAAAGCAGTAATTATCAGCACATGGGGTAAAAACTACTCAACTATAGCCGGAGACCATTCAACATAGTTGGAACTCTGCCAAAAGCAGACGAGGACCCCATAATCTGGGCGCGTCTGCTCTGTGGGGTTTCCCATGAACATCCAATTAATTCAGTCGCGTAATGCCTTGTAGCCGGGCCCTGGGGCCCTACAAAGGGCGGAGTGCTCATTGTCGGGGAGGAGTTCCTTTATATCGTCTATCAACAGCATAGTGCGAACGACAGAGAGTAACTATCATTTAAGGCGCAGAAGTACGATTTTTGTTGGATTCCAATTAAACATCATGCTTAAACTAGCTATGAAAATATATTTTTTTAATATAATTACGCGAACACTCGCGAAACAAAATGATCAAAGCATATTTGTATAATTATAGTGATATAGTATAGTATTAAGAAAAATTCTCAATTTTGAAAGTCAAAAAAATTATAATGGCGCAAATTCTTTTTTTTTTCTCTTGTATGTATTCAATTTTGTAGCGGCCATCATTGCCTTAAGCCCATTTTATGTACATATAGTAGTAATCCCTTTACTTTGTATTGAAATAAACTAATCTGCTTAGGTGATTCGTAAGAATAGCTGTTTCCTAGTCTATAAAAAACGGATGTGAGGTCGTGTTGCAGAAAAGCCCGGTGTGAAACATATCATCACATATTGATATATATACACACAGATGTTGTACGCTACATTGTAATTAGATTTCGCTTAACCACAACAGCTGAATCTAATTTAGCACCCAATGCCGAATAACATTTAGTTAATTAATTCCTATGTAGCCTGTAATTATCGAGAGTTCAGTGGTTCTACCTACAGATTATGACTTGAACATTTAATTTGATTATCAACACACACTAATTATTGTTCAATTAATTAATGGTAATATAGTGTAATGTAAAGTAACATGGCTTCATATGTAAAAATTTTATCGAATACAACCGGACTGCGAGTGATTTAACATCAAACGGTTTGTTGTTATAAAATATCTGTTTTTTTTACATCATCATTATCATCAGCCCTTTTATGTCCCCACTGCAGAGGCTCAGGCCTTCCTTGTGGATAGTTAAGTAGAAAATGGGTCATTACCCTCCACGCTGGCCTAATGCGGATTGGAGGGAGGGTATGAACGAATGCAGCCGGGACCAATGGCTTTACGTGTTTTCCAAAGCACTAAATAGGTTGAAACATTTTTTTTTGGTCATCCATCCCGTGACAGACCCTTGCGAAAGTTGCTTAACATCAACAATCGCCGGACCGCGGCTCTTAACCTCTACTCCACCGAGCTACTTTTTTTTTAGTTTAATTATATCACTTATCATATTGTGTTACTCTCAAACGCATTAATACGATTTACATAATATACATTTAAGAGATATTAGCTTTTGTCCTCAATTCTGTCACTGGAGTAGAATAGTTAGTTTCAATGGCGGTAGTTCGCCATATAAAATTTTATTTAATATATTGACGCTTTAACCCTTTTTTCATTTCTATGTCAATACCAAATTGCATTAAAATCGATACAGCGGTTTAGCAAATTAAAATAAATTTGGATCGAAATCGGTTTATGCATTTTTAAGCTAGTACGATACTAACGACAGACATATGGGTACAAAAACACGTCAAACTTATAAGCAACAGCAGGCGCATTTCTTTGCTCATATAATGCGCACGGTCGTGATAGTGGACGGAGCAGCATGGAGTGCTATATTTGAAAAAAACAAAAAAACAAAATTGTCTTGAATTGTAATTATCATATATGTAAACGTTAAATGCATTAACTTTATAAAGTACGTATATACATAGTATGCAACTATACTTTAACGAACGTTACTTTGGTAAATAGCTAATCAGTTGCACAAACGTCCATTAAGGTTTAATGATACCATTAAGCTCTAATGAACGTCTTTGTATGGGTAACGCCGCTTTTAACTAATGAAAACTTTAATGGATGTTTGTGCAACTGGCTGAATGTGTCTTTTATTACAATAAGAAGCGGAAAATTAATTCGCAGTCGAATGAGTCGCCGTGTTGTAAGCAAACTCCTCTACTATTTCTTGGATGCGGCTTCTAAACGATAGTAAATGTCGTCGCGGGATTTCGCGAACGTGCGGAAGTAGACTCTTGAAGAAATACATGTGTTCTTCATTGTCTTCTTCCTTAGATCTCTCTTGGATATATTCCCGTTTCCTAGTTTTAAATTTCGGGATGTTGCTTGTGGAATATTTAAATATCTTTTCAGGAGGTTTTTCATCTTCATCTTCTTCTAGAGGATCGTATAAGTCATCTTCCATTTGATACGATATGTGCGTCACATCAACAGAATCATCGATTGGCTCTACAGATGTGCTTGAAGGGCGTCTAACTTTTTTTCTGCTTCTAAATTTTCTTAATTGGACTATGCCTTTCAGAAACATTAAAGAATTGAACGGTGGCCATTTTGGTGTGTATGAGCCTTCGCTAGAAGTGTTGAGTTTCGCTAACTCAACTGCGAATTGGTCCCTGAGGTACCGCCACTTCTTGCGGAGTAGAATTTCTGAAAAAAAAAAAGAATGAATGTTTTGATGGTTAATAATATAAATGATTTTAATGGCTGATCGTTTTTTTTTATTTGTTTGTTTTAGGTTCGTATTTGAATATCCTTCTAAAAACGAATTTTTGTTTACTTTACTACTGGGTATTTAATTTAAATAAGTATGTATTTGCCACAAAGGACAAGCATATTTGCTTAATCCGTTTACTGCTTAGATATAAAAAAATCAATTTAAAAACAGTTGATTAAAAGTGAAAAATAATCCAAAAAATTAATAATTTTGTTGTATTAGGCATACAAAATCAAACTCATAAAAGCAATGACTTATATTATGACGATTTTACTTAAGTATGGACTTACTTAAATCTTTCGTTATTTGAGAATAATACAAGGTTTTTAGCTGATGATCTTTAAATCTGAGCAATGTACTGGATGTTATATCATATTAATTTATTCATATAATTTTTTTTTATTTAAACGAAAGTAATCACCCTCTATGTTAAGAGGGCTTTTACCTTCAATACCACTAACTTTTAACTGGTTTTGAACAATGAAATAACGTCCAAATAAGCTGTAATAAAAAATGAAATACAACATCATATTTTTAAGGGTTCGGTCACAGCCAAAAACTAGAATTTATAAAATCTTATGGTCCATCATTAAAATAAAAAAAATACCCAGACCAACTCTCAGACCCAGTGATATAGACTGGGACTATATTTTACACGTATTATACAGTATCTACTAGTTAATATTAGTATCTACAGTTAATATTATCAGTAGTTAATATTTTACGTTTCAGGTCAATGTACATTGACCTGAACGGGAATCGAATACTCATCAATTGGGGAGAGATGGCGACACGACAACCTTGAAGCCGGCATGTGACTCAGCTACGGAAGTCGTTGTATTAGGTAAATATTGCACTATTCATGAAACAATGTAACACTTTTGTATGATCTGTTTTTTTATTATTTTGAACGAATTATAATCACCCGGTCACTTTTAACCGGTACCGGTAGATCATACTAGCTACGACAAATAGAGATACTCACCTATCCCAGTATTTCAACATCCAGACGCGTAACATTAATAATTTTAACAGAATCGGTAAATTGAAGATAAATTTATGTACGCGCGGCCGCACGTCACGCTACACACCACCACAGAAAACAGACCTCTGTTAGTAGAGAAGTTCTATACGAAGAACAAAGTCCACAATGTATAGTCTGACGTGCAGCCATGTGTACATAAGACTACACACCAAAGGCTTGTTTTTCCAGTGCCGTTTGTAAAGTTGGATTGATCGCCATAGTTATTTCATCCCAAGCCATTTGTGTCGCTTGTCGATTTTTATAAAGGTCCATGTTTTTATCCCATAATATGGGCCTTTCCTCCACCAGGGAAATAAATGTATCTATATCGATTGACGTTTCGTCGGCCATCTTGACGTACGCTTGGTACGGGCACCGCGTCGGTACTGGCTGGCGTAATGAATCGAACGACGCATGTCTGTATGAGATAGCACTATTAGCATTGTATCTATTTTACAAGGATGTTTTTGTTTTTTCTCACTCACCGTGACGTAATCCGTGCGGGTTATTCCGTCTGTTATGTACAGATAAGAATGTGGGTTTACTTGTGATTTAGATTTTACTCGAATACAAAATGATTCAAAATCTCATAGATTTTTTAATTATGTCAAGGTTATCTTTTTTCTGACAAACAATATTTCAATTAGTATATCTATTAATATAAGTAATCTGTAGTATCAATAAGGGGTGAAAGGGTTTTAAAATGGCGACTGCGTATCGGATGACGTTCAGTTTCCACCAGGTGGACCGACAATTTTATAAAGGTTGCGGGTAGCCGCCAGATGCGGGCAGTGCAGCACCCATCGTCGTGGAGATCGAAGGGGGTAGCCTATGCTCAATAGAAGACGTCGTTCGGCTGTTGATAATGAATTAGGTTCTGTTTAATACTAAAGTAACTTTCTTCTGAATTATAAGAACCTTGCACACGTATTTTTTTAATTGTGCATACGGCTGAACGTAATCATATAGTTGCATCGATAAACTTTCATGAGGCTTGGAGCAGTACACCTAAGTAGGTGTGAAAAGTAGCTTTAGTAATAAAGTTTCGAACAGAGATATACTTGAGCTGAATAGATATCTTTGTTAGAAATCGGACAAATTGCTTTATTTATACTATTCTCGTGGCATATTTTTCTCACTTAGCACTAAAATGTTATATATGTGCAGCGCACTAGGTCAACGAGAAAGAATAGTCCAACTGTTTCGGTCTCGAGCCAAATCAAGAGCTACCGGACTGTGAGTTCGCTACCTACTTGGCACTTTTATTTTGCCTTAACATTTTTTTTGTTTTTTAACGTGTAAGGATAATGTATTCAGTAGTTAACGCCGTAAATTCTGGCATCCGAAAACTAACCACACTGTTTAGGATTAGTCATCACAACAGTAGTCGTGCTTACGTCTTCACGGTTCAATTTACAAACAGTTCAAAACTGACATGCCTTTATTTCAGAGAGTGCCGGGCAAGCCTGGCAAGTGACAGGGTGGGATGCTCCTCTGCTGTCTAATGGACCCTCTGTTCTGAGGTCTATCCACTAAAAACGATATAACATTTTCTTGAAAATGAGCACAGGGATTTGAATTTAAAAAGGTCGTGTCTGTGAGTATCCATCATCTTTCTTTGCGGTACATGCTTACATGTATTTTATCACTTACTTGAAAGTAATCAGAATGTGATTTAAGCTATGTATTTTGCCAATAAAATGACTATTCAAACCCCAATTTGTTACTATAAGAGAAAACATGAACAAACACCATAACATGTTTTAAGTTAACTATCATGTTTTATTGCGTATACCTAAAGCAAAATTGTTGTGAATGAAAAAGTAAAATTCTAGTTAACTGTCATTAAAAATAAGAAAACTACATTAATTATGTCTATGCGTAATGAATGGATTAGAGCATATAAAAATATAAAGCAAAGCACCTCAATTATTTCTCATAATATTATGTTTTCATTTTAGTGATGATCGATAGACTTGTGTTTCTGTATTGTGGAAGTTTAAAATTGAGAACACGACATTTTTTTTTGCATATAATTTATTAAAAATAATGTATGAAGCTCTATTTCAATCTACACTTAGGTACGCGCCTTGAGTCGTCTTGTATGTACTTTACCATTATTCACACCCACTTCATTAATAATTAACCTTATAAATAATCAATATATTTTAAAATATGGAATTTTTTTGTTCCTTCAATTATTGTTCAGGTTCAACATAAAAGGGAAATTTAATAATCTTTGACTGAAGCTTGTGGTTAGTTTTTAATTTTAATTCTATGGTATGAAACTGTGCATATGAAAATTTCTTATATTATAAATACTTCCTAACTCTTAAAAAACAAGAAACAAAGCATGATTCTTTTTATTTAAGCTATATGAAATAAAACAAGGAGGACAAATCCGAACTCTGGGAACAAATAAAGTTATTCAATTTTTGAACATTCCAATGAAGATAAGCAAAAGAAACTTTATCAATAAAAGTTTATTTCCTATACATTAAATAGGTTTTACATAAAATTTTAATCATTTTGTTGCTACATGTTCGGAAAATGTTAAGTTTCATTAAGCGGCAACTGGTGTACTGAGAGGATACTTTAAAACCAGTATTATGAATATACTGAACTTCATCGTGCTCTGTCCTACTTTGCGTCATTTTAAAAATTGTAAGTCGGAGCAGGGTAGGCGTCTAAGCAGTCCTCAATGTCGTATCTCGATATTGAGAGTATATACCTCTTTTACTTTGTACAAGATGTTTACGTAAACAGTCAAATAACTTTTAAGTGAAGTTGCTATATTGATACATAACTTTTCGATAGCATCGAGATGGTAACCAATGGAATCAGTCGAAATATCGATATTTCTATCGAAAAGTTGACTGTCCATAATCTACTTCGTTATAGTTATTAATGAAATTTATTTTTCAGTATGAGTTTTATTTCTAAAAAAAAATTTTTGATTTCTAAATTTTATTTCAGGTGTTAATCTAAGTTTGTATTCTAGTATGTGCATACCTCATTCAACTCATTCATTTAATTCACCCCTGGTTTACTAAAGGGTGAGATTAACGGTTTAGTCCTATTATTTTTATCTTTACTTTTATTCGGACTTTAACTTTTATTTCTGGGATAATATAAAAGTGTACCTAATTAATCTTATTAGTCAATATAGGTAGATACCATTATACTGCTATAATTATAGGTAGGTAACACCATCGTTTATTTTTCCTATCAATAATTTGGTCAGGGATTTTCATTACACGACGTAGCCCTTAGCATGAAAGCATAAAAAAATTTAATCGAGCGCATAATATGATTTCTGTATTTTAATAATATTTGTAAAATTTGTATTTATATGTGCTTAGCGTTATCAATTAAAATTTTCAATACTTTTTTTACATTTAAACTCTATACGAATTTGATTGGAATTAGATGATATTTCGTGCTAGCAATACTGTTTTCTAATATCAACTATCGATGGTTGCTATAGTTAATGCAACATCACTACTTTATATCACGTTGACATTTAGGAAGACGTGTACTCATGTCTCCAAGAAAGTTTTCGATTCACTCGGAGGTTCGAAGCCTTAGGTATTACGATTCCTTTTCTCGTAAAGTAAATAGAAACCCGAGGGACTTTACCCAGGTGTTCGTGTATTCAAGCGAGCAGGCGCTTTGAAAAGCAACATACAGGGTACCCGTCCTATAGTACATTCCATGTATATAAATTTTATATCACTATGTATGTATATGTTATAACACATTTTTTTAGCTATGTATTTTAATTGATTTTTTTTTAACTTTAGTCACGATAAAATTGAAGTTTTAGGCTATGTAAATTAGACACAAACTTTTTTGTTATTTATGTTAAAAAGAATACAGGAAATTATAATATTTAGCAATGTTCTACTACAATTAAGTCGCCAAAATAGCAGAATTTGCAGTTACAATGTACTATGGCGGGCTATGCCAGCGAAATTACACTGCAGGTTCAGATAATAAGCAGTTGTCTGTCTTATGAATAGCGTTTCCTTAAAATAGAAAACCTCAAAACTTCAGTTTTGAGGTTTATATTTAATTTTTAGTTACCTATAAATTAAAACAAGTAAATCAAAAATATTGTAGGCTTTTACAGCATACACTATTATATTAACTTTAAAGCTTTGTTTATAAAACTGAACTGAATTATACTTAAATCGCATGAAAATTTATATAATTAACAAAACCTATAATAATTCCTACCTACATTATTTTGTTGGTGATAAATATCTAATCTTGAATATATACATAAAACAATGTAAATACTTTATAAAATAATTCAAAGCTTAATATGTTTGATTGAAACTTGTTTTAAAAAACAGTAGGTAAACGATGTGGAAAATACAATTCCAATGCAACCGTGTTGCAGCCGTTACGACAACATGAAATTGCAATTGTTTGTGCACTTTATTTTATTCCAGCACGACCCCTGTCTACTTTTAAACACATATTCGGCATCAAACCACAGCCAACTCTAACCACATAAATACAACATTGTATTTGCCACTGCCGTATCTTAAAGTCTATAAAATAAAGTCCCAAATGGCTTGCTCTAATTACACTTGTATCTTTGTTGTAACGTAATAACACGACAGCGCTCTTAATGCCGTACATCCGCAGACCCCCTCCACACGGATGTATATTTACATGAATAGAGACAGGGGCACTATCGAAATTCAACTAATTTAGTTTAACGACTACCTACAAAAATTGTTGACTCGTGAATTTTCAGTGCACTTATAAATATGTAGATCGCCAGAACAATGCAGGTTGAAGGGTAACTTACCTATGTTAATGAATACACTATTGAATAAAAACAGTGTGCGTGCCCACAATACTAATTTCGAAAGACATGTAATCGCATATAAATAGGAGACATGTCGATATACGTTTCTATAAATGGTTGTTCGAAAGTAGAGTCCTGCTACTTTTTTGGTCTGACGCGGCATTGAGAATTAAAACACATCGAAAAACATGGTCTTTGTGTCCAAATAAATACTGTGAAACATAATCCAGAATCTTAAAGTTCGACCTCGTATTCGACCCAGCAGGACAGACTGCTCTGGCTTTTATTTACTTGTTATTATCTTCCATTGCAGGCTTTCAAAAGCACGGACGGATGATTGTTAAAAAAAAGTTAATGCGCAGCACACTTTCAGTAAAGTCTCTTAGAAGACGGCGAGATAAGCAAGGTTTAGTACTTAATTGTTACCTCGGATTCAATGGCAGTAAGTAAATAGGTAGGGAGCTTGGCCAATGGTCGCACTGTACCACTAAAAGTTACAAGGAATTTGCCTCGCTAAATTAGTTTTGGGTTCCTATTATGGTGAAGTAGTTTATTTGAAATGGGTTAGATCAGTCCGATTAAAAGCTTCCGTGAGTAAAATGTACGGAACTTTCACTATTGTGGGTATTGTACCAAAAATAAATGCTAGTCAAAGGAATGATAAATGTTGAAGAAGCGAAAGAGGTGTGTCTGAACTGTAGCTTGTGGAGATTAATTGTCCATGTCTACGCTTTGGGAACCAAACGAAATTTTATGTATATAGGTATAATATCTAATATTGCTACAGGTTTCAATTCATCAATTTTCGAAGTTCCTTTCGTTTGTCAAATCCTTTGAGAAAAATTTTTGAAATAGACTGATAACGCGGATATATTTCCATATTGTAATAATATCATTCAATAGAAAATAGCTTTTATGCTATTTGTAGATAACAAATGTTTTTCAACAACTATTATATTCGAAATGTAAGATTGACTTGAATTTTTACTATGATATTTTCTCATTTTATACAAAACACATAATGACTTTTAACAAATGATTCAAAAACTTAACACTTTTTTATGAAATTCGACTTACTTTTATTTGCTTTTAGTTATTTTTTCTACTTTTGTTTCGTGACATAGCCACAAGAAGTTTCTTTTTCACAACAATCGGTCCGCATATATTTAACACTGGTAATTTTCTAGTATAAAAAAAATCCGAAGAGAATCGTAATCTCCAAATCTTTTTCTCACGTAAAAATCGAGTAAAACGTGCTTGCTTCTATCTGGCGGCTATTTCATAACGAGCTACTGTTACATGCATTATACGTGAATATGTATCGAAATTTGTAACAGCGTTGTAGTCATTATTTAACTTCATGAGAAATGGCACTGTTCAGTATTCACAGAAAATCGCGACACTCAAAAGCAATAGAGTGTTTTGAGAACTAATAAACCCTCGTCAAAGAAGAATTCATTGAAAATTTACGGATTCCTAGCGTGAAATATCGAGAAATCCTTTTTAAAAGCGGTGAAATAAGTTTTTATTGTTCTTAATATCATATTTACGCGATTGTTGTGTACGAAAAATTATCAAAATATCCTAAAAATATCTTATATCTTTGTGATTCTTTAGTATATTGTTACTGAAAATATCATTTATTTAGCTATAAAAGGTACATGGTACAAGACTATCTCAAAATTAGATAAACAATGAAATGAATACTAATTGATTGTATTTTCTAATTGATGATCATAAGAATTATCATAAGTTACATCGTTACTCTTATTACGAATTAGGCTACAAACTGTTAATAATGACTAAATGAACATCTATTTCTATACTAGTATTATGATATTTTTAATCAAATACAAAATGGTGATTTTCCATGAAGTTATTTTTAAATTTCAAAATATTCATAAACATAAACATAACTGAGAGAATATCCTTATTGTTATATTTTGATTAATTTTGCATTCACAATGCCATACTGAAAATTATTCTTAATGTAATATGCTTAAAAAATCCACTTGGTCCCTGGCAGAGCAGTCGCCCGGATTGCGAAAGGTTGTGGGTTCGATTCCCATCTCAGGGTGCCAGGGACCAAGTGGATTTTTTAAACATTTTGTATTACGAATAATATCCTTATTGAATGAAATAATGTATTGTGAATAATACAGTCCAATGATTAATACATTTAATTTTTCTTATTATAATTCTTTTCTATTAAATTTTAACTCATTTTTCTATGTTATTCGAATCCCGGCAAAATTTGTAAAATATAGGAGTTACTTGTTACAATATATATATAATTTTTGCAACAGCACTGAACCGGAATAGTTTAAATTCTTAGTTAATTATGTCCAATGTTTTAATAAACTTTCGTTGTACCCTTTCGATCTCATCCTGATGTATACAATGATGAGAGTTCCAGACAGGGCTTGCGAATTCAAGTCTATTACGTATATAACTATTGAATAATAATTTATATGTAGCAGAGTTTCGAAAACGTAAAATGAAACCTAACAGTTTGAACGATTTATTTACAATTTTGTCAACGTGTGGAATAAATGTCAATTTGGAGTCCATTACCACTCCCAAATCCCTTATTTCTGTAACACGATCAAAAGTGTTCCCACACAATTTATACGAGAAATTTATTGGATGTTTTTTTCTAGTACATGTGATCACATGACATTTGTCCGTATTCAGAAACAGATCATTTTTGTTGCAAAAAGTTTCAAATGTATTTAAATAATTATGATCTAACTACCATTAATTTATTAGTAATATCATGGATAAACTAGATTTTACTTTTCAATAATAACATAGCTCTACTTGTTTATTGCTCGTTTCAGGAATTTGAACCAGAGGTTCATTAAATTTTCCAAATCACTATAGCTCCGGATCTGGATAACTATTTTAAACTGGCTTTAAAATCGAAAAGGAGGAGGAAAGGAATGCTTGTACTGGCTTGAATTAGAAATATAATAAATATACATTACTTTTCCCTATTGACAGAAAATGTATATCTGACCAAAGTCTCCCGGAGAACAAACAATGTTTTAAACTTGAAGCAAGCAATTTCGAACACCATATATCGCCAAGACGAGAAACGCTCCCAAAGAAGATGTCGTTGGCGGACTGTGCAACTACGAAACTTTCTGAAATAGAACGAGACACTATTACGCGTCTGCTACGGTCAGCACATCCGCATCCGGCTTCCACTAGTGTTGTAGGAAAGGTATTCAACGTTTAAGCTATCGAGTGACTGGAACGTTTTAAGAATTCCACATGGAATTGGTTATAAAACATATGAAAAAAAACATCATGACTTAACTTTTTGTTGTTGTTTATGGCCATTTTCGCAATTTGATTCCATCTATAGGGAAGGCCTGTGCCCCAGCTAAGGAACAATAACAAGCAGTTGATGAACAAACCATGGACTAAATAAATAAACATTATTTAATGCATAATTACAAATTGAGAATTAAGAAATGGCAATGAAAAAATAATAATTTTCATTCAACTATGTGCAATTATTCATACCTAATTGTTATTAACGTTATATTGAGACTTTTATGTAACTTTTGTTAAGTCAACTGTCGATAGTAAAGTTATCGATTGTTGTCCATCATTAACGAGTATAATATCAGGAGCGCCGGGTTGCTCCCAAGAGTCACAAGAGAGGGGACACCCGCGGGCCATTGTGTTCCAAAAGCAATATCAGCAGGGTTAGGGAAAAATGATTACAAATACTGTCCATTGGGTTTCGCCGTCAACTTTTAATTTCAAATTTACTATTTACTTTATTATATAAAACATTATTAATATCCAAATTACTATTATGAATAGTTTTTTATATATTAATAATAGTTGAACTATATATCTTGAGTCTTTCTAAGCTTCTTTAAAATTCACCAATAAAGAGACCAGTACATTACTTGTAATATATTACATACACATTTTTTATTAATTTTGGCCTCAAACAGTCACGTAAAATAGTAGTTTAGCACAAAAAAGTCCTTACATTATTAAATGGGATGTAAAGAAATGCTTTGTACGAGTATATCATTGGTATCCTTTAATTGTGAAAAGAGGAGAAAGCTATTCTTCTTTTTGTTGTTATAAGTTTGTTCAGTACAGTTTGTTTTTTCTATGTCATGATATTTAAATAGGCTTACCTATCGTTTTCTGCTGAATCGAATACATATTTATACGGCAATGAATAATGAAATTGCCATAAAGTTTACTACGATATTCACGTTTCACTGCGTGCAGCGTTTTTCCAATTTGAACGGAAAGAAATATTATTCGGTTGCTATAAATACTTCATTACCAATTCAACGGCCGATAGAATACTGTACAACGTAGTACATTGCGTCTGGCACGTAACGGAGGGGACTTGAATAAGAATATTTTTATTAAGTTTTCAATGTCTGAGCGGACCCAAGCGACATCCTTGGGGCAGCCATTTAAAACTAAGTCACGGCTACCGGGCCTCTCATCTGCATACTTCGCTGCCGCACACTCTTGAACTTTTACCAGCTCCGGGACGTCTTTGGGATTTTAATTTCTCGACACCGGCCATTTGGCAAGCGGTCCAACACTTGGCACAAAGTTTAGTTCGAGCAAAAATGTCACCATAATTTTACTTCGTACCTATTACACATCGTCAATTTATTTCTCACTTTTTCATGTTTGAGTTTCTAGAGCGAATATAACGGAACTATAATTGACTTTTAACAAAAACTTGCTTTAAACTGACTAGAGGTAGATATCCATTATGATTATGTTTCAAGCTAAGACTTACTAAAGGTAATGCCACATCATCCAAGTTGATTCTGTAATCTTCACGAGCATACCATTATTACTAGGTTACAGGTTACATTGTCTTTTATTATCTTAAACGAGCGGGTTTGTAATTATGGAGGGATGGGTGTCATAAAGATAGATAACCCTTTGTCACGCAGACATAGAATACGGTATAGTACAAGATGACCGTTGCATAAAATCAAATCAATAGGCACTAAATAACATAAAGATGACAGAATAGTATCGAAGATTTTGATAATTCATGTAGGTATTGTACGTGTTTATGTTAAGTTACAAAAGTACAAAAGTTGTGCTGTAAGTACCGTGCTTGTTATCGAGCTAGAATTGTACACCTGCCAATATTTTACTTGTAAAAATTCAGAGCGTTGCGTGTTGTCGGAGACGGGTGGACCGGTGCTTTTTGGTTTGATTTCTAAATTTGGTTACCGTGTACGTACCTTAGACTTAGGGCTGCTTCTATACAAATCTGTAAAGCCAATTTTTTGGTAAAACTTTTATTTTAGAGGTCATTGTTGCGTGAAATTAATTTAAATTATAAACTACTACTAACTAACACAGAGCGGTGTAACATGGATAAAATAAAGTTTCCTCTGATAGAATGTTTCAAAGAGTAATGTAACATTGATTGAACACCCCCGTCAATTAGTTCAGCAGGTTATAATTGGTTTTTCGCATAATTGGCAACACAGTAAAGGGGTGCACGGTTGGAATGGAGCGGTGGAGTATGTATGAATCAGTTTGGCAGCCCTGGTGGACGCAGTGCGTTACATATTTATAGGATGGTTCCGCAGCGGGAGCGATGCTAATGCCAAGCGCGACCAATGTCCAGCTAGCGGCCCCTGGCGCATTACTGGTGCGACCCACTGCAACACCATTTTAAGAATTAAAATTTCCCGAACACGTTTTAAATAATATCAGTTTATTAATATTGTATTACGATTACGTCTTTTTAGGTTAAATAATCTTTTTGATAATACTGTTATGTATCTTTAAGTTCATGGACAGCCACATACAAATACCATTAAAGTAGCCAATTGTTTCTAGTACTCGATTGAATCGACAACCATCTCTCGATTGAATTGATAAGAATCGACAACCATCTGCTATCTTACAACTAAGCTTGTTACATTTCTGCTTACGAGCTAATTGTTCTTAGTGTTTAACTAATATAAATAGCCCAAAAATATTTTTACAAATATTATCAAGCTACTCGCCGCCGGCAATTTCCAATTTGGAAGAGCACAGCTCAAATCGTAGGTCAATTATAATTTTTATTTTTACAACGTGTAACAGAAATACCGCACATCCTTATATACCCAAATTAGAAAATGCAATTAAGTGAATCGTTACACTGCATCTATGAATCCTACGTTAAAAGATTGAAAACATATTGTGCAAAAAAGTAATAAGAATCACAATTACGGTCCAGATCCTATCACGAAATCAGTAAGGGAGTTTAACTCAAACATAAAAAATATAGCCGAGTCCGAAATGAAGGTTTGTAATGTAAAACAAACTTGTAAAGCAAATGTTCCACCGTCTATAATAGAAAGTTTACCGTCGACTTCTGATTTAAAGCAAACAATTTACCGCTACAGAAATAAGAAGGATGTAGTGAAAGAACTCAATGATATATATTGACGCTAGAAAGCAAACACGCAAACCAAAAACACAAAAATAAGAATTTCTACAATAATTATATTGTTATTATTCGAATTAATTCCGGTTCACAGTTCACACTGTCATAGTTCTAAACTAACCTAACTACCACTTTTCTAGCAGTTCTAATCTAGCCTATGTAACCTATATGAAAATAATTCATTTTAATTTTTTATAATTAATTATTACTGAGACATTCTTTTTATTTCAGGCGAGTTCTAGCCTAGGGTTGTGCAAAACACTACACAGCAGCTACGACTTTTAATAAGCAAGTGAGATGTTTGATAGCACTCAGCTGTTTGCCTGAAGAAGAAATCCCTGAATATGTGGTATGATAAAACTACATCAACGGCACATGTAACTAACACACAACCGAACTAGGCATTAAGTTATTGATATTGTTAATTATCATTTGGGCATAGTAATACAAATATATTTAGATAAAAGAAAAAGAAAATTTTATTAATTTTATTACATCCAGGTAATTAAAGTGTAGACCTTGCTTTAAAGTTTTTTTTCTCGTGAAAAGATTAAAAAACGTGACCTGCGGGGCTAAAGAAACTCCGTTATTTGATTTTTTTTTTGTTATTTGTAAAAAAAAAACTAACAATCAGATACATTATTTGGTATAATTAGCATCGTATAGTAAACCGTGTCACGCGTTCTTCCCTCCCCGCACAGCGTTAAATATAGCTTTATTACCAAAAATTGCCCAATTGTCATATAGCAATATAACAATAACCGTGCAATGTGATAAATAATGAAGTTTTGATAGAAATTAATCATTTAACCCGATAGAGCTAGACATTATTCATAATGCTCGCACATTATTAATAAGCCCGCATTAATTACCTGGTCCATAATATCATTAGTAATTGTAAAAGCAGCATTATTCACTCAAATTTATTCGAAATAAAAAGGCAGAATTAAAAACATCAAACTAAGCCTTTGGTGATCGCAATACAAATGTTCAATTTATTTGCAATCAGAGTAATTAAATCGGTCAGGTGAGTGGTGGGCTGCAGGGGGCAGGGTGTGATGGTGTGGAGGCGTCCCGACATTCGCCAGTTTAGACAGATTGAGAGATACCGTGATGAATGGACGGCCCGCGCGAGTGAATGCGACCGCTGCCTACATAAAACCTGAAAGACGGCTTAAATAAATCATGCCGAGGCACAACTTTAAAGGGAATTGCCCCGGAATGGCGGCCACCTACAATAGTATGCCTGCTCGTTATTTTCTAAAGACACGTATTTCATTAGTGATCTTGAATAAACTTTTGTTGTTGCTTTATTCAAGGCTGATATAAAAAATTTTTTGTCCTTAAAGTTTCTTTTCGCTATTTAAACTTAGTTGTGATATTTTTTCCCAATTCAGATTGGAAAATGCATACGATTCTTAGAGGCAGTTACGTTTCATAACAAGAGACTTGTTTCTCAAGTGGTTCTTTGTTACTATCTAACCAAAGGACTGAATCAGTGAGAATTTCATTGAATCAACGTAAATCTTCTTTGAATTTCATAAAGCAATCAACATCACAATGCAACAATCGCTTAAGAAAGATTATAACTAAATAAATGGTGATACGGTTACATGCTATTACTGAATACTGTGAAATTTGTAATGAACGCAACAATCGTAGTTTTCGAATAGATAAAATAAATTGCGTAATAAAGCCGTGTTATAAAGAGAATTCGTTTCAGAGTTGATTTGTAGAGTGCGTTGAATATTTCAAAATAGTATTTACAGCAAATTTTGTAAAACTAATTTTGTTAATTATGCATCAATTTCTTAAGACTTCTATTTAATTCATTTATAAACCCTTATCGCGATTTGAACAGATTGACTGAAATTGATAAACATCAAGAAGTGTAAAATTATTTATATGCAAATGGCAAATAACGGATTCAATGAAATTAATTGATTATTTAACAATATGTATTGTATATACCTTTATATAGTAGTTATTATAGTTTATGATTCAATTATAGCAAAAGAAATTTCCTCAATTTGATATCAGCTATAAAAATTTTAACACCAGTAACATTGTTGTAAGCTAAGTTATTTTTTAACTATTGCAATTCTCCCAAAAATTATGTAGTATGTATTACCTATAAGTTGTTAACGTGCGCCTCTGGCAGGAAGCGAACCGACGATCGTGGGTTTTGCAACCACTCGACGAGTCAGTTATTATTTATAATTTGAAATATAACAAAGTGTCGCCGTAGGGGACGAACCGAGCCGAATGTTCTCACTGTCAATTATAGTGAATGTAATGTTACGGTGAGGGGAGCGGGAGGTGCCGTAAATGTTGGGGTGGGTAGCGAACACAAACGAGACCTGAGTCGGCAGAAAAAAAAAACAATTTCCAAAGAAATATTAAACCGTTTGAACATTAATAACGTCACGAACTTCAATTTAGTAATTTTGAAGAGGATCTCAAGGGAAAATTCCATTTTAAATTTTGTAAGGTATATATCGACGCTGGAAAGTATATACGTAGTAGCCTATAAAATCAAAATGGATATTTAGAGAGGAAAATCTTCTAAATTCCAATTCCAAAAAAAATGCCTAAGGAAAAAATTGAATAAGGAACACTTTATTTGTTACCATCGACGTTTATAGGAATTATTTATCGAAAAAAATAAAAGTTTTTCTGCTCTAAAAAGCAATTTTGGTTTTGCGGGTTACTACGTGTTTGCTTTCCAGCGTCGATATATAGTCACATATGTTTTACAGAAGCATCTCTTAGGCTTCTGCTTAGCATTTCCAAATCTGAATTGAAGCCGAAAATATTGGATTTGCGGCCAAATCAGACGATGTTTCTTCTGTCCGGCTTATCAATTTGACAATATTTTTACATTTTTCACTGTTGATTTTTGTTCCGCCAACAGAATTTCGTTTTGTCATGAAATCGTTCATTAACATTTAAGAAGATTTAATAGTAAACAACAAAATTATTATTTTACTTTAACAATGTCCTGATATATTAAAAATGTATTTTTGTCTGTATCCAGCCACTGGTTAGTTTGTCAGTATTTGGTTTTAGGATCTCACAAGCTTGTGTTTTCATGGTGCTTAGTATAATATCCTTTACATTACGCTCAATCCAAAACATTTCAGATTTCAAGAGTTACTTGACGATTCTGGGCGTCGTTGTGTTGATTGAAGTAAACCAAACAACTTTTCACGTATAACAGACATGAAGGTATTGCACAAACATCCATTAAAATTGTCATTAGTTTAAAGCGACATTACCCAACCAATTTTAACATTAATTAATGGACCTTAATGGACGTTTGTGCAATACTCCAATGGATGTCTGACCGTCGATCTGGAAAAGAGATATTTTTTTGTTATTTTCTTTTAGTACAGCTACAAAGATTATTACTTACCTTGACGAATAACCAATTACTTCATTGTAGGTATGTAGTTTGTATCCCATACATTAGCCATATCTGGCGTTATCTTAAATCTGTTTAAATTTTATTATTTTATGAGAAGTCCAGAGTTCAGATTGCTCGAAGCGTATGTGACTGTGAGCCGTTTCTATGAATAAATCAATTCCGTTACGATTTTTACATTCACATATCTCCGGTTGAGACGCTATTTGCCATATAATATCTTATAATATTGAATTTGTATTATTAAACTCTATGCATATTATGGATAGACTTGCGATACTTGAGAAACTTGCAGATAATTTATATAAAGAATTGCGTTTCTCATATTTATCGGGTTGGCACAAAAGTAATGAAACACTTGGTTTAAGTTTTTACTTTTTTATTATTATTACAATAAAAAAAGTTTAGTCAATGATGTAATTACCATTAGTATCTAAGCCTTCTTGCCAACGATCCGGCAAAGTTTGGATGCCTTTTGCCCAGAACTCTGATGGCTGTGCCTCGAAAAAGTTGTTCAACTATGCCTCTACGTCAGAGAAATCATTAAATTGTTCACCCCGCAAATGCTGTTTCAGGGCTCTAAACAAATTATAGTCTGATGGGGCGAGGTCTGGGAAATAAGGTGGGTGGGGTATCGTCTACCAGCCCAAGTTCTCCAACTGCCGGCGAACCACAGATGCGACGTGAGGTCGAGCGTTATCGTGCAGTAAAACTACATTGACTCGTCTTCGTCGTTTTTTCTTGATAGCGGCAGATAATTTGGTAAGCTGGGTTGAATATTTGTCAGCGTTTATAGTTTCATTGTGTAATAGCTCATAAAACAGTATGCCTTGCGCATCCCAGAAACAGCAAAGCAGAATTTTACGACGGTTCTTTTGACTCGGCTTCGGTTGAGTTGGTGGCGTTTCTTCTCGAGGCAGCCAAAAAGCACGACGTGTATCGTTCTCGTAATAAATCCATGATTCATCTCCAGTAACCAGATCTGACAAAAACTCTTTACGTCGGGGTCGCAGCAAAAGTGACTGACAGATAGCGACACGGACTGCACGACTGGCGTCTGTAAGGATGTGCGGTACCCACCGAGCCAAAACTTTTCGATAACCAAGCTCATGCAGATGGTGTTCCACGGCGTGGTGATTGCATTTAAGTGCTTCCGCTAATTCACGAGTTGTAGCATCCGGATTCAACTGCAGTTCGCGGCGCAAATCGTCATCATTCACTGCGGGTGGTCGCTCTGAGCGTGGCTGACTTTCAAGGCTCCTGTCTCCTGATTTAAAACGTGTTTAAAACGATCAAACCATCGGGACACCGTCGCATGGCTTGTACTTCCAGCGCCTAATGCATTGTTGATATTGTCAGCCGCAGCCCGCGCACTGTGGCCTAACAAGTACTCGTATAAGTATAGTGTTCGAACTTGTCGCTCGTCCATTTTTCTTCAAACTGACTAAACAAATCGCGAGCGCGGCTTTATATATCCTACACCAGAAGTAGGTACCTAGAATGTTCTACAACATTCTAGAATATTATCGAAAAAATTGATTTTAAAAAGGAAATGTTATAGATTTTTCTAGTGTGTCTCATTACTTTTGTGCCAACTCAATACATTGAAAAAAATGTGCACGTATTCTAGACCGGTATGAGTAGGTAGAAAGAAATAGCTGATCTGAACTTACTACGGGTTTGACACAATTTTTTTTTGTTATCAATATTCATTAAGTAAGTTTAAAGACTTTTCATTTTTGTTTTACTTTTTTTTTATTTCAATTTTCTCACCAACATAAATTTGGGTATATTGAGCGCAATGTAAATGGCAAATTAATTTGTGTAGTATTTTGATACGTAATTTCGTTTATTTCACGACTACGTTGATCATAATAAAGATTTCACGCTTAAATCAAACCTAAAACTGCCCGAAAATATCTGCTATTTCGCCATTTAGCGTTGGTTAATCGCATTTACGTTACAATGTGCTACGCTAGGGCTGTCTTGTTCATCTTCTGACTAAATAATTATCTGTTCTAAAAAATAGAAATTATATGGGAATATTAACTTGTGCTGTTTCTTTTTACATTAAAACGTTAATAGTCTTTGATTTAAACAAAGATGCATTTGTGGAACTACTTTATGAGAATAAAATATATTTGGTTGGCATTCCTTGTGGATGTAATCACATTTTAAGTTTTTCCTGTAAGGTCGATATAATTACAAGAAGATCTGAACTTGACCAATTTTCAGCTATTCTATTATGTTTATTAGGTATTGAATAAAAATAAAATATATTTCTATAGCACTCCATATAAGAAAAAGAAAATATTTGCTATATAAATTAGACCTTTCATAACATCAGATCTATACAATTTGCCAATGTCTTTGTACTCATTTAAGTACTACACTAGAGAAGTGCTAAGATAAGCACACCCAGCACTAAATCGATTAGTGATGAGATACCACAGAACTATGAACTAATTAATACAATATTAATGGTATCTTTGTCTTATTAGTAATACCAATAACATCGTTACAAACAATAACTTAACTTTTCCATTTCATTAGGTACTTTAAAGAAAGATAAACTTTTGTTTGATACTTGATTTTGACAACTGTAAACAATTCAATATGCACGGAATATTATCTATAAACAATAAGTAGGTAGGCTATTCTCTACTTATTACAATAACGTTTATTCGATATTTTTTTTCGTACATCAGTGCACATACTTGCCGGCATATGGCATTCGACTGGATATTGTTTACCCGGGCGAACGAAGGGCCACCCGCCCTTGGATACGTCAGATTACGTCATTTCATTGCCTTGAACAAAGAAAATAAAGATTACGCGTAAAGAAACGACACGTGCATGGTTAAGGCGGTAAGGGGTGGCGGGGGTGAAACTGGGCGCGGTATGATTAACGTGACCAGACGTCCTGTTTTAGATGAGATTGTTTGGTTTTACTTTTAAAATGACTATTAAAAAAATAACACCCAAGCCTTCTATTGGCTTTGATATGAATGGGCAATTATTACACACAAAGAATGTTGATTGTTTATGTCTGTGCGTATACTATTTCTCTCTGAAGTTATCTATGTAAGCCACCATAAAGAGCACCTGGGCTGGAGGCGCTTGCAACAGTGCCAAATAGTCAGCCTTCTCCCTTACAAAAAAAAATAGTTAACCGACTGTTCAAATTACCTCGCTCTCGAGGTACTCGCGATTGTTTACAGTGAAATTTTAATATACTTTGTTGTTAGTAGATATTTATGTAATTTAACCGCTTTTAGGATAAGTACTATTTTCCCTTTTTTAAAATTTGAAGTTGGTTCCATATTTTTTTATTCATATAACTTTGCGTATTAAAATTGCCGACTTGAATATGTGTAGTATGCCTTATGCGGCATTTTTTTTTTGCCAAGAATCCTATTATTGCGTACATGATACAAGGCACTTAAATTGCATCGTTTTGCGTCACTAACTGCACATAACCACAACACTTTAGTTTGTAACTGCAACAAACGATATTGCTAAAGCTCCCATCTTTTCGTTTCACGCAATGTTGTGAATACAGCTCGTTAATATTGCTTTAAAAAGTAATACCGTACTGCCATTTACTTACTTTGTTGCATAACATTAATTGCCAATATTCATAATAAAAAAGATTTAACACAAAGTTGGGAGGTCATTTCGAAAACGACATTTTAAATAGGCACTTAGTTAGGAACACACTGCAACACATTTTTACAGTTGACTTTGAGCACCGTAAATTAAGGTTTTAAAGTACTTAATTCGATTAGTTTATTTTGAATAACCTGATTTGCTGTTGAATGTACCTATACGTCTTTCATTGTCAATTAATGGTGCTAGTTTAAAGATATTATATAAAAGACAATGCCACATCAGATGTTACAAAATTAGTTTCTGAACTAATGGTTCTGCTGATTATTATTATTAATTTATCAGCAAAAATGTCACAGCTTGGCTAGGTGCTGTCTTGATTATTAACAGCAGTGATGATGACTGGGTAAAAAAAAATGCAATTCTATTTAGTTCGTCAGTCAGATAATAGAAAAATATTAGATACGTATTTTTTTACTTCAATTTTACAATTTAACAAGAAATAGCTTAGATAATAGGCATTAAAGTTGAGGAGTGGGGACTCGCTTGTAAAGGCGTCACAGTTGAGTAGAAAACGTACCCTAACGTGACGTCATACGAAATGTCAACTCCATGTAACGCCGTAATTTTATGATTACGAAAAAAATACGTGTTAAATATTTTTAACACTCTACCTGACGGACAAACAAACAAAAATTAGTCATCATCCCTATTGTGGAAAGTTAGTATGGGACCATTGACGATATTATAATGAGAAATCATTGTACCTGTTACACTTACACGGCCTAACTACTCTAGTTGTGCGTGATGAATGATTTATTGATTATGATATTAGGTATCCAAGTAAGTATCTTGTATAACTTAAGTTACTATAGCGCGACTTGGTTACTCGATAAATAAAAAAGGTTTTCCATGAATGTCAATATAGCCGGTTTAAAGTTATTCAATCAGTTTCGTTGAGTTCGGAGCGTATTCATCTAATCGACTGACGTTACAATATATGAAAACTCAGCGGCAGTCGCGAATAACAAATGAACTATGTCAAGGCGTAAATATCATGTATTAAGTATCTGTGGAGAACGAACTACGGAGAAGATAACAGTCCATTATAGATCGACGTAGACGTTATAAATACTTCATATTACTACTCACACTAAAGTTGGATATCGATAATAATCAATCAAAAGTTGAAGTAATATTATTGATAGTATTGTAGTAAGTAGTAAGTAAAAATACCTTGCCCTATATTGCATTAACTATAGTATCGATAGCACTATCGTTATTGTTACTTATTTTCAGGTAGGTGCTTTATAACTCAATTCTGAGAACATTGGATGTCAAAGTCAAAGTCAAAGTCCAAATATCTGAGAACATTGGATGTCAAAGTCAAATTAAATTTGACTTTTGACTTTGACTATCGATATTGTTACTTATTTTCAGGTAGGTGCTTTATAACTCAATTCTGAGAACATTGGATGTGTAAGCATTGCTTAGTAGTGTTACAAAATATGTTCTAGATTTAAAATAAGAAAAGTATTACTTTTCGTAAAATTCTTTAAAGTAGCAATATCTATTCAACAATTCATAAAAATGTATTTATAATAAATCCTTTTCCTTAATTCGAATGAGATTGAAGCGTCTGCATTAATAATGAAGAATAAACGACACGTGAATGAACAGTCTCCCTCCTTTCCCCCTTTTCCCTACCGCCCATTCTAAACCACCTGCAGAATAAAGCAATGATGACATTACGATAGGTAATGAAAATTGTTGACAATATGTTGTGTTTTATTTTGAAACCTCTACAGGTGAATGGCTCGCGTTCCGGCTTTAGTGTCGTCATCTCTGAGGTTTCGGGTTCAATTTTCGTTAGGGTAAATGTGGAAAATTAACGTTTCTATATTGTCTCGGATCTGGGTGTATCGAGGGCTATATTTATTTACCTTGAAGTGTCATGTTGTGGAATGTAACGTAGGTAAGTATGTAAGACCAATAGGTATATGATAAAATCAGCCGATCTCTTATACCGAAGTATTTGTCTATCCCTATATTTATGATACTGGTCGTGAGAAACTTCTTTTAGGCTGATTAACGTACTATATGCTTCGGTAATAAATATAGAAGACACGACGAGTATGTGGAGATGCTTAGGATATTTTCGCAGAAATAAAACTTACACGAAAA
The DNA here is from genome assembly GCA_918026875.4 of Diatraea saccharalis. NCBI lineage: Eukaryota > Metazoa > Arthropoda > Insecta > Lepidoptera > Crambidae > Diatraea > Diatraea saccharalis. Next base: position 18,045,053 of record OU893333.1, on the reverse strand, counting down.
TACGTTAGGTGTTGATACACAAATTGCACATTGCATACAAATTGACTACATTAACATGTATTCAAAGTCTATTCATCAGAATATCTTCTATACTTCTTTCACTAACAGTTCAATATTAAATTCTTTTTTCATATACGAAGTAGATTTTAAAGATTTAGCTTTATAATAAGCCTCTGGTATATTTTCAATCTAAGATAAACTTACTTGTATTAGAATAAATACTTTATGCAAAACCTAGTTCCTTGATAATTCGCAGTTCCGATTTTAAAGACTCTTTTATTAAACTACTCAAATTACCTAAAAGAAGTTTACTAAGAATATACCAGTTAAAATATGCAGATCCCGCGGACGTATCTACCGCTTCGGTGTATAAATATTTCGCCAGTCGCGATACTATCTCATCGAACCCACGGGTTCGATTCTCCTTTACGACAACCGTAAACTGAGCGAAAGGGATTACGGTCGGCCCATCCGTGTCGAAACGAACACATAAAAAAAGGAAAAATGGCCGAATGATCACGAAATGCAGAACCCATAAAAATCTCGTATTATTTTTAATGAAAGTAAACAATAAGCAAAGTTGTCGGTGTAAACCATAAAGTTGTCCACAGGAAACAGTTTAATTAAATAATAAAAAAAAAATGTTAGATTTTAAATACTTAATGGCCGTCACAATGTAATCAAATGACTAAAACAATTACTTCATTGGAATTTCTAGTCTTATGATTCAAAACAAAATGCAATCCGTATATTATGTTATAAGTAATCTAGTTAAAGTAAGCTATATAAAGTAGTACGTGAGACTTATCCACTGTGATATTTATATTTAAATTTCGCAGACGGTGTACACATTTAAAATATTTTAAAATCTCATTTATTTTACTTATTCATTCAACAGTAGTTTCGTTATTTCAATACAAAAATAAGTATGCAGCATTGACGCGAATTATAGAAATCTATGTAACTTGAAATATAAACACATCTCAATTATATTTTAGAATGATTAAGAAAAGTAAAACTGACAGTCTTGGAAGAACAGATTACAAAAACTTAAAAAAATTGTGTAATAGGTGGTAACCCTCCTCTTAAGCTCCGTGCTAAAAGATCGTTGATATTCGTTGGTAAGTTTACCGAATTTGCAGTTTATTTGTAGTATCTTCTTAAAACACGTTATTTAGTTGAGATTAATTCAGTGGAAATTTTAGTTATGAAAAATATAAGAAAACTTATGAAAATGAATTCAGAATAAGAAATAATATCAGCTGAAGACTAAAAAAATAATATAATTTAATATTTGGCGATAGCGCAACATACCTCCATAGTACAGGAAAAAATATTAACTTTAGATAATTATAATAGAAGAAAAGTTCAAATCGAAGACGAGCTCTACACTCCGCACCCCTTGTCGTCTTGTCGGGCAGCGGAGACAGTGCGATAACGCATTTTTTCCTTGCTCAGTGAAAAAAGGGTAAGTTTGTAATTTACTCCACTTTTGATATGACTAGAAGATATATGATGTATTCGTAAGAATTAACATGACATCTATGGGCCTGTTTCATATCTTGGATGATAAAATATAGGCTATTTTTGAAATGCTATCACGATTCTAAAGAAACGCATTTTGCGATAATTTATCATGTAATGGAGATACCGCTTTTGACACATAGATAATATTTACGGATATGATTTTTATAACATTATAAATTGACTCGGAATTTTCCGAACTTTCGTTCGCGGATGAGAAGAATAGGTGGTCAGGTGTGATGCGAATTCGTACGAGTTATAGTTTTATTATTTTCTAATTACCGCTTATTTGGGCATTATTATTTTGGATATAACCAGTCGAATGATAACGATTTTTGGTGAACACTAGACATCTTTAAACTTTTTGCGGTAACGCTAACGATTCGCCAACAAAAACATCAACAAAGTTTTATCCCTTGACGTAAACATTTCGTCAAATTCGCTATCGAGTTTGTAATCGTTTGGAAAGTTTATGGAAATATAATATTTGGAAACATTGATCTAAAAATAAATGACGATTTGTACTCTACCATTTACATTGCACAAATCATTAAATGTTTTATCGTAAATCCTAGGTCGTGAGACCTTGGATTGGTCATTTGAATTGCATGAAACTCAGCAATTACGATTTTCCCTTTCTAGTGGTGAATTATTTCTCAATAAAGAAATTATAACAGTTTGAATATCAATAGACGCATATTTGATGGTCAAAATTAAACTTTATATTTTGTGTTACATGTCTCTCCTATAGATGGAATCTGATGAAATCGAAAGAGAATAGGCTATGGCCCATCACGCGGGCCCCGTACGGATTGGTGGGTGTTAGCGACTGAAAATGCAGCTGGGATCAACGGTTTAATGCGTCTCTAAAGTATAAAGGAACATTGTTTAAATTCCAAACACAGACCGAACGCGTTAACCACAGTGAGATTTTTTTAAATATTTGGTGGCAAAATTAAATTCCCTTTAAAAATAATATGGTCAGTTTCAGAATGTAGAATTATCTATTTCCGTCAAATTTCTATCTCGCTCGAAACAGGCACAGATTTAGTATATGGTAATACAGCAAAATATCTACCAACACTGTTGTGACATGGAACATGTTCCGTCGGTTGGCTGCCAACACACGTCATGTCTCACGACACGCACGCGACGTCTCCTCCAATTACAGAATTATAGCTAACGAATAGCCTCAAGGCACACTTCACAGTAATGGAGATCGTTTTGATAACTAAACAACTTTGCGTCCATTAGAATATGCGAAAACTTTTATCAAAAACTCATCAACTCACGTTTTAGATGAGTTTTTGTAATTGAGCAATAACGCAACTGTTATATTGGGCGTAATGAGACACACAAGGACAGCCTTAAAGATCTCGCTGCATTTTCATTAAACGCAATGCTTTGCAGTTTGAAGCATATAGTCTTCCTATATTATATGCACTCTTATTAGCGTTTATGCGTTTACAGTCTACCTATAATTACGTCCTAAACCGCGTGCGTTTAGATAACCGCAAGTGTAATATCAGCCTAAGACAGATTGTTTTTTTAATTTAGGTAAAGTTTCTCAGCTACCATAACAGTTTTCCTGTTAGTTATATCAGACAATAAAAGGGGCATAAAGCGAATAAATTATGCAATTATCATACAATTTAAATAAAACGTGATAATTTATAACATTTAAAAACAGTTAAAACTGTAGTGAATTTTATAATAGCTGGCACGTTTACATTCACCTCAATGGCGTGGAAAGTAGTTCCGTGTTTGTGTAGGTACAACGGAGACCGCGTATTAATGTCCCAGTGCAATAATAAGCAGATTACATGGTCACTTTATTTATGGTTAACAGTCCGCTGCAGCATTAATCTAACATAGAGGCTGCCATTTGCATGACAATCCATTTCAGATTATTACTGAAGATGAGCGGAGTACTCAGCATTCTCCCTAAAAATTATTTATCCAAATAAGCTTTTCAAAATTCAATTTTTTTATTTACGACGCTCCCTGACATGCTCTTGGGCGACTATTATATTTCACTTGTGCAAACCTTGTAGACGGTGGAAGTGCTGGTGAAGAATACTGGATCGGAAAACGTTGGCAGGCGAGAACTACAGGATTTTTTATATATTTTTTAAATACCAGAAGGCAAAAATAAAGCGCTAAAGCGCAATGATTCCTTTTTGATTCCATATTTAAAAATATAAAACAAACAAAAATATAATTGAAAAAGGTTGTCATCAAAAATATTGTTTTGTTGACGTAGGAGGAATGCATCTTAAAGGAGGTTTAAGATGCGATTCGTGCGCCAGTACTCACAGATCGGCGACCTACCTAAAGTTACCTCACGTGGACGTATGAGCCTAGTATCCTGCAACGAGGTTCTACTGATACAAACCTAAGGTTCCAAGCAATTTACATAGTTATTCACACTGGCTGAATCTATTAGTTGCCCCGAAAGTTCACTATCGTACTTTGCTGCGCCCTAAGTAATAAATCTGCTGCTTGCGTGGGCGAACAGACGCGTGGGCTATCGCAGATAACCCGCCCGTGGGATGGCACTCGCCAGACCGGTGCTATTTCACTAGTTCAACTTAAAAATAAGATGTCATTTCCACTATATATTACGTAACTATTTACGTCACCATTTGTTGAAAGTAGTTTATTATATGATCATTTTATTAACTTATTTATATCTAAATACTTTAAACTTATATTTTACCGTTGGTTATGTATTCTTTGAATACGGTCGCTCTATGAGCTCTCTTAAATAAAAGTAGGTATATTAATGATTTAACGACCCTAATGTTACGCACAAAATCATCGTCACGGTACATTGGTCACACAAATTTGCATCCAACGCATATTTATACAAGCGTTCAGTTTTAAGGTACACATACGATGTATAATCTCGCGTGATTGTATGTTGTATGACAACCGCACATAATAATCTGGCAACGCATTGTATTTTAACGATTTAAAAATGCGAAACATGCGGTTAGTGAGTTGAAACAAAATATTCCAGTTAGTTGTCCGGTTTCAACGTGAACGGTATTTTTAAACAACACCTTATAGAAATATCGCTGGATCTCCGACAAATGAAACTAGGTATTAAAATTATTAAATGAATAAGATAGGAACCTATTTATTTTATCAAATAATTTCATATCAGTATGACAATCTGATATACAAGTGCCGTTTTCTGGTACGTAATTTATTTTTATCTTAAGCCATGCTGTGAGATTCTTTTATATTGGCACAATGCTATTTTAACATTTATTTCATAGAAGAATCCAGTCAAGATCATCTGATTTGGGGTATTCACATTGGACGATAACTGAACGATTTCGACGTACTGGTAGTTTAATACAATCACTACTACATTCTTTCACACTATCTCATGTATTGCTATCAACATATTGTCGTGCCGATATCGGGTGACAATCCAGTTTTTCACTGCAAAATAAAATATAAAGCAATAATGTAACTTTTTTACTGCTGCCATTATTGGTTCGAATATTCTATTATACTTTTGGAATCACACGGATACATTTGACTAACTGCTGGCAACCTGTTAGATATAAGTATCATGTTACATACCTATATCGTGACGATATCGTGATCTGGCTCACGATATATGATTGTCGTGTCGTGTCGTGTAGTGTCATGTCGTGTCGTGTCGTGTCGTGTCGTGTCGAGTCGTGTCGTGTCGTGTCGTGTCATGTAGTATTGTGTCGTGTCTTTTCGTTACCGTCGCAGCGGAAAACGCTCAATCCGTTGATTTTTTTAGGTAGAATAATGTGGGACAAGAGTGCACACGTTGTGTTTATGACGAAACGACAAAAGATATGTGTGAGACAGTATTGGAAAATTACATCCAATGTCTAAAGAGGTACTCTCTCTCACATGAATCTATTTTTCTATGGGATAAACATGGCAATAAACATGGCATTAGGAATGTTAAATTAATCACATATAATTATTAGAACACAATATCATTATAAAATATTTCTATTTCTGTCAAGATAAACTAAACACTGGTGAAAATACGTTCACCAGCAGCGATTCTTGTAGTTATTAATTATTAGACCCGTTTCGCTTTTTTCTTCACGATTATTTTAAAAGTCTTATTATGAAATTGTAATAGGACAGACAGCGTTGGTCTGTGTCGCGTGTAACGGGGCGTAAACAGACAGATGACGGCAGTTTACGTGCACATGTTGGTTAAGTGCGCCATAAAACGAACGCTGTGTTTTCCCACGGGCGACACACCACGCACATGAGGGCGTATGTGTATTAATCAAAACTTATTTGTTTCATAAGTTCCTTTTCCCTTAGCATAGGTAATATGTAAATAGTAGCTTTCACGTGGAAGAAACAAATTTAAAGTGAACCTAACATTCTCTTATATCAGTAAGAACAAATATTATATTTCAAGGAACATTGATCTAAACATGCCCACTTATGATTAAAATAAAAGTGAGATGTTATTATACACCCGCCGTGATCTGATTAAATCTTTGTATTTTCCTGCTGAAATGAATTGAAAAATATGATCTTTTTTATATGAAACAAAACATTATTGCTATGTTATTGGAATTTGGCTGTAGTGATTTTGTCAGTGTTTGGAAATACTACATTGTTCGATAGAATTAACGACAAAATTGATTTTTAAACGGTTAATCAATATTTATAAATTTTCACTATTAACAAAATATAATTACGTAAAGTGTCCTTAAAGTCTTTACTAGTAAAGTGACCTTAAAATAATTGAAACAAATCGTCTCATATCTAAATTGGCTATGTTGTGATGTATGCTATCTCATTTATTTGAATATGCCTAACACAGACTATTTATCTATTATATGAAACAATTTATGTATGTTCAAACATATCCGTTTACAGTATTGTAGAATTGATAGCATAATGTAATAGTTTCAGACAAATGAAACACCCCATTTGCCTGTACTATTAATAGCACGAGATCTGCCATGATAATCAATTACGAAGTGCCTTCTTTTGCGTGACAGTGACGGCGAGAGTATGTGAAAGGGAAGGTAGAACGCACTTGTTAAATATTTTCGGCACGGAACGCATTTCTGGGTCCCCCGATCCATTATCTCCATTAAGACATTCTTTAAATAACATCCACAGACAAGCAAACCCCACCTTATGTACCATTCATTAAAGTCTATTATACTTAAAATTCTTTTCAGACTTTAAGAATAAGTATCTTGCCTCTATTCTTGATGAAATTTGATACAAAATTAATAGTGCTTTTTTAATAGCTATTTGATGTGATGGGTAGACTGTAGCATCAATTTTAAGAACAGCAATTTTTTCGCTTTATTGGTTTAACTAAATTACTGTAATAAAACTGCAGAAATATTTTTTTTTGTAATGAAACGACGAAGGCGTAAAGTTCCTTTACTGATCTGCTGGTAAGATCTATATGATGTAGAGATTCTAAACATTATAAGATATTAAGAAGACTTAGTAAGATTTTGTCATATAAAATATTACTACTATTACCATTTCTATTGACATATTACGAATATTATTTCAAATGCTTTTACTACTGTGTCTTCAGTTTCTCGACACGATTGTCTGTTAGGTCAATATAAAAATATAACTTAAGATATTGATTAAGATATCGATGATGGTGACGAAATAATAAACAAAGGCAGTTATTCTGTTAATAAATGTGTTATAAATTGTGATAGAAAATAAAGATAAGAAATTGTCACTTATTTATCACTCACTTATAATCGGGTAGACGTTTACTGCTGGATTAATAATAGCCTTTTGAGGTATCAAACTACGTGAACTACAGGCGTTGCATGCATTATGGTGTATTGCATCTTGAGGAGGAAATACCATAATCACCATATTTTGGTTTTGGTGGAACGAGTTGGCGGTCACAGTATGCAATAAAGATTGATCAATGAGACGCCGCTGCCCATTGTCTTGTAAATATCCCTTACTCTACTTTTACGACACCCACGAGAAGAAATAGGGTCACTTATATTGATTCGGAATAGCGTAAGCAAAAACGAAAAATATACTTAAGAATCAGATTATGTACGATAATATTCAGATATGAAATAGGTATCAAATATTGTATATGGTTCTTATTTAAGTTGAACAAATTTTATCTTCTTGAATACGACTATGACATTGTAAGATAGGATAAAACAAGAGACTGCATGGGCTTGGAGTTTTGTATTTTCTTAATTTAAAATTAAAAGAGATAAATTTTTAGTGAAAGAGTTCAACACAGCAGTTTATCGAGGACAAAACAGAAAAGAAAAGCGCCACTTATTTAGGAAAACCGCTTTTTGCCATAACTTCAAAACCAAACGTCCAATTTTAATCATTCAAAAACCAAATATTATCTACATAAACTGTACTTAGTGATGAAATAATTTATTTTGATAACGATTAATAGTACGAGTAAAATAAACGTGTTAAAATGTAATCCAAAAAAATTCAAGATTTTTAAATTAAAAAAAAAAATGGTTGTTGTGCCTCACTCGACATAGATAGGTATTGTGTGTCGCAGACTTTTTTTGTAGATATTTATAAGATGTATAATTAATAAGAACATTTTATACATGAGTGGATGAAGGTGATATGTCACAAAATTCCAATTTTGAGAAAATGGAGTTCAAAGTTATGCATGAACATTTTAGGATATTTCAAAATGCTTTAAGATTTTTCATCTAATAAAGGAGTCTGGCGGTGCTAACCGTTTCATATTTTAATATTAGGAGGGAAATTAAAGAATATAAAATGTATTTTAGTACTTTATTTAAAAAAAACTGAACATAACTCCTTCTTCCGCAAAGAAAATTTTAATAAATTCGAGAAAATTAAGTCTAAAGGAGACAAGTTACATAAAGACTTAGAAAAAAAAACAAAAATCGATTATTCTTCTCGAAGAATGGACTCATAATAATACCGATATTCCGGTTTAACAAATTTTAATTGATCCTTAATATTAGCTTTTTTTCAATCGAGACAGTACCATATTTTCCATCCACGCGTGACACCTCAAAATTCGGATCAACTTGGCCTCTTTTTTTAAAAATGTCAACCTTCTGGAACGGTGTCATTTCGTCATATGATTCTTTGTATAAATATGAACCGTATTCATCAACTCTGATCCATTTCACGCCATCTCTATAGCTAATTTTACTATTATTTGTATTTTTTTTTCCTGTTAATCAGATTTAAATTCTCTTGCAAATCGTTTATTTTTCTGAAATGGTCCGTCATATCAATAACTATATTGTTTCGTGAAGCTTTGGTAATAATGCTACGATATTGTTCAGGTGCATAGATTGTATCATTTTTCCGAAGCACTTTTTCGATCCTCCCAAAATCTCGGTCCGAATCCAAATACGAATGTCCCACTTCGGGAAATTTGTGGTCTATGATTTTAAAATATCCTTTTAAGATTATGTATTGGTAAAGACATATTAAATTAAAATTTTTGTTCTGTCCGGCACATGAATCTGACCAAATAATCAAATGATCTTTGCCTTGGCAACTTGCATCTACCTCCACGAACCTCAAGAGTGCACTTGCCACTTCGGAACTTCCACGGTCCGCTACATCTTCAGTCCATGTACAACATACAGCCTTTTCTTTAGATGTTCCATCTATGACGTGAATACCTAAATTATAGAACCAGATTTGTCTTAGATAGAATGCCTTGGATGTACTCAATTTAGGCAAAGGCATTGTTTGCTGTAGATCTACTGTAATGTAGAGGACATCCTCACCTGATGTAGGTTTTTTTCGATCGACTTGCATTGCTTCTACAGCTGCATAGTAGTTGGCTTTATGTTCTTCATTTGAGTCCCAGCATCGCAAGTTGCACAAGTATCACTCTTTGGGTAACCAAAAGATAAATTAAATTCTGTAACAAAGATTTTGCTGTAGGTAGACTTTTTAATGTTGTATTTCTCAGGTAAATTTTCTTTATCACACATTTCCAGATATAGGCTATGCATCTTGGTCACATTTAAAAGAGGGGAAAGATATAACTTGTGCATATTTTTACTACGAGAGTAATGGGACTGTTCGGCGGGAAAGCTCGATATATGTGCTTTAATACGGTTCACAACGTCTTCATCCATTTTGTGAGGACGACTCTGGTGCTTCCCTCTACAGTCCGGTTTTGGAGCAGAAATACCGCTTTTAATAGCCATTATTACTAGATCTACTTTTTTCCGACTTATTTGGTATAACCGACACAATCCCAACTTGCAAACTTGCTTTGTAACCCCTGCAAATTTAACAAAATACTTGTACGACGCCGATTTATGGGTTTTGGCATTACAGCGTTGTCTTTCAACAGGCTTACTTACAATGCTGTTAAAAAGTAAAGCATTCTTGCTATTCACATCTAAGGAGTAATAACTTTCTAAAATAGACTGCCTTTCATCTATTGCGAAATGAGTGGAGCACTGAAGCCTACATTTTTCGTGACATAAAATTCCTTCTTGTATAGATTTTTTTGGAATGACTTTATTTTTATACGATATATACTCTTCTCCTTTCTCTCTTGCAAGGGCTGCAGCTTTTTTCTTCCAAGTCCTTTCATTTCTAGATCGCTTTTTTGATTTGTTGTCCCTAGGCGGAAATATTTTTCGTTTTCTAGGTATATCACGTTCTTGAGATTCTCCATTTTCCTGGTTCTCACTGGTAGATGGAGCAATGTCAAAGTCAGGTTCATTAGCACTCTCAGCATTTTCTTGTGATGTAACAGAATTTTCCTGAATTCTACTGGTAGGTGGATGAGCAACTACGAGGTCTTTTGCAGAAACTCTGACATCGATCTCACTAGAGCTTTGAGAAGTGGAAGAGTTTGGTGAACTTTCCGGTATGAAGACATCATCACTTCCCGAAGAAAAATCTTCATAATTTTCATCAGAAAAAGTTGCATTCTCAAGAATAGTGTAGATTTTTTTATTTCGCAAAGGAAGTTTGTATGTATTAATTTGCTCAAATTGTGAATCTTCTATTATATCTGGACTGGATGTATTCCCCTTGATGTATGTGGTTCATTATTTCTGGAACTTATATAATCATGATTGACAGAAAGTTGAAAAATCGAGGGTTCAAGTTCTTGTTCATGCTCAATGCATTCACACTCTTGCTGAGACACTAACTCCGTGTTGCATTTATCTAGAAGCAAAAACGTGCCCATAAGCAAAGAAAAAAGTATGCATGCAAAACAAAAAAAAAAAAATGTGCAGAAAGAATATTTGACAAATAAATATTTTATTCGCCTGTCTTTACATTCAGTGCAAAAGATCATAACAAAGACAAGCGTGTTATCAGCTCATGCCAAACCACCCTACACACAAAGCCTTTTGTAAAAATTTTGCGTCCATTACAACATCACACATATTAATTTTATACCTATGCACATATGATTAATTTTATAACATTCACAAACAAATATTCAAGAACATAACGCACAAAAATTAAATAATATAATATAATAATATATACGTAAATATAATAAATTTTAAATAAATATTAACTTTACGAGATAATATTATTGTGACAAGTCAAGAAATAATACAAATTTAAAAAATAAAGTTTAGAAAGACTCACCTTGACGATCATTTTTTAGGTTATCATTTTCGTAAACAATCTTCACAGCCGATTCATCCAAATTACGGCTAATAGCAGCTTCCACTAATTGCTTTACTCTTAATTTAGCTCCTGCCATTGTTTTTGTGACTTATTTATGTCAATTTAACAACACAATAATTAATCTATAACGACAACAATGGTGGCACACGCGTCTGATTGTCAAAAGAGCGCGAATTCGCGAATGAACGGAACGGAATGGTGAGGCCGGTTTATGAATGAAAGTGACATGTGCAGCACATAACACCTTCATCCACTGAATGTGCGCTACCATGTCAACATAGCTCCTTCATCCATTGTAGAAAAGTAAACTTTTAACTTTTTTGACTTTTATAAAAATGTTAAGTGCACATAGCACATTCATCCAATATTAATACAAAAAAATTGTGTACATGACACCTTCATCAAGTAGTGAACTTCTAAAATAGCCAGAAACACGGTTGTTTTAAGGTTTAAAATTGTTTGTATGCACATAACACCATCATTCATCGATAGAACAGCGAAAATCCAAAAATGCGACATATCACCTTCATCCAGGGTCTATCTATTATAGTTGAGGCAGCTTACGCAAAATAAGTAGTTGATTTTTTACACCCTGTGTCCGAAAAACCCAAATATCTTACGGAACACTATTTTTTTCCAAAATAAAATATAGCCTATGTTATTCGTGGATAATGTAGCTTTCGAATGGTGAAAGAATTTTTAAAATCGATCCAGTAGTTTTTGAGCCTATTCATTACAATCAAACAAACATACAAACAAAGTTTTCCTTTTTATAATATTAGTAGGATAGATTTATGCTTACAAGTTGTAATGTTTAGGATATTAGAAATTTTAAATCTTAGCATTGACTCGGATCACTAGGTACGTAAGATATGTTAGCCATGTATGACAATAGATGTACACGCATTTATCACCTGCTTTTATCGTGCAGACCCTAATGCCGCACTCACGCGGCCCCACGTCCGATAAACAGGACACGCGCGTAGTCGGCTGCTGAGCCTGCATAACAAATTGACACCTCCTAATCTTACGTGGCGACCAGTCGACAGTGTGGGACGTGACGACGGCAAAGAATATATGTATATACTGCGTAACAAGACACTATACTTATGCAGATGTGGTAACAAAAGATCTTAGAGTTGTGTGCGTGGTAAGGCAACAGGAATCAGTTACCAAAGGGGTGCGGTATTCTAAACCATGGTTTTTAAACGACTTTAAAATCCAAACGGCGCCGACGATGTATATTTTTTTTATTTTTGTTCACCGATAATGCCGTTATCTATTGCCCAAATTACAAAATTTTTTTCTCATTCGACAGCTTAATGGAACGAGGTGATCATATAATTTTTTTCAAAATCGAATCAGTAATTTTCTTTTTTATAACAAAACAAATTACGTTTTCACTATATATCATCTAAATATTCATACTATATGTATTGTATTTCATGTATTTCAGCCAAAAACAAAAACAAGATTGCGTGTTTTGAATTCATTCAAAATCCGAAAGGAGGATTTTCTATGTTCAAGGTGTATATATTTTTTATGAGATTAGGTATGTCAATCGATTTCTTCTTGAATTGTGAACCTATTATGTACTATCAAACTTGTTGTTTCCCCGCGGCTTTGCCTGTGTAAATTAAAGCTTATGTCCAATGCGTATTATGAAGCTTCCCGTAGATGAAAGAATTTTATAAATCGGTCCATTAGTTTCGGAGCTTATCCATGCAAACAAAGTAGCTATCAAATCTTTCCCTTTTATAATATGAATATAGAATTATTGGAATAGATAATGAAGAGCAAATATACAAAATCTTCTTTAGGTAAGACTTTCACTATGTTCAATATTTTTATTAATATAAAAAATTGATATTTTTAGTTATTCCTATTGTATAAAAAATATCAATATCACTAAAAAGCATGAAATAAAAACTTCAAAAATAAAACCGACTTCAAACCTTTAAAAATGTGATAAATAATACTTATTTCAACAAAAAAATACTTATAGTATTTTCTTGAATAAGTCGCTTTTTTAAAGTTTGTAGTCGGTTCTATATTTTGAAGTTTTTATATTTTTATGTAATTTCAATTGATTAAAGTTTTGATAAATCTTTTTACTATTTGTAAAGTGTCGTGTTTTTTATTGTGTTAATTTTATGACAGATCTAATAAAAACTGTTAAGTGAAATAGGAACAAAGTTTAAATAATTTATCTTAACTTTTAATTCTTACTTTAATCGAATTGCTTTAATTTCTTAATTCATTCTTTGTAATTATGATTTTTTTTTTTGCTCACGCTTACTTATTGCATGACGATGCATTTCTAGGTTGAGCTCCATGACACGATTCCAATTTGCACTTTATAATTTATTATGTTACTTTTATGTGATAAAGTGAGTAAGATGTTTACCCATTAGTGATTTGAAAACTGAAAACATATCTTCTTTAGGTTTTTTTCTAGTTTTTACTTTGTATTTAATATAATCTATATTTTGAAGTTCTCAGTTCAAAAATTAGTTATCGCGTTATTGAATAAATTGTATCAACGTGTAGTTTATCAGAAAGATAAAACTTTTATTATTTTCATTCATAGCCCTAAAAAGACGCTATAATAATAAATTTAATTACAACAACTCAAATGTTATTTGCAGTCGTTTGACCTCATGGGAACTAAGAAAATTAATTACTGTCCTGCGATTCTGTATAAATCCAAACCCGAATTCGAATTCACTCAGTTGTCTGAATTTACTTCATAAAGCGGCATCCGCTCAACCTTGAATTAATAATAATGTTTCGTGGCAAGTGAAGCGAGTTTCGAAATGACACAGGAATAGAATATCTGAGACACGTACCTACGTATGTTCAACCAATTTGGTTTTGTATTTTTATATAAAAAAAAAAATTGAATCAATATAATTTCTACATTAATGTCGTGAATTCAGACACATGAGTGAATTGAATTCGGGTCGGGATTTTTACAGAATCGCAGGGCTGAAGTGAATTGTACTCGTTTTGGGCTAAGCCAAAAATTACAAACTTTTTTTCTATTTTTTTGTATTATTTCTGTGTAGTTTCGTCTAAAACCCGTGGGAGATGTTGTTTAATAGTTATGTGTAAAACTGAAATTATAAACGTTGTGCAGTAGGTAGTTACAATTACCCGTTGTGTACACAATATTGTTTGCATTTTTTATTTTAAGACTATGATATTTTTAAGATACAGACCTTAAATAAATTTCCCAAACTTTTTAATTTTATTTATTATATTGGATAAATGCTATACTGAAAAATATTCTTAATTAAAAATGCACACTCAATCCACTTGGTCCCTGGCACCCTGGGATGGTATCCCATCCATTCAGTATAGCATTGTGAATGCGGAATATAATAATTACACAAATTTTCATCTTTATCGAAAGTTTAAGTATTTGTATAAATATTTCGTTCGGCTGTTTGGGTGGATTGCTTGAACATTGATGAGAGAATACGCTCTGCTGTAGCGAAAAAGTAACAAGTGCTTGAAAGATTCGTCAGTCCTGTTAGATCCTAGGTAGTTTAGTGGCTAACCACTGCTTTAAAGCAGTCGCCCGGACTGCGAAAGATCATGGGTTCGTATCCATCTCAGGGTGCCAGTGACCAAATGGATTTTTAAGCATTTTTCATTAAGAATATTATTAATACATTTTTCAACTTTTATACTATACTGTCTAATTCATGGCGTCAAATTCCTGTCAGGTTAAGAAATATGGCTAGTTTTCGTTATCAAATCAAACAATAAAATATTAAAATAAAATACACCTTTAATTTTTTTTTTGTATCGTCCAATGTACTCGTTAAATACACATATAAAGGCTCTCATCATAATCGCATTTTCATAATATTAAAAATTCTAGATTGGAAGTATTCTACCTTGGAACAATAAATATGTTAATGACTAAGGCAAAACGATTCTGAGTCACGTCCAGTACATTTTATTACGAACTCGCCAGAAGAAAGTTATCGAAGAAGTAAACCATAAAACTCAATACCTGCCCCCGAGTTACTAAGTGTTCTTAATCTTACCTCAAGCGCGAAATAAGTTTGCCCGCGATATTAGTTTTTGTTCAAGAGCCGAGGAATATGAGACTATCGGTCTCTTATACTTATTGCTATTGTGTGTAGTCTTGGACAACTGCCTTTGAAGGATATTTATTATTACAAGGGTAGATAAGATAGTTATTGTCTTTATTTATAAAAATGAAACTGTCTGACTGACGGAACTGTCTGAGCCTCAATTACTACGTTTTGCTACGTAAATTGAGGCTTGGTTTCATTAAATTTAAAATCATCTATAACAACTGTTGATTCATTTCAAAATACAAATAAAATAAAATAGGTGCGCACCTTAAAGTTATGTCTGAAAACTCAGATAAAGTGTCTACTTTAGACTGCACACAGGCTCGTCCGAGCCTTTCTACATACCGCTATATACCGCTGTGTAGATCTTTTATGCTTCAAATTTAGAGGTTAAATTTGATGCGTGAAAGAACAATCTGTACATAATATATTTTGGTCTTATTCCAACCACGACATGATGGCATTGTCATTGTTCCATATAGTTGTTTATTATAAAATCGGTCAACGACATCCAGTTCCCGCATACAATCGACTTTTAACGACTTCCTTACATGGAGGAGTGGGAAGTGTCACAACACTCTTCTGGTTCACGAAACGACAATCTGTAACAAATTGTGAGATATCCTATACAAAATGCATGTCGACAAGGCCAAAATAACAATTACCCCAAAACGTTGAAGAATATAACGTAATAAGAGAAGATATTATATAAAAAAGGGGTATTTTATGTCGTACTTTAAAGGTATGTTTCTTCAATAACTTTATCCTTTTATACAATGTTGCTTGCAACATTCATCTGTTTTAAAGTATTGTCTTTTAGATTTGATACGATCTTGGTATCTATTGTAATGCGAAGCGATGTGGAGATATTTAACATCGGAGGTTTAGGCAGTCACGTTCAGAGTTCAGAGGCGGTCCCGGCGTGCGGCAGATAGTATTATGTGGAACTAATGCCTTCGTGCCGCCACAGATTATTCAAGATTTAGCTCACAAACTGAACTATATTTACAAAACAGTAAGGTCGTTTTTGAAACTTGCCGAAGGGAATGTAAGAGATGGAAACCGCAGGCGCAGAGTAAAGAAGCGATTGCAATTACTGCGGCCGTGGACGCTTTAATATGCGCCTTCAGATCACGAATTTAATGCAAAAACTGAACTCGACTAGTTAAGATGAAGCTAACGTTCACTCGACGATAAATAACTGTTCACGAAATAAAATAGAGGTGAGTAAATTAAAAAGTGAGCTGAATTAATTGTAGTTTGTAATTCGTTTTACCGTCAAATTAATTCTATCAATTATATTTATCTTAGAATACCAACAGATATCCAAATTATATGATAACATAATGGCTAAGTTCGATAATATGTATATTCTAAGAAGATTTCTCGTAATAAAATGCAATTATCAATGCAATGTGCGTTTCTTTGCTGTATAGCGTTTCGGAATAGAGAAAATTTCGTTTTCTCTATTCCGAATTAGATGTTGTCGAGTAGTATGACATTCGATCTTATTATTAGTCCATGGCCCATGCCAACATTATTATTATAAAAAAATATGTACATCCGCCATTTATGGGAACAATTTTCTTTCATTTACGACAAAAGAAAATTTGTGTACCTACCAAAAAAGTCAACCAATCCTCAGGAAAGGGTTGATCATTTTATTTACCAGATTTAAATAAAACCGTTCAATAAGATAATTTCTACGATTTAAATCGTCGGTCGGCACGTGAAAGCAAGTTTTAGTATATTACAGCTTTTACGCTATCATCTGAAAGCGCCACTTCATGTCGGTCCGTGATTCGGTCACATACAGCTGGCAAACGAAAGGGTCGTTCCACTAATGCTCGGTAGTAACAACTCCCATAGTGATGTGCAACCGCGGTGTGATCGGTGATTGTGAGTGAGAAAGATGTGATATTTTATGAGTGGCAAATTTAAATGTCAACATTATTTGAGATGCTAATTATGATAATAGTCATGAAAATGTTTGAATTCTTTATTTATCATACCATATTTTATTTTCTTGCATTGTTTTTACGGTTGTTAATGATTTATTTGCTCAGAAATACTGACGTATTGTTAGCAAAACCATATATTTTCAATAAATTTACATTATTTATAGAGTACATTTTTTAGAAATACAAATACAATAAACTACAAATTAATGAACGACAAAGAACACTTTTATTGAAAAATGATCTGAAATATTTTTTTAAATTAACAAGTTTTAATAAGTATCTTATAAAAAAAAAACATGAACCGAAATAAAGTAAATCTATAAAGGGATGTAATCAATACTGGGAATTGAGAAATAAAGTGTATAAGATACATATCGATATTTTCGTTTTACTTATGTTATATTGTACGGTAACCTAGCCTCCCTTTATAGGGGTATAGTAATAACGTCGGTTGCAAGAATCTGTGCGAGGAGTGGCACTCATGGTGAGGCTGATGTCCGTGCGATTATGGTTTATTGCGATGCGGTACGATGCAGGGCGGGTGCGGGGCGGCTGCGACGCGGAGGCACGCGATTGTTCCGTCCGTAAGCGATAAATACGAAACAATATAGAGTGTAATGGCTGCTCCATTGTAAATGAAATGAAATGAAAAAAAATGGATGCCTCTTCAATGAGGTATTGAAAGATCGGATTGAGGACGGACTTGGAAATTTTAAGGTCTGACTTATTTCTTGATCTTTCAAATATACCTCGTAGAATATATAGTCAATGTACTTATATGTATTTTCCGATCCTACTTTAAGCATTTAAAGAGATTGATATGAGACATGTTGAATCGAACAACTCATTCAGAGCCTAGATTCTATATAAAAGCTCTTTTTCTGCAACTCAATATTTTGCGGGCAAGAAGCTAAATTGCTATAATATGTTATTACAAGAATAGACGGAGAACTTGTAACAAAAATGTGCAAGATCTTTTGAAAGCTTGATTTTTCAATACGTTGAACTACTAATGATATCCAGGCCGCCACGAAGTGTTCCAGCACCTAATCTCCGTACTGGGGACGTATCCGTATGAGTAATTCAATATACTGAAAGATCAAGCTTTCGGAAGCTCTTGCACATTTTTATTACAATTTCTTAGACTAGAATATTAGCTCAATAAGAGTAAGCATCGTCAGTTTATGATCTTACTAGAATCATTATCTTTACTTATGTATGCTAAGAGTCTGATAGTTTCTAATTTTACAAGACAGATTATTACAAGTATTAAACGATGTTTTAATTTCTTAGGCTCAACAATTATTGTCATTATATTTAATTTACGCGTTTTTTTAGTTCTTGACTATCCTCTTGTCTGGCAGTAAACAGGAGCCGAAGAAAGTGTCTATTCATTATTCGACCCAAAAATTACACTGGGGCGGGCAGCTCATTTGACTATAAGTGGTTGTGCTTTCATAATTTAAAAAACCTTAAATGCCCAAAACTTCATAAGGAAAAAGTGTTTCAAAGCACTCGTCGCGTGACTACCGTCTAATTGGGCAAACAAAATAATGTAGGTACTTCTTGGGTGGTCCCAACTGGAAGAACATTTTGTTCGCTTTGAAATTTACTATTGAATAAATGTGGGCACGCCGATTTTCGTTTGTTCACATAAAAATGAATTATATAAGTTTCTGTGCTGACCTGGATGGCAAAGAAAAATTTGGAATGAGTCAGCATTTTGTGATTCAGCGTGAGTTCTAAAACTATTGGCGTAAAGGTTTTAGTCTCAGTACATTATCGTTAGAATTTACACTTACAGTTATTTACTACGAAAAAAATAAGAAGGTGTTTGTAGAAGCGAAAATGATATATGGCCCTACACTTAGTTGTTTGTATTTGCATATTTGAATTTATTTACGCGACTAAGCAATGGAAAGAACACTATCTGAAACACGACCTGCGAGTTCACACTTGCAGCTGGTTTTTATATTCCTGTTACGAGTGCTATGTGTGAAAAAATATAAAGTTATCAAAGGCCCATTGGGAACAAAACGCTGATGGACGCTAAGAATTCACAGTAAGAAATAAGATACATTCTTAATTCTTAATACAAACAGTTATCAATTTTTATTGTGTTATGGTCTAAATGAGAAAAATATATAATAACTAAATAAATACCTGCAAAAGTTAAATTTGCGCTCACTTTAATAATTACCGCTTTAAGAGACAAATACAAAAAGGAACACTTTTAACAATAATTCGTATGGTGGTAGGTTAAACCAAATCCAGAATATGAGATAGCAGTATTTGGTTTATGTAGAAATTGTGTACTCTGTTAGTGGAGTACAATTTGTGAAAACTCTCACGTTTCACTTGGGAAGTGTGTTGTCAACGCCCTCCTCCCTGATCCCCCCACCCGTGGTGTAGGGAATTAGACCCTGCTGCACGCCGCGATAATTTCATTTGCAACTTAAAAGTGCTTGTTAAAACACGCACCGCTGAGGGTGATGTTCGGTTCGGAGTCCATTTTAGTGACACTATTATATTGTTACGTATATGAATAGGGTTGGCTTGACAATAAGCAATTGTTATAGTATCGAGGTATTATTATTAATACAACTAAGAGCAAATTGACTAAAGTGTCTGTGATATTTTTTTTTGTATTTTAATAATAATACGCAATACTAAATCAACAATATCGGAAAATAAAAATTAATGGAACCCTCGTGTTGTTCGCTCAGAATGGTAT
The DNA here is from genome assembly GCA_918026875.4 of Diatraea saccharalis. NCBI lineage: Eukaryota > Metazoa > Arthropoda > Insecta > Lepidoptera > Crambidae > Diatraea > Diatraea saccharalis. Next base: position 18,025,053 of record OU893333.1, on the reverse strand, counting down.
TTGCTAAGAAAACAATATCACTCTGGTACATAGAAGCTTTACTGAGGTCCTTTTATCTATACATTATATACTTTTTTATTTACTTTGTAAAGGAATTTACATCGTAAGAACGCATATCATCGCGATAAAATGCACATTTTTTTGACCACTAAAGATTTTACCCTTCATCAACTAATGTACGCGAGTTTTTTTTTTGCTGTTAATTTTATAAGGAAACAAATCTTTTTTCAGTATTTTAAATCAAAAGTTGACAACGTGCTTCCGGCAGAAATTACCGTTCTTAAATAAAACTTCGTTAGATTTTTAGTTTTCATTAAGCGTTAGCTCATTCGGTCTGCGATATGGGCCAGTCATAGGATAGGTGATCAAAAATCTATTATTTTGAGCTTACCTGTGCTTCAGAAGATACGTCAAGCTGTTTATTCCGGACCTGTACCTGCACAGTCGTTAACACTCACCAATTCGCACTGGACTTGTACTTACAACATACATTTCTGTTCCATCTATAGGCAAGGCCTGTCCCCAGCAGTAGGTACATTGACAGATCTATTTTTAGCTGTCTTTCTAGTAAAACACTTTAAAATAAAACAACATATTGTCTATCGTGTATCTGTTTACAGCTTTGTCGTCGTCACGCAGACATGTTTGTTATCCTTTTAGGGTGCAGAGAGCCGTGTGCAAACAACTGTTTCGCTATCCACCCTCGTAAAGTAAACTTATTATATTAAAATACCATGTGCGTTTAAAGAATAACAATTGGATATTTTGTATAATCATTAATTATTTATGTTCTTTATATCTCCGCCGCTAGACATAAAATATTAAATTTCATTTGAGAACTACTCGCATCTCCTATAGTATTATATTTTCCAGTAACATGTCCCCACTCGAAGATTTTACAGCCTTAACGGCCATCTCTCCTAACTTCAGTCTAGCAATTTTTCGTGCCTGTCGATAATTTTGATCTGTCTAAGGATCTGTTCGTTTCTGATTAGATTTTGGAAAAATATTTCAAGAATATCCCCTTTCTCGATCGATCGAGGGCGATCTCCATGTGAATTTGAGCCTATTTAAGAAGATCATCAAATGTTATATGCCATCACTGGAAATATATATTGGTCAAATCCTTGCATTATTTAAGTGCTTTTCGTTTTGATTTTAAAATTAATGGCCTTTAAAATATACCTTTACATAAACATATGTTACTACCAGATTTTTCAATAATAGTTTTTTGTTTTATCTAGAATAAAGTAACGGCATTGAATGAATTATATTACATCTACTCATAAGAAATAAAGGTAGTTATTATATTATATAAAAACCTGCTTTTTTGCCAAAAATTTAGTAATCGATTATAGCCCTACTTCCAGTCCATACCTTGATAAGAGAAATTGAATAGTTTTGTTTAACCCCCGTGCAGTCAACTCGGTACGTGCGTATTGTACTTAAGATCACTGTCACTTGTAATATGAGTCTGTAATTTGATTCGATGTTCTATTCTTACCTTATTGCGTAGGATATTAATTATGGTTAAGGTCTTTAATATGTGATTATTTATAATAACACATGAACGTTGGACCGTACACGCAGTAGTCACGCACTCACGATGCATCATATTGTTTCCGTGGAGCGTGCCTTCTACAATTTTACTATGCTTTTATGAGTTTCACAAATTAATTATAAGTATGAAATTATATTTATAATTATTTTATTACTATTTTCAACGTATTCCTTTTGATCCATACTAGTTAAAAAGTGATACATTTTCTAACTTTGCTTGTTTCAAGGGGTAATCTCTAGAAATACTATAGTCGATCTGAAAAAATCCACTTTGTCACTGGCATTCTGAGATGGGACTCTATGGTTAGAGCATTCTCCCGGATTGCGAAAGGTTATAGGTTCCAGTACCATCTCAGAGGGTCATGGAAATATAGGGTTTTTTTAGCATTCTCATTAAGAATATTTTACAGTATATCGTTGTGAATGCAAAATTGATCAAGTAAAATAATAATTAGAACAAATTTTAATTTTTATCAAAAGTTTAAATATTTGTAAAAATATTTCTCTCGGCTGTTTGGGTGGATTGCCTGAATGTTGAAAATGAAGATGAAAATATGCGGTGTAGTAGCGAATGAGTAACGAGTGCTTGAAAAATTCGGCGGTCCTGTTAGGTTCTGGGTAACTAAGTGGTTAGAGCAGTCGCCCGGATTGCAAAAGGTCAAATGTTTGAGTCCCATCTCAGAGTGCCAGGGACAAAGTGGATATTTAAGGATTTTTCATTAACAATAAATTTTGAATTATCCTCTCAAAATTGCGTTTTCAAATTTGTAAACAAATTTAAGTGTAAGTAAATGTAAGTAATGTGTAGTGTAAATGTAAGTAATGGTATTAGAATATACTCATCATTATATTTCTTAGATTACATGTAACAACAAAATAATGTTCAAGTAGTACAAACTACAATAAGTTTAGAGAGTAGTAAAACAGATTTGGTACCTCTATCAACCATAAAGCACTCACTCTATGAGAGATAGCAACCGGTTTTTCAGACCGAAGTTTAATAAATGTAATCGCTCGTGTAGGATATCTAAAAAAGTAAGAAGTCATTACTGTTCGATTCGTAGCCACAATTATGCTATGGAAGTATAATTCCCGCATTTCCGTGGGAATCTTACATTATTATTAAGTATTGCGGTGGGGTTGGAATAGGAATAGTGACGGTTTCTGTCCTTGCCTTTTTTAAGATATACGTTTCGCTAAGTTCTATTAATTTCATAATTGAGCATTTCTTAGTAAATTATTGAAATATTTTGTAAAATTTAATAATAAATCTACTTTAGTATGGCCAGAAATTGTCACGGCCCTGTATTATCGAAATACTTTTACATAGTTTTACTTTTAGATTTATCAAGTCCTTTACATTGGTAACCTAAACTCATTTTTGGTGATACAGTTTTTCCATTTGAATTCAAACGCTCCCTGACGCCTATGGCTACTTGCTTCGCCATGTTGATAAATAAGTCTTAGGGACAGACGCTCAAACTTTTGGTGTGGATTTAAAGATTGGTTGTTTCCCAAGGTACGTTGTAAATAGATTTTTCGGTAGTCAGCAGTGTTGCGGGTTTGTTTATATTGTGGCCCCTGAAGGGAATATAACCAATGTACAAAAAGACTGTGAATTTCCAGTCATAATTTAATTATTTCATGAAAGCCACGCGGCCGAATTCGCGGGCAACAGCTTATAAATAATAAATAATGATATTTCAAAGTTAATTTTAAGTAAATACGGATTTTTCTACGAACCTACCTACACGAATAAAAGAAGTTAAGGATTTTTTTAAAATAAACGAAATTATAAATTAGTCCATAAGTTAGGTATCATAAAAACTTGCCACTCGTATTATGAAAGAATGAGCCTCATAGGTCTAAGAATAAGGAATAATAGAGCTTTATTGACCACACAGTTATATATGTACATACAAAAAAGAAAAATACAAATAAAACACCGAGATCAACACGGAGCCCATCCCATTAGTAGCCCCTGAATCATTTCTAGATGGACGAAATGAGACAGAAGCGCTCTTAATCTGATAGGTTCCTATAAGTTGCGTAATAAAAATAATACCTTAAACTAATATCTTTGGTGATGCCAAAGTAGCTTTATATAAAAGAAAAACGTTTATGGAAAATATTCGTAATGAAAAGATGCTTAAAAATCCACCAACCCCTGAGATGGAACTCGAGCCCACGACCTTTTGCAATCCGGGCGACCGCTCTAACCACTGAGCTACCCAGGAAGCAGCAGAACTGATGAACTCGTGTCCTAGAGTACCCGGGGCTGGAAGATTTTATAACCTTATTTCAAAAAGTATGAATGCAAAATTGATCAAATATAATAGTAAAAAGCATATATGCATGTATATATTTGGTACAGTTTGACATGTTAGCGGTTGTTAACCCCTCATATGCCGTAACCTGATACCCACTGTCAAGCGACGCCCTGAAACAAAAGCATCAGAGATAATGATGTCGTCTCACTGATGCTATCCTAAAGTCTCGCAATCTCTTCCACAATAGCTTTTCTTAGTTAGGTGCCATAAAATTATTATCATTAGTCGGAGTGGGTAGATTAAGCCATATATTGTTCAGCAGCAGCAGCAGTTCCGTTAAATAAAACAGTCTCAAACTTGACGTCGAACTCAGCGTTGTTATAATTAGATAACAAAAAATCAGAATAAAATAAATATTTAATGAGGCTCTCTTACAGCAAACGTAATTTTTTGCTCGTTTTCGGTGCGGTACCCAACGTGTGCGAGTTCGACTTTTTTATTTATAGCAGTTGTTCTCAAAAATTATCAATTTTTAATTATCCGCATTGGTCCCACTGGGCAAACTGGTCTAGATTGTCTCTAAACAGACAATTTGAAACTATCAATTTACCGCGTTTTTTCCAAACAAAAAAGTTAAGTCAAACGCGAGATCTCGCTTTAACTATTAATCTTTTACTACTACTACTTTCCTCGACTCACTTTCCACGTTTTCTGAATTAAAAATTTCAGCTCTTTTCCGCATGTTCTTTCATTTATTTATTTAAACCAAGTTAAAATAAAAATAATTCACAAAGACAGCGAGTTAAGTAGCTGCAAATGGTTTTGCGTTAAAGATAAATGAGACAGTAATAACACATACCTATGTACTTTCTTTAGTCATGAGACATTAGCATGTTAAAATTATGGGTGCGGCAATCCAAAGCTTAGTGTCGGAAGGGTGATAAGTGAACTGAGCGTGTGAGCGGCCTCTTTGAACCAATTTCTAGACGCTATGTTAAGCTGAGTGCTTATATGAAAGGAAATATTATTATGCAATCTATTTTAGTTGTATCTTTGTTGCATGCGTCGTCATTTCCTGCGTTACTTAAAAAAAGTGACAAACAGGTCAAATGTTTACGACAAAGCATTGCATCTTGCAGCGGCTACTGCTGGGTACGCCAGCTTATAACATATACAAAATAATAAATAAAAAAACGTTTATTTTCAATGTATCTGCACGGTATCATCCAGACTTATACGGATACCGGAAACCGTATTTTATGATGCGCTTCCAACATTTTCGAATATTATTCTAAGAAAATTGGGCAGAGTAAATGCCATTGAAACAGCACCTAGAATAAGCTCGAGTCAGGACGAAACCCAACCACGTTGCACTCAGTGCACATTTATTATTTACTCAGGACTGTCGTGTGAAAATATTACAGAGATGACAGGCGCCATCCGACAGCACTGCCGTTCGTTTCATTATAACAGAGCACAAATACACTGGCGTTTTTTATGCGACTGTTTATTTTAAAGTATAGGGTGCGTTTGTTGCCATAAACCATTTCTACAAAAGCTCACATTCAAAGAAACGCGTCCATTCTTGTGTTCACGGATAAAGTGATTAATGTAGCGCGAGGCGGCTTTCAGAGATGTAATCTTATAACGGTTCGATAATGGGTGGTTACAAAAAAATCGGATTATTCCTTTCCAGCAGAGACCTTATCGCCGAGTACTAAGGGTGTGGTTTGGGGCAGCTCTTTGTTGGTTTACGAAAGCCCTTAATTTGTGCGTGTGTTATCACAGTGCGTCGGGCCGGCTCCGTCGCAATTCCGTCACGCCTCCGCTACGTCGTCGTCGCCGCGTCGCCTCTCAAGTGTCACTCGGCACTGGTTAATGAACCCTCGTGTATCAACCATTATGTCTATCGTGTGTCCTTACATTATACACTTCGAATCCACGATGGTTATTTTTAGTTAGCGACGTACTTGTTTATTAACAAATTATAGAGAATATTTTAAATGAAAAACGTTTAGAAATCCAAAGTCCACCAGCCAAGCGACCTCTAAGATGGAACTCGTTTGGGTGGATTGCCTGAACATTGATAATAATACGCACACTAATAGCGGAAACTAACAAGTGCATGATAAATTCGTTAGAGTTTAGAGCAATCGCCCGGATTGCGAATAAGTCCGAGTACTTAAGGCTGGTGGACTTTTTAAGCATTTTTCATTAAGAATATTTTCCAGTTTATCATTGTGAATGCAAAATGGTTCAAATATAATAACATAAAGAGAGTTGCGGAACAAATGATAAAGTTTTAACGAGATAATTTTGTTAGTTCCCAATTAAAAATGTTAATGTATTATTATGACAGCGGAGCGCACTGAACGCAATAGAAATAACATCTAAAGTGTAGATAATACAAATTGCCTCTGAGAAACGTGGCCCCATTATGTTACAATTTAAGCCAGCCATTGTGAAATTATGACAGGAGATAATTACGTCTGCTATCGCGATGCATCACAAAAAATACGCGCGCGTTTCCCCAGCGGGCGGGTGTGTTATTGTGGGTTTGTTTAGCGGGCCCAATCGATTGTAGTCAGCTGACGGTAACGAATAGATGGGAAAATTATTTATCGTGCTAGTGTGCTCTACATACTTTACAGTTAGCGCAAACTTAATAAACGCACGTCATGTCACTCGGAACTCGATAGTTATTGAATAATGTTTGAAGTGATTTTTCCGTTCAAGTTCGAAAGTAATATGATTTTATTATTAATATAAATCATGCTCTTCTCAATGAACTGGGTTTTGAGTTTGTAGCACCATATTATTGTACGCGGGCAAATCAAACTATCAACACATTTTCAAAAAGTATCTATGAGTAAAAAAAAGAAAAAATATATAAAAATTGACGTGATAATGCAAACTCTATTGGCAGAGATTGTTTTGAACTTACGATTGTCTAAAATCACAGTTGACAGTGACAGTAACGCTTCGGTTACCAAGTGATTAAATGTGTCATTTTTATTCCGTTGGTATTGCAAAAGGAGCGTGGTTCGACTTATAACTAAGTAACTAGGTACTCCCTTTTATTTTTTTTTGTAATGTACTTTATTTTCAGTAAATACTAGCTTAAAGAGTACGTCATTTAGTTTTTCATACTGCCCATTAGATTAATTACAGAAAAGTAACAAATTTTATAGTTTTTGTGGAAAGAAAGTCACATGAAGAATGTGCATTTCATTAATCGATGAAATGAGGGCAAAGTTAATTCGATAAGAGTAGAAAGTAGACATTTTGTGCTCTTAAGGTATTACTGGGTATGTATCACTAATACTCCAGGAGTATTATAGCTGATCTGGTTACTGTGAGCGGTATAACAGCATTACTGAAGCCACACGCCAACTTCCATCCTTGGGCCCATTCCTGTAAATAACTCTTTGCAATAAAGAGACCTATTATTAAAAATCCACTACTTTACTAAGGAATTGTACTACGCTATTATTAAAATAATGTCTATATATTTTTTAAATCTTTTTCCACCCATTCAGTTAATGTTTAATTCCCATTGTTTGGTTGATAAAAGTTTTTATTGTGATAAGTATGTTACAAGCTGGTAAGTTTCTATCACTTATTGTTCTTTTCAGCCAAAAGATGTACTGAACGAGTGGTAGAGAAAAAAATGGATAAGTATTTCAAAAGTGCCTGTAATAAGCTTAATTGAATAAAATATTTTTCATTTTCATTTTATTATATTAACAGCTTTATTTATGAAACATAGTTATGTAAATCAAATATTTTTATTTTTCACATAAAGTTTATTTCAATTACTAATTCATGAAGTCTTTCGAAACAGCCCAATTTAAAAAAAAAACGATTGCAGAAATTTAACATTTAGCAGTAAGATAACATGCTACTGTACTAATAATAATTAAAAACAAACTTACTTAGTGCCGCACTTTCCATTCCATAATAAATTCTCATGATGACTGCTGCCAGCCACATTGATGTCCATTACGGATCGTTACACGCAAATTAAGTATTAAGTTGAAATTGTGATTAAGTTACGTGCACTGTCACGATCTCGGTGGTAATAAACATATGCACTTACCTTACGACAGGGCTGCCTGTCGTATTTTTATATTAATATCAGTATTATTAAAAGCCAGTTTTATTAATGCCTTTTGTCTCTGAAATATTGGTATATGGGTATTTTTATTGAAAAAAGTACCTACTGCTGGAAAATCATTTATGTCATCTGATTACTAATTTATAATCACTACAAATCCATATCATCTGCCGTTGTCCTAAAGTATAATGCCTATCAAAAACCTAATAACAGATTCTTTTCATCAGCATTTTTTTATGGTTTTCCTTTTATTTAAGTATCAGAACTCTTATTCTATATCACATGTCATTATTAGTTGAATTCATTTGATTTCTGAGTATTTTTATGACGTCTATTATTTTCTCCTCACAGATTTATTTGAAAATGTTTATTTCCTATATTATCTGGAAATAAACAAGAAAAACAAAATTTCGGCTTCAAATTACAAAAACTTGAATAATCATAAAGTTATAATGTATACATTTCTTATTCGTTTTTAACCCATTATACGAACTAGAATTAAAGTATAACATAAATTTTTAGATGACGACTGGGTAAAAAAAATGCAATTCTATTTAGTCCGTCAGTCAGATAATAGACAAATATTAGATACGTATTTTATTTTTACTTCAATTTAACTAGAAATTTAAAGCTTAGATAACAAGCATTTAAGTTGAGGAGTGGGGGCTCGTTACGTCACAGTTTAGTAGAAAACATACCATAACGTGACGTCATGCGAAATTTTAACTCCATGTAACGCCGTAATTTTATGATTACGAAAAAAAATACGTGTTTAATATTTTTTAACACTCTACCTGACGGACAAACAAACAAAAATTAGTCGTCATCCCTATTAAAATTTCTTTGACTTTTCAATACTTTTAAAGTGTTCCATTATTGTTTTAACAACTTGCAGAATCTAAAACTTTGGTAGCCCTAGCTACTGACGTGACGTCCCGTCCGCGCAGCAATCGAGTTAAAATTGAACGAAAGTAACCGAATTATTAACGATAGATCAAAGTTGTCGGATTTGCAAATCTGTGTGTAAATTACATTAAATTATGCTGAATTATACGCGGTCCGTTCGAATGCCGCTTCGGTCCGGTTGGATTATGGTATGGGTACAGATTACGATTTATAGCTATTTCCTGTTCCGGTTTAATTTTAATATTGTAAACAACGTTGGTAATGACGATGCGGGCGGTCGTTTGAACAAGGGCTTCGAAGTTCTGAAGTAAATCACTATAACAGCGTTTCCTTATCTTTATTCACGGGCCCTTGAAAGCAAGTTTTAGAAACCCCTTTATAAAAAAAACAGGACTAAATTTAATATAATACGAAAAGATTTTCAGTAAAAAAAAATGTAAGGGTAAGGGTAAAATGGTAGACTATTGTCTCACATACGTATATCGCATATCTCCTGGGATTTACAGGCCATAGATTGAGAAACACTGCCCTTTAATAGGCCCATAATTAGATCTTAAAACATCTGAACAAAGCTGAAAAAAAGGTATCTCGAAAAATTTATACAATACAATAAAATTTATACATTGTGCGAGCGTTTCTAGTTGGGTCATGCATGCGCTTAGACAGAAGGCTATATATATTTTTTTAAATAATGTGATGATCGTTTTTATCTAATTGGGCTGAGACCGCAGTACTTTTAATTGCAAGTCTGTATTTTTGTGGTTTGCAGCACATAGCCTTCTCGACTTTCACAAGTGTTATGTATAAGCCTAGACCGAATAAACGATTTTAATTTGATTTGGTTTGTCTAAGCGTATGCATGAGCCAACTAGAAACGGAAAGATAGTTCTGATTCGACGCAAAGGTAAACATATAAACCAACACACTTTCATTGGTATAAGGAGAATTACTATTACAATCGAATATGCTTTTAGAGTACAACTAACGCCATCTATTGCGGGTGCGAATTGATTTGTACATACGGGCCTTTTAGCCTTCAATTATACCACAGTTTATACCATGCTAATGAAACATTTGATGAAAACAGATAAATGATGACCTAATTTCATCAGTGTTTGAGCTTCTTTTTCCTTGACCCAGTGGTGACCTCCTTTGGTCGTAATCGTTTCAACTCAGTTATTGTTATTGTAAGCACAGTATAAGCCAATCCTATTAGCAATAGATTAGCAAGTCAACTGATCCGATCTAGTATTTTGATCTACAGAGTGAAAACAGCCTGCCAAGTGCTAATCAAGAGACCAACGCACCGACAGTTCTATATATTGATTTTTTAATAAATTGAAACCCAACTGTTTTTTTTTAATAACCGTGATAGCTATACAGTTGAAATTTATAGATAATCATAAATTTCAACGATTGGGTTTTTACATTATTTTTCAAGCTATTGCGTTTTTATAGATAGTAGCACGGAACCCTTTGTGTTTACCATACCCTACGGAATTTAAAATGAGGAAGTATTAAAAAGAATATTAGTTCCCGTAATCTAACTAGATGTGGCCACGGTACGTTCTTGATTTCTCCATGACAACCATTTCGGTTTTCTTTCATGTTTAAAAGTAAATTCGTTTTTTAAACTCAATAAACAACTCATATTCTATTTATTCTTTTTCGTATTTGTATTGAAATCTAAGTTTCGAACTTTTCAAATTTCAGTTTTTTAATTTGTTAGTTAATAGGAACGGAAATGACTGTCTTTGGTCCATTCGTTTCCTGCAAAAATCCACTTTTGCTAGAGTCGCCATCTAGTGGAGGTGCTTTTTTAGTGCTTTCTTTTTTTTAAATATTTCCTCTTTGATTTTGACTTTGGCAAACCTTTAATTATACAGCATATCAATTCTGTTAATGCTTACCTAATAATTGCATCTTAATAGAATCACAACGACTCGCATTTTACCATTGTACTATCTATTTAAAGTCCAAAATTTTGTGTGTAATATCTTCTTCGAATATATAATAATATTATTATAGATAGTACAGAATGCAAGTAGTTGAGATGCGATTGTTATGTAAACATTTGCGGAATCGGCCTGCAGGTAAATAGGACAGTTAATATAATCGAGTAATCCTTTAGAATTCCGTTTTTGTTTTACAGGGACGGATCACTAAAAAACAAGCATTTGATGACCATGTCATATTGCTAATAACTGGGTTGTTCTTTCTGAGTACTACTACCAAGAGTTTGTTTTTATACTTTAGTATGATACTTGATTATAAAATTTTGTTTCGTTTTATTGTTAGTCTGTTGACTTATGCTCATGTTTTAAAGACTAAATATTTCCTAGAATTACTTTATATGTTATTAAAATAATCTATATGACGTGCACATAAATTTGTTTTGATAGAATTATTAATAATTACCAATTTATGACTGTGGACGATTAAAACTTTTAAACATTTACAGCCCTAGCGCACATAGAGGCTCACCCTCGACATTTTAAAAGACGGGCGCTCGCTCCGGGGCTCAGGGGCCTATTCAATGCCTTGGGGCCCGGCATCCGACCTCAGTACGTGCCGTGAGTATTAATTGAATTCTCCGCGAGCAGCAATACTCTGTTGCAGGAATTAAAATTAAATAGTAAGATATTTCTTAAGTCTTGATTTTCACATGACGTTTTAAATTTTTAAAACCCCAAGCGGGTTGAAATTTATAAATAAGATTTACATAAGATGAATAAATGTTTTGATGACGACATATTGCAAATATATAATTTTATTTTTGAAATCAACAAAAACAGAGCAGCACATTTAAGGCTGCAATCTATTAAAGATAAAATATTGAACAAAGGGCAGAGTATAAATAAACATCAGGATTTCATTCAACTTTAGTTTCAAATTAATGATTTCACAGCTGATTTAATTAAATAAATTATTTTGCAGATATATTGTTTTTTTTTTACCTTTCATGTTGCATTGGAATAAATTATAAAAAAACGAGCTTACCCACCTTACCCTACTTATACATAGTCATAAGTAGGGTAAGGTGGGCACACTGTTACAAGGGGCACAGTGTAATACTCTCAATATCTCCGTCTCTTTTTAGCATGTCGTTATCGCTTAGACACATTTCAGATAAGCGTGTCATATGCCACCTTGGAACACTTGTCGATTGGATTCTTATTGCACGCTGCAGAAATTTAACGAAAAATGTGTTTTTGGCCAATTTTTTTCTTATAAACTGCCAGTATTGTTTTCGTTCTAAGGTGTTCATTGATGTACTTATGCAAGTTAATACTTTTTCTAGAAAAGCTATGTATTTGTAGATAAATACGCGTAGATAGTTTGCCGGTATCGTAACCTATAAATTATTTTCTATGATTGTTTGTTTTGTTTTGAGCCTATGGGGTACAGTGTGACGGGGCACTATGTGACAGTGTCACAACTCTTGAAAAGTAATGAAGATGATTCTTACAATGTAAGCTATTTACATAAAAGCAATAAGGTTGATAACAGTTTTTATTTCCCGCTTGTGCCAGATTTGGCGGTAGTGAAATAGAAGATGTAGAAATTGTTTTACCTGAGCTTGAAAGTGCAAAAAACTTACATAACAACAAGCTGAATTTTATATTTCTCCTAAAAATATTTTAATGAATTATAATGTGCAATAAATCTTATTATTATAAAGAAGTTTTCCTAGAATAAGTAACTTCACAAAGCACCCCATAGTATGTCACATTGTACCCCGGATCCGGGGCAGTCAGTGACAATCGACAGATCACAAAAATGTGCAATTTAAAAATACTTTTAGTTATTTTTGGTATTGTTTTTCGTTGTCAAATGACAGTTTAAGAACTGTTGATTATTTTAAGACTAATAGAAGTTCCTTTAATAAATATTTTCAGATTTATGGTACAGTTTTTTTTTTTGTCATACTGTACCCACCTTACCCTACATTAGTTAGGTCTTCTGCTTATTGCTGAGATGGTCGTGATCCCAGAAAGTTAGGAATAGGCAGATATTAAATCGTAATAGTCTAATCGCACTAGCACACATTATTTAGAAACTTTTATAGACAAGCTTTTTTGCTCTTTATAATATAAGTATAGTTTACCCTGAAATAGGCCGCTTCTAACAGTGCCGGCAGACGAACGGGGCACTCGCAATTGTTATGAATATTTTATTTGGCGTGTTGGTGAACGAACTCTTTATAGAGTAAGAACTGTAACGTCGATAACTGTATAAGATTCAAATGTGCATGAATAAACGTGTACGGGTGCGGCCTGATACGACGATACACCGGAAACACGTCGCCGATCACGACTGCATAATTTGGTAGTTGTCGTAATGATTTTCGAATGCTCCTTGTAAACTTTGAAATTCAGAATTCGAGGCCTTGGGGACCATTTTCTATCTTCCCATGACACTGGACAGATGCTGGGCTATCAAGTTGTTTTCTCAGATAACCTGTTATGGACAGAGTAAAACGATTTTAAAATAAATTATTGATATTTTAAATTGAAACGATACTACGAGTATTTAACAAGTACTTATTTAATACTTTTCTTTCGATACCAAGTATTTTGGTATCGATAATTTAGAAGCGAGTAACGAGTAGTATCTTGAAGTAAGTAAATGTATTCGTACTTGGTGAGTCACTCACTTAGGAGAGTCAAAAAACTCGCGTGCTCGACTGTTTTCATCATGGCGTCCCTGTCTATATTTTTCGATACTTTTCATTCGATACCGACTAGGTGGTCTCGTTTCATCCCTAGATATACCAATAAATAATCATATTAGTAATAAATATTTGGTCATTTTATGTTTGATTTACCTAAGTCTAGATAAATAAAGTGTTATTAAACGTTTTATGTGTCTATAAACAAATAACATAAAATTAATGTATGCTTTTAGGGACCACTGTTTTATATAGATAGGATTCCTGAGCACGATTTTTCTTTCAGGCAATTTCAAAAAGACGATTCTCCACGATGATGTTCCACGATATCTTCTTATTGGTCTTTAATGAATCTTTTATTGAATATTTTTTTTTAAGTAAAGGTATATTCTCAAACGCGTCCTTGAGAGGGACAACAAAATCTTTTCCAAAAAGTTCTATAGTTAAAGATCATTGGCGCGTTCATTGATGATGGTGTAAAAACACCACACAAATTTTACAACGTTAACTGAAACTATATGAGAGTTTCCAGAGTATCATCTGTCATTATAAGGCGAAAACAACTTAACAGTTATCATTATTAAAATGTTTTTAAGGAGTCCAGACTCATCGGATGGCCATCATCTGGCCATCAGTATAATTCGATAGGTAGTCGATCTTAAGAAAGTTATTGTAAACCGTCCATGACGTTGCGATAGATTGTGCTTGAGCTTGTATGAGATATGATAAAGTGTCATGTTAGCTCTCTTAGTATGATTAAAAATGGTCACGCATAAGAAATATAAGCTTTTTAAAATTATAAAGATAGGCAAAATAGCTGGAAAGAAAATATTGGTAGAAAAAAGAATTAGTGGCTCCTAAATTAGGTACGAGACCTAGGTACTACGAAAAATAATCACGATAAATGAACGATATATGTACGTCGGTCTATTTTGTTTCAATTTAAACCTTATTCCGAAAATAATAATACCACGAAGCGGATATAACATCTTTTCATATCAATTATAAGAAAATTCTCTAATGTAAATTTAAGGAAAGGAAGATCAGAAAAATTAAAGAAAGAATGAAAAGGGAATTAATTAACTTAATATTTCTCAAACAACATTGTAGATATAGGATCCCAAGAAACTAAAGCGATTGTAATCATGGAAATATGGAAAAGTGATTATAATTACTACTTAGAACTGAGACAATAGGTATAGAACGGATAGGTTTATTTGATATTCGCTCCAGGAATCAAGCCAACTAACGATAAACTTTCGATAAATCTAAGTATATGAAATATCTGCCACTTGCCTATTCTGTCAAACTGTCAAGATCTTTATCATTAGAACAAGTAAACAATCCTGTTGTTTCAATTATAGGTCTTAAATAACGGGTAGAATACGATTAATATCAGTAAATTATTATGCATGACACAATCCTGATCAATAGTTAGCACGTGTGCAAACGCTGCCTTCAATTAAAAGTTCATATCTTAAAGCCCGCACGAAACACGAACGCACATAACTGATAGCTTCTTTGAAAGACACATCTAGTCATATTTACTATTGTATCTGACAATCTTTGTAAAAATGTTTGAAAACATATTATTATCCTAAAACTTGGTGTTCTGGGATTTGAGCATACCGTTGAGCTCTGTTTTGGGTTTCGCGCAGGCACACGAACACTTGGACACTGATCCATTTGATGTGCGCTAAAAACCAACACGGAACGTCAAAGCGCACTTGTATTTTTAAATTTGTGAAAAGTATCAAATACCCGTGCAATGTAAGTATCGATGTTACTAGCTTATTGTTAAAAATAAAAGAATAGATACTTAATGTATGTAAGTTAACAAACGACACGCAAACTTTTTTAGTTAATTCGAACAAAAGTTCTTTTTTGTTGCTTCAAAATGTGTAATGTAATTAAATTTACAAAGTAGACTAGCTATTCAAAACAGTGTTTATGAATATTCATTTGTTTATTACAGTATCTTTTCCATTAAATGTAATCGTACTATTGCTAGATCCGTTGTTTCTTTATTCATTTATCAATCAATTGAACCGATTTGAGATTCAATGACCACTAAATATAATACATCATTCAAGTGATACGTGGGCTTGACGTGACCGACACGGACACAGGAGCGTGACTAGGACGTGACGCAGTCGACCCGCCGCGGATTAGCCGACACACTCGGATACGCACACGATTGCCCGATTATTCATGGAAATCTCTTAATCGCATCGACATAATGTTGCCACTTGATTAACTTCCACGAAAAAACTTAATATAAAAATATATAAGAGAAAAATATTGGCAATTATAGCGATGGTGTGCGTTGTAAGCCTCCGTAGCGGTGAGGATCGCAGGGATATCGGGTTTATGTAGGAAATTCACCAACGTTGTTGTCTCAGTAACTCCATAATACCATAATACAAGGGCTTTAGCTATTCGTTATGATAAAATATAATTATGTATGTGATGTTGCCTAATACTCGTATTTCTTAATTATTAATTTCTAAAAATTGATAACTTCGGAGCCTTACACCCATTTTCACTAACCTAGAATAAGGCATAGCTTAACTAGGAAACGCCAAATATTATGTATCGCTTAAGCAGATTTGTTTAATTCTCAATAAATATTTTTTTCCTTCATCCTTTGCCATATTCATGACCTATCAAATACGCAAATGACTAACGTAAGGCGCCGCAGAACGAATATCATAAATTTAGACATTGCTTAGTTTTGTTAGATGGTTTCTAATCCAATGGTGAAATGCATTGTTACCTTAGGTGATTCCTAAATATTTAGGCGACAGATTTGGGCGACTCCTAAGTTTAGTGAAAACGGGCATTAGGATCCCAGAATATAATCATTTAAATAACTTAAAATTTGTTTTTGTATCGAATAGTCCATTTATTGAGGAAGGTACTATGATATTGATTTGTTGAATAGGAGTGTAGTTGCAATGAAAAAAGTTGCAAAAACGGGAAAAGTGAGTTGAACGATAGTGTAATTTTCTATTCGAACCTGTAGTTCCTGACATGAGATTAGCGAGTATAACCAAACAAATAAATTCTTCAGCTTTATAATTAGTACCTTTATATGTATAGTATCTAAGACCAGCATCAGGCAAGATTAATAATTTGTTGGGTGATAAAATCTTTTAACAACTATTTACTAATTTAACCCACTGGTTATTACGAAAAGCATTTTTAAAATCAAATAGTTATACTAGTTTTACATGATTTTCAAGTAAAACTTGTTTTAGCTGTTTGCTTTATTTTATTCCGGTCAGAACGATGGCGCGACAATGTCATGTAAAATAGCTTATACAAAGGTCCTCGCTTTTGTGTTACGTGTCCTGGAAATTCAATATTCATACTTAATGTATGGCACAAATAGCTGCTAGTATTTTATTTCACAACAATTAACAGATTTTGACATCTGTCGACCTCCATGGTATCTTAGAGTTCTCGGGTTTGGGTTTTTGTAATACCGTCGTTCTATAGATTTTCCACGACAGCTTTAGTATTACTGGTATTATCTAAAATTATATAATACTAGCCTTCCGCCTGCGGCTTGGCCCGCATGATTTAGTTTTAAGTCCACAAATGCGAAAATTCCATAAAAGCTTTCATCCCAAAATTTACCCTTTTAGGGGTAAGTATTTCGTAAAATCCCGTCTCAGTGAGCACCTAAAAAGAACCCGCATGCAAAATTTGAATCTCCTAGCCCTTGTAGTTTCTGAGATTTTGTGATGAATGAGTGCGTATTACAATTTCATTTTATTTAATTACATATGGATGTTCAAAAAGTAATTATTGGTACTTTTATGTCTATTGGATATTCCATGATGATATAAAAACGTTAAAACAAAATTATTAAATTATTCTGTGCAAGCCACAAAGTTGAATAAGAACGGATTCTATATTGCTGTTTATATCGACTCATCATGTCATAGCAAGTAACCTATTAATTTTTAAGATGAGAAGTACAACGTCTATTGAATAAGCCCAAACATTGGCACATGTATTTTTTTTGGTAAAGTTAAGCAAATTTCGCAAAGGCCGGTCGCAGGTCCACAATGACCTCGTGATCGGTCATTCCTCCTAATCGATTCTTTTTCATCTATAACGAAGGTCTGTGCTTATATAAAGCTATACATATACTCTAAGGATATGACCTCTTCTACCCAATTTTTATAACCATTAAAAACCGTTCGGATACCTGTATTTGAATATTAACGCAATTTGTCATGGTGTTTCTGAATTTGCTTTCGTACTTTAAGGCAAAGGAATGCAATCGTGAGGCCAACTCATATAAAATTGAATAAAGTTGACGGGCGAGGTTGACACACGTCATAGTATAATTGCTTCTTGTCTAGACCATTTGCGTCGCTCAAACGCTTACTCGAACGTACTCTGTCGTGACTACGTGTCAGTTGGGAGACGAAGCCGTGTTATTGATCATGTCTTAGTTACAGCCCTTGGTTATTGTAGTGACAACTGCTTACCACATCTACTGTTATATTCAAAAATTTTCTCGGGTCTCTCAACACAAGCTTAGCATGAAAATATATCCTAAATTAAGTCAAAAAATTGTGAGGTCGGATGTTTGTTACTCTTTCACCGACAAACCACTAAACGGACTTTGAGGAAATTTGGTGTACTGATAGTTCTAAGACTTATTATACCATTAAAAGATTCCTTAGGGATTTACTGTCTAGTCATCTGGTAAAACACTCGGGCTGTTATCTACACATATAAAAGTATGTAAATGATATAAATGTGATATAAATGTCCTGACCTATTGACTGACTGATAACGCACAGCCTAAGCCGCTGGCCGTACAGACTTGAAAAATGTTGGGTACATTCGTCTTATTATGTAGAGGTGCACTAAGAAAGAATTTTAAGAAATTCCACCCCGAAGGGGTCGAAGAGGATGAAAATGTTTGTATGAACTTCTTTATTTTTGGACCCATATCGATGAAAATTAGTATTTAGGTAGTTTAAGACTTAATGGGATGAAAAAGGGAGTGAAAGTTTTTATGGGGAATTAAAATGTTACCATAGTAACCATTGTTTATAATTCGATTTGTGATTGCAATAAATCTGTCGAATATCATTTATAAAGATTTCCTTATATTGTGATAAACATTGGTATTTCACTAGATAGATAATAAAGATAACATTTTTTTATATTCAAGTATTAATCATTTTAAATATTAAAGAAAACACGAACTATATATTTTGTGCTACACTAGATGGCGTTAAGTACATTTCTACATCGCACAGTTATTAAAGTTGAGTTTTAGTTTTTTTATAAATTCATTGACTTCGTGATATAATTGATTAATATGAATTGTTAAAATAATCTACTCGACATTGTTAAAATACTTAATCTCCTTGACATTTCTGTAATGTTTGGACTTGAATGATCGAGACCTTAGTATTAAATTTGAATTGTAAAAGACTTACTTAGTGCAACTTTCTAAGTTTATGGCCAACAAATAATTTGATTTAAAATAAAATGTAGTAAGAAAAGCTTTAAGCTTTACTATAAGTACTATATGACATTTATTATTAACTAAACTGCGTTATTGTTTTGTTCAAAGAATTTTGTGTAGATTTCTGTTTTCGATTAAGTTTTGTATAAATTTTACATTAGTGTTTGTCTTTTCACCTGTATTGAAATTTGAAGGTTTTCAGAGATACAGTATTGAAACCTTAGATCTGAAAATATTGGAAAATTGTCGGTTAATTACATGTGTAGCTGTTGCTGTACCTTTAAATAAATATATATATAGCTTTTTGTTGTAATCTCTTCGAAGTTGATCATCAAAGTAATAGTTGACTTGAAATGCACCATAGGTTGCTTTTCATAAAAAGGTTGAAATAGGAATTTAGGTTTGCATGGAAGTTTGTCATTGTCAAAGATAAAATTAAGAATCTTTATATACAGGTATGAATAATATTTTTAGAAATGCTGCCCAAACTACGACGCGAACGGAGTCGCGAGTAAAAGCGAATAACAGTATATGTGGGAATAGTTGACGGCATATCCATTATCTCAAACAAAAGCCCCTAGGGGAAAGTTAATATTAGATAAAAAACTAACCTTGATCCTTAATCCATTCAGATTGTCTATCAATGACTATTCCACATATCGTAAGCGATCTGAATCTTCTGTTAATAAATAATTACGTGATCCATATGTATTCAATCAAATAAGCCAAAAGATTAAAAGTTTGATTGCTGAAGTATAATCAGAGCATAATAAAGATCAATTATAAACAGTGTGTTGCCATTTTAATAGAAATGGAAGTCGTTATATTATTGGGACTGAGGAGGTATCGGTAACTCAAAAATTTTTAAAGAGTCGATGAAACATTATTAATGTCGAAACAATTTACTTGATCATCATTATTAAAATTGATCGATAAAGTTATTCGATTGAATACGAATAAATATAGTTACCGCCATTATTTACATTGACCATTTAATATCCATTTACTTTGCGCTATAAATTATAATAAACGACTCCAAATTGTGTAGAAAATCGTGCCTGACTATTTAGTGACTGGTCTGTAGATTCGATCGTTGCCAGACCAAAAAAAAGAGCGGTTGTTGTCGGGTGAGGCATTTGATAATAGATTTTATAATAACTATATCGCAAATTGGATATTTCATGAGCATAATTAGTTTGCAGGATAATTATACATTAATTAGTCAGTTGCTTATGAATTTCGATTTTCTTAATATAAATTTGTGAAAACATATATTTAGAAATTCGAAAGTACCTAGCACTTTAATTTTTCAATTTTAAGACATATCAACAGGATATTTGATTGTTTTTGAATTAGCTATTAGTTACTACATTGTAAGCTACATACGTATAGAAACTTTTCTGTTATTTCTTGTTGATTATTTTAAGCCAAGACAAAGGTTTTTAATAAAAAGGCTTTGGCTTGTCACAACAATAATAGTGTGCGATTTATGTAATGGTTGGTCCACGTGTGGGATATTTTACCGCACGCACCGGACATGACACACTGACATTGACATCCATTACTGCAGAGCAAGACAATGTGTGGGCTGTTCATGCCATAAATATATCTTTACACCCGGTTTCTGAATTGAGTATTTAAAGTTAAGCACGTTTGTAACTGTACTAAAACGTCACTTAAACAGGTTTTCGTTTCTGGTCTTAGATTAATTTTAAATGATTAATTGAAAGCAATTTGATAAAAGCTAGGATTTTTTGCCTTGTGAAAGTTATTGAGAATAATCAGTTGAGATTTTGTACTTTTCTCGATTCAGAAACCGGCCATTAAAGGATGGGCGTAAAGATAAAAAAGAAAACGAGGTAAAATCAACGCGCCAGTAATTGAATTAGACATAGAGGAAAGACATCGAACATCAAAAGCTATTCCTAATAATTATTACTCTCAAATCATTAATATATCATTATTGTAAAAGTAAGTGAGTAGCTCGGTGGCGTAGTGGATAAGCGCCGCGGCCCGCGATCGTAGTCGTTAAGCAACTTTCGCAAGGGTCGGTCACGGGATGGGTGACCAAAAAAATTATTATCTCGAGCTACTCCGTGCTTCGGAAGGCACGTTAAGCCGTTGGTCCCGGCTGCATTTGCAGTCGTGAATACCCTCCAATCCGCATTGGGCCAGCGTGGAGGGTCATGGCCCATCCTCCTTAACCATCCACAAGGAAGGCCTGAGCCCCTGCAGTGGGGACGTGAAAGGGCTGGTGATGTGATGTGTAAAAGTAAGGAGTTTTACTGTGTACTGAAGGGTTATTTAATAATATACAATAATCACAGACGCTTCCTACCACAAAAACCTTGGTCTTGGAAATTCTTAACTTTGATTGAAAAAAAATATGACAGCTCGAGTCGAGCTTGGAGACGTAATCGATTTGTGTGTATAATTTTGAATATTTGAATTCCTAAATATTAACATCTATACAATACGGATACTATTCGTGTAACTTTCGTTGTTTAATGTTGATCGCATTTCTCTATAAATTTTTGCTGGTGGCACACGTCAAAACGATCCTTATGTCATCCTTTGTCATTACTACTAGCAATGAGATAGATAGAGGTAAAGGATGGCGAATTGCGCAGCAAAGACGATTTTATCAGTTATAAATTGTTTTTCTGGAAATAATTGATTATTATTAAAACGCTGCATAACTTACTATTTATCGATGTTGGGGCTTTTTTTTTGATCCGTAGACAAATGTCATTTCACCATTTGTTAACTTGACCATAGTTAAAATATCATAATATTAACCAGTTCTTAACTCGCTATATCATTTTTGATGTCAAATTAAATCATAACCAAACTGGTTAAGTTTGGCTATGATTTAATTTTATTTTTGGTTAATTTGTTGCCAGGACAATGAGTCGTTAAACATTGACATGGGTTTTTTTTTATGGGTGACAACACTAATGATTTGTATGAACGTAGCGAACTTTATACCATTTTGAACATTAAGATTTTGTTCTAAATATCAAATAGATAAAATAAATAAATTGTATGGTTATTGTGTTGTGTTTTGCGAAGCATGTGTTCTTTTTCAGGTAATAAAAGGCAATTTCTTTAATTATGTCAGAGACAACAAAGAAAAATTATTTTGCAGTTATTATAGGATTAACTTTTTTAAAAGCCTTTTTTATTTTTTGATTTATCGATGTTGGGGCTTTTTTTTTGATCCGTAGACAAATGTCATTTCACCATTTGTTAACTTGACCATAGTTAAAATATCATAATATTAACCAGTTCTTAACTCGCTATATCATTTTTTGATGTCAAATTAAATCATAACCAAACTGGTTAAGTTTGGCTATGATTTAATTTTATTTTTGGTTAATTTGTTGCCAGGACAATGAGTCGTTAAACATTGACATGGGTTTTTTTTTATGGGTGACAACACTAATGATTTGTATGAACGTAGCGAACTTTATACCATTTTGAACATTAAGATTTTGTTCTAAATATCAAATAGATAAAATAAATAAATTGTATGGTTATTGTGTTGTGTTTTGCGAAGCATGTGTTCTTTTTCAGGTAATAAAAGGCAATTTCTTTAATTATGTCAGAGACAACAAAGAAAAATTATTTTGCAGTTATTATAGGATTAACTTTTTTAAAAGCCTTTTTTATTTTTTGTCTTATAGAAAAATACGTAAATAAATTAAGGGGTCACTTGTCTAAGATGAGAATGTAATGTTGAAAAATAAATAAAGGAATATGTATTGTACTATATTATTATACTGTAGAAATATTTACCTTTTGTAATGTCTATTTGTGGAAACTATAAGTTTATTTAATAACTTGGCATACTTATATATATATATTTACTTTTTAAAAATACTTTTTAATCGTCCCACATTTTTTCCCGACCTCACGTTCAGGACATCTTTTGGCTGATAATAAGAACGAGCAAGAAACGTAATCCCAAAAATAACTAATGTCTTAATAAAAACAATGACAAGAGACGAAGTAGATATAACGCAGTTGTTATTTACTTAACCTAGTTCCCAACCATGGTGCAGTTTTTTGACTAATAGTTGGAATTCTGACAATTGATCAGGCTAACTATGATCAAAAAACACACTTTTCTGATATTTAACCATTTGTCGAATATTTTAACTAATGGTCGAGTTAAGCTTGGATCAAAAACTCGGCCTTTAAGAAAAAGGCATAATTACAACAAGATACAGAAAAACTGCTTTATGGATAATTTTGTGTTTTTTTATTGAGCAAATCTTAGAAATTCTAAGGAGTCAATTATAATTAATATAATGTAATTTTTTTAATTTTAATTTAAAGATTACTTGAACATTTCTTCTTTATACAAAACCAATTAAAAGTTAGTGGTTTTGGCGGTCGCGGGCCTTTTAAAAACGATGCCAATAGTCTGTAAACATTTTCTACTGATATTTCCAAGCATATTCACTATGAACTTGTCATTTTGCGTGTCATTTTGCGAGTATTTAAAAAATTTTAAACTACACAGATCTAATACTCAAAATGTCAAAGATATTTCGGTTCTGTATATTGGGTTTTGGAATATTTTAGGAAGCTATCTGGTGAACTCTTAAAACTGACGTATGACACCCGCTACCCACGCATTGTCGTTACTGATGAGTATCTGACGAGTAAATGCGCTCATTATGTGTTAATTGCCTTTATTTTTGGTTAAGTATTCTACTTTCTTATTGTCATACCAAAATGCGGTAAAGCAATTTGTTGTGTTGTTATAGTTGTCAGTTGTAAAAATCTGCATCAAAAAATACTTATTACTGATGTATTAGTAATGGTACCTTTTTTCTATCATCGTTGTGTATGTGCGCATGAGGTTTGTCAATAAACCTCTTTGGCTATACATTTGCATACTGTCCGGTCAGGATCAGGACAGGACTTCACATACTACTTAGCGTCCATCTGCTATATCACCTCAGAGATCAGGTAGACTATGTAATGTCTTTGGCTCTACATTTGCATACTGTTCGGCTAGTATCAGGATAAACCTTCATTTACTGGTTAGCGTCCGCTAAATCACCCATGATAGCACTGGCTGTCACCTCACTTTTGTTCAAGTTTACTGTTTTCATTATTAGCTTTAATTAAACTTGCAATGTTGTCAAATCATGTAAGCTGAGTTTTATCCATTTCCCGGTTTTCGATTGAGTTGAAACTGTGCATGCTTGTAGAACTTGGATGACAATGGAAAATGAAATAGATCTAAAGGTGGAGCTAAAAATTAAGCAAGTAGTGTGGGCTGGTTTCATTTGCTCTGACAAAGATTTTGGTCCAAAATAATATTTAGAGTCTAATGATGGAACTGGAGCATGGCTGTGGGAACTTTATAATTAAGTTAGGCTTATTTTATTTGTCTGTGTACGATCTATAGAATGAAATTTATCTGAACATGGAGCTATGGGACCTTTATTATTTAATGAAGCAACCCCATTACTTTTGGGCTCGTTTGATTTGTCTTTACAAGATCTCTGGTCTTACAAAGGCTATTTCCAACCTAGCTACAACTACTGTGAAAGTATTGTCTTGATATTTTTCAAATGTTGAGCGCCACATTATGATAGTAACCATGCCATGGGCATGACGAAACTCTATTTTGCGACATCTCTGTTTAAAAATAACGCTGGGTTTATTTTTACAATACTGTCGAGGTGGCTTAATGTTATAAATAGCAGTCGCTATGACTTAATGAGAGTAAACGCACATGTAGACCACCAGTGATATAGCCGTATCTAAAATAGTACACATGTGTATCATAGTCAAATTATTTATAGAATTCTAAATGTATGGTCATTTAGTGACTAAAAGTGGCCTATTAATCACAAATCTCTCTCTAGTTGGTCTCTCATTACAGAGGATCGTGGTCACTGGAATTATTGCAAAAAAAATTTCTCCATTGACTATTACCACCTCCTAGAACGTAGCTTCTTTCACCTTATCATACCAACGTTGTGGTGACGCTTCCTTATCTGTTTCCTCCGGTATTGACAACAATGACCATTTAAGGCTATCATCCCCTCTTTGCAATAAGTGGCTGAAATAAAAAAAATATATCTTGCAGGCACAAATTCGATAATCGGATTTTAACGCCAAGTTGTGAGAAAATAGATACGTTTATGCGTTTGGCTGTCCACGGTATTCGGAACATACGCCTCCAGCACCTCAGCACATTTTACACCACAGTCTATCAAAATCAATAAAATATTTTAGAAATAATCAAATTTGATATGTTAAATCGCATACCAGTAAGTATATAACTATATATCTGAAGGTGGATCTCGCATATGATATTTATGCAGACGAAATATAAGTTAACTGAAACTTAAAATAGTCACGGACGGTTCAAAAGGCTTAATGTGTTACGACGACACATTGGCCTTGCTTGAATTATTCTGTGCATCTCTCTCGGGTAAAGTGCTAATGAAGTACGTGCTCTTGCCTCAATTTATTCAAAAATTAAGAAGAAATCATAGTAATATTTACTTCAAATACGGATTTATCAGCTTGATACGTTAATTAGTTTATTTGAAAATGTGTTTTGCATATGTCGACCAGTTAGCTATTATCCTTAATATGGAATATTAGAATTCCTTATTAAGTTATTAGTATTACTAATGCGGGAAATATTGTAATTTGTCATAAGTCCAGTAAATTTGTGATTGATTTATGTACTTGCTTACTTATTTCAAAGAGGAATAAAATTTATATGAAGAATGATTTTCGTATTCTATTTCAGAGATCCTATTATATATTTGATTGGTCCTTAATAAGTATTTGTATAAATTCTTTGTACTACTTAAATTGAATTCATAAAGAGTTAATATTGCGTAACAAAAGATTACTGACACGTTGAGAAGAACATTTCGTTCTATGATTATTCGTTCTCGATCATATCAAGAAATGTAAAACACGCACCTAATACAGGATGACATGAGATCACGACTCTTGAACAAGACATGCGTGCATTGGAAGGCTACACCGCAGCTTGTCTCTTGCATGACAGTAACCGATACATAAACAACGTGTCAAATATAATTGAAAGCTATGTAACTGTAACCGCATCTGCAACGAGAACCACTAGGAACCACTTGTTTTATAAAAAAAATAATCTGTATTTTTCTAAAGACCACCGTTTCTTGATTTCAAATATATTTGAAGTCCATATGTGAACTCGACGATTAATTAATGACTGCTTTCACCATAGTGTCGCCATCTTGGAAATCGGGATGGTATTGATTCCCGGTTGGGTCAATGTAGAAAATGATTTCTTCCATATTTTCTCGTCTAGTGTATTTCAGATTTTCAAAATACAATTGCTTTAGCTACTTCATTTGTGATCTCAGCAATGCAATGTTCCTAGTTATGTGATGTCATCTTATATTTATTTTATTTAACTAACTCTGTTGATAAAAGATTAGTGATAACTCAAAGTAATTTTCCCGTATCGATGTCATTATAAAATATGTATTATACATTCCAATTCCACGTGCTAATAACAAATTGCGTGGCCGTCCTCCCAAGACATGGGTAGATGATTAGATGATCGTGATTAGATTCTTAGAGCAGAAGATCGCCTAGCATGGGTGGACATGGAGAAGGCGTATATAATGACACATCATATATTTAAAACTTTTCGCAATCCCATTCTTGCAAAATGCTGTACGCGACTAAAGTTTAAAAAAGCATAGACAGTTGCACTATGGTTGAGCGTAGGGCAAATGTACAGCTTCTTCATATTGAGCGTTAAATTAGGATCAAAATAAAAATTGACAATACTAATACTTCTTTATAATCAGTTCACATCGATCACAATAACTCTTTTTAATGTAAATGTCTAATAAAAACTGCCAAACTACAGGTAAAATTTAAGAGGATTGGTCATTGATTTGAGTTGTGCTCTAATATCTGAGAAATCCTGTTACTTCAGAAATACTCTATTTACGAGTGACAGCAAAGAAACTTAAAGCAATCGATACGGTGGCGGTATTTGTACAGGATTCACTTTTGTTTTTTTTTGTGATTCATTATAACTGGCAGCACTAGTTGGAATCCAAACCCATACGACAACCACCCGTGACGCGATACACGATACCACCACGGTGCGCTAGAGTGAGCGGTCAGGATTGACACACGGACACACCACACCCACAGAGTCTAAAGTTAGTTACACATGCCGCTTCTTTATTCGAGAACGACTTGTGACTTTCTTATTTACATAATAACGATCTATCAGTATTCATTTTGCAGCAATAGTGTATATTTTTTCTTCGTGATGTCTAGAAATGATACTTACATTAGCAGCTGTTTGCTTTTATATACCTACTTTAATTGAAGAAAAATGGAACTATGGACATGTAAATTTAATAACCTACTTATTTCTCATTACTAGACCTACAGCTATCAGTTTCCATATTTTACCTTGTAGCTGAAGGTACATTATTGAGATGTAAGAGCGAATGCTTCGGAATAACGGAGGAGAGTCTCATACGACCTCACCACGGTTCTTTTAAATCCTACAAAACCTTCAGAACTCATTTACGAATGAAATCTTTTTACAATCATCACTAACTGTTGTTCCTATTTGAGTTATTTTAAAATCGCTGCGCACAAAGCAATCAGCAAGGATATCACTGGCGTATATCAATTCCCTACCTTCCAAGTGACTATAAAGCAGTTAGTATTCAGCAGCTAGTATTCAATGGCCAGTCATCGCCAGAAAATAAATGCTATGTGGACTTTACTTAACTTGGTTATCGTAACCGGCGGCGCCCACCTGGAGCCGTTCCCGCCACGCACTGTTTAAATTCAATTATTCCTAGACACTAACCTATGATACCAAGTTACTAGTTCTGGTTGGATGTACTAACTATAAACTTACTGATGACTTAAATTTAATATACAATTAACAAACGTGTAAAGAATGGTTATTGTAGGTGTTGGTTGTTAATAGAATGGACGACTGGCATAAAATAATTACCGTTCCAATAAATAGTAGTAAGACAAACGCAACGAATATAAAATTGTTTGTAAAGAAAAATCAAATCCAAATGAACTGTAACTAAAGATGGTTTGTATTTAGCAGAAAACTATATTAAGTACGATATTAACTATAAGCATTTTAATATGGGCTCAGTTATTTTATCTGCAATTATAGAGTCTAGAAAATTATGACCTTAGCTTTTTGGGAGTGAATAGAAAAATTATTTGGAATAAAACTGTTAAATCTAAAGACTGTTAAATTGAGTTTTTTAGCAATCTATTATAATTTAAATTAAAACGAATCACACAAACATTGAATGGTCTCTGCCTAATGTTACTTTGAGTTGTTGATTTATCTAATTTGGTTATGTAAATTAACGTTAAACAGGAATGAACGATTGGCCAACTTTGTTCCTAGAAATTTGATTTCAAAGTTAACGACTCATCCCTATAAGGGTTTCTGGTTTCTGAATAACGGTGTTTTGTTGACTTGATTCAAATTTTACTCACTTGGACAATCGTCCAAGTGAGTAAAATTTGAATTTGAATAGATAATCATCTATTCATAGAATTGGTAAAGTTACAAACTTTAATATTTCAAGTGATAATAAGATTATATATAACTTTTATGTAATAACAAGTCTGACGGTCAGTTGCACAAACGTCAATAAAGGTTTAATAACGCCTTATTGCTCTAATGAATGTCAAATATGTATGGGTAATGTCGCTTTAAACTAATGAAAATTTTAATGGACTTTTGTGCAACTAGCTCTAAGTCTATCTGAATCTTAGTAAATAACTTTCGCTGTGGTTTGGACAAACAATTTAATATATTTCATGTTATTAATAAATTCTCTTATGATTTATTAGCTTACAGTCTGTTTTCTTAAAAACATAGGTAGTATAATACTATCCTAACTCGAAGATATGCAAATAAATGAAAAATAAATAAACAGAAATTTAATACTTTGTCGGCGACTTAAATAAATAAATACTAAACAACATCATATACATTACAAAAATCTTAAAAATAGTAGCTAAAGCATTTGAATTAAAGAAATCCAAAGAACCACAATGCTCAGACCAGAGACAACATAGGAAAGTTTTTTATATTAATCAATCGGTAGAGTGGAATAGAGATTATTTGTGTAATAAAACTACTAATTTCAATCACACTTTCATGCAGTTCGGGAGACCTGTCATCACGCTACCGTGTCTCGAACAATAATGCCCTTAAAACTAGCAACTACCATATACCAGGACTAGTCAAACCAACTTTACACAACATTCGTTTCAGGATAAGTGACATTATTCTATTTTTAGTTCTGTTCTGTGGATAAATTAATATGTTTTGATTAAAAACCATATTATATGATTACATTTTACAATATCACAAGTCTTTTCTTAGTAGATTTAAAGATAATATATTTTACATTAAATTTCAATTAGTAACTAATCACAGCATTTGGATACACAAATAACAGACTGCTGTTCAACGACGGCTTAAATGTAATATAGCCTCATTGTTAAAAATTAAATACAGTTAATTTGAAGGAAGCACACTCCTTAAGGTTACCGGTGACATTAGAGTGGGAATGGAGAGTGGAAGAATAACATGTCTTGTACTTATCGATTTTTCCAATGCCTTCAACACGGTAAATCATGACATCCTTCTTGCTATGCTGGAATATCTCATGGTTTCTGACGATGAGTTAAAGTGGTTCTCCTCATATCTTCGGGACCGTCAGCAGTCTGTCCGGTTGGGTGAATCCTCCTCATCCTGGAGTGGGCTCGCTGCTGGCGTTCCCCAAGGCGGCATTCTTTCTCCTCTTCTCTTTTCAATTTTCATTAACTTCATTACGTCTAAACTTCAGTGCTCGTATCATCTGTATGCTGACGATTTACAGTTATATGCTCAGGAAAACGTCGATAGGTTGAACAATTCTATTGATGCACTAAATAGGGATCTTAACACAATACTCGTATGGTCTAAAAATTTTGGCATTCATGTGAACCCGGCGAAATGTCAGGCTATACTTGTGGGCAGCCGCGTGATGATGAGTAGGATCGACACCACTAATCTCCATTCTATCCTGTATGACGGCTCCTCAATACCGTTTAGCGATAGTGTTAAAGACCTGGGACTTCACATTGATGTTAATTTGAACTGGCAGACTCAAACGACTACAATTTGTCAAAAAGTTACTGGAACGTTGCGTGCGCTGTATCGCTTGAAAAACTTTCTACCTAGCAAAACCAAGGCAATGCTTGTGCAGACTTTAATTTTCCCCATAATCGACTATGGTGATGTGTGTTACCTCGACCTGAATGCAGATCTACTCAATAAACTTGACCGTGTTTTAAACAACTGCATTCGATTCGTTTTCAATCTCCTTAAATACGATCACGTGTCTGCCCATCGCTCCCTTTTGAAATGGATGCCTATTCGAAAGCGTAGAGATGTCCGTGCTCTAACAACCCTGTTTTCTTTGTTGCAATCACCTAACGCTCCAAGCTACCTCACTCCACACTTTCAGTACTTATGTACGAGTCATACAAAAGACCTTCGATCTTCTTCTAATAGACTACTTATGTGTCCTGCTCATCACTCTGACATCATCCACTCTTCCTTTTTCGTTAAAGCCATTATCCTATGGAATGCACTCCCCACAGACATCAGAATGTCCGCCAGTCGGTTTGCTTTTAAAACCAAGTTGCGCAATTTAATATTAGATCAGGCAGAATCATAAAAATTGCTATCTCATTTCTACTAGGCATAGTATTTATAAGTATGTATTGTATTTATTTTTATTATATTATAAAATATGTATTATGTTATATATAGTATGTATGTTTGTGTTATGCTTATTTTATTATATATTATTTTTTTCTCTCAAAGATTACATATGCACCTGCTTTTATCCTTTATTTTAATCTCCACATCACCTAAAGGTTGACTGGCAGAGAATGCCTAAGGCATTAAGTCCGCCTTTGCTAATTCAAATAACTTGCTGTTACTTTTCTAAAAAATATAAATTTAATTGTAATAATTATAATTAAAAATCTGCATTAATAAATATTAACACAGCTGCACGAAAATATATTCATTATTAGCACGCCAATTATAACAACACTCATAATATATTTTAAAAAATGCATTGAAGTAGTGTTGCTGCAACTATGTAAAATAATTATATTCTTGTAACATTCCTTAAAAATAACTGCAGTTCGACGCACGTGTAACTACGATAGATACACCTATTACACGTAACATATAAGAAACAATTTAAATGAGAAAACAAAAATATGCAGCTACAATTGATAGTAACCATATTTCCCCACTTTGTCTTGCAATGAGGAAGTATTTAAAAAAAAATAGTTCCCGAAATCAAACTACATGTCGCTACAGTACGAACTTGATTTCTCCATGACAACCCATCCGGTTTTCTATCATGTATAATAGTAAATTAGTTTTCAAAACTCAATAAACAAGTTCTATTTGTACTTTTCCGAATTTGTATTGATATATAAGTTTCGAACTTTGCAAATTTTATTTTTTTAATATGCTAGTTTAAAGAAACGGAAATGATTGCCTTTGGTCCATTCGTTTCTTGCAAAATCAACTTTTGCTAGAGTCGCCATCTAGTGGAGGTGCTTTTTTAGTGCTTTCTTTTTTTAAATAATTCCTCTTTTGCCACAGGGCTTGAAACTGGTTCAGATTATACTGTTTTTATTTAGGTAAAACCTGTTCTCTTATAATGTTCCGCTCCGGATCGGAACTGAATGCGGAGTGAAATTCGGATGGAATAAAAACCGGTTAATTCTTTTGGTTCATTAAAGGCAACGTTCTTACGCTTTTAATGCGAATTATATCATTTTTAAGCGACGACATTTATCATACCTGTGTACGAATGTTATAGATAGGAGTAAAGGCACTTAAAAACCGCGCTGAAGTTTGTGAGATTGTTTGGAGTCATATTTAAACCGGTTAATGAAGAAAACCGTATTTCTAGTGAACCAGTTT
The DNA here is from genome assembly GCA_918026875.4 of Diatraea saccharalis. Lineage (NCBI taxonomy): Eukaryota > Metazoa > Arthropoda > Insecta > Lepidoptera > Crambidae > Diatraea > Diatraea saccharalis. The sequence goes on along the minus strand of OU893333.1, from coordinate 17,992,974 downwards.
AAAAACCTGTTCAAAGGAACCTTTTATGTAAAGTTCCGCATGAAATTACGTCGAACCGGTACAAAAAATTAACCGGTTTTCAAGCCCTGAAATTAATACTGTACTTGGCTGTATTTTTGAGTCCCATATGGCTGTTAGCTTTTTTTGGTACTTGTTACCCCAATTATTGAGAATATACTTTGAGAAGAAAAAAAAATTTAGAATTTAAATTCGCAGATTAGGAAGCTTTAAATTCGTTATTTTATATAAACGCAGCCCAAGCCCCATAAGAGTTAAATAGTGGGTGCGGAGCATCTACGACCAACGTAATATTAAATAATTGTCATATGTTTTGAGCTTAATTAATTCGCTATTTACACACGCTCATTTACTCATTATAAAAATTTCTTCAGAATAGGTATATGATACTCTGAGGCATGTTGGCATACACTATCGCGAGGTCTTAGAATCAACGCTCCCGCCCATTTGGCTGGGTACATGTTGCATCATTGCAAGTGAATACAAAGTGTATTCACTGTTAATAAAAAAAACCCTATATTTCTATAGTCGCTTTGTAACGGTGCGTTGCACCACCGTTTATTTCATCCTAGGTTTCCGCGTGCAAACTTTTCGTCTTTGATCTTCAACATTATTTAGTTTTATTATTAACTTTTCGTAATTTGAAATTTTGAGTATTCCAACATGCTCTTTATGAATGTAAGCTGATAAAAAAATTGTCGAGTTAGAAATACTATACATATTCAATTTCAATCAATAACAATTTGTTATAAAGAGTGTTTTAAATCTATTTATTTGTAATATAGTTTAAATTTAGTAGTTGTAAATTTAAACTTTATCCAATCAACTATAATAAAGAGAAATATTCGACGACCTCCGTAGCCGAGTGGTTCGCACGCCGGTTTCAAGGTGTCGCCATCTCTGAGGTCCCGGGTTCGATTCCCGATCGGGTCAATGTAGAAAATGAACTTTTCTATATTGACTTGGGTCTGGATGTTGTGGTACCTTCGTTGTCTCAGATACTCCATAATACGGGGGCTTTAGCTACTCATCTTGGAATCTGAGCAATGTATGTGATGTTGTTAAATATCTTTATTCACCAAACCCGAAGAAAAGGGGTATGCGAATGTTCAATTTAATATTTAAATATTATTATTTAGGTAACCATATGATATTCGTTTTTTGTTTGTTAGAGTTTTTTTTTGTATTGAAATTTGCCTAAGCATCGAACCCGACACAAGTTCCCCAAAACCATATGAATTATTTTCAATTTTAAAGAGCCGTTTCGGTCTGACGGCCTTTTAAAAGCTCTAGCGGCACTCGCATCCTGACGCCCCATAAATTCACTACGAGGTGCCGTTTGTTAAAATATCTAGAGAATAAATAAACATGACGGGGCGTCAGCTCTCTTTGCACAAAGAATTCACGGTCTTCTCCCGAAGTGACCAGGCGCTTTACTATTTTCATCAAGCTCCTCAAAGTATTATAATAAGTATATATAGTTGTAGTGATAGAAGCGCACTTGGGCTATGCATGTGCTTAAGACTCAATCTGTCTTGTTCTAATCCGAGGAATTAGTATCATGTTTAAACCATTGTCAACGATGTAGAAATTATAAGTTTATTAATAACACCGAATGAGGTTAAATTAAGTATAAAACAGCATTACTGAATATGAATGCTTTTGTTAAGTACTTTTAACTCCAACAGTCAAATGCAAATTTTATCAATTTAAAAATTCTGCTGTTTCCCACAACTGCAATTGCAATCCTGCTTATAAAAGATGCTCTTACAATGTCACATCATCTTATTACCTACTCTACTCTTTTCATTTTACTGTATTGTATCACAGAGATAAAAAAAAACTAAAGATAAGTACGACATAACTTCCTTTGTCTTTTAATCCATGGAATAAATTTGCAAGTTCACGGTTTGAAATTAGCGCTTTGAAGTGAGGCCACATATCTCTGCGAAAATATATTGTGGCTGCTCTCAGAATTATCACAGAAATGGTCTCCGATGTCATCAAGATCACTAGGATAATGGGTTAAATTATAAATGTACATACAACTGTGCATTGCAACATCGGCAACGTTCAGCCTTTTCCTAATTTTTTACATTTAAACTCTTTTTTACTCTGATCTTATTTTTTTATTATTCTTTTTACATAATTATATAAATGATAAATCTATGATTATTTTCAATTTATTGGCATGTAACTAACGACAACATTAATTTATGAATGTCATTCAGTTAAGGTTTCTTAATGAGAATAAGTAATTATATTTATAAAATATATTATATCTCTATGATCTGTAACTAATTAGTTGTGTGTGTTATTTATACTCATATTTTGTTACGATTATACTTATAATATATAGAATAAAAAGCCTGCTTAGGTTTTTATTCTATATATTTAAGCATTCAAGCTTTGTTTAGTTAGGGTTTATAGGTATTATGAGTGACAGACGGTAAGTTGCACTCTCCGCTAAGGGATTAATAACCGGACTATAGATTAAAAAGTTATTTTTCGGGCTATAGCCAGACCTAGAATCTTTTTGAACCACAATATTAACTGCGCACATTTTTGGTGAACATTTATGGCAACCAGTAAAGGTGTACATGGTGTAAAGAAAAGTAAGGTGTAAAGAATCTGATGGCAAAAAAAAAAATCTCGATTTTCATATAGCAATTTGAATTCTCTACCGTTGATAACTGTCAAATCAAAGTGTAAATTGTGGTGAACATTTGTGAAAATATTAAATTATTTTGTGAAAATGCCCCAAAACGCCATTATAGCTCAAGTAACAAATTTTATTTCTAATATTTATAACAAAATTTGTGAAAAGTAGCTGAAGCTCAACGTTTTTATTATTATTTTAAAGTATGTTTATGAGTTATGCTTAACTTTTTATTACGAATTAATTCGTAAATTTCGTTAGCGTGACTACTACAATGAAACAAAATATTTGTGAAGAAGTAGATATGAAGACATTTTTCTACACCGAAATATAAAAAAGGAACCGTAAAAAGAAGAAAATAACTAAAGCAGATTTGATTTCAATGTTTAAGAGTAACAGCAGTTGCGATATTAAATACATAAAAAAAAGATTCTTTTATTATTTGCATCGTTAGATTCCGAGTCAGGTAAAATATTATTGTTATATTTTTATAGGGCGGGTGCTGTCCCGTCAATATACGAGGGTCAAACTGAAAGTTCTTAGAACTGGCCACTTATAAACAATATAATAAAAAAATAATTCTAAAATTTGAAAATATAACTCTTTGCCAATATTACTGAGTATATATTTCATTCATTTGTCATTTGTTTTACGATTTGGCGGCAAATTGAAAATTGTCTGTGTCACGTCATCATGAATTTAACACGAGAAAATTTTCGTGCAATGATTTTTTATGACTTTCGATGTCATTTAAGTCAACAATAAAGTTATGATAGACTACGATTGGCCTTTCACGATGAAGCCCCATCTCGTGCGACTGTTTACAACTGGTTTAATGAGTTTAAACGTGGTCGCACTAATCTCACTGATGATTTACGTGAGGGACGGCCTTCTACGGCGACGACTGAAGATAACATCTGTGTTGTGCGGCGTATGATAGAGACTGACAAAAGAGTGACCTATCAACAGATTCGGACAAGCTTAGGCATCGGTATGAGTCAAGTGCACAAAATCCTCCACGAACATTTAGCGGTCAGGAAGCTTTGCGCCCGGTGGATACCTCATAATTTGACTGAGGCTCAAAAACTCCATCGTGTGGATTGGTGTCGTAAAATGATTGAAAGATTTAACGGAGGTGACTCAAATGCTGTGTTCGACATACTAACAGGTGACGAAAGCTGGATTTACTGTTATGATCCTAAAACCAAAAGACAATCTGCTCAGTGGGTGTTTCCTTTCGAGGAGTTGCCAACTAAAGTGAAGAGAGATCGAAGTGCGGGAAAAAAAATGGTGGCCTCGTTCTTTGGAAGGATAGGTCATTTTGCAACAATTGTGTTAGAGGATCAAAAAACAGTTTCTGCAGAATGGTACACTACCAATTGTTTGCCACTTGTCTTGGAAAAAGTTCGAGAGAAACGACCTCGCAGTAGGATCCTCCTTCACCACGACAACGCCTCGTCGCACACCGCCAAGCGAACGATCGACTATTTGGCGACATCAAACGTTGAATTACTGGGTCACCCGCCGTATAGCCCCGACCTCGCGCCTTGTGATTTTTATTTATTTCCAAAAATTAAAGAAAAACTTAAAGGAAAGCGGTTTATGAATGCTGAAGAAGCGGTGGCTGCGTATCGCGATGCCATTGAAGAGACCCCTAAGGACGAGTGGGCAAAGTGCTTTTCCCAGTGGTTCCATCGCATGCAGCGGTGTATTGACGTGAATGGACAATATTTTGAAAAGATATAATAAAACTAATAACTGGCTAATGTAATCAGTTTTTGATTTTCTAAGAACATTCAGTTTGACCCTCGTATAAGATGTTGGTAAAATTAAATAAGTTTTATGTCTCCTGCATATATGGCTAATCTATGTCAAAATTTGCCGAGATAGGAATATAGTCAGGAGTACGTTCAATGCGATGTGGCAATTAATGAATAGTGTTTATTATATTAAAAATTTTACAAGTATGAAGACATCTTTATCCTTTTCTCTTAATGTTGCCTTCTACAAATAAAAATTTCTCGATTTCCCGTGAGATTCTGTTATAACTGTTCAAGATATGATGACCAAATAAATTGTAACAACCCTAACAAACACGCATTTACATTTATTCCTAAATCTACATAAAAACCATGGGCAGGGCAAGACTTTATATGACCGAGTATTATTAACTAAATCGTTAGAACTTAACATCAAGTTTGAATTTTTGAATTGTATATTCATTAATGCCAAACCAAAATTATATAGGTACTTCTTTTTCAGCTGAATGAAAGCTTTAAGCACCCTCTCTCCGCCGTTTGTCGAGTCGACCCACCCAACTAATCGGCTTCGAGAGATTTGTCACCATTGGTGATTGCCCCCCGGGTGCATACGACGGTAAATTAAATTAGCTATGAAGACGCAACCATGACGATACTTACGTTAGACGTTCACTTTAATCAAATAAATGAATATTTATATTAATCTGCAAGATAATCCAAGTCATTCGGATGTTAAAATACATCTATATTCAAACCCTTGACCGATTTAATTAGTTCGTTAATGAGTGCCATAATTAAAATAAGAAAAAATACATGAAGTAAGTGTGGCTTCCAAGTAATAGTACCAAAATATTTAAGTAGCTGTAGTAAGTTACTATATCATATTCCTGCAATTAATTTTGACATGAATATTGGGGCTTCAGGTTTAATTTAAATTAACTGGATACTTTTGTCAGCTATTGATCGTACAATGCTATTGATCACAGACCAAAAGAAGTGATTCAGGGCCCAACGTTGAGTCAATTCGAGGTGCTACGGGGAAGTACAATAAAATCCTTTTGTCAATGCAAAACATATCATGCCTTGTTTTTAAAACTCCTTTACATTTGTGACGTCACATATGCACAAACACGGCGTCACAAACACGAACTACTCTATAAAATATATTTCAGAGCCATTAAACTCTGGAAAAGAGATTCAACTAAAATGGGAAAATTAAACGAAGCGTAGATAACAATAGAGTTGGATGGCGATGTTTTCGCAATATAAAGGGGATATAAAAAATTACCGGCAGCTGCTCCGCGTTCTGGAGGGAGAGGGACGTAAAAACAGGACGCAACTAATCGCGTTACGTTATCGCCCCCATTAATACTGCCCGAGATAACTTGCTCGTTACAACTAACAATGCAATTAAAATGTAAAGCTTCGCGCCCGCGTGCCCTAATCACGGTCATAAACCTTATTCACGTGTGTACGAAGTAATGTACACACGGCCACACGTTACACTACACACCACCACCCTAAGCAGACCTCTGTTAGTAGGGCAGTCCTTTACTAAGCGCGGTCGGTACAAAGTCCACAATTATTCTGACGTACAGCCGTGTGTACGTGGCGCATGCGTGAGTCGGCTTTTCCATTAGACATCACATACAATGATCCTAAGCTAATCCTAAAATTTCGAAACTATGATATTTGCAAACTAAACCAAGTGTTTTGCACTGTAAGGATAATAACTCCTTAAGTTCTCCGTGGAGGGCGAAACGGGTGCGCTTCATTTGTTATAGTAAATTTTTATATAATTTCATATCAACAAGTTTATTATTGTATAATGAACATTTATAATAACGCCTATTATCGTATTTTCATTTAAAATAACACTAGTTTTAAATAATTAAATTCAATTAAATAATTCATTCATTCATTTTGTATAATATCAATAACCATAATATTCAAAACGCCTAAAACAATTCATATAACACTTAATTTGTATAACGTTCATGAGTCTTAATTTTAATTTAGACATATTACTCAATGTTTTTTCCTCGTAAAGTTCAATTATAATAACTTACAATTAAAATAACATATAATTGATATAACCTTCGTTTAATATACCGATTAATTGATACATTCGTTATTTTATCAGCCCTGGCTACCATAAACTACCACCAGTTCCAAATTGGGAGTCTTGTTTTTATTTTATTTTGTGCGATTGCGACTTTAAAGTTATATAATTCCGTAAATTGGACCACAATCGCTATACCTTTAAATAATATTGTTCACATTCTAAATAAAAAAGATATAATAAATAGATAAATAAATGTATTTAAAATAAAACAATAAATATACGAGAAGTTAAAACATTTAACATAATTTAAAGTAAATAGTATATCGCCCATGAAGAGTCAATAAATAATAACTGACATTTTGTCAATTTTTGTTTTATTGAATTATTCGTTGTAAAATCGATTACTACACAATAGTGACAAAGATTTTGGGTTCGTTTTTTATTTTTTGTAAGATCATCAATAATTGCAATGTACTGAAAAAACAATATAATAGATTTGAAACTTTTTTTTCGTCTCCTGAAAAGTTGCATTTTTGCAGCTATTATTTATTGACTCTTCATAGACGATATGTTATATAATTACATATTATCATTAGTTACAATTTGGAATAATAGATGGCGCTTACCAATTGTGAATCGCGGTATGATTTAATTTTCATACAATTCATATATACAATTGTTATGCTGAATTAAAGGGATATTTGCCTGTGTACGTAAATAAATACTATAGCTAAACTTAAGTCTCTTATTGAACCCCCACTCTAGCTAGACCTCGACTTTGTTCAATATTGTAATAGACTTTAAAATTAGATAATTAGCCAACAGTAGGGGTGTTCACTTAAAAAAGATATCGATATGAATACTCGATATAAAATATCGGAACTGACATCGATGTTTTTCGATATATCGTATAAAAACATCGATATTTTTTAAATATCGAGTATTTTTTTGATAATTTCAATGTTTTCTTTTTTTAGGCCCACTTGCAGTAAAATTTCCAAAATCTCGATTTAATTAAATCCAGACTTAGCCTTAAAATCGACTTAACTTAAATCTAACTAAAGTTATCTTGCAGATCCTGAAATCATGACCAGTTTAACTAAACCGAGATTTAGCATATTATTCGTTCACCATTTATTCCTTATGTTCCGTTTTTGATGAAAAGACTAGAGTCCGACGCCATAAAATCAGTTTAGAAAAACAAACGTCATCATCGTTTTTGTCAAAACTCAATATCAACATACATTTTTTTGAAGTCGCCGCGCCATTTGATCATTCATAGTTATTCATAAAGTAGAGTAAAAGTGTTTATTAATAACTAAAAAATACCAATAAACCGTTTCTACTGCCGACTAAAATAATGAAGAGATCCAGGGCACCTAATTTCACAATTGCTGAAAAAATGCACCTTTTAAAATTAGTGGAGAAATATCTTATCTTATTATAAAAATTCAAGTGAAAATGTTGTAATGTTAAAATTTACTTTAGCTTTTATTGTCATCATGAGTCAGCTGTCAACGTTATTTAATCGATTCGATATTGTGTTATAAATGTATCGATATTCGATATATCGAATAGAAAAATATTTTTCAAAACATCGAAACAAGCCGATATATCGTATGGAAACATCGAGTACTTTCGATATATCGACGATATTTGAACATCCCTAGCCAACAGGTCTTGCGGATGCTTATTGGGGATGGAAATTGCTAGATATCATAGTTTCACAGTTATAGCAATAGACTTTTCCAAGATAACGCCTGATTCTATAAAATAGTTAACACCTAAATCAAAATCAACAAGTTCAAAGTGAGTATTTCAAAATAAATAAGTCCAATTTAATGGAAATGAATAAAAAGTATCATATTATCTAAGGCAGCCTATCTGTATACCAAATTTCATCAAAATGCGTTCAGTAGTTTCGGCGTGATTGACGGACAAACATCCAAACAAAGAAACATTCACATTTATAATATTAATAGGATATTTATTGGAATAGAGCGTTGGTAGTTTTAACCGTAGTATTTATGTAGCTTTAAAGCTAAATGTTATGGACCTTGGTATTTTTAGATTAATAATTTGACATCAGTAGGGAAATTATTATTGACTTATCGATTAATTAAAACTTGAAAACTGAAGAGTTTGCGTTTATATTTGCGTGCGTTGCTGTAATACATCACAAATAAAAATTTGACCTTCTCACTACACAATTACGAAAATACAGATTTCGATACAATTTATGATATATGAGGTAAACTAAAAACAAGAAGATAAATCATCTAATGACCCTCAAAGGGCTGTATAATATAAAAAAGTATTTACTATAATATGGTTTTATCTATAGCGAAGTTGTGGCTGTGTTAGTGGTATCAATTAGCCTTTAGACATTCAAGCCAAAACATATTTTAAGGTTGAAGGTAATGTCTCGTAGCGAGAAAATAGAATGACAGACTCCACAGCCAGGGGTGCTTACCCACTCGCGGTGTATAGCTAAGTATATCATATCCCATTTATATCCAACCCACTGGCTGATAAGCTCGCAAATAAATAACGATGCGAACGTTCGGAACCGAGCAAACACAGACGAATATTAATTGAAAACAATTAATTGGTTTAATGTTTGTTCTAATTAATGATTCAATATCATCGGCTGTGCTGAAGCTTCAATCGCTTACATAATTTATTTTGCGGAATTGGTATTTATTGGTTTTTTGTTATATAAAAATAATGTAGATGTGTATAATTAAAAATCATAAACGAATTTGGTTAATTTATGTGTGTACTGTGTAATAAATAATTTTATTTTTTACAAATGGCTATCCCTGAAAATACTAGGGTTGAACCAAAAAGGAAAGGGGCGAAAAAATAGCTGATACGAATGAAATATAGTATCACATTTTGCGATCAAATATTAAACAAATCAAATATTTGATTTTGAAATTAAAGAATTTCTTGGATAGGTTATGAACAAATTTTTGTTTTCTTTGGGACTTTTTATCTCGGTTTTTCATCTCAAAATTGTGTTACGAAAATAGTTCAACTAAATTGAGTTATTAGTAAGACTTCTCATTCCGTCCGTCTGTCCGTTAGGGTGTACCGAAATTATTATTTTCGATTTTCTCTACTCAAGTCCCCCCCAAAAGTTGCATTAATATTTGTAGATAACCATAAAAATAATAATTAAAAAATAAGATTTGGATATAAAAAAAAGAATATAAAAAGATAAGCCGGGCTCCAACGGCATTTTTATTTAAAAAAAAATATAATTTAATTTACCGTACAGTCAATGTCGCAATACTATTTTTATATACATTCTTTCCATTTTTTATTTAATTGATAGTGGAGCCCTAAACTACGATTTGTAGGTAACAGGATGTTTTTATTTAGGAATTGGTTTGGATCGAACTCGCAAAATTCTTTTTCTCAAATTCTCTACTTCTACGGTGAGGCAGTTCGTCTCATTTCTATTGCGGTTTTATTGCTTCGGGCACCCTACTGTCCGTGTTACTTGCGTTCATTCACACTTCACCAGGCCGTATCTCATAAACCGTGAACGTATCAATACGTTAATAATTCTGAGTGGTAAGTGTAAGTTTTACGCTAACGCGTTGACTAGTGAGCGCGTTAAGAATTTGTATGGAGATTTGTAGTTCTTGGTAGTTACCGCTAGGGGCGCTGTACCGGATTCCATACTAAAATCTTAACGCGCTCACGATCGACAGTGAACGTAAACGTCAAAAAAACTTACACTAAGCGCTCTATTGCCGTTTTATCAACAATACTCAATAGCAAAATCTAATTAATATTTTAGGGGGCTCCCATAGAAAAAACGAAATATATTTGCGGTTTTTCATTGGTAGGGAACCCTTCGTGTACGACTTGTACTAGGCCAGTTATTTTTAATTATTTTAATGTATATTAAGCATAGTTATGAAAAAAATATAAGCAATCTGCACTTGTACTCCATATAAACTTTAACTACGCAAAATTTTGTACACTACGGCGCGATATTCGTAAAAAGGGTTCTTCAAAATGCTGGATATTTATCAATAGCAATAGCACTGCTATTTTGAAGGGTTCTTTATTATTGCAGATGAGACTTTCTGCAGCCCTTGGGTTATTATTGTTCTAGTTCGTTTTTATCGTGGCACTCTATAGCAGTCTGCCTGAGCTCGCGGTCAACAGCATTGCACAAAGCGGGCAAATTGCGGTTAAGAACTAGCACTTGAGCACGTATCGACCTCTGCACACTACAGACTGTTTCATTTACCTCTTTTACATTGCTTTTTTATATCCTTTGCATATAATAAAACACTCTGTGTATGTTCGCAAAATAAAGTATGTGTCCAGGTTAACATGAATCCTTAAATTTAAGCAAAAAATAAGAATAATGATTTATTCGCTAAGTGATAGTTTTAGAATGAGCGACTATAAAGACTCCATTCAATTTAATATGATCAAAATAGTAAATCGCATCGTCCATTTGTTCTAAAGTCTTAATCATATTTCCTAATATTTCCTGTGGCAATGTTACCAATTTATTGCCGTTGTCCTTAGAAATTACGACTTTTGTTTAACTGTAATTTTTTTATCACGATTTAGTGACTTATTTATTTTCAACGATCCATATTATTCTTTATTCCAAATGAATTTATTTATAGGATTACTGTCAATGGCGTTCATAACATTAATTGTGGTTGTTTCATTGTTAATTACATATTTTTCAATCATAATTTACTTAGCATTAATTTGTTTACATAACCGACCGCCCCTTTTAAATTTTTTTTTTATTGCAGTAAAGTTACGTGTTTTGAAACTATTTCATTATTTATATTATAAGATAGGCGAATACGCATAATTCCAGTTATATTGTAATTATAAGTCCACATTCACTTTTTTGAGTCAATTAGCTGCGCCTTGAGTGAGATTGTAGATGTCTCTTGTCACCCCCACTTATGACGAAAAGAGTTAAATCAACCATGTCCCGATCTAAGCCTTTTCAACTGGCAGCAAAGCTTACGACGTAGATTGTAACCCTAATTTTGGCCGTTAGGACTGCGACTTGGGCAATCATTCCGTCACTTCCGTGTTCCACTCACACATCGATGTCGAAGTGAGAGAGACTCGGGACAGAGATGCAAGGGGGTGACGGAACTTGAGCATGATCGTCGGTGGATGACAAAATTCAGCATAGGCAGGAAGCGATAGTGAAGTAAAGTGTTCCGAAACTTACCTACAAACATATATATATATATCACAGTAAAGTTTCTTCCAGTATAAATCTTAGCCGCCTCTGGTAAAATCAGTTTTAGCTGCATTCTAGCTACTTTTGATATCGAGTCTAGTGACACTATACTGATGTGCTTGGTAGTGGACAAGATACAGGCAGAGAGGAGAGGAAAGTACATGGTACAGTCAACACCACGTTGGGTTGTACAAATTAATCATTTTTCTCCACTTGATACAAACCTTAATGTTTTAAGGGTAGAGTTTAAAATCAACTGGAGAAATTTTACCTGACGTAGGTACATTGTATTCAGAGCCAGACTCCAATCAGAGTTGGTTTTAATAAATTAATTTTAATATAGGATGACTGTTATTTATAGTTACACTACGCGGAATCCATTCCCTGAGGAGGAAATTCAAGTCATCAATGATCAATTCAAGTCAGAAATGTGACATCAAAGTTGCTTTTTATTGTGAATAATTGTTTTATTAGTGGTGATAAGCGATGGGGCCAGCGATCATTGTTGTTAAGCAACTTTCGCAAGAGTCGATCATGGGATGGGTGACCAAAAAATATTATGACGAGCTACTCCGTGCTTCGGAAGGCACGTTAAGCCGTTGGTCCCGGTTGCATTTGCAGTCATTAATATCGTCCAATCCGCATTGGGCCTAGCGTTCTCCTTAACCATCCATAAGGAAGGCCTGAGCCCCTGTAACGGGGACGTAAAAAGGCTGATGATGATGATGATGATAATATTTTTAATAAGAACTCTATTGTAGTTAATGATCCGAGACATTGTGGTATATATTAATAGGCCTGAGGTACTAGGCCTTCTGGATAGATAGTATAACATTTATATAATTCAAATAATAATTCGTTCCAAAAACGATTGTGACTTTAAAAATTACACAATTCCATAAATCACTATCAAAAACGCGGCCCGCGATCGTTGTCGTTAAGCAACTTTCGCAAGGGTCGGTCACGGGATGGGTGACCAAAAAAATTATTATCTCGAGTTACTCCGTGCTTCGGAAGGCACGTTAAGCCGTTGGTCCCGGCTGCATTTGCAGTCGTTAATAACCTCCAATCCGCATTGGGCCAGCGTGGAGGGTCATGGCCCATCCTCCTTAACCATCCATAAGGAAGGCCTGAGCCCCTGCAGTGGGGACGCAAAGGGCTGATAATGATGACTATCAAAAACGCTATACCTTTGAAAGGGGTGGTGATAGATTTAAAATTAGACATGAATAATAATTTAGGATAAACTAAGACACAGTTGTTAATATAATAATAATTTATAATAAAGACATAAATATATATTGTTTATTTTAGAATAGTATCGAGTAAATCCTATGCTTTTTGACACACGAAAATTATGTTACTGGTACGACGACGTAACGACCACCAACCACATCGCAATGGCCTTTAAATCTCTCCACTTAACTTAAAATGATGCCGTATATTACCCGTTTTAATATTGTCATAAAAATAAAATATTGCTCTACTTCAGCTCTTAGTCCGGAGATATGGAGCAGTTTATCTGTTTTCCAAGGAACTTGTACAGTTCCAAACTCGATTTTGGTAACAACATAAAAGTCTTGTGTGGCAACAATGACTACTAAAAGAAGAAAAATTAAAAGTTCTAAATTATTTCCGTAGCGCTCATTGTTTTTGTCCTGAAGCATTTTAGTGTTGCCATTGCCGTTTCGTGAGTACTGTGAAAACATTTCCTTTTGGTTATTAATTACAATATAATTTATTATAGAAATCTATTGACGGATCAGAAGATGAAAACGGGAGAATACTGACTGATAATCCCTTATTAGCTCCGGAATCATTATAGGTACCAAATTTTTGAAAAAAATACCTTCAGGAAATTTATCATATGTTATGAATAAAACATTTTTTTTTCAAAACATTATTTTTTTAAGGTAAATAAAGAGAACAAGTAAATATTGAAATAAATAATTCACAATAATTATAAAAAAAGGATAGGCATATTTGCTTTCTGAAGATCATGCCACAGTCAAAATAAAAATTGCTGCTAAAATAAAATAAGTAATCATTGACTTAGTATGTATGTTATACTGACCAAATTTTTAATAGGTAACTTCATAGCTTATTACCCGCTACTGAGCCCGCGTTAAACTGGGGGAACGGAAGAGTCCTGTAACATCCTTTCCTCGAAGCCATTTGGGCTATTCTTGACCCCCTATAACTTCGTTGTGGAGTAAACTAGAAGCCTAAATTTCAGTGACCAAGAGGGCATCACATAACGAGGCACATTTTTACAACAGAAAAAAAGGAGAACCTACATGAAATGAGATCTCTAAAAACCATAACATATACAGAAATGTACAAGTCTTACAACGTAATTCTACTGCAGGAAATCAATGTTAACCAAGTCGATTAATTTAGTACTTATCTTTCTGTGAGAGCAACTATCCAATCTTGTCATAGATTCAGGAATACTTGGAAAATACATAAGCATGGTAAAAGAATGTTACATAAATGTTTCTTCTTTATAATATTGGGTCACACTTATCTTATCATATATCTAAATCATATAGCTCCGTAACTATACGAGCTATTAATTTTGAACTAGAATGAAATCGTTGAACTAAATTTCAAAGAAAGAACCTAGTTTATGTACTTATCAACTGAAATGGTCTGGTTCACAAAATAAGACCAGTAACCTAAGAGCAAAATGGAGCGGGCTCAGTAGACGGACGGCAGCGCGACTCGAGAGCCATTCCGAGATAAAAGCTAGTGGGTAGGTGCACTACTGTGAACAAAGTGAGTGACCTACTTTATACAGTCCTACTATAAAGCCAAGCTCTTGTGCTTCGTTTGTTTCTTGTATGTAGGTAAATCTTGGTGATGTATGGCTCAGTTATGGTCGACGGGGTCAGTATGCGGACCTCCGGCGATGTATGCGGGCTCATCTCATTGGTCAATACAACAATGACAGACCACTGATAGCGAGTCACAGAAATTGAAGCGTCTCGACCAGTGTTAATGAGCTAGTATAGAGCTGTACGCTGTTTCTGGTGCCGCCCAAAATGAGATACCATAAGCGACTGGATGCTAGGTAATTGTGTAATTTCCAATCAATCCCTTTCAGAGGTCGAAAGATTGCAGTTAGCATTCACGCGTCGAAAGATTGCAGTTAGCATTCAACTGTTACGTTTGACATTTCTTTAAAGATATTGGTGTAGGTAAATACTTATAACGCTTGCCTGGAACAATTTCAAGTAAAGTCAAATTAACCATATCGTACACGCAATATCTTAAAGAAACATGGCGGTCGCAATCGCTATCACATTAAATCAAATACATAGTTGTAAGGTAAAGTTCGTGAAGATATTTCAAATGTCAAATTTTAAAGGAATTGTGATTGATTTTAAATGTGTTAAACCAATCGTTTCTTTATTAAAAAGAAAATCCATTACGTAATACAAAACTAAACAAAGAAAACCAATGGAGCCCTATTGTAAAACTTGAAAACTATATGTAGTTCTTTCTTTGACGATAATTGCTTGTCCTACCTTTTACCTTTACAAAATAAACATTTTCATGTATCGAAAATAATAATTAAAAATGAAGTCGTTGTCAATGCCATCTATAGTAGCATCTAAATAAAACGTCGTAGATAGAACGCTAAGTTTACGTTGTTACAGATTGCTAATAGATGGCAATATAATGGAAAGCAGCTTATATAAATTTTAATATAATAAAACATCTATCTAAGCTTCCTGAAAGGTTTTAATAAATGAAAATATCTCCATTTGTTTTGATAGTTAAGCTTTTTTAACTATAAATAACATTTTTAGGACATTTTCACATTATAAATGTAATATTTCAAAGTGAACAAGTAGAACGCTATCTATTGGATCTTAAAAACAACAGCTTAACGATGGGTTTCGGTGGGTGGTCTGTATTGGTTGCATATTGTCTGTTTGGTAGTAAGCAAGTTATAGTTAACTTGAAATTATAGATGGCGCTAATATGGTAAAAAACGGATATTTTTTTTTACAGCGAATGAAAATAAAATGTCTTTTCTCTTTATACATAGGTATAGCAAAATTCTTCGATAACTACTGGAATGACCTGCTGTTAAAAAATGAAAATTTGGTTCCATAAATATTGTGCTCTTTCTCCCTCAAACCCTCATCAAAACAGTTAATATTACTGACATTGACAACCATACTGTTGATTTCATTGTATTGTCATTGTCATTGTCGACGCCGATATAACCTAACTTTTTCGTTTCATTTCAAAAATATTACAAATGCAGTGTTACTAATCAAGAGTGTTTCTCTTCAGAAAAGGCGATTCATGAGCAAATTAGTTTCGCAATTAGTGAAGGAGACCGATGTCTTGTTATTTTTATCTGGACATAGATTTGTAAGTACCAGACTTTGGTGTGTTCCTCAATCTTATTTTGGTTGGACTGATCACTAAGAATAGGTAATTTTCAGGGGTGCGCCAACGACTGAGCTGGCCGTGCGGCAAAAGGTGGAAGAAGCAGCTCGTGATTTATTTGGCGAGTGCGGCGCAGCAGCAATTCGTACTGACGTCTTACTAGTAGAACACTCACGTGCATTACTCAGGGTACCGGCGGAAGACGTGCGACGACTTCGAGCCGCGCTTACTCTTGCGTCGCAACCTATACGTGTACTCGGACAAGCACCTTCACTTCAAGCTTTATTATAAGTATGTATTTATCTATTTTTAAACTGATGGAAATGTTTATTACAATGCTTATAGTTTTTACTACATTTGTTTTAATATTGCATCATTACCAACTTAATAACAGTGGCAAACTCACTATCCCAATATATTCCAATTAAAGTAATCAATATGGAGTAATAAATATGATACTTCCTATATTGTTTAACTACTATTTACTATTAGTAAGGACTAATGTTTACTATACACTTAAGTGATTTAAGATTTAAGTTCTATTGTGGTTTAGGATTAATATGTGCTTTAATGCTGAAATGACAGGGTCGGTCAATTAAAGAAATTAAAGAAACTGATATATATCATTTTTATGTCATTTTTTTCAGTTAAGTGAATCATTGAAGAACAAAAACATTTTGTAGCTCAAATAATTTCTATGAAAAGCATTGTATAAAAAGTTATAAACAATATAACTTTTTATATAATGTTTTTCAATTTTTGATAAGGTTAAAGGTTTCAAATTAATGTTAAGAAACAATTCTATATTTCTAACTACAAATATAGTTCAAGATTCTGTGTTGATACAATTTAATAAATACTAGTATTAAACAAGCAAAGTTGGTAGTATTTAATATCAGCAAATTGGCTACCATACTAAGCTACATATAGCAAATGATCTTTGTTCTACAAAGTAAATAATGTCTGGTGCCCCTCAGTTGTTGAATCTCACTTCCAAGGAGTTTGATTGAATCCATCTAAGATTGTTGAAGTTTTGTATAGGATAAATATCATATTAAAATAGCATTGTTAAGACGAAATTTATCAGATACAATTGATTGTGTTCCAGTCTTAACTATGGCTCGTCGTATAGAATTATCCTCTGGTCCTGGTGGCAAGGACTTAGTAATAGTGGCGGATCGTGAGGAGTTGTCATCGCCTAGCAGTGTTACACTGCCAGAGCCAGAGCCAGCGCCCGGTCTCATTGCTCCTGACGGATCTATCAACTGGGGCTGTCCTTGTCTAGGTGGTATGGCCACTGGACCTTGCGGTGTACAATTCAGGGATGCCTTCTCGTGTTTCCATTATAGGTAAATATAATTTTGATGAAGTTTTACCTTCTATAGATTACAAATCTAATGGTAGCAATTCTGTTGCAAGAATTAGACTAATTTATTTTTGTCAAATTGCAAGTTTAATTTTAAATTTAAATCAAATTACAGAAGTAAACTTATTATATTATTGTACACAGGAGTATAATTGTATTTCTTTAATTGCACATTACTTCAAAATAAAATTAGTATTTTTTTAGTTTAATTGAATTCAGAGAGTGGTATATACTGCATGTAAGGTTACCACCATATGTCAAATTATCTCAACTATGAACTTTATGTACTACATGTTAAAGGTTAACATCATGTAGACAAATTTGATAGTATCATATTACCTCATATACTGTTACCTATAGAACAGAATTGGTTCCATTAACTTTAACCAATTAGATTTAATACAAGAGATGAATCATTCAAGTAGAATATTAAGTATGAAAAGGAGGTGTCAACATTGAAAATTCATAGGTGGCTGGTGTGATATAATTCACTGTGGTTATGTCACCGTAAAAATATAAAAACCTCTAGATTGTAATATACACACGATATTGTAAACTGTGCATTCCTTGTTATTAGATTTTAGTTAATAATAATAGCATGTATGGAACGCACTTTGGAAGTTGATTATAGTTGATTACATATTCTAATGTACGCGTGCATAGTCGCGGGAAAACAGATTGTATTAAATAAATAAGTTTTATTACATTATCGAAATTCAGATGTAAGAAAGTTGTCTATGTGCGTCACCCTTTTTGGTGATACAAAATGATGATATAAGTCATATATTTCTAGTGAGGCGGATCCTAAAGGAAGCGATTGTTACGAGAAGTTCAGTGTGATGCAAGAATGCATGTCCCATTACCCCGACTTGTACGGAAAAGACGACGACTCTGACGAGTTAGCTGCCGCGCTCGATGCAGAATCTGAGGCCACTGCCGACAAAGCTGCTGCCAATGATACTGCCACGCCCAATACTGCTGCTACTGCCCCTGCCGCTTCCGGTGACCACAAATAATGCCATATACGTATAATTAATGGACTGTACTTAACCAGTGATCATGAAGTGGTGGAATCATAACAACTATTTATTTAGTTAGGAATTAAAAGCAAAATAGTTATTTGTTAAAATGCTGTAGATATTATTAGTTTGTGAAAGCGTTTGTGAAATTACGAAATAAAATAGTTTTTCGTATGTTTAACTGTTTATATGGAAAAAATACCTGCCAAGTACGAGACGGACCATTATCCATAAAAAAGTAAAAGAACACATTTGTTGTTTTCTATGGAGTCATTAGAAATTTTTGAGTTACATAGGTACAATTGGTCGATTATTACTCGTAAACTTGTAAAGCCAACTTAAGTGTGATAGTTTTCCTTTTAACTTTGTTATTTATATGTACTACTGCCGTAACGTTTGAATTTTTATCATCGTCAAACGAGGGGGGGGGGTCTCAATACGTCAAACGGTTTACTAAATCGAAAAACGACTTTTTCACACTCCCAATGGTTTTGAAAGTTATCCAACGATGATTTACACTGAGAAAGACGGAAAAAAAAAAAAAACCATCTCCACTTTACATGTAGGGGAGGTACTCTTCGAAATTTTGCTTTACCACTTTGTCGGCGTTATTAACGTGTATACTCATGCGAAATCAAAACTTTCTAGCACCAATAGTGTTTGAGCTAAATCGGACAGACGGATATGGCGAAACTATAAGGGTTCCTTTGTTCGCTACGGAACCCTAAAAATATATATCTGTAGTGCTATCCTGATATAAACCGCGTTGATTGCAGCGTCGAGCACAGCCTTTATTTGGTTGTACCCCTTATACTGTGACAGCACTATATTTGACACTGTTTTTAATAGAGTAACGAAGCTTAGCTTTGCTATATTTAACGTATATTTGGAATAGTCCTAAAAAATAATATCAGAAATTTGCATTGTTGTTAACAACTGTTATTTCAATTTGTTTATTCATTGGAATTAACTTATGCAAATTTTTATTATCCAATTTATACAAGATATGATTAGTGAATTTTTTACTGACATTGTGCCTAGTTATCTTTGATACGCGCTGGCGTATCAAAGATAACAGATATGCTTTCCGTATTAGATACGTGATGCACAGTTGTACAAATGCGTACCATTAATAAAATACATATTAACTTTTACACAATAGCAAAATGAAATTAAGCTTACGTTTCAATATTCGCGATTTAAAATCTTACAAAAACTACGTATATTCAAAGACACATATGAATGCCTACTACTAAAAAAATCTTGTGTCAACCGCCAATTTGATGGCCTTTGTATTGTATTGTATTGTTTCGAGTTGCGGATTATCTAGGGTTTATGCAGCCCAGTATCACTGCAACCATTGCTGATCTATTGTGATCTCCACATACATACTACAGTTCACGGTCAAGATTACATTCTGCAAGAAAACAGTTGTACATGTGTCTATTCAGTCCACAGTGTCCTGTAAGTCCTCGTACTAGTGTGCGAAGGTTGTTTTTCGTTAGGTTTAAGGCCTCTATGTCGCCTTTTTGCTGATGGCTTTGATAGGGGTCTTAGAGTGTTTCAAACTGGGAGTGTTTCTTCATAGTTGAATAGCTGCATAATGGCAGTAACATAATATTGAATAAAACAATTACTTATTTACATTGAACCAACTAGTTAAAGTATGGTTAAATTAAAAATTTGGTAACCCTGATTAATTCTATCAAATATATTTATCGTATCTATCATTACTGGATTTTTTTGTGTGAATCGATTATTTTTAATAGTTAAATTTAACGACTAAGTATGTTGAAGCAATTTATACAAATTAATCAAAATAAATAGGTAAACTAATAGATTAGACGATTTTTATTGTTGCAGTAATAAGTTTCTCGTATTTGATTTAACAAAGAACGTTAGTAGAACCAAAAAAAACCCTTTGTTTTTCAAACAACAAAGACTATTTAGTCAATTCAAAAACATGAATGATTAATCGTAACTACTTGACATTATTGGACTAACTAAAATTAAGCTGTTCATGCTACTAACAATGTATTTGCTAAAATAATTATCAAATTCTGATTGATTTAAATACTGTCTTACATGAATCAACTAAGAAAAGCGAGTGCCAACAAAGAGTGACTTTGTTAAATCAATCCACACAAACTTATCAAATTTACTTTTCAATCAAAAATCACTTTTCTTCTGTTTAAGACTGGTTTATGATGCATCAGTCCACAGTTTTATATCTTTCCTTGATAGATTATTGTTTGTTTTTTTTTTAGTTTTTCGTTTTATGCGACAGATAGCCGTTACATATTAGTCTGGCACTATTATTTGAATGTTAGTGATTATATATACACAGTAAGATCAATTATCAACACTTAAGACTTTGTTTTCACTTTCGCAAAACTAATATTAATAAATATCGGGAAATATTTAATTTAAAATTAAATTAAATCAGCTGTAAGGATTTGACAACTGTACACGCCAGTGTTGCCGTCAGTGTCGAATATGACGAGGCAAGTTTGTGAGAATATTGTTTGAATATTGTTATGAAAAAGATTAATTCAACCAACATGTTGGTCGATATTAATATGAAACACGCCCATCATCTTCATAGGTGCCCGAATAGTTCTAAGTCTGCAAACTAGATGGCGTTGTTCATTTAATGCATCGCGGTATCAGTTTATATCGTTAGATTGTATAAGTAATATGCCGTTTAAAGTGAACTTAACACTCCGCTCTCAGCTTTCGTTGCGCGCCCCCGTGCGCGTACACGACTCTCTCCTACCCAAACTGTGAGTACTCTCGTGCCGTCTGCACACCCCGAGCGCAGGCCCTGCTGATTTTGTTTTTTTCAAAACACAAACCAACAGGACTTGACTCATTCTCAAGTTCTTGAGTTGGTGGATACCTAACGGTGGCAACTAAGCCAACTGAGCGATCCCGGTGCGCTCGCTAAGGCCCTTCAGGCTTTAGCAACACCGAAGACCCGATCCCAGTGCACTTGGGCCGTGTCCCAAGGGTGAAGGTTTGCCGCTATATCCATTAGGGATAGCCGCACTTTTCCGCGTCGCGTTTTTCCCCCCTCGCTCCGGCGCGGGGTAGGTCTTTTGCACACTCGCCCTATCTCCCTCTAACCTACCAAGGTAGGTGTGACGGAGAGAAGTGCGAGTGAAACACAACTACTCCTCTCTCTCTTTTGCATCTAACGGTTTGCATTGCCGATATGTCAGACATAATAAAGAAAAATAAACTCCTATTCGACGAAATACGGCGCATGATGCCTGATAGCGACTACCAAAGAGTCATTGCCTTGACCTTGACCATGGCTGCCGCCCAGGCATTCGTCCGTCCCCTCAACCTCCGACATGGAGTGCGAAAGCACATCCATAAAGAGGACCGCTTCTCAGCGGTCCCCCTCCTGCCCCTCTGCACCGTCGGACGACGACCTTCTCAGGACGTCTGATTCCGACGAATCCTCGGGCACATTTCATACGGTTAGAAGCCGTAAGAAGCGTCGTAAGCCACGCTCTCCCAGAGCAAGTGCGGACGCTTCCACGGAAAACGTCTCTCCAAAGCCCCGCACATCGGACGGGGTGTCCTCGGTAAGCAAAACCGCCGAGAAAACCTCCCTCGGCCCTAACCTTACCAGAGGCAATACCGGCAAGAAAGCCACTCGGGAGAATACTCCTAGTATTACTCCCTCCTGCACCCCGCTGCGGCCGCATAATAAATGCAATCCGCAGCCGGGCAAACCTAAACCTCCGCCTCCCGTATTTATACGGGATAAATCAAGGTGGGCAGAGGTCTCGAATCTCTGCACACAAAATAAGATCAACTACACCCATGCCAAAAACATGGGTGTAGCTATCCGGGTGGAAACACCCACTAGCGAGGACTATAGAGCCCTCACTAGACTTCTAACCCACCACAAGGTGGGTTATCACACCTACGCTCTCCCAGAGGAGCGCAAAGTTCGTGCGGTTCTGAGAAATGTTCCGTACGAACTCTCCACCGATCTGATCCATAAGGATCTCAATGAACAGGGATTCCCTGTAGAATCCGTTCATAAGATGCACAGTAGAGCCGGCAGGCCTTTCCCGCTGGCTCTACTCATCATTCCAAATGTCCCCAACGCCCGGGACATTTTTAAAGCTAAAGACCTTAGGGTCTGCGGCCTTTCCGGGGTTAAAGTAGAACCCCCTCACCGACGCGGTACTCCGGGACAGTGCCACCGATGCCAACTTTACGGGCATGCGGCGGCTAACTGCTCCGCGACTCCGAGGTGCGTAAAGTGCCTCGAGTCACATCCTACAAAGGAGTGCTCTCGAACCCGAGACACTCTTACCCCTCCGGCCTGTGTACTGTGTGGCCAAATCGGCCACACTGCCAACTATAAAGGTTGCCCACGAGCGCCGAAGCCCAAACCCTCTTCTAAGAAGAGGCCTAAGGGCCCGGTGGTCAACAAAGCGCCTAAAGCCCCCCCCCCGCCCACTGCGGCGAATTTTCCCGCCTTACCAAAGGCGAACCACTCCGCCCCCAAACCGGCTTCACAACCGGTATGGGGTCCCCCTCCAAAACCCTCCCAGACGAAGCCACCAAAGGCTTCCGTCCCACCTCCCAAAACCGCTCCTGCTCCATCATCTATAGCCGATGACATAAATCTAGTCCTCAACTTGATTCGTGGAATCGACATAGATGAAATCACCACCCTAGCAGCTAAGCTCCGTCGCGCTTCGTCCACACAGGAACGCCTTCTGGCGCTGTGTGAACACGAAGCGTTACTAAGTGCATTATCAAAGCACTAACAACATGATAGGTCTCCCAAACCCAGTAGGCCATTTCACCCCCATCATACTGACCCTTCAGGTCAACCCTCTCTGCCCTCTCGACCTGACATCCCTTCAGGATGCAGGCCACACAAATTGTTACGGGTATCTAATAGCACCCTTCTGGTGGTATGCGATGCTCCCCTCCCTGCCCTCCACACGCCGACCCTTCAGGTCACACCCTCGTCCGATCCGGCTGATCGTTCCCCTTCAGGGAGTCAGCTGTACGTACCTCAATCCGATGTGCCGAGCCCCCCCGGGTTAACGGCTAACATCTCGACGTCACTATTCATGTAAGTGTTTAGGGACGTCTGCGCCGCCCCCCCCGTTGAGGGGGGGCGGTCGCTCCGGTTGAAGGTTCGTTGCCTCCGGGTATGTAACCAGTAGTCCAAGGCGGTGTTTAGTCAGTAGGAGTCTGACATAACCCTCACAGCCGGCTGTGTTGGTATCCAATGAAGGATTCACCGCCTCCTTCCTCCGTTGCCAGCTGGTTAGGCTTTGACGGACGGACGGACTGATGGCTGTGTAGAGCCAGAGGGCTATATTGGGTTTCAAACCCCACCTATTTCCCGCTAGCCGACAACATATCATCAGAGCTCTTTTAGACTTCTGTATAATTCCGTCTACATGTGCGTTCCAGGTAAGTTTCTGGTCCACTGTTACCCCCAGATACTTAACCTCCACTTATGTCCCGCTTCGGGCGGAATTGTTACGTATCAGACTGTCAGTCCCGCTAAGGGTTGCCATCACATCTTCAGTGAAATATAGTATTTACTCAAATAGTTATAAAAAACTAGTACACTGAAAAAAATACATAGTATCAGTGGTATCAGTCATGTGTGAACTATTTGAGAGTTATTCGTATGACATCAGTGAACTCCGTGAACATTTTATTTCGATTTTCTTAAGAATTACACAATAAGGGGGCAAAAAAGGGACAAAAAGTCACTTATATAATATCTTTAAAAACTAGATACAATCTTTTTCAATTTGCAAAGATGTCATTTAATATTATTTTTATATAAAAGAACTCCTAATGTTATAATTTATTTGGTTATAATTACACGCTGTCACATTAGTCAAAACTAATATGATTGGCGCGTTTATAAATATAAAAATAAAGGAAATATACCAAAAATGTAGTACAATATTATTATAGTACGGTTGGTAACCCTTTTTTTTGTTAACGCATAGGAAATGCACCTTAAGCCTTAAACCAGGGCTCCTCTTCCACCCCGCCCTTAAAAGGGAAGGTAAGTGTGGAAGCCCTACCTGGTAAAACCCGCTGCGGTTCACCTCACGCGAATGGATGAGTCCGGTGTCCAGCAAGGAGGGCCCGGACTCACGGTTGGTAACCCTAGTCCCGCTATTCTCCACGAGAAAGTTGCCCCAGCCCCGGGAGGGGAGGAGTGGGAGATGTATGGGCGCATTGTCAAGTTTTTGCCCCGGTCGAAAAAAGAAATCGTAGATCTGGGCTTGGATACAAGATGGAAATACGTATTCTGTATCTGTATTTCAGTTAAGTTACAGCTTTTCTATATATGTACATACCTATATAGATTAATAAACTTGTAGATTGAAAAATGATTACAATAACGTATCTAAGTATCACCGATTAATTTATTATTAGATGTTATCGAACGGTAATGATATAAAGTTTATATGGAAAACTTAAAACAGAGTGGTCAGTACTCAGTCAGTCGTTTTTAGTAGTTACAGGCGGTCCGTCCCGTTATGTTTTTGGTAAAATTTTTGGTACTGCTACTTGTGTCGGTAGCATACGCCGATCGTTACCACCCCGATGTGAAGGTGCCAGAAAAGCTGGGACATACGCGTACTGGTGTCGGTCCAACTGCTGCAGAGAAAACGGCCCAGCACTGGTATAACGAAGCTCGCAATGCAATTAACAAACGACAGGCGCGGTTGCAAGACCACAAGGTCGCTCGCAATACTATTATGTTCCTAGGAGATGGTATGTCTGTTCCGACGTTGGCCGCCGCGCGTACTCTATTGGGTCAACGCCAAGGTCTTGCTGGTGAAGAAGCTGAGCTTTCCTTCGAGTCTTTTCCCACCGTCGGGCTTGCTAAGGTAATAGACTGAGATTTCGTGACAAAAATGTCTAAGTACTTTCTAAAGCTTGATATTTCAATTTTTTGTGGTTGAATGTGCAATTGGAATAGTCTAATTTTTATATTAAGAATAAGTTTTTTTTTGTGTTTTTTGGTTTTTCATACTTCACATTGCCCTACCGCCACCTGTTGGTGTTCCAGCATATTATCTGACGTGTACTGAGTGCTATATGTATATCATTAGTACTTTTACATACTGAAATATCAATTCTTAGGAAGCTCTTGTACATTTTTTAGACAATAATACAATATTTGATGGTTTGCTTTTTAATTCAGTTGACATAAAGATTTGATGTGTAACTAATAATCATATTCTAGACATACTGCGTTGATCATCAAATAGCCGACTCGGCATGTACTGCGACCGCGTATTTGTGTGGCGTGAAAAATAATTATGGCACATTGGGTGTGACAGGGGCAGTGCCCCGTTATGACTGTCCTGCCTCAGAGAATACTAACAACCACTTGGAGTCAATGGCCGCGTGGGCTCTAAAGAGTGGCAAAGATGTTGGTGAGTTTCACAATTTGTGTATAGCTGCAAAACAATTAGCAATTTGAGGTTGAAGTTATTGTGATTATCGTTTGGCAGGTATTGTGACTACGACCCGCATAACACACGCGTCTCCCTCTGGCGCCTATGCCAGGATCGCTGATCGTAATTGGGAGCACGATGGGCAAGTGCGCGCGGCAGGTTATGACCCCACTCGCTGCCCGGACATAGCACATCAGCTCATACACACGGAACCTGGCAAATCTTTTAAGGTAAAATGTGAAATTTCGCGTAAAGTAATAATTATTTTTTGATGGTTATTCGATAAGTTATTATTGCGATAGCCTATCATATATTACTCGATTATTCAAATTATCAGTAATCGTGCATTATCTAACTAATATAATTATTAACTTAAAAAAAAGAAGTTTGATCATTTGCAAAGTACTTTTTATTTTTAAGATGTTATAAGCGGTCGTCCATTAATCAAGTGAGGTTCGAAAAGGAAAGGAAAAGCCCGGTTACAAGCTTATATTTAACTTTGTTTGTATGTTAGCTAGTGCGTAAATCTTGGAACTCAAATTTGACCGACTTCCCAATGTCTGATAGACTTGAAATTTTACATGTAAATGTCAGATGACGATGCAATATTATGGTGTCAGTAAGCTGATATCGACGTAAAAATGATTATTAAAATGATTATAGGTATATATGTGATTTAATAATAAATGATTATAATATTTCATATTTAAATTTTAAATATGAAATAAATTTTATAATATTTCATATTAATATTTAAATTTCAAAATGTTTTTAACTGTAGCGAACATTTCGGATTTTGGGGTTACTACGTTTCCGCTTTTTTACGTCGATATGGTGATGATGTCGGAAGGTGGTGATTCTTTCCAGACCAAGGTCTGATCATAATGGGACTGGAACGTGGATAGGAACTTAGCAATGAAATAACTGCGTCGTTTTTTCGAACAGTAATTGAACTGAAAAGCTTGTAGCGGAAACAAGGCTTAAATCGAAGACAATGAATATGTGTATTTCCTTGTCTTTCGAAGTCCATTACTGTTAGAGAATATTTTGATTATAAGAACTTTAAATGTTTAGAATTTATTTATTTACGTTTTAGTGCACACAAATTAAAGCTTGTTTATAAAGACCTTTTTTTATTATCTTTCAACATTGATATTTACTTAGATGTGTATTTTTTATTATTACTTCAGGTTATATTGGGAGGTGGAAGAAGAAATTTCCTTCCGAATATAACAGACGAAGAAGGGATGTTAGGATTAAGGACAGACGAGAGAAACCTTATTGAAGAATGGCTAAATGATAAAAATGAACGTAATCTAAATGGTGAATATATATGGAACAGAGAGCAGCTTATGGCACATATGGAATCACCACCTGAATATCTGCTGGGACTATTTGAAAGCGACCATCTCCAGTATAACTTGGAAGCTGATACCACAACTGAGCCTACACTCGCCGAGCTGACGGAGATAGCGATCCGATCTTTGAATAGAAACGAGAAAGGATTTTTCTTGTTCGTAGAAGGTGGGCGTATTGATCACGCGCATCATGAAAACTATGTGCATTTGGCGCTGGACGAGACTATAGAGTTGAGCAAAGCTGTAGAACGCAGCATGGAAATGCTTCCTGAAGATGATACATTGATAGTGGTCACCGCGGATCATGCACATGTCATGGCCTTTAATGGTTACACACAACGTGGTGGAGATATTATTGGACCCTCCGACCAGGTAGATTCAAATGGAATTCGCTATAAGACAATATCATATACCAACGGACCTGGTGCTCGCGAGCAAACCGATGGAGTACGTCCAGATGTTTTCGATGAACATAATGTTGGTAAGTTGTAAATTATATTTGTTTTTTTTTTATCAATTAGAAACATATATGCTCTGTGAATAAATTGGCCCGCGATCGTTGTTGATAAGTAACTTTCACATCGGTCGGTCAGGGGATGGGTGACTAAAAAATTATATTGAGTTACTTCGTGCTTCAGAAGGCACGTTAAGCCGTTGGTCCGACAGCATTTGATAGAGGTTCAATTTTTTTTCTTTCATTAATTTAAATTGTTCAGTATACATAAGCATGGACAGTACTGATTACTGATTGTACATTTCTTTAAACTAAACATTAATGTATTGGATGTAAGACAATGACGTTTAGTTTATAGAAATGTGACGTCACAAGATGTTCCATCATTGGCTCTTGTAATCTGCAGTTGATTTTTTTATTGAGATTATTATGCAAAAATAAAATTAAAAGCGTCTTACACATACTTATTTATTGTTTACAGTTACCATTTCCAACTGTTTTTCAATTTGTTGTTAGATCTGTCAAAAAACAGAACTAATAATAGAGAATAAGAGTTGTTTCTAAGGAAATAATTGAGGTGATAAAGTATTTTCATTTTTAGTTACAGCATTTTGGGACGTTATTTCTTTGTCAACTGCATGTTAGACTATACATAACTGTAAAAATTTCCCACTCGATTTTAAACCTTAATATATTGATGGTACGGGTCAAAATCTATTACAGAAGTTTGACACATTGTGGTAACCTCACGTGAAGCCGTGTGTACAAAACCAATACGAATGTCTTTTTTTTTTGTTTACGCACCCACTTAAGTTGTATATATATTCTTCGGTACAGGTGACACACGTTGGCGTGCCCACGCAGACGTACCTCTTTATTCGGAGACGCATGGTGGGGATGATGTGGCAGTATTCGCGCGTGGACCGCATCACCACATGTTCTCGGGACTGTATGAACAGAGCCAGATACCACACCTGATGGCATATGCTGGCTGCTTCGACATAGTCTCTGAAACTCATCCACATTGCAACACTGCTCACACTTTACGGTCACCGCTGCTAATCGTTTTATTACTGGCGGCGGCATCTCTTGCACGTACTATGTTTAGATGAATATAAGTAAATTATTTTATAATACCTATACTCTTTTATTTTACGCTCCTATTAAGTTAATGATATGAACCATAATTGTGTTCAAATTATTTAATCAAAGTCAAATTCAAAATAATCTTTATTCAAATAGACTTCTTAAAAGTACTTTTGAATCGACCAACATTTTTTCCCCTACTACTTGTTCAGGACGTCTTAGGCTGATAATAAGAACCAGCAAGAAACTCACCAGCTCTAATAGGAGTAATGAAATTTTCAAAAAGCATGTTAATGTAACAACAAGAATAAAAATTATCGAAAATATATTAAAAAAAAATGTTCGGTAATGGATACATTTATTTAATTAAATCCATCAAAAGTGGGCTTATATGTGGATTGTATTAAAATAATGCGTGTTTGGTACCTTTTGAGCAGAGTTTAGTACAATTAGATCGAGAAATAACGGTTGCAAATAGAATTTGTAACGAGAATATAAGTCAAATATTACACAGCGCCACCTAAGTTAATAAAGCGCACGTGCGTAATCAATACGAATTGTTTTTACTTAATGGTATTTCATGTTAAGGGCATGTTATCGTTATTAGGTTTATCTAACTTGGCAATAGATTAGATAATCATCTAAGTCCAGATATTTGATACGTAGTATATCGCTTAGGATATTTTTTTGATTTTAGGCACGTGAATTCTAAGAAATTAAAACCTCTGACAGTTACAGCAAGGATATCTTGGTAGGTATGTACGGAGTACATACGAGTATATTCACGGAACAGAAAATGGGCTTATTTGTGTAATAAAGTAAGTGGTTATATTTTTAACGCTGGAATTTTTTTTCTTTATTGTGTGCTTCTTATAATCTGACAGAAAAGTTAGATACATAAGTCACGGTTGCAACAAACCTTTTTCGTTTCTATGACGTTCATACTAAATTCTATATACTCTTTGACAATAATACGTCTTCAATCTAATCCTGAAAGGTGTCTTGGCCTGCTCGTCCGCATCATCCTTTCACAGTCACATGTTCGATCTAACGGAGCCTGGTCCCTGTTAACTTAATTCAATGACATTATCTTAGGGGTAACCAATCTTTTCATCATGTAAGCAGTTTGCCAGCGTTACATCAGAAAATATATTATAGTTCTCACAAGTCAACTGCGTTTTTTTTACTCAACTGCTCGCTAAGTCCAATTTACTTAACCAAATCTCGCTTTTCTAAATGAACATTGGAAATAGTTACAGAATACAGATTTATTGCATCTTCTAGTCATTTTGCCTTTATGTTTTATTAGTTTTTTATTTTGGGATCTAAAAAAAGTACGCATTTTTTTACAGAGATTTGTCCAAATCAGGAAAAAAATGGTAATCCGTTGCAGCAAGAACTTACAAATACGGAGGATAACGTATGCTATATAACTGCAGTTTCCGTAGAGTTACAACGGTTTCTCGTGCAGTCTGAAGGCCGATTCATGAGTCGGGGCTATTTCCCTGCTAGTTTCACTATCATTATTTGAAGTCCAGTATACTTAGTAAACATCTGCTGTAATTGCTTAACCAGACCTGAGCTATATTGAATAATAACATGATTATACCACCAAACAGTTTCCATTACCTTTACATTGGTAAGCTTAGCTTTCGAGCACTGTTGCGGCGTTTAACCAAAGATCAGTCAAAGTATTTTTCGCTTCCGGTTATTGTATAGAGGATTTGTAAAGAGGACTTTTCGTCATCATGGAAACATAAGTTTCAACATGCGTTTCTTTTTTTCGGCAGATAAAACTTGGTTTCATTTCCCAAATAAAAACAATACAAGCCAAGTTCGGTAATCGGATACTTACTTTAAAAAAATAATATCACAATTTAATTCCTATCACTAAAAACCAATTAAATTGATAAAACTTTACTTATCTTGTATATCAAGTAAATATGAAACAATATTTCCCCGATCTTATTATAAATTATCGGCAAAAAAATAAGATTATAAATATATCTAAGGCATCATAAACTAATACTTGATTATATCATTTAAATCATTAAGATAAAATGTAAATCTTATCTTAATTTATTTCAATTAAAGTAGTCTGAGATCCAGTCAATTATTAAGTAATTAGTTACATTGTCGGTTCGTCGTTATGCTGTTGGAACAACTTTTGGTACTATTGTTGGTTTTGGTAGCACATGGCGATCGTTACCATCCTGATATAGACTTGCAATTTGAAGCAGAAGAGGGGACGACTCGTACTAATGCTGTTCCATTGGATGTAGAATATACGGCCCAGTACTGGTATGAGGAAGCGCACGAAGCAATTAATAAAAAGGAGGCGCGCTTCCAAGGCCATGGAATCGCACGCAACGTGATTATGTTCTTAGGCGATGGAATGTCCGTCCCCACACTGGCCGCCGCGCGTACTCTGTTGGGTCAACGCCAAGGCCGCACTGGCGAAGAAGCTCAACTCTCGTTCGAATCTTTTCCAACCATCGGGCTCTCCAAGGTGATATTTTGCCTCCTTTGTACCAACTTCATGAACTTTTGGCAATTTATATCTAGTGACGATTGACGATATTCCAGACGTACTGTGTAAACCAACAAATAGCTGATTCGGCATGCACTGCAACCGCGTACCTATGTGGTGTGAAAAATAATTATGGCACCTTAGGTGTGACAGCGGCAGTGCCTCGTCACAACTGCTCTGCCTCAGAAGACCCTGCCAACCGCTTGGAATCGATCGCAGCTTGGGCACTCGAGAAAGGAAAAGACATTGGTGAGTTTAACAATTTATTTTTGGTTACATAAGCTTGGTATTGTGATTATTGTGATTCGCGTTTGTCGCAGGTATAGTAACTACGACCCGTATAACACACGCGTCACCCGCTGGCGCCTATGCTAGAACTGCCAACCGTAACTGGGAACATGACGGGAACGTGCGCGCGGCAGGTTTTGATCCTGCAAGCTGCCCAGACATAGCAAACCAGCTCATACACACGCTGCCCGGCAAAGCTTTCAAGGTAAAACTAGATATAATAATTATGATTCTTGTACAGTAAGATATAACTAATGAGGCTAATAAACCCGAAAGCCAACCATGTTTATCTACTAACGAAACTTCGGATGATTTTGAATTGAATTGGTAGGTATGCTCTGTGTGAATGAAGTTTCAACATGCAGTTATATTGGTTTGAATTTACTCTAAATTACCTAATATAGGTATGTTGTGACAAAACTCAGTGTTACTGAAATTGGTATAGGTGGCTGAGACTCAGTGAACTAGGTACCTACCTTGTAGTTTGCCCCAGATATGGCAGACGAATGCAATTAAAGACTTACGCTGAGGCTAGCTATTGGTATTACCTGTTATAAATTTGATGGCGTATTATCGGTAAAGGTAATAACATCCTTCCATATCATATATTTGTTGCCGACAAACTTATTTTGGTCAAAATTTACAATATTAATATTTTTCCGTTGTTATGTAATTAAATTTAAATTTTTATAAATAGTTAAATTTGTGGTGATTTTGGCTACTGTTATTAAATTTATATTTAACTGTAAATTAGGCCAAGACTTTTGACGGAGACCAGCTGTCAGAACGTTTTTTACTAAGAATATTAGTTGAAATTTTAAATTTAATTGAAACTCAAATACAGTCAATTATGTTTTTGATCGATTCTCAGTCTATTATGGTTTTGACGATTTTTTGACTGATTTTGAGTTCTGACTGTAATATTATTAAATTAAATTTTTGTTTCAGGTTATACTGGGAGGTGGAAGACAAAATTTTCTTCCTAATACTGTAAGAGACGACGAAAACATGTTAGGATTAAGAACAGACCAAAGAAACCTTATCGAGGAGTGGCAAAATGATAAAAGTGAGCGTAATTTAAGTAACGCTTATATATGGAATAGAGAGCAACTTATGAAGAATATGGAATCACCACCTGAATACCTACTGGGACTGTTCGAGGCCAATCACCTCCAGTATAATTTGGAAGCCAACAAAACAACTGAGCCCACACTCGCAGAGCTGACGGAGATAGCGATACGGTCTTTGAATAGGAACGAGAAAGGATTTTTCTTGTTCGTAGAAGGTGGGCGTATAGATCACGCGCATCACGCGAATTATCCGCATCTGGCACTGGATGAGACTATAGAGTTGAGTAAAGCTGTAGAACGCAGCATGGAATTGCTGCCTGAAGACGATACGTTGTTAGTGGTCACGGCTGACCACGCACACGTCATGGCTTTCAATGGGTACAGGCGACGTGGTGGAGATATTATCGGCCGATCTGGGAGTTTAGATTTGAATAGAGTTCCATATATGACCATATCATACACTAATGGACCTGGCGCTCGCGCACAAACAGAGGGATTACGTCCAGATGTTCTTGATGATGACAATTATGGTAAAAAGTTGTATATATACTTTTTTACATACATACGATGTGTTACTGTATATTCAATTTATTAATTGGCGTTAGGACATGTTCTCTTATAGTTGGTAGGTACTGCAAACACTCGCTTGTACTAAGCCAACATGATTGCATCGTGATATCTTAATATGGTGCTGCATGCACTTGTCATGTCGCATCCAAATACGAAGATCATACATTACCAGTTTTGTATGTACCGTTGCCTTGCGCACTGTTGTACTCTCTGCATACACTCTCCATCGCGAGATTTTTCACGAGTTTATAATGTACATGGAGTCTCACTCGCTTCGTTACGTAGTAATATTGTAATTACTTTGATACAGGTAGTCCACGTTGGCGTACTCACGCGGATGTACCTCTAGGCTCAGAGACGCATGGTGGTGATGATGTGGCAGTATTCGCGCGTGGACCGCATCACCACATGTTTGCGGGACTATACGAACAGAGTCAGATACCACACTTAATGGCGTACGCTGGCTGCTTCGATGGTGCCGCTGAAACTCACAAACATTGCAATGCAAATGCTGCTCACTCGTTAGGGTCACCACTCCTAGCTGTACTATTACTAGCGATGATATCTTTTGCGTGCCATACATAGTTTTATATAAATTAGGTGTAAATATATTTCATAATTCATTAAAATATTTTATTTTATCCTTTTTATAATGTCTACAATAGTCACTTAAGCTCCAAACAGATGTAAGATGTTATAATATTATATCTTAAGATAAAATATTGATTGCCATACAACCCAATGGCCCATCACACACAGTTAAGATAATAAAATATTTGTAGGCCGGGCCCTAGAAAACACCTTAATTATTAATAATATTCATGTATGATGAATGCCATGCCTAAGAAAAATCCCTAGCTCAACCCAATCCCAACGCCAGTGCGTTGCTACACTATGTTGTTATGCTTAATTTGACAAAATCATGTATTGTTCCTCTATGGTGTAGACAACAAAGAATTACGAGTATTATCTTAACATAAAATATTATAGCATCTTCACCGTTTATTATGAGTTTTATTAAAAATACAACAACAAACAAATTTTTTTAATACGTAAACCTTGAACTAAATATTATTTATGTCACTTTTTAGGACTAGTCTAGTGCAAAGTGAATTACTAACAATGTTTGTACACAATACTCAGTATAAGAAACCCCGATTTTATCTCATCATGTTTAACTGCTCTTTTCTATATTAAAGTAACACTTACACTGAAACTCCGACATCGAGCTGACCGTTAATTTATTTATTAAAAAAAAACTAAATATTCTTATTCCGGTCATGAAAATTACAAAATATAAAAAATAAGTTCAAAAACTAAAACAAACTGATGTGGCATACGACTACGCTGTCTTTTGATAATTCATCATAATATAGCTATAGCTATATCATTGCTATTATAATATAGCTATAGCTATAAAATAATTTTTTTGTTTCAAATTTTTAAGGGCGTGATTTAGCTGTAGTCGGGTTTTAGTTTTGGACTTATTTTTTAACTTATTTAATTAATTTTCGTATGAGTTTAAGCAAAATCGCAATCAAAAGCTATCAATAAATATACATGTGCTAATTAAGCTTTATCGTTTGACACCCTACACGGAATAATCGAATAATATATTTTATTATATAGAGTATATCTAGCTATTTCAGAACCTTACTGGCTAAATTGCCATCAGTTCTCACAAAGTATCAGGCATGTAGAGAAACACCAATCATTGCTTCCATTATCTTTAAATTCAGCTCACCGCCTTCCATAATAAACGAACAATTTATAAGTACTGATTGTTTATCAATATTTTCTAGCATATACCTACCTCAAAATCAGCTATTGGAATCAAAGAAAGCTGAGTTATTTTGGGCTTTTACAATATTTTATTAGGCCACTTACAATTTTCACACGAAAAGATTTTCTTCTGTGCCCTCTTCATTACCTATAAAAAAAAAATGTTCATATTGGGTAGGTACTTACGATTTTAACTTTAACAACTATATACTTATAATCGATACTATCAACCGATAAACTGTCTACTGTTGTACTGGTATAGTTACTGTATATGATTAAAGATAAGATATAATGAATATACATATATGAGTCGTATAAAATAGAAACGTGTCGTCAGACAATGAGGTTAGTCTCTAAAGCAGAATCATGTTCCTGGTCCATCTCGTAATTTTGTTATTAGCATTGTGTAGTCAGCAGATGGTGTGTGATGATTATTATCATCCTGACGTGGATGACGATGTGCGTATTCATGCAGAGGCGAGAACGAGGAGTGCCAAGCCATCAGCCGATGAGCGAACCTCTGAATACTGGTACATAGAGGCCCATTCTGCCATCCGCACCCGTCAAGCAAAATTACACGACCGTAGGGTCACTCGCAATATGATTATGTTTCTGGGTGACGGCATGTCCATACCCACATTGGCCGCCGCGCGCACATTCTTGGTCACCTTGAGGATAACACCGGCGAAGAAACAGCTCTTTTTCGAGACTTTTCCAACAGTTGGCTTCGCTAAGGTGCTACATTCATTTGCAAAGTACGGTGTTATCGTTTGTCATTATGTAATACGAGTTAACGTTCTAGGCGTACTGCGTAAATCAAATCCCTGACTTGACGTGTACTGCAACCGCATATATATGCGGTGTGAAAAATAATTACGGTACCCTGGGGGTAACGGCCGCAGTGCCACGCCTTAACTGCACTGCCTCAACGAAATCTGTGAACCGTTTGGAATCAATCGCCGTATGGGCCCTCTAGCAAGGCAAAGACATTGATGAGGTTTGCTATTATTTTTGAGGTACACTACAAAAAACGTGCCATTGCAAACATTGCATGTATTATTTATTGTCATTTGTCGTAGGCATAGTGACGACGACCCGCATAACACACGCGTCCCCCGCGGGCACCTATACTAGAACCGCCAACCGTAACTGGGAACATGACGGGCTCGTGCGCGAAGATGGCTACGACCCCACATATTGCCTAGATATTGCGCATCAGCTGATACATACGCATCCTGGCTAGAATTTTAAGGTATCTAATCTTGCAATATTCAAAATAGTAGCAAAATTATACTGAGCTGGACCATAAACCGATTCAACGGTATTATAATTTATTCTTCTTTCTTTCTACCTAATTCTACACGGGACGAAGAAGGAACTAGAGGAAGAAGAACTGATGAAAGAAATCTTATTCATGAATGGCAAGATGATAAAAGAGCTCGTAACTTAAGTTTTGCTTACGCTTGGAATAGAGTTCAACTTATGTCACATATGGAATCACCACCTGAATATCTTCTAGGACTGTTTGAAGGAAATTATTTGCAGTATAATTTAGAATCCAACAAGACAACTGAACCTACATTGGCAAAACTAACGGAAATTGCAATTCGATCTCTGAGTCGAAATGAGAGAGGATTTTTCTTATTCTTGGAATCAATGCGTCCTACATGCCCATAATTTTAATTAATGTTACCTGGCGCTGGACGAGACAATCCAACTAAGTGAAGCGGTGGCACGCGTTTCCTTAATGCTACAGTAATGGAGTTCGTTACATGACTTTATCTTATGTGAATGGACCCGGCGCCCGAATACATAACGGAATTCGTCGAAATGTTCTCAACAATGATGAATTTGGTAAATATAACATTGAAGATACATGTAATTTTTACCAGGATCACCAAATATGAAGATGATATGTATTGTCATGTAGGGAATGCAAACCGGATACTTCAAAATTCGAAAACAACCGAAATTCTGAAATTTTCCTGAAACTCAAAGGTCAACTTTTTCTTTTTTGAATATAATTGTCGTTGGCGGACTCTACTTTTTTACTTAAGTATTCTATTTTATATATTTTAAGGCAAGGGTAAGTTCTATCAGAAGTGAAACTATTTTAAAGAAAAACACCGAATAACGATATTTTTTTTTTAATCAATTCATCACTTAAACCTGCGACTATACGCAAAAGAAGTAACGAACGACGTGCATAATCAGCGTGGTTATGTACTAGTTATAATTAGTACTCATTACGTTGAACAATATACCCGCTACATTGACGTTTTTCGAACACAATGGCTGAAACTATTTTTTTTTAATTATTCTCACTGCGATCGCCTTTTAAACAATTGCCTATCCTAGAAAAACATTCTTTACCACTTCAGTTATTAATAATTTTAGCACGGTCGACTTCTAGACCCCAGCCTTCAATGTTGTGAAGTGCTGGATCAATACAAGAAATATTATACGGCTGATTTAAACCACGCCAACCTTATCGCGACTGATTGACTGACACTGACAGTCATTAGTACAATAAATTCATTTTTTCGTGGTGGCGTACCGGGTAGTGAATATGTTCCCTTTATTACACTAAAAGATGGTGCCTTCACAAAATTAAACTCATCATTAAATTCGAGAAAATTATCTAAACGTGTTAGAATAGCTCCTAATATATGCCGTATGGAATCACTGCTACGATTTCTATTAGCGTTACGAACGCTACGGAGACTACAATCGGTATACGGCGTGCGAAGTCTACAAGGCAAAGGCCGATCTCCACCGACGGAACGACGACGGGACCGATATCTATTTCGGGGAATTCCTCGCGACCGCCAGCGTTGCGAACTCAGATGAACTGCTGATAACGCGCCGCACTTGGCACCACAAAATACGTGTTAGAACAGTGGATTGCGTAATAATCCACCTTTTTTTACTAAGGTCTAGATCTACATACTAATTTAATTAGTCACTAATAACAAATAATATCACAGATATCACTTAAACACGAAGAAAAGGTCCAAAAAGAAAGTTATATGGTCACGAAACGTACTAAGGCCGTGAGCTTTTCGTTCATAATCCCACTTCTTATTTAAGTTAATAAGGGCTCCTATCAGAAGTGAAAAAAAAAACACCATATCACGATAAATTTATTATAACACCTAAGCTCTCTTGGTTATCCCCGCACCCGACGACACCTCTGCCACGGCTACATTAAGGATACAATATTATAATTTATTTTACTCACACAGAACTGTTTTGGCGGGAAAACACGATAGTGACTCGAGCGTTTATAATATGTAATACTCACAACTGAGTACTCCGTGCAAAAAGAAACTTTAAGCTCACAGCCATTTAATATAATAAAACCTATTTTTTTTTGTAAATGATCATCCTTTTGATTGACGTAGATAAAATATGAAATCAGTCTTACGTAAACAAGTTACAACTAGCCCCGTAAACATGTTAAAACATACCCCACAGCGAGGTTTTTTGAAATAACGTCTATTAAAAAATCGCGTTGATGTAAAATAACAATTTATAATTTAACTAAACAAATGGTAAATGTATTTTTATAAATCAAAAACTGCTATACAATTTGAAATCTATGCTAATCGATTTCGTATAGACCAAAAAAAGTCCGCTACCTGGCTATATCGGAGCGCTTTCACGACACCACTTCCTGCGCTGTCCGGCGAGATACTGACCGAGCTTATATGAGACATTGCGTATTAAATAGTAGGTTGGATTGAAATCAAACGAATATACTTCTTTTGAGTAGGTCAAAAATGCTTGTACCTACTTACCCCTGTTACAACTAGCTTCCCGATTCCCTACTATGGGTCACTTAAGAAGGCCCAAAGTCACCCAGCGGGTAATGGAGAGAATAATGCATGGTGTATCTCTATACGATCGAATAAGGAACGAGAACTAATGTAACAAACATTGCTCGGAAGATTGCTCAGCTGAAGTGGCAGTGGGCGAGACACATAGTGAGAAGAACTGATCGATGATCGATGGGCGAAAAAGTTCTCGAACGGCGACCACTTACCGTACGACGCTCAGTGGGTAGACCCCCAACCAGTTGGACCGACGATCTAATAAAGGTCGCGGGAAGGCTCTGGATGCGGGTAATGCAGAACTGATCGTTTAGGGGTGAAGGGC
The DNA here is from genome assembly GCA_918026875.4 of Diatraea saccharalis. NCBI lineage: Eukaryota > Metazoa > Arthropoda > Insecta > Lepidoptera > Crambidae > Diatraea > Diatraea saccharalis. The sequence goes on along the minus strand of OU893333.1, from coordinate 17,953,661 downwards.
GGCTGGTATATGCTCAAGTGTGCGGTGTTGAGCAGGATATATCTACCGTCAAGTGACAGGTGTACGTCCACGTCGTTCACCTCGGTAATACTTGGAACCATTAACAGGCACCGCACAACGCCATCTACTCTGGGATCCAAGTAGCGAAATCATCTGTCGCTACCTTTCCAGTGCACTCCAACACGGAAAGGGAATCCTCATACCTATGTATCCCATGATCCACTCCTGATAAACATATTCCTACCCTGATCCTCCCTTTCCTACAAAACTCCTTAGGCTGACCGACAAAAGCCTCGGTTCTATCGGTGGGTGGGGGGCCAGCCGATAGACTAACTAGCCCCTCCTGCGCTAGGGCCTGCGCAGATGTCTGGCAACCTCCTCGTGGTGCACCCCGGGCAACGTGGCCGCTCAAAGCATCTTTGAGCCGCCACGGCTGATGTCAGACGACGTGAGGGCGGCGGAGTTCTGTCTCCGCCACGCGAGAAGTCTCGCGTGTATGGGCTCCGGGCCGGCGCCCTGACGGTAAGTCGGGCAGCGGCGGCGCGGTTCGGGCTGGACGGGCGCCCTGGGTATCCCGGGAAGCGGCCGTGCCAGCGAGGGCGGTGGGCCTGCTGTCTCATGGTGGTCATGAGCGGCGGGTGCTGATTGTCAGCAACCATCGGCCGACCCCGTTACTCCGCAAGCGCGGAGCCGGGGCGGGGGCTGCCCTTAATTGGGTGGTCTCAAGAGGAGTAAACCTCACTAAAAAATCGGCTAGCCCAAGGTGGACGCGGCCGAGGGGTTTGTGGCTGAGGGCCTTTCTCAGTCGCGACGCGTCCTCTGGAGGTGGGGAACAGGCGACCCCCATCTTCATAACCCTAGCCTTACCCGGGTATGTCGGCTCTGCCCGGGTGGACTGTAGAAGACCGTTCTACTCGTGGGACGCAAAATGAATGATTTAAATAAAAATAAAAAACCTTTTGCTGTCGTGGATGGCCCTAGCTCGGGCGGAAGTGAGCGATGTGCGGTGCTGGATTCCCCGAACCGAGGGGATGGGCCGGGCGCAGGCGGAAGTGCGCGGCGTGCAGAGTCGGAGTCCCCGTACCGAGGGGATGAGCCCAGCGCGGGCGGAAGTGCGTGTGATGTTGGTGCGTGTGACGCAGTTGGTGCATGCGACGCAGATATAGGCTCTATAGAGAGCTTAGATCGAGTCGACAGCACGTCGACTACACATGGTCACGCTATAGCTCCCCCGAAGGAGCAGCGTAAGGACGGCAAGGGTGCAGGTAGAGGCAGAGGCAATCCCGCTAAAGGGAAACCTACTCACAGTGGGCCTGCCAAAACCCCCCTTTACAAGGAGCTGAAGATTGTTCTCGACAAAGATGAGGTCGAAAGAATAAGGTCATCGTCCCTCTCAATAGAGAGCTCGGACTTTCCCGGCTTGGACAATTCGGACAGGAATAATCGCAGGGGATCTCGGATGTCTCTGGTAGAGAATCTGGATTCCCCTCGCACTCTCACGACTGGAGCTGATCGTAGAGGATCGTGCTCGTCGTTAGTGCACCGGTCGAACGAAAATATTGAAGTAACAAGAGACCGCTCTCCAATGCGCGCCTCTTCCGAGTGCCCCCCACCATCTTTGTGCACTCGTTCCAGGACAAGGCAGACAGCGCTAGAGCAGTCGCCTGCTCAAAACCCTTCTGGCTCTCAACTACTGCTGGATAAGGGTGGCTCAACCCCAACTCTTGACTCGGTAGGCAATCTGGCCAAGTCAGACAACAAAACGTCGATGTCAAGCAACAAGGACTCTTTAGAGACACTTGTCACGGACTCTCTGTTTCCAGCCATACCGACTGCCTCAAAGAAAAGAGGCAGACCGGATACAGACTCAAGTGCCGACAGCGGAGACAGCGCAAATACGCTGACGGAAATACCGATTAGCTCTACGCAGGCACTCTCCCCATTTACAATCAATCCCCCTCATGAGGAGATGCCTAGCGACATTTCGGACATGGAAGAAGCAGTGGAGATTTCCTCCACCGCATCTATTGACTCGTCTACTCCTCTGGCTACCACGGCAACCTCCTTTTTAAAGGAAAAGGCTGTAGCTAAAGAGCACCATACAGGTATCTCTGGTGCAAAGAGGAAGAGGAAGAAGCGTCGTCATTCTGACGGAGAGTTTAATCCTGGGATGGAGCACTCGATACGAACAGTGGGTCAAGGACAGGATCTCGCCTGGGATAGCACAGGCATGAGAACTGAAGACTTCGCTTATTCTCCGTCCATATCAACGGTGCAAAGACAAGCACTCAAGCTTGTGGGGATTATGTCGGCTCAAATGGCCAAATCAAGCAACGTTAAAGGTACCGTCAAACGCGACTTTAACAATGCTACGGCGGAACTTCAGGATCTCCTCTCCAAACATTTGTCCTTCTCGGCAAATGAAGAGATCCGTAAACTCAAGGCGGAGAACGTGATCCTTAGCAACCAACTTGACATTATCAGGTTGGAGATCGCCGCTCTTAAAAAGGAGAGAGCTGAAAGGGACGTCCTTCTAAACCAAGAGGGCGTCTCCAGGGGTCGATACAGAAAGGCTGCTCCCCCCGTGAATCCCACCGAACTCGAACCAAGTTCGATTGCGGGTATGCCCAAAGAGGCGGTGAAGCTGATCCTGGACACAGTAGGCTCAATGATGGAGGAAAGGTTCAGGGGGATCGAGGGCAGGCTCATCCCAATTAACCCAACACGACCTCCACTGGCATCTGACTCACAAACCAGAATAGCCGCGAGACAGATGTTTAGACCATCTGCCGGCGGCTCCACTGAGGAACAACTAGCTGAGGTCTCTGACAAACCGTCAAAGCCCTCACAAAACAAGAGAACCAAGAAGTCTGCTAAGGGGAATAGGGGTGCTGCAGCTCAACAAGGCCCCCCCACTCTCCCCCCCGCCACTTCGAACAAAAAGGTGAAAAGCAAACCGACACAGCAGGCCCCAGTGCCTCCTAAATCGGTCTCTGCTGCTCCACTCCCCCGAAAACCTCAAGGAGAACCAGGGGAATGGGTGAAGGTTGTTAAACAGGGGAAGAAGAAGAAAGGGTCAGCTGCAGCCAAAACCTCTCCTTCACCCCCTGCCTCACAGGGTCAGCTAAGGGGGAAACGTAAATCCACTGCTCCCCCCAAAAAACCAAAGAAGAAGATCCCTAAAGTCCCTAAAACGTCGGTGGTGATCATCGATGTGGGGGAGGAGAACGAGGAGTCGGGCACGACTTATGCCCATGTTCTCACCAAGGCGAGAAAAGAAATGGACCTCTCCAACCTGGGCATCGACCCCATGGGTCTTAAACTGTCAAAGACTGCCACGGGAGCCAGGAAGTATGAGCTCCCCAAGGCAACTCCCGAGGACAAAGTGGAGCTGTTCGCCTCACAACTCACAACTGTGTTGGAGGGGGTAGCAAAAGTCTCCAGGCCGGTTATGATGGCGGATGCCAGAATCACCAACCTGGATGACTCTGTGACGCCGACTGACGTGGCAGAAGCCTTTGCCATACAAGGAGGCTGTAAAGCGGAGCAAGTCAAGGTGGGCCCACTGAAGGAGGGCCCAGGAGGCTTATTCTCCACACTAATAAGCTGCCCTGTCACAGCAGCCAAGAAGGTCTCGGACGCAGGTCGACTACTGGTGGGATGGAGTGCCGCCCGTGTAAGCATCTTGGAGGCTCGTCCTCTCAGATGCTTCAAATGTTTCCGCACGGGTCATGTCAGGAAGAGATGTCCAATCGATACAGATAGGAGCTCTCTCTGCTTCAGGTGCAGCTCTCCCGGACACAAGGCCAACGCGTGTACCGCGACTCCAAAGTGTGCTGTTTGCGAAGAGGCAGGCCTCAAGAGCAACCACACTATGAACGGCAGAAACTGTTTGGCCCCAGGGATTCGCCCTAAACTTCCCCCAAGGAGCCAAACTAACAAGCCGTCGGAACGGCCGGTAACGGCCATGGAAGTGACTCACACCCCCACCGATGGATAGGGTGACAGTCAACTTCTTGCAAGGGAATGTCAATCACTGCGCAGGCGCTCAAGACCTCATCCTGCAGAGCGCCGCCAGTGAGAAGGTTGACTTTGTCGTCTTTGCTGAGCCCTATCATGTCCCGCAGGCAAACAACTGGGTCGCGGACTACGATAACTCAGTTGTGATGGTGGTTCCCTCCACGGCAGCGTTTTCCCCCCCCTTTGTGCTTAGGGAAAGGGGCTCGGGTTACGTTGCCATCATGTGGGGCGGGGTCACCATCATCGGAGTCTACTTCTCGCCCACTCGCCCGTACTCAGAGTACGAAGACTGGGTACATAGACTTGGTGCGGCCGTGGGACGCCTTAGAACCCACCAAATGTTGATCCTGGGGGACTTCAACGCCAAGCACACGGCTTGGGGTTCCCCCAGGAACTCACTCGAGGGCGTCCTAATCAACAACTGGGCCTCTTCCACTGGCTTGGAAATCCTGAATAGGGGTCGCGAGTTTACTTGTGTGAGGCGCTATCGTGGTCAAACGGTAGGCTCGATAGTAGACCTCACATTCGCAACCCCTGCTCTGGCTGCCAGAGCTCACAGTTGGAGAGTTCTTACGGAGGAGGAGACCCTGTCGGACCACAAGTACATCCGATTTGTGGTCTCCCCCCCTCCGGCAAACAACAATCGCTCATCCAATATCGGTGAGAGCTACCGATTCCCTCGTTGGGCTCTCACCAAAATGGACATTTCCATGGTCGAGGAGGCGGCGATTGTCCAGGCGTGGGTGTTGGACACTCAGAACGCAGCGGACATCGACGAGAGGGCTGACCTCGTGGGTGGTGCGTTAAGGGAAGTGTGCGATGCGTCGATGCCTCGCTCGACTGGCCCCCAACAACGCACCAAAGTATATTGGTGGACGACGGAGCTAGACGGCTTGAGAAGCGACTGCTTACGTAGGAGGAGGGCCCTACTCCGCAGCCATCGCAGAAGCAGGAGAGAGATAGGGGAAGAGGCTAGACTAAAGAGGGCCTATGCTGAGGCCAAAAGGTCCCTAAGGGATGCCATCTGTAGGGCAAAATCCTCAGCTTGGGAGGAGTTCCTCGCAGACCTCAGCAGAGACCCGTGGGGGCGGCCGTACAAGCTTATCCGTAGCAGGATGAAGCAGTACCCGCCCTCCACGGAGCAGATGAATCAGGAGCTTCTCGATAGGGTGGTCTCAGCCCTATTCCCTGAAACCCCCCCTGTTATTCTCCCACTTGCTCCTTCAAGGCCTCTGATGGAGCGAGATAGCGAATTCTCCCCGGTCACGGACGGGGAGATGGAGAACGCGGTAGAGCGACTCAGGCTCAAGAATAAAGCCCCAGGTCCTGACGGGGTCCCGGGAAAGACCCTCAGACTATCTCTAAAGCACCTAGGAAATCATATTCGCTCCCTCCTGGACAACTGTCTGGAGCAGGGAAAATTTCCTAGGTGCTGGAAGAGGGGACGTCTGGTCCTTCTGAGGAAGGAGGGTAAGCCTGCAGACTCCCCCTCCGGGTATCGCCCCGTAGTCTTGCTGGACGAGGTCTGCAAACTGTTTGAAAGGATAGTTGCAGACCGCATCGTCCAGCATCTTGAGACGACTGGCCCAGACTTATCGCATCGACAGTTCGGCTTCCGCCGTCATAAGTCGACTGTTGATGCAATTTTGAAGGTCAACGAGGAGTACAGGATGGCCACTGGAAGGGGAGAGTTAATGATTGCCGTGTCCTTAGACATTAAAAATGCCTTTAACTCCCTCCCCTTCCAGTGTATCGAAGACGCCCTCGCGTTTCATGAGGTCCCGCCCTATCTGTGTCGTATTATAAAAGACTACCTTCGTGACAGGGAAGTTGCATATATTGGGGCCACAGGCCAGCTTGTGTCCCGTGGGATGGCGTGTGGAGTTCCACAGGGGTCGGTCCTTGGACCGCTCCTGTGGAACTTGGGGTACAATTGGGTACTCAGGGGTGCCCTCCTCCCCCGAATGAGCGTCGTCTGCTATGCGGACGACACTCTGGTCACAGCACGGGGGAGGACGTATGGAGACACCATAGAACTGGCGGAGATAGGAACCGAAATGGTCATAGGACGCATCAGAAGGTTGGGGCTACAAGTTGCCGTGGATAAAACAGAGGCCGTTTTATTCCACGGCAAAAGATATAGGCTGCCAGACAATGCCTACCTACGAATAGACGACGTAGGGGTAAGGATCGATCCACACATCAAATATCTGGGTGTGTGGATCGATAGCCGGTGGACATTTGTTCATCATTTCCAACAGATGGCTCCGAAGTTGGAGAAGACCGCCAATGCCCTTAGCAGACTTCTCCCCAATCTGGGTGGCCCGAATGCTGTTTGCCGAAGACTATTCGCTGGGGTCGTACGGAGCATGGCTCTGTATGGTGCCCCGGTTTGGGTTGACTCTCTCAATGCTCATAACAGGACATTGTTGAGGGGTCCCCAAAGAACAGTTGCGAACCGCGCAATCCGCGCATACCGCACCACTTCTGGCGCCGTTGCGGGTGCACTAGCGGGAATGCCTCCGTGGGAGCTTGAAGCCAAGCTTCTCACGGAGGTGTACAAGGCTCGCAAGGAGTCGTTGGCGAGGGGCGACCGCCTGGCACCATTAGAGATGGTTGCGTTGAGGAGGCAGTACGAGGAGGAGCTCATGGAGGCCTGGGCCATGAGACTTGAGTCCTCACCCGCCGGAGTCCGCACTCTTGCCGCCATCCAACCGGTCCTTAGTGACTGGAAGGACAGGCGGCACGGTGCACTTACCTTCCGTTTGGTGCAGGTGCTCACGGGGCACGGCTGCTTCGGCAGGTATCTGCACCAAATCGGAAGGGAGGACACGCCGCAGTGTCACGAGTGCGGTGCTGTGGAGGACACAGCGCAACACACCCTCGAGGTGTGCAGTGCCTGGTCCTCCCAGCGATACGCGCTGACGCTGGTGGTGGGCCAGGACCTGTCTCTCCCCAACGTAGTTCGGTCTATGTTGGGCAGCCGCAGGTCCTGGGAGGCGGTCTCCTCCTTCTGCGAGACCGTGATGTCGCAGAAGGAGGACGCGGAGAGAGCCCGCGAGCTGGCAGCCCTCGCCGGCTCTCGCCGCAGTCGTAGGACGGGGGGTAGAAGGCGTCGCTATGCGCGCCCACCCCCGTCCTGAGGTCACGGTTGGTTCCCGTGCCCCGTGGTACTCGTGCGGTACCAGCTGAGGACCTCCCCGAGGTGATGGACACGCGTTAGCGGGTCTGTCTCTCTTGGGGGGGGACAGCTGGAGCGGCTAGCAGTTGACTGGTTCCCTGGCAGGGATACGTCTGCCGGGTGCGCCTGTGTCGCTGCTAGTGAGAGGTACATGGGGAGTCGACTTGCGTTTCGCAGGTAAGGGGATTCCCTCCACGGCCCCGGTCTGGGTGCCCGGCTCGGCCGTCATACACACCGCTTTGGTGTGTGTGGCGTCCGGTCCGAGCGGTACCATTCCGGGGCCACGCAGAGAGGGGCGGCGGAGCCGGTTGATGAGGCCTGATAACGCCCTTTTCAGGGCTGTGGTCGGGCCGTACTCCGGTGGTAGCTGCGACCGTACGGGGGGAGGGATCCACGACAAGGGCTCTGCCTGTGTGGGTCCTTCCAATAGATGGGAAAGAGACTAGAGATGCACAATCGCGCATCTCTGGTCCCTAGTCGGGGGCAGCTGGCTGGTTCGCGCACTAGCTGGCATTGCACGTCTCCGCCCTGTCTGGGGGGGTACGTCTCGAGTGTCTCTGAGATGTGCCGCCCAACCCGCGAGGGACCTGCCCTTTTCAGGGCGGGCCGAAATGGGGGCGAACTGCGCGGTGTATGGCCTCAGGGCCGATCCCGCGCCTCGCCCACCATGAGAGGGACATCGCTGAGTTTTAGTGGGTAAACTCCTGTATTTTGTCTAGCCTCCATTCGGGGGGCGGGACCACAGGAGGAGTCCCACAGACCCCGTGAACCCCAGCGCATGGGGGGAGCGGACATGCGGAATGCATTTCTCAGTTGATCGCCGTAAGGGGGGATGAAGGAGTCCTGGGGGGTTGAGCGAAGCGAGGTCGGCGGTAGTACCTTCGCAACGCAACACGCCCTCTTTGGTCCGGATTTCAACCAAAACGGTAGCCCCTCTGGGTAGCGCCAGAGGGGAAACGGTCAAGCGTCCCGTCAGAGGGCCGCTGCGAGATGTGGGGGGGTCTGGTGCAGTTTTTCTGTGCTAGGTAGTTAGGGTCATGCTGACGAGGTGAGGATGAGTGGAACAACTGGGGGATTCTGAACCGGTAACCCAGCCACTCATTTCGAGCTTCCGATGTCGCACCTGAATACTAACTCCCTACATCTATATCCAGTCTGTAGTCCTAGTGTACCTTTTAATAGGACACTCCCAGATGTGCGGGCTCCCTAACAGGTTCAAATAACCGTCACAAACAGACACCAATACACCCTCTCGTGAGTTGGTCTTAATGGCGTCCTCAGGAGAGCACAACACGCCTGAAGGGAAACCGGAAGGCTCACAAACTTCACCTACACCCCATGAGGGGACAAACACACTGCTGGAGCCAGGTTGGACACAAGTGGGCAAAAAGGGTGGAAAAGCGGCAGAGAAAACTCTGTCCGCCACTGCCCAGACTGCTCTACAAGTGTCCAAACGCAAGGAGAAGCAGAAGGCACGGATGCAAAGGAAGAAGCAGCGCAGGAGGGAATCCCGAATGTCAGCTTCTTCTAGCAACCAAATTGCCCCGAACACCGGCACGGTGGAGGGAACGCAAGGGGGAGTGAAAGGTGGGAAACAGGGTAACCTGCCACTGCCCAAGCAAGCCCAAACGATGCCCACTACCAGTGACAAGGCACCGAGAACGTATGGGGGAGCGACAGACAACTTGTTGCCTGAGCAAACCCAGGCGGGACCGGAGCCAAGTCACGGGAGGGACCGCCCACTGCCAAAGGGGAAAGGGAAGGGGAAGGGAAAGGCAAAGGCAAAGTCCAGCGCCAAGAGGGCCCGACTCGACGAGACTGTGTCTCCGAGGGGAGAGCCCAAAAGGCAAAAGACGGAGCCGTCAACCGGACCCAGCTCTAACTCCATCTCCAAGCGTTCCTACGCTTCCGCAACATCGGCAACTGTGACCGCCTCCACATCGGAAACTCGATTCGCTGTGATGTCGAGCGAGGGATACATCTCTCGTGAGACGGCCGAGCTAGTCGAGGAGAAGATTGAGGAGGGGATCATGCAGATTGCCAGTGAGACTGCGTTCCGCGAGTGTTCCAAGGTCGCCCTGGTGTTTAGTGGGAAACCGCTTTACGCTGACGGGTGTCTAAGGTACACATGCGGCAACGCACAAACCCTAGAGTGGGTACGACAGCAGGTACGGAACGTACAGAGCCCAGATGGAGGAAATCTTGTTGTCCTTAGGGCGGAAGAGATCCCCAAACGGGTTAGGTGCGGCTTCGTCCTGCCTAAACTCTGGAAGAAGGATCGGGTTATGCTAGGCAAATGCCTGGCGATCGGAAATCCAGATTTGAACATCGAAAGATGGCTGCTCAACGGTGTTCATCTACAGCCAAAATTCGAAGCAACCTTCGTTCTCCTATCGATACCTGAGGAGGACGTATCCGCGATCCTGGCTAAGGGGCGCAGACTCTGTTTTATGACGGGGTCCGTATACCTGAAGTTCAGGGACGCGAGAGGGAAGTACGTCGACACTCCGTCGACGAACAACCCCAGTGCGACTTCCTCGGTATCGGTACCGGAACCAACACAGGCTGCCACTTCTGCGCCCATACCTACACCGGCACCCACGCCCGACGCCGGCATACCACACGCCACCGCTACGTCCGCGGCGATTCCAGACGACGCCATCCCCGGTCCCTCGCACGAGGCTTCATCGCCTCTGAGTGAGGGATGCCTCCTGGGGCTGAGCGAGCTGGAGATCGAGGACGTCAATTGCGAGGACGATGGCGTCCCACTGCAGTAGTGCGAAGATACTGCAAGCCAACCTCCAACACAGCATCACCGCAACGGCTCAGCTTCGGAGATGGTTGGAGGTAAATACAACAGCGGTCGCACTGATCCAGGAGCCGTGGATCAGGGGTGGCGAGATAAGAGGACTTTCCAGTCTGGGAGGTAAGCTCATTCAAGCCACTACTAATGACGTAAGAACCTGTATATACACTACCAAAGACATTAGAACACAGCCTTTAACGAATTTCTGTTCCAGAGATCTCTGCGCCACAAGGCTGACAATAAAACATGATTATTATAACTGCGATATGATCTTAGCGTCTGCTTACATGCACGAAAAGGAGCGAGTCCCACCAGAGGAGGTTGCCTCACTGGTCCGCTTCTACGCGCAGGAAAATGTGGAACTGATCATCGCAACGGATTCAAACGCTCATCACCCCCTGTGGGGAATGGAGAAAAGCAACATCAGAGGTAACCAACTTGTTGAATTCCTTCTGACCACTAACTTATTGATAATGAACAGAGGAAACGAACCCACCTTTGTGAGCAAGATCGGCAGCTCCATAATTGATCTTACTCTCGCGACCCCGGAAACAGGGCCAGCGATATCGGACTGGCACGTATCGAAAGAGGCGTCATGCTCTGATCATCGGTGGATTCGGTTCGACTTACAGGTACCGATCACTGACCTCGTCCCTAAAAGGTACCCCAAAAAAACTAACAAAACCCATTACAATCGTTTGGTATCAGAGAAACTGTGTACGAGCTGTGAAAATGGTAGAATCGACACCACGGTAGAAATAGAACAGCAGGTAAATATGGTCTCCGATTGCATCCTTGAATGTTACAAGGAGGCCTGCCCTCTCAAGCTTCCGAAATCCCAAGGTTCGGGTAAACACCTCTGGTGGGGTCCCGAGCTACAGAAAATAAGAAGCAAGGTGAGGAAGAAATTTAACCGAGCAATGAACACCCGGAGTGAATTGGACTGGGACAACTACAAAGCCATTAAAGCTAAGTACAAAAAACGTATTAGATACTGGAAAACAGCCTCTTGGCGTAGCTTCACCGAAGAGATAAATTCCACAACACAGGCAAATAGGGTAAGGAAAATTTTGGCGAAGCAAGGTCCTGGCACGTTGGGAACTCTCCGAAGACCTGACGGCACGATGTCCCAAAGCCAGGATGAATCCAATCATATCCTACGTATGGCGTGATGTCACGCCGACACCGACGGAAAGATGCTGGCGCCTTGCAACAGAAATTGTAACGTCTGAAAAGGTGAGATGGGCCATCAGCAGCTTCTCTCCCTTTAAGGCGGCAGGAAGCGACGGCATTTTCCCAGCACTACTACAATGGGGAGGCGAGACTATTGTCACAGCACTCACCTGTATACTACAAGCGTGTCTTGCTCACCGATACACGCCACACAGATGGAGAGAAGTAAAGGTAGTATTTATACCCAAACCGGGAAAAACCGACTATACTAACCCCAAATCTTTCCGGCCCATCAGTCTAACATCTTTCCTACTCAAAACTCTGGAAAGACTATGCGACAGATATGTACGAAGTGGTGCACTGAGCATTTCTCCGATACATAAACATCAACACGCCTACTTAGCAGGTAAATCTACAGAATCGGCCCTCCATCAACTAGTCGGTAAGATAGAATTGGCCCTTCACAACAAGCTCATCTGTCTTGGCACTTTCATCGATATCGAAGGTGCCTTTGATAGAACCAACTTCACCAGCATTGAGGCGGCTCTCAAAAGACATGGAGTAAAGCCACAAGTTATAGACTGGATCGTGAATATGCTACGCAACAGGATAGTTCGGGTGGCAGGTGAGGACAGTACGGGGGCACTGGTGGCGCGGGGATGCCCCCAAGGGGGAGTGCTCTCGCCGCTACTGTGGAACCTGGTGGTCAACGACCTGATCACACTCCTGAATGCAAACCATTTCTACACCATAGGGTATGCCGATGATATCACAATATTAACTCTAGGCACCCATGCTGGTATAACCTGCAACACCATGCAAGCCGTCCTGAAGAGAGTCGAACGCTGGTGTGAAAAGTACGACCTGACCGTGAATCCTGCAAAAACGGAACTGGTAATGTTCACAACCAAACACAATGTAGGCACGTTTCACCTACCGAAACTATTTGGTACAACACTACAACTGTCCAAGGAGGTAAAGTATCTAGGCATAACCCTTGACAGTAAGTTAAACTGGAACAGCCACATAGAACACAAAATTAAATCAGCGAGCGTCATCCTGTGGCAATGCCGCAAAATGATCGGGAAGCGTTGGGGACTTGCGCCAAAACTGTTCTTGTGGCTTTACAACACAGTAATACAACCGATGGTAAGTTATGGTGCCATTGTTTGGTGGCCAAAAACTACTCAGTCCTCCTGTGAAAACAAACTGCAGAGCTTCCAACGGCAGGCGTGCTGCGCCCTGACGGGATGCATGAGCACGGCGCCCACGGCAGCTCTGGAGGTAATGTTGAATATTACACCGCTACATATTTATATTAGACAGGAAGCGGCCAAGACAGCGTTGAGACTAAAAAATCATAAACTGGTAAGGTTCGATACCGCTAAACATCTCAATGGCTTACTGAAAGAATGGCTTAACACCCCGCTTGTAGAGGCGGTTTGCGACAGAATCGAATTCACCTTCATCTTTGACAAGAAATACAAGATACATCTTACGGACAGTGACGATCCAAAGGTAACACACAGGGCCCTTACAGTTTTCACGGACGGCTCCAAAACCTTAACAGGCACAGGGGCTGGTGTATTCTCTGAGGACCTTAACATACATCTGTTCCTGCCCCTCGGCCCATACAATACAGTCTTCCAGGCTGAATGTATGGCGATCACCCTGGCGGCGAGAGCGATAACTACAAGGAAGGTAACAGGATCAGAAATCCGGATCTTCTCGGACAGTAAATCAGTCCTACAGGCTCTCAAAGGAAGTTCTGTCCGATCGAGTCTTCTACAGGAGTGTCACCAGGTTCTAAACATGGTAGGGACACAAAATATAATTACTATCCAATGGATAAAAGGACACAGTGGATCACGTGGAAATGATGCAGCTGACGAACTGGCACGCAGAGGATCAGATGCAACACCAATGGACCCGGAACCGATCATTCCTATTCCGGTAAGCTGGTTAATTGGTAGGATACGTGAACACTCGAGTAAACTACATCAACAATACTGGCACACTTTGGAAACCTGCAGGCAGGCCAAACTTGCACTACCCCGAGTGAACGCTCGCCTCTCCAAAGCCCTCCTACAGCTAAGTAAACCATATTTGCGCCTGGTAACGGGTGCCTGGTAACCTTTTCAATCTAGGTGTCACTGACAGCCCCTTGTGCAGTGGATGCATGGAGGCGGAAGAAACAGCCACTCACGTCTTGCTGGAATGCAACGGAGTGGCCAACTACCGGGCAAAGTACCTCGGCTCGCCGGGCAACCTCCAAGAGGCCATCGCAGATGTGAAGGCGCTCGGGGCGTTCCTGGCAGAGCTGGGCTGGCTGGAGTAGTATCCAGCCACACACCCTCCACACGCAAAATAGGCGCAATTTGGTCGTCGAGTTGCGGAGACGCCCGTTGTAAGAAGAAGAAGAAGAAGAAGAAGATCGTCGTGGGTACCCAGGGGGGAGGCCTATGCCCAGAAGTGGGCATCGAACAGCTGACATGATGATGACGATATTTCATTTCGTTTTTATCAAGACACTAAATCACAAAAAAAAAATCGGATTATCTGGATTTTAATCGGACGGGAAATTAACAACCGGATTAAAAAAAACCGGTATCTGCAATTTTTAATTACATGTATTTTAGCTATAATTAAAAATTGCGTATTTGGAATTTATCCAAAATCCGAAAGGGGGTTCAAGGAATATGTATATTTTTTATGAAAGTAGTTATGTTAATCGATTTCTTCTTGAATTGTGAACCGATTTCTATCAAACTAGTGTTTGTTCGCGACCTCGCATATGTAAATTATAAAGCCTATGTCGAATGTGTATTATTTAACTTCCCATAGATTAAATAATTATATATCAATCCATTGGTTCGGAGCCTATCCAATGCATACAAACAAGCAATCAAATCTTTCCTCTTTATAATATGAAAATTACGTTGAGCAAATAACCAAAATCATCCTTTCTAAGACTTTCACTTTGTTGATTATTTTTATTTATATAGACATTTATTATTTTGAGTGTTACCTATTATATAAATATCACTAAAAAGCATGAAACAAAACTTTTTTTTTTTAATATAGCACTGACTAACTTGTACACATGACTCAGAAGCGTGATGGGTCTGTAATTCTTCAATTGGGTCCTGTCGCCCTTTTTGAAGAAAAGCACCACCATACCCCTGTGCCATGCTTCCGGCGTCTTGCCCTCGAGTATGGCGGAATTAAATAGATTCTGAAGCGCTTTCCGGACTGGTAGTCCACCCGCTTTCAGAAGTTCCGCTGTGATTCCATCATGCCCTGGCGCCTTGTTGTTCTTGAGCTGTTTGAGAGCCACACTAATCTCGTATAGACTGACGTCCGGGATGTCTTCGGTATAATGTCGGGTTAATTTGGCTCTAGGGTCTGTAGCCTCAATGACAGGTTTCTGTGATGTTGTGTATAACTGTCCATAGAAGCGTTCGATCTCCGCCACAAGCTCAGGACGGGATGTAACGACTCTGCCGTCCTCTGTCTTTAGCTTCGTCAGCAAGCTTCGTCAGCAAGCTTTGTCCGAGAGACAGATCACACTTTAGAGCCTTTACTCCGCTCAATCGCCTCCTTAATACATTGAGTATTAAATTGGCGTATGTCGCGTGTGAGAGACTTTGAGATCTGTCTATTGAGTTGCCGACGAGCATCCTCAGAAGACTGCAGAACCATTTCACGCCTTTCTTCCATTAACTTGCTTGTCTGCTCCGAGATCTTGTTTCTTTTTTGAGTACGGCGAGGTCTGACAAATTTTGAACCCACCGTAAGGACAGCTTCTACGACCTTGTCATTGTATTCGTCTTCATTCGAGCAGCTCTCCAGGCAATCGAAGCGGTTTTGAAGTTCGAGCTGAAAGTGTTCGGGGTCCCGGATCTGGGTGGCTTCAGGACGGAGTGTAGACTTCACCAGTCGATACCGTTCAGCTTTTACATTTAGATTCAATGCGCCTCTTACCATACGGTGATCGCTTCCCGTATTAAACGAATTGATCACTGAGACGTCATTGAATATCCGAGTCTTAGTCGAATTGCGAACCTCAAGTGGCAGTGGGCAGGGCACATCGCTCGCAGGACTGACGGCCGTTGGGGCGGTAAGGTCCTGGAGTGGCGACCGCGTACCGGGAGACGCAGTGTTGGTAGGCCCCCCACAAGGTGGACCGACGATCTGGTAAAGGTCGCGGGAAGCCGCTGGATGCGGGAGGCGCAGGACCGATCGCTTTGGAAATCTTTGGGGGAGGCCTATGCCCAGCAGTGGGCGTCTCTCGGCTGAAGTGATGATGATGATGACTGACTAACTTTAAAAAGTGATAAATAATATTTATCTCAAAAGTGACTTATTCAAGAAAATACTATTGAAGTTTATCGCTTATCATTAAATTAATACCTACAGAAAAAAATTATTGAATTGTTTTATAATTGATAAATTACAATCGTTATACTTTTAGATCAAAGTAAGTTTACCTGAGATTGCACCCGAAGTCGTAAAAGTTGACCGTTTCAAATTGCTAATTACTCAGTTACGGTACGAAATGTGATCCTTTATTTCTAATAAACTGTACATAACAACGGACTCGTAATATTCGGGGAATTATTTTATTTATTAGATAAAACACAATCTTGTATCTCAGAATAATATCGTCTTGAAGGTTGTTATGATTTCATCAACGTATGAGGATGGATTTTAGCGCACACATAAGAAAGGCTGAGAGTAAACAGGCATCAGATATTCTAAGGCCGCTGCTGACCGGTGTTTGTTTGTAGTTGATTAACTCCCTGTATGTAACGTAAATGAACATATTGTATTCGTATTGTTTTGTTATAAGCTCCTGTAGATGACTTGCAAACGACGTTTGACAGAACAAGACCGCATCTAAACGCTGGAAGGCAGTTTCTGCGTCTGCTTCTGCAAAAAGGTGAGGTGTTTCCATTGTCACTACACTATATCTTTCTACATTAATTTATCATGATATATATGATATGTTGCATGGAATGCAATATAAACACATACTTTCAATTAACGCGCCACCGGCACCGGTCGTAGATAAATTTGTCATGGTATATTTGGTGACGTCTATTAAACAATCATCACTGCTATAACTATAGAAAGTATAGAATATGTACTGTTTGACGTATATGCCACGTATATAGAAGATACTCCATACTTACTATAGTTATAAATAATCCTGTCTTGTTATGTCTTAGATTCTCCGTCAAATGTTTAAGGGGTACATTTTAAGTATTAATGAGTCCGGTAATGTCGATGTCTATTCTAGATATCTATTATGCGTAGGATTGCCATGTGTGTAGAGAGAGAATCATAGTATGGTTCGGCGTCGATTTTTCATCAAAGCTCCATTAAGTCGCTCCAATAAAAGTCCTGGCGTCGTCGCCGCGGCGCGGGTAATGACCCGGCGAAATTGGCACAAGTAGAACTACGTTCCCTTGTTACGTCACACAAAATTCACATTTCGTGAGGCGGTAATCAACAAGAAACACACATTTTTTATCCGACAAAATTATAATATTTGCCTATGTTGGCTTATCGAAAAAATTAATCTAATTTCGATGCATATCAGCAGTTTGATATGAAAATCTTGACAGACAGCCGTAGATCGTGAAATTGAATTATAGATCAGTGTTTTGAGAGCAATCTTGTGTTGCTCGTGTTAACATCATGTTGCGCATATTTTTCTTGATTACTGTAGTTCACTTCTCATTTGGTAGGTCATATTTATAGAAATATAATCATTTTGGAATACTACAGTAAAATACAATAAGGTTTTATAAAATAGAATATTTTTTGTGTAGAACGCGACGTTTATCATGGATCGTGGCGCGGAGGAGCGTCGGAGATGAATGACGTGGAACGAAAGCCTTCGTATTGGCAAGAAGAGGCGCGCATGGCTATTGAGGCCAGGGAAGCGAGGCGTAAGGAAACATTTGGAATTGCACGCAATATCGTTATGTTCCTGGGTGATGGTATGTCCGTGCCGACGCTAGCTGCCGCACGCGCACTTCTAGGTCAGCGACAGGGCCGCACCGGTGAAGAAAGTCAGCTATCGTTTGAAGCTTTCCCTACTGTCGGCCTCGCTAAGGTTCCATAATTTATTGTTAATCTAAATTCATTCTTCTTGAAGAGTCTGTGAGATTAATTGTCAAGCAATTTTCGCAAGAGTCGGCCATACGATGGGGCACGTTAAGCCGTTAGTCTCGCTTGCATCAGCAGTCGTTAAAACCCACCACTCCACACTGGGTCCATTCTCCCTATTTGATTTGAGTCAATAGCTGCCATAAGGAAAACCGGAGCTCCAGTAGTGGGGATATACGTAGGCTGCTGAAATTCATTGATTTTAAAAATCCGGTGGATGCTGATTGAATTGATAATAAAAGCAATATTTTCGATTAAGTAAGAACTCTAATATAAGATCATCTTTCTTCGTAATCTGAGTAAATTCCTTACAAAATTTTTGCTCGGGGCTTATAATTTTTTTTTCTCTTTAAAATTTATGTTAAGGGTAAAATTTATGTTGTGGCTTTAACATTTTGTGACTCTTATGAGGGTGTCAAATCTAGTTCCTAATTATGTTTGTCATTTTTAGTATTAGTAGCTGGATAGCAATATATTTCATATGATTGTTTTTCTTGTATGCATGCGTTCCGGTACAGACTTATTGCGTAGACGCACAAGTGGCGGATTCTGCATGTACTGCGACGGCATACTTGTGCGGTGCTAAAGCCAATTACGGCACTATCGGCGTGACGCCCGCTGTCATGCGCCGTCACTGTCAAGCAGCAACCGAACCTAATGACCACGTCTACTCTATCGCAGCATGGGCTCTGCAGGCTGGCAAAGACGCCGGTCAGTATTAAATAATATTTATGCAGTCTCCAGTACTACAATTTAACATTTACATATAAGACTCGTGGGTTTGTTTGCCACAAAAAATTTTCAAAAAATATTTAACTTGAAACAGTATCAAGATTGGTGAAACTCAAGTAGACATATCGATTCGTTAAAATGAATAATATATTTTTTCAAGTTTTCCAAACAATTATCTAAATGCCTGTGATTTAAATTTAGTTTTTGAGGTACCCTAGTCCAAAATGATCTCCGAGGATAATTTGCATAAGTTAATGTGCATTACAATAATGCGCTGTTTTTATGAAGTGTTTCTACAAGCTTATCTAAACAATATGACCTTGATTAATATCAGGACTATCAATTCAATGTCATCCTTATCACATTTAAATTTTAGTTACATGCAAATAAATATCAATATATAGTTAATATATTTATTTTAAATAGCTCTACTGCTCGGTTAAACAGATTAATAATTACAGCTTTCCAATTACAATACTTAAACAAAACAATTGTAATTATAACAAAATTCATAGCCAATACAATACAGGTCTGCATATGGGATGTCAACAGTTTCTATGAGTCTTTTTTATTAGTTGGTCATTGGTTTACTGAGCCATACAATATTTACTCTGCGCCGTCAGAAGTTTATCTAAAATTAAAACTATTTATGATTAGGTGTTGTAACTACAACGCGTGTTACACACGCATCTCCGGCGGGTACATATGCTCACACTGCGGAACGTGATTGGGAGAGCGACGCCGATATGGTAGCAGAGTGCCCCATTGGAAATGAGAGTGCGCCCGCGCAGCAAGACATAGCAGCGCAACTCATCGACAACTACCCCGGAAATAAGTTCAAAGTATGAATAAAATAAATTTTAATAGTTTAGAGCAGTGGCCCAGATTGCGAAAGATCGTAGTTTCGAGTCCCATCTCTAAAAAATGTAAAAAAAAATTTTTTTGATCTTTTTTTTGTTAAGGATATATTATCAATATATCAATATAATAAAATAAATAAATTTTTAAGCCAGTAACTGTCAAAAAGTCCCTTGGGTCTCCCGTTCATCTCGGTTCTTCTGGTAATTTGAAATTTTCCGTAAGCCGCAAATACATGCGTATTTATTACATTACATATCATGCATAAATTTAATTTGTTATAACGTTGTATTTACACGCGGTTTCTGAATTGAGAATTTAAAGATAAGCACACCCTACACATATCTGATGTCAGTAATAAGAAAAAAAAAACATTTTGAAACACGTATGAAACGATAATATTTTTTTTGAATATAAAACATCAAAAATTAAAAAGGTGCCTAGAAAGGTAAATTTTTATCGCGACAAATTTTGGCCAATCGGTATGATTGAAGTGGCACTCCATCGGGTGATCCGCGCGCCTGACCTCCGGAGAGTGTGAGTGAGATGGGCACTTAATGCATTGTATTTTCACCTTATTATTGAAACAAGATTTACAATTATTATTGTTTTCAATAATCCGTTCGGTATTGAAACAAGAATTATTATTATTAGTTTCAATCATTCGTCAGCACTTAATGAACATGTATTTATTTAATTTGTAAAATTTCTATTACTAGGTTATTTTAGGAGGAGGCAGACGCGAGTTTATACCCAAGGATCTCATGGATGAAGAAGGTACCTATGGAAGACGTGAAGATAATCGAAATCTAATTGAAGAATGGAAAACTGACAAAATATTGCGTAATGTGACCCATGAGTACGTGTGGAATAGAGATGGTCTGATGGCTTTATCATTGTCTCCACCCGAATTTTTACTGGGGCTGTTTGAAGACTCTCATATGCAATATAACATGCAAGCGGACAAAACAACTGAGCCAACCCTAGCAGAGTTGACAGAGATTGCAATCAAGTCTTTAAGTCGCAACGAGAACGGTTTCTTTCTCTTTGTAGAAGGTGGGCGTATTGATCATGCACATCATGATAATTACCCGCGCCTCGCATTGGACGAGACGATTCAGTTGAGTGAAGCAGTGGCACGTGCCGCTAAGCTGTTGCCCGAAGAAGAAACTCTAATAGTTGTCACCTCAGACCACGCTCATGTTATGACTCTAAACGGATATACATCACGAGGCGCCGACATCTTAGGCCCGGCCGGCCAACTAGGCGATGACGGTGTACCATACATGACGCTTTCCTATGCAAATGGTCCTGGTTTTCGGCCACATGTTGCGCATGGAGTACGTGATGATCTCACGAAGTATAATTTTGGTAAGATTTTAAGTATTACTGATGCTATTCTTAATCTTGGACTCATAATATCGTTTTCATTTTCCTTTATATCTTACCAACTTTTGCCTCTTCGAGCGCGTGGTAAAGTGACTTTTAATAATGATTTGACACTTCAATCCATTATTTTTATTTAATTGGCAGAAGGCCCTTATTGTACCGTGCAAGAAGCTCATATTATAGTAAACATATTATGAAATTTTATGATACCATGTAACTAGCCGAATATACGACATACGAAATCAGTTCCGAGAACAGACACGATTTTATATGCTCCTTCTTCGTAATGCTGTGTTGATTTAATTTAAGATATATTAGGTAGTGAAACTTCAGTCACAAAATTTCGGAAAACTTAAATTAACATTGAATTATATATTGATTTTGAGTCGTTAAATCGCATAGATAATTATGTTATTGAATTAAACATCAAGATTTTTGTCTAGTTATGTTGTGACTTAAAACTCAACCCACCCATGGTGTAACGTAATCGTATCGGCAGAATTCTGATCAGATACTTTTTACGCGTGTAAAAAAAAATGTTCAAATTTTGATTTCATTTCACGGCACGTAAACGAAGTATTAAGAAATAAATATTTTTTGTGGTTTATTTAAATTAAAAAAAAGAACCATTTTTTTAAAATTGAAATACTTTTTTAATATAGAAATTATATCCTATTAATAACATGTACAAATCCATTATTTAACCAAAAAAAGATAATAAGTGATATACATATTAGGAAGTTTAGACAAGGAGGAACGGTCTTTGTTGCAGAGAACTTAGAGTTCCGTTACGCAGCAGAGGTGCCTCTCGATTCGGAGACGCATGGTGGTGACGACGTAGCAGTGTTCGCTCGTGGACCGCATCACCACATGTTCTCGGGAGTTTATGAACAGAGCCAGATACCACACCTGATGGCGTACGCTGGTTGCATCGGGGAGGGCAAGACTGTTTGTAAATAAATTACAAAATAAATATTACTACAGTAGTTCTTTGATTATTATTAACTTCTTACATGATAGATTGTAAAAACGTGACTTGCTGGAGCACATGCTTACCCTATGGATAGAGTCAGAATCAAATAGGGAAAACGAGTTATATTATCCCACCACGCTGGTCCATTTCGGATAAGACTGCAAAAGCAGATGCAACTGAGACCAACGGCTTCACATACGCACGAAGGAGCTAAGGATATATTATTTCTAGCTCCTTCGTGCTCTCTTCATCTTAGCATCTCTTTTGGTAATTTTTAATTAGAATATAAAGTTTTTAGAAATTAGCTTACTTGACATTGAATGTAAAGGAGAATTAAATATAATAATATAATGTTTACCTAGATTTGATTAAACTTTGGAAATCACTTAAATTATCTATAGCCTTGTTTGTTTGTGACTTTTTAACGTGTATTGCTAATTCTGACAATTTTCTAATTAAATCTCTTATAGATATTTTTCCAGAAATAAAAACTTAAAATAATCACGTTCTATGGGAAAGTACGAGTATAAAACTTGAAGAGTACGACGATCAATCAGAAAGTCGTTAAGTTTTCCTCGGACAATACTAGTACTAAGTGGTGGTATGTAAGGATACGGGGCAGATATGGGGCGGGTACAGGGTATTGACAGGTGTATTGTCGCTGTGACAAGGATTGATGAATGAGCGTCACGATTGTGTCACACGGTACCATCGCTCACGGGGCTAGATAACAGTGGATTCTGTACACTTTAGGTACTACGTAACGTAAGTACAGTATTAAAGATGTTCTGTTGTTCTCAAATTAGTTTGTCTGGTTTTGCAAGAGTAGACCAATTCTTGTACGATACGTATTTGTAAGATACGTATTTTAAAAATTATAAGGCTGATGGTGGCAGCAGTGAATTGATAATTTTAAGAGGTTTACGTACAGTAAGTAAATGACTTTTATAACAAAAACAGAATCACGGCGAAATAATATTTAGTTAACTTTAAAATTTGAAAAAATAAAAACAAAGAAGTTGTATTATGCTTGAGCCGAACCAAATTCTCATTACAGACCTCTAAGATTACAAATGTTGCGCAAGAATGGTCCCAAGCATGACACAATCTGTTTCTGTTATTGTAAGTTCATATTAGGTTGGCGTTTTTTTATTTTAAAATTCTTTATTTTATTCCTTTTAGTACATTTAAAATATATATATTTTTTTAAATAATTTACCACATTGCTATAATTGAATATTTTTTTTATAATATATTATTAACTACTCTACACATTAAAAAATAGTTATGTTAGGTAGAGAATTAAAGCACAGCACGATATATTGATAGGTTTAAGAATACCAGTGAACTTAAAGATACGTCTGTAAAATGTCTAGAAAAACAAAACAATGAAATACTTATTGCTTGGATTTGGTCGTCGCGTGCGCCGACAGAATGAGGGTGGCGCGTTGCTAGGGATCCCTCCCCATGACACCTTTAAGCATTAGTGTTGTTGCGATAGTGATAACCTATCGATAGTATAGATGTGAAAAAAGTGCTTGTTTATAGTAATAATACAAGTAGGTTTAGAAAAATTTAGTCAGCTTTTTTTAAATATAACTATTTTGTATTTTACTATCGTGTGATGGCATTAATATTATCATCATAGCGATCATCGATCATGTACAATATCGGTACAGAATCACGGTAGAGTATACATTAAAAAACAATGATATACTTAAGATCACAGAAATATTTTGCTATCGCAATGTTATTCGGTATAACGTCATCGAGATGTCAAAATTAAAATTATTTGCAACAATCGGCATCATTTGAAACTTCGATCTTTATTAAGATTATTTTAAAAGCTCACTATCGATAGCGGTATTCGCAATCCCAACATCACTACTGAGCAGTTTTTGTATTTAGATGCAGCTACAGTGTTGCAATAATGACGAATGACTCACTGTTCATTATTACTCATGTACGCTTAGGGGAAGTAAATTTGATGTTGTTACAGTTTAAGATATGGACATTATTTTTACGATACAACTAAATGTATTGAGAAAAAAAAACGGATTTGGATGAAATGCTCAGCCTGAATAACATATAGCCTACTTTTTGTCCTACCATACGGTTCCGTAGAGATAAATTTACTTAGCAGGTCATAAAACCTCATTATTAATGTTAGGTATCTCCAAAGTACACATCGGTCGTGCTTGTTTATTGGTAAAAGGACACAAGTATTTGTATAGGCGTAGAGTATTCCTACTTTGTTTGACACCAGGACTATAACAGTGCTCGTCATATGGAAAAACCAACACATTTTTGTAGAGAATTTCACCATCTAAAAACACTCTCACCTTTACTTTATATGTCAAAATCCTCAACGAACTTGTTTGTCATGATCATCATCATCAGTCCTTTACGTCCTCACTGCAGGGGCTGTGGCTTTCCTAAGGGATGGCAAAAGAGGACGGGCTATGACCCTCACTGTCCATAGTCCCAGCGCGAATTGAAGGGCATTAATGACTGCAAATGCAGCAGGGCACAACGGCTTAATGTGCCATGCAAACAAGAAGATATAGGATTGCCAAGATATTTATTATTTTCAAAAAACTAACACTTTGGAAGTACCTCTTTGTGCCATATTTTAGAGCCTATCAAACTGCGTAGGGCCCGCTGACAATTTAATATAGGATTACTCGTATTCTATCCATCTGTCTTTCCATCTGTACGTTTGTTTATTAAACTTCTGAGGAACTCTTTTTCTCTGAAAACGGAATTTCGCATTTTTACGCCAACGCAAATACGATTTTATTAAACCATTTTTTTCCCAAAAATAACTTTATTTTAATTAAAAGAATATTTTGAATTTATTCGAAATTTAGTTTTCAGAAAAAAAGAGTAGAGATCCCGGACTGATTAAGTATAAATTTAGTACCTGCTGCAATGACTTTTAACCGCCAATAAAGATGCATATGTAACGTAATTATTGAATTTTAATCTTGGACACCACTTTTTGAGGGTAAAATATAAAATGAAAACGTTTTACATAAAGACTAAAAAATATAATTACATTTTTTGTAAGTTTGAGATTGTTTAAAGTTATTTAAGAAAATTCGCCAACCACCAACTATCTTTAAACAAGATAGAAACAATATTATATCAAACGCAAAACTATGGTTTTAACAATTAACATTTCAATAAAAACCCGACGTAACGACGTTACCGAATGCGTTAGTTTGGTTGCGCATAGCCGTTTTTGAAGGTATGACTGACATATTTTTATTATATAAAATATGTACAGTGTGTAAAAAATATTAAGCAAAAATGTTGGGGTGCAGTGAGCATTCCCATTCAAGCACGTGATGTATCAATTATTGGCGGGCGAGTGTCGTCTACGAGGGGCATTAGCTATAAATCTGAACGCAAATGTACTGCGCCGCCCTCCGCACTGCTGAGATGCGGCGGGTCGCTGCTTACAAACATGACGTGTATGTCTTAATAATTGTTATTGCCTGAACACAAGATCGAAGATTGCTTGTACCGCCAGCAAATGCCTAGTGGTTAGTACGAGCTGCCAAATCCAAGGCGATGCGTTCAATCGCTCGCAAGTGTGTGGCCAATCGATTCTCGCATTTTAATTTAGAACTAAATCGATATTTAGTGTTCCGTGACTGTTTATGTTGATTCAATTTGTGACGGATTAAGAAAGTACTGTGAGAATGTATTTGTTATTATTTGAAATGATGTTATTGCTATTACAGTTTATAAATTAATTGGATCTATTTGGGTAGATAATTAATAGAAGCTCACATAATTTTTTAAAGATCATTTCATTTAGGCATATCTTTTTTTCTGTAGGTATCTTTACAAATTGGAAGGTGTATTATAGTACGGTAATTCCGTTATCATCTATTTTTATGTGTTAAATTGAACCCTTATAAGGTGAACGTCAAAATTAACATTATAATAAAGTTACTATAACTTTATACATTCGACGTTGGGTAGGTAACTATGTTTTCAGTTTTCTTAAGTTATAACTACATATTCAAAATTCAGACCTTTTGTATTAAACTTGCAACTAAAATTAGGAACCTTATATTTCACATTGCTCTAATAATAATAGAACTATATAACAAACAAAATGTGAAATTCAGGAAACGTCATGGAAAAAATGGTGGTTGTATCTTATATAGGCAAAGGGTTTATTGAAACATTTATTGTGTATGACCATACCGTATCATCCAATGGTAGGTAATGTTAGTTTTCTTATTGTGATGACGTTATTTTATTTTTCTGATTAAACTTTGAATTGAAGTGAACCATTTAAAATAATGTTGATTATGTAAAACAAAATTCCACAAGTTCACGTGATGATATTTTAATAACTTTTTTATTAATGTAGTAGTGTGATATATGGTTAGAAAGGTTAATAAATAGTATATTAAAAAAAAACAAAAGCGTTTCACTATACCTATGGATATAAGAAAGGCTCACAATATTCTTTTGAGTAACAAAAAATTTACGTCACATGAATCTTTGAATAGAGTTTTGACATTTAGCTTTGTCTACCTATGCCGTTATTTAACTTGTGACTTAAAGAACATATTATTAAAAAATACTTTTCTCTGAATTTGCCCCCTTTAAAATGAAATAACAAAATGTTTCATTGGTCCAAATAACTGAAAACAAAAAATATTTTAGTATTATTTCTGTGACGAGAATTGTGTTATTTTTATACTATCTAATACAACCTGTTTACTTAAACGTTGGTTTAGGTTGGTTGAGAAAATAGACAAAATAATTATTTTTATTTTCATCTTATAGTCTGAAGTGATAAACATCGTATTATCATTGTGTGAATTAACTACATATTGATAAACAACGCTAAGATGTTCTATGGAACCAATGCAGACGTTTTTCATTGTGTTTTATTAGCATCAGGAGTGTATAGGTATATCAAACATCAGAGAACCATCAGTCATTAATTTAGAGCAAGCTAGCCTGTTAGATAATTAAATAATTAATTACAAACATTTCTCTAACAAATTTTCCTTTATCGTAGTACCAGGGACAAAGTGGATTTTTTAAGTATTTTTCATTAAGAATATTTTCAGTATACCATTGTAAATGCAAAATTGATTAAATTAAATAATTGGAACAAATTTCATCATCTTTATCGAAAGTTTCAGTATTTGTAAAAATATTTATTTCAGCTGTTTCGGTGGATTGCCTGAACATTAATACAAATACGCTCTGAAGCAGCGAAAAAGTAACAAGTGCTTAAAAAAATCGTTAGTTCTGTAGGTCCAGCGTAACTTAGTGGTTAGAGCTGTTGGTTAGAGTTGCGAAAGGTCACGTGTTTAAGTCCAATCTCAGACTGCCTGGAACAAAGTGGATTTTTTTGAATGCCAAATTGATCAAATATAATAAATAACTTTTTATTTTGTTGCATTTAATTTTTGTACATTATAATGTTAATAAATAAGCTATTATTTGATTCTCTACACATTAGAAAGACCATATGCCAAATATCAATTTATTATTTTAAAAAGTTGCAGATTTTTGAGACGATTCTCACGGTTTTGGCCTATAGTAGCGCTCGACATCGAGTTTGGTGCTGTTTTAATAGAATAACTTAGCTGTTCTGTATTAATTGAAACTTTGTCTGAGGTCTTTATATTACTTGCTCATTTTACAATCTGTGATTTGTATTCCAATATATGATGTTCGAAGCTGATGTCCGTAAGTTGCAAAAGTCTTTCAAGAATCGAACGTAAACTTTGGCAATTAAACAAATTGCTAGTCTCTCATCGTCACCCTCGCTCGCGGCGACGCATCAGTATTCATTAAAAGCGCAATTAGCGGAGTGCATACCGAGCAGCGGGCCCCTTGCTTTCAAAGTGAAACATTACGAAAATGTCATTCGTCAAAATTTCCCCGAAGACTCGGTCCGGGGCGAGCTGAGGCGCCCCTTCCCCGTCTCACCCCCACTCTCCTAGTCCCGGCCGAAGCGCGGCAGTCGGCAGAGAGGCCCGTGTACTACACCCGCCCGTACTCGAGTCGAACCCGCCCGCCTAAACTTTATACGAGACGAGATCGCGTTGCCGCTGTGTGCTAAGTGAAAACTCATTCGTGTTGTGTACTGTGAAATTATTTGTTGTGAACTTTATCAAAGTGGAACCATTCTGATAGGTATGAATGAAACGTTCTAATGTCATTATTTAAAATAATATATATATATATATTATCATCAGAATACTAATTATACACCTAGAAAAGAAAGTGACGGTAGACTGATTTTGCGCTAGTGAACGGACAACCTTTATATTTAATGTGACGTTATA
The DNA here is from genome assembly GCA_918026875.4 of Diatraea saccharalis. Taxonomy (NCBI): domain Eukaryota; kingdom Metazoa; phylum Arthropoda; class Insecta; order Lepidoptera; family Crambidae; genus Diatraea; species Diatraea saccharalis. The sequence goes on along the minus strand of OU893333.1, from coordinate 17,926,020 downwards.
ATACCCGTAGCACCCGTAGACCCCGTAGTAAGCCCATTATCAGTTTTATCGTTTACCTTTAAAAAATATTGAATGCCAACAATGAATGCTGAAGTGGTATTCTTCATAAAATAGCAATTAATTTATATAACTTATAGCTTTTTCTATGAAATGTCAGGCCAAGAAGATCGATAGTCAATGAGTAATAATAAATTTATGATTTTTAAAAGAAAAATAAAAAGATTTAGGTTTTCGAACAAATATTTAAAATTATCATATGCCCATTAGGTAGGTATTATTGTTATTTATTAACTTTCAAGGTATTATTTCCTTAATAATATAGTAATGAAAGATAAGTGTTAGCCTTATTAAGTTAAAAATAACTTAGCTAAGGGTAAGGGGAAAATAACTTACCTAAGAGTAAGTTATTTTAAAAATTAATACCATCTTACGTCTTAGTTAAAAATTATATACATCTTACATTTCGAGACGGATTTAATTTAAATTCGTTTTAAATAAACATGACGTCGACAAGAGGCAAAACTTCAATCACTTCCTTCTGAGAAATAAAAACGTTAACTTATTGTTTCAATGAAAAAATATAATGAATTAAAATAAATGTGGTAAAGATAACTATCTTTCCTTGACTTCTAGATATATCTCTTGGGCGTGTAGTCTCAACATAGATAGCTATCGGAAAGCCCACTTACCAAGTTATCAAATTTGATCGCTGGAAAACTAAAGAATATCGAAAAGATGTATTTTAACTTGGATCTTGCCTAACAAAAATCGCACATTACATGATACTCGTACATCTACTTCTAGAGACCTGCTATAATCATTAAAATAGGATCGCTATGACTTTATTGAATTTGGTTAAATTTCAGTCGCAATTTCTATCAACATTTCATGTTCTGTAGTGTCAAGAGTTTTGAACGTTAAGTTGAATAGGAAAAAAAAATCGGATTTTAAAGACACAAAGGTATATTCTTTTGTATATTTTGATATAAATTAGTCTGACAATATCAGAGACATATTTAAGCTATTGCAATATCAGAGAAATATACCCATTCGATTGAATGTCAATTCCTAGATGTGAATATTGCTGGATAACTATTATTCTGTGACTGCGTGAGGCGATTGGACGCATTAAGCAAATCCCAGTTAAACTACCGTCGGACGATGGACGCGTACCTTCCTGTCCGCAGACAGCTGTTCAATAAACGCATCGCGTTAAGCCTCAATAGCCTATTCCACTATTATGATAAGTAGACGAAAACTACTATATTACTCGAAAAATTCAAATAATGATTTAATAGCTGGCTCACTCTTAATATTACAAATTTTTTACTATTACTACTTCTACTTTAGCCTCCTTCAGCACTTTTCATTCCAGCTTGCATCAATCCTGCTCACTTCCATTTTAGGTCCACCACCCACAATGGCATATCTTCGAGAGCAAAGGCACAGATGTAATCAATCATTATGGGTTACTAAAACTGTAATTCTCTTAAAAATACGAATATAATTTTTTTCAACAGATGTAGAGAACTCCATTAATTCATTGTTTCGTTTCCAATATGAATAAATTTAAAAAAGAAATCTTGTTCAACAATTCTGAGGAATTTATTTACATTATCGCTTTAATAGTTATCTTTTAAAACCATATTGTGATTGTGATAAGACTTGATTTGGCAACAAAGCAGCTGTTATGTATACCGAAAGAGAAAAATTGAGAAAGAAAATCATTATCTTTTAAAAGTTGTACAACTGACAGGTATTTGCATATATAATGGTTGTTAACATTAGATTTACTCAACATTAAAAAGACATCTATTTTTATGTTTTTGTCATGCTAAATAATATAGCAGTTTATTCTCGCACCGTAATTATCGAATATTATTTTTCTAAGAATTGCGTAAATCTTTAGCGAATTCAAAACAAATATGTTACTTAAACTTGTCGTTATACATATGCAGACTAGATCACATATATGGCACAGATCCAAATTTAGAAGCTTTTAGCATTTGTATCATGAAAAAACGAAACGACGAAAGTACTATAACACCCAAACCCCTAACAAAGTAGAAAAAGTCATTCTCTACATTGATCTTATCGGAAACTGTATCCGGGATATTTACAGCTTGTAACCCGAACAACTCAGTTACGGAGGTATCATATATCAATCATGATCATTTACTGATTATAGCTTGTGAGTTAACAGGAGTGCAATTCTATTGGAATTACAGCTTAAAACGGCTTCCAAAAGTCATATAAAATTGAATACTTTGACATCTACTTTGACATCAATCGAAAGTTGATCACGATAATCATGATCGTGAAAAAACAACACAAAAACTGCTATTTATAAAGCGGATTAACTGTTATCAATATTTGACACGAGTGGCAGTGCATTCGTCGATCAAAATGTCGCAGAATGAATCGAGAATGTTCTCGTCTCGACATTTATATTAAAAATATCGATTTTATTTCATTAAGCGTTTCATATTTATTTTGTTCTGGTTAATACGTTCATTTCTTGGGAAATATCAGGAGCGAATTATAAAGTTGTTTCGCTGGAATGAATAGTGAATTCTTCATTATTAAAATGTGATGCGTCAAGAAACGTATTAAGTTATTTATTTCTTAGATTGATAGTTTATCGCAGGATTTAGTTTTTCTTAGTTCCGGATATTTCGGTGCTCAAAGATCGGGAACTCAACAAAGTCAAGGTACATAGTAGTAATCCCGCGAAAAATTAACATTCTCATGTAAATGACCACGAAAGCTTAAAGCAACACATTAACTTGTCGTTCGTTATTGACTAAACTAAACTGTATCGCAAATTCAGTTGTTTTAAAAGTGAAAAATACGCGATAACTATTTTTAAATTTGTCGTTGTAATGTAATAATTTTTTTTAAAAGGTTAATTTTAGTACTATTTCTGAGGTCAATAAGAGATATGGAGTCATGGTTGTCAACACTGACGGCTCAATTTCGATTCCTAATTCAGTCAATATGTCAAATTACCTTACGTATGTATGAGTATATCAATATTAGGTCTGGGCATCTTCCTGATTAAAAAATAATTCCATGAGTGAATTATGTCTCCTCATAGATACTTTTGTAGTGCCTATATTTTTTTTATATATTTGTAATCAGTTCATTATACATCTTTTCAAGTTTTTGAATGACTTCAAAAATAGATAGTTACTCATCTGATTTTTCTTTGTTTATGGAAATGAAAACTCCAGAAAAGTCGACCTGACTTACTTATCAGTTATTATTATTTGTAATCGATAATATCAACTGACAATTAGCACCGACTAATGCCTAATTTGGTTATCGCTAATCCGTTTACAATTTTTATCGTTAATAAGTTTTATGATTCAATGTAAAACTATTTCCCGCGAGAAATACACATGATTTAACTATTTCGATGATAGAAAGAAACATTTTTAATAATTTATTAATTCATTTTTCGTGGTTTCATACTTCATGGAAAAAAGCGGTCCTTTACAGGATAACTTGTGTTTGTAGTTCTCCCCTTTCGTCTGTCATATCATAACTGATTTACTCCGTGACCACGGCAAGAAGGGAGTGTGGTTTTGTAATAAGTATTGATTGAGGAACATGAAAGAAAATTACATATTACGCTAACCCTAACTAATGATTGGAATAAAGACAGACAATTCAGTGATGTTACTGATGATGGTTGACTTGACACTATTGTCAATATGACAATAAAATTTTAACTCCGATGTGGCACATTTTAAAAGTAGATACCATCCATTTTAATTCCTTTATCACGGAACAGTGCAACTTGCATGTAACTGAAACTCAAAATATTTAGGATATGTGAGAGAATTTCAAAATCTGTCCTTATATATAGTCTTTTGTTACAGGTAATGATAAATTGTTAAACAAACTCGGTTTAACGGAGATGTGATGGCATAGTGTTGTTAGTGAGATGCGCGAGTGACGCGCTAAAGACGCGTTGGCGTTGACAAGAAGACATGGCTGACGACAACACCATTATCGAAGGCACTGTCAAGTTCCGCGACGGAAAGAAGGTTGGTATCAAACGATATAATATTATTATGTCACTTGTTTGTTCCTGTCTGTCTGCTATTCCAATTCGACGGGAAGATGCAGACAGATAATAATAAACTGATTTGGTAACAATTCTGTTGCGCAGATTAGACTAAATTTAGATTTGGTAGTGTCAATCTACGTTTTCAATTGTGAAAATATCCTAGATAACAGAATAAATATGATTACGTTTTAGCATAAAGGATTTTGACTATATTTCTTTGATTACAGCTGTTGGAAACGTTAAAAAACAACCAACTTAGGTTAGAAAATTTAAGTTTAGTATGGAGAGTGTTAAATCAGAATTAGCACCATTCGTTGTTAATAAAGATGGACCACTAATTTTGAATAAACAGGTATTAGACAGAGATAGCATTGTTCAATTGAAATGAAATACGCTTAATTTAATAATTAAAAATACCATAACACACCTATATGATTTCTTTGGTTTTAAACCATATTTTTCTTTTCCAATCGCCATATGATTCTGTAAAAGATTTATTTAAACATACGTACGACTAATGAATATGTTGGTATTTGATTGCTTTCTTTTAATGTATATGTAATTTCTAGTTCAATGTGATTCTAATAGAGAAAGTTTTTTTTTTGTCATTAGGTAAAACTGTTTGTTATTTGTTGTGAACGATGTGGCAATGGAGATTAAATAAATCAATAATAATAGAAATCTATGACGACGTTATCTATCGGTATATTTTTCATAGCACTAATCTTTTTATTATATTATCTTCCACCCATGAAAGTTCAAGAGCATTGTGAATTATCATCTTAACAATGTTGGTAGCCGACAACTGCGTTTTAAGTTTTTTAAAGTACTTTATAAATTGAGTTGCTGAGGAGTTGGATTTACGAATTCAAAATTTACCTAATTAATACATCATCAAAAATAATGAAATAAAAATTTAATGGAGATGCTACCTCTGCAGTAAATTAGGTAGCATAATTTGATGTCCGTATCTACTTATTCTCAAAGACGACTTAATCCGTTTTGATATAAAATAAGGAGTAACTTTAGTACCAGGTTGAAGTCATTATCTAATTAAAATAAGTGAACGCGTCTCAATTTGACGTTTCCTCTTCTGCCAATATTAATATGCATTAGGAGGTCAGTAGTTTAAACCAAGTCACATACTTTAGGCGACTAAAGTTTGTGACTTGGTTTAAACTACAAAAGAAGATGCAATGTATGCGAAATTATGAAGCTTATTTGGCAATATTATTTATTCACATTTTCATATATGATTTCTTGTTAGGTGTAGTCCAAGCGCCCAAGGTGTGTCTTTATATACATCTTTCACTCCCTCCATTTTCATAATCCTACACTCATACGTATTATATTTTTTATGATATAAAATGAAGGCCAGATTTATTTTTTTATCTTGGCAATTAAAAAAAAAACTTATATGTATTCAAAATATTATATGAAAAAGATTTCATACTCTTCATATTTATATGCTCAGAGTTACGGTTCAGTTAATCCACACATTTATTTGTTTTTATATTATGCCAGTGGCTTGTCATTGTTTGGTGTAACTTAACACACTAATTGATGTAATGTTATTTCCAAATATAATATTTTAAACATTTTTCATTCGTTTTAACCGAGAAGTAGCTATAGTGCTATAATTGATAATCGATTTCGAATAATTTTGAATTTATTCATGATAATGCAAAATTCAATAACGTTATATAACGATTATGATATGCTATGCGTTACATAGATTTGGATTTTGATCAATTCATGTACATTTTTTCATAATAAAACGGGAAATAACATTGAAACATAAATCAAAGAAACACAATGAGCCCTTTGCCGAAGTTCTGGTTGAGTAGACTCTCGCCATGTAGGTACGATTTATGCGGTGGTATTAGTCGAATAGTTTTTTTTTGTTAAAAAATATTGTACCTATTTTCCAGGAATTGACAAAAAATATAGTATTAATAAAACCGCATCTACATTATGGAAATAATTTTCGGATTTATAATATTAATAGGAATAAATTTTTTTTAGTATAAATTCAATAAAACGATTTTGGGACAGATTGGTCGTGTTGGGTAATATCTCAACTTTTGACTATAGAGCCCGCAATTAATTCAAACATCTAAAACTGTTGGAATATTTTAAAATCATACACATTCTAAAATTATTGTAAAGAAATAATAGCAAACCCGGTTAAGTGGGGTAAAAATACGGAATTTCTTTTCCTTCGGAAAATAAACAACAATAAAAGTAATAAAATCAAAGTGCATCATTGATAAACTATTAACAAAACAGTAAAGAGTGGTTGGAAAAACAAATACTAGCTTTGTCTGATGCGTACACAATACCAACATGGTTTTACTGCATTGAAATAAATTCTCCATATACTTTACGATTGAAATTTGTTATTTAAACTTTAAAAATTGCCTTCTTTGGTAACACTAACTTCTGTTGCTGCTAAGTTAAAACATACTATAAGTAAGAGGTGAAGAGGGTAAAATTATTTTTTTATTTCAGTGGAAGTCGCGATGGTGTGTGATGCGCAAGTTATCGCCGGTAGCAGGTGAGTAATATACTCTTTTATTAAATTTTGTAAATACATTTACAAAGTTATATTGTTAGATTTTACTTATTATCAACCACCCCAATGGTCTGAAATGAGCACTTAAGAATGTTCCATTAAGATCTCAGTTATTGCAAATAATGTAATAGCCAGTCTCATTTCATGCACCTATAAAACTCGCAAGTATACGACCTCTATTTTATCTTTATCCTGATTTACATCAGCTGACGAACATGGTAAATGCATTTTTGTTTTCTTATATTAAAATACATATTGTTTATTGCTAGAAGCGCGAATTAAATGCTGCGAATATTGTGATAAGATTAGATTGTAGATTATAATCACAATTTTTGTTTTTTGTTCTTAGTGATTTATTTTTGAATATTAATATTGGATTCATTATTGGTATATAAGCATTGATAGGTAACAATTATTTATACCACATTCGAATTCCTTTCCTATGATGGACTTACTTAGTAGTAAATAAGGAGATCGGGATCAGAAAATCCAACAGGCGGTCGTAATTTGGAATAAGTTTTTTTTTAATAGAAATAATAAACATTAACCTCATTTTTCACAATTGAAGTGAAAAATAGTGTGTATCACATGGCGCTAAAATCCCATTATAACTCTATTTCTATTTACTCCCTCGCTTCGTAATAATGGGTCAGTTTAACTTTTTAATAATTTACTATTCTTTCTAGTTATTTCATCATATCTTTTTCAGCGATTACTTTATAATATCGTATCTATTGATATTATGATAGCGTTGTCGTTTAGTAGCAAAACCTTTCATTTAATACCTATATCGCGACTGCACAAAAAAGATTTATTATCACCATTATCCGCCGGAGTTCAGTATCATGGTCTGATGACTCGTACGCAGGTTTTAAATGGCGAAAAATAGCCTTTTTTCTATTGCTTCCACAGAGCGATTCCGAAATAGTCCGATACCGAATTCGAAATCACTTAGGTGACCGAATTCACTACGAAAGCGAATTCGCTTAACTTTAAATTGGTATTAACGTTTCGTAGCATAAGTGAAGTGAGTTTCGAAATGATATAGGGATAGAATATCTTGGACGTGTATGAATCAATCAATCTTGTTTTATACAAGAAATGGAATCAAAAGAATTTCAACAGTAATATAAGTTAAATAGATATCGCTTTCAAAGTGAATTCGTCCGAATTGGGTGCATTCGAATTCGGGTTCGGATTATTACGGAATCGATTTGCTGGTCTGAATGTTCTGGTAACTTTCTTGTTTTAGATTTCCATTATACAAGTGTTTTAGGTACTTGATTAGGGATACGAGTAATGTATGTGATGTTGTCCAATATTTATATAAAAAACTCCTACACAGTGACGCATGTAGGGTGGGCTTTCGTATAGTTTAAATTAAAAATTCCCAGTTCCAAACATTTTACTGACAATAGCAAATGTATAATATAAAAAATCACAGCGTTTAAAAAAAATATTTAAATTTTTAAACCGAGAAACTGTTTTAAAATAAATGGTGTTTTGTTATAAATCAAAAATATTTTTTGATACTCCATTTCTTACAATACGCCTTAGTGTTTCTATCTGAATTATACTATTGCTTGTCAGGCTCATTGCTATTCGTCTTTATTACGAAGTCTTAAATAATGACTATATCGCTTTATAATGTAAACATGATGTAATTATAGATGTGTATAGAGCTTAACGGATTTGAACCGTGTCTCCGATATCATGTTTATTAGAAATAGATTACACAGTAATTACTGAACTCTGATGGGCTGCTTAGTTATTCATGGACAACATCGTCCTAAGGTTATAATTTAATATACTGATCTCGCGGGCTTGATGCGGAGAATCAGCCATGTTTGCCGGAACTCCTGATGACGCATTAGCGAATTCAGTCTGCGATAAAGAAGTTAAGCAACTTACCAAAACTTAATTATCTCGAGCTCCTTATGTTTCGGAAGGCACGTTAACACCAAATCACACTGGGCCTGTGTGTTGAGTCATTCCATTCATAGGAAAGGCCTATGTCCCAGCGATGGCGCAGTGGATATTAATGGGCTGGTGAAAAAAATGTAAAATAACAATAATTAAAACACAAGTTGAGTATAAATGACTCTAATATTGTGTCCAAAGTTATGGAATAAGACAATGAAACTGCAATATATCGGAATGTATAGACAAGTTTTGTTCTGAAAGATAAAAGTAGTTTAAGTAATGTCAAAAGCAAAACCACATAACGAAGCACTATCCGTAATGCGTCATCTCGTGGCTCTATTGTGCACCACAGTATATAAGTACAAATTGGACATATTGAGACATTTAGATTTTAAAAGAAAAATATTTGAATGATTATATTGTATTTTACGCAGCTCGGTGGCGTAGTAGATAAGTGTCGAGGCAAGCGATCGTTGTTGATAAGCAACTTTCGCAAGGGCCGGTTATGAGATGGCTGGCCAAAAAATTACTTTCTCGAGCTACTCTGTGCTTCGGAAGGCACGTTAAGCCGTTGGTCTCGGCTGCATTTGTAGTCGTTGATACCCTCCAACCCAAATTAGGCCAGCGTTTAGGGTCATGGTCCATCCTCCTTTACCATCCATAAGGAAAGCCTGAGCCTCTGCAGTGGGGACATATAAGGGCTAATGATAATATACTCCCAGGTATCCTTTTAAAGTTCCGTAGTCGTAAAAAGGGTAAAAACGGAAACCCCATTACTAATACTCTGCTATCCATCCGTCTGTCACCAGGCTGTATCTTATGAGCCTTGATAGCTAGACATTTAAAATTTTACAGTAGAAAAAGATAAAATAAATATATAAGAGGCCTCCCATATAATAAACGTGATCTTTTTGCATTTTTTGTAGATAATTATTAATGGTTCGGTCCCTTCGTACACGAGTCTGACTGGCACTTGGCCGATTCCATATTATTTTTTTATATAGGCTCACCCTTGATCTTAATCCAGCCCAAGTTGACGAATGTGATCTACGGCGATATGACGATAGACGCCGGCAGGAACTTCCGCTCCTTAGCAGTGCGCAGTAAAACTCATGAAAAAGATGAAAAGTGTCTTGGGTGACTTAGAATATTTTCCAAATGAGAATGGCACTAGAAGAAAGAGTTTTGAATTATTTAAATAAATAACCTTACCCTATCGTCGCTAGGCTACTTATATTTTGTTTAACCATTAGCTGAGTTATCGAATTTTGGTTTAAATTACACGCAAATTAATTGTTGTGTGACAGAAAATAAATATAACATATAGACGCAGGGTAGAATAGATAACTTACGCAGCTTATACGAAAATAATCTTATCAGATATGGTTTGCTTTTATCGTTTTGTTAATACCTAATACATAATTCAATAATAATAATTTATTTAGATAATTATTCACATTCAAGGTGAAGGTGGCTTTCACTTCGTTATCTTATTGTGTTATTTAATCCTAACCATATAAGTATTATTGATCAACGCCTGTTAGGTGGTCCTTTACGAGCTGTGGTTTTAAGGATTACAATTAGGAACCACTACTCATTCTTCTTCTTTGTTTTGTTTTTCTTGTTCCTACTACAAAAATGTCACTCTAAGCTGAACGTTTAGTTTCTTTGTAATTTAAATTCTTGAATAGAGGTAATAATATTAAGCGGAACCTATTCTAATTTTCTAAATACATACTTAATTCGCCTATTATTATTGAAAATTACACGGTTTCCGACTCTTCATTGATATATTAGAGGTTATATTTGCATGTACGCGTACACACCTAGTATTTTTGTCCATTTAACTATTTTAGACATTAAAATTACAGAGAAAAGTGCAAGATTAGAAGAATAGGTGTTTGAAGTATTTGGCAAAATTTAATTACTCTTTTTTAAATAACAGCGTCTAATAACGGGTGTTACATCGTACATTATAAATTCTATTATGGTGAATGTTGACTAAAGGCACGTTGCAAATTTTATAAGTTCGGTTTTCTAATCCCCAGAGTTACTTCTTGCGCCCATTCTTGTCGCCTTATTTAAGGGTCGGTCTAGCACCGAAAAAAATACTAAACGATTAAAAAAAATTACGCCAATATATTTCTTTTGTTACAAAGGATGTGTTCTTTCAGTATCTAAGAGATTGTATTATAATTTCTGGTATCAATGAAGATAATTTTCTTGACCTTGGTAATAAATAGTTCATCCTTTTAAATTCAATATAGATTATTCGCAGCTTAAGTAGGTATCCTTAAGTAGGTATTAGTTACTGCTTTCCAGATAATTTTTATTATTTGCAATGAGACATTAAAGATAAATAATAATATGCCTTATTATTAATCATCTTATTTTTTTGAAAGAATACCTAATAAAAAGATATTTAATCTTTATTATATTATCAAGTTCAGTTTTGATACAAACATATTGTGTATTGACTATTGAAATTCTTAATAACCCTTATTAGGAGAAATATTTTTGGAAAGAGTTGAATTTTTTTTTGGGGAAGTCATATTTAAATTTTGTTTACGATGAAAAATACTATAAAACAGGGAAATTTTACAGAAAGTTCTTAAGTAAATTGTTGAATATAAAGATATGATTCAGATAGGTCAAGTATCCAGATTTTCTTATAGACGTCGTATTTATGTATGTTTCTCTTTAAAAAATCAGAGAACTACTCTGCATATTTAATTTTGTCTTGAGTAAGGTGAATGATTTCTTTGACGCTTTACATCTGGGCTCTAAATATCCTAATTTTGGCATAAGTTAAAGTGAAGGCGAGTTAATAGCGATTTAATAAGAGCAGTTTTTACATAGATCTTGTTACTAGATCCTAAAATAATTTAGGAAGAAGACATTGTTCTAATAAAATTGAGCATCAGGTTTATACCTGGCATGGAAAACTACAATTATCGAGAAGCCATTGAGATGCCATGATTATCTTGATATGAGTAGAATTGAGGCACCGATACTGCATCCGTTTCAAAAATCATGTAAATAGATAATATATTTTTGTGACTATTACTTTTCATTGATTATATCTTATCGACTATCAGTTGCATGATATCCTGCCAGTAGTTATTATTCCGACAACTATCTTTTTAGTAATACCATGACCCTAGATAATGTATGAAAATATGTATTAATAAAAATGGTTCAAAATATCGAAAATATCGTTATTGACAAGGTTAGCTTGCCCCAATATTAACTTGATAGACTAGGTTTTACCTACCGTCTTAGAAGTCTATTGTGTTATCTTTGTTCCACAATCCGCTTTGCCTAATATTATGGTACGGTCGGAATCTCCATATAATTATCTCCGTGTATCTACCAATTACTGTTTTGTGGTTTACTAAACAGTATAATCTCAGTTCTCGTTAGAAAGATATGATATGATAGATACTATTTCTGTGAATATACCAATTTATTAAAAAAAAATAAAAAACGAAAAATTACTTTGGTGTCATTTTTGACAAAGTAAACTATTTATACCTAGTTACCTATATAAAATTATGTCATTAGGAAAGTAATAAATTAAAAGATAAATAAATAACAATATTCATCTAAAGTAATTTTGTTACTTGTCAAAATGGATACGTTATAGTTATCTATCTGTGTATACAAATAATATAGAGAAGCAAAGTTTCGAAATTTGTTTGTCTCTAGATCTGTAGGTAATCATTGGAAATACTAGTCCGAACATAATAACTATTTCACCTTCGGAAACATGCGCTATAACACACATTCACACGGAAGAATTTGTGGGAAAATCATTAGTTTTGTTATAAAAGCAAAATGGCTACTCTTATTTCGATAAAGTTACATGCCAAATAATCATTTTTAAAATTGTTTATTACTTGCGAAGAAATCGGTGAACATATAAACATAACCATTTAACACAGAACTTCCTCCGTTTTGATTTTGAAGTCAATTAAGTTATAAATATATTTAAGAAAAAACTAATTATATATTTATTTATTAATTTAGTCTATCAAATAAAATGAAAGTCATTTCATATTTCTTTTCAAATATATGACGAATATTTAAAATATTTTTTATGACGATTAAAGAGAAACAAAAAAATGATAAAATTAGTTCATTGAATTAGACTTTTTTGTTTTAATTGATATATTATTGATGATAAATTTTTCAGAGACGCTATAATATCAGAGGCTGTAGACTATATACACGATTGCACGGCAGGTTACTACAATAATTCAAAGCACAAATTAATTTCTACTCTAGCCTTAATATAAGGTTTAAAATTGAGTGAAGAAATTTGACAGTTTTGTATAATTTAACGTGCACTTGACTGAACCTATTATTAGTCAAAATTCATGTTGTAATATAGAGACTAAGCTAATACGAGAGTAATATTTATTCTTAGAAGGTTTGCTTAATCATTAATAAAAATCTTTATCTTTATAAAAAAATATGAATTGTGACTAATATCGACGATGGTTATTTTTTAACAATAAAAGTGCTATTACCGACGAATAACGTTTAAGTTTTGCGGAAAAGCAAGCATTTATCCTTTTGTTGATCATATACGAATGAATATAGTTCTTGATATGATAAGCCATCCGTGCTTTACGTGCTAAGAGGTCGGATGCGACAGACGTGCTCCATAAATAACGAACGTGACATTGACAAGTATTATATATTTGTACCTCTACAAATATATGTCTATTTATAGTTTGAAGAGTAAAAACCCAGAGAATAGGGGCGAGTTTTTTGCTTGAACAGTTTTCAATGTATTTTAATAGTGGTTCGGGATGATAAGCTTCTTTATTATCATCATCCTCAATGTACTCACTGTTGAGGCTTAGGCCTTACTTATATATGTAATCGGAAAATAAGAATTGGTCATAACCCACCAAGATTACTCCACGGATTCGTGAGTATTAACGACTAAATATGCAGCCGAGAAATTTTGGTCCTATCAAATACATTGCGCAACGTATTCTTAAAACTGTTTAAAGTTTGTTTTTGAGGCACGTGTGTGGTGTGCGCGCCTATTTTGCGTGTATTGTACACGCAAAATAGGCGCAATTCTTGACACCGAGTTGCGGAGACGCCCGTTGAAAGAAGAAGTGGTAATACGAATAAACAAGATAAGAATATAATAATTAGAGAGGGAACGTAATATTTATTTTTTTAATTTAATTAATACATTGTGTTTTTAATTCATATTTCTACCTTCAATTTCTAATTTGAGTAAAATATATTCTGCGCTAAATCTATGTAGCTTTAAAGAGAAGAAGAAGATTTGAGAGTGAATTCTTACTATACTATAAATTATAAGATTTCTTTTTAATAGATTCCTAAATTTAAATACGAGTAACATCTGAAAGATTCTAGTTGTATAGTTGCAACAGTGACCTTAATTAATTAGTTATTTAGAATAAGAAACTTTCTTATGTTATTTATATTTTTCATTTACTGCTAAGTTGGAGATTCGAAGTCAAAGCCGGGGAAGACGGTCATTAGATAGGGCAATTAAGCATGTGCCTTCGGTATCCTTGGTATTTGTTGCGAAACTCACGGGTATAACACGGACGCATTCAAAGAAAACAGTGAAACTAAAATGCGACGATAAATCTAAATAATTACTTTTCAGAACGCGTGTAAAAATGTTATCACAATATATATATATATATATTTTAGTTGATAATGTAATAAAATAATAATAATAATGTATGAATCCACTATATTTTTCTAATCAGCGCTCCAATGAGAGTTCATTGACAGTGCGTGTTCTCTTTGAGTTAGATAGAACGGGAGGAACATAGCACTTTTATCGCCAATTCTTTAACAATATATCTTGCATTTCTAGAGGACACCACCGTTAACTCTAGTTTTATAATAAAACCTTTTATGAAAAATGGATACAATATACTGGATACTGAATGGATATAATAACTTATTTACATCAGTTTTGTTTTGTTACAACTCTTCATATGACACAGTTCTTCTTACTCACAAATAAAAAACAAAAAAAAGCTTAGTTGCGTAGTGGATAAGCACCATGACTCGCAATTGTTATTAAACAAATTTCGCAAGTATCGTTCACGGGATAGGTGACCAAAAAATTATTATTATTAGCTCATAGTAGCTGGATTTGCAGTCGTTAATACCCTCCAATCCAGATTGGGTCAGCGTGGAGACTCATATGGCATGATCCTTAATTCCATTAGGAACGCCCGAGCTCCTGCAGTGGGGAAGTAAAAGGGCTGATGATGATGAATAAACAAAAAGAAACTGAAAATATATCTGTAACTTACACTGCATTAATAATATTTGACTTCAGGTAGAGTATACTGGTAAAATGAAAGTCCTTGTGATTCTATTGAGATGCGATACGTAACAGTAAACATTAGCAGAATTTACCTGCAGACTCCACTGCGTTTCATCGCAGTAGGGCTTATGCCTTACGGCCGGTTTCTGATTTGAGAAAAGTACAAAATATCAACTGATGATTCTCAATGATTTAAGTTTTTTACGTTACATACGGCAAAAAGTCCTAGTTTTATTAAATTGCTATCAACTGATTAATAAAAAATAAAAAAATCAGCAATGAAAATCTGACTACATGACGTTTAAAATGGCTTAAGTACGGTTTGAGACGTGCTCAACTTCAAATTCTCAATTCAGAAATCGGATGTTGAAACTGCAATCGTTAATACACACCAAACCGCACTTAACCCGCGTGGTGGGTCATTGGCCATATTCCGTAATCGATCTGATTCGATCCCATCTCTAAGGAAGGCCTGAGCCCCAGCAGCGGGGACAATAAGGTAGGTGGTAATGATGAATTTTGTTTAGGTTGGTATTTAATATATTTCTCATTTTTTATTCAATTCACAAATTCAAAGAAAATTTTCAAATTGATTTTACAGATAAAAACGATTATTACACAAAAAATGTTATTTAATAACTTTTTTCTAGAAATTTAGAATGTTTTCTCATGGTTCATTACAGTTTTTTTGAACTTTGTTTCTATGAGTAAAATCGATTTGGAAAATGGTATTTCCATTTGGGAATCGAAAATAATTAGAATTATATTTTGCTTGAAACGATTTGAAAGGTACGAGGTCGTAATTATCTTTAAAAATAAATTTTATACAATTTATTTTCGTAATTACACTTCATAATAAAAATTGGTAAACGTGTAAATATCTGAGAACCGATTCTAAGTTTTCAATACCAGTACCTATATAATATTCTTAATACAAAATGCTTAAAAAATCCACTTGGTCCCTGGTCTCAATAATATTTCTTTCGGATGTTTGGGTGGGTACCTGAACATTGATGAGAATGCGCTCTGTAGTAGCGCAAAGTAACAAGTGCTTAAAAGATTCGTCAGTCCTGTTAGGTCCTGGGTAGCTCAGTGGTTAGAGCAGTCACCCGGATTGCGAAAGGTCGTGGGTTCGAATCCAATCTCAGGGTGTCAGGGATTTTTTAAGCATTATTTGTATTAAGAATATTTTTCAGTATAGCATCGTGAATGCGAAATTGATTAACATAACAGTATATAGTTCAAATAAAGATTTTTCAATATTTTATTCTCCATCGCAGTACAACTGCCACATAATTGAATTGCAAATGAATCTTTATTCTAACAATTGCATTGTTTTATTATAATATAATATTGGACATTGCTGAATAAAATATTTCACACAAAATTATTAAAATCCTATATTTGTCTGAAATCACAAGCCGGCGCCGGTTCTCGTGGGCATTCATTAATTGCAATTTTGATACTCGTTTGATTAAATATTCGGTGACTTGATTAACTGTAATATCGAAAATATAATATTAATGACCATATTTTGGGGGTAAATAGTAATTTGTAGATGTTTCTTTTATTTAAAACTGCATATGAGTGAGTAAAAAGCTGCTGTTTTATATGATCCAGCCCATTACCAAAGTTCTGACAGCTAGGGACATGTTACTGATAATTATTGACCGATATTTTTCTGTCTTATAATTTACCAACATCTGATTTTTATATGTAGCGTACTTACACACGTGGAAGAGACGTCTATTTCAGGTAACAATTTTAAAATTCGATTTGGGCTTTTACTACACACACAAAATAAAACAGCAGTCTATTGAAATGTAAAATTAGCGGAATACTGGATTCTGAAGAAATGTATAAAGGCAAAGCCAATAATTAAAAAATAAGAAGACCGAGTTTTTTGTCACGTTTTACGTATTTTCATAAAGTTCTTGGCTAATTTCTTAATTAAATAATTAATATACAGTTCATACTAAACTGTCGACAATACATGGATATGCAAGTATTTAATCTTTTTAATAAAAAAAAAGGTTTGATCCGATATAGATTTTACTGTAATAACCACTAATAACGTCAACGTATTCGTTTGTTGCTAAAGGTTAGTAAATTAAAAAGCTCTATAAAAGGACTTTGGAGCGGCAAAGTTACCTAACTAACCGTGCTTTCTTTTGCAGAGACATCATAATATGTATTGCGTATAAAGGATATCTTGCACACTCATTAGCGTTTCTTATCACATCACTTATGGATGATTTCATCACACTTTATTTTATTTTTAATAATTAAGAACACGTCAATTAATTTAGCCCGATTGTGTGATAACACGTGAACAATTTTATGGCTCTATAGTTTAAAAAAATTATGTTCTTTTTGCAAAAATGAAATTGTAAGCATTTAAAAAAATATATGATAACAGTTGTTCATATCATATTAAACTAAATTAATTTTTAAATACAAAGTGTCGTCGTGTGTGGTGATATAATATCGTTTAGAGACGCCGGTTGTCGCAGAGACATTTTACGACCAACTGTTTGTCGAGCAGCCGGACCACACACGACGATGTCTGAAAGAGACTTTAATATCTTTTTTAATTATACAGTCGAAAAAAAAAACATTCAAAGTCAATGTGGATTTCTATATGCGTGTCCAGAATCTATTGATCGGCTACTAAAAAAAAAAAAAACTCTCTAGAACTTAGATGTCTAGTGTAGCACTGGTACGACATAGAGCTACAATGAAATACAAATTTTAGTACCTTTTGAAGTGGGTTTTATTTGTTTGGACTTCTATGCTATGAGAGCACTGGGTCGGACGTCGAATTGTAGATGGAATAGCACTGCTGTAACAAATGCAAAACTTACGATAAAGATGGGCAAGCGTTTCTGTTGAAAATTATTTACTAAATAAAATAGTCAGAACTTCATTTAGTGGAGCAAACTATCAAAAAAAAAAAAAAAAACAGAAATCGCTAGAAGTTTGATTCACGCCATCACCACCAGGTGTTCGAACATCTGCCTTTCACTAAATAAAGCCTAGTGACCTTTATTTTACCTTTATTTGTGATCCAAATATTTAATAAAAGTCTGTTAAATACAAATTTTACTAAATGTTTATTAGTGGATTTATTTATCTGAGTGTGATAAATGTTGATTTGCTAATTTTTGTTGGTGAGGATCAGGGTTTTAAAAAAAAAAATCTTATCACGACATTAAGTCTGACTAGCAATGTAAGCAAAACATTTATTAAAACAAATTCGAAATGCTTACGGAAAACAGAAATGCAAATGCCCACGGAAACTCGGAAATTGATATTTTTGTTTTATTAACACTATAATAACTATCTATTTGTGATATAAATATATATACCTTGTTAGATCACCCTTAAAAAACCAAAAGCTAAGGTTTCATAATTACCGACGTTTCAGTATATTTTTTTAAATGGTAAAGTTTTTCTTAGACTCGGTTGCACCATAGACAGACTTAAAGTTAAGGTTTATATCAAATTTGAAATTATCTCTCACGCTGACTTTAAATTAACTACGAAATGAATTGCATCATCCTCTTCCTTGGTAAAACAATACCTTTAACTAGCGAGAATAAGGCGGTTATAGTTTACAATCATAGTTATGACGTCATCTAACAATTACCAAATGACAATTCATTATTATTACTATAACATATTTGTTATTATGAAAGTAAGTTAACGATGCAACTAACCCTTAATTATTTAAAATTAACCAGCCAAAGAATAGTACATTGCTTTAAATTATCCTTCCTTTGGATATTTATTCAGATATGAGTGTTTCAAATTACTCGTAGTTAAGCATTATTTGGCTTTAAGAAGCTAAATAGATGAACAAAAGTGATAGTTCCATGATAAAATCGTTATGCAATGCAAACAATCCGAAAGATGTTACTTTCATCTTACAAAGCAACATAACACTATAAGGGGGCTTCAAATCGCCACTGTCGTAAACATTTGGTCGTAAAAGATATTGTTCATCGTTTATTATTTCAAGGCCCGCTTTGATATAACTTTCCGCTTCAGCGCCCTTGAAAGGCAAGTGAAATTGTACAACGCGAGGTAAATCGCTCGGGTCCAAGGGCTCGCTTTAAGGGTCTCAGTAAATCACCTGTTCAGGTAACATATTTTTAACACCACATTGACTCACAATACGAGGATTCCGCGAGATTTTCTGACCGATACAAAAATGGTGTAAACGAATTTCAATGGCCGTATAATGTTTGCACATTTCGAGCTATGACCAGCGAGTGTCGTTTGGATTAAATTCCAAAATGTCTTTATACCCTCATAGTTATATCATAAAATAGTAGAGTTTAATCGAAACAGATGATCAACATTGAAAGTGTTACACATAAAATAAGTAATTTATGGGTATTCAATCTCGAACGAATTTATACTCGACTCGAAATCATTGATTTCTCTATTTCATGTTATATTAATTAAGTAAATAATTAAATAATGTCGTGTAATATTATACTTGAGAACAAAATTCAAATGATTGACAGAGTGTTCCAGTTACTCAATTCTATGTAGGTTAATAATAATAATATAAATTTTACATTTTTACTTCACAGTATGTAAATCACGACACCCCCCGTGACGATATAGGAATTATTTATTTCTATATCGATTCAACCATGATCGACCTCGAGACTACCTACAAAAAAAGTGACAAAAGACAACCAGCAAACTTAAATAATGTAAAAATTTAGCTGTAAAAACACACATTTGTTTTTCCCAAAGTTCAAAACACGTATTATTATTATTCCATGCCTAAAAAGTATATAAAATGAGGGTCGTATTGACAGCTAAGCGGCAAATCAATCAGCACGAATTGGTGCCCGTCTCCGTTGATGCAGTGCGCGTTCGTGACGCAATCGTGACGCGATCCCGGGCTTATTTTCAACACCATAAAACTTGGCTTGCGACCCTACTTTATCCTGCTTTTGAATCAATAGTCTTCACTCCTCTCTCGTCACCCTTTGTTGAGTCCTCGTCACATAAAAACAAACTGAAGAATACAATTTCCAGTGACATAATTAACATAATAACTTGGGCCGAGTAATTTCGTTGTTGCCTGAGTCACTAATTACTGAAGTTATTGCCAATTAAACGTTATTCATTAACGTAACGGCGCACATAATTTATTGTAGGTAATTGTAGAACACGGATAATAAGTGTAAGGTCTTATTTGATTTTTGTATTTGCTAAGCTAGTTTATATTTCAGAAATGAGAAATTTTGACAACTTCCGTGCTGTGTATAAATATAGCTTGCCCGTCGGTTGAATGGTAAGGCCTATAATTAGTTAGTTCTCGGTTTTGGTTCTCGACCGATAGAAATAATATTTTCTATATTATCTTGGGTCTCCGTAATTGTAATGGCTTTGATTTGATTATCGATGAAAGTTTCAAAGTAAAACGAACTAATTTTAGCCACGGAAAAAAATACTCATATAGACATAGACGACCTCCTGCTGACCTCATAGCTGAGTGGTTCGCACGCCGGTTTCAAGGTGCCGCCATTTCCGAGGTCCCGGGTTCGATTCCCGGTCGGGTCAATGTAGAAAATGAACCTGTAGTACCTTCGTTGTCTCAGATACTCCATAATACGGGGGCTTTAACTACTCATCTTGGAGTCTGAGCAATATATGTGATCAACCAACAAGACACAAATCGTCTATAAGTAAATTATTCAGTGCTTATAATATAAAATCGATGCTAAATTTTGCCTTAATTATAGGTTGCCACGGCATGCAAACGTGGATATAAATAACAGAACACTTTCTGATTACATACACTTATTCGAAGTCAAAAATACATATACTATTACAAGTCAATACATATAATTACTAACAATTAATTTTCAATCCATTAAGTGTAAAAAAGCAATAATCAATAAATTAATTAAAATTATAAAGAATGTAGACAATAATAACAACTAAACAAAAATAAAATTAAAATATGATTAAAATGTCAAATTAAATGTCAAAACAGGCACAGTAAATATTGCTACACAGGTCCAGATATGAGAGCTCGCACCTCCCGCTTGAATTGCAATGGTTTATTGCAAAAAATATCCGCGTGGCATTCTGGCTGTTTGCTTAACAGATTAAATTGTCTTTGGAGTCTATTTAATGTAGCATGGTGGCCCAGGTTACTTTTACTACCCTTCACCGAAAACGTAACATATCTGCCCAAACGAGGGAGCCTGAGAGGAATATTAAAGTTCAAGCGACTCAATAGAAAAGGGCAATCGATTAATCCATTTACAACTTTATAAAGTAACATATGGTCCAGAAGTAATCGTCTGTCCCTCAGACTCATCAGACCAAAAAAAGAAAGACGATCTCGGTATGAATGCAGTTCCTTAGTTTTGTGGGTCTGATAAGAAAGATGCCACATGAACCTTTTCTGGATTCGTTCAATACGCTTAATATAAATGTCATATTGTGGATTCCAGACCTGACTGCCATACTCCAGAATTGAGCGTACCAATGTTGAAAATAGCAAAACCTTAGTGGAAGCCCTTTTAAATTCCTTAGCGTTTCTCAGCACAAAACCCAGCATTTGAAATCCTTTTGTCACAATGGCATCCACATGCTTATTAAAGAGTAATTTTTTATCTAACATTACACCTAAATCACGCACTGAGTCCACCTCCTCTAACACACAACCATCGATGTCATAAGTGTGACTCGTTATGTTCTTGCATCTAGTAAATCGAATGTGCTTACATTTATCAACATTTAAAGTTAATTTATTATCAGCACACCACCTGGCTAGGTTGTTCAAATCTTCCTGTAGTAACGAAAAGTCTTCACTACAGCGGACTGGCATAGCTAGTTTCATATCGTCAGCATACAGGTAACAGGTAGCGTGTTTAAAGACGTGAACAACATCGTTGATAAATATATTGAAGAGGATTGGGCCAAGGTGGGACCCCTGAGGAACGCCGGATGTAGAAACAAATGGAGATGATATTGCGTCCACCTGCAGCTGTATCGAGATTCACGAGCGCGATTCGGCGGTGCAACAAGCAAGGCGTCATTGTCTCTGCAGCAGTACTTGGGCTGCGAGTCGGGCTTCACGCTGGACAAACATTCCAATACGCTGGCTCTAGTATGCCGTGACTTGGTTGCTATATTGGCCTTCGAAACGCGAGAGAGGCTTATACAGTGGCAGGTAAGTGCAGATTAATCATATTGTTTTTTTTTATGGAATAGTGATAGATGCTTGTTAAACGTCAAACCTTTGGTTGTATTAGCTCTAGTTTTGAAAATATTTTTGATTTATATTAAACTTGCGATAACTTCTAAATAAGTTAGTTTTTGGGCTATATGAACATACAAAAGGTTCAATGATCGAGAAAATATTAAAGTTGACAAGATCATTTTGGGCAGTGTGTTTCTTGTGGCTAATAATTCAATTTGTAAGTATAGAATTTTAAACGGCAAGAACAGTAAAGGTCAACGAATAAGGTGTAAATGTACATATAACGTTATCTACCTAGTCTACTTTCATTAGATATTTTTGGTATACCCTAACCATATTATTAAGTAACATAGCAAAATTTAACTAGGAAGTAAAGACATTTGATTCAAAATATTCATGTGGAGTACTCCGCTGGCTGCCTTCCAAAAAGGTCCCCTGCACGTTGCTGACGGTTCACTTCGACTTTTTGCTACACGCTTCATTGAAGCTAGTACTGCACGACTGCTGCATTTAATCCTCGATAAAAATTCTTTCGAGTTCTATACAAGCTATTTCACTTAACCTAAAGATTAGAAAAGCAAACGATAAATAATAGTGATTAATATTCCGACTTATTACAAAGTTTATGAGAAGTACGATTCTTCTGAATTTGTTTAAATATAACATAAAGAAACATATCTACATCTATCAATAAGATGTAACAAATAGTTCTTGAATGAAGTAGATGTACGATGTACCGAGACTTCCTTGATCAGAGAGATATGCAATTAATTCACTGAAAATAATAAACCAAAAAGTATTATTTTCCGAAAGTTGATGATGCAGTGATTTTGGCAGGTGAAAGTGTCAGCGCAGTTGGGAGAGCCTCGGCATTATCTTGTGCTAGTTGGTAGTGGTGGTGCACGACGTGTTCCACCAGGGCCAGCGCGATTGCATTTGCACGAGGAGAGATGTGCACTCACAGCTGGAGTGCCACCACGGTTACTCGGTGTCTGGGAATTACGTCACCTCAGGTACCACCCATTAATTACCTATATACCTATAAACTATTACCATAGGAAAGCTCAAATAATCTAACATCCAACTTTCCACACAACTCTCGGTGTCATTAACCAAGTGCAGTGGACACATATATTTCTCTCTTTAAGGTTTTACATATAGAAAGTGAAAACTTACTTGTATGGCGTGATTTCGTAGTCAAAAAGAATTAAATATTGTGTCCTATTGGACAGTTGAAATTTGATGAGAATGAAAATAGTATATGCCAAAAGGAAAGTTTTCGCCTCGTTTCATATCATGGTAAGATGGTAATTCTGTTAAGTTATGCAGTTACGATCGCTGCTGTTGGTGATTTATTATTACCTTATGTTTGTTTTTCTTTTCTGCAATTATGTTTAGCGCACCTATATTATGTAATAAAATGTACATAAAATTGGATAATGAAGTTTAGTCTTATTAAATTGAAAATTTCCACTAAAATTGGTTATAATTGAGATAGACTGTATCCTACTGACATATGAGGGAAATTGCCATAGAATAAGTACATTTTATATTTAAAATGTTCTTATTCTATGGCATCCTCTCAAACGTAATCACAAGAATAGGGTGGTATTAAAACAAAAATTATGTTAATCAATAAAAATATCTGCACTAGACGATACGGGGTGGTGGAGGGTCGTTTCTGCTTCGAGGGTGGATCACACTGTGGCAAGGGTGAGGGCCTTCACGTACTGATTACCGATCAAGCGCAACAGCTCGCTAGGGATTTCGACCTCGCCTCCCAGGGCCGCCTCTCACCTAAGAGAAGACCCCTTAATTCCAAGAAAATTGAAAGTAAGTCTTATCACTGATCGCAAAAAATATGAACCTCATTCTTTTTTAAGTAGCTTATCAGCTAATATTTGTTTACTTCTTCGTAGGTACGGAGAGTCCCAAGTCTCATAAAGCGTACCGACCTGACACTCGACTATCTGAACTAAATACTATCGATCGCTCCCTTCCTCCGATGGATTTAAGGCTTTATGAAGATCCTTGTATCGGTGAAGAGGTAGGAGCTATATCTCCGTACTGGCCCTCAACAGAGAGAACAAATTTTCAGGATTTAGGCTTAGCAGATACTGCTTCAGTTAATGAAACGATAGAAGGAACAGATACCGCTCCATGGAATGGTACAGGCAACGTTTCACTTGAAAGGTGCATGAGCTGTATATCAAAGCTTGGTGCTCTTTCAAGATCGTCTACGGCAGCGTTGACGCCTGGAGCCAAACATTTTAGCCCTGCGTGGACGATGGAAGCCGTACCTGAAACTCCACGTAAAGATTCTCTTCCAAAAGAAAATACTCAAAGTTGTGACATTAATTTTAAGAAATCTAATAAGACTGAAGAATTGTGCCGTTGCTTAGATCGGCCTCCAGATAGACCCCCTAAACCTACAAGATTAGAATTAAACTTCGTAAATAAGCCCCCGAAGACTCTTCCAATCCAAACATGTAGCTGTGCACATATTGAAATAATAGAAGAAAGCAAATTTACAAAAATCGGTCCTTATGAAAATTACGATGTACCGAGACTTCCTTCATCAGAGGTAAGTTGCTGTAGTTAATAAAGGCTAAATAAAATAAAAATAAATTCAGTGATCAAATATTATAAAAATAATACAGAAAATGTAGCTTTACGCAGCGTAAATATAATGATAAGTAAGCCAGCTGTCACTTATATCAATAAATTTCAAAAAACCTAACGTGATGTATAAAATAAATTCAGTTAATAAATCTTGCCTAACAAACGATTTATTTGTTTTTTTTCTAGGTTGAGGGAGAGTATTACGATACGCCGAAAAGGTTAAAAGAATGTCTTAATGATGAATTGTTCAGGATTACGAAAAGTTCTACTTCTAGATCCGTAATACTCAAGAAACCTTGCGGATGTTTACTTAAATTTGGGAAAAAGCCAAGAGAGCCCACTATTGTAGATGCAGATGAAAATTTTCAACCTGCTAATTGCCCTTGTCAAAGGGTAACAGATTGGGCGAATAATTGGATAAAATTGCCATATTGCAAAAAAAATACCATATCCAGTGATAATTTGGTACCTAATAAAGAAAATTTGAAGCCAAATTTAAGTGACCGTAGTGCTCTTTATGCAACTATTGACTTAACTCGGAAAACTAGAAGAAAACAAAACTCTAGTGACTACCAAAACGACAGTACGCCAGATCATCCAGATACAGATTCTAAATCTATTGAGGTAGATGAGGGTCCCCTAGCGAATTATGAAAATCTTAATTTTGCTTTATCGTTAGAACACTACGAGAACGCTAAAGATTTATTAAAAAAGGCAGGTGTAACTCAAATTGAACTAGACGCAATAACTGCAAATCTTAAGCCATCGTCTTTTATAAGTGGACATGAAAATGATATATGTTGTAAATGTGGCCATCTACAAGTTGCTGCAGGAAATTCTAAAATAACAAAAAACGAAACAACTCATGAAGATTATTTGATGATGGAGCCAAATATAATTGAAAATAATAAATTTGATCAATCAAAAATTTTACCACCTGGCTATACACCAATGTCACCGATAGGTGGATTTGCATTCCATACTCTTAAACATCAACCAAAAAGTCCTATAAACAGGTTATTAGAAGAAAAATCTGCTAGTAATCCAACATTATGTGGGCCAGATGAAACACGGCAGTCAGATGCAGAAGGTAAAGAATCGAAAGACGTGCGTTCATCTAACGAACGAATTGAAAGAATAGAATACCGAAAACGATCATGCTCAGCAGATTCGTCACGATTTTTGGAAGATGTCAAAGAGTTTGAAGGTAGCGTAGGAAGTAGGGGTTCCACATCATCTATCGAAACCCTTCGTAATATCACTCTTGAAGGAGACAGAACATCAATTCAGTGCAATTGTACTGCCGATAACAAGCATTCAGATGCAGATAGTTCTGAAGCATCTAAAGGCAGAGGTCGTGGCCCGCCGCCTGCAAAGAGATCATCTTCAGTCCCTGGGAAAACAAGTGGAAACAGAGATTCATCTAGTTCGAACGATTCTGGTGTTTCGAGTTGTTCACTTCGCCCTGGGGCCGAGCTAGTAGAATTTGAACTACCACTGACGACGGCAGCTACACGACGTCACTACCGGAGTGCTCGGCGAGCCATTGCCTCCTTCCACACGTCGTTACCGCGTCGTTCTAAATCCACAGATCCTCTGCGTGATTTTGCTACCATGCAAAGGGTGCGCATACCAGCCAAATCCTCTTCGGCAGAAGCAGAAGTGCCTATACTGAATGTCAAACCACTCAGAGGTAATGGAACGTATTAATTCCTTTAAGTTCTTTTTTTTATTTGAAGAGCATCATTCTTATACGTTTTTTTTATTTATTTATAGGTGTTATTGACACACACAGTACATCAAGTGGAACGTCTGATATGTCCGACTATATAGAAACTCTTTCAATATGTTCGTCGCATTCTTCATCTGACACACCGGTTACTATGAGGTAATTTAGGTTTTTATCTGATAAATAGTTATATGTTTTGTAAACTTGCGTGATTCTGTAGTACTGACGTATTGCATGAATGAATAATAATTTAATTTACATATATTACACACATACACCAGATACAACTCGTATAAGCAGTTATTTATACCTTTTTGTTGAAATATTAATAATATTTCTTAAAATGTATTTTATATTCAAGTAGTATGTATTAAGTCTTATCGGAGGAGTTATTTGTTTTAAAAGTATGTTGTTTGGTAACGTATGAAAGTATTCTGACTAGCATGAGTGATGCAGGGTGGTGAGGCAGACGACCAGCACGCTACGGCCGCGATCCGGCAAGGAATATCAAAACCTGGATCCTCGACTCACCTCCGTTTATCGTAATCATCCGCATCTCTACACAAATTTACCCTGAATTATGAAAATATGAATTACTATGATACAGCGACTAATTAATGTATGAACGGATATTATTAAGCTATGTTTTATTATTCTGCTGAAATATGTTGATTTGTTTAAAAATAAGAAAATGCTACTAGTATCGTATGAAACATCGAGAATTCTTAAAATTTCGTTCAGCTTTTTAAGTCTTTCAGTGTAACATATTCAAATTATATGGTTACCTGCATTAAATTCAACTTCAGACCATTATTGACAGTCTGCAAACAAATTGATGATTGACGTAGTTACTATGTAATTTTAATCAACTTTAGATGTTGTAATTTGAAAGTAATACATTGGTTGCTGTTGTGTGTAAAATTTATTATGTAAAGTAAATAACTTTTATTATTTTGTGTGATCCGTCCATGAACTGTCACTTTTTTTTTAAAGTAGAGTCCACTTTTGTAAGGTGTACTTATTTTGAACATAAATTTACAAAACATTTATTTTATTTTTTAAATTGACACATTACATAAGATGCTGTTAATAAATATAACACTCTCTAGGTAAACTAAACGAATTACATGACAGGTAAAATAAATAACATACAATTATATAATTGCATTTGTAAAACACATACAACAAAGCCTAAGGTTTCTGCCAAATATTGTCTTTTTCTAGTCATTTGTAAGCACTTATTAATATTGTAAATAGTCGAATGTCGAACGTATGTCTGGTGGAATAAATCATAGTGCCAATATATTTCGCATTTTTGTAAATACCTCTATTTAGAATTATGTAAATTATATGATTATTATTAATTATTGAAATTATATTAATATTATAATAGGATTAAAACTTTACAACGATTCTCTTGTCTCTACTTTGTTATAACGGTGTAATTATTTTGATATCGGCGTTTATCTGTGCGAGATTATAGTATGAGGTGTCCTACTTCTCATATGTATTGTAAGGATATTGAATTGACGTAGTTGCCATTACGAAACTCACTATAGCAATAAGCAGTGCAACCAAAGGTGATCCATTGTATTATAGAATTATTTATAATTATATATCTAATAGTATATTAAACGATACGGCGCAAATGTGAGGCCTCGTTTGCTGCGGTATTGACGGAAAATGCCAGGATTGTAGCAGTTAGTGCATTAGTTATTAAAATGTACATACCTAAATATTTTAATTTGTGTAAATGATTCTATAAATTTATACTTAATTAATGCTTCCAATATTTGTAAAATAATAGAATAAATAGAACAAATAATATTTAAATTAAAGTTAAATATGGTGTGACTTCTGTTGTTGCATACATTGGGGTTGTAGAAATTGTTACTTTTAGCAGAATGCATGCTAAACTGGATTTATCTTTCAATCTTATAAAATTTTCATTGATATTGTTTCTCTGAAAATAATGACTCGCAGGCTAAAGTAGGTAAAAATATTATTAGAATAGCATAAGCCAGCTTCAATCAAAGTTCGCTAGTCATAAAATATGTAACTTCTTTTTTAATGAATTTCGTGACCAGTTTAAGATGTATATAATCACGTCAAGACCGCAGTAAGCGTAGGCGGGCCCCGATGACCCGAAGACTGGATTTGTAAGCAGGTTGTTTAGACAGTACGCTAGCGAATGAATTTATATAAACTAACTAACGTTAAATGAACTTAAATTTCTGAATAAAAACTTGATAAACAACTAAAGTGTGTATTCAATTTCATTGAAAACCTAATTAGCGGCATAACGCTTTACAAAGTCGATAGATAATTTGCAAAACACAATATAGTATGGCTGGGTTGGTATTAACGACGTCGATGAGGAAAAATTCTTTAATGTCAGATGACAAAGAAAAATGGTTAAAATGACTGGGCGGAGAGCCGCTCGCTTAATTAGTGTTGCGGCGACGATGGACGTAAAAAACAGGCTATAATCAAAGTGATAGTGACCTGGGCCTCAATCCGGCAATTTTTTACGTAATAATCGTATTTTAATAATATTGAGATGTAGCCTCAAATACATTGTGCTATCTACATGTAGCTGAATATTATATAAATGCAATGACTTCCTCAGAAATCAATGTTGACGGATATAATAATTATTTTTTGATTCATCATCAATATCAGTCCTTTTACGTCCCCGCAGCAGGGGCTCAGGATGGTAATGGATGGTTAAATAGGATGGGCCATGACCCTCCACGCTGGTCCTTGCAGATTAGAGGGTATTAATGATTGCAAATGCAGCCAGGACCAATGGCTTGAAATGCACTTCAAATCACGAAGTAGCTCGAGATAATAATGTTTTGGTCTTCCATTCCGTGAGCGACTCTTGCGAAAGTTGCTTGACAACAACGGTCGCGGGTCTCGGCACTCATTCACTACGCCGCAGAGGTATTTTTATTATTTTTTGAGAAACGAGAATTATAAGTAGTAGTTGAAGCGCTATTGACTATGGCGCGTGGTAAATCTTTTGCGCAGGTACACACGGCTGCACTTCAGTTGATGTTCAACTCTAACCTCAAAACACTAAAGACTGAAATAAAGTGGAAAATTTGAAAGATTTGTATAAACTGATGTGCTGTTGTCTGTACATCAATGAAGCATATCAGTTGTATGTTACTATACCTATTGAATTATCTAAATACAACGGAGTTTTGATTCGACAGCTTAATGGGCCGAGGTGGTCCAATTTTATTTTATCGATATTGAATCAGTGGTTTTCTTTTTATAACAAAACAAAATATGCCTTTCCTCAGAAATCACTTAAATATGTTGATGCCATGTTTATATCAAAAGAAAAGATTTATATGTTCAAAACGAGTATTAAGAATAATATCATATTTGTACATAGATTATCATTTTTATATATTTATGTAAATATAGTCTTTCTAGATTTTGTATTAAATTTTGAACTGCGATAATAAAAATCTATGGTTTGCAAGTCCTATGGTCAGTAAAGTTGTCTTATGTACTTTACTCTTTGGTTGTCTTGCACCTGATCCTCGTATTTCTTCAGCTTTCCTCAGGTTTCTCTATTTCTATCGAACTATCAATAATATGTATTATATTATTTTTTAAGCAAGCATGCTTACCGATTTCTTCGCAGTTACGTCGCGCAAATAAATAAAAATTTCAGACCTTTCGTTATAATTATATATTTAATATTTTAGTGATTCCTATACATAATATTTATATAAAGTACACAGAACATCACTAAAGGTAATGAAATAAAAACATTTTTCAAAGATACTTCTAATTTAGAGAAAGTGATAAATAATACTTATTTTAAAAACGGTAAATTTTTTCAAGAAATATTGAAGTGGAGTGGTAAACATTTAATAAAGTACAGAAAATCTTAGCCCGACTTCAATAGTTTATACTTAAAAAATTTAACCGCTTTTAAAATAAGTATTATTTATCACTTTTTCATTTGAAGTCGGTTCTCTTTGAAAAGTGTTTTTATTGTTTGTTGATAATATATTTTTGTGGAAGCCACTGTGTCCACCGCGTTTTATTAATAAATAAATCTACAAAAAATGTCAATGTTTGAATTCCATTATTTAATTGATCGTACATTAATACGTCAAGCAAAATCGTCCAGCTGGTATTAATATGTCAAGCAAAATCAATTTCATTAAGCACCTATTCTTACGCGATAGATTCAAATTTAAAAGCATTAATTCCACGAATCCGCATACGGGCGCTTGTGTTTTCTGTGCTTCATTTTCATGTGCCGGTCATTTGATGATCGATAAAAAAACTGAGCCTACAGGAATCGCTCGTCCTCCGCATGCAGGGGATGTCAACCAATGGTCATGAGTCACAAACTAGTTTATATTGATTGTCTCAACTTATAACGTATATATAAGAATACGAAGTGTAGTGATGGCGTCTTAAAATTTACCTATATCAAAACAATGATAGGTGATAGACTTCAAGTACTTATTTGTGTTTAAATTGTTTTTAAAACGTATTTAATTATTTCACGATCATTAAAACCACACTAAATACGCAACTGGCAAATAATTTAGGATCATTTCCTTTGAATTAATAAGTTCCTTAAGATTAGATATTATTTTTATTGTCTTAATTTTATCAAACTTATCAATGATATGTATAGAAGTGTAGTGACACGGAATTGTATTGAATAGTTATCAGATTACGGTATCGAAGTAAATATATAAGTACAACTTTTTTTTATGATAACTCAAGTGGTAGCGATAAGTGATTTGAAATGTCAATGTCCAATCGTGTATTGAAATGAGATATCAGTCAGTGTTAGTTACTGAAATACATTCGGAAAATTGATCTTCGAAAATAAAAAAGTGATTACTTTTGAAAGTAATTATTCAATACAGTTTTTATTACGTTGATATTTTATTTATTGCTAATGTTATAGAAGAAAAATCTTTAAAAATCATATCTAAGAAGCTATTTGTTTAATGACGTTATCTAGAATGTCAATAGTCTTCTCATTCTTTTTTTAATATTGGCTTATCTGCACGTTTCACACTATTCTGTCAATGATATTTCAATAGTCTGCAACTAAAATAAATTTTGGAACTGTCGGGTCTATTAGTAAAAAAAGTTGACTGTTTGTTGTCTTAAATAAATAAAACATATAAAAGCATGCTCTTAAAGTGAAGCAAAGAAATTATATTAAACGGTAATTGTTGTAACAATGATATCATAAGTGTAATTAAAAATGGCTCTCATTAAAACGTACTTGAATGGAGGATTAACAGAACAAAACATTTCCCTGCAAACATATTTATTGTTCATAATAATATGGTAAAACCTTCGACCGTGTTTTACAGTATTTTCTTCGCGTATTGATGTCATATTTACTATTTACATATTTATTATGTCATATTTACATATTTACTATCAATATCGTTCATTTATCATATGTAGGTGGTTAAATATGGCAACATTAAAATATATACAGGACATTATAACTTATATCGTTTAGCTACCAGAGATGGAACGTGTAATACTTTATCATTATGTACAATTTGCACTGCAAACAAACGGGAAAATAATTATTACACATCATAAGCATTGCTTGCTATGAGAAACTAGATGGCACAATGGCTAATGCCTTATTTATACTGGTCTATGAGATCAGCACGCTGAGTCTGACCTTTGCTTGCTCATCTCATTGGTCAATAAAACAACGACCGACCAATGAAAGTAAGGAACAGAAATCGCCAGAAGGCATCAAGCGGATGTCATCCACCTGTGTAAATACGCCACAATGTGATCGGTCTACGATGCTGAGGTGAATATGAGGCATAACCCAAAAGACTGTTCCTGTCTATCTCATTGTACCCGGCAGGGACAGATAAGAATAGATGACGGTAATTGCAAACTGTTACTGTAAACTGGTATGTACTTATTCTGGATTTGTGTTCAGTAGAGTTACACCGCCAGCTCATCTGAGTGTTCTCGTCTCAGCGAAGGGAAGTTTATCTGCTTGTTGTTTTTGTTTTATTCTGAAATCTTTCTGAAACCTTTGTAGACGAGCATTTTTTATCACAAAATTATTTATACCATTTAAACCATCCCGTGTTGATGTGAAAAAGTCACATCCATTTTAATAATTACATCATTCTGGATTACAAAAATGCATACCCTGTAGTAAGATAGTTCCTCTATATCAGCTCCACTAAAGCTGCAATACATTACCTTTCACCTAGGATTATGTCATGTGTTTATGCAGCAAAGTCTTAGTAGGAGACCACTAAAATTAGCTGTTAGGTAGTCTATACGCTATTTATCTATATTGTTGGACAAGGAATCGATGCTTGGAATTTATTCTAATGTTCCGCTCTTTTCAGTTATCGAGCTAATTTGATCTCATTTTGTAAAAGTTAAAATATTCTTAATTCAAATAATCTTACTGGGGCTCTATTGCCATATCTTGGTGCAGTGTTTTTTTAATTCTACCTTATTCATTTATGCTATGACCTTCATAAAGTAAGCTAGTTGTTAATATTGTTTTCGGGCCAAGAGTTGTAACGTTATGGCCTCATGACAAAAATGATTCGGTTAAATTATTACTTGCATTTGTTGCGCCAAAGTATGTTGATTAGATTGTTAGATGGAACTTTAAAAAATATGGTAAGTTTACAAAGACTCCTTAAACATTTTGTCGTTAAAAGGTGTTTGACTAGCCTTTACTCAGGACGTCTTTTAACTGCTAAAAAAAAATAGTTGCAAGAAACTTATCAGGTCTTGACAGCAGTAACAATAGTAACATCCTTATCAAATCAATAAATAACAATAATTTTGTTGTGTGTAAAAAATATAAATTAATTAATTTATGAGCAAAAGTTTTCACAATCATTAGACATAATTTTTCTTAAATAAGCTTTTCGTTCAAACAAATAAATCTTTGACTTTCCACTGACCTTGCTTGCAAAAGGAGATTAGTGATGTGTTGTGATATTTTATTATGAAAATCAAACAATGACACTTTAATTTTTTGTTTCGTATTATGGCACTTTGTTTTATAACACAATAACACTTGTTAATTATATTTTCACTTAATAGTCAAATATTAACCGCAATTTAGACTGCACGAAAAACGCTAATGATGGCGCTAACAGCAGAAAGGAGACACATTGTTTTTTACTTTATAGCTTTGGATTAGAGCTAATTTGGCTCTAAATTTGTCTCTAAATGTGTCTAAATTTATCCTTCGTGACTGGGGACTGCTGGAGCACGTGTACTACTTTTTTACTTTTATTATGAAGAGACTTTGCAGTAAAGTATAATTTGTGTTATCCATACAAGGCTTAATGTTATGGCGCATAATAATATTACATCTTGTATATATCAAAATTAATCGCCAATATGTATATACGCGCATAACTTCCAAACGACTGCACCAAATTAATTATTATATTTCGTGTTCTATACTATCAGAACAAGGTTTCTATATAAGAAAATTATAAAGATATCATTTATAAAAAGCGGATACATAGCGGATAAGAAGTTCGCTGGGTTAGCTAGTATATTATATAAATAGCACAATGATTAGAGCGTTCGGCCTGTAAAGCAACGTTCGCTAGGGCTGGTCATAGGATCGGTGACCAAAAATTTACTATCTCGTGCTCCTCCGTGCTTCGGAAGGCACGTTAAGCCGTTGGTAGCATCTGCATATACATACATATAGGCGGTAACTCGAATCAATCCACACTGAGATCGCGTGGTGGGTCATGGTCCATTCTCCGACGGTGGAACATGGCTATTTTCCCCATTCAATTTGATTGCATCCATAGGGAAGGCCTGTGCCCTTACAGTATATTAATAGGATGATGACGATGATTTATTTATATGTAGCTATGTAATTAATTAAACATGTGAATGTTAATTTCTTTTAATGTAGGTAATATATATAATAAAGACGTAATGTAAGCGAACAGCTCTTATCTGCAGTACAAAATTGTGTCAGCTTAGAAAAATAAAACACTGTTCAGTAATTTCAGATGAAAAGAGAAAAGCATTCCAACCAGTAAAAAGTTTTGTTCACAGTTGACGTAACTAGCTAAAACTTTAGTTTTAATTCCCTTACAAGTTTCGTGACTCCTGAAATCCTGAGTGAATTATCGAAAAGGGGACAGGAGGTGGGGAGTTTTGCTTTTGCCTGAAATGGTTAAATGACCGAAGTGGTAGTTTTATAAGTTAGTATGTTGGTGCAGTCGGGAGTGGCCTGTTTTCATTTTTTCTTTAGTTCTATACATTTATCAGACTAGGAATCCCTGTGCGATTTTATAGTTCAAGACTTTGTCACAAATTAAAGAGTTTTATGACAGATGGTTGGAAATGCAAAATATTTAACGTTTTTTACATTAAATAGTGCCACAGAATGATCGTTTTGTGAAGAAAATAGACGATACGGTTTTCTACGGCCACTGCATCAGATCATCCGCGTGCTATATCCGTAAGATCATATATTGTTACACCGTATCAAGCATGTGGATCTGTATGTAGGGTAGGTTAAGTTCAAAATTAATTGCAGAAATTTGGACCTTTGTAGCATCCTGATATGCTGTCGATTGTACATAATCCACGTGTAAGTCACATAGTACACAATGGTATCCGCTTTCAAGATTCAGTGTAGCGCATCATTAGGGCATAGAACCAGGCAGACTTCGAAGGCTTCATCTTAATAATGTAGCGAACTTTAACCTCAAACTTATTACATAGAGCTTAACAAGAAGAACTGTACCATCCTCTTGAGACAACTGTTACTGTTATGAACTATTTATTTTGCATTATTTGTAAATTTTGAATTGAATAAGCAGTTTATTTAATTATTTTTATAGTTAATTATTTTTTCTTTATCCCAAACAGGTTGATTGCAATTTTTTAATCATATTGATAGATAGATGTTCAAACGGATTGTCTAGAAACATCAAGCAATGAGGATTGCTTAGTTATGATGTAACATATAATATCCATAGGCCAATTTCCGACAGATCAATTCAATCCTAGGTAGAATCCCAGAGTAGAAAAATTTGGATTCAGCACTATCAATGATTTAGTTACATAGCTTCATGACTTTTACAAATGTTTTATATTTTCGGAGTCAAATAAAATTATTAATGAAAAAAGTTCACCTTAATTCAAACTTTTAACGTGAACGTTTATGGTTTTGCGAAATTTAATGGTTATCCGTAACTGAATTAAGTTTACAAAGTGCATGTGGGAACGAATGCCGGCGGCGGCTTATTTCACGCACACGTCACAAAGCGAAACTCATTAAAAGTCGAAATTTTTGTGGGAAACGTTCCGGAGGTACAGCGGAGATTTTTAATATAAACCGGGGTGGGACAATATGTCGTGAAACAAAGCACCCACCACATTTATTATGAGAGCTTCAGATCAAGTTGATATCATTTCAGTTCCGACACGGTTGTAGCATATTCCCATACAGCAGCTATCACAGGAATACATTATGTGATAATCGTATTTTTCTCATAACTATGTTAAGTTTCATATTATTTTGAGTAGGTAAATCCGATCTATCAGTGCTTCATTTAATCACTTAATATTTTTATGAAGTCTATAAAGAAATATATACATATATTTGTATGTTCTAACAGTCAAATTGGCTAAATTCAAACTATTCACAAAATCGCAAGGACGCTTATAACATTAACGTACTAAATTAAATGGAAATTAAACTTATTTTGCTAGAATAGAAAGAGCTATTTTAAATGCTAAATTGTTAGAAATTTTGGTGAGAAAATAAATTTTAAAGGTGAACTAAAGTAGTTATGACAGGAAATATTTGTTATATTGTGTGATGTGCTCAATGAATAGATTACATTAACCATCTTAATGTTGCAAAACCAGATTTACAGCTATATTTACGAGCGGTGTTATCGGTTGATTCCAGTCCAATTCCACTACTAACTCAAATCACTATTTCATTAAATTTAACTTTCATGGATATATTGAGCAGCATTAATTTTGTTTAAAATTATTCAACACAATAAAATTTATAGAAATTAATTTCCGTCATTAAGGAACAAGGAATTTTTCAACTTATTTTCAGAAAAACTGAAACTACTATGTGACTTACAGAACACAGAAATGTGACTGAATATTATTATTAGCTTAATAGTAAATAATTTAGTTGCTATGTTTTTAATATTTATAAGTTTGTAAAAATATTACCATTATATATATAACTGCTAACATGGTATGACACATTCCATCAACATAATAATAATATTCACACTATTAGATTACTTTCTTCTATTTTAAATAGAACTGGAGAAGAATCAACTCGTAGACCCTACTGTGAGTAGGTGGATAAAGTGTAATAACTGTAAAAGCCCCAAGTATCCACTAAGGCGCGGAAGAACAATATTTTTAGAATAATTTTATTTATAGTAGGTTTACAATTAAATGTCTGTAACAGCGTGATAGTTCCGCAATATCAATTAACTTTATGAGAAGCTTCCAAATTACATTTTATTAAGCTGCCGCGGTTAGCCCGCCTTATTCCGAGTAAACCGTGTTTAGTGCTCAAAGGAGAGTTGGGCTTAAATGGTTGTAAGCTTAAGCGCTTCATCCACCCCTCTTCTCTACCTCTCTAATATTCCTCCCTCTTTGTGAAGATGTCACCAGAGACATGATAGGCTGTAAGCCTAAGTACTGTATTCGTACCGTGATTTATATATATTTTGTTTCCCTATAATTTTGTGATAAATTAGAAAGCGGTGAAAAAAAATATCCTCTCCAAATATGACTTATTTCTGGACATTAAGAAACGTATAAATTATAATGAAATACCATTTATGATAATAATAAATACATATAATAACAATCTAACTGAAAAACTAAAATGACGTCAGTAGCAGATTACATTTCAGATTCAATTCATTCTACTTTGTTTTCAGACAGTTCATAGTTAAAGAAACTATTACTAACTGCGAATTTATGAGATCTCACAAAGTTCTGCATTTCATTATTTGCCTAGACAGTTTCCGTTTTGTCTCTAATAGATTCGACGCTTTGTACTTTCGATACCATTATGGTTTGAATAAGTAATTTCACTATGTTCTATAGTTGGCGGTCATTTTAAAAACAATAAAGTTTTGTATTGTAAGCGCCAAATATGAATATATTAATTATGCACTATTTGCGTTTAAAACAATAATGTTTAACTACGAATATTATGTTTTGCGAGTAACTTATTTACCTTTTCTTTTTAGTTTACTTATCTGACATAAAAGTAATTTTAAATTTACGCATTAGTCCTACCGAGGGCATCGATTTTCATGAATAAAATAATCACATCTACAAATTGGTTATGCTCGTTAAATTTGCACATATGCGATCGAATATAATTAAAATAAAAACAGGTAATTTATTCAAAGAGCGCATCGTCCGAATTAATTCCTCGTCCAATCTGTATG
The DNA here is from genome assembly GCA_918026875.4 of Diatraea saccharalis. Lineage (NCBI taxonomy): Eukaryota > Metazoa > Arthropoda > Insecta > Lepidoptera > Crambidae > Diatraea > Diatraea saccharalis. Next base: position 17,888,024 of record OU893333.1, on the reverse strand, counting down.
TGTGGGGTGTCAATAAATCTAAATATTCATCAGGCCCTAGTCCTCATTTACCCGGCATTAATTACAGGCACCCTACTGCAGACGCCCGGATGTTTTAATATTCGTGTGGAGTAGCCGGCACGCTTGTGCCACTTACCTTTTACCATTTTAAGCTGTGTTATTATTGGTGTAAAGTTGAGTTTAGCTTGAGTTGGTTCTGTGAGGTTGTCTAGCTGGCTGGTGGTCGTCAGGTGAGGCCTAACAAGGGTCGCGGCCTCTCGAGTTACAGCTACGTTTATTCCAAATGACGTTTCCTTATTAAAGCTGTTATTATATACGTTGATATTAAGACAACTAAGAAATATCAATGAGCTTTAGGGACTGGAACAAGTTCGTTTTTACACGGTTTGATAACAAGTGTTCAAAAATTGTCTTCAAAGATTAAACAATAGTAATTTGGCTGACGTTTCTATACCTGCTAAAAGGAAGCATGATAAGTCTAGTTGGCTTTGAGCTCTTAAAAGTTTAAAAAGTTTTCATTGTGGCGTTATAGTATCTGAATTTTCTAAAGTGTTTTATTTACATTTCGATCCCTGAATAATATAAACAGGACAGTGTGATCAGTTAGGATAGAAGTAAGCAAATATGCGGTTTATATGAAGATTTTTCCCCGCATATTGGAGTATATGGCGATTGCGTATGCAGCTCACTACGCACCGCTCGCCTTATCAGATTGAAATAAAAGCGCCAAGCAAAAATGTTTCTGCTGATATACACCGAGAGCACAAAATTGCAATATAAATAGGGTTGACGATTAGATAGATTGTTAAAAAATATTGAATACGTATTTTTATTGCATAATCATTAAATTACGGCAATACATTGAGTTGAAATGTCACACGACGTCACTCTTTTGTACATTTTCTACAAAACTGTGACGTAATGGGCCTCATTCCTTTACTTTAATGCTTGTTACCTATCTAAACAATTTCTTGTCGAATTGAAGTAAAGAAAAATACATGTCTAATATTTTTCTATTATCTGACTAACAAACTAAATATAATTATTTATTCCCTGTCGTCATCCCTCTAACCATATTATTCAATATGAATAAAAAATTTCAGGAGTAGAAATTAGCAATCGTTTTGCAATATTACAAATTGAAGTAGATTAAAATATCCCGTCAAAAAGAACACACAAGACAATCTTGGTTATTATTTAATGCAATACTACGAGTACAGTACTTTCCAAACCGTGGCATCGGTACCACAGGGATCAGTTCCAGTGCCGTACTACATTTACACATCCGACTTGCCTGAAACGGAGGACACCATTACCGCAACATACGCTGACGACATAGCTTGCCTTCTTAGTAACATAAATTGCATCAGAAAAACTGCAAACACATTTGAACAAACTGGAATTTTGGTTTCAGAAGTTGAGAAACAAACCTAGCGTAAACAAATCCATATAAATCACGTGCACACTATGTAAAGGCGAATGTCCGCCAGTACAACTGGAAAATCGTGTACTACCAATCCAGTCTAGTGTGAAGTATTAGAGTCTGCATCTCGACAGACGTCTGATTTGGGCTAATCACATTAAAGCCTAGAGAAAGAAGGCAAAGCTACAGTTCCGATCATTTACTATGGTTATTTGGGCGGCAATCTCCATATTAATTAACAACAAACTAATGGTTTACAAAGTTAATATAACCAATTTGGACACACAGTGTGGAACATTTGGGCTCAGCGAGACGGTAAATCATGGAGTTAGACCACAGAGCTTGAGTTCTTCAAAGTAGAAGGTGTTTTCTAATGTGATGACACCTACATCTGAAGGTCTTATCTTAGGCTCATAAGCCATAATCAGATATGGCTAATGACTCGATTGCAGATCAAGATTTCACACAATTAAAAAAAAACAGATTTACATACTACTGTAATCGTATGCTATTGTCCAATATTTATTTATTTATATGTACACTTGTACCAACATTATTGTTTATTTACAATATTTACAACACGTTCAGTTTTACTGGGTACAGACCGACTCGGGTCGACATCTTTAATAGAAATGTGTTTTCATTTTATTATAGTCACCTTAATCTTTATAATTTTAAAACTAAACTAAACGCTAATCAATGCGTCATCGAGCTTCTAACCACCCCAATTTTCTATTAATAAATATTAATCAACATCACATACACTGATCTCGAGTTGAATAACTTTTGTATTATGTAAATTTCATACTACTACCACATTACACAGATTTAAATCTTTATGTAAATAATCATTTTCTTAATTGACCGGGGCGGGAACTCAGAACTTCAGAGGTCGTTACGCCTTGAAATCGGCGTGCGAGCCATTGTTTCGGAGATAGTGAATAGTTACTGTAGATATTGCCACATTATATTACTCTCAGTGTATTAAAGACTGAACACCATTTGTATATTCAGAATGGGTGCGTTTGTTTGACCGCGGCGGGCGCACGACGGTGAGGGCGCGGGACGGTCGCGATGTCATCACATTACCGCCCGAGACAAGACCCGGTTTTTGTGCTCCATCAAATTATTATTTTTTTTCTGTCCCATCTGTTTGTGCTCAAACTCAAGAGGCCATAAAAGAAAATTTTATTACGAACGTTGCCTGTTTACATTGGATATTTCTTACAGAAATCTAGACTACTGCCACGCCATTTTCTTCCTTTTTTATTCGAATATTGTTAGCTTGACGACGAAAAATGATCGCGCCTGTATTTATTATTACGAGCCGAATAGCAGGCAATAAGAAAACAAACGTTATTATGTATTAGGCTTGACTCGTTTCTCGTAAATGTTATTCACGGGCATTTGATTTCGCTCCCTTTATTTCTGCCACGAAATATTTATATAAGTATATTTTTTGGCATAACAAATGAATGTGTTCTTTTCTTAAATCTTATGAATAATTTGTGAAGCCATTATCACACCAATGTTCCACAATCGATCGAGTAGCAACTATGATTTATATAAACCATTGGAGCTGGAGTTGTATGGGTTTGCGCTTTACTCTGTTCTGAACCGCTGCGTAGTAGGTGAAAAAAACTGTGAAGAAGTGAAAAAAAAAAGTTTTACACTCCACCTTAGTAGCTATACTCATATCTTTTATAACATGCATATTTTATCAAAGTCTAATAATTACGAATACTTTTATATTACATACACGATATTCAGTTGACTGAACTACAAGTCTAGTTTATGTAACTTGATTCTCCACGTATTAGAGCAGAGCGTTCTATTAAGGCATGATTCGGCAAAACGTAGTCACAAAAAGTGATCAAGTACGATTCGAACTCACGCAATGAAGGTTTCGTACAAATGTTTAACTGTAATCTAATAAGTATATAAAAGGTTATAAAGTATATTTTCGTAGATTAGATTAATCATTAATAAGTCATTCGATACCTCACATTTACATGACACCATTTGCGTTTTTTTTAGTATTATCCTCCCAAAAGTGACATCCAAACTTTCAATTTCCATTGGATGATTGATTAACATATGAAGTAACTTTCAACATAATCCAGCAGGATTATTATTATGTCAGCACACTGAAATTATACCCAATAATCGATACTGCATTGAAATGCATTTCTTTCAACCCGATGTAATGTAAGTGCATACCAGGATTTCATTTGAGTAGCTCGGTGGCGTAGTGGATAAGTGCCGTGGCCCGCGATCGTAGTCGTTAAGCAACTTTTGCAAGGGTCGGTTATGGGATGGGTGACCAAAAAATTATTATCTCGAACTACTCCGTGCTTCGGAAGACACGTTAAACCGTTGGTCCCGGCTGCATTTGCAGTCGTTAATACCCTCCAATCCGCATTGGGCCAGCGTGGAGGGTCATTGCCCATCTTCCTTAACCATCCATAAGGAAGGCCTAAGCCCCTGCAGTGGGGACGTAAAAGGGCTGTTGGTGGTGGATATGGAGACTTAAACGTTGAGTGCATTTTGATTCAACTCTATGGGAATAAAATCCATGTACTTATAGTAATGCTACAAACATAGCATTTTGCGACCAAAATAAATGTGAAACAGAAATTCGAGTGATTGTATAAGAGTTCCGGTTTTTCGTTCGAAAGTACGGCACTCAAAAGAGGTTGCGCCACTAGCGACATGACGCGGCTACGAATTGTGATGCGCGGCACGACGCTGCCGAGATAAACGCTGTCGCTTCGCGTTCATACATTTACATACATTTTTATTTCGCTGACTGAATGAGCGCCTCTCCTGTACGCTTTGCGAATACGTTAGCCGTACGCCGCAAAAGATTTCTCGCACATTATTTTTCATATTTGTCCTTATTTCATTCGCAGATTGCAAAATTTTAATTTAACGTATGCATGTTTTTTTATCATTTTGGTTTTACATACTGATTTCTGTATGATGAAGATATGACTTCATAAATTTAATATATTTTTTAATTGGATCATAATTGAAAAATATTTTATAACCAAAAAAATCATGCCTAGATGTTACGACATGAACCAATGATTATACAGGAGTTCATTCATTATTCGTTCTTTCGGTTACCCTAAGAATAGACTTTAATAGAAAACATACTTTTTTTCTAGTAATTTTTAATCGTTGAATAAAAAGTCAGCTCGACTGTACCTAAAAGTAAGAAGTTATCTATTCCTTTCATTACAGTTTACCTTAAAAAATCCTTACCTTAAAAAATCACCACAGCAGTAGAAAATTAAATATCAAGTCAGTCGTCTTTGTCTCACCTCGATGGCGGTAATAGGGTTACCATTGAATATAAACTTTTTATTCCATAAATTTACAAAAAAATTGAGCTCATATTTAATTTATTAAATTTACATAATAATGTATCTTTTTGTTACTATCTTATAATTTGTATTAAATATTTTGATTTAGATTATATATTTTTCAAAAAACAAATTTATGGTAATTTGTTTTAAAACAGACTTGAGGGAAAAGCGAGTTATCAGTTTTTACAATACCCACCCCTTGCTTTCAACTAATTAACAATAACAAAAAAAAATTGTGAAAAGTAATTAATGATTTACTCAAAACAAATATATGAAATGTTCATTATTTATTTTCATTGATAAATATTTTTCGTGAAAAAGTTGACAACCCTATTAAACAGAAGATGAGAAGGGACGGGAGCGGGAGGGTTACATCACAATCTATTCTAAGTGCCTGTACCATGAGTTGCAATATTTATCGTATTTCCTTAAAAACCAAAAATATTTCGCCGAACGATAATGTCGATACGATACGCATTTTTAAATACTCATTCTGTTACATACAAACTCATTATAATCAAATGTTCAGTCATCTCTTATAAAATTTGCTCATAAATATAAATATCATCATTATTGTATCATTAAAGCGTCAATTACATCCGTGGCCCTACTGCATAACTGAAGTCCTCATATATCAAAGTGACAGATTACTAGCACCAGATTAATCAAGGTTACACACTAATCAGGACTAGTTGAGTAACCAGTAACTAAAGCCCTAATTGATTTCTCAAAATAAAGCCCTGATTTGCATTTTGTAAGGTAAATCAGGGTTTTATTTACGAGGTAGGCTCGCTAGTCAGAGCAGCGTGGCGGTACTAGTTATCATACATTTATTCAAGACATAAAATAGGCTTGTATAATAACATCCATATTAAAAAGCAATCCACGCGGAGCAGAATGGAGTGGGTTGGTCTCGATGTAACCGCTTAAGAGTATAGTTAGTTAATATATATTAAAAACGGTAATTACACTTTATGATGCACGCATACAATATCGATTGAGCCCTATACACATGCACGAGTCCAAAGATGGCATTGAAAATTTTCTAACCAACATTCTCACGTTTATGTGTTGAAGCTACCTTGCATAAGCCAATGAATATCAGCACAGTGAAAATTTATAGTAGAGGTCCAAATCTAATTAATATAATTTAGTCCATCTTTGATCCGCGCAGTACCGTCAAAGACAGAAGCACAATGTCGACGGAAACCGCGATATCATCTGTTCCAGCAAAATCTCTTTACGAGATACGAATGGTGTATAAACATTTAATTGAAATGCTTAACTATTTAGTTCTGAAAAGTTAACTGGAATAATATGAATATCAATAATATCAATTAAATCAATTTAAGCAGCTTTTGTTTATAATTTAAACATGTTAAACTGAAAATTTAAAATTTGCAAGCTTCTTGTCGCCATGGTCATGTATAATGTCATACTAACTGGTAATATGGCGACAACAGGAGATCGTAAATACAAATATTAATCATCATTCATTTACTTTAAACAACGATTAATTATAAGCATGGTTTTAGTTGTATGGCACGATATTAAGCAAGGGTTGATAGATTCTGAAGTCTCAGAAAAAGAGATGACACGATAGCTAACGATGATATTGCACATAGCTTCAATTATATCTGTCGCTTATTGTTCTTACGATATTCGATAACAATCGAATTAGGTGCTAATTCAGATTTTTAAATACTCTGTAATTACGAAGTAGCTTCTCCTCCTTGAGTGCGGTTAGGAACGAAAAACAGCTAATCATTACACCCATAGAATCTCTGATATATATAAAGCATAAACGCATAACTGTTATCAGCCGTGACTCGTGCATCAGTCGCCATTCGGATTATTTTACGCCATTGCACCGGATAAGATAAAACTGTGTGTGGCACCCCTAGATATTTATGCAACAGTGAGCTTTTGCCCCTACAAACTTTTATAAAAATATTTTACCTTATTTAAGTTTCAGTTTGAAAATCCAGTAGAGACACTCACAGTATCAGTGTTAGATTATTATGTCAAACTTCCTAATCTATTTAAAATTTTAATATAAACATAAAGTTCGTAACCAATTAGGAAATTTTGGCAGTTTTGCATAACCTTCCTGAATGGGTGTGTTTTTATGCGTTTAGATTTTTTATTTGAATTTATTTAGAGTTTATTAATTTGAAAGAATTACATAATTATTAAAACAAATTGTATATCAACACGAATAAAAAACAGCTATCAGAGTAGTTATACAATGGACATTGAAAAAGTAAAAGACCATTGAATAAATAAATGACTTTTATGCATCCAATACTAAAATAACTGTGGCAAGGATATTGAAGCACGACAGCATGTCCATCTTTTTTTAAGATATTTGATTCACTGGTAGTGGAATGAGCGATGCTATGATGATGTGTCTATCCGGCGGGCTGTTGCTATCGACCGATACAAGCGAGCTGGCGAGGGCGCTTAACGACGTCCGGATCCGGCACCGGACGCCACTAAGCCATTAGTCGTCAGGCTATAAACTTGATTACCACTTTTATGTCTGTCTGTGCGTTTGTTTATTTATACAATTTGGTAATCAAATTATTGATTGATTTGATCTTTAGTCAGTAAATTAGGTGACTAATGCGAGCAATTGTCTTGAAGACCTTGTTAAAAGTTTAAAAGAAACGGTTAAATAATTAAAGAGGTTTTTATTCAATTCGGAGCAGGATATGCTGGTCTTCAAATTACGTGTTTTTTTTTGTTGTTTATGAGAATTATTTTTAGAGTTTGAAAGATGAATTTTATTTTTAAAGAAAAAATATAAATACAAGTTGCGCTATTCGTAACTTATCTTGATTTTTAAAATCACAAAGATATAACGATCCTATACTACTGAATTTTTATTCAAAAATATACTTTTTTGAACAGAAAAAGATCACGAAAATCGGTCTATTAACAATAAAGACGTCGTTTCATATACTTACAAAATGATGAAATTAAAATACTCGTATATTCAGTAGGTAGAAAGTGATGCGATTTCTGATAGGATCTATAATAATTACTACAATTATTGTTTTATGATCCCTTGATAGAATCTCTTAAAATATAATTAAAAATTTAACCGTCTCAGGGCTTGTGATGGAATGCGAACCCGCAACATTTCATCAAATAAGAATACGAGTATATTTTTGCGAAATTATTTCATAGTTCAGATATGTACTGTTTGAGTACTGTATGTGAAAATAATAAGAAGCAAGTCCGTAGCATTTTTTATAAAATATGCTCGGTGTATAAAGGTTTAAATTTGATTTTAAACCTTTTTTCACCGTGGGTGGAATGCAAATCAACTGTATTAATTCGACATTTCATTTATTTTCAATTCTTTCCTCTGTGAATTAAGGTTCAAAATCAAGTGTAATAAATAATAACCTTAGTTTCGTTGTTCTTGAGAGTCTTAAATAAAATTATACTAAAATGCTGTCGTTACTAGGATCAGTAGTGTTTTCACATTTCGAACAAAATCTACTGGTATGAGTAAAATCGTCGAATCACTTCAAAAGATTACCAACATATCTTCTTGCCTCAGAGCTTAAGGTTTACGACTGCAAACTTTGTTTCTTCATAGAGAATCTCCACAGCGTTGCTACCTTACACTTGAATGTTTTATTTAACTTATAATTCAAATGTAGCTAATAAATTGAGTAAAATACTTAATTAGCAAAATAAGTTACCTACAAAACTAAGAAGGCGCTACGATGTTAACGATTGCTACGAGAAACTACTACGAAATTTCTACGAACTCGTTTGCTACGAAATTATGTGTACCGTTAATTGAAATACTTCTCTATAGGGACGAAAAAATTATTTTCCTCATTCCGATAACAGGTTTCTCTGTGCTCGTATTCTTAGTATGAAAGATTACACAGTTTTTGTATCGGAGACTCTTTATAGAGGTATTTATTTGTTCCCGAATTTTACTCAATAATTTTTTTGCTAATTTTATCTACCGATATGAATGCGAGTACAACAGAAATACTCGGATGCCAATAGTTTTAGTTACTACCTAATATCAACATATATAATATATGTTGAGCTTTTGTGGGAGAGCCACGCTTCGGCATGAATGGGCCGGCTCGACCGAAGTGATACCACGGCCTCACAGAAAACCGACGTGAAGCAACGCTTGCGTTGTGTTTCGTCGTGTGAGTGAGGGTACCGGAGGCCCAACCCCTCCCTATTCCCTTCCCTCTACCCCTTAACCCTTCCCTCTAAGGCCGGCAGCGCGCTTGTAGCCCCTCCGGTGTTGCAGGTGTCCATGGGCGACGGTAATCACTTACCATCAGGTGATCCGTCTGCTCGTCTGCCCCCTACCCCATAAAAAAAAATTCCTCAACAATTTGGATTGTGGTCTTCGGTTTATCAACACAAAGTCGGAATTTAAACAAGACCAATTCTTTGTACCGCTCTGTAAATTAACCTAGCCTTAAGAAACATTTAATTTTATATTGACTATTTTAATCTGATGTGAGTCCGTAGTCATATCATCATCAACAGCCTATGTTGGGGCTCAAGCGTTCCCTGTAGATGGAATCGAATCAAATCGAATAGGAAGAATGGGCCACGATTCACCACGCGGGCGCAGTGCGGATCGGTATGTATTAATGACGGCAGATGCAGCCGGAAACAACAGTTTAACGTGCCTTCCTTAGCACGGAAGAGCTCGAGATAGTAAATTTTTGGTCATCCATGCGATGACCAGCCATTGCGAAAGTTGCCTAATAAAATATTGCAGACAGAAAACTACTGCATCATCGAGCTTCTCACAGTCACATTGTAATCAAAGAAATTTAATTATACTCCTATATACCATAACTGATTTGAACTTACTGGAGAAGCATTTATCTGATGATATTTACATAGAAACCCTGCGATCCCAAATGTAAGAAAATGCATTACACTAACCTGGATAGGCAGGAATAAAAAGGATTCACCAACGACGGGACAGCGTGCCGGCCGGCTAGTAAAAGTCACAAACTGCACTACAAGTTTGGTAGTCGCTTAAGGTATCACATCAGGCAGGAGTTTATGAAACACAAACAGTCAATAAACTTCTAGTAAGCTTTCTTTTTGTATCTTAAGATGAATTTTATTCGCACGTTTGCTTACGGAAAAATGGCAGCGGGTGCGCCACCAATCAATAGCCCGCGTAGTCGCGGCAAATTTAAATGAGCGGAAGGAAACATTTAGAAATTGGGATTTTTAATGGAATGGTTTAATGTCTATACAATAACATATTAATTTTACATCTGTTCTATCTTATTTGCAGAATTTAAAACATCATTTGACAGTTTTAACTGAATTCAGTCTAGTTTGTGCAACAGAATTGCTGCCAGTTGTCGTATACAGATGCTACATTTTAATTGTTGAATGTACGATAAAATTCGTCTGAAGAAAATCTTAAATACTTTTCTTTATAAACATTTTATACTAGTACTAAATTGAAGTGTAAACTTTACTATTTAAAATGACGACAAAATTTTGTCGGGGCCACGCTTAAAAACTTTACTCGCGATCTTAAACACAATGTACACTACACATTGTTGCCTCTCTCTCTTGTAATACAAATTTCATTACCTAGCAAAGTTTATAATATACGCAACAAATTGTGCACTTAACCAGTTCAGAGTTGATATACAAACTAAGTTATTTTAAAGACTTGAAACTTATTTCCTACCCATAAATGAAAAAAGAGAGAATATTTTCATATTGGGTTAAGAAAGAACTAACAAATTAGAACCTTACATAGAAGTAAAGGTAATAAAATATGTTGATCGCATTTTGAGTTTCCAAAACAACTGGTTAGTTGTAACTTACCAAATAGGTACTAATGTGTTATTGCCACATATACGTATAGTTTGAAAGTAATTTATTTTAATAATTGTTAATTTAACAATTAATGCTACCTTATTAATTAATTGTGGCAAAATCTTGGGTGAAAAAATGTTAGACTGTGAGAGAAACGTCAAGAAACATATAAGTCAAATTGACGTCACCAATGGTGGAAGGGATCTTATCACTCAGACGGCCTTCGTATTTGTTCTTGATCACCCGCTTTTGTACTAACTTTATTATATTATTATAGCCATAAAAAAGTTGCCGGTACTTAAACTCACTCTTACAGACGCCATCACCGTGTTTTGAATCAGTTAGGTGTGATTCAAACAAACGCAGTCGCAACCTGCGAGGGTCGCCAGCACTGAATATTTATGCGGGACTTCCTCCATGAATACGACAATTGAAATTACTCTCGAAACGGGACGTTATTGTTATTCAAAAGCGGGACACACGCGTCAGATGACTTTGTGACAAAGTTATATTTTTAACTACTTAAGCACCTTGAAAGTAAATACTTTTTTGATTGTGTAGATGTTTAGGTGGGTTTTGTTTTTACTTGATAACTTTTTAAATTCTTTATTGTGATTCGAGTAACATATAACTGACAATATAAACTATTTTAAGCAAATGAATATGACTGAAGGCACCCAGATCACGCTTCATTTCAAATCTTGCTAACTCTAGACAAAAGAAAAACCAAAAAGTTCTTACATAAGAAATTTATACTATGGCATAAACACTATGACATAGATCGATTCTACTTCTTTTTTTATTAATGGCTTATCTGCGCATTTCGCACAATTCTGCCAATGTCAAGTAAATAAATTAATTTTTACATGTAACATGAAAATGAAATGAATGAAAGATGGCGATGATACTCCATAGATCGATTAAAATTGCTTGTAATATGGCATAGTGTAACGAGTTATGTCATCTGCCATATAAAAAAAAAACTCCCAATTAGTTTCACCATAATGTCATAAAGTAAAATATTTTTTAAACAAACCTAAACAGAGTAATGTCAGACAAATAAAATCGAATGAAAAAAAATCTATCTAGTACCTACTCGTATTTTGAATTTTTCCTTTTTGTATATCTGGAAATAGAACTACTTACTTCTATTATATGATTTTTACTGTTCTAAATTTATGTTATAGTTATTATTTTGTATCGATTATCTGTTGCGGTTAATAGTAAATAATCTACTAAACTGGTTTTTCTAGAATTTCAAAGAATAAAGAAGCCACGTTTAGAATCACATAAGACACAAGGTCATACAATGTTCTAATTGAAGTGTTTATGTCGTTTCTTTTAAGAATACAATATGACTACAATTATATTACTTTTTCGGCTAAATAAGTACGATGTAGGTAACAAGAAGTGAAGCTTTAAAGGTTGATCTATACTTTATCTGAAAAGGATATTTAAATGTAAATTAACAATTTTTAATTATTTTGTGTATGCAATTATTGACATTCGTGACACGAACATAACCATTGTGTACACAAATTATAGGCTAATTTTGGTTTGTACACTTTTTGGTGGAAACGTTTTTATATTTTCCACCTTTTCAACACGATCCAATGAACAGGATACAATACTATTGATAATGGAACAAAAAACCCTATCCGCTGTTCGCAATGATAAATACACAGTCGATTCAAAATTTCTTTTCCTCGGGGGTGTATTCGGAGCCCTTGTACTCCCCGTCCCGAGGGGTATCAAAGATATCCCGCGCTGACACAGATCTAAAACTACTAGTTGTGATAATTTTATGTCTTGCTCGATAGAATAATAGTTTTTAACATGGTAACAATCTCGTAAAAAAAACTATCATTCTATTGTAAATTATCACGAAAGCTTAAAACAACATATAGCTCGATATATTTTTTTGTAACTGATTGCAATTTTATTATATTACATACGATAAATGTGGGTAGTCTTTGTGAACACAAAATAATTGCATCTGATTTTATCGACCCCAGACGATTTTCGTAAAGACATTTTACTTTCATTAGTAATGAACGTATTATTATATTATTCATTGTTCAGACAATTCACCTAAGCCAGCCAGAAAAATAAAGAATATCTTGACTTTCGATTGAGATAAAAATATGTTCTTTTAAATATTTTAGGTACTTCAAACTTTATTGCACAACACGGTTAATTTCACAAACAATGAAAAAAAATTTTATATCCAAAATTGATCAAATATAAATCATTAATTTCAAATTATCAAAAAATATATATAATAGCAGTGATTTCAATAGGAAAAAAGGATTAGAGATTGGAATCGGGTAAAAACTATGTCACACACAAATGGAAGGCAATAGAATTTTATGACACATCTAATGGACTTACATCGGTGCGTATCGGTAGTAATCCCTCCCCCCACTCCGCCTACCCTCAGCTTATCGTCTAAAGGGTGCACCTCTAACAATTGAGTTGAAATAAAGAATAAAAGCTTTCACCTGAGAAACAACGCTGTGTAACTTCGACGCGTTTCAGATGTAATTTTAATTATTACTTAGACTGTTTTATTTGGTTTTTTTTTTTATATATTAAGGACCTTGAAAGTTAATTTGGAATGCAAATTTCTCTACTATGTTTAATCTACTAAATTTGTCATTCGGTATTTTTATTTTGAAAGTATTAAATTATTTTCATATCGGTTAATTATATGCTTAATTTAATATTGAGAGGGCATTAAGGTAACAAGCGTTTCACCTAAAACACTTACCGAATGAATAATTCATGCGACGTAGCGAAAATAATAAAAGATTTTGTTTTGAATAGCGTGAATTTGTTATTGAAAAACTAAAAACACTGATAAAGCTATATGCGGCCACTTACGGTTTAATAATTCAATACATAATATTCCAATCAATACATAATATTTGCTAAAAAATAGGTAAAGCTCTATGGTCCCTCTTGCGTCCCTACAATATATTTATAACTAGTGCATTTTTATCTATAGCTATTACTCTCGATGTCGTACGCATGGGCATTTTTTTTGTATTAAAGTTGCCTACTGCATATTCTTTAAATAAAGCTTACTTTAATAATAGGAATAGAAAAGTGAAGTAAAACTAAACAATTTCCAATATTAAAATTTTTACTTATATTTTTGAGTAAATTTTACCGGTTTAAGTTCGAAAACAAAGAACACACATTTTCACATTACTCAACCTTAGAATTAAAAAAATATATTCTTAGATTATCCTTACGTACGTAGGTAATAACAAAATCTACTCATCTCAAAGTGTTTAGGATAAAGGGCTTTAATTTTAGGCTATGCTTCTCTCTAAGTAAGTCGGTATGTCAAGACAAAGATTCTTTATCTACATAGTATTATTAAATTTTCATTTGTTTTTGTTTTCATTCCGTTTCTATCTTAGATGTCATAGTAATAGTTTGATTTACGGAAATAAGAAAAATCTTAAAATTTACTATTATTATTATGGTTTGAAATTCGAAATTATCTACTATCATTTATTTAGTTACATATTTTATCTATATCTGTCATTGACTTTTTCCTCTTTATGAAATAAATCTTTAAATTATTGATGTTTTTTTGACAAATGTCAATTATTTGATAAGAATTATTCGATATTCTTGCGTGTATTATGTAAAGTTAACTTTTAATCAAAATTAATATTTAATTTATATATGACTAGCCTTCCACCAGCGGCTTCGCCCGCGTGATCTAGTTTTAAGTCCAGAGATGATAAAATTCCATACAAACTTTCATCACCCATTTTACCCCCTTAGGGGTCGAATTTTGGAAAATCCCGTCTTAGTGATCACCTTCGTCCTAAAAAAAACCGCATTCAAAATTCGAATTTACTAGTACTTGTAGTAACGAAGTTTTATACAAACTTTCATCCCCTGTTTTACCCCTTAGGGGTCGAATTTCGGAAAATCCCTTCTTAGGGAGTACATACGTCCTAAAAAGAACCCGCATGTAAATTTCGAAACTCTTAGCACTTGGAGTAACGAATTTTCATACAAACTTCCATCCTCTAATTTAGCCCCTTCGGGATGGAATTTTCAAAAATTCTCTCTTAGTACTCCTCTACAATTCATAAGGAATCTTCATTCTAACTTTCGACTTTCTACGCTCAGTAGTTTCGGCTGTATGTTGTCTGTAAGTCACTCACTCAGTAACCAAGAATTTTATTTATATAGATACTCGTATATTTCAGGAGCCATAAGCCAACCCGTTTCGACCGTGGCGTCTAAACATATTTGAATGTAACCTACGATGTTTATTTATGAGAGGTGTAATAGCTCGCCGACCGTCATAAAGTGACGCACAATAAGTGTCCGGTGGTGTGTAGCAATAAAACTCTATGGGAGGTGCGACTTGCGGTATCCGAATTGTATGTTTAAGGCAAGGTCCTTCAAGCGGGGCGTGAAGAAGCACCTTGCAGGTCGGCAAGGTGAGGTTGGCTAGTGCAGTACCTACGTAACTGTTTTCACTAGCTGTCCTCACGTTTGGACTACGCCTCCGCTTACCATCAGGTGGAGCGCAGTCCATTTGCCCTCCTATACATAAAAAAAAAAAAAAAAAAAAAAAAGAAAAAAAAAGGTGGCTCTAAATAAACTTTATACTTCAACTAGGAACTTAATTTTCTATACAAGTATGAAATTGCCGTTTTATTGTAATAGGTTCCTTGAAAATCTTCATGGTTTGAGGTTTTTGAAATAAACTTTATTCACGTGGTTTCTATGATGTTCTTCTTTTAAAAAATGTGAAACATTTGAATATCGGCTTTAAATTGTTTTTGTTATTCAACTTAGAAAGGAAGGATGGGTACTGCGAAAATTCGAGTGATTTTTGAATATGAGTTCGATGCGGAAGAAACGCGGCAAGAAAGAGCCCACTATATCAATGTTGCGTTTGGAGAGGGGTCTGCTAATGAATGCACCGTGCGATTTTAGTTTAAACGCTTTCGTGATGGAAACTTCGACTTGAAGAACGAGCTACGAGGAAAACCGCCCGAACAGGTGAATAACGATGAATAAAGAGAGATAATGGAAAGCCAATCCCAGTCAAACTGCCCAGGAATTATAGGCATAGTTTAACGTTACCTTACCCACAATATTGACTCATTTGCGTCAATACAATAAATTAAAAAAAATATATGAAAAATGGGTGCTTCATGATTTGAATGATCTGCAGAAAGTAACGTGTGTTGAAACTTGTGTTGCCTCGTTGAATCGGTACAGGAATGGGTCGAATTGCGACATGTGATGAAAAGTGGATTCTTTATAATAACCGTAAAAGAAAAATGCAATGTCTGACCCCAGGTCAAACGCCACAACAGTATCCTAAAGCAAAACTTACCAATAAAAAGATAAAGAAAATGTTTGGTGGTCTCATCATGGTGTTATTCACTATAGTTTTCTCCGATCTGGACAAACAATAACGACAGATGTCAATTGTGCCGAACTCTGAACAATATTGGCAAAACTAGCAGTAAAACAGCCCCGACTCATGAATCGATCTTCACCATTATTACTCCATCACAACGCGAGACCTCATACAGCACGAGAAACCGTTTTGACCCTTCAGGAACTGCAGATAGAAACCATTCGTCATTCTCCGTATTCGCCACACCTTGCTCCAACGGACTATCATTTTTTCGTGATTAGGACAATTATCTACGTGACAAGAAGTTTTCTTGCCAGGAGGCAGTACAAAATGCTATCATATAGTTTGTGCAGTCTAAATCCTCGAGGTTCTATTGCAAAGGCATAAATGATCTTTCATTTAGATGGCTACAATGTATAGATAATAATGGTAACTATTTTGATTAAATGAATTTGTTAAAAATTAATAAATAATCAGTTTTGATTTTCAGTACAAATCGGCAATGTCATACTTTACCCCTTATTATTATAAAGAGCATTTGTTTGCTTGTTTTCATCGAATGGCTCCAAAACTACAGGATCGAGTTTTTAAATTCTTTCACCTCTGGACAGCTACATCATAACCTTATAGAAAACCATAGCAAATAAAATCCAACCCCTCACAATCATTTAATTTGCTATAACTTAAATTATCTTAATACTAGGGGAATAAATACACCCATAGGTTGTATCATTTAATTCTAAGCTTTAACCACATTCATTTAACTAAACTTACTTATTATATATAATTTACTTAAGATCATCTAATATATACAACTCGACGAGACGTGCGTCCGTAACAGAGCTCCCCCCGGCGCAGCATCCGCGTAGCCCCATCACTCCATCGTCAGGACCGCCAGTCTCGTCGCCGGTCGCCGGAACGTGCCGCCCTTCGTCTTCACCTCCACATTGCGTATCTCGTTGTCTGGTCCAGGATATACTTTGGTGACGACGCCCCTTGGCCATATGTTGCGGGGTAGTGTGTGATCCACAACTATAACCAAGTCACCCTCTTGTATCGCACGACGCCCCGCGTCGCGGGCACCTCCACGTGGTATGAGCATGGGAAGGTACTCTCGTAGCCATCGACGCCAATATTCATCGGCCAGCGCTTGTGCTGCCCTCCAGGTTCGCTTGTCGGCGCGCTCGCACGGCCCGGTAAAGGGCAGGCCGTTCGAACTACCCAATAAAAAGTGATTGGGCGTGAGTGCTTCTGGATCTTCAATATTGACTGGTACGTGTGTCAGAGGTCGAGCGTTTAAAGTGTATTCGACCTCGGTCAGTAGTGTGACTAAGACTTCCTCTCGCGGCGATTTTTCATGTAGCGTCACTCGTAATGCATTCTTGACACTTCTAACGAGACGTTCCCATGCGCCTCCTTGGTGTGGCGCGCCTGGTGATATGTAACGCCAGTCGACTCGTTGTGTAAGCGCATAGTCTCGTAGTGCCGGCTCCCATTCATTGTATGCGTCCCGTAGCTCACGGTCGGCACCTCTAAAATTCGTCGCATTGTCACTATACATTGTCTTAGGCCACCCCCTCCTCGCCGCCATTCGTCGTAGTGCCATAATCGCGGAGTCGGTAGACAGGCTCCCCACCACTTCGATGTGCACGGCGCGGGTTGAAAGGCATGTGAATAGCGCCCCCCACCTTTTCTCATGTCGTCTTCCTATTGTCACCGTCATAGGGCCAAAATAATCGACGCCACAATTACTGAATGGTCTGATAAAGGCTTCCAATCTTACTTGAGGTAGATCACCGTGTACTGGTTTCGTAGGTATCGCTTTTCTCACGCGACAGAAAGCACATTTATAAGCCACTGCACGCACCGCTGGTCTTAATCGTAATATCCAATATCGTTGTCTAACATCATTCACGACGCGTTCATTGTTCGCGTGATGGGCGCGACGGTGTTCGCGTTGAAGCAACAGCCGCGCATACGGGTGGCTGCCGTCCATTATTACTGGCGTAGTAGCGGGGGCAGACACACCCGCTGCCCTTATTCTCCCGCTCGCTCGTAATACGCCGTTCTCGTCTATGAATGGATCCAGTTTTCGTAATCGACTGCTGTTAGACAACTTTTGGCCAGCTATAAGACGGTTAATATCATTTGTGAAGCTTTCTTTCTGTGCGTTTTTCAAGAGTAACTCCTCTGCTTTGTTTATGTGTTCCGCGGTTAAATCAGTACCACGGTGGCGACATCTATCGACGAACATTAAAACTCTTGCCATCGTTCTCACGTAGCGTTCGTAAGAGGAAAAGCGATTCACATCGGGAATGCTATAGTTTTCCTGCGGCAGTTGTGCTATCGCGTAACATTCATTTTCATCCGTATTGTTCGTGACGTCACAGGTAGGCCACTCTAATTCGCTAGCGTATAAAAAGGTCGGTCCAGTGAACCACCTATCCGTATTCGATTTTACGTAAGCTTCGCCTCGCGTTGCGTCATCTGCGACGTTATGTGCAGTAGGCACCCATCTCCACTGTGACGCCGTCGTGGTTTCAGTTATTTCGGTTACACGATGAGCCACATACGGTGTAAAACGCGCTGTATCATTGTTTATCCACTGCAGGACGGTTTTTGAATCGGTCCAATACACGACGCGCTCTGCATGCCATCTTTGTTCTCTCGCTACGGTATTCGCCAACCGCGTAGCGATTAACGCTGCCTGCAATTCCATTCTAGGAATACTTTGTCTTTTTATCGGTGCCACTCTGGCCTTTGCGGCGGCCAGCGTCACTTGCACCGCCCCGTCATTCTCGATTCTCCAATAGACTGCGACGCTATAAGCGACCTCGCTCGCGTCACAAAACACATGTAGCTGCTTTCCCGTCACTCCCCCCGTATAGAGACGCCGGGGTAGACGCAGCCTACTAATGGTACTCATTCCATTAAGCCATTCGTGAAATTCGCCGGCTTCCTCATCAGGTAAGGCCTCGTCCCAGTCTATTTTCAATCGCCATATGTTTTGTAATATAATCTTCGCCCGTATCGTGTAATAACTTAATAATCCGAGCGGATCAAATATAGACATTACTGCGCTTAATGCCTCCCTTTTTGTAGGGGCTCGTTTCATTTCTTTTATGTCCGTATTCACGCGCACCATATCTGTGTTAAATGCCAGTTCGTCCGTAGACGCATCCCACAGCAATCCTAGTGTCCTACCCCATCGGTCCTCGCTTATGGCGAGTTGCGTAGGCGATGTGGCACGGCTCTCTACTGGCAGATCTCGCAACACTTCCGGTCCGTTTGAGTTATAACCGGTTAGCGTGAATCCCGCCTGCGCGTGCACAGTGGCTACTTCCTTTAGCGCATCCATCGCCTCTTGTTCTGTGTCGTAGCAGTCGACATAGTCATCCATGTAGTGACTCTTAGTGATTGCTTCATATGCGCGTGGATACTCTGTAGCATGCGCGTAGGCATTCGCGTTCCGTACACTGTGAGCCAGGAAAGGAGAACTCTTAGCTCCGAATATCATAGACGTCATCTTGTATCTTTTCGGCGGCGTGGTTCGCTCGTCGCCTCTCCACAGGAACAACTGCGCCGGCTGATCCTCCTTGTGAATCTTTATCTGAAGAAACATCTCCTTGATATCGGCCGTGACGGCGAACGCTCGTTCTCTAAACCGTAAAAGGAGGCCCGCTAGATCTATAAGCAAGTCGGGACCCTCCAATAGTTCGTCATTGAGACATACTCCATTCGTTACGGCAGCCGCATCAAACACTACTCGTAACTTTCCTGGCTTATTCGGGTTCGACACCGCGAAGTGGGGCAGATACCATAATCGTTGGCTCTGTAGTTCCTCCCCATTGCATTCCTCCGCGTACTTTTTATCAATCAGATTCTTTATCTGCGCTTTATATGTGTCTCTGAAAGAGCTTGACTTATCCATCTTCTTTTCAATGGTTTTCAATCTCTTCACGGCGGACTCGTAACTCGGTGGCATCTTCACATCATTGCGTTTCCACGGCAGTCGCACCTCATATCGTCCGTTAATTTGTTTTGTCGTTGTATTAAACAATTCCATTGCGCGAGCGTCGTTCGGACTGACTCGCTCCTTTCTATTTATTCCTATGGAATCGATTTCGAAGTGCTCCTTTACTTTTTCGTGAAGCGCATCATCCCGGTCGAGAGGGCGCGAGACCGTCGCGCATCGCGGTGTGTCTACGTATAACACCGAGTCGCTCTCTTTCAGCATCCCCGATCGCGGCGCTGACCCATGGATGACCCATCCAAGCATCGTGAGGGAAGCGATCGGTTCGTCACGCTTACCCTCGAGCAGTCTTCGAGTTACTATAAGATGCCAGTTGTCCGCTCCGATCAGTATGCGCGGTTCGGCATACCCATAACATAGATCTTTGCTACGTAAGTGGCGCATATGCTTATAGTTTAACGTTTCTTTATTTATCTTTTGTCGGTTCAACGTAAGATTTTTCATAGTTTTAGCTTTAATATTGAATCGCTTCTTATTCCCCGCGATCAATTGAAGATTTACTTGTTTCGTTTCGTATACATTCTGCGTGTTAATGCTTCGTATGCTTAAGTTATTTGTCGGCCCGTCGGCACCCACGTAATTGGCGAGATCTTCATCTATCACTGTTATAGTTGACCCTTCGTCGAGTAAGGCGTAAGTGTTGACCGAGCCTTTCGGTCCTTTTATGGTGACGGGACACACTTTCAACAATACTTTGGATCTTTCTGTTGAGTGAGTAGCTGATGCAACCATCTCGGCTTCCTTTGTGGGTCTCGCTTCGCTCGTTTGGGCACGGTTCTCGTGTAACATCGCATGATGTGGGTGGCGGCAGCCATCTACACCACATAACGGGCTGTCACAGTGTATCCGACGATGTTTTCTGTTTACACATCGAAAACAAATTTGGGATTTCTTAACCCATTTCCATCTTTCAGGTATCTTCATAGCTTTAAACCGTTCACATTGTGGTACTTCATGACGTCCCCCGCAACATAGACATACTTTGGAGGTGACGTCATCGTTGGTCGCGTACACCGCAGTGCTTCTCTTTCTATCGTATCGCGGTTTCATTTGTCCCTTTGTCTCGGCGATATTCTTTTTCATAGCAGCGGTGTTGTTGTTAGTCACATATGCGAATTGCAGTGATCTATTTGCTTCGCGCATCAAAAAACGAGACAATGTTACGATCTCTGGCTCCGCGTAGCTTCCGGATTCATATGCATAGTCGCACCAACGCGATCGGAGGTGGGGGCTAAGCTTTTCCACCACTTCTCTCACTAGTAATGGATTTCTCAAATACCCTCGGTCGTCGACATTATCCAATATGCATACTATATTTTGAAGCTTAATTGCGAACGTGTTGAGTTCGCTTGCCGTCGTACCCGGTCGCGGTAAATTCTTTATGTCTTCTAGCGCTCGATAAATAATCACTTCGGGTCGACCGAAACATTGTTCCAAAGACTTCATGATTATCTCCGGATCGGCGACGGTATACAAAAGCGCTGATACCGCTTCTTTCGCTTCGCCTTTCAAACAACTCCTTAATCTGGCTATATTTTCAGATTTAGTGAAGTGCCACTGTTCTGTGGTGTCGCGCATTGCTGCTTTAAACGGCAGCCATTCGGCCGGTGCGCCGCTAAAAATTGGTAATTCTTGAGCCTGACGCGGCACCGGACGCCTATTCATCATTCTTTCTAACGTATGAGCGAGCTTATCCATCCCCGAGTCTTCCTTAATCGTTTGCTGATCTCGGTTTGCTGTCTCATCGATTAGTTTATCATCACTCTGTTCCTTGAAGGGAGAGTCCGTAATGTGGCGGTGTTTATCTACCTCTACGGCTCGCGCATCCTTCCTTTTCTGTTGCGCGGCCGTATCGCCGTCCCTTTCCGACATGGGCTCTAACACGTTCTGACGCCGTAGATTCTGGAACCAGTCGTCCACTCGTTGGACATTATCGACGGCGGGTAAGCTCTCCGGATCGGTTTCCTCTTGTATAGTAGCTATTTCGTATGCTAATCTCTTTTTTACTAGCTCCGATTCAATATGCAACTCGCGGCGTCGTATTTCCGCGAGTCGCTCTTCCGCTGCGAGTTGCGCCTGCTTAACGCGCGCAGCAACGCTCGAATTCGAACATACCGTTGGTGGCCTCGATCTAGGCATATCGTCGCGATGTTCAATTCTCTGTGCGGCGGTACCTTCTACGGTTTCTTGTGGCGCTTCCGACGGCATCACGGATGAGGCAAGGCACGAGGGTGACGCAGGTGGCCTGTCGAACACTTTTCCTTTAGCGCTGTCCATTTTGCTTTGTTCGGCTTGGCTTTGACGTCTCGTCGTTGGCATGTCCTCTTCTTACTTGCAGCCCCTACTCCTATCAATCTCAAACGGGTACGCTAACTGGGGAGCCCGCTTGAGGATGGATATCGTGCAGGATAGGAAGGTAGGAACTACCCAGCAGAGAGTCGGTCGCGGACAACGGGGCGCTCGCGTATCGGCTGGAATGTCCGATAGCATTGGCAGTGCCTACAGAAAGGACCCCCGCTCCACGCCAAACCTTACTGGCGTAGTAAGACGTAGTTCGGAAACGAACTATCAATCTAATCCGTATGTTTACAGCCCCGCGAAATACGACGTGTAGTTCGGAAACGAACTGACCACTTCGTCCGTATGGTTACAATGCCTTGCGTAGTACGACGTGTAGTTCGGAAACGAACTGACCACCTCGTCCGCCTTGAACGGCGTTAACTCACTACGCACACCGTTTGGCACCGTTAGGTGGTGTACGCAATGAGCCCGCGGTCCACCCGCGTATACTCGTGACAGAACACGAGTGTTTTCTTCGGCTATGTCCGTAGGTCTGGAACGTTTTTCAGTCTTCTGACTTCATATATCCGGCGAGCGATGGACCAAACTTCTGTTGCGGATCTTCCTGGATCTTGAACAGATTTACACGTAGCTAGCCGATGCTTGGACTGTATAATTGAAACTTCCTTCGATGGTTTTCACTTCTTCTTTATTCTTAAATCTTGAGGGCCGGAGAGCTTACAAATTTCGCTCAAATCGACCCGTCTTACATTTGTTGGGGTGGCTCGCACTTAGCTCCGTATATTATCAGTTGGTTAGCCTATTACACATCTAACCCCTACTTTGCGAAGCCATCCCCCACCCTTAACATCTATGTATCACATTATTGTTAATTACTACGTTTTACTGTTTCTACATTTACATCATAAATCACGTTAAAACATCATCATATTATTGTTACATAACTCGTATCGTGTCGGGCAAGACCGCGCCGTCGAAGCTCATAATCATTCTAAGGCGCGCCGCGCTCTTGCCCGATGTATTTATGTGGTCAGAGCGAGACGGAAGATCCCGCGTAAACCAGCGCCGTCTCGCTCCGATACATTTTTATCGTTAACATGAAGGTAGTCGAACATTTTACATTTTAAACACCCCTGTATCGAGGCAATACCGTATAGAAACCCACATAAACTCCCTTGACTCGGGCAATACCATATAGAAAACCCACATAAGCCTCCTTGAGTGAAGCAATACCATACAGAGAGCTACCTAAGCCTCCTTAGCGAGGCAATACCTTATAGAAAACCATAGCAAATAAAATCCAACCCCTCACAATCATTTAATTTGCTATAACTTAAATTATCTTAATACTAGGGGAATAAATACACCCATAGGTTGTATCATTTAATTCTAAACTTTAACCACATTCATTTAACTAAACTTACTTATTATATATAATTTACTTAAGATCATCTAATATATACAACTCGACGAGACGTGCGTCCGTAACACCGCAGCTGCTTTATAACGGAACACGAAATGTGTTTACAAACATAATATCAAAACAGCTACTTCACGAGGGATGGTGCAGCGTCTACGGGCAAATAAATATATTTCGAAACTGCTAATTGTGTGCTTCCAGTAACAGACATTCCCGTTGAAACTTACAAAACAGGTGCAAAAGTTTGATTCACAGCTGATAATAGTGTTTTAGTAGATATAAAAAGTTGTTTAAACAACGGATTGCAGCTGTCTTGTTGACACAAATTATTAATATAATATTAGAAAACATCATATCCATTACTCAAATTCCAAGATGATTATCTAAAGCCCCCATAAATTATTTATTTATTTACCTTTAAATACGGTACTATTTTATTAGGTAATATTACAATAAGTTAGAACTTAAGCATTATTTTGCATACATAGATAGCATGCAAATATTAAATTTTATGTTATTACTAGTTCATACATTTGGATCATTTTCATGTCATTATACAAAATGGAGTACAAGTACAAGTATCTGAGGCAACGAAGGTACAACAGACCTAGATAAAGTAGAGAGTTCCATTTTCCTTATTGACCCGACTGGGGCCCCGAGATGATGTAAAAAAATCCATTTTCTTATTGACCCGACTGGGAATCTTACCAGAGACCTCAGAGATGGTTACGATAACCAATGCGTGAACAATTCGGCTATGGAGGTTGTCAGAATGATGCTAATTTGATAACCAATTCCATATATATAAAAGTAGCACTCAGAATAATATCCCATAATCACTAATCAAAGTTTAGGTGTTAAGGGTTGTATATTAAACAGTTAACGATTGTTTAGATTAACCTACCAGAAATAATATGGACTACCAAAGACTGCAGATGGACAGAGGAATTTCATGCAAAAGTTGCTAACCATTCTAGACCCAATTTTAAATTATTTTTCTATTAGTCAAAATTTTACTTTCATATCGCAACTCTATGTGCGTGCACATTCCAATTCGAGAGTGGCAGTTAGAGAAAAGCATTCCCTGACTCACAGATGGGGGTCGTTTTATTGAAATCCACTTCAAACTGAGTCGAATCTTCTCCAGGAGTCTAATCTTTCGTCAAATGTAAATCAGACAAAAACCGAGCGAGACAACGAATGAACCCAATGAATAGATTAGGCCAATATTTGGAGGCGGGGATAATTGGTAAAGTTGTGGAAGCTTCCACCGCGCGCTAATCAAATAGATGGTGTTTGGGATGCGGCGATCCAAACTCACTGTTTGACTAGTACCCATCAAACGATTTGAATGATTACGAACAAAGGTTGTATATATGAGTCGAGTGTATTTTACATGTCCCACATACAAATACGATCAGTAGATTAGTTGATCTTGTTCAATTTGAATTATGTTCACCGAAATTAACACGATTTCAATTTTGTGTGTGCCATTTTTATATATACTTTATTAAAATTTGGTTGATATTGACGACGACTGCAGCCGGGACCAACAGCTTAACGTACCTTCTGAAGCATTGAGTAGATCGAGATAATTTTTTTTTGGGCATCCATCCCGTGACCGAACCTTGCGAAAGTTGTTAAACAACAACGATCTCATGGTTGGTCAACATCAAGTTTTTAGGTAGAGGCCCCCGCGCTTGAAGCGTTTTCACCAGTTCTTACAACCAGCCGACGGCGAGAGACCCACTAGAACGGTTATTCTGTTTCAACTATAAGCCTTTATGTCACAGTTCTTATTACTAGATCTACTAGTCTAACTAACCGAGATTCTATTGAGATGCGATTATTAAGTAAAAAAAAAATATAATACAGGTCCATGTGCAACGTCACTGTTAGCAATAATTAGGTGCGAGCTCGTGGGCAACGTGTCGTTTGGGTTGGTAGCTAAAAGTAATCAAAATTCCAGACGACGCCTTGGCTGATGTTAAACCGATTAAATATGCTAGAGCTTAATTCTAAACGTAAATTGTGGATTCTGATTTAAGAAAATGACGGAGATACTAACCTGTTCATTACCCTTCCCCTTGCTATTCATAGGACCCCGTGAACTTCTGAGATTATGCTTAATAACATCCTGTACCGAAGAAAGTGCTAGAAGATTTATACATTAACCTTCATTTTAAATACCCTCATTTCGGCAAGAAAATTAATATTTATAAGTTAAAGAAGATTTTAAGTAAGATTTTTATGTATAATAGAGGTAGAAGATTACGCATACATTTAAGGACATACTGAGTATATACAAATACAACATGTGTGACATACAAGTAAATGTGACTATTTTATATTGTGAAAGAAGGGCCATTTATGCTATTTCGAATCGATAATTGTAGAAAAATAATCAGGAAAAATATCAAAAATGTGGTTAAAGTAAACGTAAGCTTTTATAGAACCGTATTTAGCTAATATGAATAGATAACATAGTTATTCGTCCGTTTACTATGATAAGCGAAGCTAACCAAATTAAGTTGCAAAATTGCATGTAAATTAATTCCGAGTTTTGTTTCATGATAAATTTTTAATGGTGCCGTCTATTCTAACAGCTTCAGAGCCGGTTAAAAATATATTATTCGTTATTAGTGGTGGTTTATAAGTTATTGTATTGTCATCTGAACCAAAGGCTTGTTCCGAATTTAAGCTCTATCAGAAACTCTGTCTGTAAAAAAAAAGACATAACATATTACGTAATGAATTTGCAATGACAAGTTCTAATCATTCGTTGGTCAAAGTTAAATTTGGAATTAGGATAACAGTTGTTAGTTGGAAGTGCGGCTTCGATAGCAAGATTAAGTATCTCAGTGAAACAATTACTTCCGTATAGACATCACTCCATTTCCTAACAAACTTGTTCCCTTACCGTATTTCTGTACACACGACCGCAAATATACATCTCGTAAACTTTTAATCGCCACTCGAGAGTTCTTTCGGTCGTACGGCTTTCAGGTGCCTCCCTCCCAATTTATAAGAGAGGGGCGCGTGACTTATAAAGTTTTTCTTTAACTTGTAAACTTTTGTTACCGTTCCACCGATAAACAAAGAACAAACGACCTGCCTTTGTTTATTGATAGCAATTAAAATATCCCAGTTCATTTGTCAAAAGAGGCGCATCAGCGTTTCAATTTCCGTTCATTGGCCTCGCAAATTGTTGAAAGTGTACTCAAACGCGATCATTTGATTGCGGTAATTAGTTGTCACGATAATCACTGTATGGGCCTGAAAAGGATAAATCGCTGCTATGATTAAAGTTCACCGATTACGTTTTATACTCTCGTATTACGTATAATGTTGGAGACGTAAAATTAAATTTACGAAAATAAAATATATCTCTGCTCTCGTTGGTCGGTGAGTTCGGAATTTACGAGGGAATATGTCATAGCGAGTGTGAAGGCATGAAATCCGGCGTGAATAACAGTTTAAAACAAAGGCGGGCGAGCAACAAAAGCGATTGGATTCAATTAGGACGCGCGCGCGGAGTCGCGTCGCCGCACTGCGCCGCGATAAATCAACTCACTATGAGGCGTCACACCGAGTGACGCATCTGTGACAGCACATACACTACCTTGGATTGGTCACTGATGTTACAATCAAACTTTGTACAGCACTGACGTCAAATAATGTCACCTGCGTATGATGTAACTTCACGTAGGTGAGCGAATTTTCATGATGGGATCAGTATTTTAGTAAGTTACAAGCTTTACCTATATAAAATACTGTTTTTTTAATTTTAATATTTAAAGTGATATCGGATTTCCTTTTACAAAATCAAATTTCCACTGATGGATTAACATACAATGTTATTTTATTTGACACCTCATTTACATTAAACAATTTGATCGTAATAGAATAGATTCGAAATATTTTTTTATCGCTCCAGACTAAGAAAACACTGAAGTGTTATAATATCTTGATTGGAAAATAAAAACAGACATATTTTGCTAAAACGAAATATCGAAAAGAAATAACATTTCATTGTTAATCTTTAAGGTGTCGTCACCCTTCTAATAATTATAAAGTGTTCTTAATTTTTTAGCCAAGAGTTTTTGAATAAGATTTTCCTATATATAGCTTATCGTATAAATAAATAAATATATGACGTAGTGAGTCTTTTGTTCTGTTACATATGCAAAACGAGAAGAACTAGGATGTGATTTTGTTAGTTCAGCTTTACCCTATTTCCAATTTAGGTTTAATCCCAAATCGATCAGTAAAATGAGTCATTCAAAATGAAAGGTTTAAGACCTATTATTTATTTAGCTGATTATTTGGGCCTACCTTTGAAAGTGAACTCTATTTCCACGTAACAAAAGTCTACTCTTAAATTACAAAGTGAAATATACTCACGTTACTTAAACAAGACCAACGCTCTTTTCCATTAAATTAATTAATCAATTGTTTAAATTAAATCGTTGCAACGTACCTCATTAGTGCAAGCTGAACGCTCACTATCGTTATAGGTATAACAGCGGCAGTACAAGCGGCGTAATTGGTGCTACTCCACAAAGCCATAATCTGCGCTTAAAGAGTCGGTCTTGCTTGCGGAATGTTATACTGAATACAGTGGAATCACAGCAGTAGGACAATATGGTAAGCCGTTAACAAGGCACAATGATTTTGAAAACCCATTTTTTTTTAAAGTTTTGATAAGTACATTTCAGTTGTATTTACTCGTAATTTACTCGTACATATAGTAAGCTCCGATTTACAAAAATACACCAAAATCTTTATGTTAAAGATCGTAAGCGACTTTAGCTATTGATTTTAATATTAATAATAATAATATAATCTTTATTGCACACATACAGTTAACGTAACACCGCGGGGAACTTTTTTATAATATATATGAGGACTGTAAACGACCTGTAATAAATTTACATATTTTACAAAGTAATATGGGAGCATATTCAATGCAAATAAATTAAAATTCTCATTTTTCCTCTTTATAATTTATACATATAAAAAGGAGTTGTCCTGACATAGTGACTGATAGACACCCTACACCGCTGATCGTAAAAACTTGAAATTTGGAGGGTACATTCGTGTTACTAAGAATGGATTGGAAATTTCACCCCGAAGTGGGTTAAAAAGCGTGAAAACGTTTGCATGAAACTTCTTTGTTTTTGGACCTATATCGATTAAAATTGGTATTTGAGACGTTTGAGACCCTTGGAAGGTAATAGGTTATAATTTATACAAAGCACTTAAAGGATGAAATGGGAGTGAAAGTTTTTATGGGAAATCAAAATATTACCATAGCAACCGATTTGTCATTGTAATAAATCTATCTAATATTATTTATAATGATTTCCTTATATTGTGATAAAAAACTGGTATTTATTTAAATATTTGTTTTAACGTTTTTAGGAACGGAGCCCATAGTAGCTATACTACGCGGACGAAGTCGCGGGCAAAAGTAAGTATTAATTTAGATAACATTTTATCTGGGAATCAATGACGTTTAATATCATAGATATATTCTAATGTAATGTGGACAAATAACAAATGTAGATTATGTATTATTGCTTCTGGAATGTCACTGAATTACTGAGCTCTATTGTACTGTGTTTAAAGGTTTGCGTCAGTTAGTTAAAAATGCCATAAGTCAGGCTCTCGTTATAATTAATTCGGTAACCTCGCCACAAAAATTGAAAAGTTGGAAGGAAATTATTATTAATATTGAATGCAGTTCAAACAAATATATTTGCGTTGCATCGATCAAAAACTAAGTAAGTACAGTAAAACAATAAACTTACTACCGAACCTCGAGACTCTAATATTCAAGTCAAGTCTGAAATCTGACAGATCTTCAGATAGTGCGGCAGTACGAAATTGGCGTGCAAGACATTCAAGAGGTCAAAGATATAGCAATTTAAATGCTTTATGTGCAATTTCAATTTCTAACCAACGGTCTCAGTACAATGTGACTTTACCAAATAATATAATCTATCATGACAATCATCATCATCTATTATCACTGC
Organism: Diatraea saccharalis; assembly: GCA_918026875.4. Lineage (NCBI taxonomy): Eukaryota > Metazoa > Arthropoda > Insecta > Lepidoptera > Crambidae > Diatraea > Diatraea saccharalis. The sequence continues at coordinate 17,858,181 of OU893333.1, read as the reverse complement.
TGGGGAACAGTCCTTCCCTATAGATGTAATGAAGTAGGGAGAATACGCCATGACCAATAAAGCGGGTTTAATACCTTCGAAACACGGAGGCTCTCGATTTAGTAAATACTTGGTCATCCATTCTCTGACTAGCCTTTGCAAAACTAGTTGTTAATCTTCCGTATCGTAGACCGAACCTGCTAACTAGCACCATCAATTGCTACTTTTTTTTTGTTTTTATCTGAATCAGCTGATTTAGCTAATTATTTCAGTGTTTTTCTCTATGGCAGCGTGACTCCAGTGAGCCATCTACTCTAAATTGCTATTTAAGTCTCCAGAGGATGGAGAGAAAATGCTACTTAACTAGAAAAAATATATTCAACTACAAACTACACAGGTGTCAGCCACTAGCATAGCACAAACAACAATGATACAATGATAAAGCTGTTCAAATATACTTGGAGTCTTGTCGCCGCACTCAAACAATCTAATTATTTAAAAAGCAACCCGCGTTTGTTTACAAACGCGGCGTTCGCGCGACATCGCGCTAACTTTGTTACGCCCTAATAAGAGACTCTTGTGAAATTCAGCTTTATTAAAAACACACACAAGCGTACGCAAAGTGATACTGCAAGATCTAATGAAACACGAAAAATTTGCATATGAGATTGGTGGCTGTGATCTATCATGAAATTTAAAAGACTTGTTTCATACTATTATGAAAAAAGTCGAAGCCTCGTGTTGATAAATAATTTAAATGTAATAATTATAAATCATATGTTGTTTAAGAATGAGACGAAAGAGATTTAGTTAAATTTTAAATATTAGATTTAATGATATGATATTATTAATCTTGAACACTCGATCGATGTAGTGTCGCGTATACGTCTGTTCTGTAAGACGCGCGTGACGGATTTGCTATCAGATGTGCACTGGCCCTAAATTAATGAAAACTAATTGTCTTTATTGTAGATTAAAGATGCCTAACACTAGTATTGTGACTTCACTCACTTCTACTACCGATTTACAAAGAGTAACGAAGTTTATATTTCATAAAAGATTTTGACGTGATAACGGTGCGTTCGACAATGAGCTCATACTAAAATTTACTGCTGTATTTAAAAATAAACTGAGCTTGATTGTGAAATATTGTATAAGTGACAATAGACAGTGAAAATCTAGTTTTCTTTAAGGAAAAAATATATATAGTGCTATAGGGTTTGCTAAATATAGATAAATGGTAGAAGCGAACATGTAGGTTGTTTGTTTTAGAACTGCTATATTCAGAGATTAAACAAGGCATTGAGACAAAGGGGCGAGCGTCCGCTATAAATTAACAATCTCTGCGAAGGCAGGGATGTGTTACGTCACAGGAAATACCGGAATCCTGTGGGACGTTCTCAAGCTAGTCAGATCAGACGATGGAATAGACTGCTAGTATTTATAATCTAGTTATGATATTCCAACGGAATAGTAGAAATCAATATATCATCCAGTAAATTGAAAACAGAAACAACAATAGATTCTGTGTTATAAAAAATAAGAAAAATAAACGAAGAAGAACAAGTTTATATTAAAGTTTGTTTTTAGCGAAAATTTTAATCAGTAGTTTGGTATATAATTACATCAAACTGGAAGAGAGCGACGAAAATATAATAAGGCACAAATATTAAATTTTCCGAGAATAACTCACACATATCACGATCAAATCAATCTCGTCCTCTTAGAAGGTGATGTGGTGCTCGGTCCTCTCTACCTACCCCGCAAGGGTGTAAAGATATAGATTGACAAATTTTTCATTTCAATTATTCGCTGTCCGTCTGTCGTCTGTCCGTAGGTCCGTCTGTCACAAGGTTGTATCTCATAATACTGTGATATTAACACAGTTGAAAATTAACAGATGAGGTTTTTCTGTTGCCGCTTTATCGAAAAAATTGAATAACATAACGCACGTTGAGAACGATAGTGACACAATGCAAAAATGCGATTTTGAGTAATGAGCGTTTAAAGTTCAAGAAATTGTAATCGGCCCCTCTAAACAACGTATTGTCACTACGCCACCTAGCTGTTTCTATGCAAGCTACGTTTACAGCGTTCTTTGCATTTTAAAGTTTATCCTTAACAAAGAAAAATTTTGCCAAAAGTAAAAAATACGTCATTTTTGATTAGTGACATTGTCATTCTCAACGTGCGATAAATACTTAAATGTGATTGTTTGCTCCTTTGCTCGTTGTTTCTACTCAAACAGGCAGACATAATCCCGGAATATTTTGTAATATATTCACTTTACATATATCATAATAGATAACGGTACGGAACCCTTCGCGTGCGGCTCCGACTTGCACTTGGCCGGATTTTTATAACAATTGTTCAGGCAACAACCAGAGCAAGTTGCATGAAATGGAATGTCGCTACAACGTCGCGCTCTTATTGGTCAATTGCGGACATACAGATCGCCTTTCTAATTTTTTTCGTTCAGCTTTTTTTTATATTCACACATTCAAATTTTCTCTTGTCATTATATACGCCTTTTTTAAAATAAGTAATTATATTGTACGAAACATTGTAATTTATAACAAAATATACGCATTATTAAAACCATAAAGAACTGAATATAATAGAAGACACCAAACCCTCGCTTCCTATCAAAAAACAACATTTTACTTCCAAATAAATTTATAGCAAAAAGAGGCGTACAATGAATGTTCAGTATCGATAACAAGCCGAACAATTTTATTTTTAATCCCCTGTCTTAAGTACTGAACAACTTGATACCAAATTGAATTGACGTGTGTGTAATTATTGAAACATCCGTATATTTTCACTTTATTGGATACGCGAGTAATTTCTGTATTTTAATCATTCTTAATAATTTTATTGCAAAAATATAATTTTGATAAGGTTTATTGATATTTTTGAAGTGATCACTGTTATCGTGTAATATTTAATATACCAATATCGGAACTTAAAGATATATCATATTCTAGGTATATCATATCTAAAGTCTGGATAAATAGAAACCGACATAAGAATGAACACAAACACTACCTTTTCTTTGTACAAATGTAAATATGGGTCTAAGATTATTGGATCAGTAAAACAGACAAACTTTAATGTTAGTTTTCACATTGCTTTGGTTGTGATTGATGTGGATAACAAGAAACAAATAAATGTATCAACTAGTAGCACGGTGGCTTAGTGGATAAGCGCGGCGGCCCGCGATTGTTGTTCTTAAGCAACTTTCGGAAGGATCGGTCACAGGATGAGTAATCATAGAAATATTATCTCGAGCAGTACCTACCGTTGGTACCGGCTGCATTTGCAGTCGTTTCACATTAGACTTCCTGGACGATCATGGCCCATCCATCCTCCTTAACCATCCACAATGAAGACCTAAGCTCCTGCACTGGGTATGTAAAGGGGCTCATGGTGATGAATTATACTCATACGTATACTTCGTTAAATCGGACAAACATTTACAATGAATAAAGAAATCACACCGTGGGCGATCAAAAAATATAATAAGTAAAATATAAGAGGAATAGTGTACTCTCAATTACCCACTATTAAATATAGATTTATTTGATTTAGTGATTGGTTACCAACACTAATAATATCGATATCCGAGTAATATCACCATTCATTCATGACAGATAATACAATAAGTCTTACGTATTTCTTGTGTCCATATTGCATTTAAGATTATTTTTCAATCCATTTCTTATATTTTCACGCGCACTATCTATAAATGATACTTTTAAACCGTTTCTTCGCGATTGTTTTTATTCTCACTAACTAGTCGTAGCCACGAACTATTCTCACAAGTATTCAGTGTAGAAAGAGATAAAAAACATCTCTACACCCCACTTATATAAAGCTCGGCGAGCGCATCGCTTAATTTTTCAGAGTAACACGCACGACACGAAGTCTCAACATTGAGCTTAGGTAAGTATAATGGGACGGGTGGGACTTTAAATCTCTTCGACGAAGAAAGGATAGTATAATCAAGATCGGACGTCACTTCAGGTAAGTTCGTTTGATCATTCAATATTTTTTTAATGTTATGTACGAGTATGTACGGTACCGATAAAGAATTTTCAACAGCTGAAATTCAGAAAGAGGTTCTCTTTGTGCATTCTCCGACTGCATATTATGTATGATGTCTAATATTTTTTTTCTTGTTCCAGTCTTTTCAGTTAGTTGTTTTTCACGCAGACGGTTTTTTTTTTAGATTTCATGTAACTATTATATATTAAGCATTTTTCATTAAGAACATTTTATAGTCGTTTAATTTAACGAGCAATGTTATTGCTTGACCACTTATGGTTTATTCATAGTATTTCTTATCAAACATCGAGTCTCATTATTATTTGAATTTAAGACAAACAAAGTAACCAATAGTTTATATCAAACGAAATCGGATAGAGGATCATACCGTTAAAAAGTAAACATCTTGTCTGCTTACCTGCATCGTCGACAGTATAAGCAAACAACCACAGACTACTAGCGTTTGTCGTTCCCAATTGTATTGACAGACTCGCGTGATTGAGTAGCTCGGTGGCGTAAGGGATAAGCGCCGTCACCTACGATTGTTGTTGTTAAGCAACTTTCGCGAGGGTCGGTCACGGGATGGGTGACTGAAAAATTTATATCTCGAGCTACAATGAGCATCGGAAGGCACGTTAATCCGTTGTATTTTCAGTCGTTAATACCCTCCACTCTGCATTAGGCCAGCGTGGAGAGTCATGGCCCATCCTCCTTAAACACCCATAAAGAAAGCCTGAGCCCACGGGGGCCACTATGGAGTGGGGATGTAAAAAGGCTGATGATGATGACGATGAGACAAGAAGTTCAGAATTAAAATATTATATAATTTCAACTCCCTACGTATCGAGCTTATCCTCTTAATATTTTGTAAATAATATATCAAGTCTGTTTAAAAAGTTTCCATTATTCATTTGGGTGCCAAGCACACAGCGCTCCAGACTCAATCAGACGGTTATTTTATATTCTACGAGGGAGTGTGGTATCACTTAAATTACGTCCTCCAGTAAAAGAGCGCCTCATCAAAATGTGTGAGGGGCTTAATTTACATATTCCTAAATAGTACTTTGTTATGTTGTTACAGAGATGTCTTCAAAATCTTTGAAGCTGTTCTGAGAAGAATATATTTGGTTAAAATATTTGTACTCAAACAGTAGCAACTGAATTATATCAAGTCGAAAAAAAAATTTTGCAAATTGATTTTATAACACATAAATGTACCTACTTAAGTAAATGATTATATTCGAAGTATTGGATTTCTATTATAGATGATAAGAAATACTTATAATATTAAATTTGTTATGTGTAGATTATTGTAGAGTCATTTGTTTTAGTTTTAATACTACGGTATAATTTTTGACGAAATCAAACATACCTATAATAATAGAATCTACTTGTTTCTAATTCTTCACATTCACAACTCATTAAAAATATCTGTTTTTTAAAATACACGAGACGAAACCGTTTAAAAGTAGATAATTACACGGTTGTATTGTCTATTACATTAATATGTTTTGTTTGTCGTTTGCTTACGGTGTGTACAGTAAAGAGTCTTTAGTTAATTCATAATTTTGATAATAATACCTATCTTTTAGAAACCGGAACTGTTTGTCATAATTACTCACCTTGATTCTGTATATTCATGATTCACGTGAAAATAAAAAGTATTAAAGGATACCATAAAATGATAAATATCCACCATTTTCAGACTCTAGTTGCAATTTATTTATTTAAGTTTCCTTCAAATTGTATAATAGTGTACACCCTGTTCTATAAATTAACAACCCACTCCCGCTGCCGTGCGTTATTATTGCAATATTCGTGTACGCTTCTATCAAAGTAGGTCGCTCGGTACATTTAATATTACTTTATTAACAACCGAGAATATTAGGCAAGCAATAAGCCTCGCCGCACAATGCCCTTATTACGGCCTAATGTTTGACCTTGCGATTCTTTTGTGAAGTCCAACTGATCGCCAATATGGCGCACGTGTGGCCGCCATCTTGAACGTGTCCGCTCGAGCGGCGTTTAGAAATATTGCTCTGATTGAAATTGCGGCAGAGCAAGCATTAACCGATTTCCCGTAGCAGATATATATTCTCCGAAAAACATACGGGAATAAAAAAGCAAATAAATGACGTGGATCATTAATTTCCTGTATGAGATCACATTCACTTCCATTAATGGATACATTAGTAGATGGTACATCCATCGGGGGATACGTAAATATTTTATCGGGTGTATTAGGGGTCTTAGGATTTCGTGAAGTTATCGCGGCAATTTTCCACTTCTTGTTTTTTTTTATTTCTCGTTATTTTTCAACGTTTTAAATCACTACGTGTTCTCAATTTAATTTCATTGAAGACGTATTTACACTGGTCGATGACATCTGGGAATGGCGATTTTTTTTTCATTGGTCGGTCATTGTTATATTGACCAATGAGATGATCGCGCAGTTATCACCCGCATTTCTTATGTGACCTCATAGATCAGTATAGCTGAATCATAAAATGGGTAATGACCACGTCTGTGGTCGAGTGCTTGAAACACCTTTTGAAAATGTCGCCATTTACTTGGCTTCGAACTTTCAACATTGTGTTTCATCCGGGGGTATTTGGTTGAAGTTAAATCCAATCCAAATGAGCTGAACGTTTCATTCTGTTTTGAATATATAAAACGATGTCAACTAAACCGAAAACAATCGATAGGCCTGCGGTTGCCGTAACTTTCATAGTTTTAGATTTCAAAAGCATTAGCTATACTGTAACTTAGGTCTAAGAACGTGAGGTGTGTCTAGTATGATTTAATAAAAAGTAATGTAAATATAAACATTTAAACATAGAAATCGAAATGCCTAATTTACACTATACCGATAATATTTTATTTCAAACTATTCTTCTAGTTTTTGAAGTTGCCAATATTAATTAATAATGTTAGGAGAACAGTAGCTATTATTAGTAGCTAGTATTACTCTATAAATAAATATTGAGCGTACAAATGTTCGCCACAAGTTGTAGCAAGTCAGCACAAATTAGCAAGTGTCTTCGTTCAACTCTAACCTTTTCTGAAAATAGCAACGAATTTCGAAGTAATGCTCCATGTTTCCAGAAATAGATTTATAATATATTAATTCAATTTTATTCTCAAGCATAAAATTTAGATCTGTATTTTACTGAAGATATAGTATTTGGTGAAAATTATCAGTTACCAATAACTACAAACTGACGTTCTTAAAACCTAAATTGACTTCAAAAAATTTGAAAAATAATATTTAGAAATCAAAACTATTCAATATATAGATTTTAACCTCCTGATTTCAAATGAGTTTCTTAAATTTGTGAATTACCATTTTAAGAATTATTATTTGATTCTTTGAAGTAAGTTTTAGTTGTCGAGGAACACAATTTAAAAAAAAAAATAAGTAAACATGTCCAAGTTAACTGCAGGCTGCGGTGTGAGTGATAAAACTGTTTTAATCCACTTGAAGCAAATTGGATAGATTAAAAAGTTTCAAAGATAGGAGGTACCTCACGAATTGATTGAAGCAAACCGGCAAACGCGCTTCGTCTGCTGCGTTACATTACTTAACCGGTACAATAATGAAGGGTTTTTAAAACGAATCATTACATGTGATGAAAAGTGGATTCTCTACGATAATCGGAAGCGCTTATCGGAATGGTTGGACCCTGGCCTGCCAGCCAAATCCTGCCCCAAGCGAAAATTAACCCCAAAAAGTTACTTTTAAACGTCTGGTGGACAAGTGCCGGTGTAGTTTATTACAGTTTTCTCAAATCTGTCCAGACGATTACGGCAGACGTCTTTTGTCAGCAATTGCAAACCATGCTGGAAAAACTATATGTTAAACAACCGAGGCTAGTCAAGCGCTCTACGCCACTGCTACTTCACGACAATGCTAGACCACTCACTGCACAACAGACGGCTACCAAATTAGAAGAGCTTCAATTGGAATGTCTAAGACATCCACTGTACTCCCCGGAACTTGCTCCAACAGATTACCATTTTTTTCGAAAGTTGAATAACATTTTGCAAGGGAAAATATTCAACTCCGATGGGGCAATGCAAATCGCCTTCAAAGATTTTATTGATTCCCGTGTGAATGGTTTTTATATATAAAATATATTATATTCAAAAATATTCGACTCTTTGTTCCTCCCATACCAAACACCAATTTCATATGTAAAGACCTAATATTACCACCACTAAAATATATAATTGGATATTTGAAAGTCTGTATCCTCTATCTATCTTTATTTTATATCATATAAAATTTTAAGTCAAATCCTTAAACAAGTATCTAAATAGGCGTTTAACAATTTCAAGAAATCTATTTTGCAATATAATGGTTAATATACTAGAAAATGACTGAAGCTTAGAAATCCACTGCATTTAAAATATTTCTTCTTTCAATTTATCATCTGCCATTTTAGTTATTAATATTATTATTGTTTAAAACAGTGTAATAGGTATTTTTTCAATCATAAACCAGACGATGAAACTATATGAATTAATTGCTGATTATTAATTTTGAAGTTTAATTAGAAGTAACGATCCGAACTTCATAAAACTTTTATATTACTTTGGAAATATTAAAGAAAACAATTACAAAGTAAGTAAAAATGTCTTCCTGAAATACTGCCAGAGAAATAAATTGCCAACATCATTATGTTCAGTGATGAAGTTTATTAACTATTTGAACAATATTAGAAGCAAAAATCTCCTTAAAGACAGTATTTTTTATCATTTGATAGTTGAATCGTACTCGATTTTCGAAGTATTAATAGTATCAAGATCACTATCGGCAGTAAATTGGCTAAGGCTTTTCTTGTCCCTAACTGTACGTATATGTATGTAAGATACGCTCTAACTATTTAGTACGAAGCCCAGGGGTCCAGGGCCCCGTGCGTCTGTATATCACAAGGAATTATTCATCAGCATTTCCCGTCTCTCGAACCGTACGAGATATTATTTCGAAATTACCCGAATAATAAATAATACACATGGGTTCTCGTCGCCTAATTACAGCCCCTGCAATATTGTTTAGATGGGGTGTGATTAATTCTGTTGTTTGTGAATCATTTCGCGTGTGATATACATAGAAAAACCTATTTATCAAAAAAATCGATTGCGTTATTATTATAAATTCGATAAAAAATCAAATATATTTGTAATCAACTTTTAATTGCCATTTTTTTTTATATTCTCTATATTAATATCCTCAATTTCCCCATGATATGTTATAGGACCCTGGCAACCATGAAGGTTCAAACACATGAGAATTGAATTTTAAATTATTTTTCTTTAAGATCAACATATATTACCCAAGTAAATATCTATTAATTATCAAAACTTTATAAAAACAAACAAACAAAACAATATCTTTGAACGAATGTGAGAATTAAAAATCCTTTTCAAATACAAATATATAATATATTGACTTAAGTTTTTTACACATCAAGCTGAAAAGTTTCCAACAACACCCTTCCTATAGATATTTTGTTGGTCAATATAGAAACTTTCTTTTGCTATGGAGTTGAATGTCCAGGGATTTTCATTTACTTCAAAACTTGCAGGATATATTGTTTTAGAAAGAAATGTCAAATGTGAGTCATGAGATAAATTTAATATTGATACATGACACTTTGATAACTTACCTTCATCGTTGTTTAATTTCTTAGAATTTGCGAGTTCTTCTGAGGTTATTGATATTATAACTATTGCAGAAAAACATAACAGAAAAAAGTTTGTATTTCAAATTTTTCTTCGTCTTAGGAAACATCAAATATTTAAGTTCTAGTCCTTTTTTACTTTTATTTTTGAATAAGAGCATTAATTAACGTAATATCTTATCGTCGATTGAATAACAATACCTCCTATTTTTTTCAATGTAACGATTCTATTATATAGGTTAATGAAGTTGTTTTATTAAAGAACAGCTTTCATTAAAAAAATATGAGGAGGTATGGTCGACAATATGCACTAATATATATAATATATAGCCTGTGTAATCTCGTTTAAAGTTGCCAACCCCTGCCTTAGTAGTTTGTAAATTTACTCATCGTAAATGACGTAATAACCTTTTCAGATAGATATAGTAGTTGCAATGAATTACTGGCGGGGGTTTAACTTGTCTATTATAAAAACATTTAGAGTTTATAAATGAAGGTAAATGCTATAAGAATACGAATAGCTACGTTAGCAAAAAATCATGTTCACGTTCATTCAGTGTACCTTCCTAGTTTGAGATTGCCACAATGCAAGCATATTAGCTACTTAATTTGGGATCTGAGAAATGTTATGTTGTCCAATTGTTTATTTTATTTGTTATTATTTAAGTAGAAAATTTGTTATTCAAAGTATATCGCGGAAAAAAGTTAGTAACATTCTTTAAAAATAGGCGATTTGCAATAAGTCGCAGACAAAACTTATTTACTTTTTGGATAATTCATCATTACAGATAATCTTCAAAATAGTTGAAAAATATCAAGATAAGTGTATTAAAAAACACTCCATAAATTACTCCAAGCGACAGCAATTTAGTCATTGTTACTGAGTTAGTCTCTAATAAAAGTCAAGCGCTCCGTTCATATTAGCAACAAATCCGAGCTTAAATAAACTCCACTTCAAGCGGTTCCGACATGACGGTAGGTGGCGCTGAGGAAGGAAAGTGGCCGTGACGTCTCGCGGAAAAAGCTCCTCTCAGATACTTCTAGCGTAATGTTTATTTTTTATTTTGTCTGCCTTACGTTTATTCTAATTGCACGTAAAGTTGTGCGAAGGTTCAAAACTATGGGATAGCGTAGATATATCGATATTATTGAACTTCTAAAGCGTTACTTTACAATTATTGATAATATCAGTCACGAGTTGCAGGACAAATTTCATTTATGAAGGTGTTCAAACTTTTAAATGCATTATAGAATTTGGAGACGACGAAATAAACCGCACGTAAGTGAAAACCGCACAATATACTCTTAAATCTAAAGAAATTTAAATCGGCCGCCCTTTACAGGCGTTTTATGTAATAGTATGCTATTCAATTTCTTACAAACAAACGTTCTGCATATTATTGAAATTAATACATTTTTGAAAATCTTATTCAAAATCTACTTTTTTATTTTATATAGACTTCACTGAATGTACATACCTACTACGAAGAGTAAGAGAAATAAGTCGAGCGTGTCTCCTCTCTACCTAATTAATTTAATTAGTCCATCTTGAACCTAAAAAGGAAATTTCTTTTGAAAGAAATGGTCGGTACGACGATATGGTGTCTTCATCTTTGAGTCACTCAACGCATAAATATGTTAGATATAATGGATTTCTCATTTCTATAATAAGGTTTGATTAATTAAATAACAAGGAGGTTTAAACTTTAATTTCTTGTGATTTAAAAACTTGGGCACCCGCCATACATATTTTTCAAGATTCTTGCTTTCTCTTTCACTTTTATTTTTAGAAATGCAATAATGTTGCATGAGTCGATATTCACAGTGGAAACTATAAATTAAAGGCACCGACATAGTTTGGAGGGAACTCGACGACATCGGCGCACGTGGCGAGTACTTTCTTTTGATCAGCGATTGTACCGATTACATAAAGTATAGCAGAATTAAATCTATAGATGTGTCTGACATAATATATTTAATTCACAAGCGAGAGTCTTTCGAAGAGTGCTCATAGCTCATTTGTTTATTCGAATGCGAATTAAGCACAAGCTCAAATTAATATCAATACCTTTTTTTTTACTCATGCAAACTTCAGCACATAATTTCAACAAAATTACAATGCCATCTATCACGGTATAGGTAACTTAGTTTTATAGTAAAAAAATACTATACGCTTGATATTAATTCAATTGCCACTCGATAAGTTTTCATCTCACCAAGCGATTCTCATTGCGAAAAACTACTATTCCTAAACACGCACTCTTCCTAAATAAGGCTTAATTCATAAGATGTTCACAACTCCCTTATTAAGTGTATAAGAATCGTCCTGTAGACTTAGGGCCAGTTTGACCACTTGTGGATAAAGTCCCTCATAGCCTATCAAAAAGACATGTGCCAGATAAATTGAAAATTATGGATTCACAAGTCTCAGATAGAACATGTAACGGATAATATCAGCGACTCTTAATAGTCATAGTCATATAGCGTTATATGTTAGAAAAATATCTGGAACTTTCATAGCAAATAGTGAAACAGGCCCCCAAAATGGCGCCGGACATTGATTCAGAGCTTCGATTTTTATCTTCTACGATAATTTGCTGGACGCAAAAATTATATACGTTCGGTATTTATTTCCAAAAATGTTTGTGTTGCAGCGGTTTGCGAACATTGTCAAGCGATCAAAGAGCGCTTCTATAGGATATATATTCTTGTTCAGTTCTTTATCGAGAGATCGTTAGCGAGTGCTTTGTACTGTCGTCGGCGGCGAGTTATTATTGTATACGTTTGCTGTTACAATTATTTCGATGTTGGAAACTGCAATAAAACTTTTAAGTTATAGTATTTTTAATTACTGTAACTATATACTTTTGGTTCTGTATTTCATTATATCATCATTTTTGGTTAAATCCAGACTGTTCTTTTTTTACTTTAAGTTAAGGCACTCTAAGATCGATATTTTAGATATATCGTGAACATTTTGTCGTATGTCTGCACTAATTCACGTATTTTGTTAATGCACTAGAGTGCGAATAGTGAGACATGACATGATGAAATTATCGATTTATCGAAAATTGGTTTTAAGAATGAGTATTTTCGTTAATCTCATCTGTGGGTTGGTCGAATTTTAACCATTTATCGTTAAAGATTTTTTTATCAGTATAGCATTGTGAATATAAAATTACTAAATAAAATAAATCCTATTAGATAAAAATTAATAGGAATATTAGTTAGCTACTTTATTGTAAAAGTTTACACATATCTAAAAGTAACTAATACAGCAATCGTATCCGCTAAAGAGCAATTTCCCCAACTCCCGAAAACGGGAAATGAAATTCCAGTCTAAGTTGTGGGTTACGTTACGGGTAATAGATAAAAGATAAACTTGATAATTGATTATTATCTGTGGGATTATGACTGTTTACCGTTTTTCATGATGACAAAGTAATATGGCCACGATAGAAAAATAACAATTCATACATGGTGATAGTAAACAAAAAAAAAATAACGATTCGTAGATGGTTTTTTATTTACAAATACTATGGAGGTTCCATGTTTATGAGGCTGATATGTTGGTTTAAAATAAAATTAAACATTATGGTATAAAAATATATCATTGATTACTTGATTTATTCTTTTTATTTTATTTTTTTATTATTTTTCGATTACAGACCCGATATCACCGTTTAAGTTCTTTTTATACTTAGTTTTCAGGATCAAGGTTCCATTGATTCTGAAAACCAAAGTCCAATTACGCTGAAATTAAAATTGAGAAACTAAAAATAAAAAGATCGAAATTAAACATTATGGTATAAAAATATAAAAAAATATCATTGATTACTTGATTTATTCTTTTTATATATTTTTTTTTATTATTTTATGATTACAGACCCGATATCACCGTTTAAGTTCTTTTTATACTTAGTTTTCAGGATCAAGGTTCCATTGATTCTGAAAAGTAAAGTCCAATTACGCTGAAATTAAAATTGAGAAAACTACTTACATCATTTATGGTTGGGCTAAAAATAAAATTTTCTAAATTTTCCCGTTAGAAAAAAATGTCTCTAAAGTTCACAATCATGAAAAAATCTTGGCATTTAAACTCTTCTTAAATAGGAATTGTAGATAATTTATTATTGTACTTTGGAGTTGAGAAAAACACCAATAATTGTAATCATTAAAAATGATATTTGACCACATTTTCATGCTTTATTTCATGAAACCCTCTGTCCTTATCTATCTAACTCATTGAATGTTACGTTTCATCTCGTTTCCTTTACGTCTCCATTTCGCAGTCAAGCGATATAATTTTTTTTTTTCAGATTATCTTTAACATTTTGGAAAAGTACATGATATAATGTAAAAATGTACTGACATAATAAAGTGATGAATGGGTGTGATTTTTCTATACCAAAATAAAAGAATTCAAATAGGTTGCATACATCATAACGTGTTAACTTAATATTACTGTAGTTAATTTGTGAATAGGAGGAAAGTCTTTTGTACCTTATTAAGTAGAACAATGTCAGCATGTTCTGTGCATAAACATCGTGTCGCGCGATGTTTCTGGGTGAGTGAGCGTCAATGGGCGCCTTGTTGCGGCGACGTACATCCAAAACGCTTTGTCAACGTGCATATGACATATTTTTGATTGAAACAAAGCTAAAATCAAGTATTTTATTGTTAGTGCTGAAATTATATATGTTTATTTTTATAATAAAAACCATATTAATTTTATTGACAAGTGATGGCATCTGTAAATGAGAGGTAAGATTGAAAATTCTAAAAAATTAAAAAAGGGCATGCTCTCCTTTTTGTATAGAATACATGGAAAGAATGCCAGATCAAACAATGCTGAAACATCAGTTATGTATTTGCTTCATCCAAACACTACTGACCAAAATAAACAGATTACGATACAATATGATCATGCGTTATAGGAAAGTAATATCAGAGGCAATAACAAAATTGACAAGAACGTATAAAAAATTTAGAAATGTCTAAAAGATATAGTCCTCTCTGCGTACGTTGCAACCGATCTTGCGCAAAAAGTTTTACCTATCTGTATAAGTAGGTAATAGGTAAAAGTGAGCCTTGCATTTTAAATTGAAAGGTCAAGGAAATAAAATTGTTTGCTTTCTAAAATTAAAAGCCGTTTCCTAAAAAAAAAAGAACAACCATGACAAAAAGCCATAAGTATAAACGATACCGAAAGTACAGTTAGGTACAGATGTTAGAAGGCAATTATATCGCTTGTAATCCACAGTTACACTAATACCATATTCAAACAAGCACTATTGTACCAAACACGTTTACAATAAAACACAATTATTATGACAATGGTGTAAGGTTCACAATTGAACGATTCTAGTTCTCATACGTCCAGACATTGGCCCTAAGCCAATCAAATAACGGCGCTTATGGCTCTACAAGGTCTATTATGATTTGACTTGATTGTTCCATCTTATCTATCAGCTAAGCAAGTTAGAGAATAGCGCATGCTGTTACCATTACTCAATCTAAGACTTTAGATTAGGTAATGGCAACAATATGCTCTATGTACTAGGGGTTTTGTAAATATCATTAGTCTGGTGACTTTCTTTCTCTCGTTCTTCTTGTCAGTCAAAAGACGTATTTTGGCTAGTAAAACTAGTAAGAGGTAAAAAAGTGTTGGGCGATCCAAAAGTACTTTTATTATGTCTATTTGAATAAATATTATTTTGACCTTGACTTCAAAGAGGAATAATTATCAAAATATATGATAATAATTAAATATAAAATATCTTGATTGATCAAATTAAAGTCGTATGTCTAGATACTAATATTGTATTAAACTACCTTATCGAATACCGGTTTGTGTTTCAAAAGAACATAAATCAAACTAAACATATCTGTAAAAGAACTAAAGTTATAGACCAATGTACTGAATACAACACCCAATGGATTCACTAACAAAGACAACATGCGAACGCGGAATACAAATCTTATAAATGAGCGGTCGAAAACAGTTCCAAGTCAAGTTTTGTGTTAATGAGGACGTCGCGATCACAGCGGGCAGCGGGGCGATAATATAAGCTTTTCCCATAAAAGTTGAAGGTAGATAAATGTAAAATATGCTTGTATGTATTTCAACTACCGTATGATAAATACTAAAAGTGAAATACGCTCAATGCAGCAGTCTTATTTGCACTCGATATGGGTTTATGATCTTAAAATTGTCGCTATTAGGCACTCATAGCATAAAATGAAACCGATTCCTTATACTTGTACGAATTGGACTTATACTGGCGAATTCTGTGTTTATCTTTTGTTTCTTAACAACAACTAAGGTAAGGAAATGTTAAAATCCGGCTGTAATAGGAATAAAATATATTATTTTGTCTCTACGAAACCGTCGGCGCGGTATTGCAATTGAGATGTTTTCGGGATGTGTTTTTATAACTTCAGTGGTAAAAACATAAAGTCTTGTTAGTCGACATTATATTTTTTAGAATATATAAAATATAAATGATTTAATTGAATCATATTTTAACCATATAAGACTATTCTAGTTCTGAGGTTAGAGATTTTTTCAGAAAATATTAAATCCTTAGACTTTTTTGGTTCTAGAAGTATTGAGATTGTTTATAAAACTGAATATTAATGTCGCTCAGTTCGTAGCCACAGCATGCCATTGGAGGCTGCGCTGGCAGCCTGCCAGAGCTAAGAGGTCTTCCTAATCGCGGATTACTAACTCCCCCTATAAATCTACGGCGTCGAATCGCTGGATGATGTGTTTACGTTCCCCTTGTTTCCGCGTCAACGCTAACTATAAGATACGATATTTTCCTAATGATAGCACATAATGTTTGGACGCTCATAGTGTCTTATTTTCATATCGCCAGATTCTTTTCACTATGGTAGTTTCCAAACTTTTAATTTAGATATTTGGAGTACTGGAAATGTTCTTTCTGATTCATGTATATTTTTTTTATACAAAAACTAGTACATTACTTCATTTCTGTATCGTATTCATTTCTCACCTGCCGAGAGATTTTGTAAAAATTCGAACCATGATTCGAATGCGCTCATGTGCCCGTCACGAATTCACGTCATTTAGTGAAGAAAATCTATTGGTAGGGTCAAACTGAAAGTTCTTAGAAAATCAAAAACTGATTACATTAGCCAGTTATTAGTTTTATTATATCTTTTCAAATTGTCCATTCACGTCAATACACCGCTGCATGCGATGGAACCACTGGGAAAAGCACTTTGCCCACTCGTCCTTAGGGGTCTCTTCAATGGCATCGCGATACGCAGCCACCGCTTCTTCAGCATTCATAAACCGCTTTCCTTTAAGTTTTTCTTTAATTTTTGGAAATAAATAAAAATCACAAGGCGCGAGGTCGGGGCTATACGGCGGGTGACCCAGTAATTCAACGTTTGATGTCGCCTAATAGTCGATCGTTCGCTTGGCGGTGTGCGACGAGGCGTTGTCGTGGTGAAGGAGGATCCTACTGCGAGGTCGTTTCTCTCGAACTTTTTCCAAGACAAGTGGCAAACAATTGGTAGTGTACCATTCTGCAGAAACTGTTTTTGATCTTCTAACACAATTGTTGCAAAATGACCTATGAGAAATGGGAATGGAAACTCACCAATATAATTTTAATAACTGTCCTTCGATATAATATGGTTGGCGAGTCCACGCCGGTCAGCGGTTTTCACTTGCACTTGAGTTTTTTGTGGCCACAAACACAACACCTTTATTTGTTACACATGTATAATAGATACTTCACAGGTTTATATATGAGTTCCGAGGCAGTAATGTCGCCTATATTAATTTTCAATTCGGAGCACTCGCGAAAAACTTCTACGTCGAATGCATCCAAAACCGGAACCGACTTTTTCTATCAGCGCGCCCTTGCGGCGAACGTATTTGGCGAGTGACAAGGACGGAGATATGGGAGGGGCAAGGAAAGAAAAGGACAGGATGTCCTTCAACGGAAGAACCGCACAAAATACTAATTATTTAAATTTATTATTTTATAATATTGATCAATTTCACATGTCTCTTTATTAATGAATATAAAAACCATGACCATAGTAAATGGCGTAAACATGCCCCCCAGCTTGACAGAACCCAGGTTTGTCAAAACTAATAATATATAAGTAATAATGTATGTATCTCTAAGTTAAGCAAAATAAACTAATTTTATATATTAATAATTTTTATTATATTATTAAGTAGTTATATGTGTGGACTGTATAATAATTTATTGAGTTGGAAGTGGATATATCTTTACGACAGGACGGCGATAGACACCAGACTTTGTACGAACATTCACGACTCGCACTATCCCATCTTTGCCAGGAAATACCCGTTCTATTATGCCTAATGGCCAATCTAAAGGAGAACCATTCTCTGATTGAAGTAATACAACAGTACCTTCTTTGATTAGTGAAGTATCTTTAGTCCATTTATTACGACTTTGTAAAGTATTTAAATATTCTAAACTCCACCGTTTCCAAAATGATTGCAGTAGGCTATCGAGCATACGCTTTCTGTCAGTAATATTCACATTTTCAGAAACAGGTCCTGTAGGAAAGGATCTTAATGGAGTCAGAGTTAAGAAATGTGCGGGTGTCAACGCTAGTGGCTCAGATGGGTCGGAGCTTAATACAGATAATGGCCGTGTGTTTAATACCGCCTCGATCTGAGTCAAAAGAGTAGACATCTCTTCAAAAGTAAGCAGTCGTGTACCAACTACCTTATTAAGATGTGATTTAACACTTCTTATATTGCCCTCCCAAATTCCACCAAAATGAGGTGAGGAGGGTGGATTAAATTTCCAAATTATTGAGTTATTTATTAATTCAAAGTTAAGTTTCTCATTATAGTTTTTTGAAGAAACTAACTTATATATTTCATCCAGATACGATTTCGCACCAATAAAATTGGTACCGCAGTCTGTATAAACAAATTTAATAGGTCCGCGCCGTGATATAAACCGCCTAAAAGAATTTAAAAAAGACTCTGTACTTAAGTCGCAAGATAATTCAACGTGTACCGCCTTAGTTACAAGGCAAACGAAAAAGCAAATATACGCCTTTTGACTTCGTACGCCGCGCCTACGATAAGGTATAATTTGTAAGGGTCCAGCGTAATCTATACCGGTATGATAGAATGCCTTAGCTTGTTGCACTCGGCATGCTGGTAAATCAGCCATCAACGGAAACTCATTTTTCGGATTAACCTTAAAACAAATGTTACAATTTCGTATTCGTTTACGAACAATATTTCGTGCAGACAAAATCCAAAACCTTTGACGCAGCAATGACATCAATAATTGGGGTCCGGTATGTAAATATTTATTATGGTAATAATCAATAATTAAATTAACAATATGATCACGCGAGGGCAACAATATTGGATGTTGACTGTCATAAGGCAAGTCAGCGTTATTCAAACGGCCGCCAACTCGAAACAAACCATCACTAACAAAAGCCTTTAATTTTAGAAAAGCCGGTGATAAAGGTTTATTGGAATTAAATTTATCAAATTCAGTACTAAAATAAGCAAGTTGTAAATCTTTAAGAACTAATGATTCGGCCACTTCAAAGTGAGATGGATCGAATATTTTAGGGAGTTTTTTAATAAATCTCAATATATAAATTACGACGCGAAGCAATTTCGGCCATGAAGAAATTCTTAAAGCGAGCTTACATAACATAGGAGGCTCTTTTTCAGCTACAGAAACTAAAACGCTAGCTTTCTGTTCCGGGACGTCACCAATCGTGGCTACGTCTAGTTTAGAAATCGGCCATTGTGCACTAGGCAAACGTGCGAAACGAGGGCCGGGAAACCAAAGCGGATGATCGCTTAACTGTGCAGGTGTTAAACCACGCGAAAGACAGTCCGCTGGATTTTCTTTACCCGGGATAAAATAAAAATTACTAGGATCCAATAACTCCTGAATTTTGGCAACCCTGTTCGCCACAAAAGTCTGCCAACGAGAAGAAGGCGCCTCAATCCAGGCTAATGCAACCTGACTATCGGTAAATGCAAAAATATTATTTATTTTTATACGTTCGGAATACGTATCAATGACAATCCGCATTAATTTTGCCAAAATTAAGTTACCACAAAGCTCCAAACGAGCCAACGTAACATTACGCACTGGCGCTACACGCGACTTCGCACATATTAAATTAATTAAATATTTATTTTCATCAGGAAAATATATATGTAGGTATACAAC
Source organism: Diatraea saccharalis (assembly GCA_918026875.4). Taxonomy (NCBI): domain Eukaryota; kingdom Metazoa; phylum Arthropoda; class Insecta; order Lepidoptera; family Crambidae; genus Diatraea; species Diatraea saccharalis. The sequence goes on along the minus strand of OU893333.1, from coordinate 17,838,236 downwards.
CGCTCCATACGCTTGTTCAGAAGCATCGGCGAATCCGATCACGGATACTAAGCACTTAGGGTTGTAACCAACGTATCGCGGTATTTTAATATTCCCTAATAAAGGTAATTCTAATTCAATTTGACTCCACAGTGATATTATATGCTGTGGTGGTTTTTCATCCCAATCAATCTGATCGGTCCATAACGAACGGACAATTAATTTCGCTAATAATGTAACTGGGGCAACGAATCCCATAATGTCCCATAAACGGGCAATAGTAGAAAGAATGTTACGTTTAGTGCATTCACACTTACGTTCGTTCACAGTGAACATAAATATGTCTTCACCTGGTAGCCAGCGAAGCCCTAGAATTTTAAAAGAATCATCAGGGCCGAATTCAACATCGGCAGAAACACGAGCGTCTGAAGGTATATTTTTCATTACTTCGGAAGAATTACTAGAAAACTTTACAAGATCAAACCCCCCAGCATGGAACATTTCCATTAGCTGTTGTGACAGCTCGATACCCATCGAAGGAGAACTACAAGACGTAACCAGATCGTCCATGTAGATATCGCGTTCAGCAACAGAAGCCGCGACTTGAAAATTCGAACCTTCGTCTTTAATCAATTGACGGACCGTTCGAATAGCAAGGTAAGGACTCGCACATAAACCGAATGGAACTCTAGTCATCTGATATAATTGAAGCGAATGACTGCGATCATCGCGAAATAATACCATTTGGAATCGCCAATCATCAGGTTGTACCCATATTTGTAAATACATCTGTCTAATATCAGCGCTAATGGCTACAGGAAATAATCTAAAATTCAACATTATTTTAAACAAATCATTTTGTAAGTTGGGACCAACGTGTAATAAATCATTAAGTGACAACCCTGACGACGTTTTCATACTTGCGTCCAAGACTACGCGCAGTTTAGTTGTACTTTTGTCGGGCCGTATGACAGCATGATGCGGAATAACGTAATAAGAATCAAACTTTAAGTCACCGTTGAACGGAACCAAGTATCCTTTTTTCAAATAATCCAAAAAGACCTCATTGTATTGGTGGCGAATATCATCATTAGACGCTAATCTCCGCTCCAACGATAAAAACCTACGCACGGCTAATTGTAGTGAATCACCTAATTTAGAGGGATCCTTTTTAAACGGTAGCGAAACGATGTACCGACCGCTCTGATCACGTAACGTAGTCTGAGAATAAAATTCGTCGCAATCCCTTTCATCTGAACTTAGCAAGTTGGCTGTAGGCACGTCCTCTAACTCAAAAAACCGATTTATCGAATCTTTTAACGAAAAGTTATAATCTAATGTGCAATAAGTGTGCACGTCTGACTCAGTATTAAATACCGGGGCTTGACCGTAAACAATAAATCCAAGCGAAGTTTCTATAGCTACGGGTTCATTCAATTCGCGAGCTATAACATTCGGTCGTACAATACGAGCGAAAATGTCCGAACCGACTATCAAGTCGATCGCGCCAGGTTCCGAATAAGTCGGATCTGCTAACGGAATGTCCTTCAAATAATCCAAACATTCGCGATCTATCTTCACGGAAGGTAACTCACTTGTAATACGGTGAGCCACTAACGGCTTAATAGAAAAACAAACAGAATTGTCCAAAGTAGAACATAATGTTAAGCAAGTAAACCCTTCAATAGGATTATTCATATTACCTACTCCGCATACGTATTTAGTTGGAGAAGGATGTAATTTTAAATTCAATTTTTTACAACAATTTAAAGTAATTAAATCTCGCTGTGATGCACTATCAACTAAAACGCGAACGCCGTGAATATTACCGCAATCGTCTACAACATTGCATCGCGCAGTACCTAAAAGCACCGTTCGCATGCGCGAGTCCAAGTCGCTCCCGCTACGCGCGGCAGTGGCGCCGACGACGGAATTTTGTTGCAACATCGTCGTGCATAACGATACCGAGCGCGAATCGCGCGCTGTCGATGTATTGTTCAACGCGGGTGGTTGAAGTAAAACAGCTGTTTTCGTAGTACCTACGTTATTCGGGCGTTGAACTTGCGTGTCAGTATTGGTGATAAAATGCAATAAAGTATGATGACTACGTGAACATTGAGCACAGGTAGCCTTTGAATTACATTGGCGTATCAAATGTGACGGGCTAAGACAATTCACACAAGCTTTATTTAATTTAATAATATTAAAACGTTCCGAAGGCGTCAAGGAAATAAATTTTTTACAGAACCGCAACTGAGAATGATCTTTGTTACCACAACATAAGCAAGCATTTTGTTCGTTAACAACAAACATCTTATTATTTTTATCATATGTATTAAAAGACCGTGAAGTTAAATTTCGACTATTTTTTGAAACAGATTGCAATTTTGAAGTAGATGGTTTTGCTTCTACTGTATTATTCACGCGTTGCAAAATATGTGAATGGTTCCGTACAAAATTAATAAATTGGGAACAAGTAGGTAGCTTATCAGAGTTGCTGTGTTGTATTTCAAATGATTTTAAAATATCTAAATTAAGCTTTTTCGATCCAAGGTGTATAAAAATGAAGTCTTCTAAACTATCCATATTAAGTTGTTTTAATGAGTTTACTAATGATGAATACTGGTCAATGAAGTCCGCTAAAGTATTGGAACAGTTATCTTTAACTGAAGTTAAGTTCATTAATTTATCAAGATAAGACGCGGCTAAGACGCGTTTATCGTTGTATTTATTTACTAATGTATTCCACAACACAGAATAGTTCTCTGAAGTAGGCATAAATCCCTGACAAATAGTTTGTGCTTTTCCTGTCAATTTACCTAATAAATATTGAATCTTTTCGTAATCATTTAAAGTGTTATTATCATGAATAGTATTTTTAAATGTTTCATAAAATATAGGCCAGTTCTCTAACTCGCCGTTAAAAGAAACCAACTCAAGCCTCGGTAATTTCGGGCCTTGTTTAACCGGAGACAGTATTTTCGCCTCGCAGGTATTAGACGGTGATGATAACTGTGAGTATTTGAATTTAACTCGCGCATAAAGATCTTCAAAAGCAAGCATGGATTCGTAATTGGGATCTCCAGCGTCCGCCTTTGACGACAACAATTCATTACGCTCGTCTAATGTTCGTAAAAAGTCCGATCGAATAATGTCGATCGTACTCGCAGTAGATAAAAATGTATCCACGCGATCAGGAGAGTCTAAGGTAGACATATTATCATAAATACGTTGCATTCGAGCAAAAATGGTATTCATTTTAATTTCTAATCTACGCAAAGATCTGAAAAATTGACATTTAGGGTCGGCTGCAGTAGCCATGGTGAAGTGTAAATAATTATTTATTGACCGATGACAATTATAATAGGAACAGAGACAAGTGAAACCGCTGCAATATTATTTTGAACAAACAAAATGGCGTCTGTTGAAATAAACGTGTAATGAATTTACAAAACTATCCGTGGCCGAAGTGACCAAATAATTATGTTCGCGCTGGTTCGAGAAGGGGATGAGAAATGGGAATGGAAACTCACCAATATAATTTTAATAACTGTCCTTCGATATAATATGGTTGGCGAGTCCACGCCGGTCAGCGGTTTTCACTTGCACTTGAGTTTTTTGTGGCCACAAACACAACACCTTTATTTGTTACACATGTATAATAGATACTTCACAGGTTTATATATGAGTTCCGAGGCAGTAATGTCGCCTATATTAATTTTCAATTCGGAGCACTCGCGAAAAACTTCTACGTCGAATACATCCAAAACCGGAACCGACTTTTTCTATCAGCGCGCCCTTGCGGCGAACGTATTTGGCGAGTGACAAGGACGGAGATATGGGAGGGGCAAGGAAAGAAAAGGACAGGATGTCCTTCAACGGAAGAACCGCACAAAATACTAATTATTTAAATTTATTATTTTATAATATTGATCAATTTCACATGTCTCTTTATTAATGAATATAAAAACCATGACCATAGTAAATGGCGCTCGGCTGATGATATCGTTGTAAGTTTTATTTTGATGTAATTTTTATTTAATTATTAATATATTTTAGCTTTTATTTTATATTACTATATGTCATGTAACATCTGCATTTGAAATTAGCTTTGATCCCAAATAGTTAAATTAATTTACTACTGGTTATGGTTTTCCATCAATATGTACATACAAGTATAAAATCATATATTTAAAAAAAATATCTGTTTATCTTGAGTTTATCTCACATTATTAGAATTAAAAAAATGGCAAATGCTTCAACTCGTCAATGATTGGAGCATCCTGGATGGTTCGCGCTTGGAATACGGGATAAAAAATTTCGATAATTCCTCTTTAATATATTCACCGATAAATGACAGAAAATCAAAACTATTTTGGTATTTTCTCAGTCTTATTGATGTTAGCGATTTATTGCACAGGCAATACACGTGGAATACACATTCGGTCATTTATTTTTCCATAACAAGATTCAATGAATGTTCCCGGATAGGTATTTTTATCAATTTTTGGTTTTGTTTTCTTTACGACAACACTGACACAATGCAAATACGCGCCAACACGTAGCCACCGTACGGCAAACACCTGTGTATTTTTGAATCACGTACAGTTTTATTTGGAATCCGTATAAAAAATATATTCCGCTGCAAAAATATCCATGAAACTGTATATTTTTCTCACTGACTTTTTTTTATATTTACTCCCTGTTAAATGTTTAATTTGACGTTCTCTTGTGGTATAACATTTGATCTCTTGCCTATACAAAATTATGTTATTTTTTAATAAGTGATAGTTATGCCATTTTCATATCGGTTAAAAATTCAAGACGGATTTATGGTTATATATACATAGCTGTTCTTGAGATGTAAACATACTTCCTTATTTTGGATATCTGATAGAATAGAGATTTAATAGAGGTGATGAAATGGTAATTCATTGAAATCAGGCAGCCGAACCATCTATCTAGGTATCAACACCAGAAAACACGGACCTCTCCAATTATCCTAGTGACATAAACAAACACTTCAATATCAAAATAATAATTCGAAACAAGACGCAATAAATATAGGTGACCATACTTTGTAATACTTTTAAATTTGATTCTTGCATTGAATTTGAGAAAAAGAAATAAACTATATATAATCCAATACGCGTGGTATTAACTTCCATGAGTCGTGAGAGTCGTTACGTCTAATACCATTTCAAATATTATATTTACTTTTAATTCTATACTGTCACTATCTATATTACAGGGCAAATAGCTGGCTAGTTGTTATCATACTCAATTTCCAATACTACTTTCCGATCCAATGAAGTAGAACGTAATAAAAGTGAGGAGTTTGGTCGTCCACCATTCCTAACGCATTTTACTTAAGTGCGACATTCAATTTTATTGCAAATACACACAAAGCTGAAAATCAGTGCCAGTGGTAGATACTGTGGTTATTTAAATGGCGACACTTGCGTTTATTGGATGGCACGTGTCGCGAGAGACCTCTTTGAATTGAATGCATGAGATTCTACAGTTTATGGACACGATTCAATTGGACATAGGATTGAGCCAATTTCATATTGAAACTTATGACGGGTTTTTTAATATTTAACTAGTTTGTTCTATAATAAATAAGTTGTAACTATTTGAAAAATCTGTGAAATGAGATGACCACAAAGAGTTATGCCACATAAAAAAATATATATTACCAACTCTTACATTTTTTAATGAAAGAGAAATGCAATTTTTTTATTATTTTAGATCTGTAGTCATTTATTACCATCAATAGAAGACTTCTTTGAAGAATTTACAAAAAAGACTATTTTTGAATAAATAAATAAATAAGTTTTTAATTTCCAGCGTATTCATTCTATGATTCCTCATATAAATTATTAAATGATTTTCTTTGTGATGCTCTTCTAAATATTTTGTACACTCTCTTCTTTCTGCTTTATGGAACTCTTAATATAATCTAACGAATAATAGGAGTCTCCTCAAATGTATTTTATTTCTATTTAATGAAACACAGTGGATGAAATACATTAAAACAGATGGCATTTATGCTGCTTGCCACTATTATAAATAAAACACATGTAATTGACAAGTTCTGCATTTGAAACGGTTTTTTATAGAATGATATTTTGATGCTGTAAATAAAATTACCGAAACGAAACTGAAACAGTCCTAAAAAACAGAAGCGAACAATTTGACTGAATTTCTTTTAGTGTTCGTTTTACACACGCATGCATGACTGGAGTTTATGGACTCGTTTTGTCGCCTTCCAGTACGAGTTATTAGGGGATGACTTTTTATGAATATCGTTCCTTTTTATAGCTTCGTCCAAGTCTCCTTTGTAAACCGTCCGGTTGACTAACAACGATTCAGCGATTGACAATTGCGGTATATGAACGGACTTAGTGATTATCCAAAATCTAATGTTGGCAAGTCTACATAATTTTTCCTACGATTTTTATATGTGTTTGAAATAATTTATTGTGATTTAAATTATGAGTATTTTTATGACATTATATCCAATCATGACTACCTCTAGTTTTAAAGCTCGTATTGTATCTGTAATCAATCGTAAATCAATAAAAACCCCCTTTTGTGTACTATTTTGGATTATTACGTCGTTGATATTTTTAGTAAGTCTCCCCTCGTTTGTTCGTTCGGAATTGTCGTCAAAGAAATGCTTCTATTCCATAGTTAAAACAGTTCAATAAACTCAATGAATGCGATTGATGAACGAAAAATGTGACGAGAATTTGTTTGTTTCATGGAATTTCAGTAACTGCAAGCAATAGACTGATATAAGTTTAGGCCACGTATAAACAACGGACATTTTATATGTCAGTTAAAAAGACCGAAATTGTGCCTCAGATATGTCCATCGTTACTGTATACATAATAGCAGACAGGTGATAACCAATACACTACAGATTTTTGTTCATCAAGTTGTAACTAAAGCGTTTTGTAGTTTTAAAAAAAAGCAGCAATTTTCTTTTTACATATGTGCGATTAAAAGCATCGCTTAAGGGATGAAGTAAGTTTTTTAAACTGTTACTGAGGGAAAAACCAGTTACCCCAAAAAAAAATTTAGATTTGCGTTTCTTCATTGTGTGTTCACTACTATGAATTTTATGTTATAAGGTATCAGTAAACTATGATATCATCGTCTGCACACGGCCTTAGATGTTGGCATGAAGGACAGCGGTAGTATCGGGTAATTTAAGAAGTTATGGTGTTTGATATTATATGTTCATTGTTCTTTGGTGCGGATAGCCGTTTAGAATTTGCTCTCAACGGTTTGTGACCAAAGTCTTTTTAAAGTTGAATAGTAAGAGGAATTTTGTTAGAGCTAAAAATAAATGTCACTGCCGGACTTGAGACGTATTACTCAGAATAGTATTGTTTAATGTTTTCAGCCAGTCAAGATTCATAATGTAAACTAAGGACCGACACATATTTAAATTTTATTAATTTCAAAACTTTTGAAGTGTCAGAATTTTGCTACATCAAAAATATTTGAATGAATGCTTCAATGAGCAATATCATTACCATAATCCCCAATTCTTATATGACTATGAATTTATACTGCAAATAATATTGCAATTTAATTGAGAGCCATTATGATGACCCATAAAAAGAAAGACGGTATAAAAGGTAACTTCGCAATTTGTTCAAAAAGCACTTTATTTCCGAACGCAGACGTCTGTGATAGAATTTGACGGCTCGTGACGGGAATGACGTGACGGGGGTTGACGCACCGCGGGTCAAGTGCTAACGGGATACGAGTGACGTGACCGTGACGGCGTGACCATGACGTAACGTAACGCAAACGGTGGGATAGCACCCGCGCATGAAATTAGAAACATCTGCCATGATATTTATTGAAATAAAGACTTCCAATTTGGTGGACATTGTACGAGTATATCTTCCTTTTAGAAGATTGACACGACCAATGCTGACTTTACAATACTAGGCTCTAAATAATATCATTGCTACCTGTTTAAGTCGTATAATATCATCAGTTTGAGATGTCTTTGTGGACGAATTATAATCGGTGTGTTTAAGGTTTTCTGAGGGTCTATGAATAAAAAATCAGCTAGTCTACATATTTATTTATGCATAACGTCTCATCCGTCCGAGATTCAAGTTTAAATTTGTTTCTTTGTAACACTGATTCGTTTTTTAAAAAAAACGTAAATAATAATAGTATTTTCATTAAAAAAAAAACTGATGAAACCTCCAAATCTACTTCAATGACGTGTCAAAAGAATTTTTCACTCTTTGAGTAAGTTCTTGTCTACACCATATATTATCCTTCAAGAAGGGTACGTTAGTATAAACTATTTCCACTGAGTAACTTTGAATAGTTTCAAATATTAAATTGGTGACGAGATGCGGTCCCTACTGACAGACCCGTTGTAATTTTTCAATTTCGGACGGTAACGATCCTGCGAGGGCGAAGAATGCCAAAAGGGGTGCCATAGGGGTGCTATAAAAAATCTTGACATCTCAATCGTATCAACGAGAGTATCATTGTTGAATTCTAAGCTTCAAGCCATGCTCAGTGAGCCAAAATGAGCTTATTTCAATCCAGTTTGGTCTTTCATGGCGACTTCGCTCGGACGATGAATGATTTATTGAGCTCTTAATGCACCATGGTCTATGTGAGTAAATTTGATTTGAGCTTCCTAAAAGAAGGTGGAATGGGATGAAATTGTGGTTAATAAATTTATATAAAGATTATTTTGACTTTTGACATTAACTTTAACATTAGGATCTAGTTATAAGTACAGTGTAGTTATCTAATAAGTAACACCTCAGGTAATACACAGTGTTGTAATAGTCATTTAAAGCGGTAGTTGCATCTAGATTGCTATACCTCATCCCGCGCGAAGCGCTTTTTTTTAATTATTTATTATGGAAATTATTATATTAGCGTCATGCAAAATGTATGAAAACTACTACCTATCATGATGCCACGCGGCGCGCTTTAGTTTTAACTGACGCGCCTTAGAATATCCGTTGCGTGTAATGGGTGCGTTGTTAGTAATTGTCTAAAAAATATTAAATTATCAAGTTATAAATCCTTGAAATAATTTCAAACTTAATTAAATAAATATTTATCGGCGTCTTTTAATTCAGTAAAATCATGTATGATTAAACATAGTATGAAACTATAATAGAATGTGCACTTTATCCGTACAATGTGGTATCAAAGAATGTCTAACATTCGATTTTTGTACTAGTGACCAAGTAATTTAGGATTAAAAAAGCAGTTTACATGTGTGTGTATTAGATTCATACTATAATAACAGTAACTTAAAAATATAATAGGTTATGTTATTTCTACTGGAATTATATGATAATAGCAAAATTAGAGTCTGTTCTCAACTCCTTTGTGTTATTACAGGGGCATCACCCCCATATTTTATGGAACTTGTGATTGATGGTAATTGAGTAATGAAGACTGCTGCTCGTTTCGCCGAATTAACGAGTCCTAGATAAATTGATATAATATCTTAAAATATGTTGGATAAAATAAACAAATCAAGCTATATATGTAAGATAAAGTTAATATGATTAAAAGGAAATAATAAACAATGCAGAAATTTTAATATCGTGTTCCTTGCTGTAAATCACAATCTCGATTTTCAGTCTTTTTTAATCTACTTAAATCGGAGATAAACCTGGAGATATTTTATGTACTTTATATCTGTTTGAACTAGGAAACCTTGTAGGCGTGGAAGTTGATAACCGAATTTTGTTAAGATACTACAGTTTCATTACAACTTATAAGACACATGAAATATATTTAAATTGTATTATTTTTTATTGATTTGATTGTTTAACCTGTGTCTTGGTCTTGCGCGGCTTCTAAATCTTTCCATTTTCTCGTTGTATATCAGTTTTGCCTTGAGGTACTTAGTGTTCTCTGCCTATCTTGCAACGGAACCGGCGCGGCGCCGGCATGAAGATAATGATAGTCATAAGAACGTTTATCAATTCATTTGACTGAAATAAAATTGGTCCTTCTTATGTTTTTCAATTAATTTGACTGAAATTAAAATTAATTAATCGCCTATATATGACAATTTGCTAAAAATGCATATAGGAATGTGTACCAAAACAATCGTCAACGACGTCTGCGCTCACGTGTCTGCTCGCGTTCGGGTGGCGGGGGTGATGCTATCCAAGCAATGGCGCACGGCCATGATGCGCCATTGCTTGGATAGCATCACCCCTCCGCCCCCGCGTCGCCTCTCGCTCTATGGCGCTCCATTCAAGTCAATCATATCATGATAACTTTTAAACTATACGGCCAAATTAGTTTGTGGGACAGACAAATAGTATCTACATTAAACACTCAAAGTAAAAAATTTATTGAAATGTATTGATTTTGACAAGACTTTGATAAATATACTAAAATTTGAATTATAAAATAGTATTCAATTTAATTAAACTTATGGTTCACATTTATTTTCAAACTAAAATTTTGAATTATTCAAGACAAAATATCCTACGGTACATTATCTTTGTGAAACTAATGGTTTAGGCAGCGTGCTCTAAGTTCGTAGATTTTTTCCGACTTTATTGACGTTATATTACGACCAAATTTACATAAACTCATTACAAATTGTAGCCTGTATGTTATTATGCATGACCTGTATTACAGTAAAGTTTATAACCTATATTACTGTAAGTAAATCCGTCCAGTAAGTTTTTAGTGAAAGAGTAACAAAAATAAATACATCTATAGTCGCAAACTTTTAGTAGGATATATTCCACAATATTCCTAAACGTGTTTAAAAATCAATGCATGTCTCTATATTAAAATGTCCTGTTTGACAAATGAGTTAAAATTTAGGACACGTTATCAATAAAATAGTTCACAGATCTTCTACTTACTATGCCGGACCACGATTCGAAGTAGGCGCTCCTGTGGAATTTTTGTGATAAAAACGAAACTACATATCATTCAGGGGCAATAAAGTCGTTTATTTGTATCACAAACACATCTACTTACATGTAAAAGAAATCACTACAATATTATAATATAAAAATAATTAAAACCCACCAATTATCAAACGCACAATTATCACATGCATGGTATTCTGCTGGTTTTAAAATAGCTCCAGAGATTTTTTCATCAAAAGGAATTTTTCAATTGTGCAGTAACAGGTCCTTTTTCATTTTATGCTCCTCTTTTATTCATATATTGTCATGTCAACTTTTTATTATGAATTAATCAATTTGATGCCAAAGGAATGAATAAAAAGCAGTGCCAACATTCCATGCATGACTACGATAAAAAAACGCTTAAATTCCTCACATATCGGGACTGTTACGCCATTAGAATTTTATGACGCATGGGGTGAGAACTTGTGCGTTTTGTTCGCAGTTGGCATTAATAATGCGTCGCGTCGGGTCTTGGGTCTCGGTTTGGGCCCTCAATATATAATGAGGGTATACCCTTAACTATTAGTGGGCCACTGAGTTGGGAACTATTGTAGCACTTTCATCGGTCCACACAATATTGGTGCGAAAGGAGAAATTTTAGTAAATACCCATCTTTAAAAGCAAGTTATTTAGAATAAAAAAGATAAAACCAGTGAGTTAAGAGAAGATTTTGCTAACAACATGTATATTTATGTTAGTTAACAGTAGGTAACTTAATCCATTCAGATCCAGGTCGCTTTATATATAATTCAATGGATCTTTATGTTTGTAATTCAACAGTGTAATGTATTCTGACAGAAATGAATATTAAAAAACAAAGCTATTATGATAATGAGTTTATCATATTACCAATTTCCCTACCACGTAACTACATTGATTTCAATTTGGTGACATGGGTTTCAATTAAAATGCGGTCATCGTTTCATATTGTATTGTTAGATACAGTGTGTACATTCAATACATTTGCACTTTGGGTTGAATGAAATGCACTTTACGTTTGAATTGAAAGTGTGAAACATTTTAACTCAATCAGATGTCACGGAAATCAATTTAAGTGTACAAATAGTTACCATAATCTGGCTCTATCGGTCTATATATGGTCTGGTACCGTCTTATACTAAAACGAGGATTAGAGTTGGTTTGGTACTTTGTCGCCTTAAGAGTTACCTGTTGAGTTATTTTGGTGGAATAACAGTTTTAAACTTGGTACTAAATTAAAGTAAGACTGTTTAAGTCGATATTCAATATATCGTGAATAGTTTTTTGGTCTATCCTTCTCTAGGTAATCTAGAATTTAATGATATTTATTTCATATGTATGCAAGAAGTTTAGATATTCTTTATTTTTGCTCATATCTAATTTAAATGCCAAAGACTAGAGCAGGGAAAAAAAAAGACCGCGGCAGCATATGTCTATCTTATAAGATGTATATGTATGTATTTTTTTTCGGGATAAGATATATCTTATTCCGAAAAAAAAATACATAAATTTATATCTTATCCCGAAAAAAAATACATAAAGGGATGAAAATGGGAGTAGAAGTTCGTATAGGGCATTAAATCGTTACCATAGTAACCATTGTTTACAATTCAATTTGTCGTTTTAATTATATTCCATGTCATCCTTTTCCAAATCTATAATTATTTAAGCTGTTTACGCAGGATTGAATAATGTTTTAGATAATTTATTGGTACAATCTTTGCCGCTAATAATAAATGCATATGTTATATTGGTTAAGTATACAAACTTTTTATATTTAGCTGCCTCTACTGAGCACTCATCTAGCACTCATCTAGTGCTCAGTAGAGGCCCTATTGTACTTTTAAAACGGGTTTTCTGATTTTTGTTATATTTGTAGTCTTTATTATTTCCGATTTTCATCTAAAAAAGTAACTTTTGTTTTCAGTTTTTCCAATAACATAATTTAATGGGAAATTATCAACAGCGCAAAAAAAATGTTACATTTAGCTGCCTCTTCTGGACACTAGGTGACGCTACGGTGCTTTAAAAACGGGATTGTTATGTTTGTTGTCTTTATTTTTTTCCGATCTTTATCAAACAAAGTAGCTTTCGTTTTACATTTTTTCGTCATTAAATTATATGTAAGTAATAACATAATTTAATCGGGAATTGTTAATCTGGCGAAATAATAAAATGCTACATTAGCTGTTTACGGCTGATGACGCTACTGTGTTTTTAAAATTGGTGTGTTTGTAATTTTAACACAAGTTTTACTAAACAATTTGTTTGCCATTTATTGGAACCGACTATTATAAGAGAGACACACACGATGAATTTAAATTGTAACCCCAAAAATTATATAAATCACGTTTGAAAACATGGTTGGTTGTTAAATGTTTTTATTCTTCTTCTCAGCCATAATCAACCAATGAATTGGTGTAGGCCTCCCTCAGCCCCCTCCACTTCTCTCTCTTGGGCAGTAAGAGTCCAGTTGCTGCCTGCCATCCTTGTGATGTCATCTTTCCAGCGCATTTGTGGTCTTCCCCTTGGTCTTTTCTGATCCCATGGTCTCCAGCCCAATATCCGCTTGCACCAAGAGTCTTCTTTTCTGGCTATATGGCCGGCCCACTCCCACTTAAGCCTTGCCACTCTACGAGCGATGTCGGTAACTTTGCTTTGGTTTCTAAGCCCAACGTATGGTTTTTATTCATTAATGAGTTTTTAAATAAAAAAAAATATTTGGAACATTTTAATTTAGCGACATATAATATAGTTACAAACAAAATACGTACAAAAAGTTTAAATTATTGCACGCAGTTACAGTTGAATAAGAGGTACTTTGACGTATATTGCTTTCTTTAATTTAGTATTTGGTTAGAGAACCTGTTTCCATAATCTTATAAAAAAGAATTATACGTTTATTTCGCTTTCCAAACTAATTTTAATATTTTTTTTTTGCTTACGTTCAGAAGTAAAATAATTGTAAAAACAACAAATGTTTTGATTATTTGGGTCTACTACAGTAGTTGAACAATAATTTATTTTTTGTGCTTAAATAACGTGAAAAACTCTCTATGTTTTATTTGAAAAATATTAGCCTAAAAATCGGCCAAGAGCGAGTCAACTTGCACACGAAGGTTTCCATACCGAAAACGAATAATAAAATCACGTTTGTTGTATGGGGATCCCTTAAATGTTCATTTTATTTTCTATTTTGAAGTATTTTTTGTAATAGCGATAACAGAACTACATCATGTGTGAAAATCTTAGCTGTTTAACTATCACGATTCACGAGATACAGCCTAATAACAGCAATAAAACAACGTTTGTTGTATGGGGGACCCCATAAATATTTATTTTATTATCTTCTTGATGATGCGGTGAAAAATTCAACTGTCTTATTTTCACGGTTTATGAGATTCAGCGTTGTCTGTCTGTCTGTCACCAACAGACAGACAGACAACGAAGTCTTAGTAATTGTGTTGTCGTTTTGCCCTGTCGGTATGGAACCCTAAAAGTTCAAGATGCTGTCTAAAGTCACTATTCTACGCGAAATACGAAGTCGCGGGCCCAGCTAGTCAAAATGTATAAGTATCTGTTGCACACTGTGGTGAGTGTGTAATTGTGTAGCTCATCAATCGGCTGGAGTGCTTGTGTCGACGCGGTCGGCCCCACTCGCCAAGTTTTATTGTGCAAGTTGGTGCCGCTGTCTGTTCCGCACCACTGACATCGCCTCATTCCAGGAGCACACTTCATGCTTGATCAGTATGCAACTGGATATTCTATTATCTAAAGGGAAAAAGTTTATTCTAAAATACCTTTCCGGTACCGACGACGAGTACACATATACCTATTTTTAATTTTATAAGTAACTTCTTTCTCGCAGCGTCGTCTGCGTGAATTATAGCCCATGTCATCCGCGTATGATGTAGCTTCCCGTAAGTGAAATAATTTTTATAATCGGGGTTGGGGTTATAATCGGATTTTTTTTCCGAAGGGGTTAATCTACAGAAGAACAAAGATTGTTAAGCTTTGGATTTATAGGAAACTGTTAGATATTATATAAAATATTGTGCCCTAGAAAACGCGCCGATGTTATGGAATGCCAACATGCAATTTTGTTTTACATAGCATATTCACTTAATTGACACTAATTTTGCCAGTTATAAATTTCTTGTCAAAACGATCAAACATTAAGATTTCCAAAATTTTATATACACAAACTACTTAAATTGGGTATGATACGTACGGTACTTAAAATCGACACTTACATACTGTGCGGACTTTAACTGTTTATTCTAAAAACAGTAAAACAACATGGTGCAGTCGACACTTCCTGCCGCGGCCTGACTTTAATGTGGTGTATTGAAATGTTCCAATATATTTTTGCTGCTCTCGCCCTCTTCAATAAGGGTGAAATCATATTTATGTCAGAGTTGGTGCTCTTTTTTTATAAATTACTAACGATATAAAGATGATCGGATGGAGACACATAAATTGAGCTTTCTACACCGATTCAGGATTCTTTTTATTTATTTAATAGTATATAAAACTTATAAAACAACTTTAATAGAACTAGAAAAAGCCCAAAGAGCTATGCTCAAATTAAGCCATTTCCGTCCTTTCCGTTATCCAACTAGCCAACTCTTAGCAGAATGTTACATTTTCTTTGTGCGCCCACTATTCATCCTGCAAATAATGATCCTTATATTAGGTATTTGTGGATTTTTTTTTATAAATACTGAATGAAACTTGAAATATCAAAGGGGAGCCGATATTATTTGCCATAAGGATTATTTCACAGATAATACTTGCATAGATTTTTCTGTTTTCTAAGTTCCTATATATGTATACAATAATTAATCTCTATTAAAAATTTACCCTGTAAACAAAGCGAAATATTGTTCAAAACTGGCTAAAAATGTATGACGTACGAAGAGACTGAGGAATTAATAAAAGTGACCGCATAAGTAATTCTAAAATATTTTTAGTTTATCATAATTTAGTAATTTATGTATGCATTCTAACATGTGCGATAATGACACTGGAATTGATTGATTCATCTAATATTTTTTTATTACATTATTTTAATAAACACTTTCATTTTAATTGAAACAGGAACTTATCAAACATGTAAAATAATTTTCTTAGTTTAGGCATCGATACTGAACTTTAGTGATAGCACGCTATGACTCATTATAAGCGAACGTTTCCTATATTGGGTAACATCAGTATTCGCAACAATTTATTGTTAAATTAAAATGTTTCATTTAATTCTCGTAATCATATTTTAATTAAAGTTTTAAATATGTATACGTATATAGCTTAAGATTTATTCTGGAATAAATTATTATTATTCTCTTATTCTTATATATAACCTGATCCGGAAAACGACGTACAGTGTTTGATTTTTTTTTGTTTTGAACAACAGTCAGCTAGTGATTCTTTAAAATCATTTACTTTATTATCGTCACTGTCTTATCGACCTTTCTTTTCACTCCTGAGAACAGCTTGGATTGGAATATGGCTATTATAGCACACCAGCATTGGCAGTTCTGGTGTTTTCATTTACCACCTGAAACATGTTCCGGTCCTTCTGTGACACTTTCGGTTTCCTGTATCGAAGACATAAATTTCTAAATTTTTCAAACGGCTTCTTTAAGTGGTATCGTGTGAGTTGTCCGTGCATTCACTGACACGGCGAAAGGAATGTAATTTCGTCGTGAAGAATTTCAGCAGGACTTCCAGTTGGAAAATTGCGTTTGCTTGCTCCTAATAAAATTATTTCGTTTCGTAACTCGAATGAAGTCGTACGGTGAAATGAAACGCTTTCATGTCACACTGAAATGTAACTCTTTTCGGATGGATGAAAACGTCTTAATGGTGAAACACAATTTTAATACTGATTAAATAATATGAAGATATTTACTCGTTAAATATTATATTAAAATTTTTCGTCGCATCGGATAATACAAGTTACGATACTAGTACCAAAAACATTTGTGAACATATAACTTAAGGTGATATCTGATTTTTTTTAAATGAACATGTCAATATAATTTTACGTAATATCTGAAGTTTTACACATTTGCAATAGATACATGTTACAGATTTATGTAACTGACATTTAGCAATGCGGCTAATTCTTAGGTAATAGATATATAATTGTTCCAACTCAAAATTAAAAATATACTTTAATAATACTTCAAAATTTTATTTTTAAATTCAAGCTTTTGTTAGACCAGAGATCTTGTATAGACAAATCAAACGAGCCCAGACTCGGTAATAAGGCTAACTTCCGGCGACAGAATGAGATCAGTACCATATTGCATTGACATCCAAGCTATAGGAATTTGTGGAATTTCAGCTCAGTCTAAAACCGGGAAGTGGGTTCGATTTAGCTGGAAAGATTTGACCCACAATAACGAACTATTGCTTTAAGAAATGAATATTTGAATGAAAGGGAATATGCGTGTGCAGAAATATAATACCTAGTAATTAAGAAGCCAATTTATGAAAGTAATGCATTGTAGTACAGTTACTGCGATTTCGCTTTTAAAATATGAAGGACAGATGACAGACGGTATACCAATGAAAAATGAGTACAACGTAAATCTCGTTATACAATAAAAATAAAAGGAAACAAAACATTGGAGAGGCAAGGCGGCTCAATACAAAAGTTCTCTGAATTTATTTAATCCCATCAAATGGAGGAAAAGGGAAATGATATTATTTGAAAATAATATATGATTATTTTCAAATTGGAGCAACTGCGACATTAGTCCACAACCCCGCTGGTAGCTAAGAAAGTAAAATAGAAAACATACGTGAGATTAGGACTATACGCTTTATGACCAATGGGCGAAAGAAAATGCTGAGGACCTGTATCACGTCGGATGTGTAAATCACGAATAGCAATACGAGTTCATTATTGGTATGTGGTATGAAATAAAACTAATAAGTCAATCAGGAGTACGACTGTCCCACTCTTATATAAAATTTGATTCCTGCTCGTTTTAACAAATTAATAGGTATTTTTTTCTCTCTTTTGCAAAGAGAGATGATGATGATGTTTTTCGCGCGTATCTAGTATGTATGTAATATTCTTTATTACATCATATCTTCATAACAACTTAACGGATTAGATAATTGAAGTGTCTTTAGATTTATCTTAGTAGTTTGCTTAGATACGCCATTATATTCTGTGTGACGCCATTATATTAAACGATATTTTTTTTTGTTTCATATACTATAATATGGGTATCAAAGTAAAGGGCTTAATACAAGAATTCCACATTTACATTTTACATTACATAACATTGATAAAGTTAAAAAACATCTAACTGAAAAGGCTGGAATAAGTTAAAAAAATATGCAACATCATACATAACATGCACAATTAAATAATTATTTGACTTATTGTTCAATTTCATGCCTCCGACTGCATGTAATGTATGATGTTGCATAATATTTTTATCTTGTTCCAGCCTTTTCTGTTAGTTCTTTTTCACGCAGGCGGGTTTTTTGTTTTATTTTAATTGTATATAAATTTATTTAAATCTTTTTAGTTAGACAAATTATCAGGTTGGTTCAGAAAGTAAAAGAACAAAGTTCATATTTTTATCCGACTGTAAAAGAAGGGTTATATTTTTCGCGCGTAAATGACTCACTCTTTCTTTATGTATTTATTTAAGATACTATATTTATATTTTAATATAAGAAGCTATTTTGTATAGTAAATGTTTTTACTTGAAATAACAGTAAACGAATTTCGACGAAGGAACTATGGTGTTGCGTATTGAGCGCCGGGTTATTTTTGTTAACTTTGCATAAGCGCCTTGCCAAGATGCACTCGACTGCTATGTTATTTATAGTACAAGTCTTAAACATAGCTTTAGATCCTCAAGCCATCGACTTAACATCAAGCTAGTATCTGGAATTTAAAGTAATTTACTTGTTATTTTTACATTTACTTTTTCTTATGCAGCTCTGAGTCTGGTTATTTTATACAATACTTTTTACATGATACGTTCAGAGTAACATTTGTTTTCTGAGCGAATTCGAATTTGTTACAAGTATGTGTTATGAAAACCAAAAGTAGGTATAGTAGACCGTAATGCAACTTATCAAATTATTATTATTTTACATTTCAAAGTGCCTCTCCAACTAGCAAAGATCATCAGCTTCTCTGGTTTTGTTCTATTCAACACTAGTAAAAGAGCTCAGCGACATTATTGGTACTGGCCTATTCTCTTATATTGCGAAACCACGACTTTCTCCTTCAACCGGGTCTCCTAATTCTAGCAACTTTTCCCATTATTATCAGCTGCAATACCTGTCACTCTTAATGACATCTTCGAAGTATGCTACTTTACATAATTTGATGGTCAAAAGATGCTTACGTTTATTTTTTGGGTCTTAGAAATTGTCACCATACCTTTCTCTTTCTTGAGTTTATTTATTTAATAGTCAGAGCTTCACGTCTATGTACAAGTATGTATACATATAAAGCAATGAAACACGAACCCAATGTTAAAATTTGAGATTTTCTTTATTAATATTTTATAAATTTTGCATTCATAATGCTATATTGCTTTAATTTTTAAGTATTTCGTTTTAAGTATTCACTAGTCCCAAGTGCATAAGAGAGGATCCATCTATTTTCTTTTTTCTCCAGAAGCAGCATTGGATGCGATTCTAATTCAAGTATGTTATAATTAAAATAGATAAAAAAAAAGATTTTTCATAATACACCGATTCCATTAGAGAGAAACCAGAATTAACTTTCGGAAACTATCTCTTCATTAAATTTTTTAAGGGTTGACAATTTTTGCTTGGCAGAAAAAAAACACTGAACAAATATTGATTCACAAAACAAGTATAGTTTTAATAGCGGAAATATGAAAACGGCGACATGATATTTCAGGCAGACCTAAAGCAGCGTTTACATTTGCAAATGAAATCACAACACGTTGCGTTGCATCCAAACTATTGTGTAACAGAAATTACGTAGTTATTTACATAGTCCTGGAATATGACAATATTTAAATTTGTACATGAATATTCAATTGCTATCAGTAAAATACAAAATTTTTTTTTGTAATTGATTACGTTTCCTTATTTAAGTAAAATAAGGTATTATTAAATACGTATAGCAAACTTTTATGTAATACATTATATATCAATTTTAAATATAACGTTAAACACGATCTTATTTTCCAAAATATTACAATGTAATTATAATAATGCCTTAATTTTAAGCAATACTTGACATATTTATATTGCGAAAATAATATAAATAATACATCTATACGTAATATATAAAAAATCGCTACCCGCTGTTTGTATGCTGAGACCTTTTAAAAAACACAACGGATTTTAATGCTGTAATAAATAAATATACAGAGTGATTCATGAGGAAGGTTTATACGTAATACATTATATAGCGCAATCGCAAGTCGACGGATAGTGTTTTGACTTTAAAATAGATCAGAAATCGGTTACAAAAATCCATTGAGAGTGACATTTTGCTGGGGTGAAAAATAAACACACAAAAAAAAAAATTGGGTGTAAACAAATTTCGCAATGAGAATTTTTGAATATCGTAATTTAACAGTTATCACTTGAATAGAATTTTTAACAGCTACAGAACGAACGACAGTATACGGATTACTCCATGATACGTCATAGTCTCTAATGATACGCATCAGTGTAATGTAATAAATATATAATCATGATATTACAATATCGTTTTCCTTACATGCAAAATTGAACACTATTTACTGTTTACTATTTATAGTCGTATGTTTTTGTATTTAAATATCGCCCCCTCGTCATGGTCCGCGGGAGAGTGGGTCAGCTATAACTCAGCCAAGATATTTTCGCGTTGTGCGAACAATAAACGTTTTATTAATGCGAACCCATAGAGTTAACGTTAGTAATGTAAACGGACGTAACGAACGATGATAATGTTTTATGTAACATTCGGATATTAATAACTTTCTAGTAGCGTGATCTGATATTGATGTTATAATCTTAAAACTTGATTGTTTCAAATTCAAATTTAATCTTGTAATAGATTGCAGTGAGAATCAAATAGGTAATACTACAACTAACTATGAAGTTTGAAATTGGTGTTGGTTTGTACGTGTAAAAAGAGTTTTAGGTATCTGTAACGGTTTCATGAGTGTATTAGTAAAGCATTTACAATATTTTTATTATCAAAATATCCGGGAGATATTATTTCAAACTTCCTTTTGAATCATTTTCTTTGAGGAAACTAAATATCTAAGTCAAATTGTCATGAAACTATTTTAAGAAGATTCGATAAATAATTTGGATGTGTATGGTATCATCTGACGTAATAATAAAAATTCTTGGTCAGATGCATGACCCATTTTTCTGAATTTGCATAGTTTGTAAAATGGATTAAAGAGGTTTTGTTATCCAAAGTAACTAAGAGAAAGATCGGCTATTGGTAATTAAGTATTTTATTTTGGATTTTATACTTCAGTGAGAAAAAGATTTAAACACTCTGATGCCAGGGACTTTTCTCAAGACTCATTCTTATCATACAATGCCAAAATCTAAAAAATAGATTCAATAATAAAATTTTATTTGATTCTAGACCAACAAAATAAACTTTGATACTAGTATTTTTATGAAATATGTGGTCAGTATCTAAAGAGTCTCGAGTAACTTTTGTGTCTAATTCTGATATTTAAACATCTACAATGTTTTCACATCACATCTAAGGATGCAGAGAGAACCAACTGCCACGAGGCATAGTCCTTACATATCAATTTTAATTTATTTATTATTTTTAAATTTATTTAAAGCTTTACACTCCGGTTCTTATAGCTTCTGAGAAATTTTAATAAAATCTTCTTATATTCTATTATTTCAACGAAAGGCTTGTCTGTTATTTGTTTTAGGTCTACATGGGTATGTAACTTAGTAGTTGTGCGACCTGCCGCGTCTTTGTTTTATCCGGGGTGGTTATAAATGATGCGGCCGTCATTTATCAGCCTCGACTATGCGATGTTAATGAATTGTGCCCGAATATTTTGCTACTTAGACGTTTTATTTCTGTGATTATTTTCCAATGATTAATATATTTTTTGACATCTGAACGTGAGCTTTGTGTTTAAGTTATTGTAGTGAAACAAATAATAGCAGTTGCAATAATATTGTCTAATTTAATAAGGTAATGCGTCTTGGAAAAGCGTTTTTGAAAGATTGAATACGATTATATGGTAGTCCTGAAGTCGTCTGAAAACCTAAAAGACTTGCCCAGATGGGAGAGTTGAACCACTTCTCAAAATTCAATGTAAATTGCAAGCTAATGAAACATTAACACAGTCGTAGATCATGTATGGAAGACCAATAATGTATGTGTCACTATTGCAGAAAATGCCTGGTTTGTTTAGCTTTTAAGTTGCGAAAAGTGTTTTGGTCACTACAAAATAAATTTTAAATAATTAGTAATTTTGAGATACTGGCCTTGTTTTTTCGATGTAAGTATTGTGTATTATTTTTATCGTGTTTGCTGATTATTCTAGTTTGAAGTATGTTATTTTTTTTAACAGTAATTGAATACTTTTTCTGCAATGAAAATTTTATGTCGAAGTGATGTACGCGGGAGAGTTGAACCACTGTTCTTGTTGAAGACATCAGTGGTTAATTATACCATCGGTGGTGATGATTCTTCTGCCATAATACTACTTGCACTCAATTCAATATTATAAATGTTAATAAAACAAGTGAACAAAAGGCAAATAATATTTGGAATAGTTTTTATATTTTTTGAGAAAAACGATAAATATCAATTCCAAATAATAAATATATGAAAGCAAAACTTCGCAAAAAACTCTAATAGAAAGATGATACTGAAAAAATAAACAGAAATAACTAAAACCCCTGATGAGTTTCCTCAGACTTTTGATCATATGTCTTTCATAGTGGGGAGAGTTGATCCATTTCCCATTTTTACTTCAAATCGGCTTAGCAATTTACAGTATTGAAATATTTTAAAAGTAATGATGCAAAAGCAAGTCTATATAAATTACACATGGATTAAAATTATAATCTAGTCTCTACGACAAATCTATACGAAGATATGATAATTTAAGTAAAAAGAGGTTCAAGTCTCCGGACTTCCCCTATATTTCGAACATAATTTCATACAATAAATAAATGTGAACTTTTTTCTGTATTATTCTCAAAATTTTAAACCCTGTGATTTCGAAGATCAAGGAGCAAGTAGTCAATATTTGTTTTATTTCTTCTGTACTTTCATTCATAAATTTGAAAGCTATTTATTTCACAAATATATTTGACAACCAAACAATAAATTCATTCATTTGATATACTACATTATGTAATTTTCAATACTTTTAAAATAACCTATTAAACTCACTCCCTCAAAAGAGGCCTTAGTGGCATGTATCTTACGTACATATGTCTTTGGATCATTAATTCACATGTATATACCAAATACCAATTCAATCGGTACAGTAGTTTCGGAAAAAACGTTTAGTACAGATGGACAGACAGACAACATTATTATCGTATAAAATCCGGTTTTACTCATTTGGTACGGTGAACAGTATAATAATATTGATATAAAACATGTCTACATTTGAGTACTTTGCGACGTTTTAAGTTTACCATAGTGCAGCGTGAGGAGTTTGTATTGGCGTAATTTATTCCACGATTCAGTATAATCCCACAGTAACAACGTGTCCGAGCGGTCGCGGTACAAATGGCGGTAATCCCTCGACAAATTGCCGGACATCGGACACCTCACCGGGATTATGGCACAGTACATACACGAAGACTTGAAGAAAGTAAATCTCTGCATTGGAATTTATTCCATTAACACATTTTTGTTGTGCTTTGTGCTTCTTTTTTTAATCGAACCTTGGTACTAAATCATATTTTATATTTTTAATTGACTCAGAAATGTTCATTTTCTAGAAAACACTTAAAAATGAAAATTCCAACATCAACACTGAATCAGGAAAATTACAGTTTTGCATGGGTGCAATTTATATTAAATGTTTTAATTATTTCAATTTATACAAAATCTCAATAAAACATTTTAAACAGTAGTTACTCCATTCATTGGTAAAAAGTTAAAATTAGCTGGGTAGTTTCTTAGTTTAATGAATGCGTTAAAAGGCTCTTGGTGGAGGGATGTTATATAATACAACGATGCATATTTTTTGGCAAAAACGCGTTGCTAGTGTTAATAACTATTTCACTTAAAAGGGAATCTCAAAATAATGAATTCCTTAATAGCCTCAGTGGCGCGTAACAATCACAAACCATCCCTTTGAGCGAAGTCCAATATAAAGGCAGCACAAAGGCAGCAGCTCGGTTCATAAACTGTGCGCCAGGATTTAGGGACAGCCCAAAAAAGGAGAATTCGTTGCATACTGTCGCATTTGTCTTGCATCGTTTCAAATTGGGTTTTCCACATTACGTCTGACTAGCTTAATCGTGATTCTAGTATATAAAAGGATTTGATAAACCGCAATTTTTTATGTACACAGAGCAATTTACTACAATTTAAGTTTAATATACTTTAAATAAGAAAAGTTGTTTGAGCAACATTAAAAACGATTTTTAACATGTTTTCAATCCCTTGATTTTAAAACTTGGCATGTTTATAAAATGCAACTAAAAAGTAATGGCTCTAGTTTGCATCCCTTCGACACACCCCTTGGCTGCGTTGCACACGCAATAACTTGCAACGCCACGCCTCCTCAGGGCATTATTAAT
Organism: Diatraea saccharalis; assembly: GCA_918026875.4. NCBI lineage: Eukaryota > Metazoa > Arthropoda > Insecta > Lepidoptera > Crambidae > Diatraea > Diatraea saccharalis. The sequence goes on along the minus strand of OU893333.1, from coordinate 17,813,556 downwards.
GCTTTCGCTACTATTACTTAGAGCTTTTAGTCTGATCGAGGAGGATTAAAAGATATTTGTCGGCAAACGAAGTTTTATCACGCTATATAAAAACAAGCTAATATAAAGTGATTAATTCTGTTGATAAAAGCAGTGTTATGAAGTATTTTTAGATTGTATGCATTTAAAACGAATTTAACAGAGAGACACAGATCTGAAATATGCCTTTTCTATAGTTTTTTGATATCCAACCAGTATTCTTTGCATCTAGAAATCAGTACTATACCTTTTCCTAAAACACCATTAACTTTTTCAAACTTTTGGTGATTTATTTACTGGTATAATAGCTATTTGTAATTTAAATAAATTCATGAAATAACAGATACTGTTAACTTTGCACTTTCTAGACTAAAATATTAAATTGGAGACGTTCAATTCTAGTTAACTCGATATTAACCGCGGCAAAGGAACGAGCTCGCCAACTTTCCTGATATCTGGTTAGAATACGCCGCAAATGTAGATTGTTCGCGTATGGTTCCCAGTTCACTATTAAGATTAAGTTCAAAGTCACTGTTATGATTGTTTGGTCGGTTCTTAATGTTGTTTTATCTGAATGCTGATGTAGATAGTATGTCATAATCTGCATGCAGTTCCAGAAGCCTTTCGTTGTATAAAAATAGTTTTGAGCCATATAAATGTATAAAATATTACTTTAATTAGTAAAAAGTAATTAACTACTAGCCCTTTAACTAATTAAAGAAATTCGTATTGATGTGTTAATTGTGTCAAAATTGATTGCCCTTGGACTTTAAATACCATTAAATTAATTAATGGTGTTGAAATAAAGGGATAAATTCGTTAACATAATAATAATAATAATAAATACATATACATGGTTGACATAGGCTATAATTTACACGTACAAAGTCGTGAGAACACAGCTACAAATTAGGAAAAATATATATTAAGAACATTCAAAAAAATCAAATTGAAAACAAAGTTGAAAGTTTATTTTAAACGACAAATTGTTGCGATTCTCTTGAAAGTGAATAACTTAGATTAATTTTGAGCGAGTTATATCTAGAAGTTCTATTCGTTTCTAGTAGTGTATGTTTAGTGACATTAAAATTGTAGCCAAGACGGTAAACAGAAAGTTATTCAACGTTTTAAGTTTATATTTTTCATCCAAAGTAAATGAGATCCGTATCTTAAAATAGTAATTCCCATTTTGTGTTTCATCGTGTTTTTGTATATGAAATTATATAAATGATTATATTATTTTCAAGTAGGAAGTTTTCAAGGTTTGTTTAGGTTTTTTTCTCAGATATTTATTGTATTATGTATTGAATAAAAGTCACTTGTATTCAACGGACGTATATTATTTCACTTCTCTCCGAACACCAGCTATCTCTACGGATTCCCGAAATTAAGGGACAACAAAGTGATCCTAGGGTTCCGTTTTTTTCATTTAGAAGTACATAATCTTAAAAATAACTATCGTAAAAGAGCAACGCGTGACATAATTTCACTTGTAATAATGAGAAAAGTTTATCCTCATTAATACTCTTACGGTAAAATAATTCTATTTGGATGGTACAAAAGTTCTGATCGCTGCAATAGCTGAGAGCGCGTAGCGTAGGACGAAGTTTTTCATGTCAGTTTAGTTCGTGCTTTTTGTAATCGATGTGCTGAGTCAGCCTTATTCAAAGTTTTTACTTGTTGGAGTTTTCACTTGGTTCGCACTAATAGAAAGTCAGCAGTAAATCAATATAGAGTGTTCTTTTTTATCGAGCGTAATAATGTATGTGTGAATACATCATCATTATCAGCCTTTTGACACCCCTGAAGGGGTTCAGGTCTTCCTTACGGATAGATTAAAAAGGTGAGCTATGATCCTCCACGCTGGCCCAATGCTGATTGGAGGGTATTACCGACTGCAAATGCAATCGGGATCAACGGGCTTAGCGTGCTTTTCGAAGCACTGAGTAGCTCGAGCTAATAATTTTTGGTCACCCATCCCGTGACCTACCCTTGCCAAAGTTGCTCAACAACAACGATCGCAGGCCGCGGCGCTTATTCACTACTCCACCGAGCACATGTTTGGATTGGTGACTAAGTAAATAACAAAAAGCGACAGAAAAAAAGTAACAGATATACAACTTATTAACCAGTGTCTACATAGATACATTTCTGTGTTCTGTGTAGACACCGGTTAAATTGAAAAGTAGTGAGTTAAATAGAAATCAAGAGATTTAAAACTTAACTATGCAGCAGTGGTGTTATCTATTTTATTATATTATTACAAAAAGAACATTTTAATTAATAATAATCAGCATCATCAGCCCTTTTACGTCCCCACTGCAGGGGCTCAGGCCTTCCTTATGGATGGTTAAGGAGGATGGGCCATAACCCTCCACGCTGGTCCTATGCGGATTGGAGGGTATTAACGGCTGCAAATGCAGCCGGGACCAACGGCTTAACGTGCCTTTCGAAGCACGGGGTAGCTCGCGATAATATTTTTTGGTCACCAATCCCTTGACCGACCCTTGCCAAAGTTGCTTAACGACAACGATCGCGAGCTGCGGCGTTTATTCACTACGCCACCAAGCTACTTTAAATAGTAATGTATGTTAAATTATAAAAAAATGATAATGTGTGTTCAAAAATGAAAAGTACACACAACAGCAGCTAGCAGCAGACAATAATGTATACTCTAACGTAATAAGACTATGAAATACATTTTGTATAACTTAACATGGTGTTAATTGTGCTAAAGTGAAAGGTAAAGCTCAAAGAGAAATGTAAAGCAATGAGCATTTGTACCCGCACCGTCTGTGGTCTATCTATACCAGGTTCCTGAACGGGCTGATACGGGTATCCAATACTTTGTATTATACGACGTTCTACAACAGAGAACTGATATGCGATCAGAACACAAAGCATCGAAACTCCTTGGATATTGAAGGTGCATATATGTATAATAATAGAATTTATTTACATATTTTAATTAAATAAATAATTATTTAACAACATCACATACATTGCTCAGATTCCAAGATGAGTAGCTAAAACCCCCGTATTATGGAGTATTTGAGACAACGAAGGTACCACAACACCCAGACCCGAGTCAATATAGAAAAGTTCATTTTCTACATTGACCCGACCGGGAATCAAACCCGGGACCTCAGAGATGGCGACACCTAACAAGTTACACTCATATACATGAATGTAAGATACATCGTATTATGATAGTAAAATCAGACTATAACTCAGTGAAGAATATCAAAAATTAAGTTGACATAATTATTTTAATACTCAGCCTAAAATTATAATAGAAAGAAAATTACTTTATAGTTTCTTACCGCTTGATAACCACACTCATAGAGGTTATGTTGTGCGAATAATAAACAGAAATATATAAAATATATAAGATATTGATTTGATAACAAATGACCTAATTACAGCCAATCATATGTTTTTGTTTTATATAAGCGTTTTTGCAGAATACTACCAAATGCTGCGTATATTCAGTATTGTTGTACAAAACTGATTATATTTCGGGATACCCTAAAGCAAGTAAGAACCGAAAGACACCAAAATTAAAAACATATTTCTTGAACAAAATGGAGACACATCTAGCGGGTATTGAGGTCGTCAAATAAGAGTAAAATGTTATTGTAATAAAATGAACCAAGACCAATTCTTCTTAACAAAGCGTCATCAAATAAAACCCTTCGAGCGTCCCTCTCTAACGCAGTTAGCTTGCACGTCCACTTCATTATTCGTTAATAAAATAAAGTTATTGTGTTATAACGTTATTGGTTAACGCTGTGGCTAGATATCGCGTTACATAACGAGGTTAGCGCATGCCGGAATACCAATGAGGATGTAACCAAATTGTTTGTTTGGTATAGGATATTGGATGTAATTAGAGAACACAAAAATAATATCGTATTATGAAGTCATCATTAATTTGACTTCATTCTTTGATAATAAAATATATATTGAAGTTAATGTCATCCGCCTATTTTAGTGACAGCACTTTAGGCGGCAATACTTTATTACTGTGGAATCTAATTAGAAATTGGGTTACAACAAAATACATTTTGGAGATTAAATCAGTTGGAGAAATTTGACACTTTTGCAAAGATGCAAGTCATCATTATGTTTCTTGCATTTGTTGGGGAGTACGCACAGTGGACTATTAAGGTATCCTTTTTATTTGAGTAATAATTTGAAAATAAACCAACATTGTCAACACATTTGGAATAGTGTTCGCATGACATATTAACTTAATTCATTACACATATAAAGTACATGCTATGTACAGTAAAAAAATATGAACTCTTCGTCGTCTATTCCTCTCTTACCTGAGTATATTTCACAAGTTCATAATTTATCAATAAATGGCTTTAAAAATAACCATTTTGTCTGATGTATTAGGTTTGGCTTGTGTGTCGTAAAACTGTATGATTAATCATTTTCAGTCACATCTAATTTCTAAATATTACTTTGGAAATCATCTTTTCTTCCCTTTATATGGTTTTTATTTAACAAGTATATGAGTAATGTTCGCCTTCAGAATAAGTGTAATAACTTTTACAATTTAAGTGAACAATGTTGATGAGCTTTTATAAGGTGTAAAATTAAAACCTTTTTTTCACAAAAAATAACTAATACTCCCACAAAACTCTATCCTATGTACATCACCTAGAATCAAATAGAAAAGCTTGTTCCTAGGTACCTAAATGTATTCTATAATGGAATATAAAATACGACTGTCTAAATCGAACTAAAAATGAAAGAAACAAGTTGTATTATGGCTTGGCTTAACAAAATTCTTCTTAGAGTCGGGGGACTTTTAGTCTTACATATGGAGGTATACATTTTTGGGCAGTCATGTAAAAATTAGCATCATTTAATACAATAACTTATCTTATTTATCATGCAATGCCACCAAAGCTAAGTCTGTATGCAAAATTTCAGCTTGATAGTTTGAGGATTACTGTTTCAAAATTTCAGTTGCAACATTTGGCAAACATACATATACTGCAAGTTAAAAACTTTTTGAAAAAGTGAGCCTGTCCCGTTGCCGGTCTTCAACAGTAAATAATTATAGTGAAGATATTAAATATAGGTATAAATATTTAATATTTTTACTATAATTATTAAATGTTATTATAAAATATTATAAAATGTATATAAATACATTAGAATAAAAATTCAACCTTGTGTAAAATACACAAATTCATCTGAAATAGACGAAAAGTTAAATTTTATATGTGCGAAAATACCTATACAAGGAAAACTTTCTCAAAATAATGTGAAACCCCCAACAGTTTATTAGGGGGCAGTGATGAAATTGCAGCTCTTTGTACTCGTGTCACCGCTAAGAGGTGCAATGATGAGCTGACGAGGGTCCGAGTGACGGACGTCGTCGACTACGGTGGTCGTTAGTGTCGCGTCACGGTTGGTCGCCTACTGACTACCGACAGAGACATACGAGCTATTTAGAATGCCAATCTGGGTAAATTGAAAGAAAGAAAGAAAATACATTTATTGACCACATAGGTTGATACAATAATGATTTAACTTAAAGATAAAAACATTTATTAAAAGTGGTGGCCAATCAGGATTCTGCCTCAGCATAAGCCATACCAGTGTAGATTACCCTGATACGGCGCTGGTTATTCTGGCAGAGCCTGTGTAGATGGTTAACGTTATACATATATATAATTATAGCGTATATACTGAATGAGTAGACAATCATTAATTTTTATTTCATTATATAAATATATATTTACTAATACGTACTAATAAACTAAAATTAATAATGTGTAAAACCAAACACGTACCGAATCGACCAAAATTCGAAACATGCATGGTCGCACCATTACAATGTAAAGAAATTATAATGGTGCAAACATACCAAGTTCACCTTGCATTGGCTGTATTAATTGATTCCTGCGACAAGTATAAACAACAGAAAAAATAAAAAAAAGATAATAATGATGCTTTACTCTCTTGAATACATACTTTATATGTCTATGGTATGGTAGCGTTGCTTCTTCTTGTTTTGAATTTGAAATTGTATTTAGAAGTGAAAAGCCCTAGTTTAGAATGCGAAACATAAAATGATATGTAAAATCTACACATCCCACAACCAATTAACTCGTGCTGTGCAACGGAGAGGCAAAAGAAGAAAGTAACTTAGGATCCATAGGAGTTGCAGAATTACGAGTTCATTGAAAATTATGACTGGCAGCAAAAGACGCTATGAGGAATCGCTCTCAAACCACTCCAAAATGTTTAGTGCGTACCATTTATGTGAGTAGCTAGATTAACAAATTGAAACTAATTGTCGCGTCATCAAATATTTATTTAGATGCGTCTTAAAATTCCTTATTGTTTAAAATTTGTTGTTATAAAATGAAATAAACATTAGCACTTTTTATATTAATTTTGAAACACAAACGAGGTATATTTGTTTTTAACAAATAACAACCTTCTTACTACAATGCGTATTTGAGAATTTTCATGATCAGATGGGCAGTTATAAATTTTACGCAAACAAACAAAGTTAGAAACTTTAAATCTTAACAATATTAGTAGAGACATGTATTTATGCAAAATGGATTGAGTGAATCTGGCGTAAATATATAGAAATTAAGTAATTGAATCATTATATAAGTGCAATCTAATGAAATTCCAGTCTGTTCCATAAAATTTGCAAATTTAAATTCACATTCATTTTCTAAGCATTCTTAAGTCATAAATACTAGATTGATTCCACTTAAACAAGCCTTGTCAGCATTTTATATTCTTTATTTTCACGTGTGTGTCTCGTTCAGAAGGTACTTTAGTAGTTATGCTTCTGGAAACCCATTTAGTACTAAACCTGACACTGAATATTCACGGAGGAGAGTTTTACAATCCCTTGTCCAATATTAGGCACCAACCAGATAATACTTAATGCATTTCCCCGACGTACAAAAAGATCATTCGAATACCTTAATAATTTCATGTATGTATGTTACCTTATAATATTTTTATCAAGGGAATCAAAATAGCCTATCTGGGTATTGTGCTATTTGGCAATTAATTTAATTTACGTAAAAACCACAAAAATTAAATAAAAGGTATTTATAAAATGTATCAAAAAAAAAAATTACACCATATGTTCTTCTTCTTCTAATATTCGTCTAAATAAAATATTACTTTCACCAGTCTTGCGATCTGTATGTCACAGCTAAAGGTGCCACGCACAGCTGACTCTAAGCGCGTCTTTTCGTTACCGTTTCGTTAATAATCCAATGTGGTATTTCACATTATTAAGTGTTAGATATGTCGAGTGTCATTACTACTATCGATATTATAATTAATGAGAAGTTAAAAAGGCAATATCGCGCTCAAGCTTTAAAAGTCATAGAGTAAACTAAAAGATAAAGATTTCAATCTGTCCCACAAATCTCAGTACCTAGGAACACGATTTAATATTGTCAAAAGTTCAGAAAATATTAAATATATGACCGATTCAATTAATAATAATAACAAAAAATTTTTTTGAAACTTTTCAAATATTAAATTACTATATTACGTTAGGGAATAGGGAATTTATATCGTAAATATGTTACTTAAATGTCAAGTGACAAATTGTCATTCTGTCATCTATACAAATGCCTAATGCAGTCAGCATTATAGACAACGAGAAGACAAGGTAGAGTTGAACATAATTACAATGTGTATTTAGAAATAAAAATATAATAAAAAAAGTTTAAAACAAGTTTTTATGTGTGGTACTAAAACGTAAACAATAATTTTATACAAGGCAAGTTCATAGCGCCAATGATAAAGTACTTACAATATAATCAAAATTTTCTTAAACAGTCTTGGAAAACGTGTAGCGAGTGTATTTCGTTTCGGATTTCAGTAACACTACAAGCTTTTCAAGGATTTAGACAATTGAGGTATCGTTAGATTTATCTTATTAGCCTTACACCCGGTTTCTGAATTGAGAATCTGAAGTTGAGTACGTCTCAAACCGTGCTTAAGCCATTTTAAACGTCATTTAAACAAGTTTTTATTACTGATTAATATTTTTTTAATGATCAGTTCATAACGATTTGATAAAACTAAACCTTTTGCCATATGAAAAGTAAAAAACTTAAGATTTTGTGCTTTTCTCAATTCAGAAACCGGCCGTAAGTATTATCATATAAAAATAATACGATGGTAAAGTTTAAAAATATGGATATAGTTCTTTTAATTTCTGAATCAACCTGGAAATTTGTTTAAATAAAATTATATAAAAAAAACTGAAAAACCGGCTTGCGTGAAAAACAACTGAAAAGGCTAGAACAAGATAAAAAATTTATGCAACATCGTATGTAACATGCAGTCGAAAGTATGCACATAGAGAGAATGACTTGACTTATCATTCAATTTTATGATGTTGCATAAATTTTTCAGTTGTTGTTCACGCAGGCGAGTTTTTTTTTTTTTTGTTTTTGTTTATATTTTTATTTTTTACCTTTGTCTCAATCTACTCATTCCTGAGATGTATTGTAAGGTGCTTTTCCTTTTAAGTTTATACATATATGTTATTGTTCTCATAAAGATAGATCTAAAGAGCCCAAATACGATACAATTGCGTTATTTCATTGCTAAGTTCCTATGACCTTCATCGTATCAGCCTACTGACACTATAATATTGCATTGTCATCTGACTTACATGTCTGCAAAATTTAAACTCTATCGGACATTGGGAAATGGGTAAAGTTTGAATTCCAATATTTGCGCAAGGCAAGTTAAAGCTTGTAATAAAAAGATACTAAAAATGTTCTAAGCGGTGGTGGTGTGATGTCTGTTGATTCGACAGAACCCTTTTGTTATTCACCCCTCAGTGAAAAGTGGTGTCTGACACCACTACAGGTCGCATCGGAAAACTAACACTTGTCCTGTACATCATTTAAAAAGGGCGACTCATTGTCAATTTTGTAGATGATTTGCTATAATAATTTGATAGATAACATCTAGATAGAAACATGGATGTCAGTATGGATAAGTGCAAAGTCATACAAACTACAACATTTAGTACACCATTTTATAGATATTAACAATTAAATAAGATATTGATGTTTGTGTTATTATGTCAGATGGGAATTTAACACGCTACTAGTATATTTCAATATCCTAAATAAATAAAAATAAGAGTTTACAAAACTTTAAAAATACCAAATCATATTACAGATATTTTTTCTTTTAATTTCAAAATAATAACGTTGAAGTTATTTAATATACTAAACTGGATGTCACGTTATAACCAACGAAACTAATACATCTCAAATAAAAAATTTATACAAAACAGTTCTTCACTTATTGGTTACAGGAAAAACTGTATGAAATCTGTAAATTAAAAAATATTTTAATTTTAACAGAAGAACCCATGGTGAGCGAATCTGATTCGTTTGTTTTGGTTTTTAATTCTCTACAATATTGTTTGCCTAAATACTTGAATTAATTAATGATTTATTTATTCTGATACAAAACGTAAGACAAAAGATACAATTTATAATAATATTGACGGTACAAATGAAAAAATAAAAACAATTATGTGATTTTAACAGTTTTCCAAATAAACTGTTTGTCTTTTGTATGTTTTCATTCCTTTTTACGTTGTGATACAAATAATTTAAAGAAAAATAATCAATAAAAATAATTGTAGGTACACTGTTAACAATAATATTTTTCAAATATTTTAAAGATTGTGCTGCATGACCCCGAATCTGGTGAGTGTTCTAATTTCTTTAGTTTTTACTGCATGCTTACAAGTTATTATTACCTTGAAGTAATTTATCTTTAAAATCACTAGTTTAGTAAATAACTTTGAATACTCAAACTATTTCATTGCTTTATAATAAATAATATTTACCTTGAAATTTAGACGATTTTACGCCAGCGGGTTTGGTCAGGAGCAATCTCTGCATTGCACGACCTCTTCAGTTATAGGAGAGGCTCCCGATGTATGTCTCTTCGGCCACGAGGGAGAACCAAGGGTCCTGTTAATGGAGATGAGTGTCCTTGCGCCTCGATCACGGCTTCCCAAGTCTCTTTCCCTAATAGAGGGTATTAATTTGTTTTTTTTGGAATTTAATATTGGACCACCTGTCAAATATTCTCATCTCGACCGACATCTACTGCCAAGCTTTCGTGGACGATGTCGTCCTTATAATCGCGGCAGATAACTCCCAGGATGTAGAAAAGAAATCAAATGAAGCCTTAACCAGAGACAGAGAATGGGGGATATCAAATAAATTGAATTTCGCACCACAGAAAACCAAAGCGATGATTATTACTAAAAAACTCAAATATGATATCCCCCACCTGAAAATGGATGGAACAAAAATAGATTTAGAAGAGGAAATTAAGATCCTGGGAGTTATAATTGACAGAAAATTAACTTTTAACAAACATATAACTTATATCTGCCAAAAAGCACTAAATATTTATAAAGGAGTAACGCCAGCGACTTATACGCGGCTAGCGTCTGGGGTAAAGAAGCTAATAAAATTAAAAGCAGGAAAATACGATATTTAATACAGTACAACGGGGGTTCGGGCAAAAAATTTCAGAACTATAGGACAGTATCACTAAATTCCGCATTAGTATTATCGGGGCTGCTTCCGCTAGACCTTAAGGTCCAAGAAGCATCCCGGCTTTATGAAGCTAAGCGCGGGAAACCCCAGGCAATACTAAGGGGCAGGAAAGTATCCTTGCTGGAGACGAGGCATCCACCCCGGATCCACCCCGGCAGCTTAGGTATGATTGAGTTTGAATGCTTGGAGAATGCTGGAAAACTAGCAGAAGGCCTTGTGAAGATCTATACAGATGGCAGCAAACTCGAGGGACAAGTCGGTGCAGCCCTGACCTGTTGGAAAGGGGCTGTTGAGATCGCTTCCCGGAAGTTTAAGCTGGCGCCATACTGTACAGTCTTCCAGGCCGAGCTGTATGCCATCCTCCAAGCTACAGAATGCATGATGAGCAAAAAATGGGAGGAGGTGGCGGTGCTAAGTAATTCGAGATCCGCCCTACAGTCGCTACAGGATCCGGACTCCTTCAAGGCAACCTGTTCCAAATTAGGGAACTTGGCCGAAAGATCTCCATATTTTGGATCAGGGCCCACATCGGAGTGGTTGGAAACGAGAGAGCGGACGAGTTGGCGAAGAGGGCGGCTCTCGGATTGAAATGTAAATCGCACTATGACGGTTGTCCCGTCTATTTTGCCAAAAGGCATTTACGTAATTTGACAAAAGTAGAATGGGACGGCCGTTATAGGAGCGAGAGCACCGCTGCCACGACGAAGGTCTTCTTCCCAAGTGGGGAGAGGGCATTCGGCGTCGTAAGAAAGATGTAGATTGATATGTGGGCAGCACAACTATTAACGGGGCATGGAGGGTTTAAGTCCTACCTCCGTGTATACAAGTGCAAGGATATCCCATTTTGCGAATGCGACCCCCAAACAAAGCAGGATGTGTTTCATATTTTACTAGAATGTCCGATTCTCGGTAATATTAGGCACACTATACAAAACGGCATTAATACAAACCTCATCAAAACAAACCTAGAATCAATAATAGCAAATAAAGAAGAAAGAAAAATTTTCATTAGATATGCAAGTGAAATGATTGAAAAAATTGCAAAAAGAAATAAGGATTAATATATGAATGTATGCAACAAGATAAAAACTGTGATATTAGTAAGTAAGCAAAACAACCTGTCATAAAAAACTTAAATAAGATAGATAGATAAATAAGAATAGATGACAATATATAAATAGATACAAGACTAAATGTAAATAACCAAAAGACAATATGTATACTAGCATATAAATAAAAAATTGTAATAGAAATAAGAACAAGATAAAAAGAGGGAAAAAGAGCGATCCCCAAAACAAACAGGCTAATCAGACCTGTATAAAAAAAAATTAAAAAGGAATAGAGTGTATACCGTAGGGGTATTGATGGGTAGGCCTCTAATGACCGAGGAGAGTCACCCTGCCTCCCTGTCGCTTCCCAGACGGCGGAGACTATACTAAAGCATTCTCCGATGCATAAAAATAGCACCTTACGCAAAATACTTTACCAATTAAAATATGTCAGATTGGTAGCCTGACGCTTGTTACCAATTGATATTTTTCCTTTTTTTAGATACAAAGTTATCAGTGATTAACGAACAGTACTAAATTTCTGAATTCATTTAAATTTAAATAATTCAAACATTATAAATAATTAGCCCATTTTGATATTAATAATTGGTTATATTTTTAATATTATTGTAATATCTTCGCGTGTAGTGCATGAAAAACTTCTATGGTATTTACGACTCATAATACCATTACAAATATTAAATGATATATGTATTTTTCTTTAACACTGCTGATATTGATCTAAAATACAAAATAAAGATCTAGTAACATTTATTAACATGAAGTTAGTGCCCTCATAATGATGATGGAATAGATACAAATTATACCAAATGAAGGGCGCATGACCATCATAATATGTCGATAGGCTATAAAACGTAATATGGGGCGATCTGTGGTACGGAATGATATGTAGCGCGATGCGTTGCCACAGCTTTTTTATTTTTATTAAGCTTATAATAGGTCTTTAGTTATGAAATTTTCGGTCTGCATTACTGGCCATTTCAAATCAAAATATTTTTTTTTGGCTGATAAATCTAATTTCAATTTAATTTTATTATAAAAACATGGAATTATTTTTTCTAAAATCGTCCTTTGTTTAATAGTTAGTGTTTTGTTTTCAATGCACACAATATTTTTCGTCGTCATGGATAAGTTAAAAATTCGAGTATTTATAGAGTATGAGTACCGTCGTGGCAGAAAAGTGGCACAAGCGGTATGCAAAATCAACGACGTTTACGAAGCGAACACTACAAACGAACACACCACCCGTTATTGGTTTGCTTGCTTCTGTTCTGGAAATTTACTCCTGAAAAATGACGGCAGAATTAGCAGCAGCTTTCGATGTTAGCATCGAAATAATATTGGTCTATTGGCATCAAATTGGCAAGGTAAAAAAGCTTGACAAATGGGTACGACACAAACTCAATGATAGCCAGCGCAAAGTATGCGTCAAGACGTGCATTGCTCTGCTCAAAGACATACAAATGAAGGAATTCTGAATAGCATTGTTACTTGTGACGAGAAATGGATCCTGTTCGACAATTGTAAGTACTCAGCAAGTTGATTGAACCCTGGTTCAGCACCCAGACAATGCCTTAAATAAAAACTTACCTCTAGAAAAGTGACAGTTAGTGTTTGGTGGTCCGACACAGGTGTAATTCATCACAGTTTCTTACCAAATTCGCGCGCGATTCGAGAACGCGCGACAACGCGCGACTTCACACTTCACAGCAGACGATCTCCAAACTACAAGAGCTGGGGTTGAAAGCTCTCCGTCAGCCGCTGTACTCACCAGACCTTGCTCCTACAGACTTCTACTTTTCCAGAATTTGGATAACTTCTTGGCGGTAAAAAAATTCAATGCCCGAGAGGCAGTATAAAATGCCTTTGAAGAATTTGTTACCTCCTGTCCAGCTGATTGCTTCAAGAAGGGCATTAATAAACTATCAATGCGTCGGCAAAAATGCATTGATTGCATGGGCGATTACTTTGATTAACAGAAATAAGATATAATTTAAAAAAAATGTCCTTCGTTTATTTCATAAAAAACGGCAAATTCATAGGTAAAGACCTAATATCAAGGCAACCATTGGCGCAGTGATTATTGAGTTCAAACTGCAATTGCGATGCTTAACTTTGGCAAATGTCAATTTATCGGAAAGGTGACTGCAAATAGTCTTGTCTCTCCGCCTTGCTTCCCTGTTGTTTTTGATTCCGGCTGCATTTGGTTATCTGCATTTGGTTAAAATCACCGATTTGGTTATCGCTTATTGTTATTACTATTTTTCCCAAAAATACTTATGGTCTAATAATTTGATCAGAGTTTATACTGCTTAAACATTTTTTTATATATATACAATCAACTTCATTGTATCTAAATTTCGATTAGAGGAGATAAATCTTGTTATTCTTTTATGTAATTTGAATGAAATATTTTATAAATTAAAATTTAGATTCCTAGATAACTATATTATCATTTCAAAATAAGTAAACTTTTTCATTCCTAAGTTTTTCTTTAACTTGTGGTATTTCAACTATGTCCAAGAAAATGAATTTATGAGATCTTATTTTTTGGATGTATAGTATCGCTTTAATAGTGTATTTTAACCCTTAAATACAACACTGGCGCGGCACGTTGTTTCATTTCGTTTGATTGAACAGGCGAGAATATTGTATTCCAATTCTGACAACAATGTGCGCTCCCGGTAAAGTACACGCAATGTTAGCAATGTTGACGTAACAATTTAAGTAAAAGCTAATCAAATAAATTGCTATTAATAACACTAAGACAATTGATTTCAATTTGTTCTGTCAATGTATCATTTTAAAGAAACGATAGTCTTGAATAATCCATGAAAATTAAATACCCCACAAAATGTGAAAGATATTTGTTTTGTATTCATATCATTCCTTTACAAATTGATGTCTACTACTTACAGCGTTTCTAATATTGCTGGATAACAATTGCTTTATTTCAATCAAAACAGAACGTGACAGGGATCTTAGAGAGCTTTGTATATATTTCTTTTATTTATTGTAATGTTTGCGTTATTACTATATCATAACATAGCCGAAATTGGTTGAATAGATTTTTTGTAAATCAACAATTATTTTGTACATTCTGGTGAATAAAAATTTCTTATCCTTTAAAGGTACATTAGTTTGACGTAACATCATTTTAAACAGTTAAACATTGAACGAGTTAAATGCGGCTTTGTAATAATTAGGACGGAAGTGAACTCGCTGCCCGCAACCAGAGTGCCAGATCTTGAGAGCACAATCAATCTTAGTCAAATTATTCTTTATTAATAAATCGCCGGCGGGCGACTTTCGCTCCAAATTAAAACCCAAGCCCATCTTTTGGAACTGGAAAGTAATTAACAAAATTATAATAAGTGAGAGTAAAAGGAATACACAAAGGTTTATTAGCAGCTGCTTATCAATGCGTACCTATCGTTGGTGAGACACGAGAATTTGTTTGCATTTTTCGGAAAAATAAATTCAAGTGAATGATTTAATGAAGGGATTCTTTTTCTTTTTTTGCATAATGTTCTTAATCCTTTCTATTATGCTTTGACGTAATTGTTTTTGACAGACTAATTCTTTTCCATGAGTTTAATTTGGCATACACTTTATTTACTCCTGAACCAAATAATTTCAGAGATAGGAAAAAGATTTTGTTTTATTTATCTAGAGGTCTTTTTATAGAAGTATTTTTTATTGTAAAATAAACCTGATAATATACAAAATTATGTGGGACTCCCTGCATGGGGTCAACGGGCATACTCTTCCGCCTCTGGAGGCCAACTTATAACCAGTGTACTCTCGTTTTACTTCGTTTCTCTTTGTTTTCTATTTCAGTTTTCTCATATCAACGTTATGATTATTGTTTTTAGAAATATTCATTCACTTACAAAAGAAAAAGGTTAAAATTTAACATCTTAAAATAATAACATAATAATATATCAAATATATAAGTTCGAATGGTATTTTTGATAACAGCGTTATTCACTAGAACCGGACTTATTGAATACTCTGTTAGAGTCGTAGATGCAAATCAATTGATTGATGGAGGAAGGGCTGCGAATAAAGATAGATGATTTCGACGCGTCTGAAAACCGATTTGTGGCGTGCTCTGTGGTTGAATGAGACGAATATATTATCAAAAATCACACATGTTACTCAATATAGGTCAACAAAAAGAAATATTACATTTTATTAGGATGCTGAGAAGGTGTCTAATCAAATTCCTATAATTGAAAATTAATATATAGATAAATTAAAATGTACTGAATTGTGAATTGATGTCAGAAGTTCATAGTACCTACTATTTTCTAGTGGCAAAAACTTAACCTAAACAAGTTTTAAAAGATCTTTCATCATCATCATCATCAGCACTTTTACGTCGCCACTGCAGGAGCTCAGGCCTACCTTATGGATGTTTAAGAAGGATGGGCCACGACCCTCCACGCTAGCCCAATGCGGATTGGAGGGTATTAACGACTTCAAATGCTTGGACCAACGGCTTAACGTGCCTTCCGAAGCACGGAGTAGCTCGAGATAATATTTTTTTTATCACCCATCCTGTGACCGACCCTTGCGAAAGTTGCTTAACGACAACGATCGCAGGCCGCGGCGCCCATCTACAACGCCACCGAGCTACTCGAGCGAGTAAAGATCTTTACTTGAGAATTATAGGCATTTATAGTACAGTTTAAAATTAACTGCGAAATTTATTATATTGTGATAACTTATCATGCTACTCCATTAACACCGCACTTTGTCAACAAATAACATTCATGCTAACCTAGCTTTAATAATTACTAGCTTTCGCCAGCGGCTTCGCCCGCGTGGACCCTAGGGAAATGTTTAGTGGGATATCCTATCTGTATACTAAATTTCATCAAAATCCATTCAGTAGTTTCGGCGTGATTGACCGACAAATATCCAAACATCTAAACATCCAAACAAAGAAACTTTCACATTTATAATATTAATAGGATTTCTTTTATTATTGACGTATTAATGCTTGTTTGCTTCTTTCATGTTGGAATTGGAAACGAGTAAGCGGTTCTGTAAAAATTCCGAACCCGAATTCGAGTTCAGTCATGTGTCCGAATCCACATTATTTAGTGTATAAATTTTTTGCTTCCATTTTTGTATAAAAATACAAAACTAGATTGATTGATTCGTACGTGTCTCAAATATTATATTTCTATGTCATTTCAAAACTCACTTATGCCACGAAAAGTTATAACCAATTCAAAGTTGAGTGGATGCCGGTTTTGTAGTGAATTAGGACATTTGAGTGAATTCGAATTCTCGTTTGTATTTTTACAGAATCGCAGGGCAGTTATTGATACTTACAGCACAAAGCTAAGCATAAGAAAAGGGAAAGTTGTATGATGAAAATGAATATAACATAACAGATATGAAACTTTGGTATAAAGGTGAAGACACTTTCTAGATTTTGGAACACTCTTAAAGTCGGAGAATAGACATGGAAAATGCGATGTGTATGTAGCACTGACGAATACACTAATAAGACATTCGCATATCGCATATGACCGATGATGCATAATGTTCTGTCAGTTCTGGCGACGATTCTTACAGTAGATTTCATTAATTCGACTAAATATGTCTAACGTTTTTGAAAAACCACAACTTTTTTTGCTAAGATTTTATTTTTAAAACAATTCACGAAATATTTCAAGCGTTAATAAAACAATTTGTATTATTCACCCAGAAGTGATTATTAAATGGTAAAGTAACATTCGTATAACATTTATTTGTGTTCGCGCGTTGACTGTAGGTTATACTTGTGTTTAACAATGGTAGCTTGAGTCCTTCATACGATTTGTTTTGTTATACTTAACAAAGAAGTTTTCACAGAGAACTTTTATGTGAGTTGAAGACTTATCGTGTGAACGACTTTGAAAGTCAGAGAGCATGCTCAGTGTAAATGAAACTTGGAGATAAATTTAGTCTTATGTTCTATATCGTGGTTTGATCACAAAGAAGGTAAAACAGAATTTGAGAAATCTCTGTATTAAAAGAAAGATGAAACTGAAGCTTAGTTTGAGTCTAATTTCTTCTCAGGTGAGTATACTAATTTAGAAGTTTAAAAAAATAAAAGTATGTAAAGTTACTATTACTATTAGTAGCGCAGTTATCTGTGCTTTGTAGTTACTATAGTTAGGAAAATTACATGAATTTAAACAAAAAATGGTTTTATAAATTTATTTCTTGGAACTTTTAAATGGGAATAATTGCGTAACTCTAACCGTTTTACGCAGCACATGCAAGAAAAGCTCTCAAAATGAAAATTATTTTCCTGATTTCGCAACATTTTTCATTGCTGTTCTTATTAGTTGTAGCGTGATATTACATAAACTTCCTCGACAAATAAATTATTCAACACAAAGAAATCTATTTGATTCAGTTATTCCTGAGGTTAGAGCGTTCAACCAAACTAACAAACTTTTCAGCTTTATTATTAGTACAGATTGTCAATTTAGTCGTTGAACAATTGGTAAATTATTTATCAGCATATTAATAATTGTTTTTTGCGAAGTTGTAAGAGAGTTTGCTTAGTTTACTTGGTAATTGTTCTCTTGTCCATTCTTTAATTGGAACTCTATCGTGTCTATAAATACAATATTTCAAAAGCTGATATTTTAAGACTTTATTTGAAGAACCGTTAAAATATCGAAAATACTAAACATCTTTATCTAATATTCCTTACAGAATAATTATCGTGTTAGCACCAAACCGACGAATCCAGTTCAATTTTCGAAAAGATTTAAGTTCAAAAGAAGTCCTTCAAATTAATAGCTCCAGTTCTCACAGGAAGCTCATTGGTACTGAAGGCGACTGGTTCTTGGAACGCCATTGTCACTTTGTTCGAAATTGAGTTACAGAAGTAAATGCGAGCTAGTTCCACAATGTAACTATGAAGAGAAAATTTTAATGGTTCAACTTTATAGAACTGGTTTCTAGCTTTTATACTCTTCGGGTTCCTTATATGAGTTATACTGGATCTTAAATTTGACACAGTGCGCTTGGCAAGTCTCTTTTTCATTCCCTAGACTTTTTCAATATCTGATAATGATTTAATATTTAATTTTTCAAATAAATACTATAAAATATAATTGTCCTACAACCATTCTTTAGAATAGTATTGTTCTAATGTGGGTTAATTTAAGCAAAAATAGCTAATTAAATATATGCACCTTTATAGTGTTAGTTTATTTAAATATTATTTCCGTTATATCATACTAAAAGGTATTATAATAGACGGAAAAAAACTGAAGTAAAATCTACGGCATTTTGTTTTCATAGCCATAATATCCTATTGAAAAACATTTATGTATCGAGTTTAGATAATCGCAAACTATACCCAACAAGATTTAAATTTCCATCACAAAAAAATGCTTTCAATTAATATCAAAGAAACTTAACTTCTACGTAATTTTCCTACGAAAACTTTCTTTTTCTACGTTCAAAGTTACATTTGGCTAAGCAAGGTAAGCACTCCAAACAAAGTAGCGTACCCTGTCCTCAAACGCTTAGTCGGATAAAACCCTTTAATCCCTCCCCTTAACTCACTTCTGTTATTCTCACTAGAACCGATTTCTTTCCTTCGGAAGCCTCCAAAACTTCTGCAACTATTACGAGACTGTTTCGAGTGCCTTTGGAAAGTATATTGCAGCCATTTTACTCCAGTAAAACTCCCAGGAAAATGCATCGCGCATTCACTGCGATGAGTGAGTTTTATATCTCTTTGGAGTATTTAAAATATTTTAAAGTCACTCCTTTAGTTCGTGAGACATTTTATAGAAATGGTTTACTATATAACAGGTATTTCAAAGGTTTTTTAAACAATGGATATTTTTACTGTTCCTTTATAAAGAACATATTTGAATACAAAAATATTTCTGTTTTCGTACTGACACAAAATATTAATGGTGTCCAAATTACTGGCAATGTCAAAGTTTTTATTTGTTATTTTTATGAGATGGTCGACGTCTTATTTGTCTAGTAAATTGAGCATAAACAGAGAAATAGCAGAAAGTCTCTGTCACCTGTGTGATGCCGGTTTTTATAGCTGGTGTAGCGCAGAAGACATAAACAAAGCTCTTGTGTTAAATTCAAAATAATTTTGAATTCAGTATAATAATGAATAGTTATAATAATAAAATAATATATGTACTACAGTAATAAAGGATTATTATTCTTATAAAATGCAACGGTAGGTATAAACATGTAGTATCGAAAGTACTGAGATATATTTACTTATAATAAATACATCACGCAATATTTGCATGACAGCAGCCTCCGTATATTCTAGAAAGTTAACTAGTTCATTCACTTGTTAACTTTGTATTGCGGAACATATCCTAATGGGTAGTCTTATTAATTGCAAATGAAAATTCAAAATTCAAAACAAACAACAAAATAACAGGGAATCGGAGATTAAATAGGCTCGTGACGGTTCGCATGAAAAATTCACAGAAGTGAAATTCACTGGGCCTCCGCTCGCATCGACAATGGGATGACGCGCGGACGGCGACGCCTAAAAATTCATCCCCGTAAGAATTTTCGTGGCATCCACTTCGGAACAAAGGCACCGCGCATTTCCGCTGCACCGGGACCGGAGATTGTACTCCAAATACATTTTTCCGACCCCCTGATAACGAGCCACCTTTGTTCGGACGACAATTGGACTGCAGTGTCCGAACACGGTAATGATGACGTGCGCTAACAGCTGATTTGAAACTCATGTGAGTATGCGGTTTTAACGTGAATAGCTTTTATAGTGCACTTATGCTTTTGTCCATTAGCTTTAGAACATTCTTACAAACATTTATTTAAATTTTCGTTTTGTATTATTAGTGAGTGTGTGTCAAATCTTCCGAGTTTTTTAACATTAGAAGAATATTTTATACAATCACACAAGAAAAACAATAATAATAAACTTTATTTTATTGCTATTAGCTGTCACCTGATTGGAATATCTATCTACTCAATTTAGAAGCCCAAATAGATCGTCCATATCGGAGGACTATCTTTAAAATAACACTGCAGGCGTGGTATACCAACGTGGATTTGTTCCATTTTATCACTTTTCATACGAAAATATAACGAGATGAGCGTGATGTCGTCGGATGTCTTTACTCCTCGGCGATCGGCAACAGAATGTCTGCCAAAATGGCGGCAACTTGGTTTTTCTTTAATTGAGTTTTTATTTCATAAAGCTAGGTGAGGTAGTTTTCAAGTTATTGAAGATTTTCTAACCGACCCGTTTTCTTTGCGGTCCAGTGTATATTGGACAATGTGATCAGAAGATATTCAAAATATTTAGGAAATGACAGAAGGAGATTTCAAATAATCATATGTTATGTAAAGGTTAAGCAGAACTTTAAGTAACACGATATTACACATCAAAGCTATGTATGTCAAATAATATTTAGGTACAACGAGATAATATTTTGGTTTATACAAGATCCAATCGGCAATTAAATGCTGTATGTATGACATATAGTTAATGACTGTTAATTACGATTGATTAGTGTTGTTACTATAGCCATAATTTCACTGTCGATGGTGAGAATAAGTTGACGTTGACAATTCAGATGTGGCGCAAATAGATTCGATGAGGCGTTCTAATAGTATAAGAAGAGGCATTCTAGGTGCGGGATACCGTCTAAAGCAAGGACACAGCATACTCTACAAAATGTATTAATAACTAATAATTTTAAAGTAAAATCGTTATCTAATGGGACCAATAAAAGTTATGAAAATCAGATCACTAGTTTTGCTGTTTATCAAAATAAATGGAATCGTATTAACATTATTGACGTCTTTACAAATTCTAAAGTAAACACAGTTTGCTGGATTTACATACAATTCAAAAATGTGAACTGCAACTTAACCTCTTTGTTATAGCTCTTTGTCATAAATCATACGTTATATATCACACACTCCTCTTAAACTACACACAGACACCTAGTTTGATGTATGTAGTCCCGAAAGTAACGAGATTATTTCGCAGCATCGACACTCGCTCGTTTGTCTTGGACATGTCTGTGATTTAAATCTGTGCGAATTCTTCGTTAACATCCTGTACACTTATATCATGTTGATATACAACCTTGTTTACGTGTATTTCACGCTGTTTGTATGACTTATTTTCGTCTCTATTGTGTAACATTGTAAGATGTCAATTGCTTGGAATAAGACCAATTTGTACTTCCATTATGAGATCACAAAATTTTATCGTACTTACGATGTTTGTTTCAATCGCGTGGAAAGGAAACAAGTAGGGCGAAATTTATTATTTGCCGGGTATCTTCTTATCTAAATAAATAACAAAAAAAAATGAATTTCTTGACTTTTAATACTTCAAATTAATGAGAATAAAATTATTACATAAGGTCAATCAGCACCCTGCCTCAGATATGTTGATTCGATCCAAGTTGTGCCAAATCACCGCTGATATTCTGGCTTAAAATTTTTTGTATGTTATATTTAAATTAGTTTTGAATCCTATTGTCGCGCACCGAATAGGGGTATATTCGGTTTAATTTTTTGTATGTTATATTTAAATTGTAGTTTTTATATAATTAAATTGTAGATTATCCTAAACCGAATCATTATACTAAACCGAATAGGGGTCTATTCGGTTAAGGATAATGATTGCGAAATAGAAATCCAGTGGCGTACTAGAAGATTTCAGAAATTGTGGCTGAGGAACATCAGAAAATGAGCCATCGTTACAAGATCCGAGCAACAGTTTAGAATGGCAAAAGAAAGGTATGAATTTTCGAATCTGACGACTAACTTCCAGCAGTGGCTAGCACTTAAAAGAAGATTATTTGACCAAAAAGTCAATGGAGGTTTCATACTTGAATTATCTACAAACTCATAATTTTATATATTATCACATAAAAAGTTAGTATTGAAAAAGCAATTTACTTAGTTAATTGCTTTGCTGTGATAACATCCCAAAATGACTTAAGAAACAAATTAATCGATTATGTATGCGAATATATCCTCCTATTATGTATTCATTACGTTACGTGGATTTAAATAGCAAACGTTTCTCAAATATCTAACACATGTGTAACCTTCACCGAACATTGTATATATACGGGTGTACGTCCATATTTACAACAGAGATTTATTCATGAATAAATGGGGGCTTAAGCGTGAGGTGTGGGATTACAGGCGCAGGTAGGCTTACGAGCAATGCTCTTGTAATTATTTCACGAGTACATCCATAGAATTTAATTACTACTATATTAGGAATGTTTGTTTGATAGACGTAACTGGATCTGTAAGTTATTTTACAGCAAACGTATATAGCTTAATATATGTTTATAATTTAAAATAAAAACTTCGTTTTACAAAATGATGTTTCTGTTAAGTGTGCCCATAGTAATATTTAATTTCTGTAATTTGAGGTTCGAAGCTTACAAAAGCATAAAAATTATAAACAAGCGATACTTCAACATGCTATTGTAACTCTGTATAAAAAGTCGAATGAGATTGTTTCTTTTCGTGAATGAAGTTATAAGACTTATGTTCGAATCGATATAAAAATCGATACTTTTTGTAATAAGTCGCCATCCCTAATTCGTGAAGTTAAAAATTCAACATGTCACTCATGTTAATGCAAGTACACGGGGGCACAGTAAATATTAATTTATAAAAATCTAGGTCGTCCGGCCGTGTGGGCGGTCGGTTGAAAAATGTTGTGAAAAACAGCCGCTGAGTGCTCTCAACGGAGGCGGTGCAGCGACATTCAACCGTAAAAACTCGCGTGCGGACTAAACGCTACGAATGTAGGGCGGGCACAGTAGATGCTGATAAGTATACTACGCAAAAAAAAAATCAAAAAAGATGAAGTCTATTGAGTGAGCAACCCAAAATACATTTGTCAACTATGTGACATCAGAGTATCTTTATAATATGAATTCACTAATAATTATTAATTTTTTAATTATCCTCTCATGTGTCTCGGCCTCCTCTCCTCTCATCTTGTACGTTATTTAAATAAGAACACAATATAACAACAGTCAAGAGTGACTGGTACCCAAAATTCTGAACGCCACGATGTATTCATAAAGAATGAGACTAGACTGCGCATAGTAATGGTTATTATAGCGGGCAAAAGCACTTTTATGGTTCACCTCATTTATATAAGTGATACCTTGAAATGATACATTGAAAGTCAGTAAAAATATTTTAAAAAAGGAGGTATTACTAATTTACACACTAGGTAAATCGTTTCTTAGTAAAATTCATATGTATTTATTACTACACAAAGTTAACCCTTCCACCTTGCCCTTCTTTCCTCTATGTCAAAATTCTGCAAATTTTATATTTTGTTTGATGTTGAAGTCTACTATCAATGTATAAAAGTGCAAAAAAAAAATTGAGCTTTTTGTTTAACCTGACGTGCTGTTTTATGTACTAATTTTATTTTAAATTTCTCGGATGTAAGGAGACGTATATCTCAAGATGGAACCTCACAAACTGTCTAATGCGGATTGGAGTGTATTGACGACTGCAAATGTAGCCGGGACCAACGGTTTAACGTGCCTTCAGAAGCACCCATGCCGTGACCAAACCTTGAGAAAGCTGCTTAACAACAACGTTCGCGCGCCGCCGCGCTTATCTTATTAGCTTATATTTGTTTAGTTTATGAATTTTCACACATTGTATAAAATACTACATTCGTAACTCGTAAAGATGACTCTCCAACTTTACCTATAACTTAGAGGAGAACTTTTTTGACTCACTTTCAGTTGCTTGAACTATCAATAGACCTTTAACCTTATCGCACAGTATTATGTACCACCAAATGTGGGGAATTTTCGTTTTGGCCTAAGTCATGTTTCCCTACTGTTTTATCTCAATGTGGGGTCATAACGGCCTTTTGTTTTACGACAAAAGCTTTCGGATAAGGAAGCCGACTGGAGATTTAATGGTGAGGGCGAATCTGCACAGTTAGACAAATTTATCGGTAACAATGTACCATCTTAATCGTGCCGGCTAATGGCTGGTTATTGGCCAGTTTTATCTTTTATATCTAACGATATCTAAGCTCTATGTGTTCATTATCTTAGAATGTAATATAAATACATTTACCCGCTTTAGTGATAATCTACACTAATATTATAAAGAGATATAGTTTGTAACACTATTTGTTTATAGGGGTAATCTTCGGATATGCTGATTCGGTTATGAAAATTCTTCCACCTACGGAAACTATACGCGGGTGACTTAAGTTATTATTTATGCAGCATAGCTAATTTAATATGTTATTGATAAAAATAAATGAAAAAGAAAATGCAATGGGGAGTTTAGATTTAAGCGAATGCACAGAAAAAATATGGCCAAAAAGCCAAAAATAAAGAAGTGGCTGACATGCAGAATTGTATTATTTTCATTGCATTAACTTCGAAAGTACTGGACTGATTTTTTAAAATCTTTCACACATACTGGAAGCTATAAAAGAATCGGGTTACATTGGCTATAATTTATGCTGACGAAGTCCTAAATTATAGGCTTTAATTGCCAAGAAACTTTTCCAATTTTTATCCCATGAAACCTGACTCCATAAATTGTTGCAAGCTTATTTTAAAAGAGAATGGCATTCTTAACCATAAAATATAAATGAAGTATCGATCTCGGACAGATCCAATAAATATCGGCGCACAACGGAGCGACCGGGGCAGGCAACAAATTGTTGTGGTCTCGTTGCTTTGTCGCGCGACGTCGCCGCGGCGCCGTCGACATAATGCAAGCGACAATGGGCTACATTTTTCATAGCGTTTGTTCGTATATTGTGGATAAGCTTCATATAATTTGTATGGTCGTTCGAAAATTAATTATATATAAAATGTCATTCAATCTCGTTTCCTTCAGTTAGTATATAACTGTACGTTCACGAATAATAATATCATCACTTTAAAATCAGAATGCAAGGAAAGCCTTAGTTCCCAAAATTGTAATCAGTTCATTCACTCACACTTTTAACTCTTTAGATAATGAGTGAGAGTGAAAGATACATAATCGTTATTTTTAGTACAAGTTATTAATTTGTTTTTAATTAATTTTGTTTTATAATATTTATGCATTTATTTAATTTAAAATGAATACAAATTTAAGGCCCACGTAAATAAAGTCTTGTAGGATAATGGAGTCACCTTTACATATAATTACCTTACAAATGTCACGTGAGTAGTTTTTTACTAATATCATAGAATTGTTTAGTAATTAATTATAAGAGCATTTCTGCTAAGTACGATCTAAAAACAGTTTTATGATTTTATCTTTGAAAAGGACGAACTTCTATACAAACTTTGAATCCCTATTTTTCAGCCTTTTATCGCAATAAAAAAAGAATGGAAGCTGTTTATTTTTTGGAATTCGAACATATCCTCACTTAATTTTATTAAATATTTCTTGAAGTAAATCTTTTATTTAAAAAAAAAACCTTCTTTATGACGAGATTTTATGAGTCTCCCCTCTGTCCTGTCTCCGAAAGGGTTAATCAAAGGACAGAGGTATGTCTACTAAAACCCATCGATGTCCCTCCCTGAAATTATGTAGTACCCCTGTAGTACTGTAACTGTACACTTATTCTTAATAAAAATGCTTCAAAAATCCACTTGGTCCCAGGCACCCTGAGATGGAAATCGAACCCATGACCTTTCGCAAACCGGGCAACTGCTCTAACCATTGAGTTACTCAGAACCTAACAGGACTGACGGATCTTTGAAGCAATTGTCATTTTTTGCAACTACAGAGCGTATTCTCATCGATGTTCAGGCCATCCATCCAAACAGCCGAAAGAATTTTTTTTACAAAATGTTTAAACTTCCGATTAAGATGAAAATTTGTTCTAGTTATTAATTTTCGCATTCACAATGCTATACTGAAAATATATACTATACACTTTTTTTGGGGACTCTTTAAATATATTATTGTTTGAGTTTGATATTGTTCTTAGGTTAATTATTGCTCTGTGAACGCATCTTACTCTCTATAGGAAGCGTATGTGATAATTTTTCTAAGCAAGGGTATGGAAAAATATCAAATACTCGTACATTGTATGTAACATTATCACCCAAAATTGGACTCTCAACAGAAGGGGTAATTTGTCTGGTATTATGAAATGTGACATTATCTGATATTTCGAGGAAATGGATATTATATGTAAAGATTGACTGAGGGAAATTGGTTTTGTATAAGTCATTATACAGTGACAAAATTGCGTCTATATTCATTGGTTTTGCCCTAACTCTTTAGCTATCATGAAACATAGTTTTATTGTACTCTATACATATAATATCATTATTTTGTATCCTAGTGTGGTACTCTATTTATTCTTACATATCATTCTCAAAATTTATATCTCACATCAGGTTAATAGAGGCTTATGGCTCTCGTAAATTTTTACATTTATTATATTAACATTTATAAACTTCCTCTTTGTGATCAATTAACATTCACATCTCCGTTATATATCGCGTCAGATTTTTTAAGGTAAAAACAACAACCGCCCAAGTTCTTTGATTGATGATTAAGAACTCTAGATACAGCCGGGTTCATAAACTCTACAAACTTAGGTTCAGCTAACAAAACGCTTTAGCGAAAATCTTCTACAAGGTTTTCTTTCTGTTTGTCGTAATTTTACAATCCGACACTAATATTGTAACAGACGACCGAATGAACACATGCAGTGACTGAATGAACGTATGAGTGAGCCACTGACTCTTAACTGAAATCAATTCATAAAGTTAACTCAGCGCCTGTATATATGCTGATAAAAGGACACTGAATTATCTCGTTATCCACTCGATTTTTTTAAATTGTTACTCGTACATGTAGACAGAAAATTTTACTGAATATGTACAAGACTAGTGGTACGATAGATTCACTATTGAGATTGTCGATATATTATCGATGTATGATACGATGGATTGACATGATGATGACGTGATGATAATAAGGCAAGTAAATTACATTGCTGAGAATACTTAGGACTACAAAACACTAATGCATCGATCGATCCCTAATTAACTTAAAATTAGAATTCACCTGTCCATTATATGACAACAACGCATTTTGCATATTTTGGCTACAAAAGGTTCAGAAGTGACGAAGTCTGGAAAAGTTAATTACGGTTTCAAGTGGGTAGATCATTGTCTAAATTTTACATCGTCGGAAGACTTGACAGAAACCAGTGAAGGCAAATCATTCGACAAATTATGAACGATCGATTCTATTGATATTTAACTTTTGACTATCGATATTACAACAGGTTCTCAAAACTAAATGGTATTTTAATACAATGGATTAATTGTAACATCACTACTAAAATAGGTTTTAAAAGATTGCAGTGTCAAAGTGGCCTTTGTATGAATAGCTTGAATATTAATTTAAATATTTCAGCATTTTATGCTACCGTCCAATGAATTCTTTTGTACTTTTATGGCCTTCCTAAAAATGAAAAATATTTAGTATACATAAAAAATGTTAGTATTTTGTTTTCCAGTAAAGGCCGATTCCGTCGAAGGTCAATATGACGTAAATGCAATTGTGCCGTACAGTACGATACCAGTATCCAACCATATTGGTTGTCCACCCGTCGTGTTTTGCAAAAGTCCATCCCCTATAGGCTTACGGATCGATGACGTCACGGTTTGGGTATTGACGCGGACGAGCGTTTTGTTCGACACTTGTTAATAGGGTGACCATTTCACTGTATAATATACCAACTGTTTCCCGCGATTTCGCCCGCATCTGTGAAGCTTTCCGTAAATTAAAGAATGTTCATGATTAATCCAGTATATCTGAAAATTACCCTCTACACACAAACAAGGCTAGAAATTTTACTTTTTTATAATATTTTGAAAAAACAAGAGTGTGAGTGCGAAAAGCTAGTCTGTTACACCAATGAGCACAGTACACTACATGTACAGTATTTTTTTTAACTAACACTGCTAACGCTGTCTATTTAAGGAATGCTCAAAGTTTAATTGAATTTACCATAGAAAAACAGTTCATTAGCAATACAAATACCATATTTAGGTATTGTATATAAACACTGCAACTGCCAATGCTCGATGGCTATTCTTTTTAAGATGTCTTAGTTTACTTAAAGTGGCCTAATAATTCGAGATGACGGACATAAAAAAAATATGTTTTCAACAAAATCCAAAATTTTTAAATAGCGTTGATACTTTAATAAAAATAGTCGGTTTTTGAACAAAATATCCTTTATACCATCGAATGCTGGTATACCCTAGCCAAAGTCCCTCAATGCCGATACAGCGTGTAAGTGGATTTCTACGGTACTCGCAGCGGCTCCTAATAGATTTCACATTTGTCAAAATAGGATTCAACTGATTGGTCCATCGGATTTAATGCTTTTGATCCTTCACCGTTAATAAAGTGCTAGCTTAGGGCCTGCAAGATCCAACAAAGTTGCTGCTTAAACTATTTGTGTAAGATTTTCTTGTACCTTACACTTTGCTGATTTTGAATTGTACTCCAAAGACTACATAATGCAAATACATATAGTACAGAGTTCATTTTATGATTCATACTATTACTGTTACGGAATGGTATTTATTGATTTTATATTTAATATACACTGGACCGCAAAGAAAACGGGTCGGTTAGAAAATCTTCAATAACTTGAAAACTACCTCACCTAGCTTTATGAAATAAAAACTCAATTAAAGAATATTTAATGTTATTTAACATAATATATAAAACCTTTTTATTTACTTTAGATAATTGTGTAAGAAAACTGGCAATGAAGATAATGGTTGTTTTTCAATTTAGTTCTAAAAAAATCAAAGCATTTGTTTCGCATTTGTTTTAGTTTTGACATAAAAACTACAATAAATATCGTGTGTTTGTGATACAAAAATTGTATTCTGAAGTCATCATGTCGTTAACCCCTGAAGAATGCACCAGGATCCTGACAATGCTTGAAGATGGGCGCAGTCAGCGCAATACAGCGAGAACTGTTGGTGTGAGTCTTTCCACAGTTCAGCGGGTACTCCAGCATTTCCATGAAACTGGATCCAACCTAAGAAGACCAGGAACAGGCCGAACGAGGTGCACGACTGCGCGGGAGGATCGCTATATGGTGTCAACAATTTTGAGAAATCGATTTCTTACGGCCGTTGAGGTAAAAAATCACCATTTACGAGCTGGAGGAAACTATCTGAGTACAGATACAGTAAGGCGACGTCTGGCTGAAGCAAATTTGAGACCATTAAGGCCTGCAAATGGCCCAAAATTAGAAAGACACCACTTAAACTCAAGGCTGAGTTATAGCAGAGAACACGAAACTTGGACTCTGGATGACTGGTCAAGAGTTATGTTTTCAGACGAGTCTAGATTCTGTTTATACAAGCACGATGGGAGGAAAAGAGTGTACCGAAGACCGGGAGAGCGCTATAACCAAGCTTGTATAGAAGAAAAAGTACCATATGGCGGTGGCTCTATACACGTGTGGGCTGGGATTTCTTCCGAAAGCCGTACTGAGCTAGTAGTGATAGAAAATGGCAGTTTAACAGCAGAACGATATGTGAATGAAATTCTTAATGACTATGTTGGTCCATTTTTAGTAGATATGGGCGAAAATGCTGTTTTTATGCAAGACAACGCCCGCCCGCATACAGCTCAGATAGTGTTCGACTATTTTCACGAAGTAGGTATCACATGCATGGAGTGGCCAGCACGAAGCCCCGACTTAAACCCCATCGAACATGCATGGGACGAACTGGGACGAACTGGGACGACGTGTACGTCAACGGAATCCGCCGCCAATCACGCTGCGTGAATTGAAAGGAGCTTTGATCGAGGAATGGCAGAACATTCCGCAGCATCGCCTTAAAAACCTTGTGGAAGGTATGCCGAATCGCATAGCCGCAGTTTTGCAAGCTCGTGGAGGCAACACGAAATACTAACATGCGTAAAAACGTCAAATCTTTATACAATTCATATTTACGAAAATGTCAGAAAAACTACCTTTTTCATTCGTTTGACATTTATTGAAAATAGACAACTTATAATTTGTATTTTTTTTATATTCAATAAATTACAATTAAATAATCTTTAATTTAGTTTTTATTTCATAAAAATAAATTAAGTAGTTTTCAAGATATTGACGATTTTCTAACCGACCCGTTTTCTTTGCGGTCCAGTGTAGTATCAATGAAATAATAAATTCGAAAGACAAAACCTGACTGCTGTAAAAGCACTAAACTTGAACATATTCTCATTTGAAATAAATGAGATAGTCATGGTCGTATGCTACTTTTTTCTAAAACTATTTGTGGGTTTGTGTCTTATAGAGAGCATAATACAAAAATGTGATGTTATGTTACCTAAATCCAGCGGACAATCAAGAAGCTTCTATTTTTAAATTTTCACTAATATTTATTTAAGAACTGACCAAACAAATTAAAATAACATACCTCTACAAATGTATCTACGTACTGGTAAAAATCATAACCCTCCTCGGTGCTTCACCGTTTTTGGGTAAACCAATTATTTTAAGAAAACCTTTCTATCATCTTTAATTATAGCTTTATTTGTCAGTAATTATTAGAGCCATATCGTATGCAAAATTCTATACGATTTCATATTCTCGATTTTACTCAATTTTACTGATATAAACATTCAAAAACTTTTAACAATTTTTTGTGGAACAATGTGTTCATTTCGTTAGGCGTCAATGATTGTTACCAGTAACAAAAATATGTCAATATTTAGTGCACGCAACAAATTTCTATTGTGATTGTGACGCTGTGACGGACGAGTGTGATTGAAAAAGCTCCGGTCCACTGGGCAGATTAATGACTGTCGATGGGACAGAAATGGGGTTTGTAGGGTAACATTCAGAATAAAAAACCTAGGATATCAACAAAAAATATTTTAATACACAGCCGGGTTGCCATTATATTATTTTTAAAATTTGTTTGACAAAAATCTCATAACAATATTAGCTACATTATATTTTAACTACATTTCCCATTTTGCTATTTTCGATAAATTAACAAAAAAAACTTAAAAAATATAAAATATCAGATACCTAAAGCGGCACTCAAACAAGAGGGGGTTCATAAAAAGTACTGGCGAGGATGTGATATTTAGCGATACTGCAATTTCTATACTAAGAAATAGAATAAATGTTATTGCAAATTTCTAAGAAATCCGTCTAGATTTCAGTATCCACTGAAATCAAAACAAATCTTAACAAACTACGGATATATTAATCAGAAATATCTGTAATTGTAATGTGTTATACTAAATTTGTAACAATATTAGAAACTGTTCTATCAGTGATTATCTCAGAACTTAATATCCGCATGTTTGTAACTATGAGGGGGTTAATAGAATTAATACGTGTTGTTTGCCTACAATTATCGCCATCAAAGCTTCCATTATTGGCTTGGCAAAGTTAAACGGAACGCTTCGTTGCTTGTTACTATTGTTTAAATAATCTATTTAGATATTAACTGTTTGTTTTCTCACAACCCCGGATATTGTTGTTATTATTCAACATGTTTCGTGCGACAACGTTGCGATATACTTATATCATGAACTAATCATATGAAGAATATATAAGCTAATTGTTGGGAAAATTTCCGTTGAAATACTTTTGTGGCAGTGTAGTTGACAGATCTTTAGATTTGAATCCACAAAGAATTCTTAATCTTACCAGGTCTCCTTTGCGATTTATTCAGAGATCTGCAAAGAAATTTTTAAATCTTAAAATGAATGAATTATAGGGCACTTATGAGAATAATGTAACTATATAGGTAATTTGACTTGATATTCTCCAGGACGGAACATAATAATATTAAGACGATTAGCTGAGTTAGCAAACCCTTCGTCAATAAACCTTAGCTATGTATTTAGTAATGACCAAGTTTTGGGTGATTAAATTTCTGTATCGTAACAAATAGTTCAAAATCACATACACACATAAACACTCCTGTCAATATAATAAATAAAATATTAAAAAACATACATTGTTAGGATTCCAAGATGAGTAGTTAAAGCCGCCGTATTATGGAGTATTATATGACAACGAAGATCGTCGCAGATAGTCTACAACACCCTGAACCTAAAAAAATAAAGAAATGTTTATTTTCTAGATTGACTCGGCCGAGAATCGAACCCGGGATTTCAGGGATGGACGACACCTTGAAACCGGTGTGCGAACCACTAGGCTGCGGAGGTCGAAATGGAATTTCAATATCAAAATCACCATGAAGTTTATATCAAGGAATTTACACGGTAGATTTTCTGGTAACTTATATCATTATATGAATATATAACGGTTGAATTCCGATAAATAAAAATGCCACGGCTGTTTATCAGCATCATAAAAAAAAACTGTTTCCATTCGTTGCGCAGACGAATCTATCTTTATCTTCTTGCCAGATCCCTTACAGGGTAAGCAGAGATACTTATTTAGCTAACTTTTATTGTACATTTCTTAGGACGAAAACAAAGTAAACATAGTGATTATTATTTTAAATAATCTTAAGAGATATGATTTTATATGAAGTGACGACTATAGGAATTGAATGTCATATAAAAAATTATTTTTAAAAATATTTTTTTCCAATAATTATATTAATTAATTGATATATGAAACAAAATTATGTTATTTGTTACTGCATAAGTTAATTTTTTTTTATATTTTGTTATTATAACATACATTACACATCCCAGCTTATAAGAAGGGACGCATTATAATGCCTAAAATTTCAAATAATAGGTCGATGAAAAAGTTTCTTCGCATTTTATATGAAAATTCAAAACAATTAGATATTAATAAAGGTTATTTACATTTAACTAAAGTATGTAGATACTGTTTTGTTCGATCTCATTTCTATAAAAAATTTGGGGCCTTTGATAAAAAAAACCTTGTCTAGCGGTTTTGGCCGTCCTCGTGTGATATTAACCTAGTATCGCCTAAATAATTGTGAAGAGACCGAATCAGATGGAAATCTGATGGTGCAAGCTCTCTTGATTTTTGCGGAGTGGCAAAAGATGTGATTCCTTCTATTGCTTAATTCTGACCGCTTTCTGACAAATTCTCACTTTAATCTCATCAGATATTCGCAGCAGAGTTAAGAATCGATGGCCCTGCTTGGCGGCAACAGCTAATAATGAATAATGCCTTTCTAATCCTACCATACACACACCATCACCTTGTTGTGTTATTTAACCCCGGTTTCGCCAGTTTGTGAAGCCTGACCGACCTTTGACTACGACCTTTTTTCGCAAGTTCTTGACGTACATAATACCCAGTTATTTTCAAATTGCACCAAAACTGTTTTGTGATCAATCCCCAGTTCTTCAGCTACATTATAACTACTGATATGCCGATCTTGCTCCACTTTCTCAAAAATGGCATCCATTTATCCGTAACAGGGTAAGCGGAGCGATGTGCATAATAGACATATATAAATCGATATTGTATTTGAATAGGCAAGAGCCCTGAAACATGAAAGACGAAAAAACATTTAAAAAGACAAAATTAATACTAAATTGTTTTTTGACCTAGTCATATAACACGATTTTTAGGCAATAGTTCCTCGCAAGGTTTTTGGAACGAAGTTCCTTATCGCGCGGTACGCTGGCTAAGGGGGCTAGGCGAGCGCCACGAATAATCCTCACGACACTTTTGCTATAGTGCGTAGCGCTTGGAGAGGGGGCAGGCCGAGTATAGGATAGGATAGGATAGCATAGGATAGGATAGCATAGCATTCGGTTCGGTTACGCATAATAAATAATGTGGGTATCTATCGGAACGTTAAGATATTGCTAATGAAGTTAGGTAAGTATCGATGCAATACAGACATTATAATAATAATAATATATAATTTATTTCTTTTCACCAAAAGTTGTACAGTAGGTTTTTTATATACTATGAATAGGGACAAACATTCACTCAAGTGTGAAAAGCTGGTGCCTGCTATAGGTTTCCAAAAGAAACCGGTTACACGGGTCACCAGGGCTTCCCCCGCATAAGTAAACAATGCCATAGTAAAAAGATAATTAAAAAAGGGAATAAATAGTATGAAAATAATTAAATAACAAATTAAACTTTTTATTTTACACAGTGAAACTAAAAGTGGGTCACATCAAATGCTGACATTTAATAATTATAATTTAGGTGTAATTGTGTTAAGTATATGTGTGCGTGTATTAGTATAATGTTGATGACTATATAAATATGGAAATTGATTTGTAATTGGCTCTCTTTTAATAAACCAACGTCAACCTAACAATGTGTTTGGATTTCACCTATAATTAGCAAGCAAGATACCTCATGGCGACCCTGCAAACAACTGGAACTTAGTAAGAAGAAAAATTTGAAGATAGAAGATTTTCATTAGAAAACTATCTAGAAGAACTCGAAGACAAATTATCGAAAATCTTAAAAAAAAAAAAAAAAAAATGAAGAATATCCTGATAGCAGTCGCAGCAGTTATTATCATATTTTTGGCAGTGCTCCTATATGTGGTTCATCTTTCCAACCTTCATTATTAGAATAAAACATCAACCTAGAACAATGTGTCGCAGCTCTCAATCGAAAGAAGAAATTATCATCGCCCAGAATGCAGGTGGAAACGCTCAAGTAGCCGAAAACAAACTCAACCTAACCGAAATATTACTCATCTCGTTATTTGTCATATTATTCGCTGCCACCGCTTACTTCATATACAAGAAGTGCAGACAGAATGCTGTAAGAGCTTTGAGAAGGGAACTTCACCACAATACTCTAGAAATGCAACCGAAACCTTCACAAGCTAATTAAGAAGACAAGAAGAGGTGTCCAGGGTTATCCCGGCCCACATCAAGAGGAGTCCAGGGTTATCCCGGCCCAGCTCGAGGTGTCCAGGGTTATCCCGGCACGCGTCAAACTTCAGGAAGACTGCAGAGCCTCAGCGCAACAGCTCCGGAAACAGCCACGTGCCAGCAATCGATGGAAACGTGACCGCGACGCATCCTGTCCGCCGATCGCGCTGATGTAGCCGTCGCGACCGCCCTACTGTACCACACGTTTCACGTAAATTGAGCAAATACAAGTAGGTGTTTTTATACATATTTTTATAATTATGTTTTTTTAATTAGGTAGAAAAAATTAAGTGGATTATATTTATTATGATAAATAGTAATGTCTCATAAGCTAATCGAATTATATAGTAAGTTACAAGAAATAAAATTATATTTAACTAAAATAGGCCCTGAACGAAGAAAGAAAGAAATCGGTCAAACGAAGTTAAAAGAAGCTAATGTAATTTATTTACAGCTCGAGTATATTTTGTCTGATATTAAGTCTAATATTGACAATTCTGAGATAAGTACCGAAGATCTTATAAAAGTAAATTCGATAGTGAATAATATACATATAATTTTTAGTGAAATAAATAAATTAGTAATTTTTTCTAGTAGAAATTTCGATAGTTCTTACACAGAGAAAATGGCAGAAACAATTTCTTTCGACTTTAAGACCGCTATTAGTTTACTCCCGATAATGACTGGTCAGGAACATGTCACCAAACAACTAATTGACGGTATAGATATGTATAATTCTAAGCTTAATGACGGATCAAAAATTTCGTTAATTGATTTCGTCCTAAAAACAAGATTGTCGTCCAGTGCAAAGCTTCGCTTACGCGATACATATACTACTGTAGACGCGTTGCTTAGTGACATGAGAAAATATCTACTACAAAAAAAATCTGCAGTAGCTCTTCAATCACGTTTACAGAATGTGAAACAGGGACATAGGTCAATAGAGGCGTTTGGTAACGAATTAGAAGATCTTTTCTCCAATTTAACTTTAGCACAGGCAGACGGAGATAGCTCCAAATACAATGTGTTAAGATCGATAAATGAAAAGGTAGCTATAAAACGATTTGCAGATGGGTTAGCAAACTCCAGACTGAGTATCATTATTGCATCAAAAGAATTTGATTCTCTCCCTGAAGCGATACGTACTGCTTTGGATGAGCAAACACTCTCAAGTAGTAACGAGCAGGTCATGAATTTTCGACATAACTCCAGAAAGGTTTCGAGACCTTTCTCTAGAAATAATAACGTGTTTCGCGATAGAAACATTAATTATAACAATTATAACTCGCGCATGCGATATGGTAATAGGATCCAATCGCATAATGACACTGCGCCGCGCACGTTCGCGCCGGCGCCACCGCAACATAATTCCGGCCGCGACCGAAGTTCATCCTTCCCGGCTAAACGCTGGTCTGCGCCACGCGTTCGTTCTCAGACACACTCGCGAGGCTATCCCCGTGTCCATCATACATATTATGACACGTCGATAAATCAAACCGAAACTCCTAGCACCAGTGGGAGTCAGTTTTTTCGTTCCTCAAACGAAAAATGAACACTTAGTTTTAAACTATAATACGACTAGTACGGTATCATTTAGCATTAACAATAGGTTAGTAAATTTATTAATAGATACTGGTGCCAGTTTATGTGTAATTAAATACGAATGGTTAGTTCGAGTAATAAGCGATTTAAATAATAAAATTATTCCTGAAAAATTAACTATTAGAGGCGTTAGTGGTAGGTTAGTGTCAGAAGGATACATTTATTTAGAATTAACTAGTAACGGGTTGACATTTAGACATAGATTTTATATATTTAGGAATCTGTCTTGCTCAGCAGACGGAATTATAGGTGATAACTTTTTAAAACGATATTTAGCATTAATTGACTATAGTAAAAGCATTATAAGTTTAACTCATTTAAATAAGACCGTAAGTTTATCAATAAATAACGGGTATAAACATATGATCCCGGCGAGGTGTGAAACTATTAAGTACATACCTACTAACATAAATGACGATTGCGTTGTACTCGCGAATGAAATAAGAGACGGAGTGTTTATTGCAGGTGTTATATCAAAACCTAAGAATGGTTGTATTCCAATTAGAATACTTAATACGACAGAAAATGATTTAGTATATGATTTTTCCAAGTTAGAAGTACATAACTTGCATCATTTTGACGTTTGTAAATTTTCGGAATGTGATAATTCAGTTAATCGTATAAAGACATTGTTTGAACTTCTCGATTTACGCTATTTGAACAAAGACGAGCAACTTAGCATTGAGTGTATATGCGCTAAGTATGCGGATGTTTTTCATCTTCCCGGCGACAAACTTTCTGTTACGAACTTAATGGAGCATACGATTACTTTAAAAGAAAATGCTACACCGGTTTATATTAAG
The DNA here is from genome assembly GCA_918026875.4 of Diatraea saccharalis. Lineage (NCBI taxonomy): Eukaryota > Metazoa > Arthropoda > Insecta > Lepidoptera > Crambidae > Diatraea > Diatraea saccharalis. The sequence continues at coordinate 17,775,552 of OU893333.1, read as the reverse complement.
CCCTATCGTATCCCGCACGCTTTAAAGTCAGAATTACGTAAACAAATACAAGATATGCTAGATAACGATATAATAGAGGAGTCCACCTCGGAGTGGTCTAGTCCTGTATTACTTGTTCCCAAAAAGAGTGATAAAAATAATGAAAAGAAGTATAGGCTCGTTGTCGACTATAGGCATTTAAATAATAGAATTTATGACGACAAGTTCCCACTTCCCAATATTACAGATATTTTAGATTCCTTATCAAATTCTATATATTTTTCAAAATTAGATTTATCTCAAAGTTATTATCAATTAAACTTGCACAAAAATTCTAGAAAATACACTGCTTTTCAGTTAGATAAAATGTATCAGTTATCTCTTCATCCTGATTCACGTAAGTGCACCGCTTTCACAGCTGATAAAATTTACCAAATGAAGCGATGCCCCATGGGTCTTAAGACTAGTCCTAGCGTATTTTCCCGATTAATGACTATAGCCATGTCAGGACTGAATTATAATAAATGCTTTATTTATCTAGATGATCTTATTGTTATAGGAAAAAATATAGAAAATCATAACAAAAATTTAATATCAGTATTGGAACGACTAAGAAAAGTTAATTTAAAGTTGAATCCCTTAAAATGTGATTTTTTGAGAACAGAGATAGTATATTTAGGACATAAAATAACTAGCCAAGGTATATTTCCTGACCCAAGCAAAATAACAACATTACAAAGTTATCCGACACCGGCAAGCGTCGATGACGTACGAAGGTTCATTGCCTTTGCAAACTATTATAGACGATTTATTTCACATTTTGCTGATATTGCATATCCATTGAATAAACTTTGTAAAAAGAATGCTATATTTAAGTGGACATCAGATTGTGACGAGGCGTTCAATAAATTAAAATCTGCATTAATTAAACCCCCAGTTTTAGATTACCCAGATTTTTCAGAAAATAACATTTTTAAATTACAGACAGACGCGTCAAGAACTGGATTAGGTGCGATATTGTCTAATGGCAATGATAGGGTCATCGCATACGCAAGTAGAAGCTTAAAGCCCGCTGAGACGCGTTATCCTATTATAGATCTAGAACTGTTAGCCATCGTTTGGGCAGTAAGACATTTCAGACCTTATTTATATGGTAGGAAATTCCAAATTTTAACAGATCACAAGCCTCTTATCTATTTATTTTCTATGACAGATCCTTCCAGTAGACAAACCAAGTTTCGTCTATATTTGGAGGAATATGATTTTGAGATAGGTTATGTTCCAGGACGACAAAATGCAGCTGCAGACGCATTGAGTCGTATCCCGGTAACTTCTAGCGATTTGAAAAATATGCGTGAACATGAAGTATCCGTGCTCACGAGAGCACAAACAAAAATATTACTAGAAAAAAGTAATAAAAATTCTGATTTTGACTCTAGTAACAGGCTTGAAAACTCGCGAAACCGTAGGACTGATCACCCTATGGCCGTAGAAATTCTAAAGCCGCCACAGGATATTATTGAACTATGTTTTATTAATTCAAAGAAATATGATAAAATAAGAACCGATGAAGTTATTAAGTCTCCAAATGAGAATTGTTTATATATACCAAAGCGGTCAATAATTTACCTAAATGCTCGATCGTTATCAGCCGTAGAAGCGTTAGCGAGAGATTTAGAGAAATTTTGTAGTCAACTAAATATTTTAGAACTACTTATAATTAAAAATAAAGTTTATGAAAGTCATATAAAGTTACTTGCAAGTACGATTAAAAAATTGAAACTAAGTAAACCGCGCTTATTAATAACTAAAGATGTTGTTCGTATTACAGATGAAGATAATAAGAAAGTTATACTAAATGACTTCCACTTGTTACCGACTAGCGGACATGCTGGAATAAATAGGATGTTAAATAATATAAAAAAATATTATTTTTGGCCAGGAATTACAAATGATGTCATTAATTATGTAAAAACATGTAAATTGTGTCAAGTGAATAAATTCACTAATAGAAATGTTAAGGAGCCTATGACGTTGACAACCACTGCAAATTCGACATTCGAAAGAATTAGCCTAGATATTGTAGGACCGTTAGAAATAGATGAACTCAATCATAGATACATACTTACCTTACAGTGCGATCTGACTAAGTTCGTTGAGGCATATCCCTTACAACGAAAAGATGCTGAATCAGTAGCAAAAGCCTTTGTAAATAATTTTATTCTTAGATACGGTATACCAAATGAAATAATTACAGATCAAGGAACGGAATTTCTTAACCAAATCATGTCAGAAATTTGTAACTTATTAGGCATTAAAAAATTGCAATCGACAGCATATCATCATGAAACTATCGGATCCTTAGAAAATACACATAAACATCTTGGTGCTTTTCTCAGAATACAGTGTGAAAATAACAAAGGAAATTGGAGTAGTTGGGTTCCGTATTGGTGTTTTTCGTTTAATACATCTGTCCATACACAAACAAAATATACTCCTTACGAACTAGTATTTGGAAAAAATTGTATTTTACCTAGTAATTTAAATAATTCATTAACTCCATTATATAATTACGATGACTATCCCAAGGAACTTAAGTATAGATTACAAAGAGCATTAAATGATGCGCGAAACAATTTACTGAACCAGAAATTGTGTAGAAAAATAACCTTTGACAAGAATATTTATCCAATCTCTTATAAGAAAGGAGACTTAGTTTTGTTAAAAAATCAACTCGGAGATAAATTAGATAACGTATATAATGGCCCCTATGAGGTGATAGAAGATTTATCACCAAATGTTAGAATATTAAAAAATAATAAAGAGTGTTTAGTACATAAAAATAACACTAAGTTTTTCTATGATGTTACTTAACCCTTATTTAGTTATTGTTTTGATTTTGTATGATATTATTAATATTTAGAAAAAAAAAAAAAATGTTCGATGTGACACATTTTTTTTCCTTTTAGGGAGGGGGTGTAACATACATTTTCAGGGGGCGTGTAATAGTATGAAAATAATTAAATAACAAATTAAACGTTTTATTTTACACAGTGAAACTAAAAGTGGGTCACATCAAATGCTGACATTTAATAATTATAATTTAGGTGTAATTGTGTTAAGTATATGTGTGCGTGTATTAGTATAATGTTGATGACTATATAAATATGGAAATTGATTTGTAATTGGCTCTCTTTTAATAAACCAACGTCAACCTAACAATGTGTTTGGATTTCACCTATAATTAGACCACATGTATTATGACATTTTTACAGTTGTCGCATTTTAAATCCCCCAACATGTTTATTCGTAATTAATAACCTATGCTCTATGTCAATTAATAGTATATTGTTGAGTAAAAATAATTACATTGTTCATTATTTAGAACATAAATAAATAGTTAGTTTTAATGATTTAATCGAATCAAGTCGATTAAAAATAGTCGATTTATAACATTTTTAGAATGGCAATAATGGCATGCATGACCTGCTAAATGAAAGGCATATATTGACACAATTGACAGCTGTCACTACAGTATTGCCTTTCGTTCTGTTAAGTTCATTTGTTGAATGCTTTAGTGATTTTCTTTTTTTTTATATTTTACGTCGAGTGAATGTCATGTCAGTGCTTTGGTGTTTAGGTTGGGGTAGATATAATGATTTAACTGCCCCAGCTCAATTCCTAGACGATATTTTTGATGAATACACATACGAAAATGAATAACTCCCTTATGTCAAACATGTCCAAAACATTTCTCGTTTTCTTGTAAAACAGCAGAATCACTATATATATATATACATATATAAATATAATACCCAGTAATTGCACTGAAAGACTAGAAGACAAAGTCAAAACATACAAACCTGTTTCAATATCATTACATATTACTTGATGAACTTCAGCAGCTTATTTCTCATGAATTCGTCGAATTAGAGTAATTTTTTTTTTGTAATTGAATCTAAGGCCAAAGCCCTACAAAATGATGTAGGTTTCATCATGGCACAAAAAAAATAAATTTGAAACGAAACTCCATACATCCTTAAACCAAATTTGTGCTACTCTTACAGAAACTGGACTAGGTCCATAAAAGTCACATTTTTTTGCTACTTGCGTTACATTTCTTCTTTTTATAAAAAATATTGTAAAATAAAACGTATCGAATTTCTTTAGAAGATTCCCTCATTTTCACAGATAAAAAAAACAAAAGAAAATCACAGTTATCTTTTTCTTCTTTAGTGAGCACAATATTGATTCTACTCGTTACATAATTAATAATTTTATTACTAGATACAAAGATAAAGTTGTTTTGCCATCATGAAATTTTGAGTTTACCATTGCCTAAATTATTAAATAATTTATCGGTGAGCTTATTTGACTAGAAATGTGATTCGATTGACGAAAATACTATTTTACTTTTTATATTTTCTAATATTGCAATGGAAAGTGACTTCATATTTTAATAAAATCATTTTTCAATCTTGACGCTCTGTACGAAATAAAACAGGGAGAAAAAAGCAGCCCTTGCCGAGTTTTTTGGCGGATCTTCTCGGTACAAGATCTCCCGCCGTAGATTTACGAACCGATGGCGTAGCTCTCGACTTTCACAAGTGCTTGTAACAGCCTAGATTGAATAAATGATTTCGATTTAACTTTATTTTAATTTATAACTTATGCATACTATATGAGAAAAGACTTTCCCCAACCTAATAATTGTTATAAGCTAGTAATGTAAAATCTTACATAGAATGCCTAGCACAGTCGGTACACGATTCTACATGATGTATTCCCTACAAAGGCGATTCCGAACGGAGTTTCATATAATAATATTCCTGGGGCACCGCTCCAGCCTTTGAGCGGTCGTCGGCTGGAAGTGCTTTTGCAGTTAAACCGATATCTAGTTCCAGGAAAGAATCCTTTTGATAGTTCAAAGATACGTGCGCTAGTACCTTAAATGATAACCGATGTCATATGCAACGGTGTTTACAGAAAAGACATTTTATTGAAAATAAATATTTATCATTTTATTTTTTATTCAAAACTTAAGACACGAGTGACTAAGATCTATATATATTGGTAGTATTGCTGAAGAAGGCCGACTTTTACGGAAGTGGTAAAAATTTGCAAATCGTAGGCTTTCTATGACAAAACTCTTCAAAAGATCATCTTTACAGTAAAATTCGTACGTTGAGAATGATAGCGACATAATGCAAAAAATTGTGATTTTGAGAAATGAGCGTTTAATGTTCAAGAAATTGTAATCGGCCCCTCTAAACAACGTATCGTCACTACGCCACCTAGCAGTTTCTATGCAAGCTACGTTTACAGAGATCTTTGCATTTTAAAGTTTATACTTAACAAAGAAAGATGTTGCCAAAAGTAAAAAATACATCGTTTTTAGTTTTTGTCATTCTAAACGTGCAAATTAGTTTTATGATAAAAAATTATAAATGTAACATCTACGAGTATTATCATACAATTTGTGTAGATTGAAGTCGTTTTAACAGTATGATGGTTTCGCTATGTACTAATAGAAATAATGGTCAAATATTGTTAGTTATATCAAAGTACACCAAATAGATAACGGCATACAATAATTTAAAAAACTGTAATATATGTACATATGTGATGTACTGTATATATGTGATGTACTGTATATATGTGATAGTAAAGGAATTCCTTAAGTTAGTTTTGTGAGCTAGAGACTAGTAAAAATAGCGCAAAGCTTTTATAATAAGGTTTGGGTAATTTTTCAACTTTTTCTTTTTAAATTTTACCTAAAATGTAATCATCTTAACAATTTCTTTCTTTCGATATCCCCTTTTTTGGAGAGCTCTTAAATAACTAGTCCGCCATCTTGGATGATCCTTCTACTAGATTTACAATCGAATCATTTTATTGTTTTCGTATTTTTCTTATCAAACCCATTCATTTGATACTCATGAAACAAAAAATTACTTGGTCGCCATCTTTGTCTGTTCGCAACATTAGAATTTAAATGATGTAATTTAGCTAACTATGTTTTTAAACTAAACATGTAATTTCAGCTTGGTCGATTCACAAAACTATTTTTAAGTTCAGTTTAAGCATTTGTCAGCCTTCTTTTAACGTATACACTGCAAGTTAAATGAAGGCTGTTAACAATTAAGATTGTATTTAGTATATTTCACTATACAACCCTGTTCAACTACTCATTGTTTTCTTATGTTGTCATTGTGCATTGACATATAAAGAGCGTAAATAGTGTATAAAAGACTTTAGTTACCGCAGACCTTGAAGTGGTTACCAAAGTTTGAAATGTCTAAAACTCATGGAACTAGTTGTACCAAATTTCAAAGACAAATTTTCACGTGAAAGGGAACAGGCTCCCACCGCAAGACCGAGAGGTAACTTTGAAAACATTTGAGTCGGTGCTGACCGTTCAACAGTTGAATTTGCCAACTTTAAGTGACAGATAATAGTGTGAACCTCATCAAAGAAGATCGAGTTAACTCGTTAATCTTAAAGTGGGTATAGTTGGCTTGCCTTTTCTAACGTTTGTAATTCAAGTTTTACGTAGGTTTACATTGTACTCTAAGAAACCTGTACTGTAGTAAGACATTTATTTTATTCAGGAATGTGGTAAAATTACCTACCTACATATCCAAATTTATTTTATTTGTGACTGCTCCAAACATTTGTTTTACGTTTAATATCAATAACAACGTTCGATTAAGCAATAATATTTTAGAACTAAATAAAAAAAAATAGAAAAATGTAAAGAGAGTTTCAATGGATATGTTAAGGCTTACCATATCCATTGACAAAGCGTTATTAATTTTGTTGATATTGAAAATGGATTTACATTGTCAAGGGTTTCTTAAGATGGCGTGATAAGTTATTTAACGCCAAATTGGATGGACGTGTAGGATAGATCTATCAGAAATATTACCAGTGTAGGCTTGTGAAGGTCAACCGCTCGTCGATATGGAGTATGGGGATATTCCGATGTGTAGATAGGCATTTGATGCATGCATGATCTACTCAAAAGACATGATGAAGTGAAGTTCAATTTTGCTCTGGTCACCTACGCAGTTTTAAAAACTGCAGAAATCCCTTCGTACACATGCTTCGGTCTACATGAACTGCAAATCCACAGGTCTATCCCGTCTACCTGTGCAGGTTTACCTTGCCGTAGACCGTTACGTTTTTGGCGTCACGATGTTTGACTAGAAATATTGATATAATGAAATCTATGTAACTTTTACTATTTCTTCAAAATTTATAATTTCACAATATGTAAAGAAACAACATGATATAAATTTAGTGATGTGGTTTACAAGGTGTTTGAATACGTTTTGTTACTCTGTAACCAATAAAGAGCAGATTACCAGACTCAAACAAAAGCTAGTAAGCTCCGGTGAGCAAACACGGGTCGGAACGCTACGAAACAGATCCGCTGAGGGCAAACATCCTAAGCAAACGGCCTGCAACAGCCCGTGACGTCACGAGTACCCTACGAATTACAGTGTCAATTTAAACTCTCTATTAATTTTCTTAATAATTTATTTCATTCTAACTAAGCTATCTGAGGTGCTCATGAACAAACTCGCGCTAGCTCTGCAATCGTGGAATTTAATCAACTTTCTCAAAAAGGTCGCTGGTTATCGGATGGGTGATCAATAATTTTGAGCATGTTACACCGCTGGTCCTTGCTTCGTTGTTGTTAGCGGTGAAACTATGGCCAACATAGGCCTGAATAGATAGAACGATAGAACCCTACATATGTAATTCTATCCATCCAGGCCTGTGCTCAAGCAATAAGAGGAGATAAATAAGCTGATGATGATAATGAACTAAATTAAATTGGTCTGTTTACTATAGCTGAAATATATACGCTATTATGGAATATCGGGATAGTAAATTTTGTTAAAAAATACAATATCATACGTGAAATGATAAATAAACGTAAAAGACGATAAAAGATAAGCCTTTGAGTCGGTCAGTGTTATGGACATCAATCTAAACATAGTATACAAACTAAGTCGCTTCCTGCTGTCTGTGCATCGAGATCTTTTAAACTACACAATGGATTTTAATGCAGTTTTCATATATATAGAGTTCAGACAAAGTTAAGAGGAAGGTTTAAATGTATAGGTTTAAATTCACAGCAAAGCTGCTGACAGTAAGCTAGTGTTTTATAAAATAAAGAAAACGTTATTTTTCTCTAGTAATTAGCAAATAACTAATTGAAATACTCTTATTAATAATACACAAAATAGCGGCTCTGCTATAAATCACATATAACTGACAGTCTATCAACAATAAACATAAAAACCGATCTGTCTCGTGTTTGATCGCCTAAAGACCCACACTGCAGGCAACCAAACAACGTATAGGTAAACAGTTTACATCCCCAAACAACGACATTGATCTAAGAACCCTTTAAGAAGTGCTTTTTATACAAACACTCGAAACCTAAACTCTGTACGTATGTAAATACGGCTCGATTCCGCACAAAGTGCAAATATTTTTGTGGCAGCTTGACGATTATTTGGTTTGCATTTTACGGTGTCATGAAAATTTGTGACGTATTTATGTCAGACGATATTCTCGAGACAACCCAGTGAATCGTGTGATTCTCGTATGCCGGATTGCACATTTAATTATGTTTATATAAGAGATAATTAATTATCTGAATGTCGCTATAAAAATAACATTTCAAGCGGCTTTTGGTTAACATAGTCAATCTATAGTCCCCAGTCTATATATAATGTATATAAAGAATTTAAACACAGAAACAGATTCGTGAAATTCTATGGTTATATTTCTTGTGTTACAAAAGTTGAACCTAAGAGTGGAAGAACTTTTCCTATAAAATAACTCTGATGATTTACCAGTGTGCTCAGAGCTGAGGTGTTATTGGAATCAATTAGACTCTGCTAGTCCTGCCTCAATTTATTTCCAGTAAAAACATGTATGCGAAAATCAGATATTGTGTCATCGTAAGAATTTGCTAGGTAGTTATAGACTTAATAACAATTTCTATACGCATCATAATTTTTTAACATCTTTATATATTTTTTAACAATTTTTTTTGATATATATATAAATAAAATTAAAGTTATTTTGACAATTAAGTAGTTCAATCTTGTAAAGCTCTTTCGATTGACACCGTAACAGTGTAGGCTTCTTGTTCAACTATTCTACTATTTTTAAGACATGTTTAAATATTTTAGCGTTCAGAGAGAGTAAGTAGAAATGATTTTAGCCATTTTAAAATAAAATTATAAAAAATAACTCACATCTAGAATTTTTGTGAAATAAAATCAAACAATTATGCAATAAATACAAAAAGAATATATATATAATTCTCTCTCGCGTCTTACAAAACAAAATTATATAAATACAGACAAGAAGAAAAGTGTCAGCACAATTCCATAGACAGTCGACTACATTTAGAATACCAAATTGCGTTAGAGTACAGAATGGCTGGTGGTGGGGGAAATCTGACGCCTCTCAGCAGTTACAATGAGGCGTCATTGTGACATTTAACATTCACGCCTCGAGTCACGTCCTGTGAGTCATGTCTATAGTTTGTCAAGAACAAAAAGGGCTTTTCACTTTGTTGGTTTTCCACCTGGCATCTGCATAATAATAACTGCTTTAAGGAATACACGTTTTTATTTCCACAAAGCTAAAGTACAGCTTTAAAATTTAATAATGTCTCATTTGAAATCATATTTGACAATTATTCAACACATGTAATCAATCAAATAATTAATTATCGTTATACAAAACACAATTCTTCAATTAACTGCTATAATATGTGTATAAGATGACGAATTTCTGATGCATTATAAATTTGTCTTTTGTCAGTTCTATATAGAAAATAATTATGCTAAAGCTGGTTCTTGAACCATTGTAGATCACTAGATCTATTATGTAAACATCGTTATAAGTTTATGTAAGTGAATAAAGCCATATTTATAAATGATCCACAAATAGTCACGTTAGATTTAAATGATTTATTACTAAACATTTATTACCGTACCGATTCATCATTCAAAAAACGCCAAAGGAAGCCTCTACCAATATATATATACATTGAATAAAAATAACAATTTTCTTGAAAAAAAAAGTTATTTTTTATTTTTTTTGAGGTAAATATTGATTAACATCTGATTCGTAGCCGTTAACTTTGATAGAATATATTGAAAGAATGAAAAAATATATTTATATCAGTGACTAAGATGTTTTATTTCACGCAATACAACTTCTTTTATTTCTATCTGTCTCATGTCCAGTAATTTTGTCCCATTTACCTTTACCATTATGCCTACTTAAATAGATACTTTTTTTACCTGCACCCAGTTGAGATGTATATCTAGTTTCGGCACTTCGAAGACTGACTCCGCAGTGTAGCAATTTATCGTCCTGACAAATTGCTATGGCGCAACTTCGCTGATCCCGCGCGTTGCGTAACGCGAAAAATAACGTTTCCCCGGATCGTTACAGAGCCGGTGCGATTTGACGAACACGCGGCGAGAATTCCTCTTACGAAGTAAGCAGAATAAATCAAATGCACGTTACTGTTTTCAAAGTAAACTTGACGTCGCTATGAATCATTTTCTTTTGTTTTTCCGTTTTCAGTTGAGTTCCATTATTATAACTGTAATGTTAAACGATCACTGGATCGGTGGTCAAAGTTATGTGGAACATGTTTGAGTTCTTGTTCTTAAATAAATGTCAGTAGATAATTGTATCAGGTGATGGTGGTTGGTAAACTTTTTTATGTAAAATGTTTGAGTTAGCTTTACAGGATAGATATTTCATGTGAATAAAAATATATACAAAGGTCGATTCAGATTGCTGCTCTGATACTGATAGTTTAATGTTACCAACTACAAATACAACTAAAATCAATATATTACCAGTAAAATAATATATTTAATATAACTTACCAATATACGGGATTATTGATAGTAATATATTACGGTCACTCATCTCAAAATCGACCTTTTCTAAGGTCATCTTTATCTTCTCTATCACAGCACCATTGAGCTCATCTCACAGTATACCTTGCTTGAAATTCATCAGGTTAATAAACAATTTATAGCAATAATGGTACTATGAACAAAATACCGCTTGGTAGGCTGTTCTCGTGATCATTGTTCCTAATTACAACTCAAAAACTGACACTCGCTACGCTCGCTCGCTTAAACTGCTCATCGCAATTATGAGTGGCGCGCCGTATCAAAAGAGGAGCAGAGCAGTCTATCAGAGCAATTAAGTCTGTCATTAATTAAGCTGTCCTAATGAAGAGACTGGAGATGACTACGCGGTTCAAGGTTCAACCCCCGGTGTGGTAAAAGGGTTTAGTAAGAGTCTTAACTTTTAAATTTATAAGGAATTTCACTTAATTAGCGGGGTTCAGTGAGTAACGAAGCTTTGTTTATTATGAAAATGAGTTTGAACCGTCAAGTGAATCTGTTGTACTGACATGTATTTATTAATTATAATTACGCTGCCTCTAGCGTGCTTACTGTAACACAAATGACAGGTAGATAAGATAATGTCTCTTAAAATCAACTTTATCGCGCGTCCCTCTAGGAAAGCTATATAGCTAATATTATAAAGGTTCTAAAGACTATTTGTTTTTTGTAGGGGGTAATCTTCAAAAATACTGATCCGTTCATGGAAATTCTTTCACATAAGGGAAGCTACACCATAGCTTATAATTTACGCAAGCGAATTGACGGAAAACAGATTATTATAAAGAGTAAGAGAAGTTGCCGAAATATTTATTATTTAGGATAGAAGAGTATTGAGTCGGATTACTTTCTTCACTTTATTTTTATTGTGGGTAACGTATATTTAAGGACACTGTTAGGACTCACAAACTTTAAATAATACATATTGGCATTCAGATGACTGACATTTTGACTTACATTAGTTAAATTACTTAACCCACCCACTACTATGATTTAGAATCTGAATTAGTAAAACAATAAGTTTTACTAATTAATCATTAAAATTAAAGTTATTTTTATCAATGGAGTGGATTCGAAAATTCTTTTGAAAGCCTAATAAATGTGGGTAGAAAAACAACAAGAAGAATTAAAGCTAACTAATGTTTAAATGGTGACCAAAGATCAGATGTCTTCTTCTTTAGTTTATATTCAATTTCGATTACAGATTGTAATAAAATCAGAGAAGAGGTTGTAAAATGGTTCAGGAATTACGACAGAAGCAAAAACATCATAATACAAGTTTATAATTCGCTCACGCACGACTTAACCAAAGGAATTCAACATGAGTGCGATTTGAGAGATTACGCTCAGGATCGAGGTTCACCCGGCCGGGTTGAACCCGGGTATAAGTGCGGACTTAGGCCGCGGGTCTGGGATGCCCGGATTACGTCGGAAGTTACGCCACGGGCCGATCTAAAATTAATTCCGTATATACTACAAGGTGAATTATAACCTTTGACATGTTACATTAGTGTTTGTTTGAAATGTATTGACTTATTAAATTTGAAAATACCACACCATTAACTATGTCGAGTGAGAATTAGACTACGTAGTTATGTTCTGAAATCATACAAACTAGGTGGCGTAGCGGATAAGCGATTGTTTTTCTTGAGCGACTTTAAGGATCGGTCACGAGAAAAATGACCGAAAAAATATTATCTTGAGCTACTCCGGGCTTCGGAAGGGATGTTAAGTGAGCGTAGAAGGTTATCACTGTCCATAAGGAAGGCCTGAGCCCCTGCACTGGGGACTTAAATTATTAGCCGATGTCGATGATGATGTGCCGTAATCAGAGCCTTGATTGTAGTCTTGTTATCGTAACAAATGTAGTATCGCTTAGTATTTAAATTTGTTGAATTTCGGTATTTTATTATTAGATAATAGTTAAAATTGGAATTCAACATCCATGGTGATTAGCTTTGTTATTTAAACAAGATCTTTGTCAAAGAGTACTTTCTAATGTAAAACCTATCTACCTACATCAAACAGTAGAATTTTTGTTAATAATAGAGTAATACTACGGTTATACGAAATTTGATAAAGATGGGATAGTTATAAAAACGCATGTTAAAACATGACACTATGACGCAGTAACTTTTTATTGCATCTAAATTAACTATACATGCTTCTTGATAAATTACTTAAATTAAAAAAAAAAACAATCTCGGATGTGGCATAAAAATATTTGCATTTTTATTTTAAAAAAGTAAGAAATAAGTAGTAGCCGTTTTACGAGAGCACGGTTTAATTAAACCCGGCCGAGACATGACTGACATGTTAACTAGTCGCAGCCCGATTAATCTTAACAGCATTGTTTTTTTTTTTAATTACCCTAAAAGTTAATCTGATTTGCCAGCGACATAAAAAATCTCTTCTCTTGTAGTCCTCGCAATTAGTAGGCTAAGTTAATGTTTCATCAGTGATGTAGAACCTCCCTAATTTAGAACTAAATATAAGAATTCTTGAAATAGCTTTTATTCTGCTATTTGAAAGTGCTACGTTTTCTTCAAATGTCTATAACACAATATTAAAGTTTGTCTCTATATATACCGATATATAAAGACTGGATACTGCCAGAACAAAAGTTTTTATATAAATTTAGTATTTCAGATAAAACTATACAAAAAATAAATTTTGCATCCATGCCTCCGACCGGATAGTGATCCAGGGGTGGGAGGGGGCGATCAATATATAATGAAAATATCAAGTACATCGATCTAAATTCTAATAAAGGAAACTTCATTGAGACGAAAAAATATGTAGGAGATACTATCACATTCCGCCTAAATCAGGCCTTATCAGACCTTTAAAAGTTATATCATGTGGACACACCGAGCAACAGAAAAACACCGAAGATGTATTTTTTATGAGCAAAGATCAGATTAAAAAATTTAACTATAATACAACAAATATTCAAAATATACATAACAAAGACTTAGAACTAGATGATCAAATTTATAATACCAATTGTGACATACTATTTAACAGAAACTTATTCGCACAAGTTTCTTTTCGACTTTCAAATATGTAGAACGAGACTGGCTACAAGTGAAAATACGGATTTCTATCATAGGTATATGCGGAAAATATGAACCATTTTAACTTACAAATATTTAACAAAATACATTTTATGACACTGATTTGGAAAATATTATGTTTTGAAAACTTGAAAAAAGTAGGGAAAATATGCTACAAAAATTACTAAAATACATATGGCATTAAATAAAATACATAAAAATGTTACAACTTTCATTATAACAGCTATTAAAATAAAAGCACAAATAACAAAGTTATTGCAAAGACTGTCCTGACGACCATACGTTTTTCGTTAACCGTAGCATCGTGTGACGTCCCTTAGTGCTTTGAATTAGTAGCGAGCGTTTTCGGTCGACTAGCTGCAGTTCAACAAACATAGCCCTGTATCTCCTAAAATATTAATCGCACACATGCTACATTACTTCTCTAATATTAATAAACTATTAATATAAAAAATTTAAAAAAAATGGTTAACTAGCCCAATAGCAGTGGAACGGTATTGTAGTTGTAAGGTATCAGCAATAGAACTAAGAGGACATAAAATAGTGAATGTTTGCCTTTATAGATATTTTCTTAGATACGTGATCGTATAGCACGAACATTTTACATATAATTTCCCGTAGAAATAAAAAAAAGTAATTAATAGCTGGTGTTTACAACTTAAATATTTACAACTAAAACAAATATATTTTTGTACATTTTTTAATATTGTAAATGTGTTATAAAAGAACCTTTATTCTATATTGATAATTTTGTAGTAATTTTTAATAATTTCCATGGTGAAGTATTGCGTGATAAATTATCAGATCACAATGCAATCTAAGTGATTGTTTTAATAAACGGTAGTGATAAAATAATAACTTTACTTATAAGGTGACACGTAGTTTTACACAAAATAATGTAAGATATTTTATTAATTAATATTTCAAAATTATAATCAACTGTTAGACGAAATTTCGGCTGCAATGTCCCCTAATGAAAAGATGCGAAGTGATTTATCCTAAAAAGAGTAGACAGATAAAGGCAACAAATTTATAAGAATTTCATTTGATCAATTCCCAGGCTGCCAAAAATTGAGGGTAATGAAGTCCTCAACGACCGATGTCCTAAGTTTTCTTGACTACCTCCACGTGGTGTACCCTGGGCAACGTGGCCGCTCGAAACATCTTCGAGCGGCCGCGGCTAAAGTCAGACGACGTGAGGGGCCTTGGATTTTTATGTTCTGAGGCGACTCACAAGTGGGAGTGGACTCGGTTTCGGACCACGGGTCCGGTCGCCTTGCCAGACGGGCTTGATGGTGACTGGACCTGTTGGGATTGTGATCGAGTCTGCTCAACCTGAGTTGTTTCCTCGGCGTTTTGTGTTCCGAGGATAACAACTCAATAGTGGGAGTGGCCTCGGATTCTTATGTTCTGAGGCGACTCACAAGTGGGAGTGGACTCGGTTGCGGACTGCGGGTTCGGTCGCCTTGCCAGACGGGCTTGATGGTGACTGAACCTGTCGGGACTGTGATCGAGCCTGCTCAACCTGAGTTGTTTTCTCGGCGTTTTGTGTTCCGAGGATAACAGCTCAACAGTGGGGAGTGGTCTCGGATTTTTATGCTCCGAAGACGACTCACTAGTGGTTCAGTGAGGAGCGGACTCGGTCATGGACTCTGGTCCGATTGCTTCGTCAGGCTGGCTTGAAGCACGGACTGTTGGGTTCATGACTGAGGCTGCACACGTGAGGGAGCGGTCTTAATCGCGACGTCTCTGGGCTCTGTCGCTACATGCCACATCGGCGCACAGCGACTTAACCTTCGACGAAGTGATATAGACTGCTATTTCAAACAGAGGTCGGAAATGGATTCGGTTGCGGATTCCGGGTTTGGTCGCCTTGCCGGACGGGCTGGATGGTGGCTGAACCTGTTGAGACCAAGACCGAATCTTCCCCATGAGGGAGTGGTCTTAGTCACGTTTTCTGGGTCCTGCTGCTACATGCCAGAGGGGCAAACAGCAGCGGGACCTGTTGAACTCGAGACAGAGACTACTAATTGAGGGAGCGGTCTAAGTTATGACTTCTGGGTCTGAATGCGACATGCCAGAGGGGCAGACAGCAATCGGACCTGTTGAGGTTATAATGGAAACTGCTAACAGGAGGGGTACCGGTCATGGTTCTCATGACTGGTAGTCAGTCAGGCGGTTGGAGGTTTGATGACGCCCCTTTCGGGGCTGTGATCAGTCTGAACGCCGACTAACTGAGGTCTTGCGTGGGGATCTGCGATGGTACGATTGAGAGGTTTATTTTGTTACCTTGATATCGGCCTAGTAGAATCCTTCACACGGTGGTCAACTCTCTGTGCCTCGCGGAACTCGTGCGTCACGGATGATGAACCTTGCTACTGGCGGAATGGACATACGCAGAGGGCGTACCCGTTCCGTCGGGGGGTGGACATCCGTGACGGCTAACTGTCGACCTGGTTTCCCTGCAGGGATACGTCTGCCGGGCGGGCCTGTGATTGACAGCTAGTGAGAGGAATGCTTGGAGTCGGCCCGCGATTACGTGGGTGAAGGGAGTTCCCTTTGTGGTCCTGTTTACAGGGTCACAAAGAAGAGGGTCAGCAACCGGTGTTGAGGTCCGATAGCATTTCCCCTAGGGGAGATTGTGGTCGGACTGGCCACCTGTAGAGCTGAGACAGACGGGGGGAGGGATTCACTCGTGAGTCCCTCCAACTAGACAGCGAGGACTGGAAATGCTCGATCGCGCATCTCCTATCTTTGGTAGGGACAGTCGGCGGGTTTGCGCGCCCGTCGCATTGCACGTCCCTACCCTGTCTGGGGCGTGTGTCTCTCGTGTGCCTGAGATACATGCCTAACCCGAAGAAGGAATTCGCCCTTCGGGGCGAGTAAAAAGGGGGCGAATGGCGCGGTGCATGGCCCACTGGCCGATCCCGTGCCATCGCCACTAACCCTGAATGAGGTACATCGCTGAGTTTTAGTGGGTATGCCCTGTTTCTTGTCTGGCTCTTCTTAGAGTAGGTCCACAGGGAGAGTCCCACATAACCCGTGAAACCCGCGCTGGGTGTAACGGGTATGCGTAACGCATTTCTCAGCGTACCGTACTCACCGTGCTCAGGTAAAACATGTTTTAACGAACGAACAGCTGCATAAAATGAGCTAGAAAAATGTGTTATATTCTGTACAGCATACTAATACGTCTAAGTTAAATGTTTTATCAGGCCCAGTCAAGTCAGACCATGAAAACTAAAGTGTCTTATCTTGCATTAAGCTAACGTTACCGCTAGGCTTTAAGTATTATCTCACAATAATTATCACTAATGGAAGTTACGGGTAAAACTAAATAACACAAAAAATAGTTTTTTATAAAGACTTTTAATCACGAAATCAAAAATACAACTTTATGCATTAACAAAATATTAAACCACAAACTTCTGAGATCAATCAGTCTTAAAAAAATGAAAAGGCAATAGTTTTAAGTATACCTAGAGATCAGATATCACAAGTTAATAGGTACTTGTACTTAGACTTATACTAATCAAATACAAAATTATTTATATATTTATCAGAAATTGAATACTAAATATAATATTATCGACTTATTTAATTATATTTGAAACAACATGCATGTGTTTGAAATAACGCACTTCCACATTTCCTGGAATATCATGCTCATGCGCAATATTTTCGGTTTCGGCCTCCAAATTATTAATTTCCTCAGAAATCTGAAATTAAACAAATAGATCAAAACGGTGTAAGAAAATCCAAGCCTTTCAACAAAAATACTTATAGACGAACACAATCGGTTAAAATAGTAAATGTTCCCACCTATTTACTTAAAGCTTCTGTTACATGTACTTGATTTAATATTTCGACGCATTGTAGAATCGCGTAAGATTTTTCAGTACCTATCCGAATTTTCAATAAAAGCGCATTCCTGAAAATAATTTGTGCACATTAGAATTAGTATTTTTGCGCCAAAATACATATTTTATAGAAGTACGTAGGATTACACAAATGTATTAATTAATTCAATGAATAACTTCAAAGAAAAATTGGAATCGAACCCACAACCTCGTTCACAGCAGTCGCATACACTTCTACTGTAATACGACGGCAATAAAAAAATAAATAATAAAGTTGAAATAAATCAAATAAATTCAAGAATAATTATTTTTTAGTAAATCAGTTGTTACTTTCTATAATTATATCAACTATAATACGATATATCATACTAAAAAGGTAGCTTATGCTTTATAAAATAAATAAAATATTTAGCTAATAAAAGGTCAAATAATCTTCTGTAGGACTTTTGATAATAACTGTCGGAGACAATGGTTTAAATATATTAACTTCGTTTGAATTGTTGAGATCAGGATCCTGAAACACAAATGGAGCATTAGATAATCGTTATCATCTTCTGTTTAGGTACGTAAACAGTGCAAAGTAGGTAACGGATCAAATGACTTATTTATATACCTAACTACAAACTATGGACATTTAAACTATTAGTAAATAAGACGTACCAGATTGTTGGTTCCCTCAAGACGTCCGGAATGCTCTACCATTATGTCTACATTCTAATAAGAAAGAAAACAGGTATTTTAGTTAAGTAAGTACTCATTATACGAATCCAAATATTTTAGTAGCTTATTGTAAAACACCTATTAGTGCTTAGTTATTTACCTAATTGTATTAAAAATGTTACTGGGTTAATTAATTATAAAATATCCAATACCTAAATAATATACATACCTGTTCATTAGAATCGGGTTCTATGTCAAATCTTTTGTCTAACACTTTTTGGTAAAATTATTTACGAACAGCGTATTGCGACAGCAAGCGTGACCTCCCTCGACGACAGTGCACGGGTGGCTGAAGCGCCCGCGCAACTCTCTCGGCCCTAACTAACAGCCGCGGTCTCTGTGAATAACAGTCTTGAACTACCGTCTAACCACCATAGTTTCGTATTTATCATTCTTTTTTGGTAGGTTTAACTCACAAATGCAATAAATTTTGCATTAAGTAAATTAATTTAAGTGCTATAAACACATTAGAATAGCTTCAGGTAAAATTGTATTATCGACCATTTAAGTATTAAATGTTTTCGATAAAATTGTTTTAACGTCCAAATAATTGTAACATGCAGAAAAGTAAAATGTTTTAAACGACAAAAACATATATTTTATTTACAAGGAAATTGATTTATGTTTAGATTTTAAAATAATTGCCAATCTATAAAATGTTTTATTGCGTTATTTTTTTGAAAAATGGAAAGGTAAAGAGTTTTAAAAAAAATCTAGTTGTAAGCTTAAGCAGGTATAAATGACTTATCAATAGTTTGTTACTATCGTGTACGCTTTATGAACCAAAGTTAAAAAATGAATGGATTTAATACAAAAAAATATACGAAAAAGTCGAAAATCACCGGTGTATTAACCACCATGAAAGTGCTCAGATTAAGTCGCTACCTAGACTATTCGAAAGAGAAAAATCAGGCGATTCCAACGATATATATAACTCATATTCGACCAAAGTGGCGCTTAATACATTTTGCCTTTCCAGCGTCGATATTCAAGAATGTTGTAGTCATATTCTCCTATTCAAGTTTAGGGTAATGTAGAGACAAATAGATGGAGGGGTGCACAATAATGTTAAAGACTTAGTAAAAGGAAACTAAAATACAAGTATATAAATACTTACATATAAATAAATAAATACTTACATGAACATACACGATGAGATGGACAGAGAACTAGGCGATTAGAGAAAGGATGAATATTTTTGGTGTAGGAGGTACATAAGTACTGGAATGTATAGCTATTATAAGGAGAGCTTGGAGAATTCCGCAAAGTGAACAAGGTAATTAAAGCCTACATACTTCAATAATTATCTCCACTGAAATTGTGAATCAATGAGCTGTTCTCCAAAATGTATTTGCTCAGCTAACATACTCAGATAAGCAACATGTTAACTCGATGGCAAACTGTTTAGGTAACGGAACAAACATAGTAATAATAGACAAGACCGGGCTAGTGTAATTTAGCAGCAGCAATAACGACGTCCTCGTCGATATTGATACACGGTTGCACCACCTATTTCACTCATTTAATTATTGATTAATCTAACCTTAATCCATTTGCATCGATTAGTCGTCTTGTTATTATATATTCGTCACCAAATCAAATTTCACAATCATGTATGGAGAAGCCCGAATTGATTTTGTTAAATGTTCAAAAGAAAAGAGTCGACAATATTGCTGTCGTTCGATTTTTGATCAGCTATTCAAAAAAGTTAGTAAGCTTTCCTGAATAAAAGTTTTAATTCTTATTTTATTACTTTTAATACAATCACTGATTGCAATTTAAGATATACGGAGAATAGATATTAATAACATTAGTTCAAACTGTTAGATTCAACCAAACATAGTTTTCTCTAAACAATTAATTATTACTCATTGTGTATAGTGGACATTAAGCTGATTGCACAAATATGTTTGGGTGAATATTTATTCTAGAAATACATCAAATTACTGTCTGGTCAAATATTCATTTGTTTTGGTCATCAAAACAAGGTGTGTTTAATTTTTAAGCTATAGGTTATCTAATAAATGTATATGTATATATGTTATCGTTAGGTTATAATGTAAGTAGTATTATAAAGAAATATACATATAAATAATTGACTCTTCACCAGTTTCAGCCGCTCATTTAACACTATCACGCATTGAACAGCATTCTCATCAAGATAAAGTATAAAAAATTCAAAGTGGATAGAAATGAAAAGAGCAGAAAAGTTAAAGATGTAATTGATGGTGCGGTGCAAGTGAGTTCGGGGCGGACAAGAGATTAATGAAACCGCTTCTGCATTGATAGAAAACGGAGGCGGATTAATCAATTAACATTCGAGTGTGAAGGACAACTGTAGAGGGTGAAGTTCGAATTCAAATGGAGACTGGATGGTGCGAGACAGTGAATATAATTTAGTATTTGCATTGTAAAGATCTTTAATGTTGCCTTTTTTTGTCTGTTTAATTGTAATTTAATAATAGTAAATGCATCAGCGAAGACATTAATTAGTTTAGATTTATCCATTTCACATAACATCATTGAGTGAATCTTTTTGTAATGTGTATCACTTAAACCCCTTCCGTTGTAGTTTTATCAGAGTATTTCGATTATTTTATTTTTATAGATATTCCCTAATATAATGATACAACGATTATTTGGCCCGTTGATGACCAAACCCATCTAGCTAGATTGAATCAAGATTATGAATGTTAATTCGATTATATAACGTATCAGTAAGATTAGTTTAGCAAGACCGAACATTCAGCCAATCATAACTCTATCCATATAAATGGTCCGAGGGTTGCCAATAACCGCTTTACCCTAAATAAAAACTTCTGTAGCAATATGGGTATAAAATATTCGAAGACCGGTGAAAAGTAAGTTATGTTTGAACCATCTTAGATATTTTGATTAAGTTTGTTTAATATTAATTTTCAATAATGTAGAACGCATGTAATGGGCAGATATATTTATTAAATAATGTTATTGTACAGAACAGCGAATTACAAAACCTTCGCATAATTAAATATATAATTCTAATTTACGATCTAGGCTTGTAGTTATATATTTCGATGACCAGTACGCATTTTGTTTTAGGTCCTAAAATTTATTTATTTTTTATTACGCACGCTAAAACAATATGCAAAAAAAATGTTAAAAGAAATTCGGCCTATATATGTAGTATAATTACATTAAATAAATTTCGGAGCATCCAGATTCTGCCAGACGAGAAGAAATCATTATATCTTTATAGCCTTTTAGTTTATACAAATCTGTAGGTAATCGGTAATCGAGTCAACAAGTAACTTGAAAACGAATTGACTAAAATATAGCTTAAAAAAATTAAACGTATAAAAAATATTAATATTATATTAAGCGATAAGCGAGTAATAAACCACTTTATAAGGCATAAAGTAAAAATCGTAAAAAATAACCAATTACGATGTCTACCGCTTTTATTAGTCCTAAAAAAGTGCCAATAATATTTGGTAAATTGAATATTATAATATACTGGCATCCATATCTTCCAAAAACTTGTCACTGGGTAACTAAATATAATGACGAATAGATAAACAAGTAGAGTGCCTATTTCCCTTCTTTCGTATCATAATGGAGTGTCGTTATAATATAGTTTCGACTTAGATCGATAAATTCACAATCCGACTTTATTTTCTTAATAGAATTACAAAAATTAATTCAAGAACAAAACCCACACTTCTTCGACTACACAATTCACAATACTTCTCTCGCTCCACAACACTATTCCATCGTCCCGATAGTTCACTTCACTAGTTTTTGTTTCGAGTTTCGCTTCCGATCACTCTCATATTCAATTCACTAGTCACTGAAAGAATGCCGGGATGGCTAGCCCATCGTGAATTTATAGGAACCGATACGACGTCTAGATTGTTCTAGGTCTATCTATATATAAAATTTTAGGTTGTCCTCGGTCCTATCGGTGTATTCGAGGCAATACCAAAAAGTTCTAGAACGGCTACCTGTTCCTTTCTTTCCCAGTAACTATCATTTTCTTGCACCCCGTATATGACACACGTAGTTTCGGCGGTGTTAGCGCGATTCAAATGACACGTAATGCTATCTAGTAACGGATAGTAACAGCGCGCCGCAGCGCTCTATAAAACAGTATGAATATTTTGTGTAGATGGGAGGATGGATGGATAGCACATTCTCCTTGTTGTAGAGTGACATATTCTTTACTATAAAAAAAACTTTTAGTTTTCTCTTATCATTATCATCACCAGCCTATTAATATTCCCAGTTCTTCTCTATAATATCGAATAGAGAACATGGGCCAGTGCAGGATGGTGGGTATTAACGAATGCAGATGAAGCCGGGACGACTTAACGGTCCTATCGAAGCACGAAGGAGCTCGAAATAATGAAATTTTGGTCATACATCCTATGACCAGCTATTGCGAAAGTCGCTTAACGACACTTTGCATACCCAGCGTGCTCACCACTGCACCATCGAGCTCCTCAGTTTTCCTCTTAAACAAAAATAATAGTACTGATAACAACACAACTAGTAAGTTTTAATGTACATATTTCAACCTAAACTATAAACTATGTATATATAATAATCTAAACTATAAACGATAGGTCCTTATTTTGTGAAGTAGAATCAAGTCAATCTTTTCACTTCCATACAATATCGGTGCTTATCAATATTTTAATACTGTGTATTTACGGTGTATTGCATTCATATTGATTTGAGATATTCGAAAGCTTTACAAGGGTAGGTACTTATCAATACTTCCTCGGAGTTCATTGAAATATAGGAATATTTTCTGTGCTTGTTCTGTTCATTCGTATCGAACAGGAGCACTGCTTTGAATTAAGTAAAGAAACATGTATATTTTCAGATTTTAAATTTTATTTAACGAATATAGTATTTATTTGAATGCACTTACTTTAACAGATAATTCTTGTGTATGTAAGCTAATAAGTGATTAGTAGAGATTGACACACTGATTCTTTTTATATAATAACTTTATAAATTATAAAGTTAAATATTGCTTGATGCAAGTTAATCAAGTTTTTCATTGTTTGCTATTATTATTTTATACAAATAGTGAACACTCCTAACTTTTGTAATGTTTTGAAGTTTCCATTAAAAATAGATTGGTGACCAAGATTTTGAAACAGAAATGTTGAATAAATATTTTCTTTACTTTCGACTGTTATTTGCTCGAGTATATAGTAATATTCAAATAAAAAAAAACCGTTTAAGTCTAAACGCATCAATAAACTCTTACATCACTTTGTTATTAGATTAGAAAGGCTTACATCGTAATCCGAATAACATACGGGTCCACTATCCAGGAATAAGTTTGATGTATAGGATTGCAAATCGCAATCTAATTGGGTCATCGCTTCAGTCATGGAATCTCTATATATCGAGGAGTAGTATTCGTCTTTGATCCCGGCTATTCTTACTGGGTACGGGACGGGATCATTATCCCGGAAAGCCATCACTGGTTCGGATCCTGTTATACGCCATGCCAATTAGTTTATACTCTGATGTATTTCTTGGTGAGCATTTTTTTATTATCATTTTACTACTGCCCTTTTATTTTTTGAAAATAATAAATAAAAAAAAAGCATCATTTTAATAATTTTCTGATAATTATATCATTTTCAGAAATTTTACAAGCGAGTTATTATATTTTTAAATTCAACATTTAGATTTGGCAAAAGTTATTGATGTTTACACACTTGCATATTAGGTCTTTACCTATGAAACTGCCGTATTTTTTTTTCTATCTATTAATCACAATAATCACTAATGCAATCAATGCATCTTTGCCAACGCATTGGTAGCTTATTGATGGCCTTCTTGAAGAAATCAGCTGGACGGGAGGCAACAAATTCTCCAAATGTATTTTGTAATGCCTCTCGGGTATTGATTTTTTTTCCCGCCAAGACGTTATCCAAATTTTGGAAAAAAGTTTGTAGGCACAAGGTCTGTTGAGTACGACGGATGACGGAGAACTTCCAACCACAGCTCTTGTAGCTTGGAGACCGTCTGCTGTACAGTATGAGATCGCGCGTTTTCATGCAGGAGCAGTGGAGCCGAACGATTGCCCAAAGCTGGTTAAAGACATGCGAGCTTCTCTATCATTGTGTTCAGTTCTTCACAGTACACATCTGTAGTAATGCTCGTCCCACTTAGTGAGAAACTATAATGAATTACATCCGCGTTAGACCACCAAATAGTGATAATCACATTACTAGGGTAAGTTGTCGTTTAGAGCATTATTTAGGTGCTGAACCAGGGTGCAACCAACTTGCTGATAGCTTATGTTTGTCGAACAGGATCCAATTCTCGTCACAAGTAACAACGTGGTTCAGAATTTCTTCATTTGTATGCCTGTTGAGCAATGCAAGGCACGTCTCGATGCGTATTTCGCGCTGGTGACTCTTGAGTTCGTGGAGTATCCATTTGTTAAGCTTTTTTACCTTGCCGATTTGACACAAATGAACGTCGTCGATGTTGCGTACCGCTCGTGCCGCATTGCTGCCACAACGGTATTAATACTCCACAGATACTCGAGTTTTTAACTTATCCATTACGACGAAAAATGTTCGAATGTGTTGAAAATAAAACACTAACAATAAAAAATGTCGATTTTTGAAAAAAGAATTCCATGTTTTTTTTTATAATAAAATTAAATTGAAATTAGAATTATCAGCAAAAAAAAGAAATATTTTGATTTGAAATGACCAGTACGGAAGAACGGCAATTTCATAGGTAAAGACCGATTATTTACCCGTCTGTATTGTAAGCGGCTGTGCAGTGACTCACGAGAAGGGACCTTTCAACATCATCAAGTACTTACAAGGGTTCAACGAATGGCTTATCAGGTGTAGCTTGAGAGACATCTGCGTTTTATTTCACTCGAACGACTATATATCATCAGATCAAATACAGTTTTCTTTATCAGAAATGCTGGAAATGTATGTAAACCTGACGTATGTAATCTGTAGATGTATGTAATCTGCAGAAAGAAACATGTGTTGAAACTAGTGTTGAGTTGTTGAATTGGTACAGATTTTAAGGAATATTGGATCGAATTTTGACCTGACTTTATGATAATCGTAAAAGAAAAATGCAATGACTGACCCCAGGTCAAATGCCATGACCTAAAGCAAAACTTACCAATAAACGGTAATGGTAACTGTTTGGTGGTCTCAGCATGGTGTTATTCACTGTAGTTTTCTCCGATCTGGTCCAACAATAACGGCAGAAATTTTGTGTTATTATTTCTCTCTTTTCAGTTGTTTTCTTTATTACGTATTTACATTTTTGAAGTCAGTTTAATTTTTTTTTAAATAAAATTTATTGCTGTCGCATTTCTTATATTATATTAAATATGTATTGTGCTATATATATGTATGTTTGTGTTATGCTTATTATTTTTTCTCTCAATGAGCAGCAATTCGTTTTTGGCGCCGATGCGTTTTTATTGGTGTCGAAGTTCTAATCTGACCTACTATTCTGGTTCGTCACTTAAGTCATTTAATCAGTTTTCCCTAAATAATTATTTAAATCCGATATCAAACATATAGCCACACATACAATATACACCTACAAACGTAAAGGTCAAATTGATAACCTCTTTTTTGGAGTCAGCAAAACTTTAATAGTTTATATTTTGAAAACTATTAAACCGATTTTAATAAAACTTGTAGTGTTTCCTAAGTTGATAATGTCGAGTATGCGAATATCCGTGAACAAACATACATACTTAAATCTATAAGATTTTGCACACGTGTTTAGAAGCCCATACAGATCAACATGTATGAATATGCGTAATATTTACATATAGAATTACATATAGAATTCCAACGAAATTACATATACCTCGAATTGATAACCTCCCTTTTATGGAGTCAGTTAATAATAACTAACTCAAAACATTTTAGATTAATCTTAAACTTAGGTCCAATAGAATCTAAACAAAGAAAATCAAAGATAGTTTTAACAATACAACTGTATTAAACATTAAAAGATTAACCTTCAATTTCATTAAGAACTTAATTAAATATTACTTATTTAGTAAATAAAACTCGCTTTGAAGTCTAGGCAAGTCTTTCAAAAGTAAACAATATTATTATACATTGTGAATTTCCAAAGATCCGTTTTCTCGATTTACATTCAAAGACTCCTTTATAAAGAAGTCTTTGTAAAAGATAAACCTTTGATCAAAAACTTATATCTCGTAAGAAAATAGAATGTCAAATTCAGTACAGATAAACACATTTCAATATAAAACTGAGGCCGTGATTCATTTGAGTGCACTCGTATTAGTCACAAAACTTATGTAAAATGCAGCGACAGTGAATGATGATATCAGAGGCGATACTGTTACCCGAACTCGGGACTTACACTGTGACTGATGCGACTTACACTCCCACTTTTGTACCACTCACGATGCTTCATGGTATAGGACGTAGCGATTAAAATGCTATTTGTAATAAATAACCATATGTTTATAGATTGAAAATCGAATATTTCTACAATCTGAGATTAAAATACATCTGAGAACTGTTTGGACCACATGTTTTTTTTTGTATTATAGGTAATGTTAAGAAGCCACACGTTTTTATTACTAATTTAGTAATTTTAAAATAATAATAATATGATATAGAAACAATAAAATAATAGATTGATATATCATTTAAAATTGATTACTAAATACTTATTTGTAAGAACGTCCATTAATACTCATACTAATCTAAAGTTTTAGTAATTCAAATAACATTAAAATAAAATATAATGACACTACAAGTGTTAACAAGAGTATTACACTTGTATTGTATGTGCGTTAAATAAAACGATCACAATATTTTAAGAGTGTTATTATGTTTCCCCAGATTTGTATTTCCCTATAATCACTTTTGGAGAAAAGCTTATCAGTTGAATAAGATAGTATTTTTAGGGCTACGGCTGGCTGCCCGCGCGTCTGCTCTAAGAGCTCGCAACGGAGATCTGCTTATAATGTCGCCATTTACATTTCAGATGCGTTATTTTTATCTGCTTTTACTGCCACTGCATTACGGATTCAATGCCATTATATAGATCTTTTCGAATGCATTTCGGAGCTAGAAATCTTAGAGGTGCGACTTTAGATAAAAATCGATTTGTTTGCGAGTTTAGTGAATGGTTATTAATATTCAATAACTCTGTGGTAATATACATTTTTCTGAAAGAAAAGTTTGGAGATGTGTAATGAAATGAATAATGATGATATTATGTCTTATCAGCAATTAGATATTACTGTTCATGTGGTCTTACTTTCATAATGTGGTAGCACGATAGTGGTAGTTGTAGTAATAGTAGTCCTATTATGGGAAATTTAAATAATTAATATGATAATTCATAAAAAAAATCTTCAATGCTTGGTGTTGCGGCGTCTAAATACCCGAGACCTCACACAGGAACTTAAACGGGACGTATGAGGTTATTTATAAATAAAAGCGAAAGAAACAACAATAAGAAAGAAGATTGTTCCTTGAGTACACCCGATTGAACTCTGATATACAATCGACAGTACTTACCGACTTATGTACGCCACCAAGACTCAAACCAGCGACTACCGCACTGTCCACAATTAGTATGGTAACCATGGTAATTGTTGTTTATATTGTATTCAAAATAAATATAAATCTATGCGGCTCAATATATTTTCAAGCGTCACTGTCTAAAAACAAAAGACGTATGACGTATGCAGTTTTCTTCATAATGCCGTCCTGGCGTATAAGTGGCCAGCGCTCAGTTTACAACCGTAATGCAACCTCTTTTTATATTTGTAGTGTCCGCGACGGCAACACAGAATGTCGGACCCTCGAAAGCACACCGGTTATTCCTTTTGTGGTGCACTCATAAGGAAATCAATAGACAAGGGAAGTTAAAATGAAAGTAAGTACAGGCACAGTTTATATATTTTTCCCGTGTCATTTTGTACCGTTTTGTATCATTCATAGAATATATTTACAAAGTTTTTTTTTTTTTTTATTAAAGTTGATAACTTAGTTATATATTTTTTAATAATTCACATGTTAATTTTATAGTAGCAAACAAACTGTGTAAGTATATTGACAAAAATATAACGAGGCTACCGAAATATATTTCTCATGAGTGGCAACGAGTTTATAGATATCTTTGTAGGATTCTGTATCTCGGAAGGAAATAAAGAAACCCTATAGGTTCGTCTGTCAAGCTTTCTTGAGAACACGTGGAGTATCGAGCTGAAATTTATGTCAAACACTCAAGAATACTGTTACTTGAGCTAAAGCTGAAGAGCTGTGAAAAAATAATTTTAATTTCTAAGTCAACGCAGTCAAAAGATACAACTGCTTATGCCGCAAATTTTCGGAACTCGCAAGGGAATCAAAACCTACAGGGTACCTCCCGTGAGCTCAGAATCTTGGAATTTGGAACGAAACAACGCTGTAGATGACACCAACGTATGCCGCCTTGTTAATTTATTTTTCTTTGAATTTTGACACTTTTTTAAATAACAACGGAGGCCGATAAAATTTATCTGTCACATTAAACATTTTGTAAAAGATACTCCTGTTTTTGTATTTTATGAAAGTATTAGCAAGATTTCCACCTTCCGTCGTTTATATTGTGGTCTTCGAGCAAACAAGAACCGTACAGCAACATATGTTTTATACGCCGTCGTGCAAAATGATGAAAACTCGTAGTGTTGCACGAAAGGAAGCTGCTAATACGACCGGTATGTCTTCAGAAGTACAAATAAATCAGGAACGCATGTGTGACGCACCTTCTTTGTCTAAAAAATCGACCAGAACAAAATCATCATCTTCATCAGTACGAGCACGTAAGTTGCAATTGGAATTGCTAGCCGCTGAAGAGAAAGCACGTATTGATAAAGAACTTAT
This sequence comes from Diatraea saccharalis, assembly GCA_918026875.4. NCBI lineage: Eukaryota > Metazoa > Arthropoda > Insecta > Lepidoptera > Crambidae > Diatraea > Diatraea saccharalis. The sequence continues at coordinate 17,746,030 of OU893333.1, read as the reverse complement.
TGATAAAAAGCTGGCCGCTGATTTAGCAGATTTAAATAGTTACAGTTCACAAGCTAGTTCAGTACGGTGTTCAAATAGTGACATCGGCGAATGGATGGATCGCAGTCAATGTGAGTTAAACCAACAGATTGCTAACGATTATGGTAAAAACAATACGGCAAATCTGTGCCCGCCGCAGGTGATCGCTGCTGAGGCGACCTCCGGCACTAATGTAATTCACCAGTTGGCTACTGCACTGAAGGACCTCGCCAAGTCAACAACAACCACCGATACTAATACCAACCTGATAAATAGATTGAGCACATCGAAAGAGCTTCCCTGGTTTTCTGGGGACCCTATGGAATGGCTCCAGTTCAAACAAGCGTTTGATGAATCGACTGCGATTTGCAAATTTAGTTCCATAGAGAATCTATGGCGTTTGAGAAAATGTCTTCGCGGAGCTGCTAAAGAGGCAGTCGCAGCACTTTTGATTGCTGGTTCGTCTGCCGAGGAAGTGATGTCTACACTTCAGTTACAGTTTGGAGGCGCAGACACCATTCTATCGCGCATTGGTTGGGAAATTAATAGATTACACCCATTGCCACATGACTATCACAGACATATAGTCTCATTTTCAGTGAAGGTAAAAAATTATGTTGCCGCTGTCCGTGCTCTTCAACGTAATGAGTACCTGCATGACGTAAATATTATAAAAAATATTTTATCTAAAATACCAACAGTATTGTTATCGAAATGGACAGATTATTCTTACACAAGCGATTCTACTAAGCCGAAACTCATAATTTTATCTGAATTTTTGAATGAAGAAGCTGTCAAAGTATCTACGTCAAATGTAAGTTTACTCAATATTCGACCTGATCAGTTCAGACGCAAGCAGTACGAAGTCAATTCACCTCAGACAGGAATGACATTATTAAATGTACAGAATGAAAGTGATACATGTAAATATTGCCGTGTTTCAAAACATACACTCCCGGATTGTAAGAAATTCAAAAGGTCGCTACGAAAAGATAGATGGTCTTTTGTAAAGCGTATTGGTATATGTTTTAAATGTTTATTGACGCGTCATGATCGTAATACATGTTGTGCGCCTATGTGTGATAAGAATGATTGCGGTCAAGCCCATCACCGTTTGTTACATTATGATGTTTCTAATATAAGAAATAGCGATTGTATAAATGTAAATAAACAATGTACAGGTGAGTCTTCGGATGCATCCCCACAGTCACCGTCCGTGGAAATGGTGACCAATTTAAATGTAAGTAGTTTTAAAGTATTGTTGAAAATAGTTCCCGTGACTGTACACGGTCCGAGCGGCACTGTCCGTACGACAGCGCTGCTTGACGATGGCTCCACTGTGTCATTGATTAGCTCTTCTCTCGCTGCTCAGATAGGCGTGACAGGTAAGAAAGAGATTTTGCGTGTAGGTGGTGCCTGGAATGATAGTGATGTCGTTTGTGAGTCACAAATTGTAAATATTAAAATATCTAGCTTAAATGATACTGACGATATGTATAATATTAATGTTAGAAGTGTTAATAAGCTTGATTTACCTTGTCAAAATATATCAAATGTTAATTTTAATAAGTTTTCGCATTTACAATGTTTAAAGAGTTATTTTATTTATGAAACATGTAAGCCTGAAATTTTGTTAGGGCAAGATAATAATCATTTGCTTTTACCTTTAGATATTGTCGCGGGAAAACCGAATGAACCATGTGCTACTCGTACGCCGTTGGGTTGGTGCGTACACGGTAGGCTTTCTCAGTCGGTTGCAGCTTCTATCCACCAGTCTTCGTTACTTATCTCATGCTGTAGTAATGAACAGCAAACGTTGCAGGAAATACATGACGAGGTTCGTAGTTTCTTTTCTCTTGAGATGATGGGAGTGAACGGAAAGCCAAGGCAAAGCGCCGATGATGTCCGTGCCGTTAGTCTTCTTGAAGAAACTGCTACTTTGTTGGAAGGTCGATGGTATGTAGGACTTCCTTGGAAAAGTGATAGCGTTCTTATGCCTGACTCTTACCCGCACGCAATATCTAGGTTACGTAACGTTGAAAAGAAAATGAAGGGTGACAACGGTTTCGCAGTTCGGTATACTGAACGCGTAACACATTTGTTAGAAAATGATTTTGCTAAAGAAGTACTTACGCCCGATATTAAATCATCTAAAATATGGTATTTACCACATTTTGGGGTTGACAACCCTAATAAAAAAAAGTTAAGGTTAGTCTTTGATGCAGCGGCTAAATCTAAAGGTGTCTCTTTTAATGATCATCTATTAACAGGCCCTGACCTACTCGTATCTCTATTTGGCATAATGTTACGGTTCCGTGAGAATCCTATAGCCGTAGCTGGTGATATCAAAGATATGTTTTTACGAATAAAAATTAGGCCAGAGGACCAAGACGCACTTAGGTTCTTATGGAGATATAAAGCCGACGACCCAGTAAAGACTTTTTGTATGACGTCGTTAATTTTTGGTGCTAATTGTTCGCCTTTTGTAGCTCAATATATAAAAAATAAAAATGCTCAGTTTTTTGCGTCATCTAAACCTTTAGCGGTTAAGGCGATTTGTAAACAGCATTATATGGATGATTACATGGACAGTCTGCCAAACATAGATGTCGCAATCGATTTAGTAAAGGATATAATTTTTATTCACAAACAAGGTGGTTTTCATATTTGTAATTTTAATAGCAATAGTAAAGATGTATTAGATACGATTCCCAAAGACTTATTAGGTAGTGCAGCGGTTAGGTTTAAGTTCGATCAACAAATTACAATCGAAAGAACGCTTGGTTTGCTATGGGAACCGATGGATGATACATTGAGGTTTGATTTGTCATTTAAAAATATAAATGATAAAATTATTAATGGTTCACAGCGACCCACAAAAAGGGATATTTTGCGTGTCGTTATGTCAATTTACGATGTTTTTGGTTTTCTTTTGCCTTTTACGTTACAAGGTAAACTAATTATGCAAGAAACGTGGAAAGCAAATATTAAGTGGGACGATACATTAACAGATAACTTATTGGAAAAATGGACTTGTTGGATTAAATATTTACCCGATATTAGTCAGATTCGTCTCCCTCGATATTATCTTAAGAATGTACACAGTGATTTTGTAAATAATTAAAAAAATGTACAATTGCATATTTTTAGTGATGCATCTACGAAGGCCATGTGTGTAGTCGCTTACTTACGATGGATCAGTAATTGTGGTGTACACGTTATATTTGTAGTTGCTAAGTGTCGAGTCGCTCCCCTCAAACATGTATCTGTGCCTAGGTTAGAGTTACAAGCTGCTTTGCTTGCAGCACGTTTAGCAGATACCTTAAAAAAAGAACATAGGATACACATAGAAAAACGGGTTTTCTGGTGCGATTCTACAACGGTACTTCATTGGATACGCAATGATACGCGAAACTATAAGGTATTTGTCGCTCATCGCTTAGGTGAAATAGATGAGATATCGCGTGCATCCGAATGGTACTATATACCAACAAAAATGAACATCGCGGACGTGGGTACTAGTGAGTGTCATGACTATTCTGTTATAACTAAAGAATGGTTAAACGGACCGTTGTTTCTTAGTGAAAATGAGAACTCATGGCCGATGTTCCATGAAGTAACTGAAATAGATAAAGATAGTTCAGAAATTGCTTGTATTATACAACATGAGCCAGTCGACTTACCTGTTCCTGACGTACATCGTTTTTCAAGCTGGTTACGTCTTTTGAAATGTATGATTGCTATACTTACTTTTATAAATAGATGTAAAAAACGGAACTATATCAATAATAGTAGCTTAATTGAGCAAGCGGAACGATTATTACTACGACAAGCGCAGTGGCAGTCGTTTAGTGTAGATATTGTCGCTATATTAAACAATAAATGTGTAGATAAAAAAAGTAAATTACTTACTTTATCGCCGTTCCTCGACGAATACCAGATTCTTCGCGTCGGTGGTCGTGTTGATGCTGCAGTAGGTATTCCGGTTGAAATGAAAACTCCTATAATTTTAGACGGGCATCATCATTTGTCAAAGCTAATTGTAATGTATTACCATAGAAAATTCGCACATGCTGCTCAGGAAACTTTAGTTAATGAAATAAAACAAAAGTATTGGATAATTAGGTTGCGTCCTACTATCAAATTTTGTATAACATCATATTATAAAAATATTTTTAATAAATACCTATTGTTTTGTACGGAACACTCGGTACGCGAGTCTGACCTGCACTTGACCGGTTTTTCATTTTTACCTCTCATTTTAGCAGGTTAAAAAAATAACTTTCTTGGATACTGAAGATTGGATATTATGAAGTTGATTTAAATGTAATTCTGTTATGTTGCACGCACGCGCGCACACACTCACACATGTTTGTGTGAGTGTGTGCGCGTGTGTATGTGTATCTGTATGTATATGTGTATATGTATGTATATGTGTATATGTATGTATGTGTGTGCACATATGTATATGAGTACAATATATATAAATTTATACAACAAGCATACCAACTGAGAATTGTTGTAACAGTTAAGGGCGGATACTTTTGTAATTATATATGCATGAAACCTGTTATTGGCCTTACTTATGTAATTATTTCTATGTATAAACTTTTGTAACGCTGTTGGTTTCAAATAAATAAATATCTCCATTTAGTATAACGGTAAAATATACGTAAACTTAACTTCTTCAGTGAAGAACTTTTAGATTATTGGTTTAATCGACCGCTAAAAGGTCCTTTAGGTAGTTTACCGTTTGTTTCACTGCAACTTTTGTCCTAACTGTTCTCTGAGAGATTTAATTTAATTCAATTGGCTTAATTGATTTATTAGTATTAACAATCTAAAAAGTCTTTAATATTATTAAAATATATGAACCTCTACGTAAAAAACCTAAATTTAAACACATCTTTACTATAATTTTATCATAAACTAGCAGTTTTCCCGTGACATAACCAGCAAATTATAAACTATGTTACCCGTGTATGATGTAGCTTCCCATAGGTGAATGAGTTTTCAAGTTAGGATCAAAATATCCGAAGATAACCCCTACAAAAAAAGGGCAAATAAAGTTAGAAACTTTCGAAACAAATATCAACTACTAAAGAACTAACTTTGGACAAAATATACTCGTAATAAAAACATTTATTAATTTAAAACAAAATATTATCTACACTAATATTATAAAGAGGAGAGATTTGTTTGTTTGTTAGTTTGCATCGAATAGGCTCCAAAACTACAGACCGATTTAAAAAATTCTTTCTCCTACTAGTAGCTTCATCGTACCGGGTTGACATAGGCTAAAATTAAGGCATGCGAAGTCGCGTGAAAACACTTAGTAATAAATAAAATAGAACTCAAGTGTTTATTCTTTGAAACAATCTCGCTTGTGGCAACACTAAACGTCAGGTCGGAGATTAATCCGTCACTGCTGCAGACAATCATCGTTATATCACGATCGACAGACCTCCTCCTATTAAGAGTCAGCCACCTGCTACTACTTTACATATTTCCCCCTCCACTTCGCTTACGGGAGCTGCCGCAATCTCAACTCTGGCAATTTTAAATATTCCGCTGAACTCCGAAGCTGTTTGTGTTGAGGATCAATAGGGTTGTATACTTTGAACAAAATCTTACTATTCATTTAAGAATATTTTTTTATAGTTCCAAAATAAATATTTAGCGGTAATTATTACCCTCTGGTTGCCGAAACTGTTGGGCCTAAATCATGAAAAAGTTAGAAAATATATTTTTTTTATCTACAAGTTACAGAAAATTTAGAACAAGTCCATTGTTTTTAAATTTGCATAATATGAAACCCTTCACTTATGAGAAACTATATAACACGCGGGTGATATTGGCTACAATTTACGCGAGCAAAGTGGCGAGAAAATAGCAAGTATATATATATATATATATATATTTATATATATATATATAATATTATCCTGTGGTTTATTAACCTTAGCGCTTACTAAATAATCGAATGGTTTGTTCAAAAAACAATCGTGCAATCGTAATTTTCACCTCAGTGATAAAAGTTTCTTCCAGTTTTTTGTTTTATTTTCTTTGTATTTTCATGCTCAGATTTATTAAACATGAATTTCTTATCAAACAATTTAACTGACGTTCCATCATAAAATTTGGTTTAAGAAACATTCCATCTACGATAAGTCTGTGCAGATTTAGACCACCTGATGCTCCTTTCTTGAATCCACCCCAGGACTGCTGTTTAAATTAAAACGCTCGTGAACATCTGCGTGATTGGAACCCATGCGATCACAAACCAATGTTGTTATAATGATAAAATCGCTGTAAGCAACTTTAATATCGATTTGAAAAATTTTGAAATGCGTTTATTAGTATGTACTTTTGGTGTAAGGATAAAGAGAAAATATACTACTAAAATTGTTTTATTTATGTAGTAATTTTGTACCAGCATTATTAAAAATTGGGACTATTTCACATGAGAATTTATATATTGTTTCTTTAATCGAGATCTTGAATTTTGATGTTAATTACTTGTTAATTATCACTAAATCAATACACTTTCTTACAACATAAAGGAAAGTTGCATTAAAGATTTAGACACTTATATACTTGAATTGTGTCATGAAACGTTTGAAAGTAAATTATAGAAATGACAGTTAGATAATCATTATCAATTTGATTTTTACTTCGCCCTAAATTACTACGTAAATAGATGAAAAACGAAAATATAGACATACAGTGTTATATAATCCAATATCTCAAGAACCCATCGTAAACTTTCTACGCTCGTAGTCGATTAAATCAGTCCAACGGGTGAAAGTTGTGCCCACAAAAATCCCACATAAGCCTAGCTTTACATCTACAGCTAAATAACCATAAGTATTTTCTGCGGACCCCTTAAAAGCGAATCCAGTAACTTTGACTCGAAACTAGTACTGAGGGGTAGCTCCTGGTCGTTCGAATATAAGCTATACAGTATTTTTGCTAACCACAGCACAGCGAGATTCTTCAGAAAAGTTTCAGTTACAAACAGATTAATAAAAAAAATTAAGTCCTTCAGCTTATACTGTGGTACTACAGACGGTTCATAGTTGTAAATGTGAACGTACACGAACAACACTAATTTGAACAGTCGATATGTTTAAGGTGGTCTTTAAGACAGTTTGATTAGTTGAAAAGTTCTCCCCTCTAAGAATCTATACAGAGAATGGGGTCTACACGAATAAATCAGTGGAATTTTTGGGATCAGGCTTTGCAAGGGTCCTGAGGGCGTGCAGATCTTATATTTGCCTTGATACCTTTTATTTTCGAGCATAGCTCGATTGAATTTTCAAATAGGTGATATTTTATCCATGTCCTTAATAGTATTGCAATATCTCTTTGTTGAACTGAAGAGTATTAAAATAAAAGACACTTAAATAACACAAATAATAAAGAAAATCTGATATCATGAAAGATAAAAATTGAAGATACAAAAAAAATTACTAACGATAGGAATAGGAGTAGAAAAATATACCAAGATATAGAAATATCTCGGTATATTTTTCAAGCATTACATACAAAACATAAAAGATATAGATTCATATAATAATTAAACTAAATAGGCTTTTCAATACCAATCAAATAGTCTCATACCAATCATAATTTCCAATAAGATTTTTTGTCAAACTACAAATTAAATAGAATTTCTCGCGAGTATTATAAGGCATGTTCATAAGTTTTAAAGATATTTAACATAATTATCAAATCCGAAATATTATAGTACTTTAATCCGATATCCATTTCGAACTATTATTTCCACACAGTCGATCAAATCCCTTCAATTTTCTAGATGAACACACTCTTGGCTAATCCGGTTCATATACTTATACCAATTTGCATCTCCCTTCATAACCCGTCTCCGATGATAACTCAAAACTCGACAACTTCAGCCCTACAAATACCTTGTAATCGGAACATTAAGCCATACAAATCCAATTAGCAAGATTAACTATGGAACCCGCTCTTCTATTCGGAAGTGTAAAGTCATCTAGCAACACCGAGTAACCCTTTTATGGCCACGCATCCAAAGGGTGCCGAGTTTATTTAATTTCGTTGGATTTTTAACAAACTAAACCCATAAGTAGGATAATTCAAAGGAAATTTTCGTTGATTTTTCGAATCTTTTTCCTAATATATATAAAAAGAAATATGTTGAATTTTCTAAAAGTTCAAAAATGTTATGTAAAATTAAATTGCATTCAAATATGTAAACATTAGGTCAATTTCTATTTATTGTAACGGTTGATGTTAGTCGTGTAAAGGACAAAGCACATTTAAATGACTCAGCAGCAGCACGGCGTTGTCTCAATTTTCGATTACCGCTAGCTGCCAGCGCGCTAATCACGCCTCGCTCGCATACCGCATGATGCAAACTAATGCTATCGGCGACGATGAGGCTCGCAGAACGGCGGGCTGTAAACATGCTTGAAATACGCGGACCACTACCTGAAGTTGACAGTCGGTCATTGGTCTTTTATACTTATATTATGCAATATCATATGAGATACGATTTAAAGGTCAAATCTAAATAGCAAGTGTGACTTTAAGGTTGTTTTTTATATCCTCAAACAAGGTGAAAGACAACACCACTAAATTTAAAGGGTTGCGTGGACGGAAGTAATACGAGACGACGGACGGGCGAATTAATATCTCGAGTACAAAGGGTCGGCCAGTGTGAAACTATTCGTAAACTATTGTGAGAATAACGAGCTTCCCTACTTTTATTCTAACAACGCTGGACTGGGGTTAAAAAGGGTCGGCTTGTGCGTCCGACTGAGTAGTGACGGCGATGCTTCAATTACGTTTACGATTAAGAGATGAGACTTGAGTTAGGACGTTTTGATGTTGTTGAAAAGCAATACTGGTTAATTTCTTCTTATCTACTGAGGTATGATATGAACTTGAGGTTGATTTTGACCTTTAATAGTTGCTTTAAATTAGTTTTTCTAAAGTTCTTACGGCAAGCGAAAATAGTTCTCGAAATATGTTCTTTTTTAACTGAACGGTGCAATACAAACTTACAAAAGTTTTTCCATGTACTATTGATTCGTACTCAACCCGTTCATTGCACATTTAGCAACTTTCCTAGAAAACACAGATGGCAATACATGGCAGTACACACCACACAGACGGGAAGAGGGAGAGGATCTCATATTATCGAACCAATGCAGTAGAATGACGATTTGCTGCACATTTCCATGATTCGCCGTCTAAGGAGAATTCCTTGAGCTGCACCCGGGATCATTCTTAAGCGTGTGACATACCAGAGGAGCATTTCAATCTTAGGCTATCCATAGTAGTTGTTTAGTGTTGTTGTAGAAATCCAGACAGCCACGGACTTCTAATCAATGGTCAGAATGGGTCAAAAACGTTGTTTACTCTCGAAAAGTAAGTTGTTCCAATTTTAAAAGAAGAATAATATCAAATTCGTATTCAGCATCTGTTGAATTGAATGAATCAATCAGATCTTCGGTAGAACCATGAAAATGAAAGCAAAACATAAAAAGAATCAGCTGCTTGTCCCCACAGAAGTCGTTAATGTAAGCCAAAGAGACGGGATTTATATAGATAAATGTACGTGATTAATACTCACTGAAAAAAAAGAAATTGCTATTAAAAATCAAATTCAGCTTAATCCGTAGATAATATTACTTAACATTATTTAAGACCATCAGAGTTATCGAGATATTCACTTTAAAGTCTTTATCACTTTAACAAACTGAGCTCTTGCATCACTAATAACCGAGTATGCAAGTATACTTTCAAGCTGAGCAATTTTTTATTTAAATCCTTTGAACAACGTCGTAAAGTCTTTTTAGAGTTGATATTAAGTAAAGAAGGGAGACATGATAACCATAGTAACGACACTCAGAGCTGTTATCACTGGTTTAAGAATCTAAGACCCAGCGCTCAGAAGCTCTCTGTCTTAATCTTTATCTACTTGGGCCAGCTAACGGCCATTTCGAGTCTGCAATCTTTCTAAGGAATGCTTAGCTAGTTCAAAGAATTTCATTTGAATAAATGTAAGTGTGTAACTTAAATAAATACACTGCGTACGCTACTCGTTTAAGGTACCCAAACACAGTCAGACAAATAGCCAAGTGGTTCGAAAGTAACAGCATAATATTATTTTACTTGCTTTGAAATAAGCTATTACTACCCATATCTTATTTTAATCAATCTAGACTTACGTACGGTTGCCTGGTAGAAATTGCTTCTCAGCGAAAACTATTTCTTTGTGGTGTATAGTAAAATGTTCATTCATTCATTCACCATCTTGAAATTCCGGATTCCATTCCCGTCCAGGTCATTAACATGTGTTATTTTCTATATTGTCTCGAATCTGAGTGTTGAGGTTCTTTGTTTTTTTTTACTAAAAAAAAGTCTTTAGCTATTCACCTTTAAATCAGAAAAAAATGAGACTTGTTTTAACATTTATTTAAAGATCATAAATCAGATTAGTTATCACAAGCAATTCGTACATAAACATTCAGCCATAGCTAAAAATTACATTTATTCTTTAGATCTCACTTATTATTCTTTCTTACGTCATTCATATTCACCTCATAACTCCAAATAACCTACCTTTATTCAAAGGTTCCGAGCGATTGGGCCAACTCCCTTGAAAAGTAATACGAATTTTTGCCTCTTTATAATGTTAGTGTTAGTGGATATCAAACACAATTTTCATTATATAAAGTTGTATAATAATAAGCACTTTCTCAAGCATCTACCTTTTTCGCGTGGACTAAACATACATGCGCATCTGCAAATGCACTTCTTCTATTTTTGCACGGAGATAATAATGCTTTTTGTTATCTTTAACTTTAAAAACTCAATTATTAAATTAATTCAAAATATAATATTCTTTTTACCATTTTTTAAAAACTTCTTCACGAGCTCGTTATTATACACTTACATTTGTGATTTCTACAACTCCAACATCTAAAGCAGTATTCTCTTAAGAAACACTAAAGCAACAATGCATTCTCATCCTTTAGTATATATTAAAATGTTAGTACTTTTATTTTTAAGAGATACCCGGGCAGAGATTGCGTAGTTAGTATCAAGAAAAATGCATTCTGTGTTATTGTAGAGGAAAATTAAAATAAGATTATACGGACCATATTCTTAGCGACGCAACATAGGTTTTTACGACGCTATCGATTGTGGCTTTACTTTAATGTTATATTTAAGTTTTTACGATTTGATACAACAAAGTCTATAAATATACTCAATAATAATTAACGGCAAACTTATTTTTAAGTCATAGTGCTTAAGTAGTCATAATTAAATTATAGTCACTAGAAATAATAAAATAATTCTGATATCTTTTGCTACATGTTTGTCTTAAGTAAATTCTAGGAGACAATAAATTAACACTCCTCCACAGTAAATTAAATTTATATATTACTAGCCTTCCGCCAGCGGCTTTGCCCGGGTGATCTAGTTTTAAGTCCAGAAATGAGACAATTCCATAACAACTTTAATTCTTTAATTTACCTCATTAGGAGTAGAATTTCATAAAATTCCGACTAAGTGAGCACCTACGTCCTAAAAAGAATCCACATGCAAAATTTGATACTTATAGCACTTGTAGTTTCCGAGATTTCGTGATGAGTGCGTGAGTGATTGAGTGACCTCTAGCTTTTTTATATATAGACTAGCTTTTCGCCTACGGTTTCGCTCGCGTGGTTTACACGGTGATTTAACAGTAAATTTATCCTTAGGGAATAATTTAGAGGGATAATAAGAAGTAATTACTTCTACCCGACTTGTATCTATAGTCGGGATGAAGTAATTACTTGCTTAATTATCAGCATTCTCTTAAAATTTCTCATTTATAATATAAGTATTTATATTATTCAACATCTATATTCTCGAAGTTATGTTATCTTGAATTGAAGTAAGAGAAAATTTTCTAGTCAAAGTATCAAATTTATCAAAATAAAAATATGAGTTATGTATATCAGTTTTACTAAAGGAAGTCGCGTCTGTCTGACAGTAATGGAATTCTAATAGAGTTGAGAACTTTCATACATTTCCGTTGTCCCGCTAAAATTGTTCTCCACTTCTTCAATAGTAAGCGGGCGAATCTGAAAGTAAAATTGTGTCTCGGAAAAAAAAGCTGACATAAAACATGGTATATATTATATCCGGAGCGAATTTGTTGATTAATGCTCCATTTAGCATCCATTTGCGAAAGTTTCCGTCGAGATATCACAGAAGACTGTTACATAAACATTAAACTATTCGTTTGTGAATTGTGTAAGTGAGGCTTGGAGGAGTCGCTCAGTGCGATGGCTGATGTCACAGACATGACGCGTGTGAGCGCTCGCGCTGTACAGTGTATGTATTTTGTCCGCAGTATGCTTTCTAATCTAACATACTTACCCGTGTATTATTGATTTTTACTCTGATACTTTCTCTTATTTTAATAATGACGGGAACTTATTTATTATCCTAGAGTATATTATAATTGAATTAATGTTTCGAAAAAGCTCGTTCTATTAAAAAAGTTGTTCTTGAAATCTGCACTAAGCAGTGTCACCGGTTTATATGAATATCTGAACCGATCAATGACGTATATCAAAATGTTCTTGATATATGTGCACATTTTTGCGCATATATTTTATATATGAGCGTTGTAATTTTTAAAATAGCATTTCAAATCTAAATTTGATTTTATTCTTTATAATTTAAACTTAAACGTTATTCTACAACATTAAAAAAACATCATATGTAATTCTGAATTAGCTTGATTGCATTTCGTGATAGGAATGTCTACGACATATATTTTAAAGCTGTCTATTATAACATAAGGTATGTTTCATAAATTATGTAAAATATCTCCACGCAAGATTATAAAAACCAGTGAGTATGTATGAATAGAGTACCTAATGAAAGTAGATGAGGCATGAGTTGTATTTAGGAACAGTACTTTGTGGCGTTCGGTTCCCTCTGCCTACCCCGCCAGGGATACGGGGTGAAAATATAGATATATTAACATTAGAATTATTATGTAACTACCATGTAACTACATGGTAGTAATGCCGAAATTCTCTATCATTCTAATCTGCGCATCCTTCACATTTACTAAATGAATGCCCTTCATAACCGACTTCGAAATCCGAAAGGAAGAGGTTATATGTTCGAATGAGTATATGAACCACCAATGAGTATTATTTTTATAGCATTTTTTAAGTCCTCTTCTATTTCAAAAACATATATTTTACTATTTTTAATGTTTCTTCTTCATCATTATCGTCAACGACTATTTTCCCATCAGTTAGCATACTCTACTGCAATCTCTCTCCATTCAGTACAACTGCTCATTCCGCTCTTCCGGAAAAGTTATAGAATTGTATACAATTTTTATTTTACTTATGTATATAATTTATACATCAATGGATAAGTAAAAATGAATGTGAAAATGTCTATTTCGGTTCTAGGTTGCTAAGCCCAAAGCTCTCTGTCGATATATATACTATGTACGTCCCCGGGATACGAGGTAAGTATAAAATATTCATAATTCCGACTTGACACGGGTCCCAGTATCACGAATCAATTTCAGTAATGTATAATGATTTGTTCAAACGAAAATTTTACGTTCATCTCGTTTTCAGAAATTTAAACCTATATAAAAAGGAGGTTTTAACTTTCCGCATAAAGTATTAGTATTATTTTCGTGCAACTCCTTTTGAAGCTTATTTAGACAATTGTTACGATAACTATGTTCTTCTGCAAAACATTTTTATCCTAATCGTATTTTTTTTGGTATGTTTTGATAGCTGTAATTTTAATATAAAATTAGCGCTGTGATTTGTAATATTGAATATATAATGACTATACCTTATAGCAATTTTGTTTCTAAATAAAAATTAAAATGTAGCCATTATTTGCTTTTCAATATGGTGTGATTAAAATTTAGTCAATTAACGTCCTTGTCGTTCGCTTACAATTCGCCAGATTATAACGTCTGCATAATATAGAGGGTTTATTTCGCCTTCATCTAATTTAAAATTAATGATTTATTTTATTTAGTTATAAGTATAGAAACGACAATGATGATGTACAATAGATCACATTTGAGTTTATGCAACATAGACCAAAAAAATGTATTACTATCTATAAACTGCTGCATTTGATATGAATATACAGTTCTTATAAATTATATTTATTACTAAACGATACTTAACAGATAGAAGCAGCTTAAGAATCAGATCGAGCTCTTATTATCTTTTTATGCAAGTCAAACAAGGATTTAAATTTAGATATCAAAAAAATAAAACCTTATCTCGCTTTTAAATAGAAGATTACTTCGAAGCGTCTCAAAGGACACCATTGAGTCAAGTTCACGCTAATTTCACCCGCACTGTGTTCAATTTTAAGTTGAAATTGGGATAGCGTTGGAGTTCCATAGAGCTAATCTAAAAGATAATGAGTAGGGTCTGAGGATGGTAGCAATTAAAATGATTGCCGCGAGCTAAGTTCTGGAAACTTCGATTTGAAAAGCCCACAGTGTGGTCAGGTGGTATTTAGTCAACGGAACTTGTGTATGGGAAATGTATACATTTATACGTGCTTATTCATACACGAGTAACTTACACTAGGGAAAACTTTGGAGCACTTTTTACGAAAATTGTGCTGATGGATCAGTATGAAATTATGCTTAGTTAAAGTTAATATGAAGAAGTGAAAAAATACTAATATACTTTTATGATAATACTTAAAATTACATTCATCATAAATCACATCATATGAACTCATTGATTGTCCTCTGCTAGGACACAGGTCTTAAAAAACATATACTTTACACGAAATGTTTGTTTAACTTTAAGATCAAATTTTGGCAATTGGGCGACCACTTGTAATTACAATCAAATAAATTTAAAGTACATTTTCTTTGATATTAATATTTGACAGTAACATGTAATTTCTAACGGACTTGATATGAATCTATACCTACCTAATATACAACGTGTCCCAAAATTCAACGATAGGCGGGCGCCAAGAGGTACCCTTGCTCATGTGTACTTATGGAAAAATAAGAAAAAAATTATATCTTATCTTTTTTATTATAAAATTAAATTCGAAAATCTTCGAAAATTTACACCTTTTATGATATTTTCAACTACCACGACCACAACTTCTCAATTATGTTCAATCTTTTTTTGGTATCGGATACCTAAGTAGCACTACTATTCGCTACAACTCTTTCGAAAATTTTCGAATTTTATTTTATAATAAAAAAGATTAATAAGATATAATTTTTTTCTTATTTTTCCATAAGTACACATGAGCAGGTCTACCTCTTGGCGCCCGCTTATCGTTGAATTTTGGGACACGTTGTATAGATTCAAAACAAAATAGAAAAATTTAACACAATCTTACTCATTTAATCTTAAATGGGCTAAGTAAAATTAGATTATCTGCTGTACAGTAACGTAATAAAAAACCCACATAGCTGGTTTCGCACTGTGAGGTTTTATAACTTTAGTGGTCTTCAAAATCCGATGTAAAAGTAAGAATACCACTGAATTATATTTTCATTATCATTACACATCTCAAATACATATTCATCTCCTTTTTATTCCAATCAAAGCCAGACGGTATTACACTGTGAGAAAGTTATATTTGGTCAATGGTTTTCAAAACCCAGTATTAAACTAAACGAACCAATAAATTTTCACATCTCAGATATATTATTATCTCTTTCCTATACAAATTGAAGTTGTACGCTTCGCAAAACATAGAAAAGTCTATGCTTTAGTCACACTGCAAGCAAGGTAGCAACAAGTTATTTAGACCTAGTGTCGCAATAGATGAGTTAAATAAAAGACTCATTAGTAATATTAAACCACATTGTACAACAATTTCGGGAGTCTCGCTTGTATCTTCAAAATATGTGTGTGTGTAGCCACTTATCGTAAATCAGATGCGCGGGCGTTGTTAAATCAGCGGTAAGTGCGATGCTGAGTGTAATACCACTTGTAATATGTTTTTCCTCAATAGCATATGATTTAGAGGAGTTCTCGACACATAATTTTGCAACAAAAATCTCTAGTGCCTCATAAAGATGGCGCAGGTTGTTATTATGATTGTTGGTTGTTGTTATATTAAATTGAATAATAATACAATGTGATATGACATTGTACGGTCGTTCAATACCTATGTATTGCATACACACATATCAGACTTATTTATAATATTGAAAAGAAGGTTGTTTTCCATTTTAGGGAAACCATTTATTCTTAAAAACCATATTCAATCTAGCTTCAAAAGTAAGGGATCATCACCTGGAACATTTCAACTCTATAGTGACGTAACTCAACAACCGTGCGAAAAGGAACACTTACACGGGGAGCTGGACTACATACGAAAGCTTCTACAGAGTAATGAATACAAGGAATACAAAGGACTGATTTCTACCTAAACCCGTTGATATTCCCCATTTAGGCCCTCCGATCGGAAGAATCGTTTAGCAAAACTCAATAGTACTGACCGGAGCAAAAGTTCTGTGGGGCCGATATTTGTAAGATCATAATTTTTAGTGTATGATCTTTTTTATTTAGGGACTTAGAATACGTGCCTGTTTCATCGTAGCCTTTTCTAGTATGTACTAGTACTAGTACTGTACTAATTACTTTATGCCATCCTATTGTTTGCATGTTTTTTGCAACAATGTCCATTGAAAAAAAGTAATTGACACGCCTTCCCGATCGCCAGTGTAAAACTAACCACGACTCGAAGCGCATATCGTTCGGTTGCACCATACTATTATATGTGTTTGTCTGACCGTGCGCTGATTGTTATTTAATATCACCAGCCCTTTTACTTCCCCACTGCAGGGGCTCAGGCCTTCCTTATGGATGGTTAAGGAGGATGGGCCATGACCCTCCACGCTGGCCCAATGCGGATTGGAGGGTATTAACGACTGCAAATGCAGCCGGGACCAACGGCTTTACGTGCCTTCCGAAGCACGGAGTAGCTCGAGATAACAAGTTTTGGTCACCCATCCCGTGACCGACCCTTGCGAAAGTTGCTTAACGATTACGATCGCGGGCCGCGGCGCTTATCCACTACGCTACCGAGCTTATTGTTATTTAACTTATAATATTTCATTTCATATTTCCTGAAATTGGAATACTGAGTGTAATTTTCACAGTACAGCCACAATATACTAAGATACAAGTTGATACTAAGACACATAATCTTAATACTAAGATACAAGTTGATTAAATCCTCACAGTTTTCCTAGGATAAAGTTACTAATCATAGAGATATGTAATTATTTAAAACTATGTTACAACCAATAGTATACATTATATAGTCTGTGTTTCCCTATTATTCATTCTGATTTTCCAAAAGCCTCATTACCTCAACAATACCAAATAATATATTGAAGAATAAACGTGTGAGTAGAATATTTTTAGTATAGTAAGTAGAATGAAAGGGTGTGTGGAAATGAGAAATGTGCCTAGTGCGACGTGAAGGTACCCCAAGTGTCCACCTCTCCAAATGTTCTGGTCAGTCAATATTGCCGCAGATCAAGTCAAACAAAAACCCCATATCCAATACATGCCGACGCTCCTCCAATTTTTTGATTGCTTCGGCAATTTATAGAAAATACTTAACATCCATTTAGTAGTAATGACTTGAGTAGGATAAAAGGCAGCAAACCGAATAATATAAACAGAAAACTCACAAATATTTACAAAATAAACTCGAACATGGGATATTATTAAATTCACTTGACGGTTGATATCTCGAGATTTATTCAGAATTTCATTTAAAATGTGTCGGCTAAAGATTTCACGATTCTCTCTAAGGTTTGCTTAATATTGGCTGTTTGTGGAAATAATTTTCTTCTTCTACTGTCATTGAAAATATGCGGTATGGTCTTATTTAGATTATTCCAAACTCCTTACACAACTACTTGTAAGTTTCATTGAAAATAAAAATCTTCTAATCAACCACTCACAGTGCATCTAAGGTTGACTCTTAAAACCAAGACCTGTTTATCATCAACTTCATCATGCTCTGTCCTACTCTATGACATTAAATAGCCTTTAGGCTAGAGCAAGACAGATGACAAAACACTTCAAGATACTTTGAGTGTTGGTAGTAATTAAATTGGCTCTGATAGTATAAGATGTGTTTTGGCCTATTGCGGCTTCTAGATCCGACCACTCGATTTCTGTTTATATCAACTTCATAGTTTTTCCTAACCCATTATTTTTTCATATACACAAATAAACGGAGTGTATTGCTATTAGTTAAATTTTATTAAATATTCTTTCACTCCAAACGAATTTCTAAATCAATTATAATTCCCATAACTTTATTATCTATCGCATAAAGACTCAAAGCTTTTCCCATGTTTAACATATTGAATTTGAATAAATATGTACATCTCTTTCAAGCAAAAGTGTAGAACTGCAAACAAAATTAAAAGCGCTAAAGCGTTCGCTAAACTCGAACGCAACTGTAATGGGGTCGGGTTATTGTCGCGGCGCAGAACTACAGCGCTTAAAGCGGTGAGACTCTCGCGTTCTGTATTTAAAAAAGTTCTCATTGGAGCTTCATTTGGCCTTGTTTGCAACTCCTAGGACTTTACATGCGAATAGAACGAAATGTGTTTTCAAACTAAAAGTTTGGTCGAAAATTTTCAACTATTAATACATAGGAATATGTTTTCGATTAACTGACTTCCTAAGACGAAGATACGATATAGTTATTTAATTAATGATCAAAGTTTTCCCGCTTTTGTTTTATACTTTATTACTTTTTTCGTGTTGTTCTGTGAAATTATTTTGCGGAAACAAATAAAATGACCTTTTTTGATGTCTGTAATGGAGGTTGTAATGGAAATTTCAGTTGTCGGATGAATCACAATAAAAGAAGTTGATATGGGTAATAAATTTTTTGCTGTAGATAAACCTAGAAACATGGTCTTAAATTTATATATTCTAATATTGTAAATTGACTGGATAAACTTAACATTGACAGGATTTTTTATTTTCACTTATTTTTCACGTATAGTGTATCTAAGTATTTATCCAATTTTCATAGATCTGAAGCCCAACTCAGTGTAAGAAGAAAGAAAAGTTAAATAGGTTTAGTTACTGATTAATGAAATATTTAAGTTTATCCAGTAAATTTTTATTAAAATAAATACATAAGTAGTTCCCGTTTTCACTAAACTTCGTCGTCCAAATCTGTCGCCTAAATCTTTAGGAATTGCCTATGGTGAAAATGCATTTCATCATTGACTAGGAAAAACCTAACGAAATTAAGTAATGACTAAAAATATGACATTCCTTATGGGCAAGGCATTTTTGTCCATGACAGTTCATAAAAATGTCGAGAGAAAATTAAAATAAAGTAATCTGCTTTGGCAATTCGTTATATTAGGCATTTCCTAGTTATTAAACTATACTTTCTTCTAGGTTAGTGAAAATGGGTATAAGTCTAATTTTTCCGTTGTTTATATATTATTTCGTTTCGCAAACGTTTATAGGTCAATATTTACGTCTATTAATTTTGTTATTGCTCGGTCACAGATCTTTTTTATGGTTGACTTAAAATAAGGAGAACTTACGATGCAAATTCAGTGCGGATTACTGGGTGCTAACAAAACATACAGCTGGTAACAACGCTTTAACATGCCTTCTGAAGCCAGCGGGCGCTCGCGCTAGTCAATTTTTGATCACCCATCTCATCATTGGTCTCTAGTCAAAGTTGCTAAACATGCATATATACTAATGAAAATTGTTGTGTTATCTCCACTTTCTAGTTAAATAAAAATTTTAATTTAAAATCTTATCTTATATTCTCCTAATATTTCATAATAATAATGGAATCTCACCTTTTACGAAATACATTCTAGTAAAAACTGAACGCGTTCGCTATTCGCCATTGTTTAGCATTGCAAATTGTGGTTATTTCGCGGCAACAACTTTTTGCGCGCACCAAGACGAACTGCAGATTTATGCAAATAGCGATCAGAATGATGTTTTTGTGAACACACCCTAGGCACGTAGCCAAAGAGAGCGGTGTAAGGGCAGAAGGTTGCAATATTGTCTCAATATTTTATCTTTTTACTCGGTTACAACAAAAAATATTTTAGATTTTAACTTAGAATTGAAAACTGGATCGTATTTTTTTCAATTTATTATTAACATGACATAATTGATGGTAAAATATCTGTTCTTTCTTCTGTATTAAAAAGAGCAATTGTAGCATTCTAATCACTGGTCTCCTTTGAAGTGGTAGAGTTATTTTCTGCTTCAAACATCATATACTTTTTTTCTAAATTACCATTAATATTTTTTTATTACCAAATTACGTAATATTTTTCAATGTAAATATATTTTATATTTATAATTTACTGATGTTGCATAAGACACTAAAACATTTATCTCTTCAAAAGTTAACAAACTTCGAAACGGTGACGTCACTACGGCAGTTCGCAACAGAGGATGATTTCCATACATAATGTTTCCATAAACTACATGCTTCTGTGCCCAACGCCATTACTTGTAACGACGCCATAGCGACACTCATTTGTCACCGGTGGAAAAAAATACGGCAACACGATTCGACATTGAATTGGGTGGTTCTATATGTGAATCACAGTCATACGGTTTTTTTTACTAAAACAAGGTGAAGTATCTTGTTAAAAAAATACAAACATCTGCAATAATATTCTTGTATTAATGTCAAGTGACAACAAACTTGAATTATTATTACGAGCCCAAGAAATATTTAGGTTTAGGTTTAAAGACATTCTCATACAAACATAATAATGTTCATAATATTACTGAAGGCAACACCTCTCTGACGTATGTCAGTATACAATAGAAATAAAGCATTAGGGTTATAATACGCACACGTGTTCTCTTAATTTAGATTTGAATGGGTTTATATTCTATACGTATATATTCTTTTATGATGTTAGGCAGTTTATTGTGATATTGAACACCCTCAAAAAATATTTTCTTTCCGTAATTGGTTATGTGTATTCTTCTTTAAATTAAGCTATTTAACATTGTAAAAAATATATATATGAAAAAAATACAGGGATAATAGTAAAACCGAAAAAAATATTTTCCAATACAAACTATATGCCTGTGTTTATTGAACTTTAACATATTAATAGGACAGTCGTCGAATCAACTACTTTGAAATAAATTTTATTTGAATCAGAAAATAGAGACGATTATTGGTTGCCAAAGATTAAAAAGAAAACATCTTAATGACTAGAAAATGAATAAATATCAAGGACCTCTAAATTCTTCACCTCAAAAAATGACTCGTTCAAGCTACTATCACTCTTACAACTATCGGGGTAGAGGCCATGATTGATGTTCGTCCGTCTGTACTGAGGGTGGAAACTGATACATATTGCGTGGGAAAATAGTTTGAGTGGTACTGGCGATTCAATAAATAATAACAACGAATTCATATTGCATTTACACTTTTTTTTATAAAAATACACACGCTGCTGGTTGTTCCCAATAAAATAGAAGAACTTAGCAGTTATTGAATTTTTTTTTATAAAGTGCTTAACGCTTATCCATAATAACTAACCAAGTAATTAAACCTAATCCACCACATTTTGTTCTATAATACTTAGTATATTATTAGACGAACAACTGATGTAACAAATAAATAAAAAAAGAAATAACATTAGTTAACACCGGTTTCAATGTGCTACTTCTGATGTCCCGGGTCCAGTTCTCGGTCAGGTCAATGTGTTAAATGAACTTTTCAAAATTTTTCTCGAGTCTGGGTGTTATGGTAGCTTCTTTGTCTGAGATACTTCATACTACGAAGGCTTTATTTTTATTTTGGAATCTGACCAATGTATGTGTTGTTGTCTTATTTTTAATTTAACCGAGATCTCGATGGGTCGCCGATCGATAAATGAGCTCTAAGTGGATGATGAATTATATTAGGGAAGACGTAAAACAAAGTGAAAAAGTGAATATTCTTAATCTTTTTATTGCTCCTACTGCCAATTAGTGTAAATTCAGTAAAAGTCACATTTATAGTATATTTACGTAACGATTGATATGTATCATATGAAACATTTGAATAAAGTAATATTTCCACAAATTAAAGTTTTTCAGTGAAAGCTACAAAGCGTACAATATGAGAGTCATCACTCAGCATTGTACCGTGTACTTAGTACACGGTTTACAGGTCGGCATTGTACTAAGTACTCGCTAACAGGACCGCTCCACCTCCGGCTCCGTCGAGACCGGGTGTAATGCAACCCGCTATTAATTAAAAAAAACTCGCTCCAATTCGCAACTCTTTATGCGCTGATGACGATCCTAGTGACGTGCTATGAAATTATAGGTAGTCTTAGTATAAAAATGTAGTTCTATTTTATTACATGTATATATATACCTGAACCAGCTCAGAAGGAATTATAAGAATGTTTAACTTTCTTATTGCCATGCTTTTGCTTATTTATTTTACACTAACTACCTACATTTATTGTTTCCCGCGACTTCGCCCGCATAAATTATAGCATTAATCACTCGTGTACCCGCGTAACTTCCCGTAGATGAAAGAATTTTTATAACCTTCCAGAAGAGAACAGAAGACACCGTACAAACAGAAAAAAAAACAAATTTACAAACTTTATATGTATACCGCTTTATTATTATATAAATAAATTATTAAAATTAAAGCTAAAGCCCCCGTAATACGGAGTATCTGAGATAGTAAAAGATACCCCAATCGAATCCAGGACCTCAGAGTTAGCGACACTTTGAAACTGGCTTATTGGTATAGATTTATAATCCTGCCTATTAACATTTATAAGTTCTTTATGTATGTAAAATATTCTCTTCGCCAGTCAGAATAGAGAACCATCGATATTTATACTCCCAACACTTGGGAAGCTCGGAATATCATTTTTGTAATTAATAGCGCTAGCGCACTGTGCCGTTGCATTTCCATGCTATTTCCAACATTACAGTATCATCCATCAATTTTTTTAACATTTTTATTTTATTTTTCGTAATGACGAGAAACAAATACCGCCCTAGCCATAAAAGTCGAGGGTGTGGCGTGCATAAAACAGGAATGCTTCATATTTCGAATTATAGTCTACACGTGGTTTTTGTACATAAACTTGTATCTATACGTTTTGTTAAGATAAGGTAAAGATTTATTTCCTTTTTTATCGGTGGTCGTTTATACCAACGATATCATATTTACGTGAGCAAAATTTTAGTTCTCCAATCTATAATAAGGTATTGTCGTCTAATATAGCCCACAATTTTGATCGCTGTCAGTGTTAAAAAAAACTAGAATCCGTCCCAAACTCAATAAGCAGTAAGTACAAACGAATGTAGCACCTAAACCTATTTTGTTTAGTGTAGTGCTTCAGTGATAAAAAGTAAGTTTATTAGGTACTTTATAGTACTTTTATTATGTTTAACGATATATATTTGGAAAAAGGCACTGAATATGAATAATTCACGATATCACCTTTAAAAAATCTACAATCGCAAAACCCAAAATACACGCGATGGAATACGGAACTACCTTTAGCGCGGGATAATGTATCAATAAATTACCCGGGCAAATGCTTTGACTAATGGAGCTACTCAACATCTTACTGAGAGTTGACAGTTTTTTATAGATGTAGTTTTGTAGCTAACTACCCTTTTTCATGCTAAGTGATGCATGTTTTTGAAATGGGTAATTAGACTTAGATTTATATACTTAAAATGTAGGTTTTGCCAATAATTATTATGACAGGCAATATTTTGTTTGACGACGAAAAAATGAAATCGAGAAATCACATCCATATTGTAGTACACTCGTCCATATACGATACAAATTGAATATCGCGATACAATCAAGTATGCTCTTCAATCGATTCAAACACCGGTACCGATATCTGTTTCACAAAACGAAACGTATTTATAACGTACATTTTTTGCACCAATTCATAGAGGGCTCCGACATTTTGTCAATTGCGTGTCCATTGAAGCGTAAATACGTTTGGAATAGAATGCCCATTTTATTTAACAATATTCTCTCTATAACAGTCTTGAGTGATCGACTGAATTATTCTTCTGGAGATATTAGTAGAACATTTCGAGATAAAAAAATATTTTTAAAGATAAAGAAATTAGATATAAATTTTATAGGTAATATTTTAAAACTAAAACATTTGTCCACAGTTTTTGTTAATCTGTCATTACTTATACTATAATGAATGAATGAAATATTCTTTATTGTACATACACCATACAGTTAAAAAATTTACAGATTATAATCTAACAATCAGTACAATCGGCGGCCTTATCGCTTAGACGCGATATCTTCCAGGCAACCGTTACAGAGAGGACAAAATAAACTATAATTGGGTAGGTTATGTCGTCTAAAAGAATCTTTATTACTTATAATATGATACTTACAAATAAATACTTATATAAAAATACATATAATGGATTAAATAAACACATTATTATAATCATGATATCAAAAGTAACATAAATATATACAAAGATGAAGAAAGCAAACGGTATTCATAGTGACAAATAATGCTCCTTAAGTTTACTTTTGAAATTGTCTATAGATTGTGCACGTCTCACATCTTCCGGTAACGCATTCCAGAGACTATATTCTATCTAACCTATAACTGGCTTGATAGTGGCTGTGGTTAGTGAGAGAGATTATTTTTATCATACTGACACTTTTACGTTTGATTTATAAGGGATAGGTAAACTGACTGTCTTTTTTGGACTTGCAAAAATTTTTTTTGCAAAGGCTGATCACCCAATGACGACCTTAAATCATTTATCTAATTGTCCTTACGTCCAGCCATCAAACCCGGCTGTTTATTTATGTTAGATCATTGGTCCCTTGAAATTGTTAACTCTCACCAACCTGCACTGAATCGCGTGGTGGTTTATCAAACGGTCTAGTGCCTTTTTACCTATGAGATTTTATCCCTTTGGAAAGTTTGTGTCCATCATTCCACGTATCTAGGTCAATAAGGGGAAACATTCAGATTGAAAAAAGTTTTTTTTGACTTAAGATTTAAAATTTAGTAAGCTCTTATTTAGAATTCGATGAATTCAAATGTAAAGTCATCTTAGTACTGTATAAGAGTTTTAATGTTGGACTGTTTTAAAGTTAGGTTTCGCATTTACAATGCAATCGTTCAACACTATTTAATTTACAGCAAATTAAATTTTATTATTTAGCATGTTATATTATGACCTGAGTTGCCCATAGTGATGTGGAAGCTAAAAGCTGTGTAATAGTCGAGAGTAGCCTAATTTCTTCTAATTAACTTAATCGAGTATCTGTCTGATAGAGAAGTGATTAATCGATTGTAGCGTCAGCACTAATGTCGAAACGTTTGTGTTCGATATCCACTTCAGCAATTACATTTAATGATTTACTGAGAACTAAGTGGTAACGTAAAAATGACGGTGATGTAAAAATAAGAATCTAATTGAAATGACAGGTAGCTTCAAAAAGCAAAATTCTTCTAATCAAACAATAAAATCAGCTTACATAATATACTCAGCTTTAATGGGCTGAGGACTCTGAATGACTTTTAGATATCGACACGCCCCCTTACAGGTGTCTACGCTAGTGTGGGCTAGCTCATTGCACATTCCTCAGAAGAATAACAAATGCCTACAGCAGATAAACTTTGTACTAATAACAATGACGTTTTATAACAATCAAGTGCTTTGAGTTAGCTGTCTAAAGTGCTTACACAATGGGTGGCGCTGAATTTTTTTACAAGAAAGGAATAATTTATTTTTACTCCAGATTTTTATGGGGTTTAGAAAGGACAATCATGTTTTTTCCTTTTGGGTCGACAAAATAAGATGCTGTCTGTTTCATGTTTCTGAATTTTATTCTATTTCATTGATATTTGTAAAGTTAATACAATCATGTTTCGGTTGCAACCACAAGATCAGAAATACGATCAAGTATAACCATATTTTTTTTGGAGATAAATAGGTTTCCTGTGAATTAGTACAATTCAAGATCCATTTTATCGATTCAGCTCTATTTAGCCCCTTTACAATCACGTTAAAATGTAACGGATATTAAGTCATAAGACAAATTCTTGGTAGAATTATAGAAATTGGATTCATATCCACTGTATAATCTATAAAAATTACAGCTTTTAATGGTAATCAATAAAAACCAAATAGAACAGGAGATCAAAGCAAATCAAATCAAATATTTCATTGGTGATGTGTAGTAAATCTGCTTGTAAGGTGTAACGTGACATTCATGTAAAATCAAACCTTGAATGAATAATAAATAGGAGTGTTAACACAATAGCAATACAATAGATATTTTCTTTATAAATCTCAGTAAAAAGGACGATTTCCTAGCGAACAAACATAATAGTAAGCTCCTTTAGGATTTATCCATTAAGGTACGTCTTTAAATATAGCGAATGGCAATGAAATACAAATTTTATCTTTATGTAAAAGAAGATATACCTTTAACGAGATATCTTTGTGTCATGACATACAAAGGATGAATTTTACGATTTCTAAATTGTGATACGGTCTGCTTGTACAAAATGTTAACATTTATTTTATTTTTTTCAAAGAATCTTCATACATTTTTCGTAAATTATATTATTTAATAAAATATTCCATCACTGATTTGGTAAATATTGACATGACAATCATTATAATGAATATACCAGGATATCGACTATATATTAAGATAGCAAGAAATCGTAAGGTGGTTTACATCGACTACTAATGGTTATGCTGCCTCGTCATTATATTAAACCTTTAATATGACCTCTTTATTTCCTTGTCGTTCAAAATATTTTTACTATTTAATACAATACAATAAAAACCCAAAAAGATTTTGTTAGGCACCTTTTTAAAAATGGGATTGCTACAACGTACCTTATTATGAATTTTTTTTTCACTGTTACAAGCGCCATGAATCCATAATTAGTTATCACGGAAAAAATTGTTTTAAATAAACAATATATTGCAATATTAGTTTGTAAGTGTGATGAATTTCGTTTTCCGCTTATCGCTATATTCATAGATGCACGCCAATAGTTTGCGTTGACCACAAATATTGACCCAGTTGTCGAGTTGTCGCATTAGCGAACTCGCGATCGTTACCAGAGTGGCGCGTTTCCGAACAATCGTTAGATTTATTGACTTTTACTGCTGTTTACAATGGGGGAGACGACCCTTGTAACATCTGTTGTATATGTGCTGTTATATTATTATGACTGTTTAAGAAACATAGAAGTTTCGTTTGTTTCTATGACGATACTTAATTCAAATAATTTTTATTATGTTAATAAATATCATTTCCTAAAATATTAATAGTAAGATATTGTCAATATATTAAGTGCCAGCTAATTAATTCTAGTGCTTTTAATACTGATGCATTTTAAAAGTAAGCATCGTCGTCTATTAAGTCGTCTATTTTACTTCTTAAGAACATGTACACCGTATCGTAGTTCAAATCGTTCTCTTTGCTCAATCTCCTTCCATACTTTATTTTAAATTATTTACTATCTCTTTCACTTCTCACACATACAGTCAACTTACTATCTCTTTCAAACTAACCTACCATTCCGATTCCTACACATATTTCAATATTTGGTTATTTTGAATTGCATGCATTAGCAAATGCGTCTAAAATGTATACTATTACCAATGTGCATTGCATTAGGTAAATAGTAATCAAAAAGCTCGAAGATATTCAACGGACCGTTTAAAGACTGTTTCAGTTAATGAGTACACTACTATCTACCATGAACTAGAAATAACTATAATATCTACCAAGTCCTTACAAACCTTCTGAATTTAATTTGAAACCAAACCGTATTTATATAATGACTTTCACCTTATCATTTACAGTAAACTAAATCGTGGAGACCTTTTACCGTGCACTTGACTAAATTTCGAGTAACGTTTTTCGTGAAATTTTAATGAGTATCTCAGTTTGGGTCTGGTCCTTTCCTAAATAAACAATCGTGATCACTGGCGACAATTCCGATCTGAATTTACTGAAAGGGACGTTCCATTGCGGTTTAGTCCCACCTTCAAAATAATTTCGGTTTTGGAAGACATTTTATTCAGCCTTTGATAATTTTGAAATTGTTTGACTGCGGGTTGGCACAAAAGTAATGAGACACTTGGTTTAAGTTTTTACGTTTTTATTATTATTACAATAAAAAATTTTAGTCAATGATGTAATTACCATTAGTATCTAAGACTTCTTGCCAACGATCCGGCAAAGTTTGGATGCCTTTTCCCAGAACTCTGATGGCTGTGCCTCGAAAAAGTTGTTCAACTCCGCCTCTACGTCAGAGAAATCATTAAATTGTTTACCCCGCAAATGCTGTTTCAGGGCTCTAAACAAATGATAGTCTGATGGGGCGAGGTCTGGGGAATAAGGTGGGTGGGGTATCGTCTCCCAGCCCAAGTTCTCCAACTGCCGGCGAACCACAGATGCGACGTGAGGTCGAGTGTTATCGTGCAGTAAAACTACATTAACTCGTCTTCGTCGTTTTTTCTTGATAGCGGCAGATAATTTGGTAAGCTGGGTTGAATATTTGTCAGCGTTTATAGTTTCATTGTGTAATAGCTCATAAAACAGTATGCCTTGCGCATCCCAGAAACAGCAAAGCAGAATTTTCCGGCGGTTCTTTTGACTCGGCTTCGGTTGAGTTGGTGGCGTTTCTTCTCGAGGCAGCCAAAAAGCTCGACGTGTATCGTTCTCGTAATAAATCCATGATTCATCTCCAGTAACCAGATCTGACAAAAACTCTTTACGTCGGGGTCGCAGCAAAAGTGACTGACAGATAGCGACACGGACTGCACGACTGGCGTCTGTAAGGATGTGCAGTACCCACCGAGCCAAAACTTTTCGATAACCAAGCTCATGCAGATGGTGTTCCACGGCGTGGTGACTGCATTTAAGTGCTTCCGCTAATTCACGAGTGGTAGCATCCGGATTCAACTGCAGTTCGCGGCGCAAATCGTCATCATTCACTGCGGGTGGTCGCCCTGAGCGTGGCTGACTTTCAAGGCTCCTGTCTCCTGATTTAAAACGGTCAAACCATCGGGACACCGTCGCATGGCTTCTATTTCCAGCGCCTAATGCATTGTTGATATTGTCAGCCGCAGCCCGCGCACTATGGCCTAACAAGTACTCGTATAAGTATAGTGTTCGAACTTGTCGCTCGTCCATTTTTCTTTAAACTGACTAAACAAATCGCGAGCGCGGCTTTATATACCCTACACCAGAAGTACCTAGAATGTTCTACAACATTCTAGAATATTATCGAAAAAATTGATTTTAAAAAGGAAATGTTATAGATTTTTCTAGTGTGTCTCATTACTGTGAAAAAGTGGATTGTTGAATTTAAACGCGGACGAGAGAGTATTGAAGATGACCTTCGCTATGGCGGGCCTATGACGTCTACGACTGAAGAAAACATCAGGAAAATCTGTGATATGATATTGGAGACCATCAGGGAGATTGCAGACACTCGTATGAACGAACAAAAACAATGAATTTGGATTTTCTAAGGTTTCTGCGCGGTGCGTACCCAAATTGCTTTCAGTCGAACAAAAATGAATACGCCTCACGATTTTTCGCGACTGTTTGGAAATGTTTGAGGCTGATCTACAAGATTTTTTATCCAGATTTGTAACAATGGATGAAACTTGGGTACACCATTACACCCCAGAGTCAAAACAGCAATCCAAGCAGTGGAAAAAACGTGATGAACCAACTCCAAAAAAGCCAAAACAATTTTGTCAGCTAGCAAGGTGATGGCGTCAGTTTTTTGGGATGCTAAGGGTGTCATCATGGTGGACTACCTTGCAAAAGGTGATACTATAAACTCGGCTTATTACTGCACCCTCTTATGTCGTTTGCGCGAAATAATCAAAGAGAAAAGGCCAGGATTACTCAGCAAGAAATTATTGTTTCATCAGGATAATGCACGCGTTCACACGTCTTTTGAATCTATGGCTTAAATTCGTGATTGTGGTTTTGAATTACTGCCCTGTTCCACCTATTCCCCTGATTTGGCACCTTCAGACTTTATTTATTCCTAAACCTAAAACAAACACCTTGGAGGTCAAAAATTTTCATCAAATGAGGAGGTCGAAGCTGCGGTGGGTGACTTTTTTGAAGGCCTTGAGGAAACTTTTTTTATAACCGGCCTACAGGCGTGGGAACCAGATTGAATAAGTGCATAGAGTTAGGTGGAGATTACGTGGAAAAATAAAATTACTTTTGCTTATATTTTACATTGTTTTCTTGCTGAACTTTTCAATCCACCCTTTTAGAAATATTTCTTTACAAGTCTTTCACAGTTCAAGCTGATTACCTAAGGAATGCATTGTCTCATTATATTATATGTGCACAAATTATTGACAGTTTAAAGATATAAGTTAAGTAGCACTATTACTAAATTCAATGCAATACTCATAAACCTAACTTTGCATTGCATGAATGTGTATAGTAGCATTAATCTTTACTGGCAAGGCATGTAATATTTCAAACTGTAAAATAAATTAATGGATCCTAGTAACACTACTTAGTAATATTATGTAAAACATCAATAAATACATATAATGTTTTTACTTTCAAAACATACTTAAAACACTATACTAGGATTTCACATAAACAATATAGGGAAAGTACCTATCGATACTTTTTCGATATCATAAAAGGTTTCCGCTTCACAGACTAAGGTCGTCTGTCTATTTACCAAATTTTCGTCACCAGTCACCAGGTGTATGACGTGATAAGCAAGTCCCAACGACCCGCTTATTCGAAGAGGCTCCGTCGCCATTTATCTGGAGCACAATCATAACTTGTAGTGCGTACCGTCGCTTCGCTCGGTTTGTCACTGTCAGGCAGGACGGGACGGAAAAACTGTTAAGGGTGGAACCACATAACTTGCAACACTAGCATTGATATAATATTCATTTCTCTAGCTCGAAGTACTAATTAGGCTTATTTTTATTTGTGAATGCAGGAACATCAATAACTTCCCCAATTTATTAGTCACGAAACAAAAAAAAGTCAGAATACAGGTAAATTATGAGAATATAATCAAGAAGTGTTTTAGAATAATTAACTTGGTTTGACTTGAATTGATTTCGTCTAAGTATATACCGCATTAAATTTGTTTTAAGACGTATAACAATGCATTTAGAAAATACCCTGAAGTATTGCGATTTGTTTCAAATTATCAGTATTATTCATAGCCAAAGATTATAAAAGAAATTCGCCATTTAGGGAACAATGTAAATGCGCCCTACAGTTGGCATGGAGCCCTGCAAAAAGTGTAAGTTTGAGTCGAGTGTCGGCGACGACCGTCATTTCATAAATCTCACGCAGTTGCGTAGGTAACCGCTATAAATTCGGCGGCGGTGCCCAAGCTTGCGTGGACTGAGATGAAAGAGAAGGCGGATTTCATGTTCTTCTTCGTATAAATAAACAAACAAGGGAAATCCGGTAGTTTTCATCAAGTGGAAGGCATACTCCACAATTGCTTAAATATTTACGCTGATTCGCTGTCAGTCGTGGAATACTTTTTATCATACGGGAATATTAATCACTTAGGTATCAGTCTTACTTCGGCAACGTTAATTTTAAGTTCATTAACACGTCTGTCATTTGGTTGAATTTTTTCTTTATTTACCTATAATTAATTAAGATTAATTGTCAAAATCTCAAAACCAGTTGGTCTTGTCATGTGTTTTTGATGTGTTTTTTGAATGCATTTCAAATTAAGAGTTAATGATACGCACTGAACGTTAATTTTGACATTGCACAATCACGATATGGTCTTTAAGATGAAAATTATATTCTTGTCTTTATGATTGCTCTTAAAAAGTTGCTTCCTGCGTTATCAGAAAAATATTAAGGTATTCATCATAATTTAAAAATTTGTCATAGACAAAATGATAATATGCTCCGAAAAGTTTTTATATAACAAAGTTTCAAATTTACATAAATACATTTGGAAATTTAGGTATACTATAAATTGATAGCTTCTTGTGATTTTCAAACAGTTTTCATTGTTAGTGATATACTTAATTGAATTTCTCGTTGCTTGCATTTAATTCATTCCCTTTTATTCCATCTTTTGTTATAGACAACGATAGCGAACATCAGACCTGTATCATGAACAAAGAAAAACTGTTCCAATTAACGCCCATTTGTAGCTTGTGCCACGCGGCGTCTCAGCGGGGACCAGCACCGAATAAAAGATAACGATTGAAAGATTCCCGCCGAAAGTGCGATAGCGGCGCCATTCGGGACATGTGTTTTTGATAGCCCTCTCCCACTTGCCCCCTCGTACACCACCACTACCATGGTAGAAGTGTCTGTCTATTCATCATTTTTCTGGGATTACGGGGCTGTCACTTTTGAGGCAACTGTTGACTTAGTATAGATACGTATTATAATTTATCCTGAAAATGTTGGTAAAGTTATAAGTTTGCTATGATAAATCTAATCAATATGGTGATGATATATTGCGGAAGGTGTTGAGATAATTTTAATGCCATCATTTTGAACATCAAATATTATCTATAAATTCTCTCAGTTCTGCTAATCCTTGTATTTTCACAAAATTAACAATGGCATATTTTTTTTACTAGTCTTTTTGTAAACTTAAATTTGTATGTGATTTAAGAGTGTACTCTAGTAAAAGTTTAATATTATTGACTGACTGCATAATATTAAACTTAAAGTTACAGATGTACAACTTCTGGCTTTAATCATGTATTAATGTCAAGCCCAATAGGATTTTGACTCTTGATTTCATCTTGGTAATAAAAGAGACGAGTATTTTGACGAGTTTTATGCAGATACCGTATTGTTTGCGGCTACACGGAAACGCTAGCATACTTTATGGTGTCCCAGTAATAAAAACAGTTTACTTTATTAGTTTGTCGGTTTTTAACTGACTGCAGCGGGTTAATGTTCGTCGTATCCTGTTTCCCTACTTTTTCCTTCCTATTCTCCTGAACTTTAAGACAGTTGGTATTAATCATGAAAATTTCAATTCGGCTCTGTTGTGGAGAAATTCTTATGTTCTTCCAGTGTTTTTAATGATATATCCGAACTTCAAATGACATCAGATTAAAATAAAAATGTGTTTGTGTTTTAGGGATTTTGTGATGTACAATAAGCGCAGTACTCTTAAAAAGTTCAATAAGACAGTGATTGTTCATCATTGGTACATAATATATTCATTTCGTTTTGAGCCAGCTGCAAAGGAAGGGTTGTGTTTTTCGCGCATATCTTTTGTGTATGTATGTAATATTCTTTATTACCTCATATCTTCAAAACCGTTGAACGGATATAGATGCTCACAAAGAGAGAATGATTTGAATTATTATTCAATTTCATGCCTTCGACTGCATGCTGTGTATAATTTTGCTTAAAGTTTTATTTTGTTCCAGCCTTTTTAATAGCTTTTTTTCACGCAGACAAGTTTTTTTGTTTTTTTTTATAATACTCATAATTTTACTGATGTCTTTTCATTTAGACAAATTATCGGTTGGTTCAGAAAGTGAAACAATAAAATCCATATTTTTAAACATTATCATTGTTTTATTTTTATTAGTTTTACGGTAATAATGATCATGATAAAACTCTTTGGGATACTTGCATTGAGCCCATTGATTTGATACCAGGAACGCGGGTTTCTTCTTGTTTTGTCTAATTATAATTTTACCAAAGGGAACTGACCTTGACACTTCATCGACTTGGACGAATCCTATTGCAGGGACAAGGTTCATCTTTATGGGTTAAGCAAATGCTTATTGATGATAATCTAAAACACGGCTTGGTAGCGTATCAATAACTGCAGTTATAGAGGGCGCTAATAAAACGCGTCTTCCTGCGACATTGAAATAGTATAGTTTTGTATTATTCGATGTCAAATTGTATTTTTTTATCAATAAAAAAAATGTGAAGTTTTAATGTACACATAATCCCAATAAAATTAAGACTATTTAGAAAAACAAAGAAGGTAAAGGAAGGTAAAGAAGGTACCAATATTAATAAAATAAATAACTCACAAAAAATAAACAGCAAAGCCTTTCTACATCCTTACCCAAGTATCCATGTCAATCGCCCTCTATCAAGATGTAACTTCAAATGCTTCGTTGCTTTAATTCTGTTAATGCAATTTTAACTCTAACTGTAACGGAGTAAGACATGTCTTGCTCTGCAAGGAATTATGATCTCGTAAACGTAGGATGTACACCTGTGACTGGCTGGCTATCTGTCTCCCGATAAGAGGTGTGTCAACCCTTGTATTTATCTTTGTGCATAGAAGCAGTAACATTGATAAGATTTATTTTTTAAACATTATTCAAAAGAGTTCCTTTTCATTCTTATATGCCAATAAAACCACACGCAGGCATTGTTTTAATTAGCTTACTTAGGTCGTAAAAGTAAACAATATTTTGGCAGACGAAAAATTGGACTATGATACAAATATTATGTGAGTGTCGAAGAAAACGATACGTAACTATATAACTTGATATATCAAGACATCATTATATCGTTTCTGCGAAGTAAAAACTGTAGTCTAATGCCTTATTTTCACTGTTCGATGAAATCAGAGTGGTAATTGTATGTTTTAAGTTGAGTGCAATTAGAATTTGCATGGAGATTGGCAGTTCTTGGTAGTTACCGCTGAGTCGCTTTACCGGATCCCATACTAGAATCTCAAGGCACTCACGATCGACGGTGAACGTAAACGCCAAAAAAGCTTACGAAACGATCAGCACGCGTAGTGCGTGCAACGCTGTACACTCACTTCATTGGTCAATAAAAACAAGGACCGACTAATGAAACTGAAGGACAGAAATCATACATCGACCAGTGTAAATTATGCCATAAAGCAACACTATGTATCCCACTTCATGTTGAGCTACACCGGGGTACAGTATCGCATTTTTGCCGACGCCTTATTTTATTATGTTTAGGGTTCTCATAAAATATGTAGCATGGATAAATCAATATCAACAATATTGAAATGAAACTCTTGTCAGAACAGAGCGTCGCTCTCATCGTGGATGTATTTAGTAGTGATTGTACATAACAACAAGGGTCTAGCATCCGATTTCTATAATCGATTCGTTATATTCTCCTTGAGACCCTTACGTGACGATGCTACCAATTTTCCCAATAAATCTCACTGTTTCTAGTCCTGATTGATATTTTATCAAAGTGAAACATAAATGAATACTCTATCAATAGTATTAGGAAGTATATTTTCAAATTTTGAATTTATGGAAATGAGGTTCTTATTAGTACGTCAAATAGAATCTCTCAAAGAAACACGACTTTAGTGTATCGATACCGGTTGAAAAATAAAACATAATTTCATATTTTTATAGTTATAAATACAAATATTATCAATCAGTAAAATTTGGGTAATGTTGAATTTTTGGGGATTTTCGTAATATTATTAAGAGTCCAAAATACTATGTTGAAAGTACGACCAAGCTATTTTGATACTTTTTCCAATTTTTGTACATTTTTTGAGTATTTCTATGGTGTGATTCGTCATCGATTTCTGAACATTTTAACACGACTGCACAAGAAAAGGAGTCTATTGCGTTAAGAGTTAATAACCATTAGAAACGTTACATCATCCCCAGTGACCACAAACTGCATATGGTATCAGTGACACTGGCAATATATATATTTAAATATAAAATATGGCGGATGTATGACGTCATCTAAAAAAGCATGTTATTTTAATTATAGCAATATGGGTATCAAATTAAAGGTAATTGATAACCACTTTATCAATATATAATCTCTATACATAATCCCGGCGAGGTAGAATTTTTCCTTCCAGTTTTACAGGCCGTTTTCTAAGAAGAAGCTTTACTTCTCCATTTCTTTAAATATTTAACTTCTCTTTTATTCAGGAGTCTTCTCCATATATTTACATGTTGTTATGTTCTTATTTGGTTTCATAGTGCTAATAATGTTTTTTATTAATAACTTCGGGAGTATTTTTCATTGATCTGGTTCCAGTTGTTATCAATTGTAATGCGGGAACGACTTCCTCGTTTGTTTTATGATCTAATGTTTGCTTTGTAGGTAATCCGTCACGTTTATTTTTTCTATTGAGAATTTCTAAATACTTATACTTTACAGCCTTTGTAGTTTGCTGGGTGTTCTCATAAACACAAAACACATTTGGTAGGCGTGCTTCTCTCTTTTTTCAATCATGTCAAGTCAATGGTTTTTTATTATCCAGTGCATTTCACACATCGAGCTGATCTTAAACAATTGTTTTTAGAATACCCATATTGTTGACATTTTGTGCATTGTACAATAATTATTCTTTTCTTGGGGTCTTCTATAATCCCTCTAAGTATTTGAAAGCAGCGCCTACAGCGACGTCTGTCACCATCTAGCAGTCAAAACAAGAAAAGTTAGTTTGAATATGGCTTCGCCGCGAACTCGATCTTTCTGCGTATTAATTAGTTGAAAATCGTAATAATTAACATCACATATGCCCGGAATTGATTCGTAGTAATCAATAAAGAAGATTGTCGCGCCTCAGTGGTGAATTAAAGTGGAAATAGTGACTTGTAGCTTAGATCCATCATCTGGATATTTTTCACGTAACATTGAGTTTACGAGTATTTTCCCTGAAATATTGCATATCCATATTTTTCTAATAGGTTAACATAATTTTTTTTACTGGTTTTAATTTAATTCATCTTAAATATTGTGATACGAGATTTATAGATGATTTCTTACTATGTAGTCCATTTCCCAATGTATCAGCATCGCACACGTATTCAGAGCTTAAATAGCACAAAAAAAAAGGAAATTAAAGTTATGATATTGGCAACCCCGCACCCACGACCCACAGCGCCATTTTTGGAACGTCATTCGTTTTTCGTGTGCCGGCATCGCTTGTTTGGCAACAGTTTTTTTTTCTTGTTGAAAATATTGTGAAAAAAGTGTTTAAGTGATTCTTTACAGCCTACATAACGGGTTAAAAGCGAAATGGGGAAAAGAAAACATAAACATTCAGCGGACAAGGAAAGGTACCTAAGAAAGAAACTAAAAAGAATCGAAAAATATCTTCGGCGTTCATACTCGCCTGATTCGTCAAACGAAGGTATGTACAAATACTATAATAATAATACGATAAACGTAGTTTTAACTTAGAGTGGTTTACAATAAAGGTACGATATATTACTAATAACTATGCGTAAATACTAAATACTAAGTTCGTGTGAGTACGTAGGTTATACCTACGTTGATAATTTCGTTTGTCATACGATCTAAAGTAAACATTTTTTTCGTTGAAGTCATAACATAACAGTTTCAAAGAATTATGATTTCAATTGTAATATTAGTGATACACTGATAAATACTACTTTCGAAAAGATCAAAGCCAAGTTGTTTTATTAACGTGTCGTAACATGTTTCTGTGATTTTCGTGGGGAATAGGTACTTACCTTTTTTTAGCGTGGCGTGACCAGCTATTTAAGTACTATTGAAGATGTACTTTCGACAATCACAAGGGGCTTGTAACAGCCTAGACTAAATAAACACTATTGAATTTTTCTACTGATGATTGATTTATAAAAAACGCTATTGGTTTAAATCCATGGTGCATTCATTAACATATAAAAGTCTTGTGCCGTAACGTGATTGCGTCCTATGACTTTAAATAACAAAGTGAACCAACACATGGTACATTTGTTTTTCACATATAAAAACTCCAGTCTTGTGGCGTAACGTGATTGCGTCCTATGACTTTAAATAATAAAGTGAACCAACATATGGTACATTTGTTTTTCAGATTATCGGAATGATAGTCCAAAACCACAATCAGATAAAGACCTGCAATCTCCATTACCTTCTCGAGCTTGCTCAAGTACATCAAATGAAATTATTTTGTCAGATTGTGACGATTGCGTTGAAATTCCATGTGAAAAAATGACTGAGCAACCTGAAAATGAATCAATGATACATACAGATTCAACTATGAAAATAGATACAGAAAATACCTTACAAGAGATATTTTAGAGGCCCTCGGAGACCCTAAAGAGAAAGAAAAAAATTTTGGACTCAATATTCCGGATGAAATTGCTAAACGTTGGGGTCAGGTGCTAGTGGATGGATTAGCCAAAGAAAAGAAACGCCCCCTTCACTTAATATGGAATAATCTGCTGTATTCAGTGAGTTTGTGAGAAATAGAGACAAATTGCTAGAAAAATCTCAAAACCACCTAGGTGTGAGAATTCCTGGACTAACAAATCCCACTGCCGAGATTATAGAAGGAGATATTAATAAAATACAACCTCTACAAAAAAAAAAAAATAATAATCAGATATTAACCAAACGTTTTTAGACCTCTATTTTGAAAATACCAAAACTAGAAGACGATTAGTAATTAATTCTATGGATAAAAAATTTGTAAAGCTGTTTGTAAAGCAGTTGTAAAAAGAGATTCACATCTATTCGGAACTGATTTAGGAGAAAGGATAAGAGCATCCAGAGTAGCAGAGAGATCAGGATTGCAAATAAGACGCAATGTCATGACAGTGATCACTTCTAAAATCAGGGAAATTGGAAGGGCCCACCACGTTCTTACAACCAGCGAACTTACAAACAGGGTGGGCCTAAGAATCTATTCAACAATCCTGTGAGATGCCGTCAACCAACCGGGGACCGCCCACAATACTCAACAAAAACGACTTTCAAGCCACGCAAAGCCTAAGCCTTACTAATCACACTCGTCCAACCGAGGTACTACCACATGCAGGTAGATTAATTTTTTTTTATGATGAATGGTGTCACCTAACCGAAGACATAGTGGTTCTGGAATATGTTAAAGGTTTTACCATTCCTTTTGAAAAGGTACCAACTCAAACTGTTGTACCTAATAATCATAACTTTAATAATGTTGAAATTGATCATTTAAAGTAGGCCATACAAAAACTTTTAAAGTGTGGGGCTATTGTGAAATGTCACTATGAACCTGGTCAATTCCTTTCAAAAAATTTTCTTACTCCCAAACCAGATGGATCCTATCGCTTTATTCTGAATTTAAAGGAATTAAATTAATTCATAGCAACCCAACACTTTAAAATAGAGGACATCCGTACAGTGATAAGACTTATGTCAAAGAATTGTTACATGGCCGCCGTTGATATCAAAGATGCCTATTTTTTGATTCCTGCTCATAAAGATAGTAAAAAATATTTGAGAGTTAAGTTTCTCAATGAAACTTATTAATTTAAGTGTCTGTGTGTCATTTGGGGTATCACTGGCTTCTTTCATTTTTACTAAATTAATGAAACCCATTGTAACTTACTTAAGAAAATAGGGTTTTACAATTTCCATATACCTTGATGGTTTTACTTGCCTAGGATCTGACTATCCAGAATGCCTCTCATGCGTAATAAATACAGTCAAATTATTAGACAAATTAGGTTTTGTAATCAATTTTGAAAATAGTAAACTAATACCTAAACAAGTACAATCTTATTTAGGGTTCGAATTAGATTCAAAGGAAATGTGTTTAAATTACCACCAGAAAAACGTATCAAACTGTTACAGCGTATTGAAAATATTTCTATGAGAGAATCATTAACCATTAGAGAATTTGCTAAGTTTCTTGGCCTCTTGTGTTCAGCATGCCCAGCGGTGCGATACAGATGGCTATATACAAAACTGTTTGAACGAGAAAAAATTTTATCTTTAAAAAGAGCTAAAGATAATTATGACATGATAATAACACTGCCCGTTAGTATAAAATCGGAATTTTCATAGTGGATTAATAATATAATGCAAGCAAAAAACTATATTCATGATAACCATTCTGACATAGAAATTTTTTCAGACGCATCCTTGACAGGTTGGGGGATATCATGCAATGGTGAACAAACTGGTGGTTTCTGAGATGATAATGATTTTAATAATTCACATATAAATCTGTTAGAACTTAAAGCGGCCTTTATAGGTCTTAAATGCTTTGCTAAGGACTTAAATGAAAAGAAAATACTTTTGCGGGCAGATAATACTACAGCAATATGCTATATTAACAAATATGGTGGTATTCAATACCCTCATGTTAACAAAGTAACGTGGGACATTTGGTATTGGTATGAAAAAAGACAATTGTATATATTCGTATCATATATCAAATCAAAAGATAATGTTTTAACAGATAAAGAGTCGCGACGCAATAATATTGACACCGAGTAGAGCTTGGCCTCATCAGCATTTTCATTAATCGTTGATAGCTTCCGTAACCCTGAAATTGACCTTTTCGCAACTAAAATTAATGACAAATGTCGTAGGTATATATCCTGGCAAAGAGATCCCGATGCGTTTAATATTTATGCATTTACCATAGACTGGCAGGAATATTTCTTTTATGCATTCCCTCCGTTCTCTCTCATATAAAAATGTTTACGGAAAATAGTTACTGATAAAGCTATGGGTATAATGGTAGTTCCATACTGGCCAAGCCAACCATGGTATCCTTTGTTCCTTAAATTATCTCAGAATCCACCAATATATCTGGAACCCGAACCTTATCTGTTACTATAAAAATATTGATTGTTTTGATCCAAATGTTCCTTTAATTCTTGTTTTTTTTTTTAGAATTTAAACTGGGTGCTAGTTATTCAACTTTACAGTCGGCATTGGCTCTGTTGATGGGTAAAAGTCTTAGTGCAGATGACCGCGTCATGCGCTTTCTTAAGGGAGTCTTCAAAAAGAAACCAAATTATCCAAGGTACCAATCAACCTGGAATCCTAACCTTGTTTTAGAACTGGTGGGCATATGGTACCCTAATGAATCTTTGCCTTTGAAAAAACTTACCAAAAAGCTAGTAGTTTTGCTTGCGTTGGCGACCGCTCAACGAGTACAGACGCTGTCATTAATTCGTTTATCCAACATCAGAGTCACTGAGTGCGCCGTTGAAATAACTATCACAGATGTAATTAAAACTACGGCACCTGGCCGTTCATTACCGAAACTGACAATTCCCTTTTTTCCCTCACAAAGAAAAAATTTGTCCTGGAAAAACTCTAACTTCTTATTTAAATGTTACAAAACAATTTAGAAATTCTCCACAAACAGAAAATCTTATCCTGACCATTAAAAAACCGATACACAATGCTAGTGCTTCAACAATTGCCCGTTGGATAAAACAAGTTTTAATGGAAAGTGGAATTGACACTACGATATTTTTGGCTCACAGTACTCGCCATGCTACCACCTCTGCCGCCAATAGAAAAGGTGTGTCAGTGGATCTTATAAAAAAAATGGCACGGATGGCCAGGGAATTCTCTCATATTCGCAAAATATTATAACCAACCTTTAATGACTAATACAGAGGATAGAGTTTTTTGCAGAAGCAATTTATGGTGATTCAAATTAAAATTACTTATGTCTATAAATGCTGATGTCATTTAATTAGTATTAAATGATTGACTGTGATTATAATTATGCTTAAGAATAGAGCGCTTTACAGAAACAATTATATTAACACTATTTTTATAACAAAAATAATATTTAAAGATTGTTATTTTGTATAAGTAATCAGTATTAAGTGATTGACTGGGATTGCAATTAGGTACAAAAGTTTATACATTTTTTTTTTTATAGAAGTTCCTCGTTACATATAAGAAATTATATTATATTGTATTAAATTATATTGCTTGTGATGGCAATGATAATTGTTAACCTCATATAACTAAAATATATGTGATAAGATAAGATTACTAATTGTTTAAATTTCTCGCACCTATTTCAGGAAGCGCTGAACATCTACATAGTAAGAAATCATCTATAAATCTCGAGGATGTAACGTCGTAATATAATTAATGGTTAAACGAACTTACCTCAAGTGATGTTTGACCATAATTATATGAGACGTTACATCCGAAGAGATTTATAACCCACCCTTCCCATGGTTTTCTTCGAAATCACTCAACCCTATTATGAAATAGGTACTCGAGTTCATCTCTAAAATAATGACGTTCCAAAAATGGCGCTGTGGGTCGTGGGTGCGGGGTTGCCAATATCATAACTTTAATTTCCTTTTTTTTTGTGCTATTTAAGCTCTGAATACGTGTGCGATGCTGATACATTGGGAAATGGACTACATAGTAAGAAATCATCTATAAATCTCTTCGGATGTAACGTCTCATATAATTATGGTCAAACATCACTTGAGGTAAGTTCTAAACCTTCTTTATTAATAATATGATTCCTGTAAAATAATCGAAAAGTTATAACTATTATACATTTATTATATATTATATATTGATAATTTACTAATTTACACTCTTTAATTATTCAAAGTTGTTTTATTATTTACTTTAATTTTATTTAGTCCCAAATGTCGTTCAGCTAGTCAGTAGTCACATTGTTATGCATTATTGACATAGCGACATCAGTCTTTACCGTAATTGGTCGACAATAATGTTTGATCGACGGGCCCTGTGTACACAGCTTTATGACCGAATCTGTTAGTCGCCGCTCACGTTAGTTTCAATTTAATGTCCTCGATTATAAGGATGAATATCGAAAAATCACGGCGAGCAAATTAATTTTGTTTGAAGTGGTTTGTCCAGCTTATTAAATTTGCGAAGCACAGGCAACCGGTGCTCAGGTTGATGTTGACATTTGTTACTATTATGAGGGAAAAATATTATGCTTCAACTATTAAAATCTTTGACATCTATGCCGAAAGTAAACTGATTTTATATTTAAATAAGATTAAGTTATTCTGTTGCCGATTCAGTTCACCGAATTCAGTCAATATTTTTAACTCGACATTCAATTCACTGCATACTAATGATAAATAAGACATCAGACTCTGTACATGCATTGCAAATGATATTATTCATGATTTTTATACTTTAGGATTTATGTTCGCCTAGATAGCAGAAGAATATCATATATCAATTATAAGGCCGGACGAAGTCAGTGTTATAGAAGTTAAATTATCTATATTTTATCTACAAGTTCAATACCAATACTTTATAATGAACCAAAAAGTATTAAGTGAAGGTATAATACTTAAAAGCATTCTGCAAAATATTCATAATGAATTTTGCCAAATTAAAAATAGATTCACGTAAAGTTATTAGACTTAATGAATTTGTATTCTTTTCAATAGGTTCTCCGAAAACACTATTGATTGTAATTCGGTCATTTCTAATAAATCTTTTTTACATTTAATGTTTAAAATATATTTTTACATACTTAAAAAATCAATTTATTTTAGGAGTATCTTTGTGTTTCTATCTATTTCTACTGAAAACATTTTTTTCTTTCTTTTAAATTTTAACTGTAACAGGCCCTTTACAAATTTATTGTAGTTTTCTTAATTTTAACTAGCCGATTGCCCGCGTAAATTGTAACCTATGTCAGCCGCGTGTGATATAGTTTCCTATAAGTGAAAATGTTAAAATCAGTCCATTAATAAAGGAGCTCATTTATTAAAAAAAATAAATCTTTTCTCTTTATAATATTAGTATATATTATAGCTTATCTAGTGGTATTTTGTAGTTTATGATCTTAGTGTAAACACCCGCTAAAGTATAAAAATATATATTATAAGTAATATCAAGTACAAGTAGATCGTATCTACTTCAGCGATATTATTAAATGTAATAAATCTGTGGCGAGTCGTCGCCGCGACGTTACTTGCTCGCCGAGATTATGCCAAGCTCGTAACCTAGGCTTTATGTGCGTTACCAACTAGACTACGGACCAGAGACTGAAATATTGAAAATGTGATTAAAAACCTCACCTAAAATAAGTTTATTTAAGGATATGCTTTTGTGAAAAAGAAAGAAGATAGAATATAACTAGCTAGCGACGTATTATTCAGTACAAATTATCAGAGGAAATCTTAATCCAAGATGGATGTATAGGTAAATACAGACGGGTCTTATTTTGCCCATTGCATATTCTTAACGATTTTCATTGGTGTAAAGTCCGTAGTGTAAATGTAATGTTATGGACCGATATTTTTTTTCCGACTTTAAGTTGAACGTTAATGTTTTGGCTCTATGTTGCACCTACTTTTCAGATTTTCATAACATAAGTTTCAAGTTTTTTTATGAGTTTACCATTGTGTATAAGCACAAAATGTATACAATGTTAAATCATACTTCATATAATGCAGCGATCAACTAAAGAGTTATAATTGTACTACGTTTAAAGCATCATAGATAAAAACATTTTACAGTAAAATAAAAATCACTCCAAATACTGTTATTTCGAGAATTTAATTTAAAAAAAATATTATAAAATCAATGTTGATCCAAAGAGTGAAATTCGGATGAAAGTTGTAAAATATATGATTAACTTTTAAAATATAGATTGTGACGTACGACTTAAGCTTGGGTCTGAGAGCAAATTCTCTCACGGTTATAGCGCACGTTGAGAATGACAACGTCACTAACCAAAAACGACGTATTTTTTACTTTTGGCAACATTTTTCTTTGTTACCTATAAACTTTAAAATGCAAAGATCCCTGTGAACGTAGCTTGCATAGAAACTGCAAGGTGGTGTAGTGACGATACGTTGTTTAGAGGGGCTGATTACAATTTCTTGAACTTTAAACGCTCATTACTCAAAATCGCATTTTTTGCATTGTGTCACTATCGTTC
Organism: Diatraea saccharalis; assembly: GCA_918026875.4. Classification (NCBI taxonomy): domain Eukaryota; kingdom Metazoa; phylum Arthropoda; class Insecta; order Lepidoptera; family Crambidae; genus Diatraea; species Diatraea saccharalis. The sequence goes on along the minus strand of OU893333.1, from coordinate 17,701,257 downwards.
TCAACGTGCGATAGGTGCTTCAAATCATATAATTAACCGAGAACAGCAGTCAGAATAAGGTAATTTGAATGCAGTTCATTTATATTCTTCGACATTGATACTTCATTAGCGTGATGCACGCTTCACATGTGTGTAAAGTGTTAAATAATAATAACAATGTTGTAATTTATTGCTAAAGTACATTTTTTTCCGGGCAAGCTATGGAAGATAATTTTAATCTCCATCATTATTATGTGAAGGAGCTTGATGTTTTCGTACTACCATTTGACAATCTCATAAGCTTGAAAAGGTGCCAAATCATTCATATAAAAAAATATAGAGTGTGAATCGAATTAGTTTCAGGCATATGTAAATGACAAAGTTCTGTTTAAATATTTTCACAGCACCATCTGTATCCATAAAGAGGAATATGATAACGAGAAACAACAACAACCACAATAAATTAATTAATTAATTTTAATATTTTTAATGGGTTCTTAGTCATTGGTATTGTATATTTCGCTACAATGCTTCAGCTTTATGTTTAAAATTTATTCTATTTTATTAAATATAGGGAAACAGTTCTTTCTTATTCTATTAACCTTTCCATAACTGTCTTTACTGTTACTGTCCTATCTAGGAATAAGCAACTCCATGGTTTCGTATTAATATCAGAGCAATGAAAGCACGCAGTGGGTTATTGCGGGAACGCAACTTCGCCAGCTTACTCAGTGGCCCAATTCATGAGAGGTAGCTTCTTGAGCCCTGAATATTTGTCCTAATCTTTAATTGAAAAACTTATTAATGGTCGCTGCTGATGAGACATGGCCCATCACGCGGTTCTAGTATGGATGGTCTAACGTGCCTTTCTAAGGTCGAGATAATATTATATTTGGTAACCCAACCTATGACCGGCCCTTGTGAAAGTTTGCTTCGCCACCGTATTGCAGACCGAATACGCTATCGATATTCTTTCCGTCTGACTATATTTTATATCCTGGAAGTTACATAAAAGTGATTGTACATCGAAGAGGCTTTGCCAGTTAGGCTTGTCGCGTTTTGACGATCTCCTGGGCTGGTCCGTGCGACCTGAACCCACATAATTATCTATCCCACAGCGGTGCGGATACGCAGACTCTTACGAGTTTATTACTGCGGCGGTACAGATACATCATAGTATATGTTGATCGTAGTCTCTCATGCCTTGTAGCCTTTCCATAACTCCCGACCGACTTAGACGCCTCAGTTGGTGCACTAATTAAAATATGTTTATCTACTCTCATCAGGAGAAGCGTTGCATTTTATATGACTAACTTTACCGCTCACTAATTTATGTTGATTGTGGGAAATTAAAAGCTTTTTTGCAAAATGTAGTTTTATTTTATTTTCTATAATTAAAACAGATAATTTATTGTGTCTGTTCGAAAGTTTTTCCAAAGACGTGGCATATATATTTATTTTAAATATATTCCGTTGGCTTCCCAATAATAAAAGAAACACGAAAACCGTGGATACAGTTTTAATGTTGTAAATCGATTTGGTGGAAGAGGAACTTGCGTACCGAGGGTCCCATATAACATCATTGTTGAAGTTTATAAACTAAACAAGTAATGAAAAGACAACTTTACCCTTGCAATTGTTGTTCCCATGCATGGACAGGTCACGATTAGTCTATCAGCTCCAAATAAGTTTGATCAAGCTTTATTTTTCATCTTCACTCGTGTTATTACAGGCAGATATGCAGTTAACAGCTTATAGTTAAAGGGCACTGACTTTTCCTAACAGTTTTTAACCCCTATTGCTTTGCCAAAAGATGTTCAGACTCTAATCCAGAAGTTTATTTTATTTATTTTTATTTATTTATTTATTTATTTGGACCACCAGTGAAAAATTACAATAAATCTTACATTCAAGATCACATAGTTAAACATACTAAATTGTAAAATTCTATTGAAGGCGGCCACATCATGCTTTCAAAAATACAGTACAGAAGTAAACTCAAATAATCGACAATTTACAACACAAAACCCAACAGTAGCAAAAATATCCCTAAAAACACAACAGCATTTATATTATGAATGCAAATACGCACTAGTCCGTCTAATTATCTATGACACTAGTAAAGACTAGTATTATCTAAATCGTGTCGTGCAGTCAGGAATGCTACTCGTCTTTTATATCAACGACATAACACAGCCGAATTTCGTGGCAGCTTTCGTTACGCTGCCACGAAATGTTGGGATAACATCCCTCCACCTTTTAAACACTTTCGTGCCATCAAAACTTTTAAAATTAAATTAAGAGAACATCTTCTTGATTTACAGAAGCTGATTTGAATGTTGTGTTGTGTAATTTATAATTTAAATCGCATTCTCTATAAAATTGTATTTTATGCATGGTTTATATAATACTCATTTACGTATCTAATTTAAATATTTGGGATGAGTATTTCATGTAAATATTTACGTATGGTGCATAGTAGTGTCTTCTCCTCTCCTCATCTGGTGTCCATGGAAGATCAGCGTCGAGGTATCTTAATGACATCTCGACACTATGCTGAATGGATACCTTTTTAGAGCCACGATGTGTGTTTATGTATTCACTCAATTTGATACTTCTATATTATGTGGTTGCTAAATAAATGAATTATTATTATTATTTATTAGTAGTAGTAAAATTACACAAAAATTAAAACTGGAACGTTTTGAAAAGTACCTACCTACCTGATTTAGATAACAGAGATTCCAATATTTAACTTATTTCTTATATTTTGAAGTAACGCAATAAAATAAAAATCGGAAATTTCCATTGAAAGTAATTTCGCGATCCCTTTACAAAAACACGTGTAATATATCATGATTAGTATACGTGTACTTCTATACACATTTAATTACAGTAGTCACAATTTTATGCCTAGCATTACATTTACATGAATCCGTGCTGCAAACTCACTTTAATTAAATTCCTTTAAAGAAAGCGTAGCGAGCACCGTCAACGTCTGTCTAGGAGGAGACAAGATGAATTTTAATGCGCGCGCGACGCATTCAAAGCGCTAATGGCCGCTCGAGCCTCAGAGTGCCACTAGTACTTGTAAATATGCTCCTAATGCCTGCTCAATGGGTGCGTACTAAATGGATGCGACTTTAAGCTATAAAACGGAATCTTCTTTAATATTACTAGATATAGCAGTGATTATTGTAAGCTGACTTTAAAAAAGGAGGTTATCAATTTGATCTGTACTATATCGAAATCGATCTTATATAGTATATACCTCATAATATAGTCATAAATGAACTCTATTACGTATACCAGTATTTCTTATAATTTTTTCAAGTCTAATTTACCTCTTTATCATTTATAATTTAAAAATAACGGCAAATTTAGTAGCAAAACATAACATTTTAGCATAATTGAATGTAATTAAGATGGCGCCATGGTAATAACAAACTCGCGTTTTAGTGCAAAACATGCGGTAAATTAATTTACCGAGAGAATATACGCGATGTAGCCTCGGACATGGCCTATTAACGTTTAGAGTTGCAACAACGAGCTTTCATGAGATTAGTGACGTAGTCAAATCGATTATCAACATCAAATATGTTACAATAAACTGCTTAAAAAGTTTTATAAAACATTTCGTTTTAACACTATTGTGTTCATGCAATACTTTGGCAAAAAACTATAAGTTACGCGTGCAAAGTCGTGGGAAAACAGCTAGTTGATAAATAAAGTATAAAGCAGATCTTCATTGTTTATGAGATAAAAATAACGATTTTTATAAGAAGTATAAAATGAATTAATTAGTCTCTATATGCTGCGGGTGTAATACGTCAATATAATTCATCGATAGTTGATAAAATTATCGATGACAGATTTTCATAACACTAATTTTAAAATGATCCTCATTAATACGAAATGTTTGAACTAAAACGCCATTTTCATTAAAATTACGGCTCATCATAAATATTAGCTCAATTAAATTTGAAAGTTTTGAATTAATTGAACATAATATGTAAATAATATAGATAACATTTTTTTTTCTTTTGTTCCTTTAAGATTTTTCATATTATTTTCATACAAAACCGAAAATTGCTACACTATACTACTAAACAGTAACAGTTACGATAAATCCGTTATATCTACAATCGCGCAATGGATTCAGTTAAAACTTGCATCCGACCCGCGATAACGCCCGCAGCAAAAACGACTTTGATGCACTGTTTTTTGACGGTTATAGATCATTTTAACGGACTGTAATTTATTGATCAATTTATTCACGTTGTGGTACAAACATTTTTATCTTAATATTTATGTCTACATTTTCATTATATAGTCCCTCATTTGTTAACAAAAAAGTATAAACTAGGAAATTTACATGGACTAGCTGTAACCCGCGGTTTCGCCCACATGGTCCGAGGGTACTGTGTTCACACTGGCCTGCTATAATAGAGTATTAAGCTAATCTTAATTAAAAATCTGCTAGTAAGCATTACTTTTATATCATCATCATAAGCTTATCAGCGTCGTCATTGATGGGGCATGGGCCTGCCCAATAGATGGAAACAAATAAGAAAAATCTACCGGTGATCCTATGAATAACGTGCGCGTTATGTATGAATGCATAACCCGCATGTTATTCACAGAATCTGCAATATTTAGTATAAGTATACCTCCAGTATAGATATATCTAAAAGGCGTATTTGACGTGATATAATGTCTTAAATTACCCAATTAAACTGGGTATGACAATAAAAATACTAGACTGATAAAATTATGTGCTTTGGAATTTTGTCCTCCATTAACCTTAATGTCACAAAGATTTCGTATGATATACAAAAAGGGAAATAAAAAAATTATAGACCCATTACGTTGATTCCAATGCTTTCAAAAGTTCTTGAAAAAATAATGTTCTCTAGACTGATTGATTTTCTTAATACCAATAAAATATTTTAACCAGAACAATTTGAATTTAGGAAAAACAGCTCACGTGTTTTTCATTGTAAAAATTATTATGGAATACTAGCTTTTGCCCGCGACTTCGTCCGCGTGATAAGAAGAATGATAGATAGTACAACAAAATACCAATGAATGTCCAATATGTTACAGCACTTTATCTTTGAAACTTTAGAGATTTAGAGAAAAAAAAACAGTTCTGAAGTTTACACAAAACTTAATCGAAAACTTAATCTACGCAAAATTCTTTGAAAGAAACGTTACCACAGATTACTTTAGAATAAATTCCATTTAAAACACAGCGCCATCTATTGGGTGTTACCGCAGATTACTTTAGAATAAACGTCATCTAGAACACAGCGCCATCTATTGGATGTATTTGCAACCTAGATGTCAAACGATATTGAAGAATTTTATCTATGAATCAAAGTAAACCGCTATCTATGAGAACTTCATACAACTAAGCAGTAAATAAACACTTGCTTAAGAAAAAAATAATTAGAACTTTTTATTTGTTTACATTCACAACATAAGCGAATAATTGATATGATAACTATCCTATCCAGTAAGTTAGACCAAAATACGGCGACATGTGAAATTTGATAGAAATCGGTTCAGTAGTTTTGGAGTTTATTGGCAACATACATCGTGACACAAAATTTTTATTTTTTGGAATATTTAGATAAAGAAATGCCCATTATCGCATTATTTCTAGATATGACCAAAGCCTTTGATAGTGTTTTCCATGAAAATGCATTAAGTAATGCATTAAGCTGGATAAGAAGTTACTTATAAAACAGGTATCAATGTGTGGAAATAAATGAAATAATGGGCTCATCAAAAAATAACTTTGAAATTACATGAAAATGTCTTTATTCAAGTAAGCTTGTTTCAGGCACTTTAAATGGGTTTTTTACCCTACCTTTCGTTAAGGACTTTTTTAGCTGACAAGAATAAAAAGCGAAATAAACTTACCAGCTCTGTATCATAAGTAATGTAACTGACATAAATTATGACATTACCATAATAGTACGTATTATAACTAATAAATACAAATTTCAAAGTTTGTTGGACATAGGTTGGTACATATAATTAGTCGTTATAGAACAAAGCGAAGACTATTAATTCCATGCATTGCGGTTAAAATAATCATCAACTTTATAATAGCTTTTTCTTATAAGTATTTTCTTTATATGAATTTTAAATTTAATTACGGGTAGGTCAGTTACATTTTGTGGAACTTTATTGAACATAGCAATGCATATACCCAGAAATGATCCTTTGGTTTTTTGAAGTCTGGAGCTTGGAACAGCAAGCTTATTTTATTTCTTGTGTTAAGATGTAACACAAGCAAAACTTGTGATGACGTTTAGAAGAAACATGATGGTGCTCGAAAGTTGCTAGAACTCCGCTATAGTCAGATCGAATACAATTTATTATCGATTTCTTAAACACCTTACATTTACAAAAATTACATTTACAATCTAAGCAAGTAGCAGATGTGGGTGGAATGCGGGTAAGTTCATTAAAAATATTTTCTAAATATTTTCTCAATTTAAATAAGTCAAAAACCTACTTCATTTAGCACATTTAATTAAAATCTATATTAAAATCACCACATATCACTTATTTCTTATCAACTTTGCAAACTAATTTAAATGCATCCTCCATAGCATATTTTAATTGAGAGTAGTCCCCATCAGGTGGTCCATATACCCATACAATAAACATATGTCTAAATATATTCGAAGTTCCTCAAGGTAAGTATCCTAGGACTATTACTCTTTCGTCTTTATAATAACAATTTACCTGTGGAACGAAACATAAGTGTCTATTATTTGCGGATGACACTACACTAATAAAATTACACTTGTCAAAACTTGATAGATTCGCATACGTGCTATATCGTCTCAGACAAACAGCAACAATGCAATTTAGCAGCATATCATGGATACATCTCCTCATGCCTTGGATTAGTATTATTATGTGGGGACTCCAGTAGTTCCTGAGATTACAAAGTTCAACCAAACAAACAAACAAACTCTTCTGCTTTATTATTAGTATAGATTATAAAAAATATATTACTCGTAAAATTTTTCATTAATACGGTTGTAATATCTTAATATCCTTGATGACCTTATAAAAAGAGTAAATAACATGACAATTTCAATGTATCTGATATCTAAAATTCGATTTTCGGATCAAATAAAATGGACTTTTCGTATCGTATTGGATACGGATGTCCTTCTACTTTGTTGTTTTAAATGACATAAGTGTTTTAGAAAGTGCTGCGTTGTAAAAATTTGGATACACAAATTTTACTTACCCCTTTAAAACTAATATGCATTCATAAAGGAGCTTCGAAACTATAGCATAATTATGCAACGCTTAAGCGGCAAGTAAAATATCGTTAGGCTTGAAACTGGCTAGATTGTGTCTCGCTGCAAAATATTTAATCCAGCCAATTAATTAGCGAAGATCAAAGATAACCGCAAGTAATTAATATTTAAACTTAGCCTGAGGCTTCCGTAATTTGTATTTCAAAATATCGGTAATTACTAAATATTTTTTAAAACAATGTGTTTAATCAGTTCGTAAAATGTTGGTTGAATTTAAAATTTAAAGTAAAAGTTATTTAGTAACAGACTAAAAAGAATTAAGGGGTTAATACTCAATACAATCATTGTCTGGTCATCGGTCCAGATATTTAAGAACATTATATTGGAGCATCAACTTTAAGGTCCACCTTAAAGTTGATGTTCCAATTCCAAGATACAAATACGAAACTAATTTTTCATGACTATATACATATAAAAAATATATTACAAAAATCAACATTAAGAATTGGAAGGTTCTTGCACATTTTTGTCACGACTATAGACTATAACGTTTTTCTTACATTGTACTTCTATTATAAAAGCGAAAGTTTGTGAGCGTGTAGTTTGTTACTGTACCGCAAAAACTACTCAACTCAACGGTTTTTATATAATAGAATCAGGCGTTTTTTGCGGAAGTTCATTGCTAAAACCATGAAACTATAATATCTAGCAACTTCCGCCCCAGGACAGTATCCGCAAGACCTGCTATGTACTGCCCGCACACAAATTAACATGTACAAATGGCAACAAATCTCGAAAAATTACCACTCTACACGTGTTTTTTATTGATTGTATTATATCAACCGATTTTGATAACATATGCTATACGGGTAATTCTAAACCCGAATTACATATATACTAATTTTTATGCCACAAACGGTAAATAAATGAGTCATGTCTCACATCTTCATATCATTTTGCTCGTGGATTATTAAGTGAAAATCACAGTGCATTACCAAGTGACGACATGAGACGTCCAGATTCAAGGCACGTGACGTCACGCGAGTCTCACCCGCCGAGTAAAACGACGCGCGACATAAATCAACGTGGACACTTTTGTTACCGCCATTACCGGCGTTTTTGTCGTAGGCATTATTTGTAATGTGCCTGCAGAGATATTGTCAGAGACGACAAATAGTATAGTTAAAATGTTAACGGTACGAAAATCGGGAATGTCCAACTAATGTATAGTGATGTTTTTAGGATAATAAACGTATAAAAATAAACAAAACATCTGAAGATTTTAATTCAAGATGGCATCATTTTAAGTAATCAATCGATGAATTTAGCCATACACTAAATATACCATCATCAGTTTTGTTCGAAAATATTCAGTATTATTGATGAATAAAAAAGTGGCCTCATTGCTTAGCAGCAATTTCTTCCAGACAACCAATGGTGGTTGAGAAAAATAAATAAATAATAAGTAAAGGGGGAGAACGCTACAATAACGATACGGATATTAAACAGATATATCTAAAGAAGGAGAAACAATGAATACAATGATGAGAGAGATATGAAATAAATAAATAAAAACAATACAAGTTTTACGCAAGATCTGGGGTGAGAAATAGTTTTCAAATTCTAAGATAAATGATCTTAAACTGCGAGCATTTCTTAAAGCATAGCAGTAATGAGTTCCAAAGTTAAATAGCCTGCACCGAAAAAGAAACGACAGCATGAGGAGGGATGCCAAAGGTCAGGTTAGAAGAAGAGCTTTCCACATTGACTTCGCTTAAAAATATAATTAAATTACCTCAATAAATTGGATTACCCAAATGATAACAAGCCCTTGATAAAGTTCATTAACTGTCTCAATTATAATCTGCAAAAAACTAAACACGTAACCACTATGCCACTGAATTTAAGGTAATCGCTGCAAAACTGCATCAAATAAGCAAAGTCACAATAATAGTTTAAAGTTTTTACTTTCAAATCTTCTGTGTTATTACCGTCTTCTGTTCGACTGTGTCATTGTTACAAATTGTCTGGTGATATTTCTTTTGCATTCGCAAAAGGAAGAGATCTTTTGTGTAAGACCGTGTGATATTAAAAGGTGAATTTTGCTTGTTTCTTGGAAATTCCTCACAATTTCCATGAAAATAACGCCCAGCCTATATTCACTGCGAGGACAAATATAATATATAATGCGCTCAGCAACTGATGTTTTGAATAATATGAATGAAAATAAATATCAAAACGGGATTAGTGGTATTTTTAGTATACCTTAAAATTTTTTCACCTATGCGCTAGTTCTTACCTAGTTCTGATCTGTCGCTAATGTTATCTGGTATTGATGGTGGTATCTTCGTTCGCTTTAGGTACTCAGAATTGGAACAAATACCATTGACAAAGTTTTGTTTGTAACTTTGATTTGTTATTAAAATGTTCTAGTTTAATTTGACTAAAGTATTTCAAGATTTCAAGAATACGAAATGAATTCAGCTTATTCATTTCCCATTTTTACGTAACTTTCTAATAACTTAAAAAGTTACCGAGAAATTCTTTTCAATAACAAGTTGCTATACAATTTGTTGAAGAAAAGAAGAATGTCTTCCTTAAACTTCACGATTATATCTGTTAAGAAAAATATCATTTCTTTCCTTAAAAAAATAGTTAAGAAAAGAAAACTCAATCGTGATTATTCAAATAAAGATATTTTTGAATTCTTATTATTTGCAAATAAACTTGAACCGCTCACCTAGGGTTGTTACCTCAAAAATTAAATGTCTTCATAAAATCTGTCGACTTGTATCTGCCTTTGTCTTTAAATATTTTTACTTTGGCTTTCTCTTCATTTGTATAAATACTCTTAAATTTAGGGAATAACAAGAAATAACATCGCAGTTTAGCTACTACAGATTGTAAATAGGTCCCAACATACTAAAATAAACGTGTTTTAAACCTCTTTAATAAATAATCTTTTGGAATAGGAGCAGCGAATTCTCCTCGACCATTCTTCTCTGTCGCCCATCGTCTAATAACTCTATTAACAAGTATTATTCTTCACACATACAATCGATCTTATTAATATATGGAAACGTTTGATGTCTAAAATCGTTAACTTGTGGAATATTTGTATCACACGATAACCCTAGCAGTAGGTAACTAAATATAGAATGTTATTTTATGAATTTCAACGTTCAAGAATAATAAAGAGAAAGTATTCTCGGTTCTCCTTAATTTTGATTGACTGCATTAATATTTACAATTTTGTATTGAAGCCTGCCTAAAAAATATAAGATTAATATTTCAATTCTAAGAATGTTTCTGCGGATATTAAAAATGAATTTCATTTACATTTTTATCAAATTTACGTGTACAAAACTATATTGGTACAATTGCTGCAATATCATCATCGGCATGTTTGAATTCCCAGCTATGTGATACTGGTTTTTCTTATGAATCAGGATCGACAGCCTCTAGATAAAATACGTTAGATCTATTCGATAAACGGCTCTTGCAAAGATTACTATACTCAAACCAGACGACGACACCGACTGAAATCCTTGAAGGTATTTAGCAGACCACTGAAATAATTTACTAGAAACGTTTACTTAGTTTTGGATAATATCTGAATTTATGATTATTGATCATACTTGGTTTATTAATACGCTTATTTTATAATCGAGGTGACGGTCATGTTGTAATAGCTTATAAAAACTTTAATTAATTGTAATGATTTCGTTAAATAAAATGTTTGTATATATAATAAGATTTTTTTCAAAATCTTTATTAACTAAATTATTTGTTTTGTTATGTTTATGTTCTGAATACAATCCGAATTTCATAAATTATTCATATAATAGCAAAACACATTAAAATATTATTTAATAAAAATTCGTACGCATCCCATTATGACCTATGGAAAATTATTAATTTTATTGGAAATGCGAGAATGAGTGCTATTTAATCCAACCTGTGGGAGGAGCCAAACAAAAATAATCCTTTTGGGATACCATAATGAACTGTAGTCCATGCAAATTGGTCTGCGCTGGTGTTACACTGTGGAATACGAAAATGTATCCGTTTGATTTATAAAAATAAAAACATACCATCAAATAGTGCTTAATAATTCAATAACATTAATAATGTAAAGAAAAACGATATATTCTTTACGTGTTTCAGGTACATCGGATCAGCTTTTGATGCTTTCTATTTTTTTTTAATTTACCTCTAAAATACTTCTAAAAGTATAATCATTACATTTTATTAAACCTACTATTTGTCGATGGGCTTTTTTGTGTTTTGTGTGAGAGATAACATCAATCCTTGCATTTTATCTTTCAAGTCACACTTCTGTTTTTTTTTATATTCTTAGTTGAGACTTATTATTTATATAATTTCTACATAACTTGCAAAAAGAAATCATCATCATCATTATCAGCCCTTTTACGTCCCCACTGCAGGGGCTCAGGCATTCCTTATGGATGGTTAAGGAGCAAAGAAATACTTATCTAATATTTTTCTATTATCTAACAGAGGGACTAAATGTAAATCCTTTTTATTTTATCATTCTTATTGCAAGGACAATGTACTCGTACCTTTGTAATAAAAAGAGTTTATTTACTTAAATTGTGGTGGAATAAAGGTAGTAGCCAGTTTTTTGTATCTGATGTGTAATGGGCCCGACAGTAGTTCCCTGTATAATCTGATCGTCTGTTACAACATATGATTGTGATGTTATAGTTTAGTCAACAACAAAAAGCTGTTTTTATTTCATTTAATTAACGGTTAATAAATATTATCACAATATTTGTGGCTCTACACAATCCACCCATACAAGTATTTTTAGTACAGGAAATATAATATTTTGGAAAGAGTATTTGATTGGAGTTTAAAATAACTGAAGGATATACAAAAATGCTTGAAATTTGATGAAAACTAAAGAGCTGAGATAATTAAAAGAAAATACATAAAAAACAGTGTCGTATTGTTTTTACACGACTGCTCAAAATGTAGTTTATTGTGTACAGAGGTACACAATAAACTACATTTTGAGCAGTTAATGGTTAATGTTTGTTATATCAGTCAAGCCATAACACAAACTCGATTTTGGCAGTTGTGTTTTAATTAATTTTAATTAAATTAGTTTCGTTTGAATGATTTATTTTATTTATCGAGTCATTTTATATGAATGCTAAAAATGTAAAATATGGTAAGAAAGTGATGCCGCACATTTTCCCTATAGTGGAAAATAAGCTGATTAGCTAACTCCTCACTATACGAAAAGTGAATCATACACAACCCACGATCCGAACCCGGTAGTGGATTTTAATTAAAGGAGCAATTTCCAAGAATAGGAAAGCTCAAATTATTAAATTTTATTCATCTATCCGACAACCGCTCCTTGTGAACGTGCGTATTACAGATCTAACGCCACTATACTATAAAGCTCCTCTAAATTTCGTTTCAATATCAGAAAGATTAAAAAAAAACGCATTAAAATCTCAGCGTTCAGACAGTGGAAAGTAAATTTGTTTTATACTATGAATAAAATTTAAATCAGTATTTTCACTTTCTCGTTTTACTTATTACTCTGAACACAAAAAAGAGTATTTAATAAATTGCGAAATTTTCGCTAAGCCACTTTATACCGGGTGTAATGAAATCGTCCGCAAACGCGTACCTACCTTGAAAAACGCACGCACGTCCATTAATCTGGGCCTCAGGTGCGGAGCAGGACGTCTAAAATTAAACGCAGCCTGCGTGCAGACCCTTTTGTTACCTTTATTTATCGCCAGTATACCCTCATACGTGTTACGGCTCCTTCACATTGAACCACTGATAATGTATGTTTACTGGGAAATTATTGCTTTTTTTTCAATTATGACAATTGCTTTTGTTTTTTTTTCTGTTTCTTTAATGTAAACTGAAATCAGAAAACCCGGTTTTCGCAACTGGCTAGCAAACCATTTCAGACTTTAAGGCTGTCTAATTTACATTATCATCATCAAATCAAATCATTTATTGGCCATACAACTCAGAGAGTTACATTCGGCAAGTCTTTTACAATAAACATTTCATATTTAATACAAAAGGTCTAAATCATGCAGGTCAAATCATTGTAGGAATGTCAAATAAATTAAGTTTTTCAACGATGTCGAATTGGTTATTTTTACAATTCTTAATAATCAATTATATCACAGTTAATTAAATTAGATTATACAAACAAATAGGTAATATATAATTTCATATACCATAGAGATCTAGTCAATTTCCTATCTTACCCTACTTTATATAGGAATAAATATTCACCCATAGACATAAATTTATATAAAGAGTATAAGGGATGCTGAATAAAAAAAAATTATCGTTCTTTCAAATTCGTCATCATTCATGTTTGTTATAACAAGGGAAAGTTTATTATACATTATAATTTAATTATACATGCCTTGTTTTTGTACCTTTGCCAATCTTGTTCTAGGCAAACACAATCGTTCCTTATGACGTAAATTATAGCTATGGATGTCCATCTTTCTCAAATGTAAATCCCGATCGTGGTGTATTTCTATTAAACATTTGTAAATGTATAAAGAAATAACTGTCATTATTTTATTTTGTTTAAAATAATTCGTAATGACCTTTTTTATGCATTTAAGTACACGCACTGTCATTAATGTTTTTTTATTTGCTACGGGCTTCAGTTTTTGTAGTGCGTAGTTTGCACTGGCTAGTTTTTTGCATAGCTTGTTTATATTACAAGAGTGGCTCAAAGTATGGTCTAAGGTATCATCGGCTTTTTCACTTCCCCACTGTGGTTGGGGCTCGAAAGCACTTTAAACATCAGCAATGCTGTATTTATTTTCTTTTATTTACATATTTTCTGGCATTGTTGTTGTTTACTTACCTCATTTCCTTTACTACCTAACAGACTTATTCTATAACTTTCATTCAAATATTTAAGCTTAATTTAGTAAACAAACATTTCTTACATTTTATTTGTTTACCAAAGAAGAAACATTTACTTTTATTATTTTATACACAACTATATTTTATCACCTTTTAGTGGTATTTTAAATTAATAGTTTAAGATCTAATCTTCTCCATGCCCTCAATAACATATACTCTAACACTCACAATCACCTTCATACAAAGAATCTGAGGTTACTACAAATATAATACACAACGAAGAGTCCTACTACTAGACGATCACAACTTAATAATTATGTATATTTATTTTATTAAAGATTTATATTATTTAAATTCTTTATAGAGCCTAGACTGATAAATTATATTGAATTTGAATAGAAATGGTATTTTTTTATTTATTTGTTTAAAAAAAAACGAAATATATTTTTTGTTATTATTTTTTATTATAATCTCAGTTCTTTTGATGAACCCTTTCAATTTTAGCACATATGACGTTGCCTGCAGTGTAAAATTGAATTTTAATAGTCATTTAGCGCTGGTAATGAACACATACGCGCCCGGGGCACTGAGCAATAGTCTGTTTAGGTTGGATGCAACCTAAAACTTTGTTTTTCGGAGATAGGTTATAATTTCATATGATCCATTAGTAAGTAAGTACTTCACCAATGCTAAATATAAATAAATGAAATATGAAAAGATTAAGTGGTAAATGTAAAAAAGCTGCGCGTTTTGCTAGGTTGTCGGGTGCGTCTTATACGGGTTTGGTAGACGCTAGCGATATCCTATCGATCGCAGACCACTGTATATAACTAGGAAAGTCATGGAACCAATCCATGTATCTATAATGGATACCGACGAAGACGATGAAATAATGATATCCTGCTCTAACCCAATGCCACTTTTGATTCGTCGCGGATGCACTAACAGAGCAACATAGGCCTACGGTAAATTTCATCCGGACCTCAATAGAATTCTGGATTCAACCATATAAGCTAAATAGCTTTAAAACTCAGTTGCCAGGTTTGACGAACATTAATACAAGCTTGTAAAAAGACAAATAAAAGCTCGTTAAATAGGTATCAATATTTTAACTAAAAAAACTGCGACAAAAAAAAAACTATCGCGTCATGGAAAGCGCTTTAAAGCAAGTGACATCGTCGTCAATAACAAGAGTCGATGATAAATACGTCGCGTCATCGACTCGACGTGCGACCCCCGTCATATCATTGTCACTATGACGCGACATGGTAAGGGTTTATTGCGTCCGTTTTGGCAAACACATAAAAATCGAAAGATATTTGTTTGCATTAAATTTTCTTTAGTACACATAGATTTAAAAAAATCACATAATTTTTTCGTACATAGCTGCGTATGAGATCTTAGCATGAAAATGATTTAAATATTAAGTCCAAGATTATATCTTCATACGAAATCGATAACATCGTCAGTTGCGATGGAAATTTCAAATTCAGTTTCGTCCAAGAAAGCGTCTGCAAAGGGCTTACTTTACAATATTTAAATTATTGAGCTTTACAAACTAATACTTTGAAACTAGAATTTTCATTTATGTAAAAATATATTATTTAAATAAACCGGTTAGAGATCCACGTTAAACACAATTAATTACATTAGTAATTCGGAATACTAAATACGTTTATGTTTTAATTCTGAATGAAACTAAATATTTCATTTAAATCTTTTCAGGGTAAATTTTGATAATAACTGTTTTGAAAGGCTACTTCAAAATATAATATTATATGAATCTCCCACTCTACATTAATGAAAGATTGAAATAGTATGGTTTATAAAGTATGTTGTTATTATTATACAGATGATCATTTAAATATTGTGTTATCTACAATGTTTGGTGCACAATGACTAGAAATAAAGCTAGAATTTCTTATTTATTTCTTAAAATCTTCATATTTATCCAAATCACAAATCCTACATTTCTCGGTTCGTAAGAATACAAGAGTATACGCTATCTTGCATTCTTTGTTAGTGTTTGTTTGCGTAAAGCAGTGTTAAACCTCCAATATGTTCAAGTTTACAATAGAACTAATATTAATTCATTTTATACGCATAGTGTGAATCTAAACTCCGATAACACAATAAGAGATATAAACAAACGCTATGCTATCTACAAAAAAAAAAACAAACTACCTGAAGTAGTTCCAATAAATATAAATAATATATTATCACAAATCATACCTGGCCATTGTTATTCATTTACATGAATAATTCCATAATGATGTCAAAATATTAGACACATAAGGCATTATACATAGATTACGCTCACTGCATATACCGATCTTAAGCTAATTTAACAGCAACACATTCCGTAACAAATTATAGATTTTTATTATTATTTTTCTCTTGGCTGTGTTTGTAATTATAATGAAAAGGGTGTATGTGATGTGTGTTGTCAATAAAAACATATTCTATTTTTCTTATGTAGTAGTAGTATATATAATTTCCGCCTCATTATAATGTACTCGTACGTATGAAACAGCACCCTCATTAATTGCTAAACGATTTGGCGTTCACACCAAGCGGAGCCTTCGATCGTGGTTAAGCCGCAGGTGGCGGTTTGCATTTTTAAATGGCGTTACCACGCGTTTTTGCCGCCTCCAATGGTCCTCTCTCCCCTCCCTACTAAATACTTGAAACTCTAATTGAATAAACGTGTCGCGAATCCGGTATAATCGACGAGCCGAGTCGATGACGCAAACTCGGTCCAATAATCCGATTGTCCGTGGACTTTTAAATTTATTTAGATCCACCAAAGGATTTTCCCAATCCCCGAACACCTAACAAGCCTCCCTTGTTTCCAACGAAGTTCCCTCTTTTGAATATCAAAATTGTATATAATAATTTTCTTTACTGAGCATCCAATTGCTGTGATGGTATTCGTTCTGTGTGGTAGCTGACTCGACAAAGACGAATTAACATTTTAATAATTCAACAAACTTTGTAGGAACTGTTTGAATGGAAATTGGGTTCCAGTCGTGTATACGGCTAATTTTGGGGTTAATCAGCCTGAAATTCAATGGTTTGGAAAACGCTTGTGAGGAATTTCGCTAGTCGCCCTTACAAAGGGCTACTGATAACTGATTCTTCAAGTTTGTTTTCTTATTGGATTCGATGTTTAAATAAAAGCTTGAATTTTTTTTATGATAACTTTTTAAGTAACTTTTAACAAACCACTGTAACAAAATGAAAGGTTTGAATCCTATCTCAGAGTACCAGGGATAAAGTGGATTTTATGGCATTTTTCACTAAGAATATTTTCCAGTGTGATAAACAAGAATATTTTTCATTGTGAATGCGAAATTGATCAAATATAATAAATAAAATAAAACTTTTAGATTAAAAAAAAAATCTACTTATGTATATGAAAATATATAATAATAATCATCATTAATTAAATATAAGTACAATATAACACATACTCAATGTTTCTCTCACATATATACACAATGAATAACAAAATAGCAATAATCACTATATTAACAAAAAATAACTTTTTTTACATAAATACGGCATTGATTTAAGAAACAAAAATACACTTTATTTGGCTTGCTTTAGGGTTTAAACAAATATGCACTGTAAAAATAGAAAAACTAAAGTGTAAGTGACGAAAGTTATTGATTGTAAACTTTGTTCGACATCGAATTAAAGTCGAAAATCGAACGATAAAATCAACGCTTTTACCGAGTGTAGCTACGAATTTCGCTCGGAGTGACACGTAAACTCTTTTGGGCCGAAGCACCGTAGTATTTGTATTCAAATCTGCGCCGAGCCGCGCCGGGAATACTAACAGGCTGCCTGGTAGTTATCACGAGGTGTGTGTCTTAATTCGGGTACCCGACAAAGAAGTTTTCAAAAATTGGTTTGTATGTTTTGGTTATATTTTTATGTTAAAGACGTAACCTGTAAAAATATTTCTTCCTCTTTTTTTCTCAAAATTTCGCTGATTTTTTCTTTAAAATTTGTGGAACAAAAATATTGTACGCTTAGCATACTAGAGAATCATCTAGTCATTTAAAACGAATTGTTTGTTACACAAAGTACATTGAACTGATAACTAGTACTTATAGATTAAGCGTTCTAATGAAGACAGACTAATAGCTTATCTATAAAAATATAATTAAATTGAATCGTTTTGCTAACAAAGCAACTTTAATTTTTATTACGGTTTTGTTAAAAACTTTACATGGCCCTCCCTGCCTTTACCAGGTGTTCTAGTACCTGACCTCTGCACTGGTAACTGAGTGATGTAACCTTTAGTATTAAAAAATCAACCTTTTTAAAGCACATTTTTGGCATGAGTTTCTCTGTCCATATCGTTTATAGAACAAATTTTCAAATAAAGTTTTTTTTTTAATTGATAATCCGATGTAATGTTTATTTCCATAGTAGACAAACTTTAGGTATATTGACTAAACCAGTGACGAGCCTCTTAATACTTTAGATATAAGTAACAACGTGTTTATAGAAATACTTTTTCTTTTTAATCTTTGATACTAGCCGGCAAAAAATTTAAATAAATAATAACAACTTACGATTTTCCGTTACAAACACAACATAAAAGTGTGTGTACCACTTGCAATTTTTTCTTTAAAATTGATTAGTATGAACAATGTTAAAAAGTAATAAAAAGTTTTATTAACAAAATTAAATTGCGTTTCTGTGATATTCCAGAGGACTCCAAACAATCTAACACGGCATTTAAAAAAGAGAAGAAAAAAGGTTTTAATTAAACATTCTACAAAAAGGTTCAGAATTGGAAAGTTCAAACGAAATCAAGATTTAATTGTGACGAGGCATCTGGCGACTGAATTAACTGTCGATATAATATCATTTTCTCTGTATTGAGCAAATAAAATTGAGACAGAAAACTCATTGGTGCGAAAAGGGAGACGGGGTACTTCGGGCTTTGTTCAGGTTGGCTTGAAAAGTAAGAGATAGCGTATTTTATTTTCTTTAGCTTTCGAAAAGTTATAATTTTATGACATGTATTCTCATTAAAACCGTTTCCATTAATAAACTCAACTTACATTATATATATTACTGGCATATACTAGATGCCTCAACAAACTTCATTTCACCCACTTAGTATGGGTAAAAAAATATCTATCTCTATTTAAAAATATCTATCTCTATTTATCTCGCTTTAAAGTATATGTTAAAGAAAAATCAAACTATTGGTTTTTCTTTAATATATAACGAAGAACTTTGCACGAAGAAACATATTTAGCGCATCATTAATTTTTATCAGGTATCAACTTTTTTAAAAACTATGAAACACTAACCATTACAAAAATTAAACTTGTAAGATTATCACATCACATCACAAGTTACGATCAAATAAAGTAAAAAAAAAAATCATGTATAAAGATATGAGCTTGACTACATGCTCACCACAAGCGTGCGTTACATGAAAAATTACGGAAAGATGTTATTGAGGATAAGAAGAGAAGAAAGAATTGAGTAACAAGTATGTGATTTTTACACCAACATACTAGATAATTTTAGCTCAAATGTAATATGGTGTGATAGTGCAGCTCATGACATTCTATTAAAATACCTTTACAAGTGTCATTATTTCTCTTTGAAATTGTAAAAAAATAGAAATTAAATGTATACTCGTAATTCTCCGGAATTTCAGGTACTCAACAATGTTATGCATACAAGATTCAATCAATCCGAGATCAATAGAATAAAACCGCTCTGAGATTACAACTTGCTTCAAGGTGTCGTCACCGAAATACAAAGGGTGAAATAACGAGCTTAAGGCTAAACAAAGGCAACTAGGGTTCTGTGGGTTGCGGCGCCCGCCGTGACCGTCTTTGGATGTTATTTCCCCTTTTTTTTCAATCGCCATCGTTCTGTTTGTGTTATTAAATATCTGGTCGGCTCTTTGATATTCTTTTAATATTTTTCCTCGTCATCATTTAAATATTAATATTGAAAAACATTACACACCAAGAAGAAGCGACCTAGTGGATGTACCGTCACAATTTTATAACTATGTACGTTATTTGTTAATTTATTATTTTTCTTTAATACGTCTATTAGACTGATTGTTATAAATGTATCTCTATTTTATATTTTAGTTTGTCAAAGTGACAAAATCTTACTTAAATATTAACTAAGGCCTTCCATGTTGCTGGAATCGAACAGTGAAAATGGGCCTACCACGCGAGCCCAGTTTCGATTCTTCTCTGTCGTTTCGCTCTTGGTAGAGCGGTTGTGGTCACGTCGAGGTGTCCATGTGAGTATTAGAGGCAGACAAAGCCTTTTTTACGATCTCCCTCAATCTCTCCCTATTTCCGGACTGTCCAGCACAGTCTGACACACATTCTCCCACGGCGGGTTTTATTTGATCAGTCCAGCGCATAGATGATCTGCCACGCGATCTGGTTTCGTCTACCTTTCCTTGCACGACTAGCCGTTCTATGGAGTTGTTGTCTCGTCTAGAGACATGGCCAAAATACTGTAGTATGCGCGTCTGTACTATAGTAGATAGACGCTTTGTGATGCCGAGTTCTTTGAGTATGGACACGTTGGTACGAAACTCTGTCCATGATATGCCAATCATCTTCCTCCAGCACCACATCTCTATAGCATCTATCTTTCCCTCTTCCAACTCACGCACCGTCCACGTCTCTGCCGCATAAAGGAAAATTGGGAACACCGTTTCGATTGGTGGGTGTTTAAAACTGCAGATGTAATCGGGAGCAATAATTTTACGTACTTTCTACAACATTGAGGAATTAGTAATCTCTATTTAAATAAAAAGTATGACCTATTTCCCGTCCGATTGGAATATTTCAAAATAATTGAAGGTAATATCTGCTTCCATTCCATATACAAATCAATGGCTAACCTTTAATTACCAGGTGTTGAATACTAACAGTAACGGGACGTTAAATCAGAGGTTAGCGAGTTGCAGACAACAGGCAGCACAAACATTTCAGTATTTCATTAATGCTCTGAAGCTAATATTTGTGAACTAACACTAGGTGGTTCCAGATAATTTCGTTGAATTATTCTGGTTAGTTTTAAAATGATATAAATTGGAATAATAGTTATTAATGGACTGCTATCATGTATCTTATATTTATCAAAATCAATATCATTTTTCAAGTAAGCTCCTTACTAGCACTTTTGAATCGTCCAAAAAAATTTTTTCCCCTACCACTTGTTCAGGACGTCTTTTAGCTAACAAGAAGAACAAGCGAATGAAATTTATCAGCTCTTTATCATAAGTAATGTCATTTACAAAATCATTGTCATTAAAATAATTAACAACTTTATAATAGCCTATACTCATAAGTGTGTACTTTACATGAATTTTAAATTTATTTATGGGTAGGTCCATTACATTTTGTGGAACTTAATTGAACATAGCAATAATCCTCTGGTTTTTCTGAAGTCTGAAGCTTGAAACGGCAAGTTTATTTTTATTTCTTGTGTTAAGATTATGAACACTACTTTTTTTGTAAAGGAATCGTAATGTTTTCTTGCATACATAATATTTTCATAGATGTATTGAGAGGCAACAGTCAAAATATTTATTTCTTTAAATATTTCTCTGAGAGATTCCCTAGACCATAAATTATATATAACGCGGACAGCTCTCTTTTGTAGAATAAAAATATCTTCAATGCTAGCTGCAGAACCCCACAACAATAGACCATATGTCATTACACTGAAAATAACTAAAATATACCAATCTTGCCGTTTCAACATTTGTCAAGTGACTAATTTTCTTAACAGCAAATTCTGCAGAACTCAGTCTTCTTGATAAGTTATCAATATGAGGATCCCATTGCAGTCGGGAATCTAAAATAAGAAGGAACTTTGTCAATTCCACCAACTCTACTTTTTCACTATTAACATTTATAAGTGTACTAACATGCCTCACATTAGGTAATGCAAACTTGATGCATTTCGTTTTATTTGAATTAAGCTTTAAATTATTATAATCAAACCACTGTAGAACTTTGTCGAGAGCCTCATTTACATCGTCAATATAATCATTACCCCTCTTAACTTTTAACACTTAACATCAGCAAATAATACTGTATCTCACAAATTCTTCGTAAAGTGAGGAAGATCGTTAATGTAAATTAGAAAAAGCAATGGTCCGAATACCGATCCCTGAGGTACGCCCATAGTAATGGGTGCCCCTGCAGATTTCGCTTCATTAATTACTACTTTTTGAATTCTAGCAGAATGATATGATTTTATTGGATTTTGTGAATTTTCCATCACATCATAACGGTCTTATTTCTCCAAAAGTGTTTTATGACTAACGCAGTCCAATGCTTTTGACAGATTGCAAAAAATGCCGACAACATCTTGTTTACTCTCCCAAGCATCATAGATATGTCTCAAAAGTGCAATTTCATCGTAGGTGGTACATTTACCTCTGCTAAAACCAAACTGATTTTTGTGAAGTAATTTATTTAACGAAAACTGTGCAAGCAGTCGATTATAAATAATTTTCTCAAATACTTCACTAAGCACTAGTAGTATAGATATTGGTCTGAAATTACTGGGATCAGACTTGTTGCCTGCCTTGAAAAGTGGGATTATTTTACCATATTTCATTAAATTAGGAAATTAAAGTTAATTGGGGCGCATAAAGATGGTATTACAGATTTGATAACATAAGTTGAAACGCCCCAAAGGTCCTCGGTTTTTTTTCATTAATGGAATTGATTGTTTTAGTAATTGAGTTGTCGTTAACATGTCTAAAATGAAATTCACTTATCAACAACTGAGTCTAGCTGAGAAACCGCAAGTCGGCCAAGAAAGTGGTCTACCACCCTAAGGTTGAATTTCGCGTGTTACGTCAACTAACAACAAGGTTGATTTTCCGTAGCATTAATTTTTTGACACGTCAAGTACACGTCATTATTGCTATCTTCATCATTTTGACGTAACCTTTGACAGTAATTATCTATACCTATAATAAAAATGTAACAAGGTTACATTTGTAAGATATTTTGGAAAAAAAATATATGGACGGCCTTCATAAGACTAATAGAAGCCAAAAATATTTTTTTTTCTGTCTGTCTGTTTGTATGTTTAAATACTTTAGAGTTAGAATATCGTAAATAAAGTCTTATAGTCTACAAATATCCTACATTAGAATGTAGATTAATTATATTTTAATACAAATAAAAAAAATCAGTAGGTAGTGAAATGCTATGCGTAAGAAGCTATGCGTGTTATAGGTCTGAATATACTGAGATAACGGATAACAGAAATGAATAGCGACGAAAAACATATTGCGCCGACCCATAGCTTAGTGCGAGACAAGGGCTAAAACTAGAAGAGATAGTGAAAATGCTAATTCTTTGGTTGTTAAAAAATATATACAATTCTTTTATAAAATTATAATTCTTAAAATCTTGTGTAGCCGCCATCTGCCTCTATAACAGCTTGGAGACGTTCCCTCATCGAGCCCACCAGTCTTGAGCAGATATCAGACCCACGTGTTTCCTCCCAAACCTCATTGCAGTGCCCTTGTAGTGCTTCTGCTGTTCGTTCATTACGGTTACACCATCTCTGAACCATAAGACCCCACATATTTTCAATAGGGTTGAGATCTGGCGATTTTGCAGGCCATGGTATCAAGTTTATTTCCGGATGTGCATCAAACCAAGCACGTGTTACCCTTGCTTTATGTAAGGGACAGTTATCCTGTAAATAATTAAATTGACGCATTTCATTTTCTGGATAAACGTTCCGGACGGATGGCAACATAGCATTTTGGAGAACATCAACATAATCTGATGCCGTTGCTCGTGGTGGCAAAAAGGTCAAGTCTCCAACACCATCAGCAGTCATCCATCCATACAAATTTACCGAGATACGACCCGATTCTCTATTTGGCACGACATGATTTTGCGTGTATCGCGTTTTATTGAATCGCCAAAGGTGTAGACGCCCGTGTTGACTGGATTTAAAAGTTTTCTCGTCACAGAAAACAGTGTTACTCCAATCAAAATCCAAATATTCTATGGCGAAATTTAATCTGGCCATTCTATGAGCGTCAGTCATATAAATTTTCTTTGCATAACCGCTACTGTACTTTTATAACGGGATTTTGATTTCTGTTATGTTTGTAGTCTTAATTTTTTCCGTTTTTCATAAAACAAAGTAGCTTTCGTTTCCAAATTGTGCGGTTTTCCCATAACATAATTTAATTTGGGACGTTCATAAGCTAATGATGATGATATAACGGTGGATGCTCACTAGCAGATTTTGAATTTAGATCAGCTTAAGACTCCAATATAGCATGCCAGTGTGCACGCCGTATCCTCGAACCATGTGGGCGAAGCCGCCGGTTACAGCTAGTAACTATATTAGGTGTATATTATTATATGTCAGGGCTTCGTGGGGTGGATATGACATTTACCACTGCACTAGTATCATTTGTTTGCCTTCAAATCCTGTCTAACAAATCCTGAGCATTTATGTTTAGCTATTAGTGGAAGCAAAGCGATAAACAGTGTCGTTTTGTTTGCTTTCTAGAACACTCCACAGCCCGCACATTAGTAAAACTAAAGGCCGACTTGGTTTTGTTTAAGTTCGGTTTGTGTTCTGTTTCCCGCAGGATTCAACTCAAACGTGGGAGTCGAACAAGTTTTTATTGTTTCTTCCAGGCTTTACAAGTGAATGTAATGGTTAATAATAGCTTGTGTTTATTTCTCAATTGATGTAATGAGTAGCTCGGTGGTGTAGTAGATACTCCTGAACTCCCACTGTTCTTGTTGCTATCTATGAATACTGACAAACAATAAGGATATTACATATATACAAAAAAAATAATTACAGTAGAAGAAGCGAAAGCTGAAGTAAGGACCGTGCCTTGTGGCGCTCAGTTCTCTTTGCTTACCCCGCAAGGGATACATTATGAAGATATAGATAGAAAGATATACTTACATTATATTGAAATCCCATCTTAAAGGTGACTTTGAGCTTTACCTTGATTGCTTTAGACTTTATTGTCAGTTGCTTTGAGAAATAGATTTTCTCTTATTTTGAATTATACCTTTTAGTTTCTTAATATTGAATTTGACCAAACTAACATTTGTTTTCATTTTAAAAATTTATTAGCGGCAGAAATTTTAATGTTTATTTCTAAGTGACAATAATTCAGTTCTTTAAATTCGGTTTTACTGTTAATTAATTAATTATGGCATAGGAATCGTCACCAAATATTTACGATCTCGAGAGCCTCCAGAAGACCTACTAAGCCATTTAGTCTTCTGAATTTGCCGATGTTAAAATTTACCTATCCGAACAAGGTCTGCGTACTATGATATGATTTTTTATATAATTATTTGCATAGGGTAGACTTCTGCCCCATCAATAAAAAAATACATGAGTAGTTCATGTTGACGGAATTTGAAAAAAAAATAAATATTTAAATACATTATTAACTGAGAAATATAAATAAAAGCTTGGTTCATCATCACCAGCACTCGGGCACAGGTCTTCTCTATGGATAGAATCGAATCGAATGGAAAGAATAGGCAAGGATATATCACGCTGGCTTAGTATGGATAAAATACAGGATCAACGTCTTAATTTGCCTTCTCAAACACGGAGGAGAACGCACTAACCACGGTGCCCGCGAGCTCCTCTATAAAAGGAGCTTCTTCTCCTACTCAAGCGTCTAAACAGGGATAAAAAATTACTAAACCGTACTGAACCTATAGGATTGACAAGGACAGTAAGCATCCCCAATCCACCGTAACCAAATTCATTGTTTAATAAAAAAAATGCTTTGTATTTAGTTAAAATATATATCATTATAAAATATTCCGATGCTTATTCCTTTTGTTATAAAGAACGTTAAGCAGTTATATCGTTACACTTACTGATTTTATTATCAATCAAATCAAAAGTAATATAAATGAACTGATCAGAACTTTACAGTGATTATTTATTAAATTTAGAAAACAATTTAAATAAAATATCAATACACTTGATTGCACAACAAGAATACTTTTCCATAAATCGCAAAGTGTAGCTTTTAATTTGCACTCGACATGAGGCCACACTAACGACTACAGTTATTGTAACTTACACCCTCTTCTATAAATTAAATATGCCAACCCTTATAAATAGGCCTCTGTGACTACAACGTTACATTTGCAGTCCCCTTGACTATTAATACATGGTAACAAAGTTGAGTTTGTAATTCAAAGTAACGTTAGACAGAATTTTGTGACTTCCTACCCTCTTTTAACAGTAACACAGTTAAGGAAATCGCTAGTTATAGCATAACTCATGGAGATTGATAGAGACAGTAAGGTTATATGTTTTGAATAGAGCAGAAGCAGTATTTTGTATTGTATTGTAACGTTCATTGTATGTTTGTAAGAGTTTTAACTGAAATTAATAACGTGAAGATTTTTCGACCATAAAATATATAGTGTGGTCTCGTCAAGGTGTTAAACTACAATCCTTTGAGAAGGTATGCTAAATAGATCATTTTTTCTATGGAAAATCTTTTTTTTTTTTCTACCGGTAATCAAACTTATGATTGAGAGGACAACAACCTTCATATCTATTACATAAAAATATTTTTGTTGTAACCGCAATCGCAGCAGGTTGACAAATAAAAATAATCTTTTCAGCCATAAGAAATTAAAACCCATAGACATAATAAGTCATAACCAATCAGGTTGGCCCATTGCAATCTGTGGTAAGTCTTAATAAATACAGAAAGCACGGAATATTTCGAGATAGTTTAATTATCACCTATCCGAAGACTGGCTTTTGTTTATTATTTAAAATCTCTAATCATTTATTGAACACGCCAAATACCACACCATCGACCTGCTCACATATATCGACATAATATTAAGTACAAAAACAAACTTCCTTGTATCACAATACGTATTTTATTATTTACCAGGCAGTATATAAGTTGGCACTCCTCAGACCAGTTGCCGAAGGGCACAAAATATTGGAGGGCTCTTTGTTTCAACGCAATCCCAATTAACGAACACGAGTGGCACCCCTTCACGTCATAGGGTAGAATCTATATCATTCGCTGGTAAAAAAAAAAACTGTGTAATGATCGCATAAGTTTATCAAATGCTTATATGAATTTTAATCATGCCTGTACCGGGTAAACTGAATAACTTATTCGCTTCTCTTGCTCAAAAGTCCGTCACTGTGGCGTACTAAAGCGAGGCTAGAAACCGTTTCATGGTCTAGGGGAAGAAGATTTTATCTTGTTGTGTCTATCACCAACGAGCCTACAGAAAGTGTTGTGTTTATTCAGAAGTAAAATAATCACGAATAAGTACCAACTCGTTACTGCTTTTAAGAATGAACATTTTTTTTATTGGAACTAAAAGAAGCGACCAGTCTATTGATCTGAATACCTATTAATCTAGTAGTGCCCATAATAAACAAAATAAAACGCGAATTATTTTATCTAATTACAAATCGCTTGTAATACTTTTTTTGCTATTGAAGAGAAAATTAGAGTATAACACACGACTTTCAAAGTCATTATACTTTTGTATTTACTCATACTATAATGTTTATAATGAGCCGTTTAAGCCCCTTGTATATCAATCTACTACAGCTATGTGTGATTTTATTGGGCATATTATTTGACTCCGAAAATATAGATGAAAACAAACGAAATATAACAAAATTTATTTGGTTACAACTTACACAATTGTTAAAAAATAAGTTTGATTAGAATGAATCATAATTAATAAATGCGGTTCGATTTAACTTTTGAATAAGTTATAAATAAATACCACGTCGAAGAATCTTGTAATGTTCATTAGATAAAGATAAAGAAAGTAACGTAAGTTTTATTATTTCTCAGTTAAAAAGTGGCACAATTTTTCAAATAATTCGGGTGTGATTAATAACTCTCTTGACTATGAACAAAGAAACGAGCGATAACTAGCGTCATTTCCACGATGCCTTTTGAAGGCCTGTCATGCGAGTGATGTGTGACTAATGATCTTCGAGGGCTTTTGATGCTTATCAATAGATGAAGAACATTTAGGTACCTACCCACGAGAACTCTGGCATTAAGGTTATAAGATAATAATATTCGATATTCTCTACTTTCTTTGTCATCAATATCGATATAACGCTGACGTTTCATTATTCAATGTAAAAAAATATACTCGGTTAATTCAGTTAAAGTAACATTATATGATACTTTAATTATATAATTTTATCAAAGCATATTTTTTATTGCTAATGAAATCGGAGACGAGGAAATAAATATATATTTTACGCGACACAAGCTTTTCAAGTCTATTATATTTATACTTTACATTTACGTTATGATCTTAACTTGATCTTGATCTTATCTTTTCGATGCGCACAAATAAAAGCTCATTTAAAAAAAAAAAATTTTTAGTTTTTGATATGGTCGATTTTAATATAAACCCCGCACAGGCTGACCTAAATCACGATGAATAATTTGCAAGTCGCTTGCGTTCCAGCGAGGGTAGTAATCAGGGAACAACGGGACTACAGAACTGGAACTCTTAGGGCATACGCACTGACTCGTTTTGCAATCTGGGAAGTTTGTAAAATTTTGAATAAAGACGGTTTTCTTTAGCTTTCTGCTTTCACTCATATATTCTCGAGGGAAAGTAAGAAATCGGATTAAAACTATATGCTAGAACTTACCTGATAAACGTAATGAAAGTATCTCTGAGTATTACATCGCCTGTAACCTTACCATTTAAAGACCTCGGGTTTAATCATCGATCAACATATGAGTACAGATTTAAATTACCTAACATTGGAATATATTTGAAAATTGGATTTACGTACCTTTTAAAGTTTGTTTTAAATAACGACCTTCAATAAGGTCTGGTGCAGACATTACCTGCATTTCATCATAATAGTTTTAATCGAAAAAAAAAATTAGATAGATTTTTCTATAGTACAAATCTGTTCAACATGATTTTTAGTTCACTTTACTTCCTACCTAAATCATTGAAATCGTCATTCATACTCGTTGAAATAACAACATTGTGCTCAACAGCTGCGATACGGGATCTTCTCATAAGTGTCTGGAATATAGTGTTACAAGTTGTTTTGCAAAAGGCCG
Source organism: Diatraea saccharalis (assembly GCA_918026875.4). NCBI lineage: Eukaryota > Metazoa > Arthropoda > Insecta > Lepidoptera > Crambidae > Diatraea > Diatraea saccharalis. The sequence continues at coordinate 17,671,941 of OU893333.1, read as the reverse complement.
ATTCGAATCTGGCGGCTGTCCAAACGTACTCTACCATTGTTGAAGCCATAGAACAAAGAAACATGTTAGAATAGCAATGATTCAGACTTTGTGAGGAAATCTACGTTGACTTCTTTGCTCATATTTGGATCAGTCAGTTGAAGTTGAAGCCACAGAACAAAGAAATATGTTAGAATTAATTACTTTAGATCCAGCATTCGAAACAAAATTAATTTCATATTCCTTTTCTTTTAATTCAAACAATTAAGCTATTTGTAGGACTTTCAATATTGATGATTTTTTTTTCGGGAACAACTACGGTTACTTAAATTCTTTTACGCATGTGCAATTAATAATTATATTCATTAGGGGATGATAAAAATTTGTTAGAGATGAAAAAGTAATAACTTTGTATAAAACATCTATTTTTATTAAGTTTATAATTATTCTTAATGCCTGCTTGCTTTTAAAGTAGTGCTCGGTTTGGAGAGGACATGCTTTCTGTCTTTGTTACTCCTACATATCACCAGCGTATCCCCACTTCAACAGTGTGAGTATGCAATAATGCTCCACAAGCAGATATTGACGTTATTAACTGTGTGCGTAATTAGACACCGTATGATTAAATTTTTACCCGACTACGCAAAACCTCTATTTTTTCTATGATCTGTGGTTGGAGCTTTTCTAGTACTGGCACGAACGATTTTCACTAGAGCCAATGTATTTTTGTATTCATGCTGTCTGTCCTTTTCTTTTTAAGGAACTTTGTTTCTTTTGTAGTGGGTGCTTTTATTGTTGTTGACGCGATAACCTTTCTATTTAGAACTTTTAGATCAATTATTTGTGTATCAAGTGCATAGTAATTATAGCGCCGATTGTTATTTTATGGATTAAAATAAATACAATTTGTTTAATTTCAAAATCTCTACAATGTGACTGAAAGGGAGAGATCTCTAACTACTCATGATGCAATAACCTAGCAAAAAATTTGACGTTCCGATTTATTACAATTTGCTACATACTGTCTTGCCTAGGGATAGTTCATGTGTATTTATGCTAGGCACAGATTAGTATTATCACTACAAAGACATCTTGATAAATCCTAATTATACACGTGATAATTACATTAACTTTATAAGAATTAAATCTCTGTAAGAATCCTGAAGACGCAAGAACAGAAAACGTTCCCATATCGGCCCGACTACATTACTTAAAAGTAAACTATGCTTATTATTGACATTACTATAAATATCTTTTAAAAGTACCTTTCATTTCTTTCCATTGCTTATTTTCTATTATTTAAATTTTATAAAAGTTCGGTAAACAAAAATACATTTATAATGAATTAAGTAGATATATAAATAAAAATAACACCATGTAACAGCTGAAAAGCGGAATGGTATTAAAATTAAAACTTTTGAAACTGTGAAATCGATTAAAATATTCTATATAATTTGAAGTTAATCGAATGAATGAATTCGAAATGAAACGCTTTTTAATACGATCATATTATGGATCAGTAAGCGGTGGATTGCATTCTAATTAGACACTCGGCGCTTTTAGTTGTCGGTAATGAAACGATGTTAAATTGAGTTAAGCAGCCATTTTCCATGGGTCAATCGGCAAAATCGAGGTTGAAGTAGCGATCGCAACGGTTATTATTGTATAATTTTACCTATATAGTAGAGTATTAAAAATCATTAACACATATGGATACTGTTTTCAGAATCTGATATAAAATAACATTCGATAACATTTAAATACTATTCAATAAATTAGTTTAAAAGAGCTTTGTGCTCTTACTAAAAACCTTAAAACATTGAATAGCTCTTTTAAACTACCATGGTCCTTAAATGTCAACGACTGACCTTTATAAAGGCTACCTTCATATCAATAACTAGCTGTGCCAGCGACTTCGTCCGAGTGGAATAGTGACTTTCGGCAGTATCTTTAAATTTTAGGGTTCCGTACCCAAAGGGTTAAACGACGACCCTACTAAGACTTGTCTGTCTGTCTATCTGGCTGTATCACACGAACCGTCAAAATTAGATAGTTGAATTTTTCATAGATGATGTACTTTTGTTGCCTAAATGCAAAATATTCTCCCGTTTTTGTGATATTTTTCTTTGCTGCTTCACTCCTATAAGTCATAGCGTGATGTTATATAGCCTTTAGTCTTCCTCGATAAGTGGACTATTCAACACAGAATAATTCAATTCGTTCCAGTACTTCCTGAAATTTTAGGGTTCAATCAAACATATAAACAAACATACTCTTTAGCTTTATTATTAATATATTGATGGTCGTTAAAAGGTTAAGTTTTTTTCTAGTCATTTTAGTCGTTATACTTCTTAACAATTCATAGCGTTTTTTTTAAACGATGTGTAATGCCCTGTGTCCGTATTACTGTTAATTATACACGGTAACATCAATCCTTGTCCTCGGTACCTCTTTGGACACAGGACTTGACGCCCAAGTGAGTTCATTCCGAAATAATTTGGCAATATGTCTTATATTTATTTCATTTCTTTCATTGTTTTAAATTTGCTAGAAATTTAAACACAACTTGTGCATATTCGACTCTAGGTAGTATTCATTTCGACACATTCTAAAAAAACACATTTATTTTCAAAAATTACGGAGCCTGAAGTAATTTAACGTCTTTTTGTATCAGAAAATAAACTTATTTCGCCGTCGACTAAATTTAAAATGTCATGCCCTTATAATTCCATCGTCACTTTATCACATCGATGATAACACATGAAAACAAGAACATATGTTATATGTTTCAATTTCCCGAAATGTATAAGTTTTCGTGACCATTTTTATAGGTGGCATTAGGATATGAAAGGGAATGGGGTTGAGGTTTTTCACCCCGCAAAGGGTACCCATGCAAAAAAACTGACTGACGTGCAAGGGGCGACTCAAAATCCCGATGTCCCGAGGGACAAGCTACCGCATCTAAACTTAATCCATTTATTCTGGTTAGTACTGTGAAAATATTACAATGGAACAAAACCAGACTTTTTTTTGGACGCAATGGTCCATATTAAGCCGCTCGTGTCACCTGTAAACAGTCACCGATTTATGCCAGTGCTCTTAAATTGTAATCTTTTTTATTTCCTATTGGGTTGAAATTTATTTTTGCCCTTTCTTATAATTATTGATTATGAAAAATAATTCCGAAAAACTATTTTAAACAAGTATATCACGGTTTAATACTGAAAAAGTATAGAAAGGCAATTTCAGAACATATATATGCTTGAAGTTCCCTTTCTATAATCATGATTAACTATGTGAATAGCTTTTGGTGAGCTGATTCTATAGTTTAATTTTTTTTTGTACCTAAATACTTTTGATTATTTTATTTCATCCTCCATTGTCGTAGTCAACATCCCTATAATTATAATAAAAAATTCAAATATAAACAAAACATTCAGTTACAAACGAAAATACAAACATTCTACTCAATTTATTTAAATTGAGAACTGACAATGATGAACTACAATGTGTAGCCGCATAAAATGTCGACGTTACTACAGAAATTATAATAGTATATACATGTTACTAAACTCTAAACTACTCACTAATCGCTCACCATTTATTAGAACACAAAGGCATCTCCGAGCGGTCGAAGATTACCAGCAGTCGGTAACACGCATTACGCCTATGCAAATTCCCGAAAAGGTACGATCGTCTCCCCGATCCCCAATCTTGTCCGTGGATCCCAAGAGATACCACAAAGGGAAGCCTCCGATGATAATTCGATGAATCAATCGAAATGTGCCCGGTTTTGTTTGTGTTAGCGACAATGGGTGATTTTCTTATTGTTCAATCGAGTTTATTTTGTTGGTCCACAGAGAAGTTTTCTTCACCGTTCCCTTTGTATTTTTATATGTTATTACTTCATTGTAGGCGATTGTGTAATTTATGTTATGGAAATCCGTTGAGTGAATTCTAATACCGTGTGTCTGAAAATATAAAAAGTTTTCTCTCTTTTTATAAAATGAATAAATCAATGTACGAAAGCCCATGGCACAATTCAACTTTCTTGAAAATAATTTAGTCAGTCGGGTAAACTTAAAAAAAACGGAACGGACGTTATGTATTACATAGAAAAAAACAAACGCAATTAATGTAGTAACTTCATAATTATTAATTCAAAACTAATTTGAGAGATCTTAAGAAAATGAATATTAAATTCAGATACTTAATAAAATTTTGGCGACTAGCAGAGCTTTTAAAATTAAATAAAAGTACTACGGCTAATCTTGTTTTTTACTTTCTCAAAAAAACTTGACTTTAATATTACAGCCCGGACTACCAACTGTTTTATTTACAATATGAATTGAGGGCTTAATAAAAAAAATATGTTACCTGAAATCCGATAAGGTCGTAAGTAAAAAAATATAATAAATTAAAGAACTTCTAATAAAATAAGTTTAATATTCCATTTCACTTAGATGACAGATGAAGTTGATATCTTAATAGTTTACCAAATATAACTAGAATTATAGTTGTGAAGCTGTACTTCACACTAAATAAATAATTCTAACAAAATGTTATCTATGAAGAGTAGGAAGGCTCCTTTTTGTCAGAGCAAATTCTATTACGAGATTAAAGCTCGACCCAGTTCGTAATGGGAAGCGCTATGTGCTGTCTTGTACAGTTTTTGCAGTCCCTTTTCCTTGTTACTTTGTAAAGCTAAGGTTTTTCTCATTAAATGTGATGTTGAGACGCTTGTTATTAAACCTAAGCATGCTTACTATAGAATTTTCATAGCTCAAAATATTTGTTTTCCTCTCAGATAAAGTAAATTTTATTTTAAATGTATGGATATATTTTTTTTAGCTTTGTTTAATTTTGCCATCCCAACACATAAAACGTAAAATCTCAACCTTTGATCAAAACTCAAAATACAATCAATATTTGATTATTAATGAACCAAAGAAAATCCAAATATTCAGATATGCAATCAAATTATGAATAAGAATTACACCCTTAACTTTTGAGCTCCCGCAAGAGCCATACTAAAGTGGCATTTGGTAAAAATAAATTTTAATGTTCGCCATGATACCAAGGGACATTCCCCATTACGAACATTACCTATACCTTACAACTTTCTCAAAGCTTTAGCCAGCAGTTTGATTCCATCGCTTCTTCAGTATCACCTTCTAAACTCAATTACTCAAGTACGCCAGAGTTGGTCAATGCGAACGGTTCGTTTGCCGAATTTCGATTGTGTGGAAGTTCAGTAATAAGATTTATAGCGTGCTCCCGCTAGCCACTGTCCGCCTGTTTTGAATTGCTGATTGCCCTAAAATAAGATGCCCGAAATACCTACTTGTTGCTGAAGGAATGAATTGGGGCCGCTTTTTAATGGAAAATGGGAAATATTGACTTTTGAAGTGCTGAATGAGTAATGGGCTCTCGTTGGCCCTCGTTTCTGAACTTCGTAGTTGGTGAATATTTAAGTTCAAATTGCACAGTTGCCTTGGAAACCTTAATATAACACATTAGGAAAATGTGAATGTTTGTTTGCTGTTTAAATATTTTAGAACTATCGAATGTTGCATTAAGCAGGTAAAATAAAAATAACAGGTACACTAAATGTAATGAGGAAGTTTGATTTAATTGTAAAAGCATACGGTTGATGATTGTGAAGACACATCATTTGTTATGACCACCTCAAGCATATCTCAAGCTCATCAGTGCTTTAGCATTTTAAAAAGGCATCGTGTGCATATCCAGTCTTTATCAAGCACGAAACCGAACTAGGGCCTATTCTCTCTATTCCATTCTTTGATTATTTTTAAGCCTATACTTGGCAAACTATTTTTTTAGACATTGTTATTTTTACTTATGGAATTTGTTTATAGACATCAATAGATTTAGTAATTAAAAAAATTATAAACGTTCCATATATGTTACATAGCTTTATATTATGAAGGCATTCAAAGATCTAATCTAAATTACTCAAATCTGCGAAATAAAATTTTTATTTTTGTATCAATATGGGAAGTAAGTACAAGATTTTGCAATTTTTTCTTTCAGATCAGGCTATACAATACCGACAAACTCCAGATGATTTCTGACCCTAATCATTAACAATATGTAATCATTAACAGTAAAATAATGATATTTGGCAACTACCATAGTAGTCGTATATGAAAGATTTATTTTCAAATGGTCGGGCGGTGATAAGATATTCCGCTCGCCCATTCGCAAAAAAAACACATTAATGAATGGAAATAATTTTCGCAACCACCATCAAATATTACTCAAGTGTTTTGTTACCAACGATTCAGTAGTTCCATAACCAGAATAATATTTTTATATTTCACGAAGAGTGTCTACCATATTTAACTATAAATAAAATAAAAAAGTTTGCAAGTAAACATAACAAATAATACCCAATGCCAAGAATAGGGTTAAAACTTGTTTGTGTAAAATAAAAACCAATAAAATAATTATTAAATTATATTGAAGTTTGTGATTATCCAGGCAGACTTGGCCTTATGCATAATTCTAAAGGCTGAATAATTCCAAAAAACGGAACACTATCGCTTTATGGAATCATTCAATTCTTGAAGAAAGATTGAAATGAACTGAACTCGTATCAACTGAAATTTTGTGATCATGGGTTAATGAGTATATATGAATACTATAATTTATATATTTAATAATTTTCCCGCGACTTCGTCCGCGTGGCAAAGTAACTTTGAGCAGCATTTCTAACAAATAATTATTCATTATACCGTGTAAAATACCTGAAATAAAGTTTCATCCCCTATTTTATCCCCTCAGGGATGAAAATTATCTTAATCTTTTCTTAGGGGATGCCTTCGTCATAGTAAATTATGCATGCAGTCTCAGCCCGATCGGTTTGAAATTGACAAAGTTTCATACAAAATTTCATCCCCTATTTTATCCCCTAGTGGGTGGAATTGATCAAAATCCTTTCTTAGCGGATGCCTACGTTATCTACCTGCATGCCAAATTTCAGCCCGATCCGTCCAGTGGTTTGGGCTATGCGTTGATAGATCACTATGTCATCCAGTCACCTTTGAGTTATATATATTTAGATTTTTCCAGTGGAATTATCGATTATCGCTATTTTACAAGACTCTATATTATTCAAGGGAGTAAATATTGCAGATTCATTAATAATGAATAAGCATCCGTTTCAAATAATGTATCTATAAAGATTCACCCTCATGATCTATTTAAAACAGAACTCTCTAATATTACTTTCACTAATGAAATAAAATTCTACATGTATGCGATAAGGTTTATCAGAATTTAAGTTAATCAAGTATGTATATATAAATCAGGATGTTCCAAATATCAGTTGATATCTTCATAAGGGGTGGAAATTTTGTGTGTCTGAGATAATATTAGAAAGGGGAATTAGATACGTGCAAACATTTTAAGGGGTGAATAAGCCTCGAGTTTGGAATGAAGAGATAAATGATTTAGAAAAGTTTATTGCGATTCTATTTTGTGAAGAATATTATGGGTGATATTTTGTCCATTCAAATGTTCGGATATCAGATATTCGTTGAGGCGATATAGCTTCAAAATATGAAAATATTTTGAAACATAAGTTTTGAAAACAATGACAAATAATACTTATTTTAAAAAACTTAACGACGCTCATTATTATTTAAGAAAAATGCATTGATGTTGGTAAGTGATACTAAAAAGTTATTAATGAATTCGTTTACTTCGATGACATAAATATTCGTCATTTGGAAAAATTCTCTTAGTTAAGCTATTTAAAAACAAAACTTCTGATCCAATTTTGATATTTTTTATGATACCACCTTTGGCCTGCTAAGTAGTAGCAATAGAATTGATCCATCGCTTGCCGACGATGAACCATCTCAGATTGCTAGCAGAATTTTATCTTACAATACCATTATCATCAACATGACGCGTAGGCCTGCTGATTAATGAAATCAGGTAGGTAATCGATGATATTATCGAGGTATGTGATATAATTGTAGTTTTAGGCAATTGCAGGAATATTTTAATCAAAAAGTTAAACTTTTATGAAAGATCAATTTATATTCGTTTGAATGGACCCGTGGCACTCTACGCACAACAAATCAGAAAACCAAAAATGATTAGTTTGCGTCCAGCCGGTGCCAGAGCATGACGTTCATATAAACGCAAGTTACTATACGTAAGTGAACTCATTATTTTGCTAAGCATTAAAGAGTCTTAAAGAAACCATATAAACAGATTCATACTAGGTCACAAGGTGGATTATAGTTTCAGTCAATATTGTAATTATTTAATTTTCCTTTATATTGCATTATTTTTTGACAATAAATAAAAAATAAATAACCGTGGTGATAGCTACACAATTATTTTATTTTTTTAAGAAAATTCCATAAGAAAGCAATACAGATGGTTTGGTAATTCGTTCAGATAATTAGGTAATTATCGTAAAAAAAAAAATCCGCGGTATGAAAATTACGTTAGAACTCTTATTTTCTTGTCTTAAATTAAACCATGAAAAATTAACTTTGTATGAGAGCACAAAATTAATACGACATGAAATCATAACCCAGTCTGTATTTTAAACCTTAGCACTTAAATCAAAAATCTTGTTTATGTTTATATTAGTCATCGTTTAAACTTCTATATTGTTTAAAGTTAAACAAATTTTATCCCTTGGAATTACATTATTTACACTATCGCGGATGAAGCTATCACCGATGGTGCAAACAAGCTATCAATCGATAATACTTTGTTCACGAAGCTATCACCGAGTGTTATTACTCGGTATTAACTTCACTATAGAATTAGAATTCTATAAACATAAAAATTGCTATAATCATCATCATTGCTATTATCAGCTCATTGATAATAGCACTTATTCTTGAGTTTAGGGTTCTCTAGAAAGAAATAAGTACCTGATGTGAAATTCAAAACCCTACTTTCACCTATACCTCCTATTCTTCTAACTCAGGATTTAATTGTTACGTAACAATTTCGTTGCTTTTATAAACAAATATATTGAAAATAACGTTAATTATACGAAAAAAAATAAGCTTCAATTAAATAGATATTTATTTAATATTATTATAATTATTTATTTATTAAGATTGTAATAATAGTAGTAGGTAATAAGTCCGTAATGTAGTGATTTGATAAAAAAAAAAACTTTATCAAAGTTAAAAATTGTTGTTTGAAACTTAGAATAGCCAATAATTAGTGTTTTACTTAAAGTTTTGTAAGGAACCAACATGCCTATTATTTTCTACCCTCGGTAATAGAACCACGAATCGCGGTATAAGCTGCAAATAATTTTTATGTTTATGTAATAGCTTCATCCGGATTTTTATGTTAAATATTTTTTTCTTTACGCATTTCCTCAAAAACTATTTACATATTTATAGATTCCAAAAGTTCGAACCTCTACGTATCAGAAAATTTATACTAGTAACTGTTTTTACGATCGGATATTCCTATTTCGAAGGTTTAAACCTTAAAGCCTTGATTTTACCTCGGTAATACCTGCGTTCACCTTAGGCAGAATGGTTTATAACCCACCATGCGGTATCAAAACACTGAAGAACTCGATGTAATAATTTTTTGATCAACCATGTAATGACGCCCTTCAAAAGGGTATTTTACCTCCTCATCGTAGACCGTATGTGGGAACTAATGCAACATCTAGTTCTCACAATCTTAATATTTTTCCTAATTCAACCAACTGACCTCTTTTTCTTTTAACGCTACATTTATATATGCTAAATTGTATAGAGGAAAGATTTGATTGTTTGTTTGCAATAAATAGGCTCTGAAACTACTGGACTGATTTTAAAAATTCTTTCACCTACGGATAGCAATACGCGGTGACATAAGTTATAATTTACTCAGGTAAAGTCACGGGAAAACATCTAGTATAATGTAAATTAACCTTTTTCATATCAGTGTATATAGATATTGTTTTTTTTTTATGGAATAGGGGGCAGTCGAGCAAGCGGATCACCTTATGGTGAGTGAATACCGCCTTACCTGTTTGCTAAATTAACAATAATTGTAATCTTCTTCTCCTTAATACACTAACCTTCGTTCGCCAGAGTTAATACTACCACTCAACTCATACTTTGCATGGAAAGAGAAAATTTATTACTAAAGTTGGAAGTGAAATGAAATTACTAAGTGCATTTAGAAATACATTTTTGGACCCCAGTTAATAATTCTATTCGTTATACATCTTTCTAAATAATTGCTTAGTAAAATATGTAAGTGCCGTATTTCATTATAACAAGAACTCCTACGAAAACACGACGTTACTTCCATAATATCACTTCTAACAATATCAAAGCGTCTTGAGTATATAAATAAATCAGAGTTTAGCACCCCAACTTCAGGCAATATTAATTGTCAACCCAATGATTCAAATAATAATTCAACAGCTCTTAATCTCAACAAGTTACTTTAACTACGGAATAATTGTGTTAGTCCACAACTAGTGGTGCTTAATGTTCTGCCTCGATGGTTGTTAAATCTCTTAACTTGGGTTCATTGTTGACGGTCGATAAATCAGTCACAGCGGTTGATAGTAACGTTTATGCAACTTTATTTTTATAGGAATATACTGGAGGTATTATAATTATAATTAATTAAACAACCAGTTATTGATAATTAAAAATAAATTGTTATAAAACATTATTCAGATATGATGTTAAAAATAAAATAAAAATTAAATTAATATTACATAAATAATACGGATTAATAATATTGATATTTCACATTTTACAACCATTTCACCAACCTAAACCTATACCTAAGTAGGAATCATAATAGCGATTCTGAAGTTGAACGATGCTAAGGTTGATGCGTAGATAACCTCTTGTTGAAGATTAAATATCTATTATGTTTAATATCTTGCAGCGTCGAACATAAATGATTTTTTATTACGAAGGAAAATGTAAATAAGCATCAAAGGATGCATAAATACATAGTGCGAGCGTTAAAAAGACACATTACATTATCATCAGCAGATCTTCGCTGTGGATGAAATAAAAACAATGAGAATGGGTCATCAACCAATACTTGAAGTAACATTTGTGGGTAAGTATAAACGACTGCAGCTAGGTCCAACAGCATTTAAACATTTAAACACTGATGAGCTTGATATTTTATAAGTACATTTTCGTTACCCATTCGTTGACTGACTAATGCAAAAGCAATATGATCCGATAAAATAATTTTCTATACTTCAAAAGGTGAAGTTTCTAAGTTTGTTTATAGGAGATAATCTTCGGAAATACTGATCCGATCATGAAAATTTTTTCACCTACGAGAAGTTACATCATATGCAGATGTTATGAGCTAAAATATTTCTATTTCCGCAGAGGGAAATAGCAAAAATAGTAAATATTAAGAAAGATAGGTATTTAATGAAATGAAAAAGTATTTCCTTAGTAATTATATTCTTGAGTGTTGGTATTTCCAACTATCTAAATTTTACATATTATAAAAATTAGAATAATACTCGTTGTTGAATAAGTATCTTGTGTTTATTAAAGTTAAATCTTTATATTAAAACTTTTTGTTGATGCTCACGCAAATACTTATACATGAATCTATTAGTCTCAGTTATCTGCCTATACTAAAACAAGCAGTAAGGAGGCACACGAAATAAAACTCTAAACACATTACAGCAAAATTCTCTTTTACTATGGTTGTAAAAGTACCTTTGTAGTTCATAGAACGGGTAGCTTGGCAATATTCCAAACGAACCGATAATCGATCTCTGTGATTTCCTATAAAAACTCTTAAACTACATCTGAAGTGGAGTCTAAACTACATCTGAAGCACCCCTCGGTTAAACTCGATTATCGAATGATTGGAATGGATCGGTCTAATGAATTTAATTAAGCGCGGTTCTGGAATTGCAATCGAGTGACGCGCTCCAAATAGTTCTCGATAACGGGGGCATGATCGACAACGAGACCGCGGGTTTTCTTTAAGTTTTCTTTAATGCTGCTTTGTTGTCTATTTTATTTAGGTACATATTGCATCTTTATGTATCACTAGAATTCTGTGGAAACTTCCTCTGTGCGGTTTTTGGAACTGTTTATCCTAGGAGACGTTACAGTGGGAAAAGTAATCTATATGTTAATAACGGTTCCCGAGTTTAAGAAAATAAACAAATTAACACAAAGTTTAATTTTTGAAATTAGTTTAACATATTCTTTATAAAAAATGCTTAAAAAATCCATTTTGACCCTGGCACTCTGAGATGGGACTTGAACCCATGACCTTTCGTAATCCGGGCGACTGATCTAACCACTCAGCTACCCAGGACCTAAAAGGACTGACGAATTTTTCAAGCACTTTTTAGCTACTGTTGTATTAGGATGGATTGCCTGAACATTGATGAAAATAAGCGATTAAAAATGCAAACAGATAAATTATTAGTGTATTTTGTATTTAATGGTCAAAACCGAGTACACTTTCTTGAGAGCTATCAACCGCAAAACTAATACCGTTGATTTCTGACTGATTGACTTTTAAATTCGCCAATATGACTCGGTTTTGACCATTTTAAGATCATGATCTGAATCTTGAAATGGCCAAGACCGGGTAATCTGCCTTATAATAGTTGTGCCCATTATTAGATTTACTACCTTCGTGGTCAAATGGCGCGCAAGCCGGTTTTGAAGGTCTCAATATCTATAAGTCGCTCGGAACTGGTTCTATAGTAACGGATTCCGAAATTTAGGTCGATAATTGCTGACTGAGTATGAATTGTTTCGTATAAATTACTGACTTAAGACTGACCCCATGTACCTGCGCGCGCGTTCAGTAATCAGCGTGAGCTGGCTGGATTTGAGCAATTTTAGAGATATTTTAATATACTACGAAAACTTTTCTTGTTGGTGTATTATAAAGTCGATCCTTCTCGTCTCGCCGATCATAGGATGGGTGATCATAAATTTACTATATCGGGCTCCTCCATCCTTCTGAAACCACGTTAAGCCGTTGGTCCCAGGCCCGCGTGATGAATATCTTCGCTTTGATTCGAATCCATACATGTGGTAGGTGTGAGCCTCGGCAGTGAGACATTGATAGGTGACTGGTGATGATAATTATAATATATTGTGATTTCCATCAAAGCTAAAATAAATTTAATTCAACATCCAATAACTTAAAGAAAGGTTTCCTTACTGTGAACTACACTTTGTATTTGATGACCCGAAGCGATGTCTCATAAATCTTGATAGCATTTATACTTTGTAAGGTATACGCCGATAGATGTAATCACACTTTCCATTTCTCCAAATCTAGAATATTCTTGAGGAAAGATTTAACGCTGTTTTGTTTCTCTCAACGAAACGACGAAAGGTTTATCGTTCATTGAATAAAGTATATTTCTTTTTTTTTATAATGAAAGACACATTTTACTATTCAATTGACATATTTAAGATCATCACAATGATTCCAATAGTTTTACAAGAACGACAACCCACCAGCATATTGGCGTGAAACAGATCAAACGTCAAAGTCAAAGTGACAGCTAACTGACAGATGGGTTGCCTGTAGTGAAATCGACAATTAGTGCTGCCAGTAGTAGTCGATGTTTAACAATAGAAATTTCATATATTTCATATTATAATTTTCATTTATAATTTCATATTAAAAAGAAAATTTAACCAACTAAAATTTTTATTTTTTATTTTCAAGCTCAAGATAACTCGATGGTTTACTTAGCGTGGTTGGTTTGCTACACAAAAGTTAAGTTACTTTCACAGGGCCTGTCATAGGTTGGGTAATCAAAACTGTAATATCTCTCTCCTCCATCCTTGGAACATACGTTAAGCAATTGGTCTAGGTTGTATTTGCAATCATAAATACCCACCAATTAGCACTGTCGGGTCACCCATTCTTCTTGTTCGATTCCATTCGAATTCATCCATAGGGAGAATGCCACAGAAGTGGGCATATTAATCTCCTGTTGATGATGATAATTCATTCTTTTGAATTAGGTTTATTTCAACTTGTTAGCATATAAGTAAATAAGGATCATGTTTTAGAAACTACTTATTAATTTAACTTTATTTTAAAATTGTAAAAGAGAATAGATAGATAGATGGAATACTCATTATTGTACACACAAGGACAAAATACATTTATACGATGAAAACAGGAGACGTACAATTGGCGGCCATATCACTAAAAGTGATCTCTTCCAGGCAACCTTGGGATGGAGTTAAATATAAAAGACCTAATAGTGGGGTAGTAAATGGTGTACATATAAACTATTTATAAATTTACATAATTGACAATTATTATTTACTTAATTATAATTTAATTTTATAATAGACCTACATATACTATAATATAATATCTATAAAATACAATACAAATATAAATATTTAATACCTATATATATACTTTCATGGACAGGTAGTGCTCTCTGACAAAATTCCTAAATATATAAAGAGAGTTAGCTTTTCTAATCGACGAAGGTAGCACATTCCATAGGCGTACAGCATGGACGGTAAAACATTTATTGTAGTATTTAGTGGAACTTAGTGGAATGCATTGGCATTTCCAGCCGCAGGTTTTCTGATCTCAAGAAGCGGGGGTGGGATTCTTTGACGAATTTGAAACGATCATTGATCCCAAAGAAAGGGTAGTGGGGTTAAAAAATATACTAAATAACATATTTAAAATATGTGCATTCCGGCGAAATCGAATTGGCAGCCACTTAAGTTTCTCACGAAATTGGTAATCGTGATCATATTAGCGTAGTCCAAATATAAATCTTATCAAAAAATTTTGAAGGCACTCAAGTTTGTTCAGTTGCATTTCTGTAAGGTCTAGATAGCTGAAGTCGGCGTAATCGAGAATGGGCATCAGAAGAGATTATGTGAGCGCAATTTTAGTGGCAGTAGGCAAGAAATTGCGAAACCTTCTTGAAGACCCATCATATGCAAAAAGTTTGCGACTCACTTCTTTGAGTTATAAGATTAGTTGTATTTATTAATTTAACATGATTTTCTACCAATCGAATCACCTATCCCGTCAGGTAAGTATTTTGAAAGTTTCATTTGATTCTTATTTATGTATAAATTGGTATAAATAAGAATCAAATGAAACTTTCAATAAAAATGTGGTGTGATTTTCTGTCTTCATTTTTAATGTTCAGTTTATTTGAACTTTTTTTAAAGTGATTTACTTATAGGCGTCATTTCAATGAATGAAAACGTAAATTCTTTCAATTCACCGCTATATTTTGTTTCAATAAGCTTTTTTGTCTTTTGTTACATTTTAAGTAAATGCCTGAACAATGTTACTAAGCTGAACATTGCCTCGTCCGTATCCACTATTAAATCTGTATCATTCAACTGTAAAGGCACTGGGTCTCATAATATAGTTCATTCTTGTATGAAAAATAGAGGTATAAGAAAATTATTTTTTGGATCTCAGGAATGCTAGCGTTGGAAAGTCAAAATCAAACACTTACGTGACATAATAATGTAGAATTTAGAATTTAGTAAAACATGATTGAGGAGTATAGAATATAGCAAAGATTGTGACAGACAGAAATGCTACGGTATCGAATTGCTACAATACCCAACTGTCGTGTCAATAACTTTTATATGGTTCCCGCCAGCCGCTGCCGAGGCACGCTCGCTACGCCCGCTCGGCTGACTTTTTTGTATTTTAATGGTTCTTATCCAATCTATCCACCTTCCTCCACAGTTGTATACTTGTTTCGTTCCGAATCTGTTATTGTTGGTAATTATGCTATAAAATTTTAATATATCGGAGTAGGTCTTACATTATTTTTATATATCCAAACTTCTTATTATTATATACTTTAATTTAATTCCAACGTTGAATTAAGTTAACAATAAAATCTATAGAGTCTAAGCATGAGGATTATCCAAGCAGTGTTGTGGTCTGTTTCATCAATCAGAGAATTGAGGCACAACCGCAGCATCCAGTCGACGAGCCTACGGCGCTTCTGTGAATTATTGACTAGTGTTGACATAATTGATTAGGTTGTTAAAGACAATCAATTCTCTTACTCAATAAACGCTGATAACAAGAACTTTCGAAAATCGATAAGAATTAACTTTGCTAGCATTTTTTGTCATTCAACTGTAGATTGAGTTAGAATACTTTGTTATTTTATTCATGTCATTAAATTAAAGTTTTTTGATACGAAAAAGTCATATTATTCCATTTGGTAGGCATCACTTTAATCCTTTTACTCTAATAGGATTACAAATAATAATATTTATAGTAGAAACGTTGAGCACCGAGCCGCCGATTCTGCTGATAGCTAGGCCTATCAGCCGATATCATATGACGTAAAGATACGACGAAGTGGAATTAAGTCCCAACCAACCGTCTTACTTCGTAGATATTTTACTTTTTTATTACCACAAAAGTCGTCTCATAAATTCAACGCTCCAGTTGTACGTTGGCGCTTTAAAAATTTTTAATAATTCCATCCCAACGCCGTATTTGCATCGCATTACCATTACAATTCTTTTGCTTTATTGCTCTGCTTTTGTTCCGGGAAGTGAAACAATGAGTGGGTTTGGGACAAACGAAAATTGTACATAAATTGTTTTACTATTAAAAGCTTTGTAACTCCTCTGAGGTGTGAGCACGATGTATATCTCGTTTTTTAAATATTTCTATTACAGGAAATTAAATTTAATTATTGTCATCTTTATTAGTTTACGATGGTTCTTGTGAAGTTATAGCGATAGATTTAATATCCGAAGACAAAAAACTAAATGCAGCAAAAAAATAATAGGTTTTAAAATTTTCACAATTTTGTGTACTATTTTAATGTATGCAGCCGGTAGACGTGATACGGTTCTGCTGACTTCATCTTGCAAGGTAAATTTGGTAGTGAATTTATCCTGTTAAAGTTAACCCGCTTATAAATTTTTTGACGGTAAAGACGGATTTACTGAGCACAGAAATGATTTGAAAACAGTGGGAAGTTTTATCTATTCCAACACACCTTGGCGGTTTCTAATATTATAGCAAAACAAATGTTAGATTTAGTTTATGTTTTAGTCAAGATTGCATTCACGTTGAGTAGGTATAACTAAATTTTTTTTTTCATACCACAGAGTTTTTATGTTTTATTGCATTTTAAAGGAAAATGTTTATTTTTTCTTCAAATATATACCCCTAAATTAATGAACAAAACATCGTTAAACTAAATCCAAATAAAAACGTAAATAAAAGTCTTTTATTACAAATTACTATAAGTTTATTCAAGATTTATGTATATGAAGGTATACATAGGTACTGAGGATGAGATACAGTAGGGTATGTTACTAGCGATATTACTACAGATATAAATGGCTGGTTCTCTTTATACAACAAATGTATTGCACACGAAGTCCCACGCCTTCTATTGGGCTATTGATTGAACTATAATGCAAATGCGGGTACATCGCAGTTACCGTTAGGCTACGTACTTTTTAAATCAACATTCCATACTTTTTGAAACACTTAGTGACAAATTCTGCTATAAATAACGTATTTCTTAATAACATTCATAGAGTACGATGTTATTCATGATATATATAAAAAAATCGAGTGCGAATGAGTTAAAATAACACAATATCATTATTTTTTTGTCCACAGAATAAAGAAAACATATGTGACTTAATAACTGTTTAATAAACCAAATCTATAGTAATTCATTAAGAAAAGGTTGCACTGTTTTCTGCATTTCTCAACGCGCAACCAACAGCCTTTCAATAGACGACACGAAAATAGAAATAATGAAATGAGTCTATATATTGACTCGATTCAAAATAACAAACTTAAGATATCAGGAACACTGTAATATCAAATATTTATGAAGTTATATCTGAAGATTCCGCTTCAGTTACTACATTAGCTGTCCTCCAAGTTAAAAATAAATGGGCTTAAAACAAGTGGTTTAAGACATAATGTAAAAAGTTATTTTTTATTTTAATTATGAAGTTGCACTGACTGGACTCGAGGACTTATTAGTCGAATTAATATTCATTTATAAATTTAAAATAAAGAGTGAACAGTAAAGTTCCTTCATACAAGTTTCCGAATGTACTAAAAGTTATAAAACTTATATCATAAACAAAAATCGAATTACTTATCTACCAGCTGGTGTTACCAAATCAACTCCAGTAACTACAATTTACAAAAATATTTATAGTTACGTAATCATTGATGCTAGATATGTTACAAGATGGCTGTTTATGAGATGATATTACAGTTAAGGTGAATTGATGACTCGATATGTATTTATTCAGCTTAAAAACTGACATAATACTGTTATGAAATGTCTTCGAAATAACTTCATCGCAAAAAACACGGAACTTTATTATTGCTGTAAGTTATCTTAGGGATATAAAATATACAATGCGGTAAACACTGGATAGTAAAACCTCGTATAAAATGTGTTTTTACACTCTAGTGACTATAAACTGCTCAGTAATCGTTGTTTTATCATACCCAAACTTTATACAACTATACATTCTTAGTTATAAATAATTCTAATACATGAATTTTTACATGTAAATGCTATACAAAATCATTTGGATTCTTGACTAGAATAAATTCGATTTGTAAAATAAATGTTGTTGTTACGATAAATAAGTATAAAAATTTCAGTCTTATAGTTGTATAAAACAAAAATATTAATGCCATATGAAGTAATATTTTGATGAGTATTTGTAATAAAAATCGTCGACTTTTATGTGGTAAAAATTAATAAGCAGCATCAGAATAACGTATGTGATTCCAGCTGCAGTAACGTAAACAATTATTGATACAAATGTCATAAATTATGGTCGACATCGAATATGAACGAAACGCTTTAAATATATAACGAAATAATTTTTCATGTTCATAAATTTTATGAAACGACAGTTTTTATGATATGAAAGTATTGGTGAAAAAAAATTAAATCCACACTGATAGCATTCAGTAAAACCTTATCGGATTACGAATCGTCTTTGTGATAAGTTACTGACAAAGTTTCTCCGTTTTGCCTTCGGTTTCAAATTTAAATTAATTTAGGCTTAGAATTAGGATTTAAAATTGCCATAATTATCACTTTAAAGGTTACACCAAGATTGTTGGTAACTTTCATTATTTATATTAAACCACTTTTATATATAACTTAATTTAAGGTAAATTTGTGTAATTGGCAAGTTCTTTTCCACTTTTGTACATTGACGTTAGGATAGGGTCTAGATTGTGGTATTCTTTGCCGGAGCGGGGACGAAGAGTATTAGTGGGTTGCCGACTCATCCTGTAACAGAAAGCGAATAATATTATTGGCTTTTGGTTTACATATAAGACATATTCTGACAGAGTTGTTATTAAATTATTCTGGTTACAAGCAAATTATCTGTTTAAATTGAATCATGGAAACCTAGCAATATTGATGTTTAAATCATTCATATTGGAAAAATACCTTAATCCTGTAGGAGTATCTGATGATGAATGTGAGGAAGTCATAGATAATGTTTCTATATAATCTGACATATCTGACGTGCCGCTTGAAGTACTGTGTGTGTCCATTACCCCTTTAAAGAAACCATAAAATGTAGTATGCAAATATACTAAAATAATTAACTATATTAGCGAAATATGTATACCTTTGAATTGCTTAGGCGGTAACACCGGAACTTCTGCTTCAGCAGAAGATGATTTCGCAGGAACATTTTTATGTAGTTGCAATGAGAGATCCCTTAGAGGATCTGATGATTTAGATTTCCTAGGTAAAGAAGAGTGGAGACATCCGATTGCGTGACCTCGCATTCTTCTTTGTATCATATACTGATATCGTGAATGAGGAGATGTGAGCGGCATTTCAAAATCGTTATACTCTGTTACGCCATGTTTCATTGAGCAACTAGAAACTCCAGAATCGTTGGAACTGGAAGAATCCCTATTACCTCCAGATTTACATGGCACACTCGAGGATCTTTTTATTTGAGCATTATCCATTATCTTATTTCTTAAATGAGGAACGTCTTTTATAGAATTTTCTTCTGATGTTTTATTTTCAGATCCTGATGATTTACAACATTCAAAGCATTCTTTTTCATCCTCACACGGAGATGAAGATCTCCTATTTTCTACAGTCAAATTTCTTAAGGTTTCTAAAGATGAGGATGTAGCATGGCTTCCAATACTACTGTCAAATTCTTTCAAGTCTTCCAGAAGCCTCGCAGAGTCTACAGAACTTGATCGTTTTTGCAATATTTCTTTATTTCCTATTGTTACATCGAAACACTGGTTCCGGTTTTTGCTGCCATTTAATGTTGGTATGCTTAAAGATTTTTCTATCTCTACGCGGTGTATTTTGTGTATAGGATGTTTCAAACTTTGTGACCAGTTAGGATTTGGAGACATGGGAGTATATCCTGGGTTAAGCCCCGGTGGTCGGCTACAAGATGCTCTATCGGAAGATGGTTCCATTAATAAGTATTCATCTGTTTTATTTTTCAAAGATTCATTATTTTTAGAAGTTTCATTTTGAGAATGACCACATTTTCCACAATGTCGCGTTTTTTTGGGTAAACAAATAACTTCTGATTCAATATTCGCACTAAGTGCATCAAGTTCGCTTTGTGTGACACCCGCTTTCTTTAAGAGATCTTTGGCATTTTCATAGTACTCTAAAGATAAAGCGAACTCAAGATTTTCATAATTTGCATATGGCCCTTCGAAATCTTTTTCATTATTGGGTTCAACGTTTTGATAATTAGTATACTCTATGTCACGAATAACTTCTTGCACAGGTAGTTTATCTACAGCTCCGCTTTGTCTATTTGTTTTTCTCGATACGTCTACAGTTGCGTATATAGCCATTTCTTCTGATTTTTTAGTGGTTAGAATCTCAGTATTGATCTCACTATTATAACTCTTTTTACAGTACGGAAGACTTATCAAAGTATTTGCCCAGTTTGTAACTTTTTGGCAAGGACATTCAACGGGCTGTAGACTTTCTTCACATTCAACTATGACAGGTTTTTTCTTAGAGCCAAACTTCAATATGCATCCACAATTCTTTTTTAGTACCAAGGATCCTGGCCCTGATTTATCAGTAATTTGAAATAGATCGTCTGCTAGTGCTTGTTTTATTCTTTTGGGAGTATCATAATATTCAGGATTGTCAATCTAAAACAAGAAAAATGTGTACAATATAATAAATATAATAACTTTTTGTGGTATTCAACTATATATTCAACTAGAAATTTTTATACTTACTTCCATATGTGTCGTTTTCGGGACATCATAATTTTCATAAGGACCGATTTTTGGGTTATTCAAATAATTGTCATTAGGTAAGCACGGGCATTCATTTACTGGCATGTCAGTTGGAGCCTTCTTTTGTTCCATATGTGTAGGTTTTGGGGGTCTTAATGGAGGTTTTTCTTTACAATGACACTTTACTAAATTTCTTCTGATGGTTCTTGGCGTCATGTATTCAGTAGCATTAGAAGAATTATCAGAGCTGCTTTCAGGAACTGCTTCCATGGTCCATGCCGGATTAAAATGTGTCGTAGGGGTAAGGGCAACTGTTGAAGAACGAGACATAGCTCCAAGTTTTGTAAGACAGTTGTTGCATCTTTCTAAAGTGACATGGTCAGCTCCATTCCAAGGTGGTTTTGTGTTTATTTCCATATCACTTAAACATTTCATGTCATGTTCATCAAATTCTCGCCTTTCATCTGATGGCCAAAATGGCGATACACCATCTCGATCTTCACCAAAAAAGTTTTCTTCGTATAAACCACTAGCAGTCTCTGATCTAGATTGATCTATTGTGTTAACATCTGAAAGTCTGGTATTAGGTCTAGATTTACTTCCTCTGTCTGTGCCTGTAAAAGAAAAATAAATGCATTTCAAAATTATAGTTTTTACAATGTTGTTTTTATTGGTAATAAAAGTATTCTTTACTTCTTCTCGAAACTGGTGTTCTTGGTGCAGATAGATTACCCCGGGCAGCCATATCGAAAGCATCAGTGATGTCTTGAGCTTGATCCGTTATGAGTAAATGAAGACCTTCACCTTTGCCACAGTGCGATCCCCCTTCAAAGCAAAATCTGCCTTCCACTACTCCGTATCGCCTGATACAAAAAAAAATTAAAATTTATCATATTTAAAATTTCGTTATAATTTTTCAGACGGTTCGGTTTGATTTAAAACTTTTATTTGAGTTTGAGATATAATTAACTTTAACGATGATCCGGAAGCAAAAGAAAAACAAAAGTTATCATCTGCCGTTACCTCGCGTGCGTTGTCAAAGTAGATTGAGCAATGTATTGTACTTTAATACGTTATATATGTAATCGTAGTCAGGCTGTCTGCTTAAAAGGTATATGTTCAAATTTCTAACCAGTTCTCTCAGGCTTAGCTCAAGGTTCGCATTTGGGCCCTTTGTTGTTCAGGCTTTATGTGAACGACTTGGAAATTTACTCGAGTGACAGTATTGTTCTTATGTATGCAGACGACTATAAATTGAACCGTATTATTGAATCCAATGACGACTGCTTTAGGTTACAATCTGATCTTGAAAAATTGTGTAACTATTGTTACAATAATCAATTGTATTTGAATATAGCCAAAAGTAACGTTATCATATATACACCAAAGGTAAATTCTATTTCTAAATCGTCAATAGAGTATGTGTCGTTTGAGATTTAGGTACAGTTATGGATAATAAGCTCAAACTCAACAAAAACCAGGATGCGATTACACAAAGAGCCTACAGAACCCTAGGTTTTATAAATAGAGTCACCAAACCCTTTTCTAACATTAACAACCTTGAAATCACTCTATTTTAGTCTGGTAAGATCAATTCTTGAATTTGGTAGCAGTGTGTGGAATCTTGCTTACAAAATACATATTGATGGAGTGGAAAAAATCGAAAAAGTCTTTATTAAAACGTTAGATTACAAATATTTTTGATACAACAAACCTTATCATGACTCCTTACAACATTATCCACGCCGCAAGTTGGCAGATATGGTTATTCTTTATAAAATAATTAATAATAAAATTGACTCCTCTGCCTTGCTATCATGTTTGCCTTTCAACTCAACCAATCGTAGACTCGTAGACCATTTCGCCTCTCTCGTCCTGGTATTGCCATGTTTGTGCCTCGTCAACTCAAAAAAATTACACAAGAAATTGTTTCCTTCACCGCAGCTTGATACTTTATGATAAACAAATTTCCAAAGTAGACCCATTTAAACATACATTATCAAATTTTAAAAAGCATGTACTAGATATTTTACCACAATAAGTTTATTAAAATGTAATCTTATATTATTCCATAACGTGAGCTTATGTGACAAAAGGGCTTGCATAGATTAGCATTAGCTCGCTTTTATTGAAAAGGCATAAAGGTTATGCTGCGGGAGTTCTTTCGTCAGACAAACTTTACTGTTTACCTTTGCACGGCGCAATGTTACAATAAAATATTGTATATATGTGGGAAATGGAACGTAAGACGATGGATGAAGGAGAGGCAAGGTGTGTGTGAATGAAAGATAAGATATGAAAGAAAGATGGCGATTTTTAAAAAAGAAGGTGTGCAAGTAGTTCGTGTATCATTGTAAAACAAATTGTAAAAATCGTGAAAAATAAAGATTACACTTCAATTATTCCAAAATATTTCACCCGTTTTATTACTATAACTCTTCGAGAACTAGTAGCCAAAGGATGGTTATTAATTTTCATTGACGATTTGATTATTTTATCTGAGAGATGTCTTCAAGAAATTGAAAGATTACAATCAGTACTAAAGATAGCATCAGACTATGCCTAAGAAATAAATTGGGAAAAATGTGTTCTGTTAACTACAAAAGTGGAGTATTTGGGACATGTTGTTGAGGATGGCAAGATACAGCCATCTCCAGATAATACTGATGCAGTATCAAGATTTCCTGAACCTAAAACATATAAACAATTACATTCTTTTATCGGCTTAACTTCCTATTTCAGAAAATATGTAAAGAACTATGCAGCAATAGCAAGATCTTTGACTGAGCTGTTGAAAAAAAAAATTAAACATTCACATTTAACAATATAGAAAGGGAAGCATTTAATACTTTGAAACAAAGATTGTCGAGCAAACCAGTATTGAGAATATTTAACATTGATATGGAAACCGAACTTCATACAGATGCGTCTATTCAGCAATTCTAATACAAAAGGATCCAAATGATGGTCGATTTCATCCAGTATATTACATGAGCAGGAAGATTTCTGATGCCGAAAAACGGTACGCAAGTTATGATCTTGAAGCACTTGCTATAATAGAAGGAGTAAAGAAGTTTCGTAAGTACCTGCTTGGAATTTCATTTTAAATAATAACAGATTGTTCAGCATTTGAAATGATACCGAAGAAAAAAGATTTAAGTACCAGAGTTGCGAGATGGGTCTTACTACTCTAAGAGTTTGACTACACCATAGAACATCATCCAGGAACAAAAATGAAGCATGTAGACGCTTTGAGCCGAAACCCTTGTGTTGGTGTCATAACACGAGACCTCCATCAACAGATAAAGAGAGCTCAGGAGATGGATGATGGACTCAAGGCAATAAGGAAGATATTGAATCCTATTCAGACTTCTTTATCGAAAATGATTTACTGTATAAAGGTTTACAAAGACAGTTAGTGATACCTAAAAGTATGGAGACTGAAATAATAAAAAAAATACATAACATTGGACATTTTGGGAAAAGGAAGGTGACGGACCTAATAAACAAAGATTATTATATTAAAGACTTATCAAGAAAATTAGAAGATTTTATTGTAACATGCATTCCATGCATGTTAGCAAAAAAAAAGAAGGTAAACAAGAAGGATTTTTAAATACAATACACAAAGATAATATTCCATTACAAACAGTGCATTGCGATCATATTGGGCCTTTATCAGAAACAATAAGCAAATACAACTACATACTAACAGTGGTGGATGCATTCACGAAATTTGTA
Source organism: Diatraea saccharalis (assembly GCA_918026875.4). Lineage (NCBI taxonomy): Eukaryota > Metazoa > Arthropoda > Insecta > Lepidoptera > Crambidae > Diatraea > Diatraea saccharalis. The sequence continues at coordinate 17,646,942 of OU893333.1, read as the reverse complement.
TGGATATTTCCTACAAAAAGAACAACTTCAAAGGAAACTATTGACAAGCTAAGAATATTTCAGCAATGTTTTGGAAACCCCTCAAGAATCATCACAGATTCACAGCATTCACTGCACATGAGTTCATAAACTTTTGTCATGAAGAACATATACAGCATGTCACTATAACAACAGGCATTCCACGAGGCAATGGGCAAGTAAAAAGAATTCATCGCATAATTATCGGTGTACTAACCAAACTGTGCATCGAAGATCCAACATCATGGTACAAACTTGTAAGTAGATTACAACGAGCTATAAATAGTACATACCAAAGAAGCATTGAGACATCACCATTTGAATTATTGATTGGCACAAGAATGAACCAGAAAGAAGATATAGAAATTCACAGATTATTGCAGGAAGAAAATTTAGAAGAATTTACTTAAAATAGAGAAGAATTAAGAGCCAAAGCTAAAGCACAAATACTTAGAGTACAGGAAGAAAATAGAAAACATTACAATAAGAAGAGGAAGGACAGCACTAAGTACTCAGTTGGCGAGTTGGTGGCCATAAAGAAGACCCAGTTTGGTACTTGCTCCAAGTTGAAACCAAAGTACCTAGGCCTATATAAAGTAATAAGTGGTCATTGCAACGATCGTTATGATGTGGAGGTGAGTTCTGTGGAAGGGCCGTGGAAGACTTCCACTGCTGCAGATCATATGAAAAGGTGGCCAGGGTAAATTGCTTGACTGAGAATTTTGTGACCATTATTTGTGTTGAAAATCAGTGTATTTTGTATCTCATCCATTTTCTTAAGTTATTATAACAAATGTATTTTGTTTAGGGTATTGAACTATTATAAGTGTCATTAAATACAACTTACTTATCATTTTTTAAAAAAGGGGATGTCTTCCTAAACTTACTTTGTAATTATGTTATGCCAGGAAATGTAACAGTTTACCAATAACTACTTATTAGTTTACTTTTTATGTAATTGTATAAATCATTGTTCTTGATTAATTTCATAAATATAAAAGCAGTTTGAATGAATTAACAATTGTTTCTTATGTAATGTAAAGTAGAAAGGGATTTGTTTGTATACCAAGAATAGTTAAAGAATAGATACGGAGTCATTTGTAATATCATTTTAATAGAAAATAAGATTTAAAAATAAATATTTGTTTCTAATAAGAACTAGACTAAGTAATACCTAACATAATCGTATTTTTGTGAGATTTGGATTGTAGTATAACTGTGTGAATGACTGATGAAATGAATGTAAGGATTTATTAACCATGGAAAATTGTTGTTTGTGAGATGAGTATGAGTGGATGTGGTCATCCACATATGTAGGATGGCCGAATGTGGGAAATGGAACGTAAGACGATGGATGAAAGAGAGGCAAGGTGTGTGGAAATGAAAGAGAAGATATGAAAAAAGAAAAGATGGCGATTTTAAAAAAGAAGGTGAGCAAGTAGTCAGGGGATCAGTGTAAAATAATTAGTTAAATCGTGAAAAATAAGGATTATCCTAGAAAACATCAATTTATTTGCCCACCTCTCCGCCGAGGAATAATTTAAAACCACTGCGAAGATTTTGTGAAAATAAACTTTAAGTAATTTAAATAAACACGTATTTTTTATTTTGATATGTTCTAATACTAAAAAATAAAGTTATCGCTTATCAAAGATCGAGATTTTAAAACTTCATTTATGGACACCGCGCGCCGTGCGTCAGCTGAGCGCTCGCTCGACGCCGCCGTAGGCATGTACTCGTAGGTACCTATCTACACGGGTCACTGAACGCTCATTTTGTTAGATTCGAACTAGATTTTATGCCATGATCTGAGGTGTTTTCTAAGAGTAATTCCAATTTTCCCTTCATACTTTTATGGTTAAGGCCATCAAAATGCAAAAAAATAAAAGAGAAACAAATTCGTTACCTAGAAAAAAATATTAACGTTATGCCGAAGTTACATAGGTACTTCTGCGTTAAGGCGTATTTAAAAAAATTAGAATCAACTACGTATTTACAATAATGTTGAATCAAAACAAATACCTAACTAATTACTTACCATGTATTTTAATATTTGTTCAAAATGAAGTCCACGTCTGTCCAGACATAAACGTGCACATTTCATTAAATTGTCATTTAATTTGTTTAAAACACTAGTGTCACTTTTCACTTCACTGAAAGCGTTATTATTTTTTATTGTTGTCTTCTAGACTTTGTGCCTCCTCTACATCTCGGCGTTTGACTTCTTCCCATAAGAAACAGTCCCTCACTTGTGAACAATGCCTCATCCGTCTACAAGATGTTTACATCGCGGTGATGTAGAAGCCACTCACATAAGGCTCGACGTGGTATTGGGTCTAGGTCATGGAACTGCTGAACCGGCTGAAAGTGGTACGGATGGAGTCCGGCTGTTTTTAGCAGCTTCAATACCGCAGGCTGGCTCACACCAAAGAGATATGCCGCATCGTGGGTACTGACTCTGGGACTTCGTCTGTTAAAATGGTTCGAAGCATTAGGGACCGCGGGGTTATGGATCCCAAAGGCCCGCATACGAGGTATGCTCTTCGTCGCATACTTTCTCCGAATTGCGCTTATGTAGGTTCTCACCACTCAAAAGATAAACTCGTACATCTCGTAAAACTCACGACGGCGGGCGCGTCGCGTGCGCGGGAACGCGAGGACACGTCACATCGGCGCGTGCGTATGAGTCTCACTGTCGCGCGCGTCGCTCGGTCCCGGCGGGGCGGTGGGGGCTGTGGCGGGGGGCTACCGGGCGCGGCGGGGTTGCACGGTGGCATACGCAAGAGAAGACGTTTTCATTGAAGTTTTATTTTAAAAAATGTGTCCATATTCTACCGTTTCGATAGGGATAAAAATATTAAAAAAAATTTTTTTAACTAATTATGGAAAAGTGTTCTATTACTGATACTGAACCACCAAAAAAAATTTTTGCACTAAAATATTATATGTTTTTAACATAAGCTTTCAATTTTGAAAACTTTCTGTGTGCAAGTTTAAATTTCAATCTATCAACACAACTGTAACATCCTGTTACCGTTTGCGGTTTCTGAACTCGTATGCAGAAAGCACCGACTCCATGTTCACTAAAAACCGTTTTTGTTTTAGTAATAAATTCTAACTTGTTAAAGTCTCTTTGCATATGACTAATGTTAGAATTTGCTGTCGTCTATTTCATGTTTCCTAATTACACTCGTTTTTTAACATAATAAATTTTGTCTTGCATACACAATGCATATTTAATAATGGTTTTGGGATGTTTGCAAATTCCTATTTAAATTACAGATATATCTTTGCTGCATACTTTTTATACAATTTTATAACTGTTTAGATAAATTTGTTATTTTTTCTCATTTCAGAAAAATTACATAATAGGAAAACATATTGTTTTATAATTTGATTGAGAATTGATACTTATACATGTTTCAATATGTCTTATTTTATTTATATTTATGGATTGTAGATAAGTAAGATCTACCTATCTAAATCCATGAAAATATTTTGTAATTTATATTAACTACTTTGCCGATTACAGAAAGAAAGAGATACTTTTTGAAAGTTTACTTTTTAATATGATAATTCAAATGGTGTCGTCTAGATTAAAAATAACGTTTTGATCATTATAAAAGGTTCTAAAGTGACCCATTATTACCGAACTAATAAAAAGAAACAGAAATAAGATGAGGTTCATTCATATAGTACCTACACTCTACTTTTCACTTCGATAGTGAAAAATAAATAATGTTTGCCAACTCAATTAGAGAATTTTTTGAGGATTTAGCGCCAATAATTTTTGTCGCAACACGATGCTGAATTGCCAAGATCGCCATTTTTAATTGCATTTTCAAAAACAAAGGTTCTTGTGACACGATAGTCGAATCATTAAGCGAGAGCTTTTACTTTACTTTTGGTCACAGCAAAAAAAATCGCAATTTATACCCTACAGTGTGAAATCACGGACTCTATGAGCAAAAAAAGTTAAAAAAAAGTGGTGTGATAAGTTCACAATTACTACTTTTTGTTGTGATTAATATGAGGGTACATGTAATACTTTTTATGTGGGTGTATGAATAAACAGTCTGAGAAGAAAGAGACTGGTATACAACTATTTTGAACTAGAATCTCGTCATAATATTTATTTTAATACTAGCTTTGAAATGAAAAACAAAACACGTTGAAATGTAAGAATATACCTACACAGTTTTAATCCGTGTATTTTCTTTTAGTGAAAAAAGGAAGTTATTTTACTTCAATATAATAACAGATAAATTCAATTTCATTCAAAATCATGTTAAAACAATATAAGCCCCTCCAATAAATTTACACATATTTACAAAAATTCCAAAAGATTGCAACACGAATACCGCATTGCATTAACGCATTAGAGGCGTTCCGTACAGTTGGCAAACCGCAGCCTTGAAATGGCGGTACGACTAAAATGGAGCTGTCGACAAGATGGCGGCAGCGGCGGAAGCGGAAGCGGTAACCATTAAGTTGCCCTGGCGGAGGACTATATAAAATAGTGTAGACAGATGGCACGAGTTATAGAAGAACCATAAATGATAGCTTTATTGTTAAATTTTATTAGCAAGATATTTTTATTACTCTTCAATGAACGAGCAAAGTATCGTACGGAGGACCATTATTTAAATCTAATGCTGCCATTTGAATTCACAAAGAAAATAAATTAATGGTATCCTTAATTAAACGAGGGCCCGGAGTTTTAATTTTTGAGTTATTTGATAGTAGACTAATTTAACAACATCGAAAATTATACAATTTATGAAAAATATGTTCTTTTATTATTTAAATCATTTCTTCCTCTTCAAAACAAAAAATGTAGGTATAATTGGTGTGTATTATATTGATAAAAATGTAGGTATAATTGGTAAGTATTATGTTAAACAATATCAGTCAATGACCGATTTTGTTTAACATAATACTTATTGTTATAGAATTTTCATATTAACCTTAAATGAGCGAGTTCCCACAAGCCTAGTAAGCGTGGAGGTACGCCACTAGTAAGCGCAAATCGTCTTCCTTGCAGATGCAGCCTGGCGGGCCCAGCTGGTAGTTTCTTGGACCCACCCCCGATCATAACTATGAATTCCTTCGAAGAACCCAATTGTCCTCCAACCTAAAAAAATATCTTGTTTTAATTTTTATTTATGCGCTTGCATTACTTTTACAATATATAACAATAACTATTTGTTTTAATTTATTGATAACTGCGTAAAATTATTAATTTAATTATTTTTTCCTCTTGACAAAGATAGAAAGTGACAATTAGAATTTTTATTTGATTTTGAACATAATAGGCATGCAAAGTTATGTCTTAATAGTGTTAGGAAAAATTTCTATATTTACCTAAGGTAACAAGTATATACCTTCTATGACTAAGCATTCTATCGTAGGAAATATTGTATTTTAAATTCGGATTTGTACTTGAAAGAAAGTAACCGAAAATGGAAAAGTATAGCTGGAATAGTTAAATGGAATGCTGAAATCACTTTCTACACAATTCGTTATAGATACCGATCTAGAATTTACTAAACTTATTAAAAATTCACAATTTTTCTCCTGTCAGGAATAACTTAAGAAGAAATTTCAATATTGCTTATTAGGTGTATATTCCATATCCATTTACTTTTCTCTATTCATTTGACAGTAAAGTATATTACCTTAACTTGCCAAGAAATAAGCCTTTCCCTCGTCTCGAATGCTAAAACTACTATGACGTCTTGACAGATGATAGCGATGGTGTTTGACTCCTTGTCGAGTGTGAAACCTGATTCGAAGCCCAGGAAATGTTGGAGAGAAAGAGACGCCTTCGTCTGCCCTTTCTTGTAACGGTCCTTTGGATCCCTGTAGAGTTGGAGGTGGAGACAATCTGAAAAAATAAAAAAAAGCTGGATTTTTATTTAATATTTAGTCACTCGACTCAATCAATCGACTATTCAAATTGTGTGTTATTTTAAATCATACAGTATACGTTCATTTGCTCAGTTTAAGTACTTTATTTTAAATATAAATTAACTTCTCTCTTTATTTTACTCGCCTTTCCGAAATTGCACGTGTGTTTGAATAAAGGTAAAGTTTCTCTTTAAATCTCATTTAAACTCATTTCGTTACACAACATTTCAAACGAAAAGCTAAAATTAATTAAGAACAACTTTAATTTTTATTATTTATTATAGTAAAACATATACATGTAAAAGTTTTAGTAAATGGTACATCAAAATACTTGGGTTTGTTAAAAACGTTAAAATTAGTTTGTCTTTGGGAAAATGTTTAACGCAGTTTAATACCTATTTAGTTTTGGTCAAAAACAACAATGGAGGACTAAAGAATTTCGGCTTAGTCACAACTCCGTACTTATGGAAAATAGAAAACATCAAAAGAAATATGAGTTGTCACATTAATAAATTATTAAAGCATTCGGATATGGCATCCTGAATATTATCTAAGGGTAAGAACGGCGTATATCAATAATCAATAACACACTACGCACAATGTACTTACTTATAAATATGTATAGGATTTATCCAAGAAAAATAAGATTTTAAAGTATGAAGTAAAGGTCAATAAACCTATTCACTCGACAAATCACCAGAATCGCATTACCGAGCTACATATTTTCTACGATGTCTCATTTTTTTCGCACGCACTTAATTTTAAAATAGTTAACCTTACACAGCACCAACTCACGACGTCATAAAACAGCCAAAACATGGTACAGCTTTTATCAGCTTTCTGACAATATCCCGTAAATGATTCGGGTTTATTGAAAACCATAACTCACCCCAGCGTGGAATAATGTCTTTATCATGCGATGACTACGCAGTGCGTCCAAGATTCGCGTCTGCCATCATAAAAACTGTAGGTGTATCAATTTTTGTTATATCTTTATTGAAATGGATGACTTTGACATTTTCTCTTCGATATATCTTTTTTTTTGTAGATGACTTGCTTAAATGTCAATTTCTAATGTTATCATGACTAGGTAGAAATTAATTTTTAAATATAATATATTTATTTAACCTAAACTTAATTTTGCATTAGGGATATAGTAAGGATACCAAAGTTAATATCATTTTCCTGTGACAACAGCGTATAAGAAGCATAAATAATAAATAATCTTACACTTCGTTGTGTTTAAAAAGTATTTCATATAATCTAACAATAGATGAGGCACATGCTAATAAAAATAGAATGACAATGAATGAGCGTTAAATTATAACCGAAAAAAATAGAACCGAATTCAAACTTAAAAACTTATCACCTTGAAGATAGAAAATGATCCTTTCGGATTTTGAATGAATTTAAAATACGCAATTTTTTGTGTATCAGCTGAAAAACACGAAATACATTACATTTAAAATATTTAAGTGATATTTATGTGGCGAAAAGCGTACTTTGTTTTGTTATAAAAGAAAAACTAATGATTTGATTTCGATAAAATTTGAACGGGACTACTTCGGTCCATTACACTATCGAATAAAAGATAATTTTTAAAATCACTCGACAATTGGCGGATTTGTTAGTGAACATACATAAAAAAACATACATCGCCATCAAACATATATCCTCCTCCTTTTGGTTTTGAAGTCAGTTAATAACAAGTTTCATAGTGAGTTATATTAATATTTGTGCCTTTAGTAATTATTTGACGACAAAATATTTCGACCAATAAATATTATTTTTATTAAAATATTTTTATAGATAAATTCTATATCGATTCATTTATGACGAACCGGCAAACGTTGTGGATACACTTTTGAAGTTTTCGAACAAATCTTTATGATAGGTACACAAAGTCCCAAAAACTTCCATATAAATCTGAACTCGTGGAAAAACAAACACAGCGTAAAGCGAACTTCGTATGTTATTAATATCAAAGGCGAGCATCCCTTTGAAGCGAGCTACGTGCGATATTATATTGAAATTTTAGCGAAGTTTACCCTCGTGGGATACATTAAAATATTTATATCGAAAGTAATGCTTCCAAAGGCAACACGTCTCTTAATATAAATGCGTTATTAAGACTGTTTGTCGCTGAAGAAATTACCAGTAAAAGAACTCGAATAAACTTGATTTACGTGAAACACATTTTAGGTTTTTAATAATCACTTATTCTTTCAAATATACTTTTAGCGGCAAAAATTCTTAACCATTACACATTTTTGAAATTCTCGATAATGACTACGTATAATAAAGTGCTACAGAATATGATAACGGAGAAGATACTAGAAAAACGTAGAATTATTACGTAAAACGATAAGGGTAAAAATACCGAGACTGAAGGTCAAGATTGACCAATTGGAGATTCTCTATAAGAAACAATTAATGTTACAATTAATTTATCATGACAAGTATAATTTGCTACAAAAGAAAATATATTTTGTTTTAATTAAAAGTTCTCTCTAGTATTAAAAGTTTAAGGGATTATGGAAACCAAAAAAATCCAACTTTTAACAATAAACGGTATTTTCAAAATGAAAAACAAGACTATATTTTTATGGATTTTTTAAAGTCAAAATGTAAAGTTATAAAGTTATCGCAATATAAAAAAACCCATAAAAACTCCTCTAAAATTCACGACTTTTCATTTCTATTTATATTCCCTTTTATGGGGAAAATTAATAAATATATAAGTCAATTAATAACTCAGCGCTTTGTAGCAACATTTTTTCAATAATCGTAGTGGTTTATGGTACATAGGAATAGTCTTTTATCTTTACGCTCAGCCTTAAGTTAAATTTTTTGCCTTAGTTTAATCAAATAATCTAAAGAAAAATTTTGCTCTCAACTTATTTCTATGATTAGTAGTAAGAAGTTAAGAGACTCATTTAGTATGAACTTTCAACATTATTTTATTTTTCACGCCAACAGACAATAACTTTTTTTATGCCATGATAGCATGGCAACGCTTTTCTAAATATAAAATAAGATGACCTCTGGAGCTACTACAAGGATATATATAATTTATGCTTAGCTGATGCCACGGAGACAACTCATAATATAAATCATGTTATTTAATGCAGCTAATTACATATGTGCCACCCCAATAGTATAAAACTAACTAAATAAAATCCTCACGTAACCCGAATATATTAGAGAATATAGCACCAATAATGAAGGACCGTGCGCTAATTCCCGATCCCCATACCTCTCGGGAGTAGCTAGGGCATGCACTCCTGCAATCACTGTAATGCAGTCGCCTCACGTACCTCTTTGAGATAAACGGCTCCAGTTTGGTTCCCAACAAGGTTGGTATTTGCTACACTGTCCTTGTTAATTTGTATGGTCGTATCTAAATGATTCGGTGTGTTTGTGCCGAAGAATTCCATAAATTTTAACATTACACCTTTGTAACTGTACCTACATAGTATATTAATATATTTTGGCAGTGTAAACACTTTATTAGAATAGTAGGATATGTTTATTATATGATATATTTTTTAAGCACAAACAGTAACTAATTTTGCAGTCTGAAAAATAAAACTCTAAATAAGCAGCTTCAAGAGCCTGTTTACCTGCAGATAAGTCAGCATTTTGGTATGTAATTTATGCGGACAAAGTCACGGGAAAACCAGTAACTGCTTAATTTAACCATAATTTATATATTAATTTACTCTATACTGTTAAATGTAAAAAGCGTCCATGATTTTTCTTTAAAAATTAGAAAATGCTATAATATTTTATCATAGCATCATTTCAACATAGAGCAATTACATACACAACATGGTCATCATTTAAGTAGGTGCGTTGTTTAACAATATACATTGTACTCGTGTTTGAGGAGTGAAATGAAAGCTTTATGTAGACGTCTAATGTAGATATAACGCTTTAAATAAACATCCCTTAAAATTGCTATGTGCTCACTGAATGAGTTGAAAATAAAACTGCCCATGCAGACAGGTGTTAGCCTCAGGCGGTTGGGTAACAGCAAACACTTTCTCATGTCTCTATACAAGTACTCTTATACACCATTCAGAATTAAAATCTGAATAATTTATAAGTAAAACTGTTGTTATGAACCACCATAGCTAGTTCAAAGCACTTTTCTCAACTAGTATAACAAAGGACTCAATTAAGTGCCTTGTAGTAGTTTCAATTATTTGTTCATAATTATGTTATTGTATAAAATATGTTTTAATGTAATAAAATTAATATTTAACACTAACGGAAATAAATCATTTTATAAAATTAAACAAGAGAAACAGATTATAAAACCCGAACAAATAACCTTCCAGAAAATGACCAATCAACGCGAAGTTTAATTCAACTCACGCAGTAATCTATTTACTGATTCAGCCAAATAATTAAGGGAATCCGTCGTGTAATCCCCTGGAAGCCGTCCTGTGTCACCTTGTCCCCGAGTAATCCATTGACGAATTCCAAAGTTGTTTCCATTAGAAACACCCCGTTTTTCCTGTGAGACTTTACCCGATGAGTCGGCTTTGTCAAACTTTGCGAATACATTAGCTTTCGGGAGCTACAAAACTGACAAATTTGAGACGACACGGCCTCGGAACATTGACTCGATCAGATGCTCAGATTCGTAACATTGTCTACCGTCACCATTACTACTCTGAAAGGCATCTCAACAAGCGACTCTTTTCAAAAGCGGCTTCGGTTGCCGCCTTTTATTTTTACTCGAAATGCTTTAACTGCAAAATTTAGTTAGTGGTAAGAGGCTGTCCGTTTGCGTAGCTTTGACACCAAACTCCTAAAAGGGGATTCTACTCTGTAATTGCGAATTAGGAGTCAAGTTAAGGCAAAGAAACGTTGTGGCGTTTGTATTTTGAGCAAAACTTCTAAAGAATTGTTTATTCCAAATTGGACAAATTGATGTTTTGTTGCCTACTCGTAAAAGAACGGCCGAAAAGGTTAATGATTATTTTTTAAAGTTTCGTTGATCAAACTATGAACATGGTTGCTGAAGTTACTGCTAAAAGAAGTCTCACTAATAATTACTATCACAGTCAATATTAGAATAATCTTTGCACGTTGCTTTCAGCACAATGAAGTTGACGACATATCGAAGTGTTATTCAGAGTACAACCACTGAATGACTTTTTTTCAAGTGTTTATAAACTCAGTTTAACACCTATCGCAATCAGGGCAACTTCTCTAAAAATTTAAATTACTCGACCTATCGCTAGTAATATGTGCACTCGAATCAATGTTCAGGCAATTCACCTTAACAGTTGAAAGAAATATTTTAAACATTCTACAACGTAATCTATTATATTTAATTAATTGTCATAATGCTATGTATGGCATTTTTAAAGATAAATATACGAATTTCTCAATTGAAATTATGTTACAAACGAGACGATGTTAGCTCTGCCGATTCTTGGCACTTCCTACCCGACATTTGGCACTGGAGTATCTTAAAAACACCCATGCAACACATCGGTTCGCTCATTTATACCCAAAGGCCACAGAATCGACGGTGGTTGGCGGAAGACCAAACTGGCTCCGCTCTAACTAATGCTCCTCTAACCCATGATCGTTTGTACTCTAAAATTATTTCTAGGAAATTGTTATTAATAGCCATGAATTATTGAAATAACTATGTTAAGTGGTAAGACAATTTATATGTGTCTAAGAATAAGAAGCAAATTTGAAATTGATGGAGGATTCAGTAAGAAATTTCAATGATCAGATATAAGTTCAAAAGATAAGTGAATTTGAATAAGCATTTTAATTATAAACATGGCTATTTTCTATCATTTTTGAGGTAGTTGGATAGAAAATAGCAGTGGTTATTAAGGTTATGTAACTTTCACAAAGATCAATCATCGGATTGATGATTAAAAATTATATTAAAAAAAAAACAGATTTTCCGATAATTTATGATGCAGCAGATGTAGCACTTGTTACTGTCTCAGATACACAGATGATCTTAACGATACCCGTTTAACCACGATTAACGATTTTAACAAAATTATAAAAACTATTCTCTCTGAAATTTCGTCCGGGGACAGAGTCCACTGGACTCCTGTACCTCGAAGGGCATGTTAAGTTTCTTTATCGTTAGAGTAATGATGTAAGAGTATTTTGAGGCTATTTGTATGTATTTTTATGTAGTTGCTATAAGAATTTTGTTAATTATTAACTAATTAAAGATTAAATTTGAAAAAGGTCAAGTATTTTTGTATCATCTTGTTTTTGTATTTTAAGTAATACAAAAACAAGATGATACAAAAATAATTCAAATTAATAAAAAAGAAAACATACCTTTATCTAAATTTTATTATTTTTCGATATAACTGTGAAAGATTGTGAAAGATATAATATCCATCGTCCACTATCAAATAGCGCACTATCTGCTTCCAAACCTATAAAATTATTTACGATCCTTAATAAAACTTTTGCCTTAAGACTCAATAACAATAAAGACGAATACTTTATAGAGTAGATGGTATAAAGTTTTGTAATTAAACCATTTATTAGGAGTATTACATATTGAAGTTGTCTAGTTAAAAAGTTTGATGAAAGAACTATTTATTGGCTCTTTTGCTTTGAAATTATTAAATTAGGTTTTACTTTACCATTAAGGTAAATGTCCAGTTTAACAGCACGCACGCACCGACCGCATGACACACAACGGATTTTTCATATCATTGTATGAATTTGCTGGATGCTACACTATTAAACAATTAAATAGAGAATATAAAGTTACAAAAATAAATATGTATAATTTCTCAATACAAACACAACACAAAGAAACATCAAAAATATTCAATTTTTTTTGTAATCCCACATTTTGACCTGAAATATATTCAAAAGTTTGTAGCTGATAGAATTATGCAGCACTTTTACAATAAATGTATTAATTTGCGAGTAATTTATGTATGTATTTACAGTTTTTGATTTTGCGCTATTTACCATTCGATACCATTCTCTGTTCCTTCGATGGGGCAGTGAGATAGGTAAATTCAGTCTTAATTTCACGCCTACTCTTAAAATTACCTAACATGGCGTTGTAGGTTGAAAGACAGTAGGATTAAAGTTCCGCGTAAATAAACAAAGTTAGCTTTACTTCTTTAAAATATTAGTACCTAGGTATAGGTATGAATTTAATTGACTCCCTATGTAAAAATACTTTTTCGGGTCACCAAATTTCAACTTAGCACAGTTATGCTATCAAATTAACTGTGACAAACAAATAAACCTATTATTTTTTTTATTACTAAATTTTAGCAATACGGCCGCCAATTGTACTGACTGATACATTATTATGTATTGTTAATTTATTTATGGTTTGTATAATAAAGAGTCTTTCATTCATTCATTAATTCAAGTTGCGTTGCACTCCGGCCGCACCGCACGTAGACTGGAAAAATATAAAAAAGCATGAAAATGCTGATGACTTCATAAGGATTTTTACAATAGAATTCAATGCTACACTTTACTTTCTTAGATCATCGACACTCTGAATGTAACTCATAGATAAAACTTAATGAGTGACGCTTTTAGATAACAATAGTTTTGCGATCAATAAAAAAAAAACAATATTGGATTGCTTTATCAAATGGACAATTTATCAAGGATAATACTGGTAAACACTCGAAAATTTTGCAGAGTGTGTTTGGGTAAATTAAGGGTCACAATACTGCGCCATCGATGTTTCTGGTACGAACAAGTTTATTTAAAAAAAAAATTATCTAAAAGTGTTTTAAAGACTCCTTTATTTATTAGATTCACAGAATTTTAATCTATACTCAAGAATATTTTATTTCGATGAATTGTTAAAAAATCATTTTTGTTCAAGACTAATATCTAATTTATACATTTTTTTTTAATTTAAATAAATGAAGATAATTTGAAAACATTTAAATCATACGATACGATTTTTGTTGTATTTTTTATTTCAGTATTTATTTTACTTCATTAATTCAAGTAAAAAGATAAGTTTAACAGATTACTTCTATAAATATAACAGCAGATAATAATATTATATTAGACATGAATCGGCGAGAGCATTACCGTGCTTACCTAACCGTGACATTAGCAAATCGAATGGGATCCGTAAAGGCTTCCGAGACAAATCCATCCATCCATTTTTCATATTTAAAGCCTGCGATCATCAATCACACCGCATCGTAATGAACAAATACCGGTAACAACGGTGCTATCAATCAATACTGTGCAAACATTGTGAACATGAGCACACGAGTAACGGAGGCCAGTAAGTCGTTACATCGGCTTTTGTTCTAGCCCTGTATCAAACTGTCGGGAAATTAATTAGCCGTTTGTATAACAATCAGCGGCAATCGGAATGTTTTCAGATTTTTATCCCCACATGCTGCCCAATTCAAACAACGATTATCAAGAACAAATAAATTAAACCTTTCAAGTTAATTTTTTGAGATAGTGACTAGAGGTGAACGTCAGTATTAAAAAATTCAGTGAAATTTAAACATTCCATTAGAATAACAACATCATAAAACGTTCCCATGAAACTTCATTACATAATTATTTTAAAACTAAGAAAAATTCAATTGCTTATTGAATAGAAATAGTATGCTGAAATCCTTTTACAATGATATTAAGTAAAAAATATAAATATCAGAATATCACTAGCCAGTTGGCTAGTGATATTCTGATACCGATATTGGGTGGGTTGTTCAGAAATAGGAACACTGCCATTTTGTTGGGAGGTCATTTTAAATTATTAATAATACCGTTTATATATAATTGTATTTTCATCAGAACTAAAGATATGTTTCAAATTTCAGCTCAAACGGTGACTAGGAAGTGGGTAAAATTGAGAAATGGTGACTAGGAGGTGGTAAAACAGAAAAGCAAAACATCGTGACAGGTGATGATACTAAATAAAAAACTTTAACATAAACTACCATTTTTTGAAGTAAGAATTAAATGCATATGAATTATAAAGTAGATACATCGATAACCTACTTTTTGAACGTAAAATTTTAATAATAAACATAATACAACAATCGGTACTGGTCCTATCTGCACAATAATACAACGAACACAGTCTGTTTATCGCCAATAGGATCTGTTTGAGCTATTTGTTACCAAATTGCTAATCATATAGTCAGCTGGATGGAAATATGGGGGCTTTTAATGACGCCTGATTTACCGCGACAGATTCATTGGCGGAAAATCAAATTGAAGTTTCAATTTTGCGAATCAATTTTATCGAATGCCCGATACATATTCGATTACGTTTATGCGGGTCCTTATTGGACGAGAAAATAGTAAATAATTTACATCATAAATCATTGTTAATGCTTTTAAATTCCGATGTCATTAGCATATTTTCATTATAAATTTATAGTATAGATTATGTCATAAAATAGTGGTGAACCATTACTAGCGAGGCGGTGTTTATATCCAAATTCACACTTAATTGGTAGACGGGTAAAAGTAGAAGAAGAAAAATAGATTTTACTTAAAATGCACATGATAGAACTCTGAATAACCGTTACTACTTAGCAAACTAACCGGGACTATGTACTCTCCACCACATACTTCAATTTAGATAGTCTTCTGAGGTATTTATTTGTTCGTATAATTGCAAAAAAAAAACCATTGCATTTGCAAGGAAAAAGAGAACAAAAAGTGACTGTTGTTCTTCTAAATACCGTCGTGATTTCAAGGAGATTTGAGTTTTAGGGTGTATGTAACCTTTTCACAAATTAATTTACATGAATCGATACTTTATTTAAATATTCATCAAAAATCACCGTCATTTCAAAAATAAGGCCTTACTAAAATTGCAAGTAAATAAAAGTTTTTATTAAAAATGTTCGACGTGATATCTGTCTTTTTACATTCTAAATATATCTGAATGAATCGTGTTGTTCTACAGGGATATTGTGAATTACATAAAACTACTGCGCTGTCTTCTGCCAAGCGCCAAGGTATTGTCGATCACCGACATCATGGGATTAAAACTACGACGATATTAAAACTACGACGATATTAAAACTAAGACGAATTTAAAAATGTAATTATTGTCTGCGACTTTGTATGGACTTTAGAATTAATTACGAAACATTTTATTACACACTTATATATAGGCTAATTGAATTACACTAGCTGTTTTCACGCTACTTTGACCGCATTAATAATAGCCTATATCATCCTCGTATGATATAGCTCCCCGGTGAAAGTAATTTTAAAATAGGGCCAGTAGTTTCGGAGCTTATTCAATGCCATTTAACAATTAAGTAGTAGTTCGGTGGCGTAGTGGATAATCGATTTCGCCTCCCGCGATCGTTGTTATTAAGCAACTTTCGCAAAGGTGTGTTACGGTATGGTTGACCAAAAAAAATGTCTCCAGCTTCTCCGTTAAGTCTCTGGTGCCAGTTAAATTTTCAGTCCTTAATTCCATCTAATCCACATAGGGCCAGCGTGGAGGATTATGACCTATCCTCCTTAACCATCCATAAGAAAGGCTTGTGCCCCTGCAGCCCCCTGCTGATGTAAAGACGTAAAAGGGCTGATGATGAAGATGATGATGAAACAAATAAACAACCAAATATTTCCTCTATATAATATCAGTATACATGGCGCAGCGATAGAATATACCAAACATTTTATCGTCTATCTATAGGAGCTTAACAATATAAAATCAACCAATCATTCAAAAAGGCAATTATTCAACGACATCAAAACAAACATTGTAAAACACCAACAAAATTCCAAGTAAAAACAAAGAACGACATTCTCGAGTGGTCTGACGAAGTCTTTGAATTGAACAAAGGCGTTACAAATTAAAGCCTTTATATATATCCAATCTGCGATCCCTCGTAGGAAGCGATTGAACAATTGGAGCTCCGGTAATTAGTTACTGCACCATCTAAAGACATGGTGCATGTACGGACAGTAGAGTAATAAATATTTTCTGTATTGGTTCAACCAGGTATAAATCCCAAAATTTCAGAAACGGTGACATCATTAAAAATAAAAATTACGGTTCATAAAAATCTTTTTTTTTTTAAGATGTTACCTGTCGTTTTTGTAAGAACGTAAATATTTTATTACAAAACTTTAAAGAAATGATCATTGAGATGCAAAGCAATATATCCGATAAAAGTTTTGGTACTGCGAAACTACTTTGACTGTGATTTTGGTGTGAACAAGAAAACAAAGACGCCCAAATTTGAAGCCATTCGTATTGCTGTCACAATTTGTTTTATTTACAACAACAAATGTAACAAGAAGTGATATCAAATGATTGTTGAGCATCAGCTAAGCAATTAATTGATTGGTAGATACTTGATTTCTTTATTGGCTGTCGGCGATTGTATAATATGAAAGATTTCATTATAATATAATGACTTAGCCCCCATGATTACAATGAAGTAAAATTACTCTCCGTGTAAGAAGTAATTAATTTCATTATAATCATGGGAAAAGATTCAAGAAGCTTTTGCTAAAAAAAATATTAAAAATTAACAAACTTTGAAGAATCTGAAATACATACATGTGTCTATTTGGCCATCCTTAAGGTATGCTTGTACCTCTGCAGTATCTGATACTCTGATATATTTAGAATGTAAAAAGAGCTTATGATAATCTAGTCTTTCTACTAAAATATACGAGAATTATGCACACAATTTTTGATTAAACTATTGCTTGTAAACCTCATTTAAACTATTGTTGAATTTATAATAGTAGGTGGTGATGATAGATCCATAACAATTAAATTTCTATTAGATGAAAAAATTACAACATTTATCTGTCGATCAATATTAACGGAAACCATCAGATCGATTATGCAAAGCGTCAAAATTTAAATAAAGCTAACAAACGACCATTAAGGCAAAAGCTTTGAATATCTACCACGAAGAAAATTATAATACAGAATTAACGCATCAGGAAACATTTTGTCTTTTCAATTCACGATTCATTTTGTTCTTCAGAGAATGAATCAATTATTAAAATTACCGGGCTAATTCCTTTTGAACTTTCTCCGTGAAATTTGAATTCATGAACCATCAAAGACTAGTATACTGGAAACATGATATTTTGTATATATGTGTTAAAATAATATTTCTCATTTATTCTCTTTAACACAGTTTTTTTAGTCGACTCTGGAACATTAATAAAAATTTATTAATTTATAAGTATTTTTAATTATCGTCATATTACTATATTTAATACGACCAATTGAGTTTAAATTGCTGGCTCAGTATTTCATATTGTATATTCCATCATAGTCATAATCTACCATTAACGGCTACAAACTAGCTTGGGTCTTTGCCAAACTGAAACATGTTACTGCTGGACCACGAGTGGAAGAGATGTAATGCTACTGTTTTAAGAATTTTAAGACGATCTTGTGCCAAAATTGGTGGATGAATTGCTGAAGCACCATCAAATCTTCGTCGCAGAATTATACTGCGGATAAAAACGTATATTTATACACTATTAAAAACGCTACTTCACTGCAGAATACGCATGCTGGAAACTATTTCTTTCGTTCATATTTGTCATAATGGTTGTAACGTATATTCTAACCTTTTAGAGATCCCATTATTTCGTTTGAATTTTCAAAAGCTGCCAAAATAAAACTACAAGAAAATTAAAGAAATATAATAGATATAATTTTTAGAGCACTTGGAGGCGTTGTATTTTGTTATTTTTTCTGAGGAATGTATTACTGTCGTTCATTTTATTTACAGAGTCGATTATTTTTGAACGAATTCATAATAAATGACGTTTTAATATAGGTATTATGATTTGATCAATAGAATCCCCAATTTTTTAATTATTTGCTTAATCTGATTTTATTCTAAAATAAAATATATGAAATAGTTTTTGTGCGAGAATTGTAATTTTAAAATACCTGATCCACATCCGTCACGGCACAACCACGTGTGTATCCAGTTTCTGCTGTCAGTGACTTCGCAATTTGACGGTACCTACCCTCTCCCCATAATTTGACTTCCAACACCCTTCATAATCCATGATCCGATTGGTACGACAATATTATTTGATAAGCTAAAGATATGGCTATTACGCTATTGTCTGGAACTGGGTCCGTTGTTCCCTAATGGGAGGCATCCATGACGGATTAGTGCAATCAGTTCTAAAGACCCAATACCCCTTTATGGAAAATCGTTAGGATTATACTCGGGCTGATGTTGTCACGATGTATGTCATATAGCGGTAATGGGAACAGCTTTGTTGAACAACTTCGTCGAGAAATCAATTTATTGATGATATCATGCTACCTACCAATAATGGCAAGGTCTACCCCAGTATTACGGAAAATATTTTAATCGATAAAATATTAACCAAATGGCCATTATCTGCTTAATAGCTCTAGAACCATTTTCTGGATTTCCTGTCATATATATTTTTAAACACACGCATTAATTGGAATGATTTTGGTACAATTTAAACTAATACTAAATTATGCTTGTAGCTAATACTAAATTATACATAAATTCCTTTGTGTTCATTAGCAACCCAACGTTGTGTGTATAACACAAACGCAATATAAATGTCTATCGATTAACAACATATTGTAAATTATCAGCCTCATCATTGCATGTTAAAGTAAAATTAGAGATATTTTCAACAGATATAAGACGTTTCAACAGATATAAGACGGTTATGTTGGATTATAAGCTATCGTAGGCTTAAGTTAGTGAACCAAATAGTATAGGGATAATTACATATATATTGTAATCGTTAGACTATAAACGTCTTTACTGCCTTTCCGGATGGATGGAATCAAATCGAAATTAGTGCCTTTCTATATTTTTATGATTCTTTCGGAGTAGGCTAAATTGACCGAGCCCCATTGGACATGACCTTGACTTGAGCAAAGCACAAATATGGCAACAGATAACTTCATATTTTGTACTTAAAATTAAATAGCTCCTGACAAAATTGTCCTCGGTTTGAATTTGATTGAAACTCAAGTGAGAAATTAAATATACTCAAAAGGTTTTTTTAATTAAACAAATTTTAATAATTAAGAAAAAGAAAATTCTAAATGCTAACGAACGAGCGAAATAATAAAGAGGAAATAAGAAAGATGGTAAAAAGTTAGTAACATTATGGAACGGCAAAATGAAACACAAGGCGATACACAATCGAGAATAAAATAGAAACACTCAGTGATTGAATTAAAACGACCAACGAATAATTTATAAATTTCCGATAAAACAGCGCACTCCATGTGGAAAAGTCAGAGGGAAAGTAGCGTTTAGCAAAGCGAGTCGCGCTTTTTATATATGAAGGTTCCATGATGTATATTGTTGAT
The DNA here is from genome assembly GCA_918026875.4 of Diatraea saccharalis. Lineage (NCBI taxonomy): Eukaryota > Metazoa > Arthropoda > Insecta > Lepidoptera > Crambidae > Diatraea > Diatraea saccharalis. Next base: position 17,626,661 of record OU893333.1, on the reverse strand, counting down.
AGTGAGTTTGAGTATCTTAGATTAAAATATTTTGATTTGTAATCCGATTTGTAAAATATTTTAAGTGGTCATAGAAATGGGGGATAATAAATTTCCTCAGTCTAAGCTTTTAAAATGTTAACACCTTTATAATTATTATATTTGATAAATTTTGCATGTACATTACTATATTTTAATTATATTTGTCGACCATCATAAAAAATTTGCCAGTATTTTATCCCTATACATGGCAAGTCATTTTTCTTTTTTTAGAAATAATGATGTTTTGCCTTTGGTATGTTATTTTAGGCAAAGAGGATTTGGTAAATAAATAATCCATATTTATTAAAAGTACCATATACAGTATATTGTTAAGTTAATGAAAATCAACATTATCCAATGTATGTATCATATTTGACACAATGCCAGGCTTACAGTTGTTATATTTAAACAAATTTCAACAAAAAAAGCATAAATTGTTTTATAGTGTAATTTCGTGCTGTTTTCCTGTCTGTATGTGTGCAATAAAGATTATATTATTATTATTATTATATTCCCATGAGAATAAATTAATATTGTATCAAGTTTCACTATGAGGACAATCAAAGATATAATCTAAATTATTAAGATGAATCAACATTTATTTTTGCGTCAATATGGGAAGTAAGTACAAAATTTTGCTATTTTTTTCTAACAGATCAGACTATACAATACTAACGGATGATTTCCTTCTCCAATCGTTAACAATATGTAACAGTAAAATAATTATATTTGGCAACTACGATAGCATATGAAAGATATATTCGCGAATGGGAAGATTTATTCCATAAATGTTTTGTCACTCATGGAGCTTCCTCAGGAGAACATAGACCGTACTCTGACAACCGATGGGGTCAAGAAGATCTCAATTAAATATTCTAATTTTACAGTTACTGCGATGGACTTTATTCACATGAAAAAGCCTGTTTTATTAAATACCTACTTACAATTCACCGAAAACTTTTAAATCGATGAAAGAAACTATATTTTAGTAAATATCTATAATCTTTATTGCTCCGAGACCCTGAGGTGTAAGCAAAGAGAATCGAGCTTAGAAAGGACGCATATTTTGACCTTTTGCGTCATCTATATCCTTCCACTTTCTCTTTCTCTATCTTCACGCCAGATCCCCCATGCTTTGTAGAAGGAGAAGACTGATCGCCACAAGGCATGATTTTTTGCTTTCTTGACATGACTTAACTAACGGGTTTTTATTGCTTCTGACATCATTATCGAACAGCACGTGATCAATTTAATCATTGAAGGTGTCTTGTCCTTACCTGCCTTGTAAATTCTTCCACTTTAACGTTATATTCAGTGTCAGCATTCATTTTCACATCTCTAAGCCTACAGAGCGTCTCTGTTTGTTTTTACGCCAAAACAATGTTCGAGGTCAACTTTCTTATATCGTTACGAATGCAGTATGCGATATTTATTTTATAAATTCTCTATAAACTCTTGAAAATAACCAAAAAGCGACCGATATTATACTGTGTTTTAAAAACTTTGTAGAGTTACTGCCATGTGGTACTTATCCTCTGCTTCCTATACTTTACCTATATGTAGCATTATACCTTGGCATGCATAAAATTAAAGTAATCTGGAAGAAGTCGTTGGCTAGTTATTTGCACAATTTTCTAAATCAAGTGCATTGCAATAACGATAAACTTGCAATATTTAACAACTTCCACACCCAGCATTTGGCTGCAAGATATATGCACCGCCCGCCACATTTACTAGTTGCAACAAATCTAGCAACCACCACCAATATTACCTAACCATACACGAGTTTCACCCCTCCACCCTGACCACCCTTAGGGCAGTCGTTGAACCGTGCAGTGATTCGTACTAAGTATTTAATTTTAAATATCCTATTTTCTCAGATATATATTTAAATAGCATGTAGATCCTGGTAATTACATTTCTAATGTCATTTTACTGAACCCTAAAAATGCATTGGATGATAATGAAACCAATCGTCGGGGAAAAATGTGAATTCTGTTTTAACGAAGTGGATTTCATTTTTCGTTCGCTTGGACTGATTTGCTCAGTTGAGTTATTTGGAATTATCTAAGTAGAAACAAAGTGCGCTATTATACCTTAAATGTTTTTCGTACATGAGACTAGGTTTAAGAATAAAAACTTTATTGTGTTTGGAGTTTTTTTATCACTTTGAGTCTGATCTTCTATATTATACTCTTAAAATACATCAAACGTACAAAAAGTCCATCGTAACGTCGAACACAGCTCCGTTATAAAATTAGAGATTTAAAAAAATAAAAAAGGTAAGCGGGTAACCTATGAAACAAATAACACTGCTATTATTCGTAAAATATTGTTGAACCATTATGGTGGTTGCTCCAGACATTCGTATGCTTGCTAAGGGTAGGGTTACAAAGGAGCGCTTAATAAAACAAAACCGTTTGAATGCTGCAAAAATACTTATTGTAATTGAATGTGCGATGGAAAATGGATTTTTTTAAGTTTCACGAGTCAAAAAGTCCTAATTTTAGCAAACTGTTATCATTAAAAATACTAAAATCTGAATAGAACACCCATTTAAGTGAGGTTAAAACTGTACTTATGTACAGTTTGAGACGTGCTTAAGTTCAAATTCTCAATTCAGAAACTGGGTGGTAGTCATCTAGGATTCACCACGCGTGGCACAGTACAGTGTATGTAGACAATACAAGGCAAGCAGCGAGTGAGCTGTCAACATAAGCAGCAGCTTGCGAGGAAGGTGATCTGATGAAGGAACAGTGTTGATGTAGTGAGTGCATATCCAATATAATAATAGCCACTTAACGCTTTACGGATCTGGGAGAGTTTTTAATGAGTGACCAAAGTGGGGTCGAGATTTAATACTGTAAAAATAAAATATCTATTTTTATTGCTCTGTACCGCCATCGCGTTTACCAATTTTCCATTAATTCCGTCCTTTGTACCATGCTTAAATATATAAATAAATATATATTAACACTAATGAATATAGAATTTTTAAAGATAAAACAAAGATACAAGTGCACATGCAGTTTATCAGGTTGCAATAAAATCACAAATCACGATTTAAAATAAAAAACGAAAACTTGACACATTTGAATAATTCAATGTACTGCTGACTGGTCATAAAATAAATTATTTTTACTGGTTATACGAGACAATGTTTAATAAGAAAATTATAAAATTCACGAAGATCAAGTTAATTAGAGAAGCGAAAGAAAAACTTCATTATAATTAATGTTGTTTCAACATTCTTCACGGTGGTTATATATTTTTGTCTATCTTAAACAAGTTTTTAATTAATATTTTATCGAACTCCATTATATTCGAAATGCCCTAAACTAATAATTGAATATTTATTTACTTTTGAATGAATTAGAAACGAGAAGGTTGTGATATAGTTAAAACATTATGATTTTCATTTTGTCAAAAACTTTATCATTGTCTGACATTCAGTAAACAAAAGTTCATCTCATAGTAGTGTATGTAACGCAAAAACTTCAGTGTAATATGTTTGTTTAATTTTAATGCGTTTTAAATATTTTATTTAATTTTTAATTAATAATATTAAAATGTATATAAGTATTTTAACTTCTCCTGAGATATAGCACGGATGGGACGTCTTGAATAAAAATGTCTAATGGTGTTAAATGCGTTTTACTTAATCTTCAATAAAGATATTTTACATAATTTATAACGACGCGTTAATGTATCGCGGGTGGAGAAAAAAGTGATTGTGTCGGGCACCGGTCGAACCACAAGCTTGAGGTGGGGGACGAAGCCGCTTCTTACGACGATGTGATCGTGTGTGTTGATATCACATAACACACAGGTAAAGCGTCAACATATTGCCACCCCAGGAACGGTGTCCTGGTCCAGCACTGGCAGCGGGCATAATCGATTGAAAGCTCTACGTAAAGTTCCTGATGTGGTGAGTATGTCGGCGACACGAGTTATACCATCGGAGCCTGGATACAAAGCGGTGACACGTCCAAGCAGCCAACGATTGGGAGGCAAATTGTCATCCTTTATTAGCACCATCTCGCCAAGCAGCAGATCTTCTCCTTTTCTGAACCATTTTCGTCTGGTTTGCAGCTCTGTAATATATTCTTTGTAATATCTATTCCAAAAATGAGTTTTTATCTGCTGTGTTCTCATGTAGCGTGATAAAGTATGCATTGCAGTAGTTTCTTTCACTTGAGGAGTTGGAAGTAATGTTAATGTTCGCCCGATTAAAAAATGTGATGGTGTTAAGGCTGCAAGATCGGTAGGATCGGATGATAACGGTGTTAATGGTCTTGAGTTTAAGATAGCCTCTATCTGAATAAGGACAGTGTTCATTTCTTCATAGGTTAAATTTGCTGAAGAAACCACTCGTTTTAAGTGATGCTTTACGGACTTAACCGAACCTTCAGCCAAACCATTAAAATGGGGACTATATGGAGGAGTAAATTTAAAATTAATTGATTGAATTGAAGCCTGAGTACTGATGTAATTAGCATTTTGTTTTAGAAATTTAGCTAAATCATTACACGCGCCTACAAAATTCCTTCCATTGTCTGAGAAGATATTGGCGGGTTTTCCCCTACGGGAAATAAATCTGCTTAAGGCAGCTAAATATGTCTCACTGCTAAGGTCGCTGACAAGTTCTATATGAACTGCTTTGACGGCCATGCATATAAATATACACAAATAAGATTTTATTAAGCGACTACCTCTACCTTTTCGATTAAGTATCATGATTGGCCCCGCATAATCCACGCCGGTGTTTATAAAGGGAAAATCGGCATGCACACGTTGTGGAGGTAAATTACCCATAAGAGGCTGTTTTACTCGTCCTGAAAAACGACAACATTTTATGCATTGACGAACTATTTTCTTTGCAAGATTTCTGCCACTGAGAACCCAAAATTTGTGACGTATAGTAGCTTAATTGAGGACCGGCATGAAGTAAAAATGAGTGATAAATTCTGAATAAAAGTATTGTAAAATGATGAGTAGACGGTAGTAAAATCGGATGTTTTGTGTCAAAATCATAAAAAGAATTAACTAGCCTGCCACCCACTCGTAACAAGTTATCATCTTTATTAAAGAATACATTTAATTTTAATAAATTACTTTTTGCAGGTAAGTGTTTATGATTTTTTAATAAGTTATACTCATTATTATAATGTTCAAGTTGTACAAGTCTACATAATGAATTTAATGATGAATTCAGTTCAGAAATTTTTAAATGTCCTGTGAGTTTGTTTTGTGGATTAAAGTAGTTAAATATAAATCGTTGAACATATGCTATAACGCGCTGTAACTTACTAAAGTTCGAAAATCGATTTATACAGTCTGAATAATGTGTTGTATAATCAGATTTTTCTGTTGTCAAATTACAATTAATCTTAAATTCAGGTAAACTTTTTTCAGAGGGACTAGATGGCTGACAAGGCCATTGCTCTTCGTCTTGTTTGAGGAATGGGGGACCCGACCACCACAATTGACTAGTTTCTAAATTTTTGGCATCTATGCCACGGGAACCTATGTCTGCGGGATTAAGACTAGTGGGTACATAACGCCACGATAAAGGATTAGATATTTCAAGTATCTCTTGAAGTCGATTAAAGACAAAAGCCTTTAATAAATGTGTTTTTTTTGACTTTAGCCAACCAATAACGATTGTAGAATCGCACCAGTATGTAATTTTGTTAATGTGTAATCGAAAGGAAAATTTTACCTTTTCTGTCAGCCGAGCTGCAAGTAAAGCACCACAGAGCTCTAACCGTGGGATTGTTGATGGCTTTATAGGAGCCACGCGACTCTTCGCAGTTACAAGGTGAACTGAAATATTGCCATTATGAGAAATAGTTTTAATGTAGATACAAGCTGAATATGCTTGTTCTGAAGCATCAGAAAAAGAATGAATTTCAATATATTTAGGGTTGTCGCCAAGAACGAGTCTCGGTATTTTCAATTTATTTAAATACATTAAAGAATCAACAAACTTGAACCAAGTAATCTGAATTTCACTAGGTACAGGTTCATCCCAAGATATTTTTGAAGCCCACAGCCTTTGTAATATTATTTTTGCAATAAGAATACAAGGATTTATTAACCCCAAAGGGTCGAAGACTTGTGACGTTATCGATAATATTGAGCGTTTTGTGACATCACTATTTTTCTTAATATGTACAGAAAACAATAGCATGTCTTCCTTACAAGACCAAAGCAACCCAAGTGTTTTTGAATGTTCGTTATTACTTAGATTGAGTAAATCGTCACTGCTACTATTTCCAATTATTTTGTTAATAATGTCGGCATTATTTGAATGCCACTTACGTAAATGAAATTTACCACTTTTTAGTTGTTTTATTAAGCCTTTACAAATTTCTATAGTTTCACTTACGGTTGAAGCGCCTGTGATAAAGTCATCGACATAAGCGTCATGTTGTATAACTTCAGATATAATTTTATTTGGACAATCTAATCCTAATTGTTTCAAGCATCTTGTGGCTAGAAAGGGAGCTGAAGCGGTACCATAGGTGACCGTGTTAAGTTTATACTGTTTGAGTTCCTCGTGGGGATGAAAAAGCCACAAAATTTGCTGTAGTTGGCGTTGTTCTTCAGTAACGAAAATCATTCGGTACATTTTTTCCACATCTGCAGTGACGACATATTTATGTTGCCGTAGTCTAATTAAAATGCTTATTAGGTCGTCCTGCGTTTGTGGACCGACCATTTGCATATTATTAAATGAAATGCCAGACGTTGTCACGGCAGAGGCATCAAAAACGACTCGTAGTTTAGTAGTTAGACTATCCTCACGAAGAATTCCATGATGAGGCAAAAAGTGTGTGTATATATCATTTTGTTTGTTAATGTTTTCTGTCATGTGTCCTAAGTCAATATATTCCTTAATAAAATCACAATAAAGTTTTTTGAAAGAAGGATCCTTACTGAATCTTCTTTCTAAAGATAAAAATCTGGATAAGGCTTGCTGATATGAATCACCTAATTTTTTAGGCGATTCTTTTAATGGAATTGTAACAATAAATCTACCATCGGGATCGCGTATTGTATTTCTAATGAAACTTTGTTCACAACCTTCCTCCTCTTTAGAAATTTGTTTATATGTTGGGATAGACTCGTATTCAAAAAAATGTGTTAATTGATCATTTAAATTTTCATCATTTTGAACAGTTATATGGTTGCAATGGACTGTATGTAAACAATTTTGTTTTTGTATTAGACCAGATATTAACCAGCCAAATTTAGTTTTACATAAAGTTGGCATGTTTTTGCCTAATGAAATGTTTTGTGAACAAAGTACCATCCAAAACACATCCGCGCCGAGCAGCATATCGACCTTCGAAGGTACATTAAAGGTAGGATCCGCTAATGTAATGTGATGAGGTATATTAAGTAATGTGTAATCAATTTTTGTAGTGGGTAACTGTTGTGTTATTACGGGTACTACAAAGCAATTAATGTTTTCTTTAAATGAATTAAAGAGAGACGATATAATGATTTCACAACGTTTGTTTAAGTGTGAAATCTGTGAATTCAACCCTTCCACTAAAGACGAGGTAGAAACGGTCTCTAAGTTGAGTTTGGTGCACAACTGCTCCGTAATGAAACTAGACGTGCTTCCATTATCTAGCAAAGCGCGAACAGTGTGTTTTTGGCCGCTGCTATCTTGTACTTGAATTAAAGCAGTAGACAAGAGCACACAACCTTTATCAATGACTGACATAGTAATATCAGTATTATGACTAACCTTTGTTTGAGTTTCCACAGGTGGTGACGACGGCGGCAATGATGGCAGCGGCTGAACCGATGACAACAAGGGCAAGGGTAACAGATGTGACGACGACGACGACGACTGAACCGATAACGGCGACGGCGCGGAGCAGAGGACGACGTTAGTCCCAGCCGCGAGTGGAGGCGTGGAAGAAGTCTGTGTATTATGTACATGCAACAAGCTATTATGCGATTTGTTGCATAAACGACATGACCCTAATTTACATGAGTTGACATTGTGACCTTGACGAAGACAATTAGAACACAATTTTAAATCTTTAACCTTTTTTATTCTCATTTCTATAGATAAAGCCTTAAATTTCGGACAACGATAGATAGGGTGGTTGTCTTTACACAACGAACAAATGTACGAAGTTTCATTTGACAATGAAAAACGAGATCTAACTAACATTGTATTTTGACGATTGCTAGTGACGTCACTATGTCTTCTTTTTGAACAGGAGTCTTCCATTGTCTCCAAAAGATCAGAACGATTTTTAAGAAATTCAATAAACTCTTTAAAGGTAGGTAATTCTTTTAACGTGTTACGATAAGTTTCCCACTCTCGATTCGTAACAGAATCTAATTTATTAGAGATAATATATATTATAATAATGTCCCAATGATCGGTAGGTAAGTTAAGGGTTTTTAATGCTCTTAAGTTTTTGTTTACAGTGTCGATTATATTTCGTAAAGCTCTGGAGGACTCCTTTATAATGGGTTGAATGTTAAAAATTGCCTGAATGTGGTTGTTTACAAGAAGGCGTTTATTGTTGTAACGCTCGCATAAAAGCGTCCATGCAATATCGTAGTTCTCAGTAGAGAGGTCGAGAGAACTTATAATTAAAGATGCGCTATCTCTCAGGGCAGAACGCAAGTAATGAAATTTACAAATTTTTGGTATTGTATCATCCGAGTGTATAAGTGACGTGTACGTGTCGCGAAATTCGAGCCACTCATGATAGTTACCCGAAAAAGTAGGTAAATGTATGGTTGGAAGTTTAAGTTTTGGCCCACCTCTTTTTGCAGTCATAGAACCTGTCACCGAAGCGAAGTCAGCATCAGCATTGTCTGCGGTTATCTCGTTCCTCGTCAATACTTCTCGAGCTCGCGCGATGGCCCCGAAATAAGAGGTTTCAAAAGTCTCACGTTCGTGGTACTGGTCCTCTGGAATTTCGGTTAAAGTTTCAATATCTGATTGTATGCTATCATAGTCGGTGTACAATTCGTCTAATTTAGTTAAGCGCACATTAAGCTCATTTATTTGAAGTTGATTAAGCCTTTCGCAGCTTTGTGCTGTATTTAAATAATTGTTAAATTGTGTAAGTTTAGCTTTATATGTAGATCGTTTTTTTATTAAAGTTTTTAGATCCATATTTATGATGATTATATGTAGAATTAATAACAATAAAATTTGTAGGTAAGAAAATAATTATTTTACCTTTAACGAAGCGAAAGTAATGATTTAAAGTTATTAATTAGTTAATAACAATATTTAACGATAATGCACGTAAAGATTAATGGAGAAAAATAAGTTTTCTTTTAATAAAATAAAGAAAAAGTTGAAAATTATAGATTATACTTAAATGAAAATGGCGTGGCTGAGATGCGGTGAAGTTCTTAGCAAAAAGGCATACGTTGTACGAGTTGGTTAACAGGTCAAGGGCTAGCAAGCACTCAAGGTCAATGTCGACGGCACTATTTATCCATCCACAAGTGAAAGCGAGCGTCCTGTTGTGACGGTCAAAGGTCACGCGTGCACTAATATTCAATATTCACAATGCACCAATTTCAATTTAAATACAATTTTCTTTTCGTGCTATGCACAATCTCGTTGACTTCTCGAAACGTCCTCGTAATGTTCCGGCTATGTATCGCAATCCTTTGTTTCTTGAGTTACAGTGAACGTGGGCAGGTATTCCTTAAATCCGGCGATGAAGAACCATGTTGAAACTTGGAGGCTTAATGTAGATATAGCACGGATGGGACGTCTTGAATAAAAATGTCTAATGGTGTTAAATGCGTTTTACTTAATCTTCAATAAAGATATTTTACATAATTTATAACGACGCGTTAATGTATCGCGGGTGGAGAAAAAAGTGATTGTGTCGGGCACCGGTCGAACCACAAGCTTGAGGTGGGGGACGAAGCCGCTTCTTACGACGATGTGATCGTGTGTGTTGATATCACATAACACACAGGTAAAGCGTATTTTCAAACGTATAGCGGTTGTGATAGTGATTTATGGAATTGTGTAACTTTTAAAGTCACAATTGCTTTCGGAACGAATGATGATTTGAATGATACAGAATGTCATAGATAATTCATTTCTTTTTGTTTTTAAAGTTGTGAAATAATCTTTACGATTTCGTATGATTGTAATTAATTCGCCTCTTCGACTAATGGATAAAAATATTTTATTCATATCAATAAAATATTAGAAATGATTTAAAAATTCATACTTTTGATAAACACAATGTTTTATTTCAACGAATAACAAAAAAATCATCGTACTATCGTACTAATAAAATGCGCAAAGCGCGTTTTCTTTATGTCAGCTCTTCTAGGGAAGATCGCTACGAGTAAATATAAGTACTCACTCGATATTTTTCTATCGAAATCAAGTACTTATGGCATCAATACTTTAAAACGGAGTAGTAAATAGTATCGTGAAGTAAGAAAGTAAGTGTTTGTATCGGTATTTGGTCGGTCAGTCACTGAGGAGTGTCAAAAACTCGCGAGCATTAATCTGTTTACTCTGTGTTAGGGAACTAAAGTCTTATGTTATGAAAAAGGCCCAAAAGCGACAGGGACGCTGAACTGTCCCTGTATGACTAATCATTACTAACCCCTACTTATTTTATGCAGTTAGAGATCTATATAGAGCCAACAAAATTTGAAGCAATATCTAGCCAAATACATTATACCTATATGTGTCGCTTTGTCTGTATATTTAGACCTACTTCTCTTTCTTCATTATACAGAGTAGAGCTATTAACAGACTATTAACAGTATCAAATCTACTCTGAATAAACTATAAAAATAATGACGATGGTGAGGCATTTTAAAACTATTTGAAACAAGTAGGAATCGATTAAAAGTATCGACCTATGGTATCGTTGAATCCCTAAGCTCGTCATGTCATCAGCTGTGCATCATCTGTTAGAAAATTTGGATAACTTGGCATTTCATTTTTAGTTCGTTATATTTATTAATAGCTGCCTGAGTAAATCCACGTATAAAAAGATCGGTAACCCAGTAATGGAGGAATTTATTTACATCGTGTAATAGTCACCTTAATGAGATTTGCAAATTTTGTGGTAGTTAAAAAATAACTATTTTATGAAACAATTATAAATACAAGTAAGTTATAAATGCAAAATGAAAAAAGTAAGTATTCTTAGTATTTTTTCCACCGTAACGAGTGATTATGTTATTTCTAGAATAATAATTATGAGCGTTATTGGGTTTTAAATATATATCAAGTATATCCTTAACAAAACTTTCAAAAACATAATCAAAACATACATAAAATATCGAAAGATTGCAGTTAGTGTTCAACGCATTCATTTGACATTACCCAATAGTTTTCAATTTATTTTTTTTAGGTATTTGTAACCATCAATTTGCTTAGACAATTCCAATTAACGTCACATGAACGTTATCGTTCATTTAATATCTTTCAAAAAAATGTCGCGATCGCATTTGCTTTCAAATGTCATTTAGTCGTGACGTGAAAGTGAAAGTGATTTGTGAATGATTTTTTTTTTAGACAATTAGGCCACAGGTTGCTGAACTAAATCAGAAGCCATTATTGTAATTTAAATTCATCTCATCTGTTATTTAAGAAAACCAGGCATTAATCGAAAGAACACGTCAATTAAATGTACCTATGATACCTACGAAAGCATTATTTTTCACTTTTTTGGTGGTGGGATGCTGTGCCACTGGCATTGGTGATGAAACACTAGCGGAATCCAAGCTGCACATCCTAAACCATCGGCATAATGTCGCCTGTCTGTCAGTCTTTTATAGGATTTACTACGGATAGTGCGCTCAAAAATGTCACGAGCACAATCAGCCTTCACCATCGACCTTCACACGATGGTAACATCGTCAATCTAGACGTACGGCAGGATACCATAATCATTTGATAGATATTTCAAGATGACACACAAAGCGCTATTCTCGTGTTTTACTGCGGACTGCCAAGGAGTGAAACTCCCTGCCGGCGTCTATATTCCTGAGTGGATATAACCCAGATCTATTTAAGGCAAGAGTGAATAGGTTCCTTCTGGCTAAGCTACTACTGTAGATCTCATTAATGTGCTTGAGCTAGATTGAGGTCAAAAGTGAGCCCACTATAAATGAAAAAAATAACTGCCAAATATATAAAAAAGGATGTTAAAATACGAAAGTCCTGAAGATTTAGTTTATATGCACGGCAACTGCTGATCTCATTTTAAAAAGGCGTGCGTTCGTACCTCTGGACGGGAATTCCTGATAAGGAAACTAAACACGGAGTATAAATGTGTGCAGCCGGTCTTATAGAGTTGTACATAATCATCCTTATTTCAAACACAAGAAAGAACAACTAAGCATATGAACTGATGAATACACCAATTAATTAGTATTATAACAGTAAGATTTTATATTTCAAATAACTCAAGAAATGTACTCATTAATAGGCAATAACAAATTAGCCAAGTTATAATTAACAATCATTTTTTTTTATCTCTATAAATAAGAATTATTGCTATTTTTTCGCGCGTACCTAATTAGGCCAGTCGTAATTACTGTGGAGTTTGCCTTCGCGCCTCTTTGTGTCTTAACTTTTATTATAATATATATTATATTAAACGCTTATTCTTCTTTAATGATATTATATTGAAATGAGGGGTCATAACATTAAATAAATGAACAATCAAATTTTAATTCAATATTTACTACAAATCGCTTTATTGTATAAAATTATTTTCATGTAACCGACTTAACGTATAAATCAAAGTAATAACACACTTGTTTATTTTGATAGCTAGCTTTTTTGAATTCATTTAAAACATATAAAAAATATATTGTAAAGAGAATTTGATATTTACTTGTATATCTACAAATATTATTAATTACCACACTTTATTAAAGATTTTCTGAATAATAAACAAAATATATTTCAAAATACCTGAGCCATATCTTCCAGCAAAATGTTTTTGTATAACATTTACTACCGAAAGCTGAATTAAAATTTTTGTTATGTCGCACTGTAAAACTTGGTCGAGAATTGGGTTTCATAAATATTTTATCTAAATAATAATATGTCAGACTATAATTATTCAAGATCGGTGGACAAATACTTGTTTATTATATTCTGAATTCCAAACTAAGTAAACTTGGCTTTGATATTAAATTTTGTTTTATGTATCGACCTTCAGTTATTACAGAGCGTGAGCGCTGAAAAACGACCTCCGTAGCAGACTGACTTCTGCGCCAATTTATAGATGTCGCTGTTCCCAGGTTCGTTTCAATGTAGAAAATAAAAAATATACTTATTTATTTTATGTTGGATGTGGGTGTTGTGATAACCTTCGTTATTTCAGATACTTCATAATCTAGCTACTGAACTTAAAATCTGTGAAATATTTGTGATGTTGTCTTATAATTATATGTATTATAAATATAATACCTGTTGCCCCCAGCTTCCACGCAGGGTTAGAAGGAAATACATTTATTCGTACAATCCATTAGCTGTTTCCCCGCGACTTCGCTCGGGTAGAATATAGTCTATGTGCACCTGAGTAAAATAAGAAGATTTAGAATTTGTCCAGAAGCTTCGGGGTCTATTTAATGCATATAAACAAACAATCAAAACAATTTCATTTTTAAATACAGATGTGCAAATCTGTTGTAGAGCTTTATTTTATCACAAAACAAGTAATCTTTCCGTTTGAGAATATCATGCACAGAACTGTAATTCAAAAGTACTTTTTTTTTACTATTTGTTTTGTATTATTTGTGCGTGCCTGAGGCGGCACTGTCTTGTTAAATAAAAGAGATATTATTCCGACGTTTGCATTATTTGTTAAATTAAAGTTATTCAAAACAGAAAAACATTTGATAAATATATCTCTTAATTCACAAAAGAAATGTTAAGTAAAAACCGTAGATGAAAAAAATCTTCTTAAATACTTAGTTCATATTTAGGTTGACGACACATTTGCTACAATCGCATGAGCAATTACCGTAAGCTACTTGGTTTACTAAGTAGTTACATGACGAGATAACGATACGTAATACGAACATAGATTGGTAATGCAAATTGCCAAAAGCCATATGATTAACAATAATTAATATTCTACATATACCGTACTTGTTGTTCCAATTAGCTTCGCCCGCGTAAATTATAGCCTATGTCACCCGCGTGTGATTTAACTTCTTGCGGTAACAAATTTTATTTTAAATCAATCCACTAGTTTCGAAATCTATTCCACCAGACATAAAAAACAATCAAGTCTTTTTGCAACGACTTCATTTTATGTTCATATAGCTTAATAGTAGGTAAACAAAGTGTAATCGACGCGGTAGTTTGCAGTAGGTATGTAGCTAGCCTTAAAGAGATGGGAGGGACAATAAATCGCTACGATCCTCTACAAACAATGTTTTTGAACGATATTAATGGCCGCTCCCTTAGGACACCGCGATACCATCACGGTCCTTCTTATTCTTTTGACGGCACGATATAAAGTGAAATCATTCTCGAGACGTTTTTTTTTGCCCAAGGATTAATTAATTCCTGTCGGTTTTGGAGACAGAATGGTTAAGTAAATTTGTTAATTTTTTCACAGTTATTTATATATATGTGTGTGTGTATGTTTTTAATAAATTTCATAAAAGAGGAGGTTCTCAATTTGATTGAATATTTATGTGTTTACTATATCTATTTTAATATGTCTGTATTCCACTGAAAGATTAAAATTTTATTGAAAGAGAGTATATTAAAAGTATTATTTCTATATAGAAATATCTAGAAAAAATGTAAATTCTAATACGTAGTTATTGTCCCGTCGCGTCTGGCGATTGTCAAAACTTATGTAGTTAAGAAGAAGCTAACACATTCTTTTATGTTTTTTTTAATTTTAATTCGGGTTAAATCTATGGGTTAAAATTTATGTTAATGGTGTTTCAGTACCAATTTCTTGACAAGGCATTCGTTACTTTACAAAATAACAAATAATTTGTTCCCATTCATTTATCTAGACATCGAAATAACAATAATAAGCTCCAGGTTCCATTAATTGAACCGCCATTGAGATGCCGTTATAATGATGATATAACTTAGACAGAATTTAAACTTAATAGTAACAAGCTTTAATAATTAAATTTAAATAAACTCTCTGGCCAAAAAAAGTAACCATGAATAAAAATATATTAATATAAAATTTTTTAAAGCACAATAAATATACACTGAAACAACGTAACAAACATAGTAAGAAATACGTATGAAATTTTGTATAAGGTAAAAGGTATATTTTCCAAAAAGGGCATCAATATATATACCTTTTCAAACTTTATTTAAAATTCAGATTGCCTTTTGCCCTTTAAAACTATCTGCGGAAAAAGAAACATAAAAACTTTCCAACTCATAAAATTATCTAGGGCTCGCCATATTTACAAAACGACCACAAAGGGTCGAATGTCAAAGCACATCTTAATAAAATCTGCAATAAACGTGGGCAGATTTACGAGCGAGTGCGACCCATTTCACCCGCCTAGAGCCGGTTTGATCCGGTTTTAATCCGGACCAGTTCGGTCTGGCGGTTTCCTAGTATGTATCAAGTTGGTACAGTGGACTCCAATAATTAGCTAACGTAGGTTTGCTCACAGACAAACACTTGACAGTAGTTAACATTTGATCCAGCAAAATTTCCTAGTAAAGATAAAGATTCCTGAAAGCCAATTGAAAAATGTAAAATATTTATTGTTATTATTATTTTGTATGGGGACACAAATTATATAGGTTGTATTAACCCTAAGCGACCCGACTACCTTATTAAATACTGCCGAAATAGATACAGCCATTTCCAAAGTTTACATTGAATTAAATATATGTTTAAGTAGAAATAGAGATGCATTTTTATATTCAAAGTTTCTATATTTATTGCACCTTTACGCAAAAAGTAATCAGTTAAATATGTATTGGATTATCTTTTTGATACGCTAAAGTTGCCCTAGCAAACAATTAAGAAGTCCACCCGAAGTCACGAAAAGCCACTGGTGAGTGTTATGATAATCGAAACTGTCCTATATAACAGGAGCCTCTTTAAGTGCCGTATTGTTACTTAACATCAAGAAGTCAGAGTTGATGTTGATAGTCTATGTCATTATCGTATCAGTATCGAAATTCACTTTAAAACCCATCCAGGCTCCTCTCGATACCCGCATACATCAATCAATTGATGTTGTCAGCGATACATTCACATTTTGTTCGACTTTTATGTACCAGTCGTAAATGATAACTAGCAGTATTGATTTTTCAGCCTTTCATCATAGGAAATAATTAAAGTTGTAAATTTTTTAAAACGAGGTGTCATCCAACTAATTAAGACAATTATTACAAAGCTATTAAGCCAATTCAAGTCAGATTGCTTTTACATACAATAATAAAATTGCAGTCAACTAAAAGTTTTTAAACGTAGCAAAGCTAAGTAACCTTTTCTTGTACAAGTTCTGTTTTAGACCAACTTGTGTATTTAAACATTCGTAGATATCATAATTCAGATTAGTTATAAAGTTCGTATACTTTTTGAATTTAAAATGGATATGAGATAATTTATTTCTATTTTTTATCAATTTTAAAGCCCTTTCGAACGTTTATAACAAAATCTTCGTAGCTACTAAGTGACCGCGGGCATAAAATATTCTATAGGTTAAGTGTCAATAAAACTTCTATCACTTCTGAAACATACCTAATTGCTTTCATTATTAATTTAAAAAAGTTTCCATCATTAATTGATATTCCACAGGCGTAATTTAGCGTAAGCTTAGTAATTGATAAAGTTTCTAATTGCGATTCTGTATCGTTAGGCAGGGCAAAGTTGTCCGTCTTTGATCTAAGTGAATTATAATTTCTCGAGTTGTAAGCTTCATGTTTCTTAGCTTACTGTCCTTTTGTTGATAGCAATTGGTTGTTGTTATCTGTGAATATAACAAAAATACGTTATAGATAATTATTAAAAACAGATTTTGTTTGAATTGCCATATTTGATATCTTATAAATTTATTTAAAATTTATTACTCTTTCAGAAAAAATCCAGATTGTCCCTGGCACTCTGAAATAGTACTCGAACCCATGACCTTACGCAATCTGGGCGACTGCTTTAACCACTGAGCTACCCAGGACCTAACAGGACTGACAAAATGTCAAGCACTTGTTACTTTTCGCCACTACACAGCGTATTCTCATCAATGTTCAAGCAATCCACCCAAGCCGAAAGAAATATTTTAACAAATATTTTAAACTATATAAATTTCCGAAAAAGATGAAAATTTGTGCTAATTATTATACTTGATCAAATTTGCATTCACATTCAAATTTATTAAAAAAATAGTTAAGTTTTTGATGTCTGAACTTTATAGTAATGACGACACAAATTAAGTTGGTAGTGACTGAAAATTGCACAAAGTAAATTTAGAATTTCAAAGGTCTCTTAAGTAAAATATATATATTTTGAATGATTTATGAGCATTTTAGGTAATATTCAAATGTTGTATTGTATGTTTAAAAATAAAAAAGAATTAACAACCCAATCATAAACATTTTTTTACCATTAATTGTCTTTTCGATACAGATGTTCAAACATTATTTTCCATATAAGTAACATCATATCCTCTTATGTGTTTCTAAGCTTTTCAGTTCTAAAAAACTAGCCAAGTGGAAGTCGAACTTATACACGAAGGGTTTTGTAGCATTATATATAAAAAATCTTAAATCAGCAACCGAAAAAGGTACATCAATTGCGAAATTTTCAACTGTCTAATTATCACAATTTTTGAGAGCCTGGTGACAGACGAACAGACAGATGGACGGACGGACAGCCAAGTCTTATTAATAGAGTTTGAGTTTTTACCCTTTGAGAAGGGAACCCTAACAAAGCTCACATATTACCTATCTGGCAAACTGTTGTGCAGTTTAAGGGCCAGACATTTTATAGCCCTCGTCCATCTCAGCTGAGGGCTACTCCGGCTCAGCTCTTTATTGGATTACCCTGTTTACAAGATATTTACGTTTGTCCTGAGCTCGTCCTTTGAAGTGCTCCGAAATTGGGTGAAACTCGTTTACTGTAAGCTGTAGGTACGCTTGAAATTATTTTTGTTTTAGCAATTCATACCACTTTCGGGGGACATTCTTTGAAGATGTATAAATTACGTTGCTTGTTCTTATTTTTGTGTAAATATTTGTTGATTTTTTTTTCTATTTTCAATACCTGTTTTATGTTTTTGTACCTCATTAGTGTTAAGAGTTTTGATAGCTTTAATTATTTAATTTGAGATCGAGCAACGTTCTCTAAACTTTATTTATTTATCAGCATAGATTTGTGAATCTGTATGACATGCAAAAAATTGACGATTTTAGTAGCAAAACTTTTATTGTGTATTGGGATACTCCTAGTTTTTTAATTACGAACTTAGAGGATTTTTTGATATATTGTTAACTTAAAAAATGTATCTATGCTTTTATAAAATTTTTTGATATGACGTTGAAAAAATTATAGTCAGTGCACAAAAGTATTTGTTACTAAACTAAATCATAAGCGCTTTTTTTCTTCTCTTTTATTAATCGTTTATCCAACACTTTAAAAATAAATATGGAAATGTTACGAGACTTTGTATTTATAGTACTAGCAGTTTTACTGCGAGTTCACCCAATATGACGTAGCTTATTGTGGGTGTTTTTTTTTTATCTGTACAGTACTTTTGGAGGCTAATGCAAACCAACAATCAATTCTTTCTTCTTCATAGTATAAAAAATGAAGATTAATAAATGAAAAATGAAAATATTGTAAAACACAAAGAGAGGTAACCTTGATTTAATTCAATAAATAAAACCCAATAGCAATAAAAAATGTAGTTAATCTTTATATTTTTTTATAACATTATACCCATCTCTGATCCTAGTTCGTGATCAAAGTTAAATTAAACACAGTTATTCAAAGAGTTACAATAATTGCGAATTCCTCCATTTTTTTAGATAGTGAGTGAACAAGATAATGAAAATATTTATTCTGTACAATGAATAATCGATCTACAATATTTTGCATTGGAAAAAAATGTTAATAGACAACTACATATAGTTCGTGAGTGAATTTATTATTTCAATAGCCATTTAATTTTTTTTTTGCGTTGAATATTGTATATTGAAAAGAGTTCCGATCAGTGTACATCAAAAGACTATTTCATCGCGATAATAAACAGCATTCAAAATGGTAAAATATAAAAAATGCATGCAGTGAATCGACTCTTGGGAATGTTGACCATGCGTGCAATTGTTTCGATTGACTGCCTGTCAGACAGTCAGAGCGGGTGTAACTAGCGATCAGTGCATTCAGGCGATATAGTGAATGCTTGCTTAAGCACATTACTTTAGTATATAAGTACACGTGGTGTAGTGAGCATTAGCGGACCCCGTATGAAATTTTATTTGGGGCCCTTATGAAAGGGGGTCCTTTTTTCTTTGTGAAATTCTGTATTTCCCACAAAAGAAAAATAAATGTTTATATGAAATTAAAAGAAATATTTATTCATCATGATTATCTACCCGTAATTTTTACAAACAATTCAAAATAAATATTCACTCTCCTTGCTTTTTTCGGCAAACAGATTTATTAAATAATTAATAGCTGATAGTGACTTTACTTTCCAAAGTTTCTGCCTTTATGGACAACAGTGTCAGGCCTTACAGGTGTTCATGTCCCATCGAAATTCTTAAGTAATTTTTATCATTTTTTATATTGTTAAACTTATTTCAGCTGTTGTGGTTCTGACAAAAGTGGTCAAGAATAAAAAAAAACAGGCTGTTATTATTTCTGGAAAACTGGATGCAAGATTGTTTTATCACCGATAATCAAAGAGTTCCTTAATGGATTTTTTTTTAATTTCAGATAAGCATGTTTTAGAGCCTTGAATAGGTCATAAAGATTAATTGAGATGTCATTACTGTATTTAGGCGTCAGTTTTCCGGAAACGTTTATTATCTCTTCGTTCGAAGAAGACAGGAGTTTCTCCATTTGTAATATTTCGAACATATTACTCAGGTCGCAAAGGCTCTGAAATCTTTGTACACTTTGTGAAATTAATATATCTAAACAGCAATAGTAAACATTGATTTTGAAATAGGGTCTGAAATTCTACTATCTTGTTAACTCATAAAAAACGCTCCGTTATCTTTTGCCTTTTGTTTTTAAAAACAGTTATTACCCTCACTTTTTTCTTAAATAGTTTACTGATTTTGCATACTTTTCTTAATTCGCATAATCTATTCAGAAGATTACTTAAAAAAATACTAGTTTTTTGTTAGGCATTATTTTCATGTAGATCTTTAGAATCAGGATTAATGATTTCAAATAGTGAAGAAAAAATGTAACAAGCGCTAAAAAGTCATAACTCTCTTAAATATTAATTATATTTATACATTCTTACATTAAATTTTGTTAGTATAATTTTTTGATGATTAACATACCTATATTTTTTCTATACCGCTGTAAAGCGTCGTTCCTTGAAGACTATCTGGTCGTTTTTAAAGTTAATTAAACATTTTTCAGATGAATTTTTACATAACATTGCCCAGCGTTTTGTAGGTACTATTGCCAAAAAGTATATAATTATCGAAAAAGGTCGACACTCCTTCAACATGTTTCTCAGCATCGTTTAAAACTAAATCTAATGCGTGCGTAGCACAATGAACATAATCGGCATTCAGAGCTCTTTCATTAGAGTTTGTAATCTATACTAATATTATAAAGCTGAAGAGTTTGTTTGTTTGTTTGAACGCGCTAATCTCAGGAACTACTGATTCAAATTGAAAAATTCTTTTTATGTTGAATAGACCGTTTATCGAGGAAGGCTTTAGGTTATGTAACATCACGCTGCAACTATTAGGAGCGAAGAAATAATGGAAAACGCGGACGAAGTCGCTGGCGGCCACTAGTTCTCCATTAACACTCGACATAACATTTGAGTCATCATAACCCTATCCTCTACATTTAGTCAAATCACTTTCATATTCTTTAATCGTATTTAAAATTACAGTTTTAAGTCCTTCGGTATTGCAATCGTATACTTCTGTAAACCCCAAAAAGGACTCACAGATTTTTAATTCCGTAGGCACATTATCATTATTTTCTGTAATCGAAATGTATCGAAAAACTACAGAGAGTTGGTAAATTTTTTACAAGTCTTGTGTTGTATCCAGAATTATTGTCAGAAATGGAGCTTGTTAGTTAGTTTAATTAGTAGGTATGCTAGTTTACTAATTAGAATATTGTTCCTAACTGCGATACCAAGGAAATTAATAATTTCATTTTGAATTATAGAGCTTAAATAATTTATTTCGATTTTAAAGAAGTCCTCTTAAAGTTGCATCATAATTAGATAGCAAACGTAATATATCTATAAAATTTACAAAATTAGAATGCTGGCCTTTTATTTATCATTAGTTACCTATATGATTACTAATTTAACATTTGTTATACGATGCAATATGTCTCTCCAGAATCTAATGAAATTGCAATAAAGTTTCGATGGTATTTCCTTATAAACAATTATTATAAGATAGGGATTCATTAATATGATGTTGTGACTTTTCATTGTCAAGTAGTTTGCATGAAATTGCTTTTAACGGAAATGTATAATAATTATACATGAGGTATAATTAATACGGCAAATACTACGCCTCTGAAGTACCTACAAAGCTATAGTTTTGCTTTGTAGGTAGTTTATATAGTACTAGTTTTTACTTAGTTATATAGTATTATTACCTCGATTTCTTTGACATATCCTCCAGCTTTAGATTCAGTCTCGTACTTTAAACTGGTTTTGTACAAAGAAAAGTTGTACGAAGTTGCTGTAATGAAAAAAATAAAAAACTGCATCATTTTGTATAAGGGATCTGTCACAAACAAAACGTTACTGTTTTAACTTTCTTTTTTATAGAATAAAAGCCGTTGTTGTTGCGCAATTCCTCATTCTCTATTCCTATTTTTCTCATTGCCAGATGTAATGAAATATACTAGGACAGGGAGAAGTTTTAATCTATTAACATGCTAATACTTAAATTAATATATAAATTTTAGTTAATTCGAACATACGAGTATTATAGAGCTACTTTTTTGACAGAGATGAATTTCAATTATTGTCTTGATAAAATTTTTTAAAGTTTTTTTTTTCAATTTAACGACTCAATAAGTTAAAAAATTGCTGAGTTTCTTGCTAGTTTTTCATAGTACAATTTCTTACGCTGTAGAATTGCGAACCGATGACATATAGAATTTCAGGTCGTACAAGTGCTTATACAAGTTTAGAGTGAATAAATGAACTAAATGAACTTGACAATGAAAAGTAATAAATGAATATGAATTGAATTGAAAGCATAGGTTTTACTCTGGAGGTTTGAATTAATTGTTTTTTTACTAATTTTTAAATTTGACATTCTCCTACCTCATGGTTAAACATTGTACTATACATTTAAATTATGTTTAGTTACGAATATTATAAAAACTTCTGCCCAATTTAACTATAAGATCGTGTATTTTAGATTTATTTATTTACATAAAGCCTTAGAAAAGGTTAAATATAAAAGACATTACTGTCACACTGCGAAAGTATTATTACATTTTAAATCGTTTTAATATTTTACGTTTTATTTGTTTTCCATGTTTTATTTACAATGACAACTTGTAATTTTCAAGATAATATGAAAATTGAAAATATTTTTTTTAAGAAACGCTTTATTTTAATTGTTCTCAATTTTCTCATAACAACTAATTACTCTTTGTAATTACGTGGTAACAGATCCAGCAATTGTGTTGATAACAAAAACCCTTTCGCTTATGAATTGTATGATAAATCAGATAAGGTAACATCAATTACGCGTAATGAGGTTCAAAAAGTCGGAGCGGGCAGAAAGAGCCGTAATCTACGCCCATCCTAATCCCAAACGTGTGCCGTTTGAATGTGGAACAAACTGAAAGAGAAGGGCGATAAGATGACGTGATATAGGAAGAATCGATCAATACACTTAAATATTGTACAGTTCATTTTGAGTAATATAAAATTTTCTTTCTATAAAACCATTTCAATATCACAGTGCTACAAAATTTGATCTGTCGTATAATTCACCGACTAAGTAACCGAATCCAAAATCAAAAATGTATGGGTTAGTTTATTTAATGATTATATTTCTATAATAATATGAAACCTAGAAACTGTCATAAATTAATAATTGATTACATAAATTAAGTTGGTCACTGATAAGAATCTTTGCCTGAGAGTATGCCTTTTACCTGAGAGTATGAAGATCTTATAGAACCATAAAGTTTGAATAAATTTTAGTTTTAAAAAAGTTTTTTTTTTCATTTTGATGTTAGTGTACAAATACTTCTAAATGAAAACAAAAAGCAGTAACAGTTATATCGTTAAAAAAGAAACGAATGCAAATTATTTTACGAGAATTCCCTAATCATGTTATACTGTTCTCTTATCACTTCTCCCACAAAATAAAGAGCTTGAGAAAAATATAAGGGTAAAAATGTGGATAAAATAATAGGGCGCCTGCTCCGTTCTTTCATTACCCCACCCTTAGTTCCGGCTTTAGGGATTTCCTCTTAATTTTTTTCCCACCTAAAGCTCTTTATCTTAAATTTCATAAAGTATAAATTGTGTCAATTTCATTCGGGAATACATTATTGAAGGTAGTGTTACATCCTCCGTCGAGCCTCAGCCAATAACTTATACAAGGACCAAATTGAGGGCTCAGTATGAAAATAACACTTGATAGTGTTGAAATCCAGATAGACGGTGAAATTCTCGATTCAACTTGTTACAAGAGAAGAAAATGAAATAACACAAGAAAAATATTAAATAAAAACCGACAACTTAGGCGTTGTAAGTTTAATAGGAGTTTAAGTTAAGCAACTTAGTCCCTAAGCTAAATTTGTACAATGTTTATTATTAAAGTTATTTTATAAGCTCCGAAGAATCTCAGCCGAAACAAGCGGGATTCCTTAAGTTGTTTAAAGGCGCTGATCATTAGTAGGCGGTGCTTGCAAAGTAAACGGAGCAAGTTTATATAAAGTTTTTTTTTTGCCAGCAACAAGCTGGTGAAGTCTAATAATTAAAAATTAAAAAAGAATCTTGCTGAAAAGGACTTTGTAAAAGTCGATACTGGGAGCAAATGGAATGGTTTATTTAATAAATAGCTGAAGAATAATAGACACTTTTTATATTCCTTTTTTATACATTTACATATTTTACCACCTTTCAGTATTCAACGCTGCGTAAATAAGTCTATAATATGGTTTGACGTTTCCTTTTAGACGTCGTCATTCTATTCATGTTAATGATATTTAAGTCTATTTTGAGAAATCATGACAGATCAGCTTTTCTCATCAAATCTTTTCTGCTATAACGCTGAATAACGATGTTTTTAAATCAACAACCGTAAAACTAAATCTGGAACAAACTAACAATAGAGAAATACTGAGCACTCCGCTTGCAAGAGGTGTCAGCCAAAATAAAATGGTGTATATTTTGAATAGCGGAGTTGACGTCAGATTTATTCTCCGATTCCCGTGCTCCCGAAGTCTGTTGGTAAGCCGCCAGTCAATTTCATTTGTGATACATAAGAAGGAATATTACTCACAGTCACAGTACAGTACACATTGTATTCCGGGTAAACCAATCCACTTTTTTACTATTTGTACGCGTTGCTGGTCTCGTGAAGTATTTTTCGACGTTAACTGATAAATTTTATTACGCCGAAACACCCTATTTTATTTCGCAAAAATTTTACTTATTTTGTTTTAATCACAGTTGTAATAATTTATACATGATCTGTATTTCCACGTTAGCGTCAGTTTTTTCATATCCATTATTTGAATTGCGACGAAGATAACATATTCAATATATGTAGTGGTAAGAATTCCATTATTCGATGCATTTTTGTTAGTCAGCTTTAAAAAGAATTAATGACAGAATAGTACTGCACCATTCATAAATGCAAGCAAAAGCAATGTGCAATGCAACACGATAAGCCTCAACAAAACGAGTTGAGTGTTATGAACAGCAATAAAACGCGATCAAAATGTTGAACTTTCGGATCGCAGATAGCCCCCAAACAATTTGAGCCATCACCATTTTTCAGGACAAAATGAACAATTGGCGAAAAGTTCACAGCAATAAAGCGAGGCTCGTGAAATCAATTTTAATATCGAACCTCACATTTCCGTGGAATGGTTATTCATTTCCTCTGCATCGGCTGCAGTTGCTAATGCAGGTGTGAAATGAGAGCAGTCGCGATTCAATTCAAAAACAGTTTTTACTTAATTTAAGACTGGCAATCTGATATATAGACGTCAGTCTGATTTATTACGGTAAAACTTAGCAAAGCAAAAATTTAATGACCGAATTAATTTTAAACAAACAAAGGTATCTAGTAAACTTAAAAAAAAAAATGAAAAGCATAATTAGATATTACTACTGTATTAAAAGGTATTTCAAAGTTAACATATATTTGGAAAAAAATACATCACATTAGAGAACTAGCGAGTAATCTCAGTTACATGAATAAAACCCAAACATAAGTACCGTAAGTAAGTTTAAGTTTGATTTCCACTCTGTCACAGATGTCATAATGCCTTAATATTTATCATAGAGCTTGTTGCTATGACATTATTATATCCTTGTGACTCATGGATGTCATGGAAATTACAATTATATTTCTACATTTTGATGACATCGGTACTTACATTATAAAATATTATCACTATTCGATCTCTTAGAAGAATTCTCGATCAGATAATTCTATCGGAATACAATAATATTATCATAGGAATGAAGCCTTCCACATCCTACACCATAAACATTGAAAGCCTCGTCGGTTCCTAAATGTTCATAAATTATGCGCGCTCATTAGATGCATACGAAAAAGTTCGCTCGCCTTTGACACAGTAATGTAATTGCGGTCTAACTACCCGTCATTGTAAGTATTACAGCAAATATGGACTTTATCTGAGACCAGTAGAGTCTACGTCCTAGGGGAAACAATTCGGAACCTGACTATTGTTGTTACATATTCAAATGCGATGCGGTGGCGGGTGCTTCGCAGGGTAGCTAGAGTAATTGACCTTTGATATTTTTTTGTTGTAAATACATTTGCTCTGTCGCAATTTCGTAGAAAGGCATGTAGAAGAAATTACTTATTTTTGGTACATTGAATTATATTTATTTGTAAATAAAATGAGGAGCTCAATGGCGCAGCGACTACGGCGAACGGTCTGCGATACGTTTGTTGAGCAACTATGGCGATGGTCGTTCGTGGGATGGGTGGCCAAAAAATTATTTTCCCAAACTACGTCATGCTTCAAAAGGCACGTTAAGCCGTTGGTCTTGGCTGCACCTACAATCGTTAATACTCACCAATCCGCATTGGGTCCGCGTGGTGGGTCAGGGCCCATTCTCCCTATTCGCTTCAATTCGTTTCCATCGTAGTGAAGGCCTGCGCCCAGCAGTGGGTACATTAATATGTTGGCGATGATAATGAAATTAAATAATTTTCAGATAAGAATTAATATTATTCATGATTTTTTAATCATTTTGCGTACAGAACGCAATATGCCATCAAGGTATTTAGCTGTACTCGTTCAAGCGATATCGAAATAAAATTACAAGTTAGCTTTTCGAATGAGAAACTTTGGCCTTAAAGATGAAAATTCAATTTTCCAAGTTTAACATAAGCCGGCACTGAATCTGTTATAAACACGATACGGGAGCAACTCAACGTCAGCTTTTGAACTCTTCCCTCTTATCTGCGTACTACTTTTGGAAAACTAATATTCTTCGAAAGATATATAACATTATACTTTATAAATAATCTGCGTCCATATTAACATCGGGCCCATTTCGTAATACTAAGAATAAAAGTATTAAATTTAGAATTATCTGTCTAATACCTTTAAATGAGCAATTCTTGTATATCCATAACTAGCTGTAACCCGCAGCTTCGCTCACGTGGTCCGAGGGTACTGTGTGCACACTGGCCTGCCATACTGGAGTCTTAAGCTAAAAATCTGCCACTAAGAATTTAACGTTATATAATCATCATTAACTTATCAACGTCTCCACTGATGGGGCAGTCTGCCCAAGAGATGGAATAAATTATGGAAAATCTACCGGTGTTTCTACGTATAATGCGCATGTCTTCGTAGAATAATTCAGTTTCTCTTCTTTCTATTTTAGTGCACAGTAGAATCGACTTGCCTTGCAAAAAATACAAACAAATGTTTTCCTTGAAATAAAAGTCCTTTTATTGAAGTCATATTCTACGCCTGGATCCTTGCTTTCTCAATTCAGCTTATTTTCAAATTTTAATGCAAGACGTGCGTGAAATTTTGCTAACGAATATTCTTCCATTTCTTCAATTTGTAGGTATCCAACGTATATTATTTCATCTACTCAGTATTTTTTTTAACCCAATTCATTATTTAACTCTAATACTTTAAATTTTAGTTGCTATTTTGGATAAAACTGTTTAATTAGTGCCCCTCAGTTAAGTATTAAAGTATCTCGCGAATTGACCCATATATTATTTTGTCGTCGGATGAATTGTTAAAAAAACCAGGCAAGCGTGTTAACGCTGAATTTATCTATTTATGTGCTTTTTTATGGATAATGGTTTTCCATTAAAAATACAAAAGAAACAAGTTTGATGTTTTCAAAGGAGTTGTTCAAAACTTTCGAGTTAAATACATTTGGTCGATTATTACTCGTAAATTTGTAAAGCTAACTTAAGTGTGAAAGGCCTATCCAACGATGCTCTACGCAATGGGAAGATAAAAAAAAAAACATCCTCAACTTTACTTGTAGGGCAACATGTACTAGGAGGAAAAAAAAAGGTTTTTTTTTCAATTTTTTTTTTACCACTTTGTCGGTGTGATTATAAACCATTAGATAAGCCCGCAGCCCGGGATCGTTGTTGTTAAGCAACTTTCGCAAAGGGTGACCAAAAAATATTATCTCGAGCTTCACTCTTTTTGGGAAGGCACGTTAAGCCGTTGGTCTCGGTTGCATTTGCAGTCGTTTATACCCTCCAGTCCGCATTGGGCCAGCGTGAAAGGGTCATGAGCCATGGCTCATCTTTCTTAACTATCCATAAGAAAGGCTTGAGCACATTATATGCGGGTTACATAGGGTATTTTTAATCCCGGAAACTACATTAATTTATGAAAATGAGAGTGGAAGATTGTCTATGAAATTAAAATGTTACTATTGTAACCATTGATTACTATTCAATTTGCCGTTGTGATTATATCGGTATCTGCTATGAACCCTTATCCAAATCAATTATTTTTTTAGCGTGCGTATTCTCGAGTAAATAAATTTTAAGTTGTGTAAACGTTACATTTAGCTTATGACGATAAAACGGGATTTTTATTTTATCGAATGTTTGTAGTTTTTATTGTTTTTCAGATTTCTAACAAAGTCAAGTTTGTTTACAATTTTGTAATTTTTTTTAGTAATACAATTAAATGGCGAATGTTAGTGGAGAGAAAAAATAAAATGGTATATTTACGAGCTCCTGTCGCTAGATGAAGCTATTGTATTTTAAAATTGATAAAAATTTTGAACGTTTGTTTTTCTGATTATTATCAAATAAAGTCGCTTTCATTTTCTTTTTGTGGTTTTTGTTTAATAATAGTAGCTCGGTCGAGCTTTGTTTATCCTTTTTGTTGTTAATATGTCGCAGCCAAGTGGTATAATCAGCCGACCAATTAGACGGCTAGCCCTTTAATGGAATTGAACGGCGCCATTCAATTAAAGGACTAGTCGCCCAATTAGTAGGCTATATATAATATATAATACATATATATACTACGAGAATTTTATAAAATCATAAATATTTATATTATATATCATACCAGTCACACTTATCTGCCCTTTTCAGGGCAGGGCAGTTAGGTAGGCTACTTTCTTCCATCAAAACAACAGACATTTCCGTTTGATCACGCCAGCGAAGCAAGTGGTAATAGCAAGCATATCTATGCTCTCGATCTTACTATATTCATATATAGATAAAAAAAACTACGTTTCTTTCATTATAGTGTGGGAAAATACGGCGGTGATTCCTCTCATTTGTTGGATAATTACGTGCCGCACGCAATTCGTCGTTTTGCATTCTGTTAACGTTACATGATGATCTACGTTTCAGTTACACTTTCAGAAATATGTGATTTATTTCTTTATTAGCAACCCTAGCCTGGCACTAGCATCAGAGTTTTATATTCATACTTTTTTAATTCGTAGTAACTTTCACAAAGCAGCCCGCGTAGCGTGACCAACTCGAGAAACCCAAATGTCGCTTTTATCGTGCACATTCATACGATATCTCACTTTCGACCTGTGAAAAGTGACATTCGGTGTAGATAAAGCATTTTTCGACGTTGTCGTGCTACACGTGCAAATTTTTAGTCTCACATCTGATGTTCATCAGATGTGAGACTAAAAATTTCGGAAGGCACGTAATCCTATCTGCATCTGCAGTTGTCAACGCCCAGCAGTTGTATTAAGGAAGACCTTTGCCTCAGAAACAGGATGATTAGAATGTTGTTGATGAAATCCATACGAAATTATATACCATAGTGTTGTCTTGTGTGTTTTTAATGTCTTCGTGGATAGCCTGGAACAAGATTTTCCGCGTCTTTTGGAGCGTGAAGAATAACGCGATAATTGATTTTGGTCACTCATCTGATAACTAGCCTTTGTTTAACTTCCGCAATCGTACACCGAAATAATCTTTTTATTCATAATTTAATAGTCATAAGACTATAATACTCCAGCCATCTCATCTACTTTTCGTATTCTATCATAATAATACTTAATGTTATTCATAAAACAGGGGAATTGCGACAACTCGACGCAGGCGAAGTTATAGCGAGCTATCTTTAACTTCAGCAGTCAACGAGCTTAGCTTAGTATCGTGATTAAAACTAGGTTAATTTGATGTAGTACAGATGTGCTTGGATTAATTGGTTTTGAAACTAATCTGTGCTGTGAAACACAATAGTTCTTTGGTATTTTTATAAATATTTTTATCTGTGGTAATATACTATACGTTGCGCCTATTGCTATTTTTTAAATATATCGCAGCTTGCGATCATTGTTGTTAAGCAACTTTCGCAAAGGTCACGAGATGGGTGACCAAATATTGTCTTTAGCTACTCCGTGCTTCGGAAGACACGTTAAGGCGTTTTTTCCAGCTGCATTTGAAGTCGTTAATACCTTTCAAGCCGTATTGGGGTAGCGTGTAGGGTCGTGACACGTCTTCCTTAACTATCCATAAGTTAGGTCTAAACCACTGCAGTGGGGACGTAAAAGGGCTGATGCTGATGATAAGATATAAATATTAAAAGAAATTGTATTTTAAATCTAAACGTACTCTTGGATAGTATAAGGCAAATTTACCATGCAACAGAATGCTTTCCATATTAATTGATATTTGAAACACTCACCTAAAAGTAAAACCCTTTAAACATTTTTTAACTATACTTCAAACTATTTAATGTAAATCTGCCTTATTTAAATATGGAGTAATCCTTCCACTGTCATTCAAATACAATTGGCTGCAAATTACTGGACAGTTATCAATGAAAATTGATTTTTACGTTTATCACAATAAAACTCATTTTAAAGTCGAAGTGTCGCAGCCTATGTTCCAAGTGTATAAAACAAATCGGCTGTGGGATTCGATGCAGCTGATCGTTTGATGGCGAATAAACAAAAAACAGTTTTACAATCGAAGGATAAAATTAATCGCGGAGGGGTGCGTTGTTTGTTTTTAATTGTATGTCAAAATAAATTGCTCAATAAAAGTGCAAATTTTTATTAGATATCCACTAACATAAAAGGTTCATGGAATAGTCTTTTTTGGTAAACAAAAATCTAACTACAAAAATGTCAAATTGGACTTTTTCAGTCGAATAAGACGATATATAAAAGAGCAAGTTAAAACTTGAAAAGTTAGCACACATTATTACTCTCGAAAGAGTCCTTTTCCGAAAGGGGAGAGCTTACAAACGATTAGATTAATGTCATCATCAAATTCACTGAAGCAACATACACAGAACCACGTATCGAAGCTCCAATACCATAGCAACCGACTTAAGCCGCAGCGAATATTTCTGTGTTGAAATTTTTCAAGTCAAATTAATGCTGATTTTTTTTCATACTAGGCTACCGTGACAAAACAAATACATTACGCTTATAAAGTTAAGTATAAAAATCGGTAGTTAAAATAATTATCTTTTTGTTATTAAACTAGCTATCTTTTCGCGAATTATAGCTAATGTCCCGCGTATGATATTTAAAATCTGTCTACGAGTTTCGAAGGCTATTCGATGCAAACAAACAAAGCATCAAAATTTTTCTCTTTATATTAATATGGATAAAAAAGACCTCTTTTCGCTCCAAATATTAATTTGTTCTTGGTATAGTGAACATGCCAAGAAGAAATGGACATAAGTGAATTTAAAATTCAAGTACGTGGAAACGCTGAAGAGTTTCCTGAAATAATAATGTAAAAAAAATTCAAAGGACCAATAAAACTTCAAAGGAATAAGACATAGCAAGCAACTGATTTAGTGAAACCTGCACATGCTTTCGGAAACCGCCGAAGGTATTTTGAATCTCAATTACATCAAAGATTTTCCTGGTGCCGAGATCATACGCACAGATATCCTTAAAAATAGGCCGGATTACGCCAACCGAGTAAAAAAAGGTACGGCGCATTGTTGTGGTTCTCAATCCAGAATCCAATCTGGATTCGATTGTCTTCGAGCACAAAGAAACGTCAGATTAGAGAAGCGACACGTCTCTTTCAAATCCCCGTTTGTTTTTTTTTTCGTACGTACTTACGAGGACGTATTGTGAGGGAATTTGAGGGAATCGCTCGCGCTCTGAAGAACGCAGTGCTTAATAAATTTCCAATATATTTTTTTTTTTAATTTGCGTATTATTAAAAATTACGTATTATGCATAATATAGCTTCAAGATATTTATAAATTAATTGATCGAAAAGTGTCACAGTTTTTTTAAATATATCATGTCAGGCCTTAATAAAAAAACACAAAATAACCTTTTACTCTTAACAATATTCAGTACTAGCTTTTACCCGCAACTACGTTTGCGTGGTATTAGTATCTTTTATTGTTAGTTACAGTGATTTATTTTTAACCAACTTCAAAAAATAAAAATAGATTTGCAACTTCACTCTTTTCTTGTATTCATATATCACTTTTTCTTTGAAAGAGTATATTTTCGAAACAATCCCATTTAAACGAAATTAGATCATTAGTTATAAAACAAAATAACTGGAAGTAATACATCGCCCAAATTAACTCGATGTGGTAGTGGTAGTAGAACTGTATAATAAAAATGTTTATTTCATAAATATACAGACTTCAAAATCTTAATGTAATTCATATTGTGACAAATTTACAGCATTTTTCATTAAAAATATATTCCAGTATAGCATTGTGACTGCAAAATTGATCAAATATAATAATAAAAATTATTTTATCAGTCACATTAATCAGTTCAACATTAATGATTTGTTTTACGTGCTTCTTAATAGTATTTTTTTTCGTAACTAATTGCATATTCATACCACGCAGTTTCTTTAGAAAAAAAAAATATTATATATACAGTTTTGTAAACTTTCTACTTTCCTAAACTACATGAAATATTTCTAAATAGTGTTTAGCAACATACTTAGTTATTCATTGAATATTCGAGTTGAGTTATTTTTTATAGAATATTATTAAAAGGTTTGGAGAATCTGTACTATTTTGTTTTCCAAGGCAGCTACAAAACTGGAGACTCACCGCAATCTCAGCATCCAAGTATTCTGATTAAGGCTTAATTCAGTGCACTGTTAACACGCACACTAGAATTCCGCTCGACAATTTCCTTGTTGTGATTCTGAAAACCTTAAAGCTTCTAGCATAAGGTTTAAAATTTTATCAGTATAAAGAATTTGTCTATTTTATCTCTTGCAATGCAATGATAAAATAGAGTGTGACGTTTTAATCGCTCTATCCCAACATGTGCGGATTTGATTATAACAGTGCGAGTGTATTCTACTCAGGAATGTGGAATTGTAACTTATTTAGAAACCATTATCATCACGAATCTCTTTTGTGGGTAACGTTACGGTTCGATTTGTTTTAACTAACACTAGACATCTGGTTTGATTATATGTGGGGTTATTAAAATACCTAATTTCGATAAATTTCTAAGTATTAGTAAAGGTGTATGTTTTCTTTTGCTTTGCCATAACTAAGCATTGATTATTTAAGTATTCATCTATTAATTACAGATTTGCAAAAAAAAAAAGACTCATAAATATATTTATACGATTTTTTTATATAGAAAAATATATTAAAGTTAACTCAGCAGTAATCCTCCTAATTCCTGAAATCTTACTAATCTCGAGATTACAAAACACCTTACCAAATTGTTAAGAATCTGTCATTCATCCAATTTAAACAGTGGACAGGGGTATAATGATGATGAATTATGCCTCCATCGTCCAGTTTCCCTAATAGGGTCCTTCTCAAAGACAATGCAAGTTCCACCAATTAACGAGAAGAACAGCCCTCAAAACTGACGTCAAATGCCTCGGATGAGATGCGAGATGTCTTTGACGATTGAAGACAATTAGTGACCGGAGGCGGACGCACTTAGGAACCTTATTAGTCGTCCCTTGATTAGGGTGACTCTGTTAAAAAGTATTGATGGAAAAATTGACTTAAAAATCAAATTTTGATAGAAAAAACTAAACTATTTTACGTGGGAGTATTAAGCGATCAAGAGTGAATCAGACTGGTGTGCAACGTATTTTGTACATATGTAAAACTTTAGAAACCATAGATTTCTAATGAGTTTTCCTGTAATCCTACCAATATTATAAAGCAGAAAGTTGGAGAGCTTTAAATTGTCTATAGTTATAAAAGTTGTTTTTATTTGTTTAAAAAAACTTCAAAAAATTGTATTTTTTTTTTTGTCTTTAGACGTTTATTGGATGAGATAATATTGGATTATTATCAAAATAAATACGCTTATTGTCAAAAAAAATTAATGCTAATAAAAATTAACCTTTACATGATGAGTAATTTGAATTTTACTACGATGTTTTTGACAAAAGAAAAAACACACCTTGCTGATTTTCTAAATACTATTTCATGTCTATCTATTATGAATTAACAGTTACATGAATTTCATAAGTTTTATATTTACAAGAACTGTAGTAATCATAATTATTGTATTTTTGATAAAATTTATAAAAGCAACAACGATCGAGAGAGCATAATAACATGGGACACCTATTCAATGTGAAATTGGCAGTCTACATACACAAGAAAATTAACCAGAGTAGTGCGGGGCTTTTATAGTATTGGAGAAGGATGAAAAGGCTAGCTAGATGTAAATACAATAGATTGAATAAGTACCGGGAATTATCACCGAAAAAGACGGCTACTAGGGCTACTGCGTACAACATTGGCTTCGATTTGGTTGACACTGGATTGCGCTCAATGTTCAATACATATTATTACATCACTGTATCATTCACTGTTCAATATATTGAGTTGAACCCAATTAATATTGAGTGCATTCTGATACAATGTCAATCAAATCGAAGTCAATTTCATCACGCGGTTAGCCTGCTGGAAATTATAGAAAACAGATTAGATAGAATATATGGACACTCCATTCGACACGAGGACTTCTTTAAAACTAGGCTATAAGTAAAATATTCTGATGAAAACTAAAACTATTATTGTGATACTATCGAGAATCATTTAGAAACGTAAGGATACTTACGATAATTGCGCTAAGCAAAATATCAATCAACACTAGCTCAGAAACTTTGAAGATTACTTACAGCTGTATATTCTGGCCCAAAAAAGCAATAGAAATAAACATGATCTGTGTGTACTTGCGCATGGAGGGTTTCGTACCGAAAACGAGAGAACACGTTTGTTATATTGGTATTTAATGCCCTTAAATATTTATTTTATTCTATTTTTTAATATTTGTTAGTTAAACTTATCTCTTAAACCAATAATTCGTTTTTATGTCAATTTAAAAAGAATGAAACACTTCATAAAAATCGAATAGTAATTCTTATTCTTATAAATTAATTATACTAATTTCTTTCCGATATTGTCATCATCTGGTCTCTATTTTCTATATATATTAAATGTAAAATAAAAATTACTAAAAACCTATATAACCAGGATAATGAAAAAAAAATAGCTACAAAAATATGCTGTGTAACATAAGCGTATCGGTTGTAGCCGTATCACTTATACACATTAGAGGACAGGTGTCTAGGTAACCAAAAGGCTGGAATAATTTTCATTTATTAGGATTTACTGCGCTTTAACTATTAGCTTCTACAAATATTAAAGAGGTATTAATTTTTAACTATACTTATAGGCTGTTGGTTTCTTAATTTTATTTTTACAAGCACAAGCTCATTGTCACCCTACTCGGAAAATATTGTACGGGCCGAAGTTAATTAAATCTTAAGATTTTAAGGGCCGAATCGTGTCGGTGGATTATCTTCGCGGTCCGGCTACTGTACGTTTATGTTCTATAATTAGTTTCTGAGCTATAAGATTTATAGTGGTCTAGATAGCAAACATCAAGTTTGTGTAATGGTGTATAAACAAAGCATTAGTTTTTTTTAGTATTAGAAGCAATCCGTAATCTCTCGTGTTCAATTTGCAATAGAAGTTACTTATTGAAGATCCGACACCCGATCAGTTTCTCTGCATGCATATTAAAAAAGAAAATGTATTTCAAATAATCTATCCAAATAAATTTCTATATAGGAAGATATTTCAACTAATGTAACATATTACGTAACTTAACAATCAGACAGACTAAGTACAGAGATCTTCATTTTCTTACCCGTCGATTAACTTTCAAAGCCTGACTTTCCTCGAATATTTAAATACATTTGAATACATGGGTAAATTTTATAAGCGAGTTAATAAGATTCTGGTTTATAGTTGTAATACATGGTGGTAGGTCAGTTGAAAAAACGTCCATTAAGTTTTAACGTCGTCTATAAGCTCAAATTAATTTTTATTTGAATATTTGTATCTGTAATTACACTTTAAACTAATGACAATTTTAATTAACGTTTGTGCAACTGGGTGTACAAGAATTAGTAAATTGTCTGTGATATTCTTAACATTTGTATATTACTTTAGCTTGTGGTATTTCCGAGGTTGCAAGTATTATGAAGCCTTCCATCTATTTTCAAAATTTCTTGAGTAGAACTTAAAGTTAGGGTTACTTTGATATATTCTTAAATTTAGAACGCTCTGAATAATGTTGTATATGATCTTCCAAATTAAATAAATTAATATACCCCTCTGAGTTTCCTCCTTGCTAGTTAAATGTGAATACAGGAGCTTGAAATCTTAGTCCATCTAAACCAACGCAGAGATATCACTGCCCCTGGCACTGCAGTATAGCTCGTATGATATTACTTGCAAGTGCATTCAACCGATTCATTGTAAACTATGACGAACGTTAACTCAGGAGAGAGATTTCGGAAACACATTCCGTATTTCAAGGAAGGAACAAGACTCAAAGACACTGATATATATTTGAACTAAGATTATGAATATAATTAAGTATATGGTCTTTCTAAGATTTATGTAAAGAACATTAAATAAGTATTTTTAAGAAACATTTGTTCATTTTCTACCTTACACAGTTATTTAAATTATTTAAACCATTTCTTGCTAAATTGAAGTCGAAAAATAGTATTTTTGTAACTATTATTATATTAGATCTTTTTTTTTAATGAGAGTAATGTATCACTTTTAGTTAAATTAAAGTTACATAGTACTCACATTCTGTTATAAAACCTCTTTGTTAGGCAACAATTAAAAACAATGGCAATGATTCATTTTTAATTATCAATTAAAACTCTTACAGTGCACATATCTGAGTTTATTATTTTAATACAATTTATTATTTTATTATCATACTATTTCCTATGTTCACCACTTACGTACAAATGAAGTCGACAGATAAAATGTGAAGATCGATCCACCGTTTTCCGTCCTTTACTTTATCGAATACTTAGCTTTAGTTTTTGTTCTTTGTGGGGGCCTAAGAGAGACGCTTCTTGTTAGTAGTTTTGCTGATAACGCACGAAGTCAGGAAATATCGTTGCGATTTTCCTCTAATAAAGGTAAAGAATATTTCACTGAGACTAGAATATTGACTTTCTGTCAGCGACTTCGCCCACGTGGCTCGACTTCGACTACTCAACACAAATATAATTTTTAAATTCGAGTTAGCATATTAGCACGTTCAATCAAACAAATAAACTCTCCAGTTTGTGAAAACACGCTTTTTGTATAGCAGTCATTAAAATTTAATTTAAAAATAGCAATATTAATAGAATCTTAAAAACCTATACAAGGAATGGAAGAATAAGATATATATTACCTGCAGCAGTCATTTTTTTCCTTCTATAATAACTACATCACTTATTATCAATAACTGACACCATCACTCATTTGATTTGATCTGCAATGGAAGATATTAAAGGTACTTTGGAGGCCTTAGCAGGAATGGTTCAATCTCGTATGACCTTATTTGAAGAAGAGCTGAAGAAAATCCCTTCATCGAGAGTTGATACAGTTTCAACTTTGGCTGCTGATTTTAATGCATTTCGGACATTCATCTTGACGACTGTGGCTGCGCTTCAAAAACAAGTTGATATGTTGGCAATGCAGTGCGATACAATAGAGATGAGGAATAGAAGAAAAATGCTTCTGTTGCATGGGGTCACTGAACATCCTAAAGAAGACTCTTCTAAGGTAGCAGCGGATGTTATTCGTGAACACCTTTTGATGCATGTTCAGGTTCAGGATTTCAGCAAAGTTCATCGTATGGGCGCGGCTTCATCAGTACGGCCACGTCCAATTATAATTGAATTTAAAAATCAGCATGATCGCGACGAGGCTTGGGCGGCTAAAGTTAGTCTAAAAGGGTCTGGCATAACATTATCCGAATTTTTGACCAAGCGCCGACATAAGCTGTTTATGGAGTGTCGCAAGAGGCTTGGAATTCGCAGTTGCTGGACTCATGGAGGACGCATTATGGTAATAGTGGACAACAACCGTCACTCAATTGCTAGTCTCGATGACTTGGACAGGGTCGCAACTTCTCAACCATTGCAACCCGGGGATGGTGGTGTGCTCTCTGCTAATCTACCTGTTGGCGGTACAAGTACACCAAACTCGCCGCAACAGGGCACTAAACAGGTAACTTCAAAGCGCCAGAGGACGGCGGTTCTTCCAAGAAGGAAATGAGTGAATTCTATTAAAACTATCACACACTGACTTTATTAATATGGTTCTCTTCACTCATTTCTGCTAGTATATCGGAAGAGAGCTTAGCCCATACAGCCATTGTCTGTTGTACAAAATTTTTCTTCGATATCATAGGAAAAAATAGGCCGTAGCCATGTCTTTGATAATAAACAGCGATATGAAGAATAAAAGCCATGAAGACCTTGTTTGTACTGTAAAAGTAAAATCAGAGTATAATGTCACAAATCGAGTTAAATGTCAGATCAAAATATTTCACCTTTTGTCCGTTATGTCATAATTTAAATTTTATATATCTCCGATAGTTGATACAACATAGTCGTAAATAGGTTTAAAAC
Organism: Diatraea saccharalis; assembly: GCA_918026875.4. Taxonomy (NCBI): domain Eukaryota; kingdom Metazoa; phylum Arthropoda; class Insecta; order Lepidoptera; family Crambidae; genus Diatraea; species Diatraea saccharalis. The sequence continues at coordinate 17,587,834 of OU893333.1, read as the reverse complement.
AACGTGGATTATTCAATAATTTCTGGAGGGTGCGCGGGATATTTTCAGGTTTATGATAAATCTCCAGAAGGCGATCTATGAAAAGAATCCTAGCGAGAGCAAAATGACTACATTCAAAGAAAAGGTGATCCAAAGTTTGGCTACTTGAATTGCAATAATTGCAGATAGGTGACGACACTATATTTATTTTATGAAGGTGAGCATTAAAACGACAATGTCCGAGCCTGAGACGAGAAATTATAGTATAATATTTTCTACCACTATAATGGGTTCCCAAGGAGAACCAAGGTTTTGTGATATTTTTGTTTATTTGCCTGTACCATTTTCCCTTGGTTAGAGTGATTTGTTCCCAAGTATTTACAAACTCATCACGCATTTTTCTTTTTATGTTTACCAAGATATCTGAGTCAGGTACTTGAATATTTGTGATGGGAATATTATAAGATGTATTTGTAATGGATTTAGCCAAATAATCAGCTTGTTCATTGCCAGTTACACCTATGTGTGCTGGTGACCATACCAAGACAATATTCAATTTAAATGATATTGTTAGATCTAAATATTTTGAGCGTATTTTATGAATTACGTAGCTAGTTGATGTATTAAAGTTTGGATTATTTAAGGCTTGTAAGACGGACATACTATCTGAAACTATCAACCAATTATCACCACCATTATTGCCCTCTCTCTGAGATTCAATATACTCTAAGGCTTTGAGTACACCATAACTTTCAGCTGTAAAAACACTAGCAATACTAGGGAGTTTATACCCATAACCTCTTCTATTTTGCATATCATAAATAGCTGTAGAAACATTATTGCAATTTTTTGCACCATCTGTATAAATTTGATGAAATCCAATCCAATTTTCTAATAAACAATAAACATCACTTTTGTTTTTTAAAGTCCTATCAATGAAAATTTTGATGGGATAAAGTTTTGACATAAAGCAACCTTCATAACAAGGCCATATAGAACTGATAAATATGTTGTATTCATTTCTTAATTTTAATATTTCAGGAAAATGTTGAAGTAAAAATAAACAATTTAATGAGGAAGCATTGATTGCCAAAAACTGCTGAAGTTTTCCAACTAAAGGATGTTGAATAATTGAAGAAATTTTCAAGAAAAATCTGGATATCAAATATTTGAATCTTAACATCAGTGGTGGTACATTACATTCCACCTGCATTGATATTATGGGAGTGGAACACATTGCTCCAACAATTATACGTAAGCATCTATTTTGAATTTTTTCTAATTTGTCTACTAGTTTTGTTTCACTTGCATAGCAAAAGAAAGCATATTCAAAGTGGCTTCTTACAAATGACTTATATAATATAAGTAAAATCTTGGGGTCAGAACCCCAGTATGTACCTGCTAAAGATTTTAATATGTTACAGGCTTTTGTTGCACGGTTTATCAAGCAATCGACATATTCATTGAATTTGAAATTATTTTGATATATAACTCCTAAAAATCTAATATTGTTGACTACAGGTAATAAATTTTTATTATAATATATGGATATATTTACATTGTTTAATAACTTTTTTGAAAAGACAACAACTTTGCTCTTCTCTGTGCTGATTTCTAACTCCAGACTTTCATAGTAAGCTTGTAACCTTTGAAGAGCAGCATTAACTATTTCCAAGATCAAGGACAAATTATTTCCAGAGCAATATACTGCCAAATCATCAGCAAATTGTAAATTATTAACTTGTGGACCCAAAATATCATTTAATTGATGTATATACAAAATGAATAGGAGAGGACTTAATATTCCACCTTGAGATACACCTTTATAGGAGCATCTGTACCCAAACAACTGATTACCATATTTGACAAATATTTTTCGACCATTTAAAAAATTAAATAACCAGTTTACTAACTTTCCAGGAAGCTTTAAATTATACAAAATTTTAGAAAGGGTTTCCAAATTAATTCCATTAAAGGCGCCTATTACATCAAAGAAGACAGCAACTGTGAACTCATTTTGACAAAAAGACTTATGAATGTCTAAAGAAAAATGACACAGACTTTCCCTAGCAGAGCGACCACGCCTAAAGCCGAACTGATTGTAAGGTAGTATATTTTTGCTTTCAATAAAATGCTCAAGACGCTGTTTTAAAAGTTGTTCAAATAATTTACCAACACAAGAACTTAATGTTATGGGACGATAAGATTCTGCAACATTTGGGATTTTTCCAGGTTTTAGTACTGGGATGAGACAATCAGTTTTCCATTGTTCTGGGATTAGATTTTTTGACCATAGACCATTTAACAAATTTAAGAATACTAGAAGATTATCATCATTAATCATTTTGATCATTTTGTACGAAATCCAATCTAAACCAGTCGATGTATTTTTCCTCGATTGTAGTGCAGCCTTGAGTTCAGCAATAGAAAATGGGTCAACTAGAAATAAATTTGTATTGTTATCCCAATTATTTGGTGAATTTTGAACAGTGTCAGGTGTATATTTACCTAAAAATGAAGGAATCCAATTGCAATCATCACCTTGTGATATAAATTTTCTACCAAATTTTCTCATCTTAGCCCATATTTGATTCATTGGAGTAAGTCTACATATTGACAGACAAAATTTCTCCCAACTAGACCTTTGTTCCTGCTTTAAGGTTCTTTTCTTCAATGCCTGTGCATGTTTGAATGCAATATAATTTTCCAGACTAGAGTTGGATTTGAACTTAATGAAAGCTTGTTTGCAAGCATTCACAGCTTTTGTACATTTGTCATTCCACCACACTAAAGGGATTCTTTTATGTCGTTGTGGGAGATTGCGACCACTATCTATATTATTTTTATTATTATTTCCTATTTTAGATTTCGTTGTAGATAGAACTTGAGACTGATTGATGGCCCTAACTATTAAACTGCAAAAAGTGTTATAACTTGTAAATAAATCAAAAGGATCAATACAAAAAGCAGATAAATTTGAATTAATTTTTTTTTCATACTCATTCCAATCTACTAATTTCAGATTTGCATGTTGAGGGATGTTGGAAGAAACTGGAGGAGGTTGTGGAGCAGAAAAAAGTTTACATTTGATAAGAGTTGGCAGATGATAACTACCAAGTGAATCAGAAAATACTTGCCATTCACACGACAAAGCTATAGATGAGGAAACAAAGGCTAAGTCAAGACCATTTGGCCTTGAAATATGAGAACCAGTTGTAGTTGCTTGACCATCATTTAAAAGTACTAGATTATTATCATCTATAATGTCCATAATACTACGCCCTCTCATATCGGTGTTAGTACAACCCCAACTAATATGATGGGCATTAAAATCGCCCGCAACAATGAATGGTTTTGGAAGACTGTGTATTAACTGATCGAGTTTATTTTTATTAAATCTTGGATTTGAAATGCCTGGTATATAAAAACTCACTAAAGTCAACAACTTTTTATTTATTTCTAATTGTATTGCTATATTTTGTAAGCAGTTGTCAAAGAAAGTATTAATTTTATGGAAGTTTAAACTATTATGTACAAGTATGGCTACTCCATTGTGATCATTACCACAGTCATTTCTCACAATGGAATATCCATTCATATTGAAAGTGTGGTGTGGCTTTAGCCATGTTTCACAAATTAAGGCTATGTGAATTATTCCAAAGGTTTCCTCACAATCGTAAAGAAACTTCTGAAATTCAAGTCGATTGCTTAATAAACTTTGTGCATTCCACTGTACTATATTAATTGCGTTTTTATACATGTTGATGTTTTATTGTTTTTATTCTGTAAAGTTTCTTTAATAGTGTCTAAAATTATTTGAGAACTGATACTAGTGTTGTTTGTTTTATTTAATGTTAAGACTTTAATTAAGGATTCAGTGATTACATTTATAGCTTTTTCGTTGTTAAGTATCAAATTGATCAATTCCTGACTATTTTCAGACTTATTTAATGATGGGAAGTTTTTGTCTTTGTTATTGAATAAATTTGAAAAAGGAGTGGTGGTCACTTTTGTTTTATTTTCAGTAATTTTTTGTTTTTTTATAGGGCATTGCCCTGACACTGATAAATGGTTTCCTTGACAGTGGATACAGATGGCCTTTTCTAAAGGCACGTTACATTCTTTAAAATTGTGAGACCCTGTACAAATTGAGCATCTTTGTGAATTGTGGCAATATTTAGCCAAATGACCGAACCTAAGACACTTGAAACATTGCTTTACCGGGGGAATGTAAGGCAAAACTGGGAGTCGCCACATTTTTATAAAAACAAAGTCTGGTAAGGATACTGAGGCCGAAAACGTAATCGCTACAGATTGGGTAGGAACTATCTGAAATTTGTCTTCTACTTTTACTTTTTTCATGAGACGCCGAACACATATTATTTTTTTGGAGCTGGAAAGTGCCTTAAATATTTTTTTATTTGACATTTCTGTGGGGACAGAATTGATAACTCCTGTCAACTCAGTAGTTCCTGCAGGGATGGACGCCTTGATGTTTTGTTCTCGCTGAAATGTCGTATTATCTAAGAACGTATTTGCTAGGTTGGCGCTATTGAAGATTACCCCTACTTTGTATTTGTTCACCTTTTTCAAATACTTAATACCTTTAACAAAACGGGTAAAACATCCGCTAAGATACATCATATCCCGAGTACCGATAGGGTTTTCATTTACGCTTTCTACAAAAACAATAAATTCGTAGCCAGCCGCACTATCTTCGGGATACCTACGGCAGTAATCCGTAACTCTATAAGGCGAGTACTTGTCCTCATTTTCTTCTAATCTGTCGGAATATTCAGAGTCACTTGACTCAGACTCTACAATAGTGTTCGTCTGACTTAAAGAATCAGATAAAGCTTTTTTCCGTTTTTTGGCCATTTTTCACCATCAGAAAAGAAAAATAAAAACTTACCAATATACTCCTATACAATTGAACTATATAAACAAATACTACCTTAGACTAACAGAATATATACAAAAAACAGAGATATGTGCAATATTAACAAGAAAAATTTACAAAAAAGTTCACGAAAATCAAAAAGACCGCCACCAATTTATAAGCAATAAATATTGATTTAAATTTTTTATTGAAATCTCAGGCAAAGGAATCTTTCCCATGGAGTCATATAGAAAATATGTAAATTTTAAATATTTTTGTGCTTTTATTGTAGTTTTGTACTATTTGTTTTTGTGCTTTTATTGTAGTTTTGCACGCTCAGCATTGCGCAGTTCTTATGTTTTGTTCTGCTTAATTAAATATGCTTATCTGTTTTGTATTGGCTAGATTTTTGCTTACCTACTTTTGAATTCTTATAATTCGTTTTAATTTTGTAGTTAATATGTTAATATGTTATATTATTATGAGTGGCTGCCTGTGGGTAATAGAGATGCATACCAGTTAAGTAGTGCCTTCTTTTATTTTTTTATTTTTTTTTTTTGTTCTTTGTTTTATCGGCTCATTATTTTATGAATATCTCTATTACTTCAGATATATTACATTCCTGTTCTTCTCAATCCAGCCTTGAGAGTAGCCTTACAAGTAGCGAGTCCGTATCTCTCGATGTACTTCTTCTAGATACTTTCCATACTCTGTCGAAAAACTTGAACATTATTCATATAAATGCACAAAGTATCCCGGCGCACTACAATGAGTTACTTACATATGTAGGTAATAGTAATGTACACGCAATTTTAGTCTCTGAGACTTGGCTACATCCTTCTGTTCCATCTTCTTCTTATTCTCTTCCCGGTTTTCATTTGATCCGTAACGACCGTGGTAGCTCTTCACACGGAGGGTTAGCAATTTATCTCCGTACAGAACTTCCTTTTTCGATTATTAGTCAATCTACTCAACCACCCCCACAAGACACCGCTGAACATCTTTTTATTGAGATAAATCTATTCCATAATAAAGTCCTTCTTGGTGTCGTCTATAGTGCGTCTTCCAAATTAGACTTTTTTCACTCGTTTGAACTCCTTCTTGAAGATTTGTCTCCTAATTATGACCATTCTATTATTCTGGGTGACTTCAATACCTGTTTGTTGAAAAATGATTCTCGATCTCGTAAGTTACGCTCCGTCATTAATTCCAGCAATATGCATATTCTTCCTCTCTCTGCGACTCACAAATTTCCAAACTGCCTACCCTCTCTTCTTGACCTTATATTGGTGTCATCTCCTGATCGTGTTGCAAAACATGGGCAATTACCGGCTGATCAGTTTTCGTACCATGATCTAATTTATCTATCATATCGGATTCGACCTCCAAGACGCAAGGCGTCAATTCAACTACTGCGTAATTTCAATGGATTGAATATTGACCTTCTGCGCGAAGACGCTCTTAAAGTCAATTGGTCGGCAATTGAAACACTTAACACTATTGATGAGCAGGTTGAATTATTTAATTCATTGGTAATTCGACTTATGGATACTCATGCGCCTTTGCGGCCAGTTCGCGTCAAGCATGTTCCTGCACCCTGGCTCACAGAAGATGTTCGTAAGATTATTGACAAAAAAGCTCGAGCTAAATCAAAATTCAAAAAGTATCCAACGGATGAAAACCATGACCGCTATAAGGAAATAAGGAACCGCTGCAATACATTGATCAGGGATAGACAAAGACGCCATATTCACACATCTGTCGAAAACGGCGACCCAGCCAAGGTCTGGCAATTTCTCAATAAGCTCGGTGTTGGCAAATCTAAACACTACTCCGCTATATTATCAAATACTGATATTAACGCTTTAAATGTTCACTTTTCCTCATCTGCTTCTATGGATGAAACCATTAAAAGACAAACGTTAAAATCACTTTCTTCATTGCCAACACCCGCCTTTACTCCTTTTGTCATTAATCAGTTTACCGAGCGTGACATTGAGAAGAACATACTTGTTGTATCATCTAATGCGATTGGTAGCGATAGCATTAGTCGTAGGATGATTGTTCCTCTCCTTGATATCCTTACACCTGTAATAACCAAAATCCTCAATAAATCCATTTCTTCGTCTTTGTACCCTTCTTTGTGGAAAGAAGCTAATATTGTTCCTTTACCCAAAAAGTCTAAGCCTGATTCCTATTCTGATTACCGTCCTATTTCTATTTTACCTTTCCTATCCAAAGTCCTAGAAAAACTAGTTTATCAACAGTTCAGTAAATTCCTGTTTTTGAATAACCTCCTAAACCCAAATCAATCTGGTTTCCGGCCCGGTCATAGTACGACTACTGCACTTGTGAAAATCGCGGATGACATTCGCGTAGGTATGGAGAAACGACAGCTCACGGTGTTAACGCTATTAGATTATAGTAACGCATTTAACACTGTTGATTTTGAAATTCTATTAGCTATGTTGGTTTCTCTCAATGTTTCTCCTCGTGTGATTGATTGGTTTCGTAGTTACCTGTATGGACGACGGCAGCGCATAAGTGTGGGAGAGAATCTTTCACATTGGTGCGATACAACAGCTGGAGTTCCGCAGGGTGGCGTTTTGTCTCCTCTCCTTTTCTCTATTTTCATAAATTCAATCACGCTTCCTCTCTCTTCTTCCTATCACATGTATGCTGATGATTTGCAAATTTACACTCAAGCCCCGTTAGATGAACTACCTACAGCAATTACTACCATCAATAATGATTTGGAACATATCTCAGATTGGAGTCGACGGCACGGCTTGTTAGTCAATCCTCACAAATCACAAGCAATTATCATTGGTAGTTACTGGTATCAAACTAGGATAAACAATGGAACACTGCCACCGATATTGTTGAATGGTGTTTGTATACCATTTCAGGACACTGTTAAAAACCTTGGTGTCCTGTTTGATTGTAATTTATCTTGGGGTCCTCATATTTGTGAGGTGAGCAGGAAGGTGTTTGGCGCGTACGGCTCGCTGAAGCGCCTTAAAAACCTTTTGCCGACAAAGACTAAAATTTCTATTGCACAATCTCTTCTTCTGCCACTGCTTGATTATGCTGATGCATGTTACTCCGACCTAAGTGTCGTTTTCCTAAATAAACTTGAGCGTCTCCAGAACTTATGTATTCGTTTTATTTTTGGTCTACGCAAATACGATCATATCTCCAACTACCGTTCTCAACTTCATTGGCTACCTATTTCTCGTAGAAGAGACTGCCACTTCCTATCACTTCTTTATTCCATTCTCTTTTATCCACATACTCCTCTTTATCTTAAAGAGCGCTTTATCTTTTCCTCCACTAATCCTATCCGAGATCTACGGTCTTCCCACAACCTTTCCTTAGTTATCCCATCTCACTCGACTGATTTTGTAGCGAAGTCATTTTTCGTCAAAACTATTATACTGTGGAACTCTTTGCCTGTAGTTATTAGACGTGCGCGGTCTCGGGACTCGTTCGTGAAACAAGTTAAGGACTATTTCCTCAGGCTGGATCTTTCTTCATTTTAGTACTTTGTCTCTCCTTTAATCTGTTCCTTTTCTTTCTTTTTTTTTTCTCTCTCCTTTTCTCGTTAAGAATATTTATTAATTAAAAGCACTAACCCGTTATATTTGTACTTGGTTGGTATCGTTTCTGTTAGCCAAAGGTTGCCTGGTAGAAATTGCTACCCTAGCAATAAGGCCGCCTTTTGCATATATGTTTATTTCTTTCTGTTTTATGTGTTTGTTTTTAGTGCAATAAAGTGTTAATCATTTTAGACGACCGCGGTGCAGGCAACGAGTGTCGATATTAGTGTTGTCCACGACAGTTTTAACTTATTTTAAATAGTAAACGATATTTAAATCATTATAATTTATAAACAAGCAGTTAAACATAAATTAAAATGAGAAATCTGAGCGCTGGCGTCGAAAACAGGCCAATTTCATAACGAGGCCTAGGAGAACACAGACTTACTTTCTCAAGGGCTAACTAAAGCGCAGAGTATAACAATAGAAATAATAACTTACGATAGATGTAACAACTAAATAACTAGATGTAGACATCTAGTTATTTAGTTGTTATAGTATAGTATACTTACGGTAGACCGTAACAGATAGTCCACTCCATATTGAGTAGCCTGGTGTAACTATAAAATCATCAATTTGAAAAACATATATAATAAATATAACTTATATAAGCTAGCTATAATATAAGCGCCGGTATAGTCCTGTATTTGTATACAGCTTTCTCCTTAATCATTGTATATATGAAAACCGCATTAAAATCTGTTTTGTAATTTAAAAAATATCAGCGTACAGACAACAGAAAGCATATTTGTTTTATACTACACATAGATACGGGAGTTATTATTTAATGCAAAATTTATTGTCATCGTATGTTAGACATCGGATTTACTTGACACAATAATTTTTCTTAAAATAATTTTGAAGAGCTTTGGCACATCCCTTTTCAAACTTTTACTTTGAAATCCAGTGGTAAAGAAAACATCGTGATCACAGTACACAAATTCCAGTTCTTTACCTATTACGAGAATTAAGTGACAGGATCTCCTCAAAGTTTAGTTAGAAAAATAATGGTAGTGTTAGCAATAATCTCATTACCCTGATAACTGTAAATTTTTCGCTAATGAATACATGAATACATGTAATATTACGCTGTACAAATTTGGTCTGGTCTAGTAAACACATATGTTTGTTGCAACACGAATTTATCACAGTACGCTCGTGTAAATCTGTACAAACGATGTAAATAGAGATGTGTCGTATAATAAATACTATCACAGTATGTAAACGACAAGACAAATGGAAAGGTAACTAGAATGAGAAATAAAAATTACTTATACTAGTATCTATACTAATATTGTAAAGAGGTAAAGTTTTGACTTTTATTTATTTATTTTTAAAATGAATCCTCGGAAATAGTAATCGAATCATGAAAAACTACTTAAATCATGAAAAACGGGAAGTTTCATCTTACGAGGTTGACATAAGCTAACATGTACACGAGCGAAGACGCGGGAAATCAGCTAATTACGTTTAATAAAACACTGAATACTAAAAAAAACTCTCTGAGTCTTCTGAGATTTTAATAACAATCCATAGATTGAGTGACATATCACCTGCGTATGATGTAGCTTCCCGTATGAAAGAAATTTCCTGATCGCAACTCTTTATAATGTTAGTACAGGTAGGAAAAATATCTCAGTAATAAATAATAATAATAAATAAATAAATAAATATCGAATAACATCACACACATTGATCTGATTCCGAAGTAAGTAGCGAAGTAAGTAGCGTTTTGTTACGGATATCAGAAACAACAGGGGGAATACAAACATATACATAATATAAATAGAAAACACCCAAACACAGAACAGACATAATTGTTAATCACAAAAATGTTTGTCCTGGGTGAGGATCAAACTCACGACTCTCGGCGCAATAGTAAGAACGCTACCACCGTTTTATTTCGAAAGTAATTTTAAATAAACAATTGCTTAAATTATACACCGTCGTGATGGTAATTAGATGCTATAACAACGCGTCGAGTATATTTATTTACCGTACCAACGTCATCCGCGTAAAAGTCCCCACGGGCGCTCCGGCGGGACTCAGGATCGTCAACAAAAACACCGGAATATTCGGCGTGGGACAGACTTTATGAATGTTAAAGTTGGATTGGATATTGACGAGATGAGTTCGTAGTTTGTTTCTCGTATCAAATGTGACGTCAATGGACGACTGTCCGCCTGTTTTGATCAATATCTGAATGATCGACTATATTACTTTATTTACTAGATGTATATTACTTTATTATCTGTTACACGTTAAATATGAAAACATTTGCAGTTTAACCAAATTTCGTTAAATATAACGAGGTTAATATAGCAACATATTCCATGGTTATCATCAGAGTTAGCATCATCACTCTATAACTACATACTGTTTTTTTTTTAAATGTAAATAACAATTTAAGCGACGGCATTTATATTTGTTACAAATAAAAATGCCGTCGCTTTTATATAACATTTTTATCTGTTTTATGATGTAAATATTATATCACAAAACAGATAATGTCGCTGACAGACAATTGTAATAAATACAAATCAATCCTAATTCTGATGACATCGTTTTCTTACTTCACAATTGTCTATATAATTCAACGTTAACACTACGTTAGCCATTTTATAATAAAGAAAAGTAATCAAACACTAATGCTCCATTTTGAACACAAATAAGGAGCAGTCAGCAACTCATCGCTCATACTTAATCTACATTACATTGCTTAGGTCCTTCATTCACCAACAGCGATTTTGTTGCATACATTTTAACTCGAATCACGACAGCGTTATGCCATATAATGCTATTTTATTTCTTTGAATAAATCAACTTATTTTTACTGCAAGAAGGAAAAACAATTAGCGATTCATTCCCAAAATATCAAAGTTGAAATTAAAATTTTGGGAATTTCTTTTCTATCTACGATCTACTGAACATAATTAAGTAACAATTTCATATCAAATTAAGATAATAGAGAGATTACGAACACCGCGACATTTTCGAGCCACGAAAAGTCACTATGGATGAAAACCCTTAGGAGGAAAATAAAATTCCTTTTCACTTCGTTATGGAAGCAAAATTACGAAACTGATGGCGAAACATCAAGAGAAATACGTGAAAAAAACCGCATGAATGGACATAAAAAGTACAAGACCGTTACAAACTGTAATTTGGCGAATAAAAAAATCGTTGCGAATCTATCTATCGGAAATTCTTCAGTGAATTCGCAAAATCTGCGTTATTGTAAGAAACGCTTCGCCAAAAGGAATTCCTAAAACGATCCAAAGAAGATTGGGAAATCACGATTCGCTAAGATTGAGCTATTTACCTTTCACAAGAACATCCGTCGTTTACCATTTCCAGTATAAAAAATACCTTTTGACTTCATTGAGATAGCGACGATTTAATAGGCGTTTTCATTGACCAATAAAGGCAAAGGAAGGGAAACTATTCGTTAATAATATTGACATTTTATCATAGCTTAGAATCATGTAGGCAGGTGTAGTTTAAATGGGTTAAATGACTTAAAACACGGGAGCGCCAACCTTACTCTACCTTTAGTATATATTCGAACACACGGCGCGACAACCGAGTCTTCTAATGAATATAACAATTTAACTCACACCTTATTTATTTATTAAGAGACAAACAGAAATAACCCCATCTCTTGACTCTATAATATAAACATTTGGGTTACCACAAAGAGTTTTTTAAATTATTTTAATGGGTCAAAAAGTAGCCTATATGTTAATACAGGCTTAGAATCATCCGTATATCAAATTTCATTAGAATCTGTTTAGTAGCTTTTGCATGAAAGAGTAACAAACATACATCCATCCATGGTCTAAACAATTCCAAATCTGAAGAAGCGATACCAAGGCACATAATACTTAGGGCAGATGGCTGTTGGGATAATAAAGTCCTCGAGTGGCGACCATAGACCGGAAAACGGAGACAGATCGATGATCTGGTAAAGATCGCTAGGAAGCGTTAGATGGACCGAGTGGGACATCGTGGGCATTTTTGGGGAAGGCCTTAATTCAGCAGTGAATTTTATCCGTCTAATATGATGACATAATTTTAAATGGCAATGGTATTTCAAAACAAGTCAAACTCAACACAAATAGGTATAAATGGATAATATGCCCTTTTGGAGTGTTCAGAGCAGTCAGACCCTTGTCTTTCATGATAAAAAAGTGGGTTGTTGAACATTCGTCACGGAAAAAAGTCTGTATAAATTTTTCATGGTTTTATTTACCTATGCCATTTACTATTTATTATTGCAAAATAATGGCGGCAGAAAAATAAAAGAGAAATGCCATTATGTTATAAATATCGTCACAGTAATACAAACGTCTAGTAAAATAAAATGTTTAATATCTTCACGCTCATTTTGTTATTTTTTATTTAGTAAATGAAGAAATAAACGTAACCTAGTTCGTGTTAAAATTCAAGTTAACTTCATTTTAATCATTCACTATTTGTTTTACTAGTTAATTAGTAAAATATTTTGATTTTACCTGAAATTTTTAATGAATTTTATAACTTTACGAAATCATTGTTGAATCTGAAGAAATGTAGATATGGCCAGAATTACCTGAAACAATACAAGAATTGGGTTACATAAAAAATAATGAATTTAGAAACATATTACTACACAAGACGCTTTATATTAAAAATAGTTTTTTTTATAATATTCAAAAACATTATTATGAAGTTGTCGCTCATTATATAATCTGTATTGAATAATTATCTTTTCAAATAAGCTAATTTACGTACAAATCTATAATTAAAAATTGTGTTGGTCATTCTTCAACAATGTTGTTCAAATGTTTAAAGAAAATTAAATGCACAACACACTAATTAAAAATGATGCCTTGATTGTAAAACTGGATGACATTAATTGTAGAGATTATAAAATATTCGTAAAGGGCAATAATCATTGGTAAACATAGATTTAAAATTGATTATCTCGAACTTTTCCATATTTCAAAATCATGTTAAAGTTGGTATGGGCTATATGCAAAATCATTTTGCTTCTCAATTTCAAATTTATACCGACAAGTAAGTAAAATGGAAGGTAATTTAGAACGCTACAATTGTTGATCCAGGTAAGTAAGTAAAATGGAAGGTAATTTAGAACGCTACAATTGTTGATCCAGGTGTAGATGGTGTCCAGCAAAATCAGTGGCTCTAAGGCCATACGCTTTAAGGGTTTACGAGTCCCAAGTGTCACTATAATCCTACCTGGCCAGTCACTGTCCGTCCCTGGAGAGATTAATTTCACGGACATTGTCTGCTAACCATCTGCGGGATTTGCAGAGAGGAGCCTATTTTGGTTTTATTTGCATACACGAGTACGACATAAGAGATAACCCTTTTAAAAATTTTACAAGTTTCAGAATGCTTAAAACAATAAAATAATTAAATTGAAAAATAAATAATCCCTGTTGTGAATTTAACTAATAAGGGGCCAATTTTGAAGTTTTTTACAGCTATATTTATTCACGGGTTATACAGGTATTTGCTTTACACATTACTTAAATAAAAATTGATGAATTGAGGTTTTTAGAAAGGACATACTAATATACTCGTGTGTTTATAATTGGAAACGAATATCCAAATAAGTGGTGTAAATTAAATAAAAAAATATTACCACTGCAAGTAAGTCGTGATTTTACCAACTTAACTTTTTAAACGTTACCCTAAGAAATCTTTTGAAAAGAAAGAAAAAATATTTCTTGTTTAAAGATTTCCAAACCTTCCGAATCTTAACCATCACTGTGTTGAAACAGAATATTAGAGAGAAGGTGACAGAAAATAAAAACATATTTTCATTTAAGTATATTATAATCGCTGTTCTAGTGAGCATATCGAGCAATGTCATGAGAGGTGAGTTATACGCTTCCAAAGTTCACCAGTATTCTACAACCTGCGCTTGACAATTTACAGCCAGCTTAGCTACCTGTCCGTTCCCGACGCGACGACGACGGTCCGTGAAATATCATATTTCCTCAGAGCGAAACAGCCACGGTAATAGCCGGCACCGTTCAAAGTTTAAGCGAAAATAGCGGCCCAAGAGACGCCATAATTTCAGATTTAGATGAAATAAACGCAGCAGGTAAATACGCATGCAGAAGTAGAAAAAAAAATTAATATCTGATCAATTCGGCATGCACAATGCTATGCTGATAAATATTTTTAATGAAAACTGCCTAAAAAAACCACCAGCCCCAAGTTCTCTTGGATCTAACACAAATAGTATTAACACGACCATCACAGTATATTTTCAAAAATTAAACAGTCAAAGAATTCGTTAAACATCCAATGACAAATCGTGCTATGGCTAACAAAGGGTTCCGCACAATGCACATTAGGGTACCTCCGGCAAATTGGTAATCGGCAAATGGCGCGTGAAGATAATTAGACGGTTCGCGCCGGGCGTAATGACTAGTCGATCGGAGTTTCTTACACGCGATTGGAGAATGGGAGTTAGTGTCATTTATTACGAGTACGAGCCTTAGGCAATTTATCTTGTAGGCTTGATGGGATGACGTGGAAATGCTTTGTTAAAGCCTTCCTGGATAAAGCTTTCTAAGAAGCCAGCCATGAGCCGCTTCATTTATTTGATACAACATCACTTTCTTGACTTTTATTTAATTAATTTATCTTAAATAACATCAGTAATAGTACAAATTGTATTAAAGTATAATAATAATATAATAGCGTCACCAAATATTTTGAAATTTTTGCATTCACGTTGTTATTTGATCATCATTTACGAAACTACTTTGATATTTAAAACGTCTTTGGATTCATGTTGCAGAAATACCCAAAACAGTTATATATTACGATATTAAATAAATTAGTCATCTATGAAAATATTTTCTCTTAAAATATGTAACCTATACAAAAACTGACAGTATAATTCACATTACTGAGCAGTTTGCAAATTAAATTTTAAATGACAATTTTTGTTTTAAATTAAGAATAACATAAATCAGATGTCAACAATTGACATTTGCAATACTATGGAGATCCGAAATCCATAATCCCCGCTCCCTTTCACTATGAACAGGCGTCGTACCGAAACAATCTGCCGTCACTTCTTCCATGACTTTATTCAGTTTCCTTGAACAAATCAAATTTTCCCCCGCAAAGCGAGTTTGGACCAAACAAACTGAAATACATTTTGTATCTCACCTTGTTTTCTTTGTTGGATCTTCGGGCGAGTTGGATAAACTGTAAGGTTATTCCATTGTACTTTTATCTCATTCAAACAGTTGGTGTTTGTCTGTTTGTTGACCTTTATTTAAACACAAATCTGTATAAAAATAGTTGTTTAGTTTCTAAATAACAAAGTAGAATAATTGTTTCATATTAAAATTAATCATTTCCCAATTGCCTATTGCTTAGCCGATGTCCTGCTGCCTATGTTATAACTATCTATATTACAGCATTGTATCTCGGCCGTTTCTATGACATTTTCATATTTATTCACTTTTTTCATTTACTTTGAAATGGAAAAAGCAAAGGCACCTTATATATGACATACAAGATAAAAGTAGATTCTTCTTTCAATATAATGATTTTATGGATGTTATACTTCTTTTTACCCTACTGCGAAGGAAAGGTTATGTATTTCGCGAGTATCTTGTATGTATGTATATCCTTAACTACCTCATATCTTTAGAACCTGAACGGATTTAAATAAATTAAGGTATCGTTAGATTTGTCTTAGTAATAAGTATTTTTAGATACCTATCTACATTATCTAATGTAAAAAAAAATCAAATATGCCGTTCTAGTAATAATCTGTTTTGAAAATATGGTTAGTTTATTAAAGAAATAGTTTAGGCATCTTTACGTTACAAATAAAATAATAAGTAATAAGGAGAGTCTAAAAAATTCGCTTTATACGTCAACCATGAACCCTCAATATGGAAAGTTTACTTCACAGCGAAACACAAAAGTTACGGAAACTATTATAAAAGGATTGCTATTCCCACGTCTATAGTTCAATAAAGTAATTTTATAGACGAACGTATGAAAGAGAGGGATTGAACGCGGATGCGATATAAAGGTGGGGGTAGAATAGGGTGGGAGGGGGTAATCACAGGTCACAATTGCAGCGCGCCGCATCCCACTCAATCGAATCATCTTGCGCAGGAAAGCTGTCGCCTCGATAGAAAAGAGAATTGGCACTCATGAGCCACGTTCTTAAAAAAATTTCACACAGTAAAATTTCATGGTATAGCAAAGATAGACTATGATAAAATGGATGACTCTGCGTTAAAGTTTAACGAACGTCAAGACTTTATAAAATTTTGTATCCTGAAATAGCAATGCTTCAGAAGGCTCGTTAAGCTATTGGTTTCTGTTGCATTAGTAGTCGTTAAAACCCACTAAGCTGCACTATGCCCGCGTGTTGCGCCATGGCCCATTTCATTTGATTCAATTCATAGGAAAGGCTTGTGTCCTAGCAACGGAAATATTAATTGGCTGGTTCGTCATATCATAGTGACCCTACGAAAGAATATTCTTCGCTTTACGTTATTCCTCTTGAAATTGATTTCGACTGTGTTTGATATTTAGAAGCCAGTTTAGTAAATAATTTCAATTCAATTAACGTTTCATGTTAAAAGAAATAAAAGCTCTTAAGAAATTTTGCTTCATTGGTGTACTTTATGAAAGATTAGTATAATATGAGAGTTGATTTTTAATAATTTAATTTGACTTCTATTAATTACAGCTGAATTAGGTTACTTCATATTATGAAAATTCTTTATTATACCTTATAATCACAAAACTGTAAAATGGATAATTTCATACTCAATAAAAAATCTTTAACCTAATTAGTATTAAGCAGGACTTTTTATTTATTCTAGATTTTTACAATCAATCATTAGTTACACAATGATTTATTGTAAGGAAAATCACTTTTTATGAGTTTTAATTAAAATTTTCATTATTTGTTATTTTTTTTTATATTAAATTGTATAAGCCATTACTAAAACAATAGCACCTTACAAGCACAGTAATAAAACAGTGGTCCTAGCCTAGATGCTTGAGGAACTCAAGCTCTTTTTATTTCATCTGCAAATTGCGAATCCAGAGTCGATCTAAGAAATTAATGTATTCTGTCGAACACCACGCCGGCGGCCCATTGTTGGCAATCGTCAATTACTATAATGGCGGACGACGTCTCTGATTAAAATGTCATCTCCGACTCGTGTCGTTAAATTTATCGTAAAATCTTTCTTTGTGAGCTTTTCTTGAATACATTCATAAAGTTTAATTTGTATGCCATAAAGGATTTTTAGTTTATTATATTTCAATGAAAGCTTTTAAAATGAATTAAGCATGAAAATAAATACAAATGAAATGTCTGACCGGGTTATATAGTAAGGCAATGCACAGTGGTTAAATTTACTTATTTTTGTTTAAGTAGTTTCTTATTTCACAGAAACTGGGTTAAACTCTGATACAACTATTTGTTACAAAATTGTTTCTTTACCTGCAATGAAATAAAATGTAACTCATTTTAAAGACGAGTATATAGAAAAACCGGCCAAGAGCGAATCGGAGCAGCACCATGAAAATCAGAACATGAATAAAGTTTTGAAATAAGCACATGCAACCCTTTCATATGACAACATCGCCTGAATTAATAATAGTATTAGCTTAGTAGTAGTTAGTAGCTTCAATTTTGAATATCGAATTTTTGAAAATCATATTTTTCTTGAACTTGAAGTACAAATCGATGCTTCTTGTCAAATTTCATAGTTCCAAGTACTGAAAATTTCGATTTGCTTGAGTATCGAAATATGCATTTTTGCCATGTCAATTCAGAAGTTTCAGTATTGCACAGCTTTCAGAAACTGTAGATCTAAGTATATAGTTTTAAATTCAACTCGATATCTCTGCATGTACTCAAAATTTACTCTTAATTGGCAGACATACTGACAACAAAAATGTTCAAAATTTTGCCTCTTCAAATACGGAACCCCAAAACTGTATCATTATAATTTTTAAAAATCAATTAAATTCCTAAAAGTGAAAACTAATGCAATCCTATGTTATTATTAAGATTTACTTATAGGAAAGTAACTAATATGGCATAGTATACCTAAAATAGAATAATAGAAATTACTTCTAAAGTATTCTATATAGAAATACACTTTTAAAGAAGCGAAGCGATTTCGTAAACCGAGACCGAAATTTTTGAACATATTGACAATATGATTACAAAAAAATTGCCCCACTAGGAATTAATAAAAACGGAATTTCAATATTCGATGTTTGGTTACTGTCCTCTAATGTTTCAAGCATCCAGCTTGTAAATTTTTGCACGCTCTCTTGTAAATTGGTGTAGTTTAAGAATAGTACAATGTTTTTACTAGTATATATCGATATGTGAGTATTAAACTTTGCTAACAACTTCAAAGACTTTCTAGTGGTTTAGAACTTGTATCATAAGAAACTAATGACTAATATAATATTATTTTCAACTAAGAACAGAAAATACGAAAATTTATTTATGTGGAACTGATCCTACACTTAGTGACATCTATCTTAATTATAATTATTAAAAACTATTAATACTACTTAATAAAACAAAAGTCGAATAAAATTTAATTGGTTTTAAGACAATAAACTGAGATTCTTAATTAAATAAATAGTACTGTTCACTATCCCACTATCCCGAGAACTTTTCTCGTTGCATTGAAATTCGTGATCGCTCATCGGCGTGGAACCAAGAACTCGATATCTCGAGATCTTATTCCGAATCGAAGATGGATTCACCGAATACATTTCGCATTGTGTTCCGAATAATTGCCGCCTTCAATGCCAGTCGACAATCGGTTCCGAGACGTCGCGATTGATATTTTTTATGCGATATCCATAATCGAGCTGCCACGACGCGCCGGCTGAATAATAATTTCTTAGATTGCACTCCGTTTTCTATTGATGTTCCGGATCTATCACGGTTTTGTTATGAAATACTATTCATATTTATAATAAAAAGAAAACTAGTTGTAACAGACCCGACCGAGTTTATTATTATTTTCATTATACAAAAGTCAATGGAAACGTGTCAAATATATCTTTCAAATCTAAATATGGTCAAATCTCACAATCATAATTGTTCACTTCTCATTTTTGATTGACCTGATGCATGCTTCCACATATCTTACCTGACACTGCAATACTAATATGTACGAGTGAAAAGTTCTCGGCCTGACTGAGATTTGAGGGTAGTATGTTAACTAATTTAGTAGTAACTCGGTGATGTAGTGGATAAGCGCCGCGGTCCGCGATCGTTGTCGTTAAGCAACTTTCGCAAGGGTCTGTCACGGGATGGGTGACCAAAAAATTATTATCTCGAGCTACTACGTGCTTCGGAAGACACGTTAAGCCGTTGGCCCGGCTGTATTTGCAGTTGTTAATACCCTCCAATCCGCATTGGGCCAGCGTGAAGGGTCATAGCCCTTTCTTCTTAACTATCCATAAGGACGGCCTGAGCCCCTGCAGTGGGGACGTAAAAGGGCTGATGATGATGATGATGTTAACTAATTTTTTGTCATTAGACAGCTCGATTCTTTATTTAATTGTATGTCAAGTGCCATTGCGAAAGGTTGAGTTATTATTTTTTCTACAATTTTTAGTTCCAGCGAATCTATTTTTCTACTGAAAAATGGAAAAAGTGAAATAAGAGCTGTGATTAAATATTTCGTAAAGAAAAATATGTCGTCAAGTCAAATCAAGGATGACATGGATAACACATAAGGGGAATCTGCGACTTCGTATTCCACAGTAAAAAAGTGGACAGCGTTGTTCTAACAGGGCAGGGAAAGCGTCTAAGAAGACCCAAGGAGCGGAAGGCCTTTGACGTCCACCACGCCAGAAATCATCGACAAAATACACAAAATGATTTTAGAAGACCGTAAATTTAAAGGACGTGAAATAAGTGACACAATAGGGATCTCAACTGAATAGGTGTTTCATATTTTAAAAGACGAGCTAGGAATGAAAAAGGTGTCAGCAAGATGGGTGCCGCGTTGGGTTGAACAAAAACTGAACCATATTGAAATTTCGAGAGAGAATCGGGCATCGAATACTAGCGACTTTTTAAGAAGATTTATAACCACTGATAAAACTTGGATTCACCACTATATACTTAAGATAAAATAACAGTCGAAGCAATGGGAACATAGCCTGGGCCTGTTGGGAAAAATGGCAGACTATAACAGGCCCATACTGTTAGATAAATTAGCTGAAAAAATTCGCGAAATACGGCCAGGAGTGGCCCAAAGTAAAATCCTTTTTCATCAGAATAATAAACCGGCGCACAAGTCAGTTGTTACAATGGCTAAACTCTATTAACTCCGTTTTGAAGTTTTAAACCATCCACCATATTCACCTGATTTGCAGGATCGGACTATTTTCTGTTCCCTAAGTTGAGGAAACACCAGGCCAGAAGAAAATTTTTTGAAAAGCGGTTTCTTGAATAGTTGGAAGAATCTGCATTTATTTTTTTTAATGCTTTTTAAAGGACAGCGTTACGTTCGACAACGCGTTTGACAACGATTTTTATCAGAACAACTCTGCTGATTCAAGATTATTAAACAAATACGTGCTTATTTCTATAAAAGGAAACATAGGGCAATGCCAAAAAACTTTTCAAATTTGCGAGCAAATTTTTTATTTTGTGTTATTGAATTTGACGTTTTGGAAATATCTACGCTAATCTTCTTCATTGAAAATATTAATGCAGAATGGTAAGGAACTTTTATTAATATGCAGTGAAAATAGCTTTTATGGATGAAAAGTCAAACCATTTATCTAAATTCACATGAAACTACTATTTTTATTTCAGTTCTTAAGATTTTTGAATAAGAGCCATTTTTACATTAGACTTAGTACATTTTGGTGCGTTCTAGAAATAAATAAATTGCGTTCGCCGTATTGTTCTCAATTGTCACATTTAAAATTCCACAACGCCGCACAAACAGGAATTTATTACCAAAATTACAAAACAAATAAAATTTGGCGTACAACCACAATCACGTCCATAAATTAATTCCCTTCGCCCATTTCTTTGGAATTGAGTTTCCATCTCGTTGTTTGTTTTACAAACAATGTTTCGCGAAATTATCTGCCTTATTAAGACACCAGACATTAAGTTTTCATGATAACTTCATTGTGTAAAAATGGTTCATGTACCTTTTTAAAATACATCACAATTAAGAAGTCTAACCAATGTACATTATGTACTAGTATCTATTTTAATATTGATTAAACCTTGATGTTTTAGTGAGATACCAGGCTACTGCATGATTTATTTTAGTATAGGGAGGATACTCTACGCCTAGCGAGTGACTAGGTTATGAGGATCTCACCTTTATGGGTCTATCTAGATTAGAGGATAATCATTCGATAGACCCTCAAAGGCAACCCACTATATCTTCCACAGTGAATCCACAACTAGGAGATAAGACCCAGGAGGCCGTAGCTGGATAACTGGGAAAGTCATGTCTCCTAAAGTTAAATATATATTGCATTATAATCTAAAACGCAACGCTGGCGTTTCCTATTGCATGATAACATTTTCATAGGAAACAGAGTCTTCAATAAAATAGTAATATTCACTAAAGTTTAGTTTGGATTTGATTTCCCTTCGGACAGTGTATTATTATTTAAAATGTATTTTTTTATAAACTCACCTTTGCACCCTGCCCCCGCTTGGCAGCGAGAAGGCTCTGGCACACATGCCTTCTCAGATGGCAAATCCATACACTACAAAGTATCTGAATAAAATAAGTAAGTACCAATAAAAAATAAAATAAAAATCTATCCCATTTTAGAAACAATAACTAATAACATATAAAAAATCTTTCGACCATATAATTGAATAAAGTTAGGTTTTTCAGGAGTAGTATGAAATTTTCCATAGGCATAAATACGCATAAACTACAACATAGTTAAAGTTTATAAGAAAAAGAAGAGCAAAATGTAATATTTATTTGAACTCGTATTTGGGCTTAAAAATAAATCAAAATATTCATAATGAAAAATGCTTAAAAATCCACCAGGCCCGAGTGTCGACAACACGACCAAAATTTTATGTTACTACCTTCTTTTTCTTCTAATACTCTGCTGCGATCACGGTGTGTTATTATAATTGCCTTAGTTTTAAATAAAAAATATTTTAACAAGTAACTGGTGTTTTAACGTGCATGAACCAACCCAATACAAGTACGCTACAAAATGGTCCTTCCCTGGATTATCTAAACATTGACGAAAACACGGTCACTAATAGCAGAAAGTAACAAGTGCTTGAAAAATTTGTCAGTACTGTTGCTGGGTCTTGTTCAATGGTTAGATTAGTCGCCTGGACAGCGGAAGATCATGGTTTCGAGTCCCATCTCGGAGTAATTGGGACTGGTGGATGTTTGAAGCACTTTTTATTAAGAATATTTACCAGCACAACATTATGAATGCAAAATTGATAAAATATACCATATTTATACATTTAAATATTTAAAAATGGACATTACATTTCGACACTTGTTTATTTCAGAAGATAAAATGTAAAGTCTTTGTCAATTAATCCTTAAGTTCAAATATTTTGGTCGTTTTTCGTACTACTAATTATATAAAATCAACAAATTGTCCCGCATTTAATTCCTATATAAGACTGATTAATTGTCAAAAACAGTATCACATACGATAAATAGCATTATATGGAATACTGCTGTCTTCAACATTAGAGAGATACGATAAGACTGTTTGTTTAATGATTAATGGATAACAAGAAATGCCTAATGATTAATTAAATAATCACAATATATGGTGTGTTTTCTAGGAATGAATCCACTTATTCTGAAGACATATGCAACAAAAACAAATAATGTTTTGTATACTAATAGGTATCTCATATAGCGACAAAGGCACTAGATGGCGTAGTAATTAGTGCGTTTCGTCTAGATATCGAAACACCAAAAGGCAAAAGAGAAAACGTACTCAATGAGACAAATAGAGACAGGAGATGGCTTATTGCGCATAACAAATTAAAAGGGAAATTTAAAAAATAATTAAATAGGCAATTACACGCAACCTATTACAATTATTGTAAAAGATTTTCGAAAAGTCATGTGTTTATGAACTTTTCGTTTAAAAGAGTTTAAATTCGTGAAAGAAAGATGAGAAGAAGGGGGACTTTCATGAATTTACATTGTCTCAGAATCACCAGAAATATTATGTAATTTTCTTTGTTTTTAATTTCAGAATAATTGGATGTTTGTATATTTCTAATTTGGAATAAAGATCTAAAATTGGAAATGCTGCAATTACATTACATATATAAATTAATACTTTTTATATAATAAATAAGAATTAAAGAAAGTCATACAATAAGAGGTACACAGAAGCTGTAAATAATCTATAAATTTCTTGAAAGAAGCTGTAAAAAATCTATCAACAACTATCAGAATCTAATATTAATAACTGACATGACTTTTGATAATTTACTTGTTGAAAAAATTTAAAAACTTAAACTGAAGCTTATAACGTTTAAGTATTGTGAGATGGCGAGTATGACAATGAATTCATCAGCATTCTAGACATTGTCATCTTCAACAAAATGAAGAATGAAGAAAGCGTTGTTGGAAAGTCATCTAGTGACCCCAATGTGGGAGCGACGACAATTTGTGAGCGTTGATTGGACGAGGAATACAATACGAAAATCGCTCGAAAGTTAATTGAAAATTGGTTCTATATCTTCATTTACTATTCATAGGCGCACAATAACATTAAATATATTACAATAGGTATAATCTTTATCTGATGAAATAGTCTTAATATATTTTTGAATAGCAATAGGCTTTTATAATCATTAATTATTTTACTACCTTATCGATAATATTTTTTTTCTTGCAATTATAAATGTAATAATATTTTAGAGTAATTTAGAACAAAAGCTTTATTAATTTAACAAACAATATTATCTCATGAATATAATCACGTTTTAATCAAAATGAATGAATGATGTAAATAAACCCTTCGAAAGATTGCAGTTAGCATTCAACTCTTTCGTTTGAATTTCTCAATAGCTTTCAAAGAAATTGGCGTTGTACGCTTACCTTCGACAATTCCAATTAACAACAAATTAACGAAATCGTTTTGTATCTTCCAAAGAAACATAAAAAAAAATGTAGCATGAAGTTTGCGAATATCATTTAAATGTAAAATTGAAATGCATTGCAATATATTTTTAAATTAGACAACACTCGGGATAACAGTTACTTTCATTTCTATATTTATAATATGTTATTTTTTGTAGTTCTTTCGCTTCCAACATACAACATAGTTCGGTCTCCATTCTGCTTACCTGTACGAACGCTTTTCCGCTTTTTAGCAAAAAAAAAAGGGAAAAATACGCCGGCTTCGGTTCCCACAGCGGCATGAAGCGATCTTGTTAACTTTTTACTATTGTCTGCAGTTAGATGAAAATACAATTACATTTTCTGATTGTTGTATTACTTTACTGTATTATTCATGAATAAAATTATAACAAAAAATTATAACCCATATTATACCAATTAACATATAATTAGTTAATATGTGTTTATGAATATTATCGAAAACTAGTCAAGTGACAGTACTTATAAAACAATTTGTCAGTTGAAAAAAAAAACTTGTTTCATCATCATCAGTCCCTTTACCTCCCAAATGCAAAGGATTTCCCCATGGATGGTAAAGGAGGATGGGCCGTGACCCTCTACGCTGCCCGATGGTAATAACGACTGCAAATGCAATTGAGACCAACGGCCTAACGTGCCTTCCGAAGCACGGAGTAGCTCTATATAATATTTCACCCAGTCCGTGACCGATCCTTGGGCTATGATTAAATTAAAAATATCATATCTTGAATCAATATAGAAAAAAAAATATATATATTTTTTTTACTTCACATTAATAATTATAATTCAAAGAAAATCACAATAGATACTTCATAAACCGTGAGAGCCGCGAGAAGAGCTTTAATATTAATAAGATTCATTTCAGACTTTAAATCTACTTTTGAAAACTTAACTCGTACTTGTCTTGTTAACTTAATTTATTTTAGACTCCAAAATAGTCGAAACAGCGCCGCAAAGTTATAAGTCTATCTGTATTTTGGTGGTTTCTTTATTAAAACTTTTCCGCTGCCTTAGATACTATTATTATTTAGTATCTATTAACGACTTAGTTCTTTTTATATGAAACGCTATTTCTGTTTTATTTTTTGTACATACATTAATATGTTAATAATGTTACAGCTTTTAAATAATAAAATACTGTATATAATGTTGGTAGTAGTATAAGCAGTTAAAAGATAGATTGTTTATTTTCAAGTCTATCAAATAATAATACTAAAAACTTCAGAGAAGAAACTGCAACGCCCTAGCCAGCAGTCCCTCTCTTGTATTGGTATAGTTTTCTTTAGCCAAAGGTTACCTGGTAGTGGTTACTACTTAGAAGTAAAACCTCCTTTCGCATGTAAATTTCTTATTTTATGTATTAGTTGTTAGTACAATAGAGTCTACACATTACTATTATCAACAAATCTAATATAGGCACTGGCACAGTAGCACATTAAAATCAAAACGCATTATAAGCAAAGAGAATCATACCACCTTAGAGTGACTGCACATTTCTTGGCAGCTATTAGTAAAGACTTCAAATAATACTTCTATTAAAAATTCGGATGAAGTTGACATATGGCATCGGGAAATCCATACAATCCATTGCGTACCATGAGTCCGTTGCCTTTAAAATTTCAATAAGTATATCATCAATTTTGACGTAATAAAGTTTCAATTAAATAAAACCTTTATTTTCTCTTGAATTAGATTTTATACGTATAAGAATGGACGTCTATGACTTGACAGCTTGCGTTCGACAGTGAATTAAAGGCTGTTTTTCAGAATAGAATTACAGAGGAAAGAATGAAAAGAAACCATTCTTTATTTTTGCCAACATTTTGCAAAGACACCTACATAATTTCTATATAAAATAAATGTTCACTAAAACAGCGTACAATCACGACGTTTCAAACGACTTCATTACAAAATAGAAAGCTGGAAACCGCGGCGGTCGTATTTCATAGCCGGATTAAAATCTTTTCACTGAGCAGTGAGCTATGAACGAGATGTGTGATTCAACTGGAGGAAAACTACGTACACTGGACAACGGTTTATTTTTGAAACTAAATTTTCGACTATAAAAATTTAAAACTGCACAGTATCTCTCATGCTTTTCCCAAAAATGAAATGGTGAACTAAAACACAGTAGTACATTTATATCTGTGCGAGCATGCAAATAATTTCAAATTAAATTAATTACATAAACACAATTAATACGATAGTGAAATCATTAATTTAAGGTACTGCTACCTAACAACTCCTACTGTGCTTGAAAGCTCAAGTGCTAAATATATTTAGATTTTTTTATATATGAACTCAATAATTACTATTTTCCTTTACGACGTTTTGCACCAACTCCCAGTACTTGAATCCCATGCACCCGGATTCTTTGATTTAATAACCGCAGACACGAGATTTATTAAAACCGGTAACCCTTTGAAGGTATTAAATTAATCGAACTGGCAAGCTTTCGGATTAGAATAGCGATTCGGTGTAGATTTCGGCGTAGATTTCGGCGTGATATCAAGCGTACTAAATTGAAAATACGACGTATAATCCTTATTTGGGAAGGATTTAGTACATTCAAGCATATTCAGGGTTTTTTAAGAAAACATGCTGGGTTTTTTAAGGAAACAAAAGCTTAAAACTTTCGATTTCCTCTAGTAAATAATAAAAATGTAATGAAATAAATCACATGGCACTCTTTTTAATAACGCACGCTGTAGAACTCAAAATCATATCTACGTTTTGAACAATTTATTTTCTTTGAGTATAATATGCCTAGTATAAAAAGGCCAATCGAGTCTTATTTTTTAGTTGTTTGTGGAAATGCCTTTATAGAAGTAAAATAATATTAACTTATTTACATATTCGTGTAACGTTAATGTATTTTGTATTTGTAGTTGAATGATGATTGATAATATCGACAAACAGCAAGCATTAGCAAAATAGGAAACAAAGTAGATAATGATAACTAAACACGACTTGACCCTTGTAAAAGATTATTTTTAGGAAACAAGAGAATTAATATAAAAAAAAAAACATTACAAGGCGCTGAACTCGTAGAAAAAAAGCACTATATAAGTACCATTCCGTTCCGATCTCCACTTGTAAATGACAAGAATAGCGAGAGCTCGACTAAAAGTACGGATATTTTTCGGAACTAGCCACTTGCGGCGGATTGGCAAGGAGCCAATTTATCTAGCAACTGTTTCATCAATTAATACTTTCTTTCTTTTTTATTCAATCCAAATGACGAACGGACTTCAATTAGAGGGTGTGCTTAGTCGATTAATTAAAAATGTGTTAGATTATAAAAATAGGGTAAGGTGGTGATCAGTGTTATACGGGGCACACTGTTACAACGCAAATATCTCCACTACACTACCGTTTCAACTTATGTTCACTTATGTTCAATATTAAAATTTCTTGTACTGTTAAAAATGGTGTGACAATAAAGTATTATTATGACTACTTTTTAAAATGTTAGTTGATATTTTTGACAAGCTCTTGGATGACCATCTTGGATCAGTTTTCATTACCTCAATTTATACCGCATATTAATGTTATTTAACTAAAAAAGAACCTGGGTGACTAAACCTTGAATAAAATATATTAAAGTTATATATTTTTTCCTGATATGTGACATTTATGTAAGCGATTAAGAGTTACGTGTATTAACTATTTTTTTGGCTTTATATTATCATTTAATTGTTTATTGTAAACATTACTCTTTTGATTTTTTTTTTGTTCGGCTCGCTCATATGGGGCACTATGTTACACAGCAACAAAGGGCCCCAACCAAATTTTTAGTTTGTTTTGTACTTGGGTTTTGAAAGAAATTTATTATAAGTAAGTATAATATAAAGACGGATCATGGTCTTCATGCTGAAAGAAATATGAAAGAAGTAACTCTAATGATCCAAAGTGGGATAATTCATCGAAAGGCACCAAATGAAAAGAATATTAAATTCATGGCGTTGCAAAGATATATTAAGGAGGAAATAACCCCCTCACCTCACACCTTGATATTTTTATTTATTCCCGATAATAAAACAACTTGCCATGTAACAGTGTACCCCAGGTACGTGGCATTGTGTTACAATCGATTTAGTTTATTAATAAGTAAAATAAATTGTTGTTTGTTTTTAATAATAGTCATGTTTTAATATATCTAAGCAAAAAGAGATTGTTATAGTTTATATCCAAGTCAGTTAAAAGTTGATTCTATCAATATTTTCGTCACCACATCGTCGTCTATTATTTTTTTTTGTAGCACTATGCCCCATCTCACCTTAATAATGAATAAAATTATAAAAAAAATCCTCAAACATTTACAATTCATACAGAAAAACTAACATAATGTGCCTGAATTAAGTGAACTTATTTGTCTGGCAACGCGAGTGACAAATTAATAATCTAAATATAAACTATCATAATGCATAAATATGTAGATTTTTATCGATTAGTCGCTATTATTTTACATACGATACAAAAATAACTGTTCTAATAAACTCAAATAACATTTGTACTATATTTACATATTTTATAACATTCAATAATTTCTCTGTATCTTCATAGATTTTAGTGGTAGGTCCAAGGGATATATAGAATCTAGAGGAGATAACATGTTTGGTTTGTGTATTTTAAAAGTTAACCTTTCTGCCTTTTGTTAGTAAAATCAGTGATAAAAGGGTGCATGTTGTGATATTTTGCTTAAGAATTCTGCACAATATAAATCATTTTCTAATTTATGAATATAGTTATTATAACATTATATAGTGTTTTTCGATCGTGTGATCATGATCTCTAATAACCAAAACAACGTAATCTAATCAATGTATAGATTATACACTTCTTCAAAGAACTATGTCAGAAGATAAATAAAGACACTTTGAACTCGATGGTGCAGTATTTTGCGTGTTAGTTCTGCGACCAGTTATTGTTTAGGTAGCCAAAAATAATATTTTCTTTAAGACAATAGTTTTACTTCCTTTACCTTTTGTCTTGTTATAAAACGGGGACTAACTTTATCATAAGTATAAACTATTACCCGACCAAAATAAGTTAACAAGTTAAAATATGATGTTTTCTTTTCTATCATTGCCAATTTACTTTAGGCGGCCAATAATTAAACCAAATACAATTTTTGTCCTAGTTTTATAACATTTGCCCTAGTTTTATAATAAGACGGCTTGTGATTCCATATATAAGCTTAACTGGGTACTTTTGAAATGAATTTTTGCTTGATGATTCCCAAAACCAATTGTTTATCGAAAACCGATATACACACCTAGTTCTACATTCACTTACACCCGGTTTCAGAATAGAGAATTTAAAGTTAAGAACGCCTCAAACTGTACTTATCGGTAATAAAACAAGTTTTAGTTTATTATTTTAGTTTTTTTATAATGATAAGTTGATATAACTAAGACTATTTGGCTTGTGAAACATAATTTTAATTTTATGTACTTTTCTTAATTCTGAAGCCGGATGTTAATTCCGAAATTTAATAATACAATAAACTCAAAGGGGTGGAATGATTTATGCTTAACCATGCCCACAAAGAAAATATAAAAATGAAAACTAACAACACAAATAACATGGAAAGCGTTAATTCAAGAACGCAAATAGGGCGTGACGCACTTGTTAGCATAACCTAGAAATTGTATCCTCATTTTCGCAACAAGAACAATATTTTCGAGATTAAGCCATGTTCATGGAGGAACAACGAGCAAAAAATTAAAACATTATTGGCTTATCGCCGGGCAAACTCCGCTCTAAGTGAGGGTGGGCTTAAATTATTTTCGCTCTAAATATAAATTAACACGCGCTGTGGAAAGGGTCGTTGTGATCATCTTAATATTTTCTAGGATAATTAATTTTTAACAAGTTTCTTTTTATATTTCTTTATATTCTTATTTTCTTTTACTGATACTCGTTTATAATGATCTAGATCTTAAGAAAAATTGTAATTTTTCATCATTATCATGATTAAATGAAACTCCTTTAACTCGTCCCCACTGAAGGAACTTCGACCTTCCTTATGGATAGTTAAAGAGAATGGGCTATAACCCTCCACGATAGTCTAATGTGGAGAAGAGGAGATTAACGACTAATATTAATATATTTTTGGTCAAACAACGATAACGGACCGTAACGCCACTATGCTACCGAGCTACTCAATTATAATTTTTGTGAGTATATTTTCAATAAATAAACATAGGTTACTAAATTGGTATGCAGATGGTCATAGTCATGGTGAACATGGTCGTTTGTTACTCTCACGCAAAAATAAATGAACGAACTTTGACATTTCTAAGCCTAAATTAATACATAGTGTGCTTTTCATTCGGTTCATCAGTGCACTGTCAAGTCATCGTATAAATAACACCGACGATGCCGCTGGCGGAAGCCTAGTAATAGACATATTAAAAAATTCCATTGTAAACTTGGATGTTGCCTTTGGGGTGGAGGGGGGTAGGGGCTGTTTCTCTGACCGTCTATTACCAAGTATATCATGAACCATGATATCTAAACAGTTAAAATTTTCACTGATGATTTATTTTTTGCCGCTATAACAACAGCTACAAAATAACATATAAAATAGGTTTTTTTGCGTTTTTTCGTAGATAATTGTAAGGAACCCTCCGTGCGCGAGTTCGAAACCCACTTGGCTAGTTTTTTTGCTACTTTTAATCTAATTAATATCAAACGTTGCCTGAACACGCATAATATTATTTCAATTAGTACCCAAAACCGATGTCATAACATATTTCCGTCCAAATATACCTACAGAAATAATTAATTACGACTATTTAATTAATTATGTTGTATGTCGGAAGAATCTGGCACTCAAATTTCCGCTTCTAACGTACAGTCAGATTGTAGAGACAACATATGTATGTATATATAATATACCAATATTGTATGTGCGTCTAAGTCAGGGAGGGAACTCATTTCCTGTGGCTGCACGCGTGCTATACAGGCTAATGTTTTTGTTTAACTGTACAACAATCTGTTCCACTCACTTTTGGGCTGGATTTCTTTTTAACTGACTTCAAAATTGAAAAGAAGACGGTAAGCCTTAAAAAACACATATATGATGACATACATGATGGCGATGTCTGTTTTTTAGGTATGTTCACCAATTTTTCGTAAATTGTAAACCGATTTTCAAAATCCTTGTTTTAATCGACAGCTTGATGAATCAAATTGGTCCCATTTAAAATTTATCGTGATCGAACAAGTAGTTTTCCTTTTATAACAAAACAAAATACGCTCTCCAACAGATATCACCTAAATATTTAGATTGTATATTATTACATGGCCTATTTCAGCTAAAAAACAAAAGATTGCGTATTAAGAATTCATTCAAAATCTGAAAGGAAGATTTTCTATGTTCAACGAGTATGTATACTTTACTCTTTGATGTATATTTTTATGAAAATCATAGATAGTAGGTATCATTGAGTAAAGTATATATAATGATAGGTATATTCAACGATTTCTTCTTGAATCGTGAACGAATTTCTGTCAAACTAGCTGTTTCACCGCGACTTCGTCTGCGTACATTTTAGCCTATATCTGCCGCCTATTATGTAGCTATTATGTATCCCGTAGGTGAAAGACTTTTATAAACTTGGTCCAATAGTTTCGGGGCCTATCTAATACAAACAAAATACAATCTTTCCTGTTTAAAATTTCAATATAGATTATTATAAAAAATAATATCGAGCAAATAAACAAAATCTCCTATTCTAAGACTTTCACTATCTTAAATATTTTTATTCATATAGATATTTAATATTTGTAGTATTATTATTATATAAAAAAAATATCAATATCACTAATAAGCATGAAATAAAAACTTTTTATAAAGTCAATTCTATATTTTTTAAGTTTTTTAATTCTTGAAATTAATATTTGAATTTTTTGAAAAGGTACAGTTCAATAAAACCTCTAACATGATGGTAATCCTAAGGTGAAAATAGTCTGAAAGTTTTTCCTATAATTTATTTCAAACCTTAGAAGTATTTCTTACCTATATGTCAGCGTTTATCTGACTTATTCTTTGTGCTGCCTCACATCGTATCTGCTCCTAATTCTCTGGTTGACTGGTAGACAATACCTAATGGCAGTAAGTCCGTTATTTGTACAGTTTTGTGTTCAATAAGGTTTAAATTAATAAATAAATTCCGGCAACAAAGTAGATGTCATAGTCGTTGAGACTATCGCGCAAGTAATTGAATTTCATACAACTGTTACTCGAACTTAATGGTCTTACGTAGCATGTTCATGAATTCATTGGAAATTTCCTAACTCGAGCAATTCACGCTTTCTGGAAAATAATTTCAAAATACCTATTAAAAGCTAACAAAACTGAAAATTGAATAAAATGACAGGGGCTCGCAATCATTTTTCTTTCAGTATTCAAAACTTTGTAGACTCACCGAAATAATCATTTATCGTATACATTTATTTCAAAGTGCTATAAATCATTTTAGAAACAGGAACAAAACTCGCGAAACTTCGACAATACAAAAGCATCCAAAGAAAGGGTTCCGAAACCCGGGGGAACAACACCCATTTCTCAAGCATCAAACCATTAATAAATCAACAGAGAAACGTCTATCTGTCCGCACAACAGATCGAACCAATCCTATCAACTTTAACCGGGGAAAAATTTAAGTGCCAAGTCTAACAATGACCACAATATGCACCGAATAAATTCTAGAATTTCAATATGGCTGCCAGTGCGGGATGCTCTTTGATATGCAGACCTTAATACGTTGAAACTGTAACAGCTTAAAGTAAACCTTATCCTGTTGAGATACAGTTCATATGGATTTGCAGTTTTAAAATAATAAAGATATCACAGACAAGATACCAATAATTTTGGAATAGAAGTCGTATGTTGTCGCTCGTGGTTAGTTGGATTTCAAATTTTCATAGTCTAGTAGTAAATCTTACTAATATTTTAAATGTGAAAGTTTATGAATATAGGTATCGTATAGGATAAGTATATGCATTTTTGTTACTTTTTCACGTAAAAGTTAATACGTTTACGGACACTCAGTACGTCAAAATTATTCAAATCAGTCATCTACGCCGAGAAAACTTATTATAGCTTTGCAAAGTATAAAGATGTCAGAAAGAATCATAAGAAACGATTTAATGAGAAATTTTGGTAGTTTATTGATGTGCAAAAACTCACCTTTTTTATCAGATTCTAGCTTTTAATGTCGCCAAGAAAAGGACTATGATCCAATTTGTAACAGATTATTGCATATATTTTTTCTTTAATTTTTCTTCTTCGTGTGATTGATAATTCATTATTCTTGCGCAAAATCTTTATAAAACTCTGCAACTGCAAGTTTTAGCTTTCTCTATAAAAAAGGTCAAAAAATCTTTTCACATTTAGTATTCTCTTATTAAGCTTTGAATATCCAAATTTGTTAAAAGTAAATTATTAAATAAGCCAGCACAGTATTAAGATTGCGCAGTTTGAAAACCAATCAGTAAATTAATTCATTAATAAGAGTAGCTGCTAAATTTTACATTGACCAATTAGTGCTATATAACCGGGCGTCACTCGTATTTTGCATCGGTGAGTGTCATTTAAACGTCCAACGTATGGGTTTGCGTAAAATCATTGTGGTGTAACGCAAAACCGCGAATTTAAATGTGTTGAATATTGTATCAACTAAACTAGTGCTCTCTGCGGGTTCGAGTAATGATTGTTTTTTTTTTTATTTAAAAAAGCGCCATCTGGTGAACGATGATGCGGTCGCGACAAGCCAGACGTGAATAGCGAAGCTTTAGATCGAAAAATGCAATTTTACGGTGGCATCCCACTCGTGGCTTGCGGGAGAATATTGTTTTGTATATTTTATATTATTTAGACTGACAATTTGAATCATTTGGAATATCCTTAAAAGCGCTGTGATAGCGTCGTGATAGCATTATATCAGGATCAAGGATCAGGCAAATTAATGATAGTTACATCAATATTAGAATTATGCAGATACACTGTAGAACAAAATAAAAACCTACTAGCTCAATTTCGACATATTTGTATGGAACTTTACCGCTCGACTGCAATAGCATTTTGAATAAATCAAATTGCTTGTAAGGTAAGTTTTATTTGTCACTTTTTAGAAGTTCGAAGTTTGTTCTATTTAAAAAAAAATCACCATCACCGCCTTCCCTTCCCAATCGAATCAAATCTAATAGGGAGAATGGACCATGACCCACCACGAGAGCCCAGTGCGGATTAATGGACATCGACGACTGCAGATGCATCCGGGACCAACGGCTTAACGTGCCTTCCGAAACACGGAGGAGTTCAAGATAAGTCATTTTTGGTCACCCACCCCTTGACCCTTGAACCTTGCAAGAGTTGCTGAACAACCGTAACGCAGACCCAGCGCGCTAACCACAGCGCCATCGAGCTCCTCAAAAAAATTGATTATTTTATAACACTAAAAAAATCGGTGAACATACATAAAAAAATACGGGTTCATCGCCGTCGAACGTAGCCTCGTTTTCGATATTTAAAACGATTTCAAAACTATCAAGTCTGTGAACGTTTCGTTAAAACTTAATGAAATAATACGCGTGAAACATCCTGACATCCAATTAGCGATCAATTAACTGCGAGACAAACAGTTGGTGTTTACAGATCGGCGCTTCACAATAGGCCGCGTGCATCCTGCGCCAGTGTTTACGCATCGTTGGACACGCTGACGCTCGTTATTACCGCTAGGCACATACGGTAATAATAGTTTTTAAACACCTAAAATATGTAGGTCTGAACGGCGCGCAGAAGGCGATCTAACCGACATAGGTAGGACGATGATAATTTTGCCAAGTAAAAAACTTTATAAGTGCGATGCAGTTGAGTAGCGCCTTTTTATAACTATGTTGTGTCACTTACTTAAAATCTTAGTATTATTACAGTCAATTCATGTACATGTAGTCTTTGAGTCAATTGTTAAAATGATATTAGCAAAAGTTTACTTATTTAGTTTATTATTTAGTATTTGGATCAGTATTAAGTGTAAATCTATCTATGAGGTCCATCAATAATTCGCAGTTCCTGTTCTACGTGCGTAAATGCTTTTTGTGATTTAAAAAATTAAACTTATATTATCTTAGAAAAGAAACATAATTTAACAATAATAATGATAAAATACTGGAAAGCCTGGAAAGCCTGAAAAGCCTCGTTTATTCCGAGAATAAGAAATGTAACACTTTTTATTATCTATACATCGCAAAGTTTTTCTAAATATAACGACAGTATATTTTTTTTTTTAATATGTAATGGAATACAGAATGTACATAAGATTAATTATTTAATGACAAAGACCTTTAAGTTACATAAGAAACATATTAATTCAAACATTTCCTTGATGATAAATTCTTGAGTTATCGCAACGAAACCATCCACCAGCGCATTCTTGACTATCTTGGTCTGCATTTCGTAGTAGTGTATAAAAATCTTACAATAAAAGGTGTGATAAAAGCGAAAAATTACCTTACACAATTAAATAGATTATTGATGTAACAATGTTACACAAACCATGTTCTAATACAGTAATAGGTCAACCTGCATGAAAAATATCTGACGCATTCTAATTTATTATGTGTTCTTTTGAAATCTGTTTTGGTGGAAAGCCCTTGGGTAAGTCCACTCGCGACGGCTATAAGCCACTCGAATCGCTCGAGAGTCGGGCTTATTCAGCCCACCGATAACAAAACGATGTGAACAATAAGATCAGGAATACTGACCTACTAGTATCAACTAATCCTGTTTTTTTTTTTGTAAACATCCCTTTAAAATATTGTAAAATGACTCATCGTACATTAATAATTATACGATACTTTATATAGTATTCAATACCGAAACAATAATATAAAAACAAGCTTTATCAGCTGATTTTAGAGTCTAAAATGGGTTTGCTTTAGAGATGACAAATTATTATCGTAGTGCGGCATCTGCTATTTTAATATCGCACAAAATTAACAAATTTAGCATTAGCAAACGTATGTATCAATTATATTCCACTCTATTAAAATTTAAGCATTTTTTAGTATTAAACATTACAAAAAAGTGTATATAACTAAGAAAAAAGCAAATGTTATAAATTGTTTGGCTAAAACCTAATTAAAAACTATTATTAATTTACTTTAGTGGTGTTTGCTATCGTAAAATAATTTATCGGAACTTGGTGTCGCTATGCAACGCGTTTAATTGTAGTTCTCTCTAATTTAGCTCCCATGGTAAAGCAAACTATATAGGCTACCACTTGAACATCGTAGGTGAGGTCATTATTTCTGAGCGGCGCTGTTTGAGAGCTTCACAAACACTCGCGACCGCAGGTTCGACGTAGGTACGAGTATATTGAGGGCTGAGAATTTGTGACGGTTGCCATATATCGTTTCGGGATAAATAGTTTACTTTGCCCATTCTTACTTGAACATTTGTAAAAGCTGTAGTGCATTTACAAAATTAAAATATCCATATTTGTGGGTTACCGACACATTATAGTAAGTAAGTAAGTATTTTTATTGACCTTCACACTACACTTTACAATTATAAACAATCATATGAGTATTTGAAAAATTAACATAATGAAGAGGTGGAAAGTAATCTAAATTAATATTGTAAAGAGGTAAAGTTTCTAACTTTGTTTGTTTGTAGGAATTAATCTCCGGAAATTTTGATCCGTTCATGGATTTTCATTTGCCTACGGGAAGCTACATCATACGCGGATGATATGGGCTATAATTTACGTAGGTGAAGTCGCGGGAAAATAGCTAGTATTTTATAATAATATCAAAGGATCCTTTACCGTTTGTAAGGGATCCAAAACGTTTGAAAAATTAATATATATATTTTTTAATTAGAACAAACCTTAAACGAATGTAAGAAACAACTGCTGTAATTAAACTCTCAAATAAGTAGTCAAGTATTATCGTAAAGAAGAATGCCGATAATATGCCGAATATTCGGTAATAAATGTACCTCAAGTATGTATATGAATTTCATTAATAAACTAGAATCAAACTATACTCTTTCAGGACGATTAACCATTAATGAAAAATTTATTTAAACATTAAAAAAATAGCTTTTTAAAGATTACAATATACATTTTAACGTAACATTTGTTAAATTTGTTTAAAAAACAATTGGCATATCTCAGAACGAGAAAAATAACGAAAAAATGCTGCGTAAAAAATCAAATAATGTATTATTTTGTATGTGCTTACCTTTACGAGAGTTTTTTTTATTATTATACATAAAACATGCTTAAATAAATTTGCCGATTAAAGGAAGTCAATATTCAGACAAGTTATTATATAAACTTATTAAACTCTGTTTTCTTATTCTTATATGTATTATAAAATTCACTTCAAACTAATATTGTATTTTGTGCTTATAAAAAAATATATTTACTATTTGTTTCCTAAATTGTTATATGTACTCGTATGTTTTTAGTATTTACAAAATGATATTTGTATGTAATCGACGTTTACTTTTAAGCTTAAAACTTTGATAGCAAGTACATAAAGGTGATTTTACTGTAGCTCTTTGTTTATGGATAGCATGTTCATTCTGTTGAACTAGTATTGTAAGCTAGTTCGTGAATATTGAAGGCTGGCAGCCAGCTTGCGAACGCTAGGCATGTGTACACACCCTTACCTATTAGAGTTTAGGGTTGCCAATAATTAGGAGCTATAGTAATTTAAGGTTAATATTTAATTTATTGTGTGATTCGGTTTAATTATTTTTTTTTAAATTTCTGTGTAACTTTTGTATGACCTATTTTTTTTTAATTTACTTACTAATTTACCAGCCGCGACGTCACCTAGTCTTTCTGCTGTATTTAAAACATTTATGTATTTTAGACATAATATTTATGTTTAAAATGGTAATTCATCATCATGTTCAACATTATGAATCTAATATTCGACGTGCGGTTATAATAAATGGAACAAAATACAAAAGTATATTCATACGAACTGAGATTTATGATAAAAGAAATAAAAACTAAAAAGAGGATACAAAAGAAATAAGCTCTAACAACCTTCGCAGCCTGCCGACCAGGGTCGTGGCTTTTTTGGTCTAAGAGTAAATACGACGCAGTTATTTACTCTAGATAAGAAAAAAAAACTAACTTAAACCCATATATTTTCCTAAATAAATAAACATATCCGCTAGGTACGGATAATTTACAAAAAACACAATAATTGAAGACTGTTTTTTGCAGTTAAAATTTTAAAAGGTCGACTTTCAAGTGCCAATTCATTAAAAAATTCTGCTTCCTACAAATACATTGTCGTGACAACCTTACGATCTAATCCGATCTCTATGGAGCAATTGAGGCATTGAATTTTTGAAATTCCACTAGAATCTGCCTCTTCGCAGGCTGCAGGGCTGCAATCGACGCGTAAATAAAAAGGAAATTGAAACTATAAATTGAATGAACGAATACCTCGAATCCGATAATCAATTTATCGATATCAGTAAAAGTAGATTTCAATTAAGTCCACATATTACTCCTGAAGAATTTAAAGCTAAAATAGAACTGGAATTGTATCGTATGTCACTTTGTAGAATAGGAAAACCATTAAAAACTATAGTTTCGTTCGGTTTCGATCCGTTTTTGATTCGATTTAAAGAAAATTTATTTAGTAGAATTGGCCCCCTGATTTCATTAATTCATTAATATAATAAATATTATATTATAATCTTTTAAGAGTTGAAAGATTTTGATTTCGAGTAGATAATAATTATTTGATTGACCCAAGAGTGGGTGAGGTCTTCCTTAGAAAGGGTATCCTTAATGGAATACGAAGTTAAGTCGCGTATCCTGCATAACTGAGTGTATTCGTGCCTGTAAGCTTCGAATCTAGGACACTCATGTGCAGAGGAGTCTGCTCTGCACCTGGGGAGCTTTGCCTTTTCAACGTACTTCATTGAAATGCCAGTAGGTCCTACCATAACAATAATCGCTATCTATTAAAAATAAACAAACAGATCACATTTAACCGTTCATAAGCTAAGTTAAAAAAAAGTTCCATTACAAGTACCCAAGATGGATGAATTTACAACAAAAAAAAACAGTTTTCAAGATAAATAAAAATTGGATTTTTTTTTTTACTTTTTTAGCAATTAGAAAGTAGCAACAGCCAAAGTTGAAACAATACCAATTTAAAAAGCTTCTATGCCTGAATTCGCATTAAAATATCTACATTATTTAAAAACAAAGTTGTGGACTAATTGAAATAAATACCATTAAGCTCCACGTGACGTAATGATGGACCGTTTCATCTAAGTCATATCATTCTTGAATAATGACAGTCAAAAAATCTAGAGTAATACAAAGAGCGTCATTCATCGCGGCGTCGCAAACAAAAATAAATTAACTCCGTGGTCATTACGCTGAGACAAACTGCTCTTATTTGAATAAACTTCGAATTTGTCGTCGGCGCGCGATTACGAGGCTACAGATCTCGCTAGCGACTTACTAAGAGTTCTCACTAATGTAAAACGAATTGAAATGAATACCTATCTAATTTTGATACCAATATCAACGTTTGAGCTCATAAAACAGTCAAAATATTGATAGGTCTGCTTCTTTCTTGCTACTTTCAAAATTAGGTCGATGCTGTCGATGTTGGATATGATCGCTACTTAATGAATGTATATTAATTACAAAGCTATCTCAATATTCTACAATATTAGTCGATGTATTGTCGATAGATAATATTGAGTGGCGATGGATTTGTATGAGTGATAAAAATACCACACTAATAATAAAAATGGATAACGTTATATTTTAATTAAACAGGTGTTTTTTATTTACCCAAGTTAAAATTTTATCACATTTTCACAAAATTTCTGAAATCGATAAGTTCTTACTATCAAACAATCAATATTAAAAAACAATCATTATTTTTATCAAATTAAAATATCTCGGAAGCACAATGAAATTCATTTAATGAAGTTGCGAGTAAGGTATAATAAATCGTTGAATCTTTTCTGCCACAAAATTTTTATAGGGAAATTAAAAACTTTATTGTTCAAAATTATCTCATGCTCACTCACTGATCAGCCCCTAGGAATCTCGGATCAGTCCTGCACTACCTGTACCCAGTATCTTTCCTTTGTTTAAAAAAAACATTGATCCACTCATTTTGTTAATGCAAGAGAAATGCGACATGTGCTTCACGGCTTGATAATTGCTAAAAACTGCCTCGAGTGCGAGGTCAAATTGTATTAATTTAAGTAAGAACTGAGCATCATTAATTCCAGAACTTACCTGCCGAAGCGACCATTAGTTCATATTGTGTAGCTATAGTGTTATATATCATAATGACGTCGCCGGACAAAACAGTCGCCTATTTCCTTAAATCTTTTTTCCTTTAATATTACTTTGAGTCGACATCTAGTCGTATCGACTTCGTTTCGAGTGTCAATAGTATAGTTTCGGGGTAATTTTCCCGTCGATTTCTTTCGCAGGAGGAAATCTCGCGTTGGAAATAAGCGATATATACCCCTGTGCATCGGGGAATGTATTAACGTCACCAGATGATGGGATTTTAATGATGGCTCCTTCATGGCTCAGCCCGGGATTTCCTTGTTTTTGCTGTTGTCGTCGTAGAATGAAAAATGTTGTTTTATATGTCAAGGGCAGATTCGCGATGTTTTAATATAACTTATTAGGGAGAACCTAAATATGAATACGGATGATGACTAAAATTTCTTTTGTCTGTTAAATAAATCATTAAAAAAATAGAAAAAAATGTTTTTCTAAAACGTGTTTTTTATATTTAGTTGTCACTTACTTCACATCTTTAAAGCCTAATCAACACCTGAGTAATTTCTTTTTTATTAAAAAAAAAATATTAAAAAAAAGAAATTGTAATTAGTCCATCAGTCAGATTATAAACATATTGAATCGTATTTTTTCGCTATTATAAAATAACTCATGAAAAAAATATGTGTTCAAGTTCTTAGTCAATTTGATATTTATAAATTCGATGTTAAAGATTATTTAGTCTCCTTGATATAAACCGTTATTAAGTTCGTAGATATGTAAACTATCTAGCATAGCACTTCAGAATGGCAGGTGAATGACTCCTTGAGAATGATTGATATGTCATCAACACTAGGCTCTGGTCTACTTAACCCTTGATATGTCATATGCTCTTCAGTCCACTCAATGCGTGTTGAGTATTATTTGTGAAGATGACATCAGGTTTTACAAATCTGTGTGAATTCTGCATTGAATTTTACAATTTAAACTTTAAAATCAATTGCGGAGACATATTTGCCTCAATAAAAAATCAACAATCACCAGCTTCAATTATATAAAAAGAGGCAAATTCAATAACGCAAGTTGTCAAAACAGAAGCGTCTGATAACAAATTCGGGACGTTCAACAAGGTGACAAGATCCTTGATTAGATTTCGCTCAGTCCACCTGATCCGAAGAATCAAATTGGGTCTGGCATTATTTGAGTTGGGTCAGCGAAGGTCAAATTAGGTCAATTAACGAGCTAACAGGACGCTCACCGCATATGCTGAGTCGGTTACCGAGCTCGTCAACTAAAATGACTGACGGTCGCAGCAA
Organism: Diatraea saccharalis; assembly: GCA_918026875.4. Classification (NCBI taxonomy): domain Eukaryota; kingdom Metazoa; phylum Arthropoda; class Insecta; order Lepidoptera; family Crambidae; genus Diatraea; species Diatraea saccharalis. Next base: position 17,545,549 of record OU893333.1, on the reverse strand, counting down.
AAACAAAAGGACATCGCATATTCCCAAGGATAAAAATAAATAACCTCTTTCAATGCTGCTAGTTTCAATGTTGATCCAGAACTAGGACCTTAGTCTTGAGCCCATTACAATTTGTCTGACTGATTAAATATAGCTTTGTAATAGTTTTTTTTTTAATCAGACATTTAAAAATAAGTAAAGTTAATTTATTTTTTACGGAGCTTTAAAGCGTCTGACAAAAGTTCGGACCACTGTGGTTCGGACCTATTGAAAGCGTCTGACACTTTTAATTTTACTTCAGAATAACATTCTACAAAATATATTTCAAAATCAGTCATACAAATTTACGTAAAGTAACACTGATTTTTAGTTATCTTTCTCACCTGGTACCTGCCCAGGTGTCACCGAGCGAACTCTACAAGTCCGCAGGTATTTAAAATACACGTAGAGACTGTTTAGAATCGAAAGTTCTATGCTTTTTAAAATAAGTTATGTCAGATCGCTCTGGGATCTTACTCTACTATACCTATTTTGTTTGGTTGTTTCAGATTTCAATTCTGATCTGAAGCTACATGTGATAGTTCAGTTTATATATTTTATTTTTACGACTAATTATTTGTTTTCCTTCATTAAAACCAGCCAAGTGCGAAAGGAACTCGCGCACGGAGGGTTCTGTTCCGAAAACGAGCAAAAAAAATCACATTTGTTGTTAGGAAGCCCCCTTAAATGTATATGTTGTACTATTTTTTAGTATTTGATTATATAACGGCAGCAAAAAATACATTATCTGTGAAGATTTCAACTTACTATCACGGTTCTTACAATGTCTTACTATCACGGTTCATGAGATACCGCCTGACAGTCCCGTTTTATCTTTTGGGGCGGTAACCCTAAAAATGCGTCTTCCACAATAATCATTATTTGATACAAGATTTTCCCGCGTAAATTATAAACTATGCCATTCGTGTAGCTTTCTTTAAGTGAAGGGATTTTTAAAATCGGTTTTATTTTTTAAATCTTTCCTCTCTTTAATATTAGTATAAATATCTATGTATCTACCCCGATATATAGAATATCCAAACTTTTTTAATATCAATGACTAAAACCCCATTTTTATTCTTCGAAAAAAATATCTTCCCTGATATCTAAAAGGCTAATAAGATATTCTTAATGAAAAATGCTTAAAAAATCCACACACGACCTTTCTCATTCAAGGCGACTGCTCTAACCACTGCCACGGAGCCATCCAGGATCTAACAGGCCTGTTGAATTTTTCAAGTGTTACTTTTTCGCTACTACAGTGCGTATTTTCATCAATGTTCAGGCAATCCACTCAAACAGCCGAATGAGTTTTGAATTAAATGAATAAATTGAAAAATCTCAAATTGAAAAATCCACTTTGTCCCTGGCACTCATTTTCCATAAAGAATATTTAGCGATATATATGTGAATGAGAAATTGATTAAATATAATAAGGTTATTAAGAATCATTGATTTCTAACTCTTTGTATAATATTTACTAGACTACACCCTCTACGTTGTTATGTCATCCAATAGGATCGATGCCTAATTTTTATTTGTCTGACCGCCGTGCGGCTAGTTTAGGCTTGCTTTTACTTTCGCTTGTAGGTAAAAACATTCCCTCACTCCCCGCAAACGAATGCGCATAGAGAGTAAAAACATGCTCGCGCGCCCGCTTCAGAAGAGAAAAGGGGCGGGAATCAGCCGCAGCTCACGCATGCGCACTAGTACGCTGTGTGTACGTCAAGATACCAGGCACATCATCAAATTTGAGGGTCCTAAGTATGTCAATAAATTGTAAGTAAATATGTAGTGACAAATTGTGATACACGACATATTTATATGCATACCATTAATCAGAAATATCTGGAATTCAAGCTTTGTACGTTTTGTTTGAATATAAGATATTTGATTAATGTTGTGCCTATTAACTTGATGCTTAAAGTGAATAAAGAGGTAGGAAATCAAAGCTAACAAATTTTGTATTTTTTAATCTTACCGGTTTGTTTGGATTTACTCGAATTCTATTGGAATGAAATGAAATTTATTAATATAAAGTCACTATTTAATATTTTTTTGACATGTCATTCAAACTAATACGAATCGTATTTCTATTGTGTCTGCTCTCTTGACATCTAGCTAACAGGCACTCTAAGTTCTTCCAATATCTCTTAATTTACAGTTTACCTATTTATATGCTTTGTATCACTATTTGTTTTAAATAGTGACAAATGGTGATGCATAATTTATTGACTTGTATTTCTACGACTACATATTGACAAAAGTTCGTTGGTGTGCCTGCTATTTTGACGTTACCGTGACGTAAATGCTTTTTCTTTGTCACATAGATGAGTTGCAAAATAAAATGTATACGATAGTTGCCACTTTTAACGTGGTTCAAAATATACCTACGTATTATTAGTTTTTATAAACTATTCATGTGCTTTGAAATTTAGTTATATTGTTTCTTTTAGACCTATTTTTATATAGTTGAGATACAAAAAAATATTAGTCGTTAAATCGATCCAAAGGCCATCCAGTCATCGTTGTGATTTTTTTTCTATCGAGCCGACTATTGCCATTTATGTTTCTTTATTCAGTAAATCATCGATCATATGTTTAAATTTCATAAAATAATCTTTATTTGGCAAATATTAGCATAGCTTTAGAATTGAATTTGTCTAAAAAGTGGTAATTTGAAACAAACTCACATTATGTAATCAATAAATCAGGGCGATATATCGAGTTGAAATATCGCATGGCATCAACTTTATACATTTTCTACATAGTTATGATGTAAAGAGCGCACGCTCTCCAATTTTTATTTTATCTGAGTCATTTCTTACTAATTCGAAGCCTAAAAAATACTTCAAATATATTAAAAATATATCTAATAATTTTCTTTTACACATAATAAATTTTTTCTATTTTTTTTTTTATCCAGTAAGGTTTTTGAAAATATCGATCAGGGAAAAAAATTGGTCCAGCTGTTTTGAAGCCTATTCAAAATATTTCCCCTTTATAATTAGCGAATTAAGTAGCCGAAGTAAATTAATTGACGAAGAATATGTATTCTCTGGCACGTTCCTGTCACGGTGATGGTATAAATACTATGCGAAGTAGTTGATGTAGTGGATCAACAACCGAAACAGACTACTACATAGGGTTGTGTTGTTAGAAATGAGGGTTAATTCGATATTTAGAACAATAAAACGAATGCAAATTTTCGGAACTGTTAAATTTTAAGTAGGCTCGAAAACAAACATCAACTTGTTCTCGAACCGGATATTTACATAATCCGTAACAACTTCACACGAACTCTTAAGTACTTGTTTAGGTATAAGCTCTATTAGGTATACTTAATAAAATACTTTGGTAGGTTCTAATCAGGTACCTGCAGTTTTAATTTAAAATTCCCTATCGAACAATTAATGTTATGCACAAAAGGGATAGAAATGATGACTAAACATTTTTCTGTACGTCGAGTAGATTACTAAAGATTAATAAACACGTACTTTTTTATTATATACCTATAGTGTAATCAATAAATTACCGATATTCATTGAGATGAAATAACGCATGATTTCACACTTTTTTGCATTTTCTACATAGTTGTGATGACAAAAGACACCACTTCTCAACTTAAATGCCTATTATCTAAGCCATTTCGTATGAAATTGAAGCAAAAATAAATGATCTAATATCTATTAAGTAATAGATTGTTTTTTTTACCCGTACATTGAAATTTTAATATTTTTGAAAATTCAATAGGAGAAACAACATAAAAAGTCGAGGTTTCACAATTCAGAAAAATATCTACAGTGAGAAAGCTGGGAATATTCGACTAGCCTTGGATCCTATAGTAAATTTCAACCCATAAAAACATCGCAAATCAACAAATTTTTCAAAATACATTATAAGATAAAACCATTTTAATAACCGTAAAAAATAACTTTTAAAACAATGACAATTTTGTTGAGCCATCCAACTCGTAATTCAACTTGTTTCTTTTAGTTTGAGTTCGATTATGGCAGTCTGTTTTTTAAAAAAATATTTTTATTCTATTCCTTTTAGTGACAGTACCTTTACTGTACCTTACTGTCACTAAAAGAAATAGAATAAAAATATTTTTTTAAAACAGACTGCCAAAATCGAACTCACACTAAAATATATTTTTGGAATATACTTAAGACCTATAATTTGATACCCATATTGCTATAATTGAAGGAATGTTTTTTTTAAATATATACATAGTAATTTGAATATTTAAAAAATATTAGACAGTGTTACTTGGGGTGATCTTTAATGATACCCTACACATTTTAGCCAATATTTCTAAGGGTATGCTGTAATAAAAAGCGTGTAAAAACAAGGACATAATTATATTTTTTATTGAAAACTTAGCTTGTAAAAAGAAGTTTTCATAAATAATAATTGAAGCCTAATATTATTTGTGTTCATGAATTAAAAAGCATTATCATGTACATAATTGAAATATTAATGACACTAAATTTATTACTTTTGTCTGTGACCTTATGATACATGCAGCGACATCTTTTAGTTTTTAATAGGCTCAACTTACACTTTATCCATGCTTTCACAAAATGGAAACTGGATATATTGCTTCCATAGTTATGAAGAAATTTACTAGATGGCGCTTTAAGCTACTGTCCCATGTGAAAGAAAATTTTGAACCCTGTTAACAGATGGCGCTGCGTCATTTTGAGGTTAGATGGGTAAGTAATTAATTCAATCGAGTTATTTTTGTGTTAATACGTTTGAATATAATGAGGAGGTATTTAAAAAAAAACGAAAGCACTAAAAACGCACCTCCACTAGATGACGACTCTAGCAAAAGTTGATTTATGCAGGAAACAAATGGACCAAGGACAGTCATTTACGTTCCTTTTAACTAACATATTAAAAAACTAAAATTTGAAAAGTTCGAAACTTAGATATCAATACAAATACGAAAAACCACATATAGAATATGAGTTGTTTATTGAGTTTTGGAAACAAATTTACTTTTAAACATGAAAGAAAATCGGAAGAGTTGTCATGGAGAAATCAAGAACGTACCGTAGTGACATCAAGTTTAATTTCGGGAACTAATGTATTTTTTTAAATACTCCCTCCTGCAAATAGAAAAAAGAAACGTTCAAAACCACTCACGAATTTTTAACATACGTCTCCTGTTGCAAAATATCCGACCGTAGATGTATGTTCTGGATAATCAAATCTAGAGCTAATTTAAACAATAATTTAATGAGTTAATAGAATATGTGAAAAAGTTATAACACCATCTGGTGTCACAATGTGGTACTATTAGGCTAAGTACACAAAGTAGCACCGCCGAACAGTTAAAAGCAGAGGGCGATTCGCAACTGATAGCGGAAAATTTCGCTAGAGGGCGGGCATGCGAGGCAGTAACAAAGCACCACCAGTTGCTTTTAAGTCTATTTCAAGGTGAAAATTAATTAAGCTAGTGGAAAACATTAAAATTATTTATGAATTTAATGTTTATCAAGCATTTCAGATAGGAATAAAAATCAAAGATAATTTGACGCATCTAGATCTACGCTGAGATCTTTTTAACTACGTGCGGTTTTCATCAATATACAAATTATTGAAAAGGAAGGTATGTATAATACAAGACCACGCACGTGAAGGCGCTAGCGGAAATCTAGTTAAGAAAAGTAGGTATGTACTCATTATTAAAAATGAAATATTCGTTTTGCATAAGTAACTGCGTAGACTACAGAAATAAATTATAATTTCTGTGAAAAAGACAGTTTGGTTTCATCTTTTGTACATCGTTACTAAGCTTGTGTCCTACACGTGAAAATACAGATTTCTGGTATATGTTCGGAAATTATGAAACATTTTAACTATAAAATTGATATATCGGTGAAAATTACAATATATGTAACTTATCATAAAACTAGTTAATTAGCTACGTAGGAATTAAAACATCTAATATAAAATAAAAATGCGGAACCAAAGCGAAATTAGTTAAATATTTTTTTATAGTTACAAATAAAAAAATCAAATAATAATTTTTGTATTATATTCAACGATTTTTTATTTCGTAAAAAACACAGTCAAAATTAATAAAACCACGATGAACCATCTACAAGGGAAACCAAACTTTGTAGAACCATTTTATTTCTGAAAACATTTTACCTAACGATTGATTCGGTACGGTTTTTCGCAGACAGATTCTTTAAGTCTATTGTGAGGAAACTCTATTTATTTTCAAGTAGCAACCAAAGTTAGTGCCTCGTAGGTGCGCGTACAATTTACATATAAAACTGCAGGGCATGTTTTATTTCGCCATCTTCGACAATCAGTGTCATAATTCAGCCAAATTACACAAAACCGCGTTATGCAATTTTGAATATCTTAGTTAATCACATCCATTATTGATCTTAATCACAAGAAATGAGTTCGTTATTTAGAAAGATGCGATGTGTATATAGTAAATAACCCGGTTTTGAGCCGGTTTATGTCATTTTCAGATTTTGACCCGGTTTTTGAAATTTTAAGATTAGGGCCCGGTTCTGAGCATTTTAAGATTATGATCCGGTTTTTGCCACAAAGATTATGATACGTTTTATTGTCATTTGGAGATTATGATGCAGGTTTTGTCACTAAGATTATGACCCGGTTTTGGGCAGTTATAGATTTTGATCTAATTTCGGGTATTTTAAGAATAACGAATAAGTGAACTTTAACACATCATAGCTGACAATAGTATTGCTTTACCATAATGCAACGTTTTGAAAGCCTCGGTTTATTAAAATCCATTAGTTTCATTACAATCATTACAATGTTTACTCCGTGCTACAAATACTATGTGAGACTTATATTTCCTTTTATATTACATTATCCCTAATGTCCTAAATACGCGTAGTACTTGCCAATTAATTAGATATTGAATAGAGTAAATAAAAAATATTGAAGGCCTACGACAATGACGAATTCATACACTGGCATTTGTGGCTCAATGTAAGTTTTAAACTGAGCTGTAGCGATTTAGATTCTTGTAACAACAATAGTCGTAGTTGTAGCAATGTAGCAGAATATTGTAGCAGCGTAGTAAAACATCGTAGCTGCTACGCGTTACACTCAAAAGAGTATTAATAGTTATGCATGTCTCTGGTTATGCCAGAAGAAGGTAAGCTTATTTTATTTTTTGGTTCTATCCGTTTCGTTTTTCCTATAAACACTAAATGAATCGATTTGTTGGTTGCGTGTCTATATTCTTCGGTTTTCAGAAACAAATAAAATGCAAACTGTGACACTATACTTATATTTTTAATTATTTTTTTATTGATAGGTCAGATTATAATACTGTAACTACAGTTATTCTCAATCATGCACTCTTGACAGAGTAGTCGTAGTTCTTCAGATAGTATAGCGACCCTTTACTTATCGGCTATTTTTGTCTTCCTTACCTTTTCACCTTTCATTTCTGTCGGTGCGCTGCAGTGCGACAACTCCCTGACACGGTAGTCTGTGTCACCGATTTCACAAAATCTGTCCATTATGTAGGCGATCGGCCTCTTGATCTCCCACCCTCAACGCAGCCCTGTACTATCAATCGTTCCATCGAGTCTCATTCCTGGTAACTACAGTAAACTGTATCAAATTCAATGTAGCAACGCTCGGTAAAGGCACGAGCTCCCTAGGGACCAGTAGACAGAGTTTGTTTTGATACAGCCTCCAGACGGCACGCTGTCAGAATATTGACTTGTAATTTGAAACTCACTGCCTTGTTGTCGTAGTGAATAAGTGCCGCGGCTCGCTATCGTTGTTGTTAAGCAACTTTCGCATGGGTCGGTCACGGGATGGATGGTAAAAAAATATTATCTCGAGTTATTCCGTGCTTCGGAAGCTACGTTAAGCCAAGTCCAAGATGCATTTGCAGTAAATACCCATTTTCCTTTACCATCCATAAGGAAGGCCTGAGCCTCTGAAGTGGGGATCTAAAAGGGTTGATGATGATATTATAATTATGTAGTAATTTATCTACTCGATCAGTTTTATTACTTTTGACTATTAATAGTTAGTGATTTTTTTTTTTCAACATAAAAGCTGTTTTAATGCTTTTGCAAACCTGATAAGAGACGTGTAAGTACGCATCGGATTTCCCATCGAGTGTGCATGATCCATGATCGGATGTTATTTCATATATGTGTGAATTCTGACGTACCGCGACTGACAATAACGTGTTGCATTATCTATTGCGATTTGCGCCTAATGACAAACAGCTAAAGCATTCTATGATTGTTTTTATTTTTTATTTGTACTTGTATTTATTTATTCACAGATTATCGACAGAGTGATTTGATACAAGTCAAGTGCTTGGTTATTCCCGAGGTGGTCCTTTGAAGCCTTACGGTGGAGGCTAGTCTCATGTTACATGTTATTTTGGGATCTTATCTCAAATTCAAAGTGGGTTAATATTATGTAGAGTTACAGTTCTACCCTGAATAATGTAATATGATATTGTATGTATTAAGTTATCGATCAAAATTTAATCGAAATAATTCAATGATGACAGAGATTAACAACATTTTATAGAAAATAATATTTCTGTTGATTTCTGAAAACGGAAACACATTAAATCTTTTTTAATATACAGATTTTCATGTGAAGTGAAAAATAATATGCTCAACCAGTCTTACTAACCCAGAAGCCACTAGAAACATTTTCCAAAAAAAAAAAATACGTTATTACATTGATGTATAAGAAATGATATTAAGATGGAACTTAACAACCTCCAAACTACTTTAAGAAGTATGTTGAATTTTTTTATGTGTCCGTTAGGTGGATTACTGGAAAATGTTAATCAGGTATTTGTATTTTATTTTACGTGCAATCAATAAATTACGGTGATACATTGTCGTGAAATATAGAATGAATTCATACCTTTTTGCGCTTTGGTGCAAGGTACAATTACTACATCTTTGTTCTTAAATTGAAAAAAAAAAAAAACGTACTAATATTTTTCTGTTATCCAACTAAAAGACTAAATGTATATATATATATATATATATATATTAAATAAAATAAAATCAATATACTCGTATTTCCGGAACTATAGCGTATGCGTTACTCCCAAAGGATTATATGAAATCAGCAAATCATCCGGTACTATCTAAACAAAACACGTTGTCATAAGATCGTCGCACGGATCCGCGGGTCCCCATCAATCGGGCGCCCCTGGGGACGAGTCGGGACAGATCGGTGATATTTCCCCGGGGCCATCTTTGTTCCACGTTAACCTATATGCGTAGCTATTGAATATTATGAATGCAGGCTTACAACAAAGACGGCGTGCGTGTAATGCCGCGTTTGTTTTGTCTCAAAGACTGTAGATTACTTTCCTAGTTTTTTTTTTCCTGGTTCGTCAAAGTTTTATTGACTATAAATAAAATTGATTGGAATATTCCAAATTCTTTTGTTATTTTTTAATTTTGTTTCGGGTTTTTATCCATGTGAATATGTCAACTCCATCGTACTTTTTACATTACTTATACAAGTTTATATCCTACAATAACCTATGTATGTAAAGTGTAACATTATATACCAGGACTTTGTTGGGTGGATTATTTAAATATAATAAACACCTGACTATAGAAGCAACACTGAATTCATCAAAAAAATAATCAACTGTTCCATACAAAATTGCCGACTACAATCGCCAAAAGCATGAAACAGTTGGTTTGTTTTTCCGTGAATTCGGTATTGCTCCCATAGTAAAATTTATTCAGTATATTTAACTCAATAACCTCACTAAGTCTTGGCACATAATAATATTACATCTTAAATACTTTTACACTAAAATAAAGTTTCAAAGGGACATTAATGTGGGACCCGAAAATAGTACTAAAATTACACATTATGGATACAATGTTAACTAGGTATATTGGTAAAAACAGATAATTAATGGTTGTCTATTGGTTGTGGTTATTGAAGATAGCAGTCTACATATTTTTTAGATATATTCTATTCTATTGGGTTCGCTAATATACCTTGCACCTAGACAACATCGAGAATATTCTAAAATTAGGAAATGAAATAAAAAACATGGTGATTTGTAAATATAGTATTAGGTGTAACCACACCACATTATCAAAACCGTATAAACTAACAGGTGCAGGTCATTGACCCCGTGCTTAGGTACCTTCGATCGACCGTGAAATATTTTGATGTCCCCTCGGTCAGGTTAGTCACTTAGTAGACTTTGAACTTATAAAACCCTAAAAATATAATCTATATTCTCTTCCTATAGGAGCTTTGAAAGTAAACGATACATGTCGCTATCCATAGACTCTGTATCATTTCCGCAAAATTCTATTGTTGTACGAGGTCAATGGCCTAGTGCGCGCTGTATTATAAAACGCAACACTACACGGAAAAGATACAGGGTTCAATGGATAGCGACAAATAACGATACGTATCGTTTACTTTTGACGCTCACGTAATATAATTAATTGTCCATTTTTTGCATGCTCTAGGAACAAACGAGCAGGGCAAGGCAGGCAGATAGAACTTAGCACTACAGGTATGGTTCTTTCACAAGTTTTCGCTCCCTTTACGTTCATAATCATCGTTGTGCAAATCCGCTGGTTACAAATTGTGACACAATATCTTAACACCCAGTTGCACTAACGTCCATTAAAGTTGTCATTAGTTTAATGCGACATAACCGATACAGATTTTCAAATTTGGAACATTCATTAGAGCTTAAAGACTTTATTAATTTTTAAATATCGTTTATGCAATTTGGTGTTAATATGCCAATTTTAAGCATAATGAGTGATAACAGAATAATGAGAGATACACTATTTTTTTACAATTAAAATGTTATTTTTAATTATTGTACGAGTATATATATTTTTATGATTTTTTAATTATTACTAAGAATGTTCACTACAAGATTATACAATAAATAAATTGCATTCATAGTATTATTAATATGCATGCATTTCCTTTTTTATTATCTAGGTAATAAGAAGATATGCAGAAAAATAATTTTATTTTGTCCAAAGTTCGAACATTATGCGATCACGTAACGAATGCATCAAGATTCGTCAATCGCTTGTCCGTCGACATGGGCGTGGTTTCAATTTCCGTGCGACTATCATGGCGATAGCTAGGTGTAGTATTTAATTTAGTCCAAAACATTTCGTTGCAATTTGTTATGTGGTTTCTCTTTACTATTTACTAATAAATATTAATTAATTGACAAATATAAACGAGAAGATCAATGGTGCAGTGGTAAGTGCGCTCTGTCTGCGATATCGTTGTTAAGCAAATTTGGCAACGGCCGATCATAGGATGGGTGGCCAAAGATTTATTATGTCGAGGAAGTGCCCAGAGCAAGGCTTCAGAAGGCAAGTTAAGCAGTTACTACTAGCTGCGTATGCAGTCGAAAATATCTACCAATACACATTGGGCCTGCGTGGGGAATTACGGCCCATTCTCCCTGTTCGATTTGTTTCGATTCCATCTATAGTGGAGTTCTGAGCCCTAGCAATGGGGACATTAATATACTGCATGTGAGATAAATAAAAAATTTACATACCAAAGTAAGTAGCTCGGTGGCGTAGTGGATAAGCGCCGCGGACCGCGATCGTTGTCTTTAAGCAACTTTTGCAAGGGTCGGCTGGTCGTCTCGGGATGGGTGACCACAAAATTATTATCTCGAGCTACTCCGTGCTTCGGAATGAACGTTAAGCCATTGATCCCGGCTGCATTTGCAGTCGTTAATAACCTCCAATCCGTATTAGGCCAGCGTGGAGGGTTATTGCCCATCCTCCTTAACCATCCAAAAGGAAGGCCTGAGCCCCTGCAGTGGGGACGTAAAAGGGCTGATGATGATGATCATGATACCAAACTAAACTGAACTGAACATATTACAAACTAAAGTTTTGAATTGAATCATGTTTTATTTGGTGTGAAACATAACGAAGCATATCACAATAAACACTTTTTTTGTAATTCTATATAGGCAGGCACTTACCACAGATCACCTAAGTAAGGAATGCAGTGGTCTAAGATGGGTGTTTAAGGCATTTTCCATAAAATTATGAATATGTATGTATACAACGTGTCCCAAAATTCAACGATAAGCGGGCGCCAAGAGGTAGACCTGCTCATGTGTACTTATGGAAAAATAAGAAAAAAATTATATCTTATTAATCTTTTTTATTATAAAATTAAATTCGAAAATCTTCGAAAATTTACACCTTTTATGATATTTTCAACTACCACGACCACAACTTCTCAATTATGTTCAATCTTTTTTTGGTATCGGATACCTAAGTAGTACTACTATTCGCTACAACTCTTAAAAACACCAAAATGCCCGCAGTTTTTACACAAAATCAATGAAAATGTATTTTTTCTTTAAATTGTCACAGATTTTACGTTCCGTAATCTTTGACTTACGGTCTTGTAAAAAAAAGTATGGACACCACTATGGCAAGTTGTTTTTAAAATTGACTGAACTCATCAAGATTCCAAAATGGTATAATAATCTAAGATAACTAGTCACATTAAAAAAATATGCACACCATTTGTAAACAAACGAACCAAATTATAAATATTCATTAGATATTTATTTATTAGGTAATGCTCTATTTCTGCTATTTTGAAAGTATTGTTTTTCATGCCACTTCAACAACAACCAACCTACACAGTTGGAGCAATGAAAATCCACACCTAATGAGACAGGAAAAATCCCAATATCAGTTTAAGGTTAACCTATGGACGGGCATATTAAATGGAAAAGTGATCGGGCCTTTTGGAAACAAGGAAACTTGGATGGTGACAGTTATTTGAACTTTTTACAAAATGATTTGCCAGAATTGCTTGAAGACGTCCCCTTAAGAGATCTACAAAAAAAGTGGTTTCAAAATGATGGTTGCCCAGCTCACTACGCTCGTCCTGTGAGACAATACTTGGACCAAGAGTATTCCGGGCGTTGGATTGGGCGACTTGGTCCTATCTTATGGCCACCCCGATCACCCGACCTAAACCCCCTGGACTTTTTCTATTGGGGTTGTCTCAAAGACAAAATCTATGAAAAACCCATTACGACATTGGACGAGCTTCGGCAAAAAATTAGTCAGGCTGCGTCACATATCAATGCTAAAAGGTATGCACGAAAAATAAAACGCTCTTTTTTAAGGCGATGTCGTGCATGTATTAATGCCGGTGGAAAACAATTTGAACATTTACTGTAATGTTAATTATTAATAAATGAATGAGACTAAAACTCACTATTGTTTTATTTCAATATTTTTTTTAAATATTAAAACATTTCGGTACAGTACAATTTATTACTCACAACTTTGGTTCTTGATTCTAAATGGTATGATTTTTAGTTTGTTGCTAGTTATCATGAAGTATTAAACCATTATGGAATCTTCATGAGCTGCGTCAATTTTAAAAACAACTTGCCGCAGTAGTGTCCATACTTTTTTTCTACATGACTGTGAGTCAAAGATTACGGAACGTAAAAATCTGTGAAAATTTAAGGAAAAAAATACATTTTGATTGTTTTTTGTGTAAATACTGTGGGCATTTTGGTATTTTTAACAGTTGTAGCGAATATTAGTACTACTTAGGTATCCGATACCAAAAAAAGATTGAACATAATTGAGAAGTTGTGGTCGTGGTAGTTGAAAATATCATAAAAGGTGTAAATTTTCGAAAATTTTCGAATTTTATTTTATAATAAAAAAGATTAATAAGATATAATTTTTTTCTTATTTTTCCATAAGTACACATGAGCAGGTCTACCTCTTGGCGCCCGCTTATCGTTGAATTTTGGGACACGTTGTATATCGCCTGTTTACTATAAAAAAAGCTGACGGCCAAAATCCTGGATTTGAGTTTATCTTATAAAACGCATTATTTAGACGTAAAAAATAAATAAATATTGTTAAACAAATAGCACAATACTTTAGAACAACTTCTTCTATTTTTATAGTCCAATAAGATTTTTAACAGGCGTTTCTATGGAAAATTTAAAATATCAAATTTTCAACTTAAAACACGAATCAGTTATGAAGTTTCTAAACAACGATTATCGTTCCCTGTTTACAGTCGTTCTTGTATTAGTTTAACAAATAACTTAACCCTTTGTAATAGACTTGCATAAAATACTCTCCTACAAACATTGTTATCTAACAATTTTCGAAGAATGTCTAAGACTGACTTTTATTGATAATGTGCAACTCGGCAAGTTTTATTAGCCCGAAGGCAGGAATGTGGACCAAAGGGAAACGCTTTGAGTAATTTGTAGAGCACTTTAATAAGACACGAGTGTTTACATTCCAGCCCCGGGGTCTTACAACGAGCTATCGAATACGATACAAAAGTCGATGTGAAAGTGGCCTAACTACAGCTTCTTTGTGCAACTTCTGAGAAGAGAGTGGGCCAGTATTGCTACTAATAATATCCTACTACTAGACGCTAAACCTACTAATGTCCTTTATTAGACATATCATCTTTCTGTGACAGTCTATTTCTTTCAGATTTACCCTTCATATTTGGATTCTTTTTCGTTACTTACGAGAAAAGTAGAAAATCTCAAGTGATTATTCTCAATAACTTAAGTTTTCTTTACTTTCAAAAAATCTTAGTTTTTATCAAAATACTATCAACTGATCATTAAAAAAACTAAAATTAGAAATGAAAACCTGTTTATGTAAGTGATGTTTAGTTACAGTTTCAGATGTGCTTAACTTTAATTACTTAATTTAGAAACTGGACGTTCGATTTTTCCGTCATAATAGTAAAAAAGGCAGCTACATCGACATATAGAACCATCACGCTTTAACAATTACAATTGCATCGTATTGCCGACTCCATAGTAAGACCCCTGTTTGTGGATTCGATTACGCTATTTAGTTCAAAACTCGTCCAGTAAAACAGCGGTGATTCTTGGAAGATGAAAGGTCAGAGAAAATTAAAATATATATCGACTTTGTGGAATATTAGACTGAAAATATTTCAGATTTTGAGTTTGTTTATATAATTTAATATAAGGCTATAATTTTGCGGCGAAGTCGCGGGAATACAAGTAGTTCATTATACCCTGTGAAAACTTATCTGCGGTACGCCTGTGAGGTATGAAGGCAACACGGGTTGGCGATAATCGAAACTACTTACTCGATCTCTATTGTGCAAACTGCGAGCTCTTTCAGAGACCAAGCGCTTTTCTCTATCAAAGGAAGTTTCATACTGCATGTATGTTACGATCAGCAGTTAGACGCGCTATGCGTTTCAGAAGTTTCCTGAGATTAAACGCTTTTTGTAGAAGACGACATCAAATTGTTACTTAAAAAATGAGTCTGTATATCGCTCCTTCTCTTACTTAACTAATAATGACACATTATTTATAGTTTAAAAATGTCGATTATATTAGATGATATAAACGAATTTACTGATTGTGTTAACTTAAATTCATTCATTTCAAAGTGGTATACTGTAGATAAACCTACATTATTTTGCATGCATATTAATATACGGTCTATGATTAAAAATTTCAGTGCACTTGAACAATGTATCTTTTCATGTAGTTTAAATATTGATATAATAATAGTGACCGAAGTTAATGTCACGGATTTAATAAGTAACATGTATAACATACGGGGCTATCACATGCACACAAAGTTGCGGAAAAAAAGAGGTGGTGGTATAATAATATACATCAAAAAAACTCACAAATTTACACCTATAAATATTAATACATTACACTTCGAATCGATAACTTTTAATATAAAAACGCAAAGCGGGTATTCCGCTACTTTGTGTGCACTGTATCGTCCTCCAAAACATACGAATAACAAACACTTATTTATATGGGAATTGGAGTCACTCATAAGGAAGATTAAAATTGATTCAGATATGTTTATATTAGGTGATATGAACATTGATCTGAAAGGGAAATCACTAATAAAACATACATATAAAAGCATGCTTCATGGGTTTGGTTTGGCTAGCGGTATCTCGCAATACACCCGCATTGAAGTTTTAAAGAATAAAATAACAAAGTCGTGCATCGATCACATATTCGCGAGAACCCGTTTGCCAAACGTATACACCACGGCGCTCGCTACAGTACTGGCGGATCACAGAGCGACGGTCATAGCTTGTGTCGATCCCTCGAGTGAACGCATACAGGATGACTCGAAATATAAAGAAATCTTCAAAGCGGAACAACTTCGTAAAAATTTAAAAAATGTTGATTGGAAACAAGTAGACAGCATGAATAATCCTAACTTAATATATAAATTTATTTCAGAAAGGTTCAGTGAGTGTTATAAAAATTCAACAACTAAAATTAAATTAAAAAAGAAAAATAGAAATAATAATTGGATTAATAAAAAAGTATTAAATGCATGTGATTACAGAGATGTTCTTTATTATACATGGTTAAAGGATAAAAATAATATGATATTAAAACAGAAATATAATAAGGCTAGGAACTATGCGAATAAAATTATACAAAAATCAAAAAACCAGTACTACTATAATAAAATTGAAGAGAGCAAGGGAGAACCAAAACATTATGGAATATTCTTAATAATATAACAGGTCGTAATAAACTTTCAGTGGATGAAATAATATCTAGTAGTTTCATAAATTCCGAAGTGAAAGAAATAGATATTGCCAATATTTTTGCAGATTCATTTATAGGTAGTCTAAAAAATATAATTCCTCATTGTAAATTCTCTTTAATGGATAAGACAAGTTACCAACGTTCAGTAAATGTATCGATGCGATTACGGAAAGCCAGCACTGAAGATATGGAAAGATTAATAAAAAGTACAAATCGTAAAAAGTCACCGGGTATTGATGGTATACGCGCATTAGATGTTCAGTTCCTTTGGCAGGAATTATCCCCAGTACTTGCAAAACTAATAAATACTTGTATTGAAACTAATACGTACCCGAATGAACTAAAAGTAGGAATAGTGAGACCCATTTATAAGAACGGTGCTAAATCAGAATGTGAAAACTATCGGCCAATCACTATATTATCGGTGATTGATAAGATACTCGAGAAGTTCATTAGTAAGCAAATTTATGAGTTCTATGCGGATAATAATGTGTTGACAAACACACAATTTGGCTTTCAACCTCATAAAAACACAAGTCAACTTCTATCGGCATTTACTGATCAAATTATGCACGAACTAAATAAGAAAAAACACGTACTGGTAGTCTTCATAGACTACAGCAAGGCCTTTGATACCCTGAAACATGAAATACTGTCAGAGAGGCTGTATGAATGTGGTGTAAGGGGCTCATTGTTGAACTGTTGTCAGGATTACCTTAGGAATCGAACTTATCATGTTAAAGTGGGCAAGGAACTGAGCAAACGTGTTCACGTTACCGACGGAACAGCTCAAGGGTCGGTACTCGGTCCACTTCACTACATTACGTATGTCAATAACGTAGTGAATGTTATTCAGGACTGCAACATATACCAGTACGCGGATGACACATGTTTAGTTGCAGCTCATCATGACATCAATATTGCTCTAGATCAGTTACAAAAAGATTTTACTCGTCTTTCAGCATGGTCTCACGATGCCGGTTTGGTTCTAAATTCTAAAAATACTAAAATGATGTATGTAAGTTCAAGCAGCAACCGAAGTCTTATGACATTGAATTTGATTGCTCATGAACATAATTGTTTGCATGCGTATACAGGACCATGTAAATGTCCCGCGATTGAAGTTGTAACTAGTCACAAGTATTTAGGTTTGGTCATTGACGATCGTTTTAAGTGGACGGATCACATCGACCTGGTGAGTGATAAATTCAGAGCAATATTAGCAAAAATTTGCCTAATTCAAAATAAGGTTCCGTATAAAATATTATTAGCCCTGTATTATTCTTTGGCGGAGTCTATTGTGTCATATGGTCTCAGCAGTTATGGTCGTACGTGTAAAAGTCATCTTGATAAAATTTACGGGTTGCAACTACGCCTTATTAAAAATATAGTACCGACTAAAATAAAAGCAAAATACAAAGATAACTATCGAGATCTATTCCATTATTGCAGTATTCTTCCAATTCATTACAAAGTAAATTATACAATATTAGTTAAAAATTACTTTAATAATAATATTCAAAAATCTTTTTATACTAATGTTAAAAATACAAGGCGGTCTCAATCAAAGAGGCTTGTGATTCCAAGGTTTAATAATCTGTATGGGGCAAGAAGTTTTGCATGTTTGGTTCCATTTCTGATTAATGAACTGCATGATCAAGTTAAAAATACAATAAATTCCAAAAATATTAAAAGAACATTGAAGAGGTACTATATCGAAAAACTTAAATAGGTATGTTATTTGCATTAATATATTAACGAATGTACTATCGGGTTTATATTTGTATGATATATAATTTGTCAACTTTGTCTTATTTATACATTAACTCCCATTTGCATCAAACGCACGCTGTATATACTCGGGACATTCTTAACTACTAAGTCTTTATCCATGTACCCACTATTACGTTTATTTTGACTGATAGTAGATGAAACAAATTAAAGAGCAGCGATAGTGAATGAGCGGTATACGGTCAAACTTGTATTAGTTTTTGTATACTTGCTAATTAGTTACTGTAGAAAAAGTTAAATAAATACACTTTATTATTATTATTATTATTATTATATTGTATGAGTTCTCAGAGAGCTCAAAAGATTGTCCCTGACGCTAAATGCTTCAGATTCAACTTTATAATGCATGAGTTTTTCTGGTGTCTCCCGAGACCAAGCGCTTTCCGTCCGATCTCTTTCTTTGTCAATAAAAGCCGGTCGGTACATGTCTGACGGAAGATACGTGAAATTTTATTTATTGGTATAAAAAATAATAGATATTTTAATTTCGACTTTCCACACTCGAGGCAAATCGTCTACTAACATATATTTTCGAGAGATGCTTAACTGAACATATATTTTGCAGATGAAAAATTGGAGAGGCTCGTGTAAATCGAGTGCCTCTCCCAGACAGAAGATCTCTCTCTATGTTCTGTGGAAGAAACCGTGCAATGCGGGGGCGGCTGCCAACCATCTCCGCTGGCCCCGACAACGACGTGAACCTAATCTGATAAAAATATGCGTTTACTGTAAACTACTCGAGGCTTAATTGCATCATCGGAAGGCTCTTTCCGCTTGCTCTCCTACTCACGTGATTATATACCATACGTCCATTAGAAGCTGAACCCTATTTAATATGATTGGCCATATATAAATGAGGTCAACTTACTTTGGAGTTTTCAAAATTTACGAATCTTATTTTTTTATTTTTCATCATACAGATTATTATTTTATAGACAATATTAATTCGTAGCTCGGTGGCGCTACGGATAAGCGCTGCTGCGCACGATCGCTATTGTTAAGCAATTTTCGCAAGAGTTGTTCACGGGATGGGTGACCAAAAATTATTAAACAAAGGCCTGAGGCCCTGCAGTGTGGCTATGAAAGAGTTAATGATAATGATTAATATATCAAAGACGAAAATTTTATTAAACAGTAAATATTTCATAGCAATTTTGGCGAACACGTCACTTCAAATTGACATAATTTTTTATTCTTGAACCGATTGAAATAAATCTTACACTAAATGTTAATGGAAGAATACCGCAATGTAAAAGTGAAAACTGCATTTAAATCGGTTTAGCCGTTTCTGAATTATCGTGCACAATCGCACAGACAAACAAACAGACAGACAAAAAATTTAAAAATCATTGTTTTGTGTTCTGTTACCCTTATAAATGTCCCTCATACCAGTTTTTTTCATATATCTTCAATGTACAGACATTGATCGGTTACGTTTTTATTACTAAATAGTTTAAGACTCTGGGAAAGTAATAGGTTATATTTTATCCCGAAAAGCAACACTTAAAGGGATAAAAACGGGAGTGGAAATGTTTATGTGAAATAAAAATGTTACCATAGTAACCATTGTTTACAATTTGATTTGTCATTGTAATAAATCTATATAACATTATTTATAAAGATTTCCTTATATAGTAATGGCAATTGAAAACTAAAATCATTTTGAAATCTTCAAATACTACAAGCCGTTTTTTATACAAAGAAAAAAAACTTTTTATATATTTTGCTATACTAGTTGGTGTTAAGTATATTCTGCATCGCACTGTTTTGGTCAAAGTTGAGTTTTACAATAAAATGTAGGTAATTAAGCTTCGCTCTACTGGATGGTGTTTATTTCAACTAAACTGTGCTTTCATTTTTTGCGTAGATTTCAGTTTCTGATAAAGTTTTAAATCTGTATTTCAAACGAAATAGACACCTTTAAGGTTTTCAAAGTGCTGAATTAGATAATAGTCGGTGTACATTATTTTGTGTATACTCTCCTATAGTACGAAGCCCACGATTTGTCCTAATTAATTTAATATTCTGTCTTAATTTATATGATAGTTGGTATTTTGTATTTTCAAATATCTTAACATCATTATAAACAATGTCTTGTGAAGCAGTTATTGATCACATGCCGTTGCTGTACCTTAAATAAATAAATTTAGCTTTTTGTTTGTAGTGTCTTCGAAGTTGAAATTTTAAGGTAATTTTATTCTAATATCGCGGATATTTTGCTATTAATAAAGTTAATAATTGTGTTTCGTATGATCGTGATCTTTGACAGTTAATCAGCTCTTCTAAGCTCTCTGCAGCCGCACTGTAGAAAGACGGTGTGATGGATACTCAGCCGTAAAATAATATGAATGACGGTATTCTGTCATAGGGTTAGCCACTTAATGAGATGGATGTTTTATCAAGTTAGCAACAACATATACAATTTAAATTAACTTCAATGTTTTTTCACTACTTCACACAAAATCTATTCAATTAAACTCGAAAAAAAAGCAGCAATGTGACCAATATCAATTGCGATTTATATTTTAGTCTATTTATTTGGGTAAATGTCTAATAATTTGTTATTATATGATGTTATGAGCGACAAGGAGAATCATTTAATTATTGCATACTAAAATTTTGCGTTTTTGGAAGTGTTGCCCAAAGCAACTATACCACGCGGACGAAGTCGCGGGCAAAAGCTAATAGTAAATAAATATTAGACAATATCATAGGTATACATTGCTCTGATGTCAATATGAGTTGTTAAGCACTTGAATTACTAAACATCTAAAATAAAGAATTTACCACAACATCCAATCTCGAGACTATACGACTATACAGAAAAGTTAATTTACTACATTTAATGAATATGAGATCACAAACAGCCATCTTGAAACCGGCGAGCTAATCACTCTTTCCCAGAGGTCCTTTATAAGTGCTTTACAATAACGGTAATAATAAAAATTATTATAAGTTTCTTCCAATTATTACCTTAATTAGTTACATTGATATAATAAAAATGTAATATAGCAGAGTAGATTCTTTTTAACTGTTTTTAATAAACAAAGATGTCTATTTAAAATAATTTACAACTCACGTTACTGACACAAAAATATAAATATAAAAGCAATAAAACGGGAATCTCGGAATATAAATCATTTTGCGGGTTAAGCCCGAGGGGTTGGATCAGTGGACCCTATTAAAAATATTAGAAATAATTACGTGCGAGATAAGATTGGGCGCAGCGGGGCCGGCAAAGGGTTAGCTTGCGAGTTGAGACAGAAGTAATTTGTTATTTTTAACCGAGTGGTCCACCGGTGTTTTGAACGATATATTATATGTAACGACAAAATATGCGAGTATGTATGGTAATGGTAGTAATTCTGATCAGCAAACTGTACTGGAATATAGATATAGACCTGTCAAACTGAATTTTCAATTGTATAAATAACTAAGATCACAGAAGTGATAATGAAGTGAGATGTTAACGTGGTATATCTTCTTTCTCATGTGTTCTTATCAGAGCAGTCGTGGGCAGGCATGATGTATGGAGGCCCGTAACCCTACAGCTCTACACTTATCCTAAAACGTTCACAGATGCGCTAGTCAATGCTTTTATCTGGCCAATCAAGCGCAACGAAAACCTCTCCCGAGATCTTGGCCTGAATTCCGCTTATTTTCACATAATAATCGCGTCTCGAAGAATCTCAACTACGTACATTTTGCCATTGCACTGTCTACCTGAAGGCCAATATAATGAGTACAATATCTTCCTCACAAATTAATGATGAAAAATAGATTTTTATTTTGTGATCTAGTAACAAGAACTGAGCCAAATAGAGTTTTAGTTGAAGCACTATTGACTCTCCATAACTACGCTAACATAAGTAGAATTGGACTACCGACTCTATCCATTCTGCCTTGTACCAGTCGTTCCATGGCGTCTTCATGGGACATCACATGGCTAAAGTAACGAATGATTCTGGTGTAGACTATGGTATGTATGCGGATGTAAATATATATAGACCATTGTAGATTTCAATTCCCAGAAACAGAATTGATGAAATACAATTAGATTCCATGACTGTTCTGTGCTAAACTACATCTATTATAATATATATGTTTATATCGATTGATCTCCTAAAAATTCATAAAAATATTAAATATTTATATTTATGTAAACATACGTATCTGTATTCAACTTTAAGACTATCGCATCCTTAAAAGTTCTATACGATCTTAAATGTTGTCTAATAAATAATGCCTTTATTTGCCTGTTTTACTTGACAATAACGAATAATAAATAAGCAGACAATAATCTAACGAAATATTATAAAATGTCGGTGCTTACAATTAAACAATGACATATACATACCTATACACCTCATATGATCAAAAATTTACTATCTCGGACTCCTCTGCACTGCAGAAAGCACGTTAAACCTTTATCTCTGGTTGCATCTGCAGTCAATCATCATCATCATCATCAGCCCTTTTACGTCCCCACTGCTCCTTCCTTATGGATGGTTAAGGAGAATGGGCCCATGACCCTCCACGCTGGCCCAATGCCGATTGGAGGATATAAACGACTACAAATGCAGCCGATGGCATATCGTGCCTTCCGGAGTACGAGAACTCGAGATAATATTTTTTTTGGTCACCCATCCCGTGACCGACCCTTGCGAAAGTTGCTTAACGACAACGATCGTGGACCGCGGCGCTTATCCACTACGCCACCGAGCTACTCAGTCATGAACAACTATCAATTCGTATTAAACCCGCGTGCTAGGTCATGGTCCATTCTCCCTATTTGTTTCGATTCCATCCATAGGGAAGCCCTATACCCTAACAGTGGGGACATCGATATGCTAGTGATGATACCTTGAATAAATAATCACCTAAATAATAATATCCTACCCGATAGAATTAATAAAGTTGTATAAAACAAAAAATTAAAAAAAATAACTATTACATAATTCTTATTATAATACAAATCTACGTAGACATAAAATCAACAACGTGTTAAAATCGAAGTTGACACTTTTACGCTTTCGATAAAATCGTAAATTGAACGATACCCTGACATGAAAGAATAAAGAAAATATTTACTTAGCTGGCATACGTTAAAAAATACAAACATAATTTACTTGTAACAGAAAAAAAAAAGGATATGAAAAGGTCGATCGAGCTATCGCCCTCAGACGAGTACCCACTGAATTCCAACAACTAGATATTATTAAAATCAGATTTGTTGTAAGCCTATGTGTTGACACCGCTACAATGAAATTTAGAGAACAACATAATAAAATTAGCTGTAGCTTTTGTAATAGAAGTATGGAAAACGAAGACAACACAACCACTAAACTCACTCCTAAAAAAAAGGCAAAATTCATCTGCAAAAAATTCTAAGGTCGCTGTACGGTTAGCCACAGTTCGCTTCCAACATGCGACGTTAGAAATGTTTTCTTACATCGATACCTTGAAACCACTATGCAAGCTACTCAACCACAGAGGTTGTCACTATTTTATTTATTTTATAAAAGCAATTACTTGCTTGTAATGTTGTTGAGATGCTCTTCTCACTCCCATGTTACGCTTCCCGTGAAGAATCTGTTTGTGTATTTTATATGTTCCACGATATTTGTTCATTTGAATCCTTTACTATATTTAGATGTGTTAAAATATCATCTTTTATACTTACTAGTTGTTTTCCAGCGTCTTAGTCCGTGTATATAAATTATGTCACCTGCATATGATGGTATAATAGTTTTTAGAGGCTTTTCAATCCAAAAAAAACAAACAACTGAATCTTAACTCTTTATAATATAAGTATAGATTACTTATATGTTACTTATTACAAAACGAACAAAGTAATTTCTAGAGCTACTCGGAAACTGTCCAAGTTAAATATCGTCAGCATATTCAAATTCTGTGCAAGACTCGTCGACACCAAACGCGTCACAAAGCGATCGCGACCCGTCAACGGGAAAACGGGAAATCAATTCGCATTTCCTCACTTCGTTCACCTACTTTCGGTTGGGAAGAAAACTTTTTTATTTACTGCCCGCGAGCGACTTTGACGAAGGGACCGAGTTTAGAATAAAAAAAGTTTCGTCAAATACAGAGATGACGACGACGCAACGATTTATGTATACCCGACTCTCGATTTACTTGTGTGTGAACGTGGCGGGTATTGAATATAAATGGATTAAAGGAATAAATGGGGTTACAAAAAGATTATTTATATTGTTGGTTATTGATAAGTGAAGGCAAATAATACTATCTTTATTTGTTAAAATGAAAAAAAGAACGTGTTAAATTACTTTTTGTTTAGAAAAATAATAATTTGAAAACTGAAATTAATAAATGAAATTTAATATAGGTACATACATCAATACATTATCAAAGAGAACCTTAAATATTACCTGATAACACTTGTAGTCATTGCTTTGATTGCAATCTGTAAGTATAACTAAAGCTTGTTATGAGACACCATTTATGATGTCTATATTGACACGACTGGATTTAAAGTATGGAATATACGAATTCACGATTTCAGCAGAAAACCTCATCGAAACGTATTTTCTTTATAACCTGAGCGTTTATACCAAATCTTGTATTTCATAATTAAAATACCCGAGGGTGACTATTTTGAATTCACTTCAAATTCTATGACACATCAAGGAGATAAGAATTATATTTAAAGACACCTTTCATATTCTACTTTGTTAACCAAACGATGCTATCTCTTAACAAGAACGGACGGCCGGAAATTAAATGTCATACATTTTGTGGCCTAACAATAAATCTCAAAATCATGAATAATAACTTCAAAATAATCCTGTACACCGCCTTATAGCTAAGACTGAGATCTTTCAAGGTTTCCTCAAAGAGGGGAGTGTATCCTGAGGACTGGGAACATTCTAAGTCGAGCCGTACAGATTTGGTAAATAAAATTACTTTTGCATTGAGGAACTTCTTAACAGGTTGCTTGTTACTTATACCTGATTTAGACAACATTTCAAATATAATTGACGGGAATATAGAACCAGAGACCAAACAAAACAAATGTATTTATTAAAAAGATATTTGTTTACTCTAAATGTTAAAAGAAACGAACAAATAGTCACATTGTAAAAAGTATTTAAATTAATCGCAGCTTCATTTAAAGACATTTCAATTCTTCGATTGTTACGCCCGAAAGCTTAGGTCGGCTATGAACCCAAGCTTTTTGGAGGAAGGGAAGACAACAATGCAACCGATATATCCGGAAGCATCACAGTTGACATTTGAATTTCGACAGGAGGGTTGGTTACCCCGTGGTCATGGCGACTGTCCACGATAGTCCTCTAATGAGTCCAGTGTTATCAAGCTCTTGACGAGGGTACTGAAGGGCAATTGATTGTGAAGCACTATAAATGGGGTCAAATTTGCATAACGGTAGCTAGATAAAGTGCCTTTAGCGAGAGTGCGTATTGAAAATGGACTCAATAAACGATGTTTATTATACAAAATAAATTTTAAGTAATTCATTTTCAAGAATTTAGTCGAGACAAACGATTAGAAGAAAACTCCGCAGCATAAAAACTGTATCACCAATGTTGTTAAATTACAGAAGAATACAGAAGAAGATGAAGTCAACTATTAACTTGTTGTTGTATTAGTATGGCTTATTTTTTTTTTCTTCTGTGGGGCCAATCATTGTGGAAATTTCCGCTGCTTTTTCCAAACCATTAGCGCAAACTCTTACGCAAATTACGATACTTTTTTCCTGCAAACTTTTTCTTGTCCTAGACCTTTACTTGGATGATCAACTGCTACAAATGTACTTTTGACTTCTCATAATACAACTTGATCAATCTGTAAGTAGATTATTATGATAGAAATATTTAAATAAGTATATTGTTTATATTATTATTTTTCTATATTATTGTTTTTTTGATTTAAAAAACAAAATTAAATTTATTTTAGACTAACCGTGCAAAGTACCAGCTTTCAAATATGAAAATAATTATCATAATTTGTACACTCAGTAAAAAGTTCTAAAGACACACAAAAACCTTCCTTTTATAAAAATTGAAAATCTAATAGTTAATGATCACCATAAAAAAATAACAATCATCATAATTATTACAAGGTCCCCGTCAGATCATGGGTGTCTTGAAAATAATTGCAGATCTTTTTCCATTTGACCATTGCCGCAAAGAGAAAACACAATTTTGGCACACAGGAAGTCTGTGATGGATGTACGATACTTTGCAAACAACAAATAACACAAAAACTATCTGGATCGTTTTAACAATGTCTCCTCTGCGTAGCCATTGTTTATTATTCTGAAAAAATAATAATACACTAGTTGAAATGCACTAAATATGCATTGTCACCTAAAATACGGGTAGTTTAAAAAATCTTATTAACTAAAGCTTCTAAAGCTAAAATAAGTACACCAAAATATATCAAACGTTATAAAATATTCTTGGATAATTTTATGAAGTAGATAATTGTTGGGCAGTGTAATTCGACTTTCCAGTTAAAGACCCGTTACGAATTGTTTCCCAATTTTACGAATTTGTTTTTACATTGGATGCCAATTATACACTGGTGATAAAACAGCATTTAAAATAATAATAACAATGAGTAAAATTAATAAATGCCGTATTTTACCTTCCAATCTGTGAAAACCACAAAAATTAGTTTCATTAAAGTTTAATGCCGGATTTGGTGAGACCGCACGTGTCGAATTCCGGTGGAGCTTTGGCATTTTGGTTATTTGACATGAAATTCCTAGTACAGCCGCTTACCGGATATCTGTTCAAAATACAGTAATCTGTAGCAAATGTCATTAGAGTTAGATTCTATGAAGGTTGAAAGATTTAGTTTGAGATTGACTACTGTTAAAAGTATTTTATTTCCGTGTATGTAAGACTACTTTTTATTTATTTAGTTAAATAATTTTTCCACAATAAGTCCCGGATCCATTAAAAGCAACTGAGTGTTCTGATATGATACATTACTAAAGGAAGTACATTAATTTCCATATTTTCGTTAATACTTCTATAGTTACCAATTGAGGATATCGCTTAAATTAATAAAATTCCATAAATAATCATAAGCATGACAGGTAGTTTTACTAAAAGAAGCTGTTCCTTATAACTACAAATAAATGTTCTGAAAATAGAAATTTCTATCTTATTAACATTGTAGCCTTTTTTACAGTAAATATAACAATTAAACCTTTTAATAAAGTCGTAAAAATATCTGTCTTGTCAACATTTCCGTGTTAACTAGGAGCTATTAACGTGAAAGGTTCTTTGTTAATTCCCAAAAGGGTTTTGGAATAGACGTGAGGTTTTCTCAGCGTCAATCAAAAGTTAAATTAGCTTTAAGTAATTTCATTTTAAGGGAACTGGTAATTGATGTAGGTAGAAAAAAATAATAAATTAGTATTGAAAGAAAGTGGTATTAATATAAGTACTAAAAAATATCTTATTTCTTACTTGTAGAATACACGTGATTACACGAGATCATTATATGTTTAATACAAAACAATGCTTTTTATCAACTAAATTTATCATCATATTTCAAAAGAAATTGGAGAAAAGTGATAATAAAAGTGAAGATTAGGATGATGATAATTATATCGGTAGCAAAAAACAACTATAAATAAAGAAATTAAAGATCAAGCGAATTATGCTTAAAATAAAACTTAATTTAAGAGAATATAGGAGAATAGGTAAGCTACTATAAAAAATATATTAAAAAAGTTTTTTAAAAACCAGTTTTTATTTGTGTGCACCAAAACTAAATAAACAAATTGTTATTTATTTATTAAGTTTTTATAAAATTTAAATAATTCTCTAACAGTAATTGACTTGGAAAGCTTGTAGCGCTAATGAAATCGGAGAAATACATATTTTTTACGCGCTACAAGCTTTTCAAGTCAATTACTGTTAGAGAATATTTTGATTATAAGTATTTTAAACGTTTCGAAATTATTTATTTAGTTTTGGTGTGCACAAATAAAAGCTGGTTTTTAAAAAGTTTAATTATTAATATATTTATTTTTTACTTTTTAGTTATTTCTCCATGTTGTTATTCTTATAAGACGGATCTGAAGAACCCAATCTCGATGCATTTGCGTTATTTTATTATTAAGTTCCTAGGACCATCTTCCAGAGCCATAATCACCAAACCTTGATCTGGTCAAGTACCAAAGTCCACTTAAAGACGGATCTGACGAGCCCAAACACGATGCAGTTGCGTCATTTCGTCACTTAGTTCCTATGACCGCCTTCCGACTTCATCATCATATCAGCATACTGACATCATAATATTGCATTGTCATT
Organism: Diatraea saccharalis; assembly: GCA_918026875.4. Classification (NCBI taxonomy): domain Eukaryota; kingdom Metazoa; phylum Arthropoda; class Insecta; order Lepidoptera; family Crambidae; genus Diatraea; species Diatraea saccharalis. Next base: position 17,516,785 of record OU893333.1, on the reverse strand, counting down.
TGATTTACGTGATTCCGCAAAACTTTAATTTCATCTATCGGATATTGGGAAGGTCAAATATGAGTTATAACATTGGCACACTTACTAACATACTAACAAGGCAAGTTAAATAAACGTTTGTAACAAAACGCCACCCTATATGCAGTGAACTCACACGAGATTTAATTACTTAGGTAAGTATTTATCTGTGTAGAGAATCAGTGCGGTCTACGTCAGTCAAATGTTGAATTAACAGGAGCTCGCTTACGACTAATGGGTGGAGTTCCGATTGTTGGCTGGCACTGGCGTGAGGTATGCGTGCGGTTCGTGTACGTTGAACATAATTTAGGTTCTTGTTATTCAGTGGTAGGAATCATTTGGAAATGTTGCAAAGTTTAACTTGAGATACTAAACAATGTATCAAATACTCCTAAATTATTATTTTGAACAATTCAAAATACGTATAAATAGAAATATTACTTACAATAAGTAGTTTCTATACTGAGAATTCGCTCATGTAAGTTATAGCCTATGTCACTCGCATACGATAAAGATTCCCTTAGGGTATAATAATAATAATATTTGTTATATCAGTATATACGAGCACTTAGTTTTTTACAGTTTTACAATATCAATACTAGAAATAAATAAAATTGGAGTGTCTGTTTGTAATAATAAAATAAACGCTTTTACTTTTACGATACAAATCAAAACAACGTTTTAAAAAATTTTGTCTGCGATCTGTTTGTCCCGACTAATCTCCGGAACAGTTGAACTAGCATATAGCTGATGTATTAAGGCGTAATTAGTTACGCCTTAATACATCTATTCTGTACAAATAAATGAAATTGGGTGTCTGTTTGTTATATTAAAGTAGCCTACTTACTTTTCACTGAATGCATTTATGTATACATAGTAAAAATACAGAATTATTTGAAACAAAATTATTTGCCATTTTTGTCTTTGTGTGTACTCATTTTTTTTATTGTTTTTCTGGAAATCTGTAGCAATATCGTTACATTTTCTTCCTGCCGCTAGGTGACGCTATTGTATTTTTAAAACGGGATTTTAATTTTTCGTTAATGTTTGTAGTTTAATTGTTTTTCCGATTTATATCAAATAAAAACTTTCGTTTTCAATTAAGCGTTTTTGTAAAGGATAAATCAGGCAAAAATTAAATATATTATATTTGACTCCCGTCGCTAGATGACTCTACGGTATATTTAAAACGGGATTTGATTTTAGAAACGTTTGTGTTCTTTAATCGAGTCTTACCCTAATACTTCGTTCCATATTATATTGTGGGTCTATATTGTGTCGAGGATTTTCATTTGGAAGATTGTCTTTTCAACGCAGTTGGTCACTCTCAACTCTAGAAAATACTACTTAAATCATGCCATGCATAAAGATTGGACTGGACTTTAAATCTGCCCTAACTGATTCGAATATTTGTCCTTGGGGTATGTTGACAGTTATAGTAAATGCAGATCTAACGATAATGTAACAATTAAAAATGTATTAAAGGACGTATTAAATGAAACCTAACTAGATCGTTTTTCTCCCCTGAAACATCCTGTATACCTACTAAATTTCATGAAAATCATTGGAACCGTTTCCGAGATTCCAATTATATATATATACAAGATTTGGTCGTTTAAAGATATTAGATATTGTATATCGTTAAGATATATATCTAACCAAACGTTAATTTAAAAATCAACTTCTAAAACAAATTTCTCAACTTTTCAGATTAAAATAAAATCGTGTCTTTTAGTTTCCTAACAATAATATATTTCTATCTTAATTGAAACTGATTTTACTGAGAGCTGTATTCGTCTGATAGCGGAAGAGGAATCGTAAAACACGAATGAAACTTCAATGTTTTAAACAAGTAGATTAGGACATAAACTCCTCACAACAACTCTGTCGTTTGGTTCCGTATTCAGTGGTAATATTGTTTACAGTTTCATGTCACTTGACAATTTCTTATTTACCTCTGTTAACTCATGAACTCTTTCTGTATTGTAGTTAGTTTTATATGGATTGTACCTATAAAACAACATACAAACATAAAACATAAAAATATTCTGAAAATTGTACCTATAAAGTTTCGTATACATAGATGACCAAGCAATTGTTCGTCATCCGCCTACTTGGAGACACTCGCCCAAAGTATATTTATCATTGTATATAAAAATGAGTATAAATAAATATTAGACAAGGTATATATGCTCAGATACTAAATTATTCGAATCGTAAAGCATTCCTATTAAGACAATCTAAATCACATCAGAACAGACACGATATAGAAAAGGTCATTTTAAACATTAACCCAACTGAAAATCGAACCCGATTCCTGACAGATGGCTACATCTTGAAACCGGTATGCGAGTCATTCGACCACGGACTAATTAAAAGTGTTTTTAAACTCACACGATTTGTATACATTATAATTATATGCAATCGGGTCTTGTTCGTGCATTTTTTAAAACAATTAATTTACCTCGACGTTTCGGCTACGTTACAGCAGCCGTGGTCACGAGGAGACTGGAGAACTGGCGGGTGTCGTCTTCTGATTTTAGTTGAGGGTAATCCGGTAATAATGTTTTTAACTGATTTTCAGATGTACCCTCCACTTGATTTTATTATACGTAAAGGTGGCGACACACTGCACTTACGGTATCCGAGAATATTGTTCGTGGTTGTTTGCGATCGCGACACTTATACATTTTTATAACCGGATTCCACGTTGGTGAGAGTTTATATCCACTTTCCCGGTTGAAATTGTTGTGTTTTTTGATTTCAACCGCTTCACGAACAATCCTTGGATAGTAATGTCGTTCAGTGGAAAGGACATGAGGTGTATGTAACTCGATCCAGTGGTTTGATCCAGATGATAATAAGTGCTCTGCAATCGCGGACTTCTCCACTTGACGATTTTTGACCGCTGCTATGTGTTCTCTTACACGTTCGGCGATAGTCCGCTTCGTTTGTCCGATATATGAACTACCGCAGCTGCAGTCAATTTTATAAACGCCAGGTTTTTGGTAAGGAATACTATCCTTTGGTGATCGCAATTGGTGTGACATTTTTGATAAAGGAGTAAAAATGGTGTCTATAGAAAAATTTTTCCTCAAAATGGAACCGATTTTAACCGTTACTCCCTTAACATAGCCTAAAAATGCCCGTTGCCTGGGAACCTTAGGTAGTCTTTCCTTACACCTTCGGATAGGGTATGACCTCCTTGCGCTGTATCCATTTTTCCTTAGCACGTCCTGTACATGGGACAACTCATCTGCTAAGAAGTCAGTATTACATAATGCGTTAGCCCTGTTAATAAGAGTTGTCTCCACAGAACGTAGGTGTTGAGGATGATGATGAGATGAAGCGTGGAGGTACTTGTCTGTGTGTGTTGGTTTCCTGTAGACAGTGTGTTTCAGGGACCCATCAGCTTGCGCCATGACTTTAACGTCCAGAAAGGGTAAGGTTTTGTCACTCTCTAACTCATAGGTGAACTTGAGATTCGGATGGATATTATTGACGTGTGTAAGGAACTGCTCAATCTCCGGTTTGTCGCCCTTCAGGATACAGAACACATCGTCTACATACCGTTTCCACATACGGATCCCATGTGACTGGTAATCTATCAATGACTCGACATGTTCCATCCATATATTGGCCAAAAGTGGCGCTACGGGGCTACCCATGGCGACACCATCAATTTGAAGGTAATGTTTGCCGCGATATAGAAGATAGCTGCCATCTAAACAGTTCCGTAATAGAACCATGTACCCTTCCGGTATATCGTTTTGTCTAAGTTTCATCCTAACAACCTCTAGACCAGTGGTAGGCAAACTTTTCTGTTAGCGGGCCGGTAAATTAAAAAATTGTTGCCGCGGGCCAGAAAATTAAAAAAAAAATTGCCGCGGGGCCGGTCATTAAATAACATTCAGGGCAATGCTACTAAGCAAAAAGTTTTAAAACATCATTTTTTAGAAACTCTAATGACTTTTATTTATTTTTATACTTTTTCACATAAAAAAATTGTCACCTTAGCAGTATTGTTATAAAAAGTACGAGATTTTTATGTTTTAAGAGTAGAATATTTTTTTAAGTTTAAAAAAAAATAATCTAATTAAAATTTTTGATATTAAAATTTTTCTGAAAAACGCTCGGCGGGCCGGATTAAAACCTCACACGGGCCGGATCCGGCCCGCGGGCCGTAGTTTGCCCATCACTGCTCTAGACAGTCCTTAACTGGAACTTTGGTGAACAGCGACTCAACATCAAAACTCACCATTACGTCATCCGGATCCAGTTTTGTATCATCAAGGATCTGTACAAAATGACGCGAGTCCTTCACAAAGGATGTTGTAGTGCCCACAAGGGGTTGCAGTACGGAAGCAACGTGTTTTGCCAAATAATAAGTAGGTGAGTCAATCTGACTCACAATCGGTCTCAGTGGAACGCTGGCCTTATGCACTTTCGGCAATCCGTATAATTTTGGTGGTTGTACTATCTTCGGTTTGTATAGGTTCTCAAAGATGTCCTCGGTGAAAAGGTGTTTATAATCCCTGATAACAGCACGTATTCTCCTTGTAACTCTCGCAGTTGGATCGTACGATACCGGCTTATATATGTTATCATCTTGCAACAGAGCAAGTATTTTGGAGTCGTAATCGCTAGTATTTATCACGACGGTAGCGTTGCCTTTGTCGGCCTTGAGAACGAGAAGGTCCTTATTAGTTCTCAAGTTCTTAAGAGCTCTACGCTCTTCGCTCGTGACGTTGCTCTTAGGTACTTTGGATTTACGTAACACGATAGCGACATCTTGCCTCAAAGCGTCGGCATCATCAGTTGGTACCTTATTACGAACTATTGTCTCCTCTATACTGCTGATGATATGTTCATACGGTATCCTCTTCGGGGTAGTAGCAAAATTCAGTCCCTTTGCTAAAACACTGCGAGTGGCACCGTCAAGTGTAGTATCAGATAAGTTGATGACGTCATCAACTGACTCCCCAGTGATCCTTGATCTTCCACTACGAAACAGCAATTTTTCGAATTTACGTTCATGCTTTTGCGTGGATAACTCGAAAATTCTGCTTGCTTGCTGATACGTTACGCGATCACATAACTCAAAATCACTGTACGATAGCTCGGACACACACTCACTATGCACTTTATAAAGGGCACGCTGTACACTGTCCAACTCACGATGACCGTTACGTATCAGTTGTTTAAGAAGACGAACACTCGCGCTCCGTAGAATGTCACTGGAATGTGCTATGTGTACACGCGGCTTAATACGAACGCACGTAGGTATCAAACCGTTATCACGACATTTTGTTAGAAAAATTGATGAAGTCTCTAACCTCACTTTTTTCTTCCGTAACGATTCTAGATGGCGCACTTTGTTTGCAATTTCCGGCCCGTATCGGTTTGCTAATAATATTTTTTAAACTCACACGATTTGTATACATTATAATTATATGCAATCGGGTCTTGTTCGTGCATTTTTTAAAACAATTAATTTACCTCGACGTTTCGGCTACGTTACAGCAGCCGTGGTCACGAGGAGACTGGAGAACTGGCGGGTGTCGTCTTCTGATTTTAGTTGAGGGTAATCCGGTAATAATGTTTTTAACTGATTTTCAGATGTACCCTCCACTTGATTTTATTATACGTAAAGGTGGCGACACATGATGCTGATGATGCCGACGCTTTGAGGCAAGATGTCGCTATCGTGTTACGTAAATCCAAAGTACCTAAGAGCAACGTCACGAGCGAAGAGCGTAGAGCTCTTAAGAACTTGAGAACTAATAAGGACCTTCTCGTTCTCAAGGCCGACAAAGGCAACGCTACCGTCGTGATAAATACTAGCGATTACGACTCCAAAATACTTGCTCTGTTGCAAGATGATAACATATATAAGCCGGTATCGTACGATCCAACTGCGAGAGTTACAAGGAGAATACGTGCTGTTATCAGGGATTATAAACACCTTTTCACCGAGGACATCTTTGAGAACCTATACAAACCGAAGATAGTACAACCACCAAAATTATACGGATTGCCGAAAGTGCATAAGGCCAGCGTTCCACTGAGACCGATTGTGAGTCAGATTGACTCACCTACTTATTATTTGGCAAAACACGTTGCTTCCGTACTGCAACCCCTTGTGGGCACTACAACATCCTTTGTGAAGGACTCGCGTCATTTTGTACAGATCCTTGATGATACAAAACTGGATCCGGATGACGTAATGGTGAGTTTTGATGTTGAGTCGCTGTTCACCAAAGTTCCAGTTAAGGACTGTCTAGAGGTTGTTAGGATGAAACTTAGACAAAACGATATACCGGAAGGGTACATGGTTCTATTACGGAACTGTTTAGATGGCAGCTATCTTCTATATCGCGGCAAACATTACCTTCAAATTGATGGTGTCGCCATGGGTAGCCCCGTAGCGCCACTTTTGGCCAATATATGGATGGAACATGTCGAGTCATTGATAGATTACCAGTCACATGGGATCCGTATGTGGAAACGGTATGTAGACGATGTGTTCTGTATCCTGAAGGGCGACAAACCGGAGATTGAGCAGTTCCTTACACACGTCAATAATATCCATCCGAATCTCAAGTTCACCTATGAGTTAGAGAGTGACAAAACCTTACCCTTTCTGGACGTTAAAGTCATGGCGCAAGCTGATGGGTCCCTGAAATACACTGTCTACAGGAAACCAACACACACAGACAAGTACCTCCACGCTTCATCTCATCATCATCCTCAACACCTACGTTCTGTGGAGACAACTCTTATTAACAGGGCTAACGCATTATGTAATACTGACTTCTTAGCAGATGAGTTGTCCCATGTACAGGACGTGCTAAGGAAAAATGGATACAGCGCAAGGAGGTCATACCCTATCCGAAGGTGTAAGGAAAGACTACCTAAGGTTCCCAGGCAACGGGCATTTTTAGGCTATGTTAAGGGAGTAACGGACAAAATCGGTTCCATTTTGAGGAAAAATTTTTCTATAGACACCATTTTTACTCCTTTATCAAAAATGTCACACCAATTGCGATCACCAAAGGATAGTATTCCTTACCAAAAACCTGGCGTTTATAAAATTGACTGCAGCTGCGGTAGTTCATATATCGGACAAACGAAGCGGACTATCGCCGAACGTGTAAGAGAACACATAGCAGCGGTCAAAAATCGTCAAGTGGAGAAGTCCGCGATTGCAGAGCACTTATTATCATCTGGATCAAACCACTGGATCGAGTTACATACACCTCATGTCCTTTCCACTGAACGACATTACTATCCAAGGATTGTTCGTGAAGCGGTTGAAATCAAAAAACACAACAATTTCAACCGGGAAAGTGGATATAAACTCTCACCAACGTGGAATCCGGTTATAAAAATGTATAAGTGTCGCGATCGCAAACAACCACGAACAATATTCTCGGATACCGTAAGTGCAGTGTGTCGCCACCTTTACGTATAATAAAATCAAGTGGAGGGTACATCTGAAAATCAGTTAAAAACATTATTACCGGATTACCCTCAACTAAAATCAGAAGACGACACCCGCCAGTTCTCCAGTCTCCTCGTGACCACGGCTGCTGTAACGTAGCCGAAACGTCGAGGTAAATTAATTGTTTTAAAAAATGCACGAACAAGACCCGATTGCATATAATTATAATAATTAAAAGTGTTACCATGACCTTCGCCACGTATATTCAGGGTATAATAAAAATTCTGTGGTAAAAGTGGAACAGACAGACATTTTTAATTTACTTCGTGTATTTTGCATTTCATATCAGTAGAAATTGTCAAAATATTGTTAAGTATTGTATGTTTTAACATGGTTACATAAAATGTTAGGTTAGAATTACTTAAAAATTTTCGGTACCGAAAATTAAGTCACGTTCGATATTACTATAATGAAGAGATCCGTTACAAGCGCTTTTTATAACTCTATGAATAACTGAACAGTTTTCGAATCTCGTTTGACCGATAATTTTGACTGAACTATAAATAACTTATTTTGAGGTTTATGTGAAGTTTCATATTGTTTGTTGAGAAAATTAATATAAAATTTTTGTACACAAAATGTTTTTTGTATTTACAGTTTAATCAATATTTTACAGTAGATTAAAATATATATTTTGTGTATGATACCTAATTTATTAATTAAAATAGTCTATATCATTTTGTAACAATATGATTTGTTCTTACAGCGCATGATTATATCCCAACTAAAATATGAGTTAATGTTTGTTATTAAAAGATACTCATAGTTTAAATAATACTGTGTTTATAAGACCACGGCTTAGTATCTCTATATCTTATCACACATCGGTTTGAATTTTATATTTGTTATGATGTTTATTCCTCATACTAAAAAAAAACATTAAATATCGGAACCATTATTCCTGAACGACTGATTGGTTTTGGTGTAGCTCTAAAGGAAAGATATTTTTAATAGTAAAAATAATTTATTATAAGCGCCATCTCTTGATAGACAGGACTTATTAAATGGTGACGTTCCATCATAAAGCACATTTTACAATCCAATTTACGCAAGACCGAGTCCGAAGGACATAAAAATATTATGTGCCATTCGGACGGAACATTGAATTTCTGCAAGAAAAGCATCTCGTTCAGTCTGGAATTCAATTATCTCAGGATAACTGTCTGGATATGTAATAATTAATAGGTAACCAAATAAATTTAATTTAAACAGGAAAAATTGGTCTTCAGTGCTAATTTAATGTTGTGTCAACAGTAGTTTATTTTCCTCTTTTTAAAGAACATCGAAGATAAAGAAAAAAATGTTTATTTATTTATTTCCACGTAAATAATGATTTTCAGTAGCTAAACTTATTATGCTATTTTCTATGCAATCTTTTCAAAATGACCTCCAATTCGCATCCAACGTCTGCGAAAATAACAGATGGCGCCACTGAGTCTAGACCATGTCCGACTTTATCATAGTATTTTAAATGCCACAAACGTACGTTAGCCGCATCGTCTCTCTGTATTGCGTCACAATAAGGTTTATATTAGTCCGTAACAACAGTGACGTGATGCTAAGTATGTGTAAATTCTAGAACATTGTCGTATGCATTTTACATTGCGTTTGTGATGGTTGGATGAGCAGACGATTTATTTTAGTGACATTTCAAATCGAAGATGATAAACAAGCCTTCGAGGTGAATTAAGTACATAATAAAATGATTCGATTTGGTTAAAAATTACATAGATGAGCTACTAGTATAAATAAAAGAATAGTAAGCCCAATTATTAAGTTAGGTAATTTCTTTTTTGAATAATTTGGATGAATTAGACTTTAAAAACTTCTCTAACACTCGTCCATTTGATTAAAGCTTTATTTGCATTGTAAATACTCAGCAAACTACACAGTAACCACATGGTATTTTTTTAAAATTATGCATTAAATACATACGAATTACGTAGATAAATCACTTGTTTTATTGTAATATGAAACAACAAGAGATGCAGACAACACATACAATAAGGCTAATGTAGAATGGTAAAAGAAACTCCTTAGTTACTGCTACTGAGCTATTCTGTATAAATCCGAACCCGAATTCGAATTCATTCAAATTCGCGTCATTTAGCGTAGAAAAGCTATTGATTCCATTTTCGTATTAAAATTAAAAAAAAAATGATTGGTTCATACGTGTTTACGATATTCTAGGTATTCCAATGTGATTTCAAAATTCACTTACGAAACGTTACTTACCTGTGGTTATTACCAAATTCCAGGTTAGGCGAATGCCGCTTTTGAATTGTATTCGGACAACTGAGTGAATTCGAATTCCGATATTTACAGAATCATAGAGCTGGTCTGAAAATGTTGTACTTTTTGAATATGGCGGAAATGTTCAAAGAACAAGAGTATTTTTATTTAGATCCAAATAATCAGAGAAGTATTAATATGTTTGCCATTCCAAGCCGTCCCCAAATACCAGCACCATAGACAATTATCTAATTTACCTATATGGAGCCATGCAGCAAGCAACCATGGAGGTTGTCTTGATTGAACCTTTACCTCTGAAATAAGTGAGTATATTAATAAGATTTCTTAATTTATAGTAAGTGACAAAACTTTACGAATATTGACTTTCCTCATTATTTATATCTACAAAAACAAAAATATTGCAAAAACATCGTTTCTATGCATATAAATGAATATTCTATGAAAATATTTTCTTCATATTTAGTGAATATTAAATAATTTCGAATTATCTATTCAATGAAACTTCTACCATTTGGTTTTGATCGGAATTTCGACTCGCCACTCCTTTCAGAAGCTCACAACGCTTCAGAAGATATCAAAACATTCGTTGCTCCGGCACATGAAACTTTCCAATATTTTTGCAACCCTCCCCCCCTTCCCCACTACCAGAACGGATGAACGATTTAATTTAGCTAAGTAAACGTCTGAATTTATAAATTATGCAAGATACTTCCTGGCTGATACCGACGATAAATTAAGAATTTTCTGCTTTCACCTATCTACTTATACGGGTACGTTTTCAAGGAAGTCATAGCTTATTAAAATGCTCTTTGTATAGTATACTTTGAAAAATATTCATAAAATTTTAATGTATAGCGATATTATTAATTAACACCGATATTATTATTTGTAACAACTGCTAGAAAAACTGTAGTCTTCATTAGACTATCAATTTTTATATATAAATGAATATAAGACGACATATACTGGTCAGATTCTAAATTATATGGTTTTTAGCATTTCTTTTATAGAAATAAATAAGGTACCACAAGCTCCGAAACAATATAGAAAAAAAAAAACATTTTCCATATAAACTGAAACTGAACCGAACCCGGGATCTGGCGACAACTTGAAATCAGCGTTTGACCTGTCGAGCACGGAGGTCTTCGAAAGTATTTTCGTCCTTTAAAACAATGCAACCTTTAATGATACTGAAATATCATTTTGGCTATTGATTTCGTAAAAATAAAGGCAATAAAAATGGCTCGGTCCTAATTAAGTGAAATACCAAGTTACACTGACATTTCCTAATAGTTTCTTAAAGTTCAGTGCATTTTTACCAAATGGCTTGATAATTATTTAGCTTTTATTTACAAGTATTAGGTAATTCTCAAAAAGAACAAACAGAAATTCACTTACATGACAAATACAAAGTTATCTTTGGCTGTTTTTCTGTCTATAAAACTACATAAGACTTCAATTACATTATTATATTACCTAGATTCGACTTTAATTTATTGTCGACAAAGCAAAATCTTCACATGACTACATACATAACTCGAAACAAACTATTTTAAGCTTGATACAACTTTGTTATTCCTTCAAGACACTCCAAACTGAATTAATGAAATTCTTCACTCTATCACAACAGCTCATATAGAAATAGCTTTTATTACTAGATTACTAAGTAATACTTCTGCGTGCGCTTCTTAAAGCTCACTCAAAAGTTTGCATAGGAGATTATACTTTATAAGAGCATTTATAAGTGTTATTTTTGGATGCGTTTTATCGTGTGTTTCAAAGTTCTCCCCTACACACCTGTCAAAGAGTCAGTGAGGCTTGAAGATACGCATATCGTTCGCGTCATCTCGTTCATCCCTCAAGAGGAGCGTTATGTTTGTTATCTACTTCAAGTATACTGACAGGTCGTTTAATGTGAGGTACGAGGATAGCAAGCAATCGTGGACGATGCTCTTTGGAATGAAAATAATTTCCATCCAGAAGATAAAGTGGTTGCTGAATAAAGATTCTATGATCATTAAATGATACTTAAAGCAGTTAGAAGACCGTCTAAATACAAAAACAAAATAATATGTCTATTAAAAATATGTAACTGTTAATATTACTTTTAAAATTATTAATTCACGTTACGTTCGTGATAAAATTTACTAACAACAAATTAGAAGAGCTGTTTTTAATATGCAACGTTAATTTTACTGAATGCTTCGTTAAGATGTTTTAGTTTGCATTAGTAGGTATATTTTTTTGCAATTTTGTATCACGTCCTCAGTTGACTGTGTTCTAAGTAAATATACATAGCCTATCTATACGGAGGAAGCGAGGTAGACTAGTCTGCGGCGCGTCAAACCTCATTAATTTCATTAGAACCCCGTTGTTCGGAACTACATTAGTCTGTGTCTCCCATCCCCGGTTCATTTGCTATTGTATTTCCAGCTCAAAGTGAGGTGTAGTGATAGATAGAAGATATGAATTTAATTTAAAGTTGTTGGATATTGCTTCTTGAAGAGGTATTCCGTTGAAATTTTGTTTTTGAAGGATACAGTAGGTCAATTGTCATTAATATTAGCTGGATTCCAAATTTAAACTGTAACAAACTCCAAAGTAGATAAAATGTACTAAATGCAAAAAATATTTCTATTATGTCTATAATGCACTTTATGTATTTTTATGCTTTTTACTATTCAGATATAGATAGATATGTTAAGATATAAATCAAACACTTAATAAAATAATTACTTGTTTCTCATTAAGTCACTAATTTTCTACAACTTTACCAAGAACTTGGTTCAGCTTTAGTTCAGCGCAAATTCTTCATTGAGGTCAATAATTGATGGTCAGTTAGAGTGGATGAAGTTCTATGGCCCAAATAGCAATAAAAATAATGACGTTCAGGGTGGCACGCTACAGCGGTACGTCAACGAAGTCACCTCGTAAAAAAACAATTTTTCGTCGTCCAGTTAGCAATCACCGAAGCGCACGGTTTCCGAATGACCAATCGGTTATGAATAGAATGGTTTTTGTAATAGTTTCACATCTGGATCGTTTGAAATTGGAAAGGTGAGGTTTATGGTACAAATTATTTGAAACAATATAAAATCATTTTTTTAAGGCTGTTGTAGTTCATATTCTTATTTTCTTCTTTTTATTAATAATCTCAATACGTAACTACATAAAGTTAGAAGAAACTTCTATAATATTCGGTACTATCGTTTGTTTCTGTATCTCTGCTTATCTTATCTTTATCTCTGCTTATATTGAAATGATAATAAAAAAAAAAATATTTTTCTTTAATTATCTTTTACTTTATATATACAGTATTTAAATGACTACAGCATGCGTCATAATTTTATTTTCCACCTTGTTTCTAGTATACTTTTTCTACTTATAACTTTAGGTACTAAGCCATTTTATTTTTCACCGTTTACAGCCTGCCTCAAACACTAGTCTTACATCGTCTCTGGTAATCTCGTTCATCCGGCTTGAGCTCTGACTGGGAAGATATGCCTGAATCGTGATCTCACTACACATAACCTATTTAATGCGGTCTGTAGAACTTGTATGTGAATTCTTTGAATATTAAAATGGTAGAACTAAAACTTTATTTGTATGAGTTTTCATCTTAGTTTTATCGTCCGAAATATTTCATAAAAGCTTGGTATTAATATACTGTATATATTTTTATGTTGAACGTCGATTCTTTATATCTCCGTTGTTAACTAGAAGAAACGTAAATTTTTGTAATTTTATTGCTCTAAATGGACATAAAATGTCTAGACTAGACAGTTCCATTATTTAACAACTGAAACGCTTAGCTCCCGATGGACTACGTAACCGTTTTATGCTACTATTAAAGCGAATGATATATTTTCCTTACCTGTTTCTATGTAGTATAGAAATAACTAAACCGTTTTTTTTTAAAGATATTTTTAAGCTAATCCCAATATATATTCTCTTTAGCATATACCCAATCAAACAATAATAATTACGGAGATCAATACAGTCATCGATAAAATAGCATTATAAAAGCTTTTCATATTCAAGGAACATTTATAGTTATAGAAAAATATAATTAAAAACTTCCAGTTTTGTAAGCAACATTCGTATAAAAATTGTTGACACCAATTCAATATCGATCCGTTTGGTTAAGAAGCGTACGGGTAATTTGGAATGAAATCGGCAATAATTTGTTGGACAAAATCGGCTTGTTGTCTCATGGGAGTCATATACATGATGTTCTGTTAATTAACTCGTTTGATTTTATTACTTTCATATGGAAAAACGTGAACGGAATTTGGATATGGGATATTAAAAGAGTATTGTTCTTTTTAAAATCATTATATCATATAAGTGTAACGTGTAACTCAAATTGCATTTAAGTTAATAAATAAAGAAAAAGCGTCTCAATTCTACGCTTATATGCAATCAAACTGTGAACTGCGTTGAAGCAAAAGACTAACAATTGAACCCGCACGAAGTGTGGTAAAGCTTCAATCGGTACAATACGTCGGAATCAGCACCTCAAACAAATCACTAGCTGCTACTGATTGCAAGGTGATTGCGTGATCCTATCGGCAGGATGTGTCTACAAGCTGCGAGTAATGAGCGGCTTTGACAGTGTGTCTTGTGTGGTCTAAATTACAAGCAGAAAGTAGAAAATATAATTGTTTATATAGCTATTCTGTTCTTGGAGGAGCGAGAATGTGCCGGGTTGCGACCGCCTAACTATAAAGCCATTTGATATCTTAGCGAATATTTTGACGACTCTCTGATAACGAATTTGGGATAAATGATTAAGTTGTTAACACTGGTGTCAAATCCTTAATCATCATTCATTCGTCGTTATTTAAGTATTTTTATATATATATATATATATATTTTTTTTTTTTTTGTAGCGTAACGCTCGTTATGATAATCGCTGCATTAAAAACTTCTGTATCACACTTACTAATTGACTGGTAGGGAATGCCTCTTTAGCAGAAATCCGCCATTTGTCAATTAAATTAATCATAAATATATAAAGATATTTTTCTGAGAAAAAAAATATGTTATTGCAAAATTTACTTTGAGCTATGTTTTTTTTTCTGTATAATGCTTGGCCCCCAGTTTAATTCTTAGTTGGATGAAACAAAGGTTGCCTGGTAATAGTTGCTACTTTAGCAATAAGTCCGCCTTTTATTTTTATGTTCCTACTTCTATGAAACTTTATAGTAAGTATATCTATTTGGGCTGTTTAAGGACTTACGGTATAAATACTTTCTTAATAATATCCTTTATTATTTATTTTTTGCATTGGAATTATACCTAATAGTGAAGTATTAAATATACCTATGTATTATAATAATGTGATTAATTATTCTTAATAATTTATAACCAAGAATCTTGTATCTTGGACCACAGGCGATAGCTGCGGAAGACATTTTGTTTGTTTAGACCCTTCAGTTTGTTAGCGGCATTTACTTGCTAATAAACTGATCAGTACGGTTTGATAGTGTGATGATATCTTTGATAGGTGAGTGAAATTCTGTAATCTACCTTAGATTGCAGAATTTACTTATATCATGTAATGAATTTTTTTTTTAACTTGTGCTTTTAAGATGTAATAATAATCTTTTGTATACCGCAAACACATTTGTTTCACATACGAAACTTATTCAGTACGTTAATAAATATTTTTAAATAAGTAGGGATAATAATATGAAGATGCTTAATTGAAATTTTTATAACTGGCCACTATAGTCAGAAAAATATCAAACTTTCTTTTCTTTTTCTTTTTTCCATTGTTTTTAGTGGATTTTCATTTTGAAAGCAAAGGTCTATTTTAATTATAATTATTGACATCGATATCGTAAAAAGATTAATCAAAATATTTTTAGTAATATATAATTTTAGTAATAGAATATATATAAAAATGACAAAACCTGAGTGAATAACCGGCAAAATAGGACAAAGGTAATCTTCATTCTGTAGATAAGTATCAATGACAACATTAAGTTGACAAGATACCAGATGAACTGATAGATTTAGCGAATGCTCACCAGCTGCGTTTGTCGTAACAGTGTTTGTCCTATTCTGATGTTGTTTGTCTGTCGCCGTCCAGCGGACAGTACACACCACAATCTCATTAGGCAAGCATTGCCTGCTTTCAATACGATAGTGGTCTATTTAGGCGAGAAATCTGTACCAGTTACCGAGGTTATTATTTATTTGTATAACTCGTCGTTTCTTTTGGGTAAGTATTTGAGAGTACAATACTCGTATATAGTTCTGATTTTTATTGATACATAGTTCAGGCAAGATCTCTTGTAAGGTAGGCACAGAGATTTAGGCGTAGGCAAATTCTGAAATATAGGTACAAATACGTAGCATAAGCTGATCTTTCAGCTTACGCTTAATTTAAAATTTAATGTTAAATTTTCACTTACAATTACAAGTTCTTTCCCAGCTCCAAAAATCTACGTTGTATTTACCTGTAACAAGAATGATTTAATTAGTGATTTTATTAATTATCTTATTTGTATTATTTTACTTTTCATAAAGGAGATACTTATGCAACAAGGCATTGGCTTATGTGCGAAAAGCAACGAGATTCTATACCCATTAGATTTACTTATTTTCCCAGTAAATCTAATGGGTATAAAATAAGACTGTCATTTACAATTTATTAAGCCAAATGCAATCAATTGCTCTCACTGTTCGGAACTATAGAAGAATAGGATGACGTATGTACAGTGAACCCACAACTTTATCATCCAAACGAAGATCGGTTATTGCGCATGTATATATCTCTTGGTTTATCGTCTGCTGACGTAAACCGAACGCACTAGACACTGCGACATCAGATGTTTCAGGTACAATACTCAATTATTAAGACTATATATTATGACTTGTGGGGCTTGATATGATGGCGAAGCTTTATTTTATCTTCTTTACTATATTGCCTATTCAAATTTGAAGGGGCCAGTGTTCATCACGAAACGAACGGATTGAGTAGCAGAAGAAAATGAAGGAAATGAAGGAGGCACGGCATAAATATTTATCAGAGGGGATGGTATTCAAATAGGTGCAAATACACGGTACAAGTGTTCGAGGGTGCTTAGCTGCTAAACTGACGGGATTCAGCATAGACCTAAAAGCTAATAGTAAAGAATGATATCTTTGTGATAAGCTTACAATTGCTTTTAATTTTCAGCACATTAGCTACCTATACTGTTTTGACTCAGTGATATAAAATATTTTATTATATATGTTTGTTTCGTACAAATACATAAATAACAAGCCGCCAGGAGAGTTGACACGCGTGTAGAGCGTTCCGCACAAATAAAAAAAAAAACAGTAAATTTCTTGATATTGTTTATTATAATTCAGAATTTATGCAACGTAAGAAATAAATAAAATATGTTTTGAAATATGCACAAGCAATTGCATATTATTCTTACTTGAACCAGAAGCTTTATTATTTCATTACAAACGTACCGATAGTTTTCACATTTTTTTTTTTGTGGTGCGGTGCATGCATGCTAGTATAAAATCCGTTTCATGATGGAATTAATTACGTGAATTGCTTCATTCTATCACTTTCTTCATTTAAATATTGCTATAATTAAGTTTATAAAACAAATGTTTTTATATTTCCTCCTGCAAAGGACTTCTATGGAACATGAAGGTTGCACGTGCATCACCACACTTGTAGAGCTATAATAAAAATTTTGTCATGTCTAGAACCTACATAGGTCTATGAAGGTCGTGAGGCACGTCCAATGGAAACAGTATGGGTCCAGATTATTGCTACCGCTTAAATATTTTGTGTTATTAACATTAATCGAATGGAGGGGCGAGATTTTACTCCCCAGCGAGTGGGGTTAAAACAGGACTTTATTGTGATTACCTGACTTTTGTGAAAGTGTTTCTAAGCAGAAATCTAACGTCGATTGTTTGATTTCCAAATAAATGTTAATAAAACTGGTATGCACAACATGTTTGTAGAGATAGTATGTAGATATATATATCTTAAACAAAATTATCGACTAAAGAATTAGTAACCGTAAACTACCTTAAAATTAAAATACCTTAAAATTTTATATGTTATCTTATTTTCCATTTCTGTTTTTTTTTGTTAAATAGAATAGTTTTTAGTATTTTTAACTAGTATAGACTTCTATACGTATATACTTCTGTAAGTATTCTTAGAAAGCATTAGTATAATCACAAATAATGAATGCGTATGTATTTTAGTATTATATGAAATCTTCGTAAAATACTAAAATATTTGTTTGGTAAACAGAGTTGAAAACCTTGTTTAGGCTACAATTTTATGTGAAATAAAAGCAATAGCTTAACAAATCTGTAAAGCGTTATTTTCGTAATTTGAGCATTTGTATGAGCCAAAGTTAGATTAACTAATACATTCCTTTTTAAATAACTTCAAAATCCAAAAGGAGGATGTTATATGTTCTACGGCGATGGATATTTTTTTATGTATGGTTAACTGATTTTCTTAATTATTTTTATTCGACAGCACAATTAAGACGCTACTTGTTAAATTTTATCAAAATCGAATCACTATTTTTCGTTTTATAACAAAAAATATAATATCTATTTTAATTTCAACTAAAAAAGGATTTTAAATTTAGAAGGAGTTTGTTTTTTTTGTTATGAAAGTTCATATGTTAATTTCTTCTTGAATTGTGAACTAATTACTATCTAACAAACTAGTTGTTTCCCTGTGACTTCGTCTGCCTAAATTATAGCTTATGTTCAACTCGGTAGCTTCCTATAGATGAAATACTTATAAATCGGTCCAATGGTCTCGGAGCCTATCCATTGCAAACAAATAATCAATCAAATATTTAATCTTTTTATTAAGTAAATAAAGTCTTCTTTTTTAATACTTTCACTATGTTGAATATTTATATAGATAGTTAATATTTTTATTGTTACCCATTTAAAAAAAATATCAATATCACTTAAAAGCATGAAATAAAAATTTACAAAAATAGAATAGATTTCAAACTTTAAAAAAGTGATAAATAATATTTATCTCAAAAGCGACTTATTCAAGAAAATGCTATTGAAGTCAGGCACCTATCATTTAATTAAAACCTACAGAAAACCACCGCCCAACATCAAAAGCATTTTCTAGAATAAGTCGCTTTGAAATAAGTATTATTTATCAATTTTTAAAGTTTGAAGTCGACGATGTTTCGTAAAAAAAAGTTTTTTTTTTTACAGTTTTTGATCAAAAATTCTTATCTAAACGCTAGTCGGCGACACGTGCCACTCATAAAACAAAGAACTCGAACGTCTAAGGTATCTTGTACAACGTCTTATGTTTGCATATCGCTTTTACATAATTCATGTAAAACCCTACTTAAAGCATATAATAAAATATCTGCCACTTAATTTGTATACAAACAAAAATATAAAATAGTTCAATGCCATATATTTGAATATAAATAGCAGACCATAGATCGTAATGTTTTTTTGGAAAAGTTGTCGGAAGCGAACGTATAGGATGAAAAAATGATTGACAATGACCATTTATTCAAATTAATATATAGTTCTTATCGAACTCGAAATTTTATTCAAGAAAACAATCGATTACTCGATTAAACTAATACAAAATTAATATTATTTCTATGCTTTTTCCGTGCTGTAAATACTATATTTACACTAGCATACTATTGGTGTATAAGGCTAAGAATAACAAATAATTACTTTTACGTACAAAATAATAACCTGTATCTCTGTTATAAAAAGTTATTCGCCTCAGTGTTGCTTTAATACTATAATCAGAGGACAGTGAGCCTTAGTTCGTCGTTCTTCGTTCGCGACGTCTACAATCGTCGGAGCTCTGTAGCTCCAATATCATATTCATAACTGCACAGCGCAGGCGTTCTTACATAACGATATTTTATTTTTTCTACACTCTGATTACTTAAAATTCAAAACATACCGATTGCTAATTCTCATAAGACGTATTTCATCTTATTTAGTTAAGTACCTTACTATTATAAAAACGCTTACTTTCAAAATCATTACCTATCAACTGTTTTTGTAAAAAATATATCGATAAATGAAGGTGTTTAATAAAACGCTATTTTTATAAAAAATAAAAAAAAAAATACATCGTATTTCAACAGCTAAGACATACATTTACATAATTTTTACCGTAAAAAAAAACTTACGTCTAAAATTCTGTACCTCTGTTCGTAAACTAAAGATACATTTAAATCTAAATATGAGTCATTTCATAGGTAATAAGCAGCACTTTTAATTATTCCTAATAGTTTGCAAGTAATCAATTAAAAATAGTTTGTGCCACGCAATTCGCTATCTTCTTATGTTCAAGTAGTATTTATAATTTTTAATACAAAATGCTTAAAAAATCCACTTGGTCCCTGGCACCCTGAGATGGGATTTTTTTTTAGCATTTTGTATTAAGAATAATTTTCAGTATGGCATTGTGAATGCAAAATTAATCAAAATATATATTTGTAATTTCTAAATCAGGTCATATTTTTATATCATATACTATTGAACTGAATTTTTTGAAGAACATTCCATGTTTTTGAAGTATTGTCTTTACTATAGATTTCGGTACCCACGATGTAGATATATTGATGTCCACATAATAGAGTAGAATTCCGTTAAACCTTTCTCAACTGCCGTTTGAATCTAAACAGGTCCTATGTGAATATGTTTATTTCATTAGAGTTCGTTCATCGATGTTTTCTGTACTCCGTTCTGCAGTTTGCGGAAAGACATACTGAATATAATTTCCGGAGCGAAATATTTCACCTTCATCTAGTTAAGACTAAGCTTAGTTAAGACTAAGCTTGTAACTCTTGAATAAGCCGACGATAAACAATTGACTGTGTAAGAAAACTGGATTAAAATATATTAAAAATGTTTTACTTTAAAAAATAGAGATAAATTATTTATTTAAAATACATTTAGTCGTTGAAACTATAGATAGGTATTTTCTGTTCTACTAGTCTTATAATCTCTTAACATTTTAAAGTAATATCCATTTGTATTTTTTGCAAATCTTTTAGGCTGCAATAAATTTATTATGTAAGTTATTCAAACAATTATGACCAAAAGTTATTTAAACAAGAAAGTATACATTTAACGTCGAAATAATTAATATATTAAATAACATACAATAAGGCTAAGCACTTTACCTAACTACGAAACCTAAGGTTCTATTATGCTCCCCCGAGTGAAAAGCTAATGCATTCGACGCACTCAATTCGTACATATTATTACCCTGAATGCATGCAGTGTGAGGTTCGTCGAGGAGCAGGCGTGACTAGGAATGTAGGATACGACAAAATATCGATAATATTAATAAATCTTATATTTGGTCAATTTTGAATTCACAATGCTATACTGATAAATTAATATATTTAATGAAAAATGCTTGAAAAATCGTAATTGTTGAATTGGAAAAGCCCGGATTGCGAAAAGATATATGTTTTAGTCCCATCTCATGGTATCTGGATCTGGCAGATTTTTCATTAAAGATATTAATAAATGATCTAGTTTATTTAAATAGATTAGCTAGGACACTACGATATTTATATGCGTTGAGATTTTCTCAAATCAACGAGTTATGTACCAGTTGCTATTGTTTCTTATAGTGTAGGACCAAAGTTATCGGTTAATATGATGCTTATCAAGATCTGCAGTTTACGGAAAAACATACTGTTACACAAAGTAACAAATCAATAGCACGCTGAAAATGACGAGTTTGTTTAATACTAATATTAATAAACATACAAAAACTTACAATATACCTTAATAATACTTTAGGTACCGATATTTTAATTATCGATAATGGCACAACCCTTATCCACGAAGCGGTTTCCGGCGCAGACGGCGGGTCTGCAATTGAGTGCGTTTTTATTTACATCCCCGATTCTGCTCCAAGTGGAGGGGAGTTTTGGACCATTGTAGTTTATCAGGCGCAGTGTTTTGAGTGAACGAATGTAATTTCGCTTTTTGAGGTTTCGTAAATTGAATGAGAAGAGTTTACTCGAAAGCAACACGGAGTTAATAAGCGAATGAAAAGTATTGAAAGATAACTTGGTTTTCTTGGTTCATTGTATTCTCATGTGTATTCTCATTAACAAATTAGCTAGAGATCCTGATATATGTTTGAATATAAGATGTTTTTCGAGAAAATTAACTTTTGTAGATAAAAATTCAGAAAGTTTATATTGTGTTGATTTTTATATTTTTATTGATGGTGTAACATTTTACATAAATTAATCGTAGGCTATACAATTTATAATCACCCATTGTCAAACTCTTACAAAATGAAAAAATACATAAATTACAAACAAAAAATAAAAAAAATATTTTCTATAATATAATGCTTATAAAGATTATTTAATTTCTCGTGAAATCTCAAAATATTGGCAGTTATTATATACAAGATTTATTCAGTAAATATTGTCTAAATTAAGAAATTTTATACCTGTCATAATTTTAATGTTTTATTTAAATTACATTCCTAAGAAAGATATCATCTATAGGCTAATATATTATGCAGGTGACGCGCCTACTCGGGTCGAAAAAGTAATTTTGCGCACGCCTCGAGGCGATTCTTCAAAATGTATTCAGACTTTTTTATATAGGTACATTCGATGTTAGAATGTTTGTATATTCTTTGTCTCAGTTCCATGATTGGTTGCGAAGATGCTTTTTGAAAAGAAATCATAGCTAAATTAAAAATATAACTCGATAATATTTTTTAATATAAGACATATTAGCTCAGAGTGTGGCACATCAGAATTAGCACCTAAGTTAATTATAAATCTTAAAATATACGAAAAATATAGCTATAAGCTGTTCATTCCGCCATTCATATATGCCAAAAATGAACCGAAATGGATTTCAATATGTACCGAAGAATGTTATACTGTCTTTAATGTTATGGGCAACGTGTCACTATTTGTGTGCAAATGGCACGGAGATTTTCCGATGCAACTTTTATACGAATATCATAGAAAAAGTTCGCCACCGAACATATTTTCATTATTATTTCACCAATGCCAAAATGAATATTAAAGTTATGGTTAGTTTTGATAATCTTTGTTAATAATTAAAAAAAAAACAGATTACTGAGCTTATTGCATTATAAAATACACCACCCGATACCTGGTTCGGGTAGCTGCTTCATCTTTATACTGTACCTACCCATAAGATGATTATAATAAGTATATATGTATATTAATAAGTTCCGCCATCATTTTAAATGCAACTGTCAATGAATTAAAGTTTAACTGATTTAGAAAATCATTTCCTATTATTATAGATTGCTCTGGGCCAAAGATAAAGTTCTTAACATTTTTTTCAGTAAACCCACAAATCTCGAATCCAAATTCAAATAACTATGGTAGTTTCAATGACAGCATAGGTAATAAATACCGTAATATAAAAAAAAATTGATGTGATAATCCCTTATTTAGAATACCAAACAATTGTGTAATAAGAACGATAAACATATCAAATATTATCACCATCATAAGCCTATAGAGACTGCTGGGGTTTAGGTCTTTCCTATGGTTGGAATCGAATAGGGAAAATGAAAAATTTCCCAACACGCTGGCCTAGTTCAGATTGGATTAACGACTGCAGATGTGCCCGGGACCAACAATTTAACGTCCCTTCCGATGCACAGAGGAGTTCGAGATAATACATCTTTGGTCACCCATCCTATGACCGGCCATTACGAAAACCGCTTAACAACTGTAGCGCAGACCAAGCGCGCTAACGGCTGCGCCATAGAATTCCTCTTATAGCTTCTACAAATAAGTAGCAAGATTTCATCAAAACCAAACAAGCTCAATGGCTTGTTAACAACTTATTATGTAAATGGTTGACACGAGACACCTTTGCCGTGCATAATTAAGCGATCACCAGGGAGTAGTTCATTAAATTAACGTTATAACGTTAACAAGCGCTATTGCGCTATGATAACGTTGTTCAACTTTAACAATTGGTTGCAGAATTTTTATCCGATGTGCGCCTGGTGGAAAGTAAATTGTGTTCAAATTAGGTTTGACGGCCAAAGTTAACGCATTACTGACGGTCGAGCTGGAGTATGGTTTAGGAGGCTAAAAACCTTTGTGGAAGATTTTCGAACAAAGGGTTCGAACTGGCTTTAAAAAAAGGTTCAATTTTAATTATTCATTTAATAAAGTGATACGCCTATAAAAATAGTTTAATACCCAAATTTAAAAAAAATCACTAATATTCCATAGGTTTTTACTAGAGCATCATCATTTTTTAATTCTAGCGTTATAAAAATACTAATATTTTCTTTTTTTTTTATTATGTAATTTAAAAGTTTCTGTACCAGATAAGATTTTCTATGATTAGCACACTTACGCTTAGCATGCATGTGCATTTTTCGCTAGAGGAATTTGAACACATTTCCTAACAACTGCAGTTATTCTTTTTGCTTTACCGAACACGACGGCGTATAAATTGTCTCATGATTCTCGAAAATCTAATCGAAGACGTATTCTGATTTGAGATAGCAAGAGCACCAAAGTCCTAGAACCTCCGAAAGTGTCATGACATAAGGAGTATTGCCACAAAACAGGTGGTAAGTTGAAACGTGGGAACTTCAGTAATTTTTATCGCATGCCCGAGCTCGTGCCTGGGGAAACTCGCAAATTTTGATGCCAAATTTTGTTCCTTTTATGTATAATTTGCAGTAGGAACTTTACAATTTACATTATTAGAATAACTTTAGGCTGTTATGCAGATATCATTAAAGTTAAGCCACATGCTTAGTAAGTTTGAAAACCAGTAAAATATTATTCCCGTCCTTTGAAAACTATGAAAATATTTATGTAAAACTTTGTATGCTTCTGGCAGATCTGCAATTTATAACAATTTTTTTACGTACAAATAATTTTGTACGTAAAATTTATATTTAACAGATCTATATGTGCTAAACGCTATGCTATTTAGCAACATTATATGTCAAACTGCAATTTTTTCACAAATTGTTAATGATCAATTAAAACTTAGTAATATTATAAAGAATAACAAATATCCAATGTTGTTACTTATTCACTCAAAAACAGATTTTGATGTTTGGTAAGTATACGGATAATTCTAAGATCGTAGTAACATATAGCTTACATATTAATTAAATATAAAAGGAATCAGTATATACGTAAAAATTTATCTCACTAAACAGTTCCCTAGGGTCCACACGGGTGAATTTGTTTGCAGAAAACTAGTATTTAATGATTAGTTACAAGTTAATCGTACTATACGTATTATTCGTTATCTAAGTATTTTTCAGTACGGGTTGCGCAGAAGAGATTAATGTTTGAAAATAAGGCTGCCTTTTTTTACTCTTAATTAAATAATTGTTCCTGGAAACTAATGTTATTATGAGTGCAATGAAGGTTTTTAAATGATATATTATTCTTTATTTTTAATATGTATCAAGATTCGTGATGAAAGAAATAATAATATATACTAATTATAGTAAAATATTTGATTGTTTGTTTATTTGTTTGCATTGCTATAAAGTCTAAAACTACTAGACCAGACGCGGAGCTACATCATATGTAGGTGACATAGACAATATTTTATCCGGGCGAAGTCGCATGAAAACAGCTAGTAAATAATAAATGAGGATTTCTGGTAACGTCAATATAAAAACAATATTTCAGATTATTTTCCAATTTTGAACAGGAAATATCTAGTGATTATATCTTTTCCTTAAATTATTCCTTGAAGGATTGTAATTTGCATTTACATGGCGGAATCACTCTATATTCGTGGAATCAGTTTAAATTAGAAACTCTTGATAAGGAGGTTTTTAAGCTCTTATTACGGATGAACTGTGTACAGTACATCAATGCTAATGCTGGATATCAGATAAAGCTCAATACCGCAGTAGCTAGCGCGTTCAGTCTGCAATTTCGGTAACCAAATAACCTTGGCAAAGGCCCCTCACAAAAGAATTCGAGACAGTAATTTTGGTCACCCATATAGGTAACCAAAATGTTACTGCCTTAAATTCTTTTGTGATTCGGGAGACATGTTATGCTATGGATTTCGGTAGATGTATGATTTTTCATATAAGAACGAAAAAGTAATTTTGTGTCCCTTTTAAAAGTACGACTGATATTTCTAAGATAAAAACTTTTTTTAGAAATAAAAAGAACATGTAATGGAAAATTTTACTTTACTGTTTGACTCTAAGAAAAGCATTGATTTAAAGTCTGTAAAAGTCATTGATATTATAATGTGATTGATTTTTATATATTGACCCCTTATACAAGGTGATTTGTTGCGACTTTGCGCGTTTAATTATATATGTCGCATCATCTTTACGAAGATCGTTTGATTTAGTTTCTTTTATTTTAATTGCTAGTTACTCGATTACTCAATTACTCGATTGTAGAGAGAGCGTGATCATCGATACTTTTAGTTTTATTAGAATGGTGACACTGACTTTGACAGTGCGTTAACTAAAAGCAAATTGTCGCCATTTTCGTACACATTCTGTTTCCGATCGCCGAGGAGTAAAGACATCTGACGACATCACACTCATCTCGTTATATTTTCGTATAAAAAGTGATAAAATGGAAGAAATCCACGTTGGTATACACACCTGCAGTGTTATTTTATAGATAGTCCTCCGATATGGACCATCTATTTGGGCTTCGTAATAGCCCCTTCGGACTACCCGCCGCCATATACTATATGACTTGCATGTAACCTAGGAAGAATTTTCGTAATTTGATTAATATTTCCAAAGATGATTCCTACTAAAAAGCTCATTTTTATAATATTAAAACAGATTCTAATATGCATAAAGTTAAAAGGGTATTTTCAATAAACTATATTTCATTCTTCGTGAAATAATAAGTGTAAAATGAAGGTTTATTTTCTCTCAACAAAGGAAATAAACAGTAATAAATGTAAGTCCCATACAATATTATTCGACCGGCCATAATGCGGCGTGCAATATCCCCGCGGTAACTCGTAAACCCACTTTATCGGCAAATGAAACTTTTTTTTTTATATCATAGCTTCGGGAAATGACGAAATAATATCTATTGGTATTTTATTATATTGCCTTAATATCAATTGAGGCGTTGTATGTGAATTGAAAGCTTTGCTGAAGTGGGTTTCTATTGGATCGTAAATGTTAAGCAACTTATACAATAGTCGGATTGAGATGGGTCAACTGTTAATATTAGTTATATTATTCTTATTTAATAAAAGCTAAATATTGAAATTTGTCAGTGAACAAATTGATATTTTTATAATCAATTATTTATATTTAGAAAACGTAAGTGATATTATTTCATTAATAATTTAACAATTTTTAAAAAGCGAGATCCTGGTTGTCATATAAGAATCGGCAAAATATTTTTGTCACCCATTTCATTTTTTTTAAAGTTAGTTCATAAGCACTCACCGTTATTGCATGTGTTCTATGCAATCATCGGAAAAATAACCATGACTATATGAATGAAATACTCATGAAAAATATGAATATACCTATGAGTAAAATACCCTTACTTATTATCAACTGTTTGTATTGAGACTCTAGGCTCTATTAAAAAATAAGAAATTTATCGATACCGGTATATTTGTCAGCGTCATTTTCTAACATTAAACGTGTAACAAAACTAGAAGTAACTTTAGTAACAAGTTTAATCCGATCAAAGACAACACGCCTCAGCTTGACGTTTTCTTTTCTATCATTGTCAATATGCTTTAGGCGGCTAATGATTTAAAATGAACTTAAGTCCTCTTATTATAATAAGACGGTATAGGTATAACTTATACTATACTATGTATTAATAAGATAAGAGACAGCATTACTAAGACGACATCGTCAATTCAGTGGAAAAAGACCGGATAGACTTTGCGAAAGACACGGATAGATTATGGAAGCACCTCGAGGAGACCTATACCCGAAAGGGTCAAATTTATTTTCTCTATTTTTGTATCATAGAAATAAAGAGACTTATTATTATATTACTTAGATTGTTTATGATTCAAATTTTGTGTCCCTTACGAAGAGCAACGACAATAGTGAAGACGTGTGAGATTCGTGTATGCGTGAACAAATAGCGTGTCTTAATTGCCAAGTTTTTATTTATGTGACTGATAACAGTATAAAATGATTACTCCAAAAAGTTGTAAATTTTAACTTACTAAGATGATTAATAAAATGAAATAAACTGTAAATGGTTTCATAGCTTTTAAAATTGTTTCGTTAATGGATATTAATGGATATATATAAGTAATCAATCATCAAAATAGTTTGGGAGTAATTAAATGAGTTAAAAACCTATTTTGTTTGTGTAATATAAATCTATCTCATTGTCGGACGCAATATTAGCACCAGTCCTTTTATTTTAATCCAATGATTGCAAATTAAGGTTTGATCCGGTTGGAAAAGTATATAAAAACTTAATGATAATGTAGTAACATTATCTTTATTATTTAATTTTGATTTTTGATAAACAAAAAAGAAAATATTGTTATTTTTATCTTTAATCTCTTTCGTAAAGTCTAAGATAATAATCTAAATTAATACGGGTAGCAACAACATTATAATTAAAAGAGGAATAAATTTTACACCCATGGCAATATTCATGGATTTATACACAGAAATATTTGTTAAAGAAAAGTATTGCTCAAATTATTATATATTTATAATACCCATTTATAATGTACCCAATTTTTATAAAAAAAAATCTTGACATACGCGTGGCGAACGCCATTGGAATTCTGTCCACAAGATTCGCCAAAATATTTGTTTTGTGGTATTAGCTTTTTGGGTACAGATACGGTATCTGGATTATTACTTGCTACTCATCTTACAATGTGAAGTAAATGTGAAAAAAAGGTAAATAGTTTTGTACCCAAACCGTACCCAAACGGTAAAACGGAACCCTATTATTACAGACAGTTTTGATCATCCACTCAGCGGCTCAGGCCTTCCTTATGGATGGTTAAGGAGCATGGGCTATGACCCTCCACGCTGGCCCAATGCGGATTGGAGGGTATTAACGACTACAAATGCAGCCGGGATCAACAGCTTAACGTGCCTTCCGAAGCAAGAAGTAGCACGAGATAATAATTTTTTGGACACCCATCCCGTGACCGAACCTTGCGAAAGTTGCTTAACGACAACGATCGCGTGCCGCGGCGCATATCCACTACGCCAACGAGCTACAGTTTTTATATACATGCAATAATATAAACTTGTGTAATTTTGTTTAAATAAACAGAAAATAATGTTATTTTCACAAAGCTTCTGTTGCCGTTACAACAACAAATACTGAAAAATTTAAATAAAATAAATATCTAAGGGTAAGCCACATACAACAAACGTGATTTTTGCTCATTTTCGGCATGGAACCCTTCGTGTGTGAGTCCGACTTGCACTTGGGCAGTTTTTAATTATATGTAGTGGTCATACATATGTAGTGGTAATTAAAATAACGCAATAAAGAATATTGTGTATGCATAATTTTACCAGGTTAGCAACGATCCTTATCCGCTGTCTAAAACTGCCCACCATTCAACTCCTAGCGAATTCATGACTTACAATAGCGCATCCCACATAACTTTTCACCCCGCAGCCTTTGTGCGGTCACCATTGTTGGCACGAACGGCACAGATGAAATATTTTAATTTCATTATTCACGTTGACAGACCGCCAGTCTGTGACCAGTTTGGTTGACATAACCCAGTTTGATTAATTATCAAATAAAGTCCGTTCTCTTTTATGTAGTTCTATTTTTGAATGTTTATGTTTGATGGTTGAATTGGAATTGTTTTCGATGTCTACTTAAGCGATTTTTTATCAAAAGTAGTAGCGAAATACGATGTTCTATTTATAAAGAACATTGATATATACTACATCATATGCCGCTGACATATGTTATAATTTAGGCAAGCAAATTCGCGGGAAAACAACTAGTCATAAATAAACTACTTTCTTCATGTAGTTGTTGTCCCGCGATTTTGCCTACGTAAATTATAATCTATGCCATCAGCGTATCAGTAGCTTCCCGTAGGTGAAAGATTTTTGAACCTTAGTTTTGGAACCTCAATATAAACTCTTTATAATATAAGAGTAAAGGGTTTTTGAAGTATTTAATTTATTCTTGTAAGTTTTGTTTACTAATAATATTTACTGTCCTATCTAATGTTTTTAAACAAGCTTTTTTATATATTATCTTGTATCAGATTTCTTGTAAAGACAAATCAAAACAGCCGAAACTCGATGAGGTTGCGTTATATAATTACTTAGTTCGTATGACTACCTTCCAATTCCATCAGCAGATCATGGATATAATCTCAAACCAAGACCTTGTTCAGAAAAATCAAACAGGCCGAAAGTATATGGGATTACTTTGTTTGCATCCAATTGATATAGACAAAATTTCAATGCCATCAAAAACCGAAATGCGCTTGCAATATTTGACTCACTCTAACTTATATGGCAAGTTAAATATTTTTTTTTTTATAAAAAACACAGACTTCATTCCTTCTTCTCTTTTAATTTGTATGAAAACGCGTAATAACTGTGGAGAATTTTATTTAAGAAATATGTTGAAACTCACTTTACATATATTATTATTATTATTGTTTAGACTGAGAATAAATCTTATGTTTTATTTACTTGCAAATATTTAAGGCTACAACATTAAAACCAACACAAATATTCATTAATGATGATAAGCTAAATACTTATAACAAAATACTTGCGCATTCTTTACAAAAAGCATTGGTGAAATTTTATGAAGGAAGAACATAAAATTATACAAGTTACATAAAATTCACAAAGTAAACCTAAATAAGATATACGCCGTTAAATCTGAACGGAGCAAGCGATAAAGCCAGCAATAAACCATCGGGCAAGTGAGATCGTCGCTGACTCGACAAAACCCGCTTTGACTAATGGACTGTCAAAAGCTCTCGCGAGTCCATTCCAAACTGCTATATTACCACTATACGACTTATTGTGCTTAAGTGCACGCGACGGGTTAATAGCTCATAGAATTTTACTTAAATGCTCTTACATTAATCATTTAATAAAATATTAACCAACAGTACTTCCCATATTTATACAGAACGAGCTCAGTAGCGCTGAGGGTAGTGCGTTCTGACTACGATTGGGAAATTAAGCAATTTTCACAAGGGAGGTTCATAGAGTGGGTGGCCAAAAATGTACTATCTTGAACTCTGCCGTGCTTCGGAAGCCACTTTAAGCCATCGGTACCGGCTAGTCTGCAGTCGTTAACACCTACCAATCAGCACTGGGTCCACATGTTTATGGCCCATTATCCCTGACAGATTAAATTCCATTCTATCCATATCCGATGCATTGAGGAAATTAATTGACTGGTAATGTGAAATGAAAATATCTTTATTCAAGTAGGCTTATTACAAGCACTTTTGAATCGCACAAAAAAAAATCCCCTACCAAGTGTACAGGACGTTTTTTTAGCTGACAAGAAGAACAAGCTAAAGAAACTTACCAGCTCTTTATCATAAATAATAACATTTACATAAATCATGTCATTACCAAAATAATATGTATTATTACAATAATAAATACAACTTCCAAAGTCTGTAGGTCATAGGTTGAACATATAATTAGTCGTTATAGAACAAAGCGAAGGCTATTAATTCCATGCATTGTGATCCTTAAAATAATCATCAACTTTATAATAACCTTTACTCATAAGTATGTTCTTTACATGAATTTTAAATTTATTTATGGGTAGGTCAATTACATTCTGTGGAACTTTATTGAACATAACAATGCATTTACCCAGAAATGATCCTCTGGTTTTTTGAAGTCTGAAGCTTGGTTAACCATAAGCGAAGCTTGGATAATGTTATATATCGTCGTTGCGACTTTAAAACCTCTTATGTGTCACTTTTGTCGAAATCACTTTTTTGTACCGGTTTATTCCAATTTTTAGAGCGCCTTCGAATGCAAAAACTCTCATGTGATTATGTCTTTTGAATCGTTATTTATTTATTAAATATAATATATCCTATTTGCTCGCTCATCGAAAGTTGGGATTTAAAATATCTTATGTGTCATGAGAACACATGAGAGTTTTTAGTGGCACGAGTATTTTACAATTTTGGGAAATTATTATAATGAAATATCCTATGTGTATTAATAATAGTTTCATTAACACAACACGGGAATCGACCAATAGAAACACAGGAATTTCTCCCCTTATTTCTATTGGTCGCTTCATTGATCATGTGATCCGATTGTAGCTGTCAAGTGGCGCTAGATTTTTCTCATTTTATGACAGGTTGTTACTTGCTCAGCGTTACGGCACTCCTTAAAGTTGTTAAACGGATTTTAGTTAGTGAAAACTACAAAAATGAGTAAACCGCTTAATCCTAGTGATATTGAGTTGTTAATTAATCGGCAAAATACTGACGACAGCTACAATTCAATGACCTATTATAATTCTGAGGAATCACAAAATGAGGAGCGCGGGTCCAGTGTCTCTCTGATTTCGCCGGAAGAGTTAGGATTCAAACCTTCAGTGTTAAACACAATCGATGAAGTTGAAGAAATATCTAATGGTAGCATTAGCTTACTCCATGCCACTGATCCGTGTACTTCAATTGAATTAAGGCGAGTACTATCACCTTTACCAATCTTTGATAATTTAAGTGATGATAGTGATATTGATCCTGACTGGGCTCCAGAATCTGTACCGGGGAGGCGAACTCGTTATCCATTAGCTAATGAGTGTGATAGTGACGAAAATATCAGTCAATTAACTGTGCGCGATTTACGATTTAACAGGCAGTTATTTTTGAGAAGACAGAGGATTTTACTTGCTCTGGATAGTGACAATAGTGATAACGATGAAAGTGGGGTTGCAAATACTGTCACTGCTGCTGCACCCCTTCCATGTACTGTTAAGCGTAATAAAGAAGCCCGTGTTGCTGGTAAATCATATCTTGGCTATAAAAAGTTGGATAACAAATGGACAGCGTGTGTCGAGAGGCCCAAAAGAGTTTTGAAACCACGTTGCTCACATACGAGTGTTGCTCCTAAATCTAAAAACTCCTTTCTTTGTGCTTTGGTCACTGACGAAGAACGTGAACAAATTCACAAAACATTTTGGGAGCTCAAGTCCTGGCCAGAGAAGATTACTTTCGTAAAAACATTAGCAGTTAGAAGATGTATAAGACGTCGACGCCACTCTCGGCATAATACTGTTGGCAAAAAGCAAAGTGGCCATGATATTTTTATCAATAAGATGGATGCACAATGCACTAAAGTGAGAGTTTGTAAGTTATTTTTTTTGAATACGCTTTGCATTGGAGAAGACAGTTTCCGTCGGTGGACTAAGGAATGCGATATGGTACAAGAAAATTGCAATGAAGGGACTTCTTCAAATACGTCCTCATGTTTACGTGTTATTGTTAAAACAGGAAGGAATGCAGAATTGTCAAAAATTGTTAAAACATGGCTTGATATATTACCTAAGGTACCTAGTCACTATTGTCAATCAAGTTCAAAAAAAGTTTATGTAGAATCGACTTTTCGGTCTGAACTCCACATGCATGCAGTTTTTAAGGATTGGTGTACTGAAAAGGGATACAGGGCTGCTTCTAGAAAAACTTTTTCGAAGGTGTTAACAAATAATAATATTGGTATTCACCATCCGCGCAAAGATCAATGTGACACGTGTTGTAGCTATAAAACGGGCAATATTTCTCAAGCAGAATATGATATACACGTAGCAAAGAAGGAAGAAGCCCGTAATGCCAAAAAGATTGCTATAGCTAGTGCAAATGAAAAGGTTGTGGTTGTAACAATTGACGTCCAAAGTGTTTTGCTTGCCCCGAAATTATTGGCAAGTGCTTTGTACTACAAGTTGAAGTTACAATGTCATAACTTTACTGTTTATGACGTTTCATCTAAAAATGTTACAATTTACTTCTGGCACGAAGCAGACGGTAATGTTACTGCAAATGAATTCACATCTTGTTTGGTGGATTACTGTGAAAATTTACCGACTTCAGTTGAGCGTATTATTATTATTTCTGATGGATGTGGTCATCAAAACAGGAACCGAATTTTGTCGAGTGCCTTGAGTGATTTGGCACAGCGAAAGAAAATAACTATAGAACAACTCTATTTAGAAAAGGGGCACACAATGATGGAGGTCGATAGTGTTCACTCCACTATTGAACAATACATAAAACCTCCAATATACGCTCAATATACATAACCCGGATGAGACAAGCACGACCACAGAAGCCCTACGATGTCAAGTCGATTCATTACGACTTCTTTTTAAATTTTGAAGAGTTGGAATCGAACCTGAAATCCATTCGGCCTGGTAAAAAGAAGGGCGATCCTGTAGTGGTTGATATCAGAGGTCTTCAGTATTTACCTGATGGAACCATACTTTACAGGTTGAGACATTTTGCTGAGTGGTCCTTGCTTCAACAGCGAAGAAGTAACCAAAGAAATGGTTTTGTGTCACTAAACCGATTATACGCAGCTCCATTAAAAATAACAGAAAGCAAATTCAAGCATTTGCAGGATCTTAAAATGGTAATTGATCAGGATTACCATCCTTTCTATAATAATTTACAATTTAATCCAGGTACTTAATGGGTAAAAAGCACCCTACCTACAAGGAATTGATCAATTCCTTTATTTATTTATATAACAAATAAATAGCTATTTTATTGAAAACTGTGTATTTTTAATTTCAATTCCTTAGCATATTTTACTTCAAAAACTCTAATGTGAAACAATACTCGCAACCAAAACCTCATAAGTGGTGCATTGAATAATTTTTATTTTTTTAAGCAATACCATTTTATTTTATCAAAATAATGTTTGCAAAGTAATAAGCATAAAATCCTCTAATTGTCGATTGTGTTATTTCTTAGAGTTAGTTTCTTTATATTTTTTTCAGTAGACACATTTTATCAATTATCTTTTAAACATTCATTTTACACATATGAGGTATTAAAGTCACAACGACGATATAAACATATAAAATAATTTTATCTTCTGTTGTGATTAAAATGTGTTTTACTTGCAATATTTATAAATACAAGGATATGTGTAGATTAACAACAAAACTATTGAATATTATTAATATTTCAGAGCAAACCTAAGGATATTTAGACAATGTAGCAGATATAATAAAAGAAACGTTGTTATTTCTGAAAATAGATGAAACGAATATATTATAAATGTTAAAGATTATCTCGTATCTAAAATTGGTAACCCTTTGGTATCAAAAAGATCATAAACTGCGTCTCAAATATTCAATGAAGGCAGAATACCATGACATAGGTATGTAAATAGGGTTGTTGCCCCAAACGAACTCTCAGACCTTTAAAATTGAAGGGAAATTCGGAAATAGCCCTTATTACGCAATAGTAAAGCGTTGGGTTATGTAAATTTACACATGGTCCAGAGGATGTTCTCGGCATGAGGACTATGTAAACAGCCATAATACGGATCATTGAAAACTCTTTAGAGGTTCTTCAATTTGTGTGAAGAAAAAGATGTGGAAGTGACATTTTACTGTATGTTTCCTTTACATTTGATGTTGCACTAAAGGATTAATAGTTTAGAAGTGTCATTTTTTCTCTTTCAAATAACAAAATCCTACTTAATTTATATTAGAAATTAAATTATGTCAAGATTCGGTAATTTCAGTTTTAAATAATGTTGAAAAATTTTCATTGATCACATACTTCTTTATTTTTTTTTTCATCACATACCTACTGTGAACATTTTCATGAAAGTAGGGCAGAAGACCCGGTTATGGCCACTGCCCCCATTTAGCCATTTGAAATGTTCTAAATACCGCATAGACAATATTACTTTCCATTAACGGTTTAAAAAATATTTATTATGGCAAAATTGATTGTGTTAAGGTATGTTAAGTATGGTGTATCAAAGTTCACTTCGTCTTAACTCCCGAAATGGTCAAAACCTGGTCATTTGCCCTACTATATTAAGCATATTTTCATTCCATAGGACAATTAATGTCAAAATGATAGTATTTTTTTTCAAAATTTTCTATACGGATCTCTAGAAGATAAAACGTTGGGATTGGGTAACAATGGGAGTAGTTCAAAACTTAACGGTACCGTTGCGATGAAACAGATTACCATAAATCAAAAGAGGGTCCTACACAGATGGCCAGTTTGTATTTGTGAATATCTAAGAGACTTTGGAGAAAATACTTCGAACTTTTTATGTGCGTGTGTGTGATTATATGGAAAAGTCTATTTTGTACATTGATTAGACCGGGAATCGAATTTCGAAGACGGAGCAACTATGGAGGTTTCACAGCACAATAAAAACTATTAAATCCATTAAGATTAGTCCATAGCGCTACAAAATGTTTAGTTCCAATTTTTGGATACAGAAAAAATTGTACTTATCTAATCATAACTTAGGTATTACGTTTCTCAAAATTTCTGAAAATACATGGATACAGGAAATATAATCTCCTTTATTGTTTTAACATACTGAACATATTTCAACACAAACGTAAGCTTCTCAAAGCATGTATGTCCTCAGCTATCAATGTTTGCGTTGCAAATGGAAGCGATGTAGTGTCAATAATCGTGACGGTTTTGTTCGGCGTTGAAAAGTTAATCGGGTATGTTTGCGTGTTTGTTCAGACAAATGGGGAGAATTGTTTGAAGGATTAGCGGTGGCAAACACATGTCTCTCGCTGTACACCAGATTTACCCGGTTCGTTGTTGTGTGGTTAGTTACTTTTTGCTGAAAATAGGTCGTGATGACGCTCAGTTGCTTATTAATTATAAGGATGAGATATCCATTATTTAATTTAGTATGGGTTAGAAAATGGTGTATACTATTTAAGGGTAATATGGTTAAATTATTTGGTTATTGTAACTTGTCTCTGAATAGTTGATAAAATTATCTATTTGTCGTGTTAAAGCACTTCAGAAAAAACGCACAAAAATGCTTACTGAATTACGTATGCAACTTAATGATGACGCGAAAATGTTCTCTAAGAGAATTGACGAACCCATGTCTTTGTGGTACTTTCCGCTCAGAAGGCCTTTTGAACATCTTTCTGTTTTAGGTTATTAACACTATCAAAAAAAAAATATTCGAACAACACAAAACAACAAAGGTGAAACTTCTAATATTTCCTTTACAAATGAATTTCCCAAATAAGTGTACTAGCAAAATAGCCTCGAATTGAAGGTAGACTGCCGTATAGCAGAATACGACGAAAATAGAAACCAATCCACCAATTACCTTCGGCTCAACGGATCCTCTGTCGATTTAATAAAGTAGGACAATCAGCAAACATGGGACCTCGAACTCGAGACCCTATTCACGCTCTATTAACAACAAGATGGAGGTTACCGGACAATGTGTAAGGATAACATTGAAAATATTATATTTGTATAATAAAGAGTTCAACACCGGTATAAAAATTATTAAAAGATCATTTTTCGTATAACATGATTGGAACTCCTCAGATCTTATATTTTTTTAATGACATAAGATAGGTTTCAACTAAATTGAAAACCTGCAATGAAGTAAATATTGAAGAAGTTATATTAGTAAGTAGATTTTAGTAGAACAGTTTAAATTAATTATTCTAGTAAAAAATTGATTAATCTCTAAAGAAATCAATAAAAATATTGATTCAAACCTATTTGGTCCAAAGAAAGCCCCGTATAAAGTTCGTTTCGATTTCATTTGATGTTAGAATTGCTTAAGGTGAACCCAGGATTGCCCCACTGATTAAATTTCTGAAGTTAAAAGTACAGATAAATAGGGTATTGGTTCTGTTGCAGTTAGTGTGATTTGCTCAATAACGTTTGCAAAATAATATTCAAAGAGAGACCTCTTAAATTACATTAAGAAACTATGCCTGTTTCGTATAGAAAATTGGGTAAAGACATTTTTTTCTTCATATATCAATACATTATTAATTTAAGAAGATAAACTACAATAATACCATTTTAGAAAATGTTATCATACTGTGTAAATTGTTTCTTGGCAAGGGCTTTAAGTTTTAAAGAAAATGGACCATTCTTTATTCCACTGCGCAAATAAAAGTCTACTTTAGTAAATATATTTGTATTACGCTTTTTATTACAATAATAACGTCTGGATACAAGTAACTAACCCTTTCCAATATAATGTATCGAAGCTATTGTCCAGCAATCCTCGTAAAAAGCTTAATCCTGTGTGTGACATAGAAATTCACTCACCACTTCAATTCATGTTGTATAACAACAAAAATAACGTTTTAATACTTACGACACGATTACTAACATGTTTCACAATTGAAATGTAAGGTTATGACAGACTTTTCTAGAACATTGGATTTGGATCCGATATTGATGGACTAGATTTGCGTTTACAATCCGAGAGAGCTACTAGAAAGCAAGTTGGATGTCAGATTTCCGAAAAAGTAACATTTGACTAAAGCAAACCTATGGTACTTTCAACAGAATGCTATCCTTTGGTCCTGAATCTCTACATGGTTACCAGCACTATAAGACAGATTTAAGGACTTGGAATAATTCTAGAGAAGTGACATAACATTTTGCTTTATTAACTTGAAAAAACACTTTTTTATGTCGCGTTTTAAATGTAGTTTAGAAACAAGATTCATCTATCTTTCCAACGCTTAGCCAATAAAATATCAAGTGATAATCACTTCACGGCAATGCCAGTCGTGTGGTATAAAAATAAACCGATCCTTTCAGTCATCAGTCACTAGGAAAGTCTAGTTTCAATGGTGGAATTAACTATTATAACGCCGTGGCGAGGAATGACATCCCTTGATCCTACTCACTGTGACTTTCGCTGACATGTTGAAAGGGTTTTGATTTATTTTCGCGTATGTTATTGTTGTAGAATAAAGAAAGACTTATAAAGTAGCGATTAAATTTTGGATCAGAGAATTGTATTAGTCCAAAAGAGTCTATCATTTACTTTTTTTTTAAACTTGCGTACTGTGTGAAAAACATATGTATGCGTATTATACATTTAAATGTTATAATTGAATGAAAAAGAATATAACCAACCTTCGTATTCGAGTGGCTCAAACATCGGTTACAAGGTGTCCCCATCGCTGAACGTTTCCCAGTCGGGCTAAAGTGGAAAATGAATTTTATTACCTTCTCGGGTTTAAGGCTCTCTTGTACCTCCGCATACATCGCATCGAGAGTAAAGATGCGCTCGCTTGATTTCTACGATATGTTTTTAATTACAGAAATAAAAACAAATGCAGTTATAATTATATCAAAACCAATTTTTGTTTATATTTTTATATAGTTAAATCCAAATATATCTGTCGTAAAATCTTCTATGTAGCCAATTTTCTATGAAGCCGATTATTAAAATTTATGTTTCTGTTTTTTGCAAACAATAGCCTTAAAAAAATAGGTTTAAAAAGTAGTAATTTCGTAAAACTTAAATGTTGTGTACCTTCGTCGTCTCAATTTCTTTCTTATAACTAGTACTTTAGCTACTTATTTAGGACTATAGCAATATATGTCATGTGTTTTAATATTTTTTTATGAGTAAATTTCATGAGGTCAGAATTATTTTTTGTGTTTTGTATAAATACATGTAAAGTTTTACATACTTATATCATAAACGTTAACGATTAAATAAACATAACATTATAGCAGATTTTAAGTCAAACATAAGGGAGAAGAAAGTTTTCGCATCTTTACTGATATCCCGAGTCCCTAAGCTCAAGAGGCATTCACAATTTCAAGGCTTTCAAAAAAAGTGAATGCAAATTCAAGTCAGGACCGTGGAAGCTTTCCTGTGGGAGCCGTGAGGGCACCGTTTATTTATGGCGTTCCAGATGAAAATCCATTCGTAATAAAATATGTTATTCCTTTTTTCGACGATTGCGATTAGGGAATTGCGTCTGGAGCCTTTAATTGCTGGCATGGATTTGTGTTCGGTTTTAACTTCTTGACAACAACAACACTGTCGAGTTGTATTGTTTTAGATTTATTAAGTCTCTTTTGCAAATACATTTATTTATATAGTAGCTTATCTCAAAATCAATGCTCTTTTCAATTTTAAGTAAATCGCCATCTTAATTATCTTCCTATATCTACTAATTATTCTTTTCTAAGAAAATATCCTTCCCAAGTTAATCTCCAAGTATCAACGTAGAACCATCTATATATCGACTATTCTTTCCTTTAACTTACCTTTAATAGATGTAGGTACATATTAGCAAAAGAGACCATTATGAATAAACTAGCTTTAGCACGCGACTTCGTCCACGTAATGAAGTTACTTTAAGCAGCTTTTCTAACGAATATTTATTAATTATAACATGTAAAATACCTAAAAAATAAAGTTTCATAAAGGGGATAAAATGGGGATTATCCCCTTGGGTGTGGTATTGATCAAAATCCTTTCTTAGGGGATGCCTACGTCATATTAGCTTTACGCATGCAAAGTCTCAGTCTGATCGGTTAAAAATTGACAAAGTTTCATACAAACTTTCATCCCCTATTTTGCCCCTTTGAGAGTAAAATTGATCAAAATTCAATCTTAGTGGATGCCTACGTTATGACATCTACCTGCATGCCAAATTTCAGCCCGATCCGTCCAGTGGTTGGGGCTGTGCGTTGATAGATCACTATGTCAGTCAGTCACCTTTGAATTATATATATTTCGATTTTTTATCGCTGAATGTTTACTGCTGACAAGAACTTTTGGATTCGTTTGTCACAACGAAATAAACTATTATAAATAACGTTCAGCGATATCATCAAGATGGTTCATAGTGAAAATAAAAACATCATTTATTTTTATAATCCAACATACTCTTTATGAATGTCAGTTCGAGAAAATTCGTCGAGATAGAAACATTTTACATATTTTATTTCAATCAATAGCGTTTAGTCGTTTCCATTATACTCTCAAGTAACTCAAGAAAAATGTATACTATGTCCAATCAAATAT
The DNA here is from genome assembly GCA_918026875.4 of Diatraea saccharalis. Taxonomy (NCBI): domain Eukaryota; kingdom Metazoa; phylum Arthropoda; class Insecta; order Lepidoptera; family Crambidae; genus Diatraea; species Diatraea saccharalis. The sequence goes on along the minus strand of OU893333.1, from coordinate 17,475,974 downwards.
AATGAAGTGAAATAACTCACCAAAACAAGGGATATGTAATTATTCTATTTAACTTTATATACGAACTGTTTTTAAATACGATTTTTGTTTGATACAGTTCTTTTTTGTTTACCCTTTATTAAATCAAGTTCATTAGCTTAATCAGCCTTATATTCATTTGCCTAAGCACAGAACCAGTCACACATGTATGATTATATGCTTCGTTTGGCAGCCTCATACAAGTGATGTGATTAATCGTCTGTGGCAAAATAATCGTACTGTTAACTTACACAATGACGAGAGAACTTCTTTTTCGCTGCTCATAAACTCGTTTCTAGATTCTGGCTACGTTCTAATTGTCTTTAACCTGACAATCCTAGTTTTAACAGTTAATAATCCAACCAACATATATTTTAGTTTTAAAATAAATGAATACGTAGGATGAAAAAGTTATCATTGATATGTAAATATAATAGTGTGTACTCATTATTAGTTCATAAAGGAAATTTTCTAATTTATGCCGTCGCCGTAATATATTTCGGTCTTAACACACCTGCCAGTTCAATTCAAAATGTTTTGTCTCGTAAATTGAATAAGTAAATTCGGCGGAACAACTCGTAGAATTCGGGTAACGTCTCCTCATTCCCTTATCTTTTGTCGGGAAATTACTTATTGTGACGTGTCTGTTTGTAAGTCTGCGAGGTGTAATTTTGAAGCTCATTTCGTTTCAATGGACATACTCGGGAACTTTTCCATTTGTTCATTTTATGTTCCTAAATTGCTATAAACTGTAGATCTATGGTTTAAAATACCTTAGTATATTCGTTTAAGTTAGTTCCACGTTAATTTTCAACGGACTTGAAAAAAGGGGGTTATCAATCAATATATGTGTGTTATTTCATTAGAATTGCGTAATATTCACGTATGTTGATATGTATGGCCTTCTAAACACGCATGCAAAAATTTATAGATGTACCTATGTATATACATACATACAGTTGTCCACGGATATCTCACAAACGTTTGTGATATATTCATGGACAACCATATCTCGGATGATTTTGGTTGATTTATTATTTATTTGCTTAGATTTCCACTTAGATAACACTACTTAGGTAATTTCATCACAATCAGTTCAGAAGATTTCAAGATATAAAGTATTAAATTTAGTATTCAGTAGACTTGTAATTTTTTACCTTCCTTATTAACCCTAACTTTATCAGTTTTCTTTGTATGTTGTAATTGTGTTAGGATATAGCGAATTATTCATATATGTTAGTCTATATGGGCTTCTAAACATGTGAGCTACATTTTTGTAGGTGTATGTTGTAACATATAGACAATATGGTGGTCCTCGAATTTCTCGTAAATTAGACATCGGATTGAAATGATTCTCTTTTCGCTTGATTAACTATTTATCAATTGGACCTTAAGGAACAGTATACGAGAAAACTTAATAAATGACTTAAGAAACGAATTGCTACCAGAATAGTAGGTCAGGTTAATCTTCGACACCAATAAAAACGGCGTCAAAAACGATTTGCCACCAGAATAGTGTTAGGTTAGGTTAAAACTGGGGCCCTAAAAGAAATATTATTAAAAACGAAAGAAATAAAAAATAATTAAAAAGAAAATAAACTTACTTCAAAAATATCGTAATAAAGAGAAGCAATTGAAAAGAGAGAAGTAATACCATAAACATTTTATTTTTTTAAAATTAGCAATTTTTTTGTGGTAGATGCCAGATATTTAAAAGAAAATATCTTGTTATGTCACATATTTTCTGATAGTGCTGTTTTACTGTAGCATATTATTATATTTATTTCACTGCGTTATAATTTCACCATAAAATATATTAACAACAAATTCATTCATCAGTTTCTTGATACAATCATAAAAAACTGAGATAGATCATATTACGATCATTTATATTGAAACCCACAAAAATTGTCTAGTCCTCACTTTTTAAAAAATCTGGCTGTAGACTTATCCCTCGTTATCCCGGGGTCAACACCCCGAGGTCCCAGAAACGAGTTGTGTAAGATAAAACGCACCTTTTTGTCCCTTTGACTAAGTTGGCGATGCGTCCTCTCGATGTGTAAAGGGCTTACTGGAATTGCCAAAGAAACATTTTTTTTTGTGTTCCGAATAATATTATTCCTGTTCAAATTATTATTATATATTTAATAAGAACACCGAAAGTGAAAAAACCGTTTCAAAAACTTTGGAAAAAATAGAGATAATCGTTCTTTTTTCTTTACCGATTGAATCCCCAAAGATATAAGTGTAAGGAATGCATTCAATTGCTAATACTGATTATTTACATAATATATAATTATATACCCAAACCTAAACTAACACGGAATTTATCCAAGCGTTATGCTAAGTCTGGGCTTACCCTCACTTACAACTTAGTTTTGATTACTTCTGAACAATGCCTAGTTTTGATAGCATCAAGGACAGTATGTTTGATTGTTAATCATGAACTGTATACTTTATATTGAGATAAATACGTAGTATAAAACAATGTCGTTTCCTGCTATCTGTATGCTAAGATCTTTTAAAATATACAACGGACTTTAAAGAGTTTCATTATCAATATAAAGAGTGATTTAAGAGGAACGTTTATATGTATTATACAGGACCACGCGTGCGAATCCGCTGGTGGAAAGTTGATTTTAGAATATAACCTACTCCGTTGATACGGAGACGGAGACCACCCTGATGGGTAGTTTGCTCGTCTGTTTCAAGGTGTCGCCATCTCTGAGGACTCTGGTTCGATACCCGGTAGGGTATAAAAAATAGATTTATTTATGAGTTTTTGTTTTTTAATGGACTCAATTATACTGATTATTTCAAAAATATATGACATGAATACAAAAAAGAATGTTAAATTACCTAACACTACGTAATTTTTACCGTCTTAAAAATTGTTAATAATTCTTATGTTGCTTAATTATTATGCAGCTTTATATTGGTCAAACTATTTTAACATCGGTCGAATAGTTTTTCAATTAGAAATAAATAAAAATATTTAAAAATCCATTATTTTTTCTTAATATCGTCAATATAAATTGATCACATAGCGAAGAGACATCGCAATTTATAAATTTTCACCATAATTTCTAGATTCAAAGCAAATAATGAATATACAAAAATTTGGCATCGACAGTGACATCCACTTCGCTCAAATCCAACAACAGGCACAAAACGAATTAATATGCACACAAATAAATTGAATTAAAACGTCTTGGAGTGTAAAAATGGCGCTTTGCTCGCTCGCTCATAGAGGGTGCAGGGTTGTCAAAACTCGCTCATTAGCTAATTGAGTTGCCCTTGTTATAGCATTTTGTATAAAACATGCATTAAATCTAAAAATAAAACACGCCAGTGTGAAGCGTTACAAATATAATTCTTAATAAAAATGTTAACACCGTCTAAAAATAGAAAAGCATGAACAGAAAATAATAATATACAAATAATACAGTTTATGAGTTTAGTGCTATATTATTTACATTTGCCGAATTCAATCTTCACCTAAATCTTAAAACTTCAGTTTCTAGCAGCACTATATTAAACAATATACAAGCTAATATAAACAAATGTGAGCAAGCTTGGCAAGAAAAGAAGCAATGGAAATTAAAAAAAAACACATATGGAAATATTAAAAAGCTTAACTGTTACTTTGACCTTTGTAACTTTGGAAAATATATATTAAACATTTCTTTTTCCGAATATTTGAACCGGGAAATCATGTCGAAATAGGATAGACCACCTATCACATTTAAAATTTGTGCAGAACTGTCGGTTCACCTTATATAAATTTGCAAGAGATGATTTGAAATTATGAGTGGAAGTGCAAATATGCAGTAATGTCAAACACAACATGTTGAATTAAATTATAATTTTCCAGCCTATATTTATCTTGCAAGGGATATGGCATGAAGATGACAGATACATAGATATTATTAGATTATACCTTTTCGTCTAGTTTACTCTAGAACAATTATTCTTGTGAACTTATCAAGAAAAAGAAATCAAAGCAGAATCAAATAGTACCTATATGTAAAAGTATTTTATGTGATACAAAATATTCTTCTTTTAGAAGTTTATAAATTAGACACTTCTTTTGGTAAACTGTTTTAAGGTAAAACTGCAGTTTCACCAACACAAGTTTTGAGCTCGATACCCAAGGGTAGTCCGCTCCCAACTTTGTATGGACTATGCGATTCTAACAATATACTCATCACCTGTATTTGAATAATATATTTCAGGTTCACATTGGATTAAGCGCTTACTTGATTCAATTGAGATTATTTCACCAAGTATTTATATATATATGAAAAAAAAAACATTAACCTGTAAATGACTAGTAAATATTGTAACTATACTTTTATAGTTTTATGACAGTCAATTACTTTTCTAAATCCACAATCTATCCTCTTGTAAAAATAAAAAGCTGTGCTAGACTCTTTACCTATGGCTCAATGCGATGCAATTCGATATCGATGAGCGATATCGCACGAATCCCATACCCTACCCATACCCTTATAAAATGTATGGAGAATCGCAAATATTATTACACAATCTGCCGATATCGGTCACAAATCTCATATTGAAATAATGCGATGTACGAAAAGGCCGGTTATCGGATGGGTGGTCAAATTTTTTTGGCAGAATGGTTTAGGACGGCCACGCCTTCAGTTCATGTACGGATTACTGACTAGAATATCTGTACTTAAGCACCGCCAATCCTCATTAGGACTTTCACGCGGGCCCAGTGCGGCATTTTTGGGTAGATTTGTTTCATACATTAAAAATATCTGTGAATTATCACCACCAATCCTCATTGGGATCTTCACGCGGACCCAGTAAGGAATTCTGGGTATTTTGATTTCATCCATTAATAATATCTGTGCTTTGGCACCACCAATCCTCATTGCGATCTTCACGTGAGCCCAGTGCGGAATTCTGGGTGGAGTGTCTCGATGCTGAAGTAGTTTACGCGTTTGATCTGCGATTGGAGAGTTTAAGCGACCATCACCCTTCCTGGATAGGGCATTACTGGATAGGGCGAGGTGATGCGGAGTGTAGTGGGTTTTAGCTTTCTCCTATGTGTTTAAATGGGAAAAGCTATAAATATAAATAATTTTGTACTTCCATTTCTTGATTTATTGGTACTCCTCGCGCGAGAGACTGAACAAGATAACAGTTTTGTATCGATTAACTGCAACACATCATATTGTGTCACCCGTTAGAAACTCGACGCATAGAAGCGCCACGGAAATTAGATGACGTAGCCACAGAATGCTGGGCTAGTGATGTAATGAAACATGACATCATAAATATTTAAATGTATTGGTAGATTTCGTTACTAGATATATATAATTTTGAATAATAATAATTCTTTAATTATTAGTAAAATATTATTAAAACTAAATAAATAATTAATTATATTATTAAATTGAAATATTCAAAATTCAAAGTCTGTAATTTATATTTATTTTCATTTTACGGAGGTAATAGGAAACAAAAGAAATTGTAGTTATAGCTTGTGTAAAGACAATACTAATATATCTTTCAAATGTATAAATTAAATATTCTAAATTTTATGTCATTACCTCAGGCATTTATCGATCACATCACAGGCCTCATCTTTCAGTTAGCTGTCAGCCAGTATACTGTCGACTTGTAGATTATTATTGATTATAATATTATTGGAATATGTTGATTGTTATTTTAAATAAATCAATGGAAAAGAAAAAAGCCTTTATCAATAATTATCGACACCGATACATCACTATTTTTCACGGAGTGCAAGTCAGCAATTTTCCGCAACTAGAAGTGATTTATCCGGTAAGCTCGCTGCCTCCGCACGATCGCGGCACGTGACGCGAGCACGCTACCATTCTCACTTCATTACTACCTTAATTGACATTGCAGGGTGAGATATTGGCTAATTCTAACATTTTGAATATCTCCCATAGCTAAGTAGTAATATGAAAGATTTTATAACGTTATACTGATTAATATTTATTTTATTACAAAGTCAATTATGAAACTTCCCATATTTAAATTGATAGCTTATAGATACGAGTATAATAATTAGAAGTAGGATAATATTTTAGATTGCTAAGAAGAATAGGTAATCCTACTAATATTATAAAGACGAAAGTTTGTAAATTTTGGATATTTCTTCCTTCTTTTCAATTCTTTTCTGGATTAACATATAGGCTACTTTTGATCCCGCTTAAAGGTTTCCTAGGAATTAAAATACTTCCAAGGGCGCATATTTTTGTGAACGCTGCTTAAATAGTAAGATAGATACGAATGCTTTCTTAAGAAAAGTTGGAGAGCTTTAAATTATCTATAAAAAAATCCGTAATGGCATATATTTATAAGATTAAAAAAAATATATATATTAAAAAAGCTTCGTTAAGTTAGTTAAATTCAAATAAAAATTGTCTTTTAAACCAAATCAATTGGATGAGTTATTTTAGACATTATATCTAATTATATGCGTTATGCATATCCGTAATATAATGTGATAAAGATCACAAAATAATGTGTCAAGGAATAAAAAAATATATTTGGAATTAAACTTATCTGCTTAGGCGATTCGTAATATTATGCCTTTCCTAGTTAAAGTATGCCTTGTTCTAGATTGTCAGAACAATAGAAAAAAAATATTGTTACTCACACACCAGACAAGGAAGTGCCAGAAAACCGTTTGAGTGCTAAAACTCAATTAAATGAAAGCATTGCAATTAATATTATATATTTAAATTAAGTTAATAATAATTAAGTATTACTAACAAGGCATACCCTTAGAAAAAAATATACAATAGGTATATAAACATATTTTTTTCAATTGATGTAATTTTTTGTCGAAGTGCCGTTACACATGACGGACTGATAAGACGTTTATTCTAAAATATTATTATCCATATTTATGACTGTTGAGTAAGTAATATTATTGCATCGTAAACATTATACCGTTAGTATTTACAAAAGAAGAAGTAAAAAATAATTAAACTTTCTACAGCTTTTCAACAGCGCGTTCAGGCACAGTCAAAACAAACGGAACCCCAATGGTTACTTTACCGCGTGGATGCGTGCATTACCATAATACCGCCTTTGCATAATTTTGGTGCAACCAAAATGCAACTTAGTACTGTCTCCCCATTTCCCCTACGGGAACACCGCCGTTTGCCTCTGAATTAATTAAAAACATAATTAGGCAAGACTGAGCCGTATGCTGTTAAATTTGATGTGAAAATTATCATTCCCCTATTAATACTGGCTAATCAAGTGACTAGTATTTTAAAAGTTCTTATTTATTCAACAAATCGAAGCTCCGGTAATATCGGCATTAAAAATACTTTTGGAACTTTCAAATATTTGACTCCATTTCTGATTTCTAGCTTTACTTACTAATATTATTTGCTCTTATGCAGCGTGAAGTAAAGACAGAGTTCTAGACAGAGCTCATGAATTGCATAAAAGATGTTTTTTTTATTCTCCTTTTTATCTAGTATCCCCACGGATGCTAATTCCAAGGAAACTCAGACAAATCGCTGTAAGCAACAGGGATTTATCTGAACTATTATGATAAAGTGAAAAAAAAAATCTAATTTTTATAAATTTCTGTTTCCAACCTTCTTAGTTAATTTACTCTTTATATGTGTTATATACCTATATGACATTATTTTATTACCTATGAAAATTATTAAAAAACAAAGAAGTAATTGTGATCCAATATCTGTACCATAATTGTGACCTCTCTATATTTATATTCTACCCACAGAACATAGAGAGAGAATAGAAGTATAATGATATTGATTTAGTATGCGAACCGAGTGTCGCCTCTCCGCACACAAATACAGATTAGATGAAATGATCATTTTGTTCACTACATGAAAAACTGCCACGCGATACGTTCGTGATAACATAAACAGAATCCCAAAAAGATACTAACCTAAGAAATCACACGATTAAAAACAAACTCTAATTCAACGTGATAATAAATAATTTACTTTAACATGAATGTTGAACTGTCACGTGGCTGTATACGGGGATACCAGAAGGGAAAAAATATTTTAAGATTATGCACATTTTAAAAAATTGGGGACATCATTTTATGTGCGAACTATTAAGATTAGATTTTGCTGTAACCAAGTGAATATTAAAAAATAACGCTTTTCCCTATATAACTTCTTTTAAAAAACGCAGTACAAAAACTAAGATAACTTAATGATAAACTCTATCATATGTCTGTGTAGTAATATAATTAAGCGAGGGAAAGTGTAAAAAAAAAACAAAAATTAAGAAACCAACAGAATTTTTGTATTAATTACATTAAGCCTAATTTGATTTTTTTTCTTACTGGTATCATTCCGATTGTGCATATTAGTGACGTGACATAATAGTAGTTGATGAAATAAGAGGTTTAAATTTTGTTATGAAACAGTAAAATGTAATTCAGTTCGACAATGTTCTACAGTGGTTTGATAGTAATTATTTAAAGCTTAATTCAAATAAAATGAAATACATAAAGTTTGCATTACCTAATGTGAGGCATATTAATACACTTATAAATGTAAATAGTGAAAAAGTTGAGTTGGTGAAATCGACAAAGTTCCTTGGTATTACACTAGATTCCAGACTGCAATGGGATCCTCATATTGATAATTTGTCAAGTAGACTGAGTTCTGCAGCATTTGCTGTTAATCAAATTAGACTCTTGACAAATGTTGAAACGGCAGGATTGATATATTTTAGTTATTTTCACAGTGTAATGACGTATAATCTATTGTTGTGGGGTTCTGCGGCTAGCATTCAAGATATTTTTATTCTACAAAAGAGAGCTGTCCATGCTATATATAATTTACGGTCTAGAGAATCTATCAGAGGAATATTTAAAGAAATAAATATTTTGACTGTTGCCTCTCAATACATGAATGAAAATATTATCTACGCAAGAAAACATTACGATTCCTTCACAAAAAAAAGTAGTGTTCATAATCATAACACAAGAAATAAAAATAAACTTGCCGTTCCAAGCTTCAGACTTCAGAAAACCAGAGGATCAATGCATTTACATTGCTATGTTCAATAAAGTTCCACAAAATGTAGTTGACCTACCCATAAATAAATTTAAAATTCATGTAATGAACATACTTATGAGTAAAGGCTATTATAAAGTTGATGATTATTTTAAGAATCGCAATGCATGGAATGAATAGCCATCGCTTTGTTCTATAAAGACTAATTATATGTTCAACCTATGTCCTACAGACTTTGAAAGTTGTATTTATTATTGTGATAAGATATGAAATGACATGATTTATGTAAATATCATAGGGCTGGTAAGTTACAATCGCTTGTTCTTCTTGTCAGCTAAAAGACGTCCTGAACAAGTGGTAGGGGAAAAACATTTTTTGGACGATTCAAAAGCGATTCATAATAACTAATATGATCATTACAATAATAAATTGATCATAGCCATGTTTGTTTTACTTTATTATTCTAAGTTTTATAACTGTAATAATAATAGTACCTACATTTTTAATTGCAACGACTGGACAATAAGGAATCGCTGGTCAAGTATGAGTTTGAAAGCCGTGACAAAAACGTTTGAAGACAGACACAAAAGTGATAAGTACGTACAAACGTCAATCTACATATAAAGTCACATCCGTTTGAGACATGGGTTTATAAACTTATGTGCAAATATGAAGCAACAAAAAAACTGATAAAAGCTGTTCTGTGGGCGGTTCTTTAAAGTGGCTATCTTAACTCGATTTCTATAATAATGGTTTCCGATTATGAATCAGCATAATAAAGTAAATTAAATTGACGCCTATAAATTAATTTTGTAAATTAAATTCACACTACCAACAATATTACGTTAGTTGAAAACATGATTTTTTGTTTGTATTGATAATATGTTGTTTTGAAATTCATTTGATAGGTTTAGGTCTAAAACGGATAGGACAAAATAAATTATGTAAACAGGGCAATCCGTTGTAAAGTTATTAGGGAAACTGAAATATAAGTAATGCAAAATAAGTGAAATCCAGTTTCACCAGTTTCTAATAAGACCTATTAGGCCAACACTCGTAGCTTTTCACGAAGTTTCGTTTGATTTATATATTGTTCATAAAACGTTGATATACTTCGTAACTTAGATATTTATAACACATCAGTATTTTTTAATATTTATCTGCGTGTAAATAATTAACCGAATCTTCGTAAAAAAATGCCTGAATAGTTCATTATTTCATCTGTTCAGTATCAATTCATCTTTTATTTTCAGGAGGCACAGCACTATTTTTTGCAAAAGTGCACAATATGATTTACATTGCTGTCTAGAAACGGGGTTAGAAACATTAATGTTGGTTTGAACAAACAATGTATATTTTATTTGAAATTGTGTCAAATTATTTCGTTTTTTTTATATTTTAGCACTAAAATTGTACTTACCAGTGAAAGGAAATGTTTGCATTAGTTAGATTGTATACTTTGTTTTGCTTTTTGCAAGTGATAATAGCACAAAACGGTATTTTTTATAGAAAAAATCAGTAAAATCACCACTCGACGATTGACGAACGACTGACAAATATAAAACCGAGGAAAGGGCGTCATATGAGTAAAAGCGCATATGCCAGCGACGCTTGCCCCGCCCACTTACTACTTCTATTCTCTCTCTATGTTCTGTGATTCTACCTATGAACGATAACAATTCCTAAATAATGGGTTTACCATTATTTAATGCTTGTTATGGTTCATTTTCGTAAGCCCCGTTTCCACTAGTTTTCCGGTACCGAAAGTTATTTCATCGATAGAATGCTATGTTATCACGAATTTATATATATAACTAGAATTATTTACAAAAATTAAATTTAAAATCTACGAAAATAAGTCTATCACATAATTTTCCGATCGGGCCAAAGATATTTCGTACGTGTCACATAGCTCTGTGAATATTTTAATTTGTTTGGTCATCCATATTCCTTTATTAATGTGCTAGGGGTAAGGGTTGTGGGACTCGAGTAATTCCGTAAATAACAGGAGGACATGGGAGCACCTAATGTATAGCATGGACGTGACGTGATAATACCTCTTCCGTCCAGCGGGGAACTGGGCTGCAGTGAAGAACTGTTAGGATTTTGGGCAATTTAATTTTGAGGTTGTGTTTATATGTGCTCTTCTCCGAAATTAGTATGAATGCAATTCGTCTATAACGTTCTTCTGACACCTTTATAAGATTCCAATGTACAACCTGTAATATAATTAACGCTCATCATTGAAGTATTTTGTTTTAAATCAAACACTGATGCGATTTCAACAACTATTCATTTATTCTGTAAAATTTAATTTTAAACAAGTAAATTATGGTCACCTGTACCCAATACAGCCGTAAAAGTGAACATAAACTTATTTCACACAATTTAATTTTGAATAATGTCAATCGTTATATGTAAGATCAAAGGCTTCCTAACGCAATTAAAATCCTCAGTACTTAAGCCATTGCATCATCAACATTATTTAATATTTACTCTGTTCAATGTTTTATCACAAACTTAGTAAATTTGAACCTAGAAACAAAAAAAAAACAATAATCATAATTTTGCAAAAATTAAAAAAGAAATCATGAACACGTTACTATGAAATTGCTCTTTCTACTATTTTATTGACTATCTTGGGCTCAAAATATCTGACTACGGTTATTTTATTTTCATATATTCGTTATAAATAAAAAAGGGTATGTTCATCTAAATAACCATCACATTAGAAGTCGGCTTGTCGTTACTTCCACAAAAAACTTAGAGTAACGTTTTGCCGGTGACATCGCTCGTTAGCGGTCGTTATTTTTCCGAGAAGTCGAATCTATTTGACCCTATTATCTTCAAGATGTCTGATGCGACCTCACCGTGATTTAGGGAAGCAATCTTGTTTTTTTGCCACTTGCCTGACAAAGAATAGTTGTAACCTAAAAAGTCTACACATTTTAAGCAATCATATCATAAAAATCATAAAAAAAAAATTAAGGCACATTAAACCATACGTCTCCGCTATATTAGCAGTTGTAATCACCAACTATTTTACACTGGGCAAACGTGATAGATCTATAATGGGAGGGGTAGCGTCCGATGTTATTATGCGTAAAGAAAATCACTCCAAGTTATTCAAAATAGTCAATTTCCTTTAAATATTTATGTTATATGGCAAAGATAATATTTCACATATTCAATACATTACGGATCATCTTTTTGAGAATATCTTTCAATTCTCAGTTCCAATTTTTTCGCCCTTTAAAACCACCTCTAAGCCGTACACAATATGCAAATACAGAATGCACATGGCGATATGAATGACAAACATAGCACTCTCAAGTGAATCACTTAACTGAATCCATCCTGTTTGTTAACACCATAGCGGGATAGAAGCGTGAATTCACAAAGTAAATTTCGTATCTGCAAGAAATCGAATTTACTCTTACGGCGAAATAGAAATTGGAAATGACATTAGGTTGCCTTTAAGGAAGCTTGCTTTGATTAAAAAATATTGCTGTGTTCTTAACAAGGCGTGAAATTGTTTGTTACATATTTTCAAATTTCAATATTACAACTGAACTATCAGTCTTGAGGTAGTTAACGACAATGTTATTAATTATGAGGTATATAAAAATCTGTGTTGTTGTTATTAAGTGATAGAAGAAGTTTAATAACTTTTCACGAGAAACTTGGCTGTTGCATTATAACCTACGAAATATGCAACACTAATTGGGATATAACATCTATAACAAATCGTTTTATAACTGAAAATCTATCACCAGCAAAATAATACTTATATAACATTCTTGTAGCAAATATTATTAAATGGAATCACTTTCCTTTTTATCGACAACGACTTTAATATTCCCTTTTTAAATTATTAATAGAAGATACAAAAAAATGGTGTACCTTACGAGGCAATACCTCAAAGGTACGCATTTAATTAAAGGCAAAGAAAAGAGATGTTAAAAGACGTTCTCTTTTAATTTAAGGGGTAAAATGTCGGTCCTCTGGGAATCGGAACAGTGAAGTTAAGAACCCTTATGGATACGAGGAGTCGGACAGTATACTCGTCTATTGAAGTAACGAATTCACATTTTTGTATCATAATTAGTATTCGAAATGGTTTTTATTTATCACGCGTTACACAATATCAGTAGTTAGTATTAAATAGTTTTCTTTTTTATCTTCTATTTGAGTTTGTTTCGGATGACTCACACTGAATCTTGTTGAAATATCACTTATGACTACTGTAATACAATGCATTGAAATGAAGAAACAAGTTGGTGACTAGTATTTTTATTTAAATCTAATTATAATGTTTTCTCATATAAATTCAATACTAACTACTAGTAGTGTTTGCCCCCTTTGAATTATGAAAATAAACATAGTTCAACCTATATCTAACTTCTATCGACTTGTCCTACCACGAACTTCTCTAAAAGTCTTAAATAACCCATAACAGTTTAAAATTATGCAAAAGTAACGAAGTTTAGTACTTAAAGGAAATAATTGCTAACTGAAACGCAATTGTCGAGTTGATCTTGTATCCGAATATCTTTTAACAAGCGTATAGTCTGTCTCCCTCATCATAAAGTTAAAACACTAAACTTCGGATGCAGTTGGTTCTATTTGTACTAATTTTCGACGTTTCGTAAGTTGAGCATGTTTTTGAGATTCAAACCAAATAATAACCTGTGAGCTGCGAATAAAGTGTTTTTAAAAATAAAACTAATTCAAACAGAGATCGAGAATGATGAACCTGATTAGTGAATATAGTTACATCATCATTGAATACTTGTGATATATTGTACTACTCGACAATATATATCACAGTTTATACTTGAAAATTCTAGAAGCAACGCGAACATGTAGAAACGTCTAAGAAAAGCATAGGAAGCAAAATATATATGTATACAAGGATACGGCGTGGAAATACATGTAGTTAGTTATAATATAGCATCAAAAACCTCTGGTGTATTGTTACAGTTTTTCAAGAATCAAAGATAACGCATAGTCATAATAAATTAATAGAGCGATGAAACTAAACCGTCCAAGTTTCTTCGATTCTACTTGCACTCTCTAACGAGTGTGGTTCTGGCTATTCCAAACTGGCTACGTAAGCTATCCATGTTAATTGGTGCATTCATTTCGCCGCTGATTGGAGTTATTGATTAAGGTCGCCCGAATCATCACTTTGTATAAATTTATTCTAACTTTATTGAGAAGACGCGTTAATTTGAAACATAAGATTATAAGAATCTATTTTCAACAGTGCCTCAAGATTCATTTCTTGAACCCTTTTTGATTACTTTTGCACTAAATATTGAAGTTTTTCAAATTAATTGTTTAAGTTAGACATTCAAAACAAATTTTATCACGAAATCCCTTAAATAAACGACTATTACGACTTATAAAATTATGGTATAATGATTTTTTTTTAATTATTGACATACATTATTTAAATACGATATTATAAAATTTGCAATAGCATATTTTTAATTGGATCAAGTCTGATAATTAGGAACTGTACATAATAAGGTAAAACAGGTAACGCGGAACGTATTATGCCAAGAACCATTACTTATGGTGTCGACTCTACAATAAATATTCTCAGTCATTCCAAAGTTATATTAATACAAGGCTTTTGCGTCGTTTCATTCCGATTCTGAAGTTCTTTCCGAGATTTAGTGGTGGCCCGTCGGTTGCAGGAGCGTTGAGGAGCCGTATAATGTTACTTTAACCTTCGGGGTTTTTGGGTCAAGATGGCACGTGAAGTGTTAGCGAGATGTTTGTTTTGAATTAAGATCGATCGTGAGTACGAAGATTGAAATTTTTAGTTAATACATCAGTAACTGTTAATTGACAATAGTTTTGTTCTTTTTTTATAACTATCTCTAGTTTTGTCTTGTTATTTTTTACTACATTATTATATATTGTGTGCTTGAATTTCAATACAACGAGATAATCTATTTTAATTACCTAGTATATTTTAATAACGTCCATCTATTCCACTATTAATAACATTGATTTTATTTTCTATAATTAGCGATAGTTACAATGGTAACTACAGAAATGGTAACTACAGAAAGTAGTTATTTGTGTAGTCTCGTTTTTTATTTCAAAATACGATTTTTAGTAACAGAACCAAATGGTTCAAGAATTTCAACATTTCAATTAGGAACAAGTTTAATCAGTTATGTAGGTTGTAAGTGGGTGTTCAAGTTTCTTAATACTATTGGGGCACACTCGTTAGTGTAACCACCGGCGATATTAAGAGACAAAGAGAAAGAAACGCGAGTATACGGGATATCTTTATGCATTTATCACTTCTATGCATAAAAAAGTATAGGTCATCTTTAAGGGAATAGTGTTTATATTAAGTGCAAAATAGTGGAATTGTAGTCTACTTGGCAAGAAATGTGCTATTTGGCTGTCAAGGACATGATTCCGAATACAAAATCTTGTGTTCATAACAATTATCTATACTCTTATTGTTATTCTCGAATTACTCGAAATAAGTTTTCTGATATAAATTTATAGAAGATTATTTTATCTTTTACTGTTAGATACCTAAAGACAATATCGAGGGATGTCAGATGGTGAAATACGCAATGGCATAGTGTATGTATGTAACACGTGTAAAGTAATAAATATTGGTAACGAGATTATTGAACAATAATTAAAGTTAGTTCGGGCAATTGTTTTACTTCATTTTCATTTGTTTATCAACGCTCCGCTTGCTTACCCTGTTGATTAATGAAAATGCCGACAGACCATTACTGTTTTGGTGATGTGTGAATTTTTTTCATATACCACCTTTTTATAGTCGAAAAAAGCTGTATTCTAATTTTAAAATAATTAATAATAAGCGTGTCCGTTCAGTATATACATTCGTATGTTTTACTCATCAAAATTATAAGCGAGACCCTGTATTTCCATGTGTATGAAACTTTCCCAACTCGAAGCCGACTGAGACAACTTGGCCTCTCCCTAGTGTTTTCTCAGCAAATGTTACGGAAACTGATTTCGAGGCAAACTACCCTCATTTGTAGTTCATACTTGATTGTGGCATTTAAATAAACAACTTTGACGTCTATTAATAGTGGTATTAAACTATGATAATGAAATGTAGTTTCGTTATTGTATTTTTTATTACTACCACTGATAATAAATGATGACAATGCCCATTGACTATTAATTATTTTACAAAAACTACGGTGCGAATCCGCGTGACAGGTAAGTTGAAAATAAGTACTTTTGTGACCATTTTAATATCTACTCAACAAAATTCGTGTTAAAAAATATTACATTTCCATGGCTGATTTTCTATATGGCATAAACCAGATTTCATATACTTCTATGTACTTAATAAAAAATCATCATCAGTCTATTGACGTTCCAACTGCTGAGGCACAAGTCTTCCCAATAAAGGGATTCAGTTAGGAGAATGAGCCATAAGACACGAGTAGGCCCAGTGCGGATTGGTAAGTGAAGTAAGAACAACTGTTGGTCCCACAGCGGCTTGTTATTTTTATTGTTTCAGATTTCGACACAAGGGTTTTAACTACATACTAGTAGTTTTATATATGTGTACTTACTACTGTATCTATTTATTAAACAACTATTTATAATAAGTCATTTTAAAGCAGTATATTCTCTAATAAACACAACCTCTATGACAAAGAAATATTTTACTTTCCACGTTCCTCAAATAAATAATTCTTTTTTTTTAATTAAACACGCTGTACTAGTGAAGTTATGTTCCCTTTTATGTCCCGGGATTATGTTCGTAAATTCAGTTTATTGTTTCCCGGGACAACGTGTGGAGATAACTTCTAAAGCCGACGGCCGGTCTAGATACCAATTTAATTCATTTTAAAAGTTACAATTTAAACGACTACACTGCCTATAATATAATTATACACTAACATAGAATAATTAATAGATTCATTTAATCTCTCAAGACCAAATAGTGCTATAATTCCATTACAGTGAAATCTGCTAAAAATCTATGAGCATCAGACGTAAGCGAGAGCACAGCGCTGCCGCAGAATCATTAAAATAAAATATAGATATTTATATAGGTCATAAAGGTTTTATTAGATTGAATCTCTAAAGCTGAGAGTGTGCTGTATTTGTGACAGAATATAAAATATAGCTTCAAATCTCTCAAGAGTGATTTTTAACTACTCTATTTATAAGAGAATATCTATTGAACACGATGTAATAATAAATGAAAGAACACGATTTGATAGTCGCATTAAGACAATTATTACCAACTTCAAATTCGTTTTATGCCTATTTTTAATTCTAGAACAATGTCACTAAATCTAATACCGGAGAAAATTTCGATACTTATTTTTTTAATGTACAATATTTTATAACAAAATACATATAAATTAAAACTTGACTTTAAGTTTTTTGTCTTGATTAGTTTATGTCAATAGTCTAAATTATTACATATAAGGTTTTTAGTTATTTTGTAACTGTTACAAATCCGTTAATAATTTATTCATAGTGTGACACTAACGCTCATTCACATATTAAAGCTTTCCAGTATTAATAATTGTCCCGTATTCAGATTCGAGGCATCACCAGTAGATGTTAATTAACCATTAGCAAAATGGTGAATTGCTTAATTACGTGTTAACGAATTCTGATACATTCATATGTAATTACTAATCATCTTGTCGGAGTAATTGCTCAAATGTATTAAATGGTATAAATGTAACATACATTCTCTAACCTATTTACGGTAGCTGATAGATTTGGGTGTCTGCCGTTCAACAAAATCATTCCAATAATAACGTGTAATATATTCAAGTGTATATAGAATAGAATAGAATTCATTTATTTTGGCAACATACATTACGTACACAATATACAACTTGAAAAAATAAATAAAATACAATAAAAACACAACAAACACATATATAAAGTATTGTCGTATCAATATCCGCTATGGCGGGATACAGACCTTCTGTACAGATGGAATCAAATCGAATAGGTGATCAGGTACCCACACGGGCTCAATATGGATTGATGGGTAACAACTGTAGATAAAGCCAGGACCAATGCGCAATTCGCCAACTTGTCTCCATATTCTTCTCATCGATGACGTGCGCATTGAGATAAACAGTGACATCAACAGTAATTCAAACTTAGGTCAAAGCTGAAAATCGGAGTTTGCTTTCGAAGCAAACATATTGCTAGCTTTTGTTCCTTTTTGCATCGTCCCCGCATACATGTGTCCCTCGGTGTGTTTTGAAACATTGTTTAATTTTGCTTTTATTTTTTTTGTTTTTATAATTTAATTATTTCAATGTGTATATAGCATATCTTATTGTGATTGGTGCAATTAAAATTATCATTCATTCATCATTTGGTTGTAAGCCTTAACTGGATGTTTGTATAAGTACAAGTTATATTATTTCATTGAATATAAGTTGATCTCATAACTGAAGAGCTGATTTCAGACATATGTAAAAAAATATATCTGATACATTAATATTTAACGATTTTTACTCCTTGCTCTATCTTTTTCTAGATTATTTAACTTGACTACAAACCATTAAAGAACAATGGCGAACTCCCATATAGCTTTGGACCTGAATTTTTAAAGTCCCGTTCATGAATGAAATAAACGTGTACTTGAAGGTATAAACTAAACAAACAAAATCCTAATTGTCTTTTTCCTTTAAAAGTTGGGATTAAAAAGATATGGCATAAAATACTTTGTGGGGGTCTATATTGCATCTTTGCTTTTTCGTTGAATGGACGTTAAAATAAATAAAAATGGTGACCAGGTTACTCCGTTTAATAAACTAGATTAAAATAATTACATATCTAACAAGATCCAGACACTTATAATAGAAGAAATATTTATAACATATGACTAAACTGTGTGGAGTAGATCCCTTTGCCTTTAATTAAATCATTACAACTGAAAGTGACAAATAAGGGCAATGTACACATTGAACTGTCATTGTTATAACCGAATCGATTGCCATTTGGAATCCAAAAGTAATGCAAATATTTAGAACAAAATAATCGATACGTTAAACTTTCATCGGATCAACTGCAGAACTGGCAATAATCTTCTTAAATCGGTTGTGGTATCTTAGCTTTCAATATTTTATTTCTTAAGTATTCAATACGTAATTTGAACGAATAAAATAAATATTTATGAAAGTATTCAAAGACCGTATTTCATATAATATATTATATTGAATAAATATTTGACGTTCATTCGCTCAGTCGGTACACGTCATTACATCACAGTAATAGTATTATAATTCGTCCATGGGACAGGCGAAGGAACTAAGCCATACACATTAAATCACATATCTCACTTATTATTAGCAGTAAATGGCGACAGATAATATTCTATAGAACAGGTTTGAAAAACTCGCGATTAATTGAGAATCGCTTCTGACATCGTTGATGTATGTGATCGAATTTTCAAAAACCATCCAAACTACAACCCTTTGATATATTGTGTGGTTTTCAACTAAAGAGAACGGAATCTGTTCTGTACAATCTTATTTTGAATTTATATACGATTATTAAGCGTATTAATGGTACTTTAAAGGCAATAGAATTAATTGCAATGTACAGGAAACGATAATATCCACTAAAATAGATGATCCTTTTATTTCCCGGCGCAAAATTCATGAAACACTTCCAAGATATAGTTTTATTATTAAAGTACTTCTGCGTAGACCAGAACGTTTCTTAAGAAGATTTTCGCGTTTTGATTTTGCACTATCATCAGACGTTTTGTTATCTTGATAATTATTAGCAGCATTTAATATTTTAGTTTGGTTCCCCGACTTTAAAATTCACTATTTTGTAGAAATAAAATCTATTAATCATATATTATTTATTTGTCATATTGCCATCCATGTACGGTTTTGTAAATTATGGGGTCTTATTTCGCCATTCTTCTTTAAACCCTATTATATGAAGTATTAATTTCAATCATTAAACCTAACGATGACATACAAAACTACCTGGCAAAATAACAGAATGTCGTTCTAAACTCTGACACCATCTGACGCGTATAGAGCAAAAAGCATGCAAAGAACGCTTGTTAATTATGCGAAGCGCGACGTGATCCACTGTCCCGTTACCGCACTGTCCCGTCTCGCTCGTTGTCCCTCGCGTGTTAAATTAATTCAATGTAAACCTAACAAGTTGCCTCTAAGCGCTCGTCCAATTATGTTACCCTTTATCTTTTTTCGTATCATGAATTTGACTGTGCCTAAAAGTGATGGGTCAAATAAATGTCCGTATTTTATGGTTTTTACTAACGCAGTTAAACCTTTTTAGTTAGATTGAAGGTTCGATGTGTGATGCGAAAGTTATTTAACTTTCGCAAAGGCCGGTCATATGATGGGTGATCAAACATGTGACTTGAGCACCTCCGTTTTTCAAAAGGCACGAAAAATCTTGGTCCCGGCCGCATCCGCAGACGTTACATCCACCAATCCATATTGGGCCAACGTGTTAGGTCATGGTCCATTCTCCCAATTCGATTCGATTTGATTCCATCCATATGGTATACTTATACCCTAACAGTAGGGAAAAATCACTATCATAATATAGATATATTCGAATGGTAATTTACGGATGCGGCACTTTTTTAATAAAAAATAATAACAACTTGTTACATTGCTCAAAGCTAGAGCTTTTGCTAGCCCTCGTGGGAATCTGAATGCACACTGTTTTGGAAAATAAAGAAGTATAATTACTTTATCAATAGTCGTATTTATTAGACTTTATCATCCAGACTTAGGTCTGGATAATAAAGTCTAATAAAGTCTAACAGTATAGTTATTAACAGTATAGTTATTTATTTATTTACACTTTATTACCGAATTAAATCAATGGCGGTCTTAATGTATAAGCGTTCTCTACCAGTCAATCGGTAAGGATTAACAGAAAATTCATAAGCCAGTGCCATCGGTGGAGAATTTAAAAATCGATTAAGTTGAAATACGGATATCTAATATACATAAAGATATGAATATAAACCATACATAGTAGAACTGGAGCGAAGTTGACTTTGGTGAGAAGCGCCCAAGTAGTGAAACTTAGATCTCAAATATTCGGGTGCTCGTGGATCGTATAGAATAGTGAAATTAAGTCGGTCACAAAATCCGGAAATGTGGTCATACGTATTTACGTAGACCGAAAACAACACGAATAGTGTTATTGAGAAGACCATCAGACTTATCGAGAAATATTTGATAAATGTTACAAAAACAAGCATTATCATAATCAAATATGGGATTAACAAGTGCCTGAACGATAGTAGCCTTAGTACTGGACGGGAGAAAAATATTCTATCAATATAATGCACCAAGATATTTTCACTTTATCCATATATCATGCGAGCGAAGTCATATACAAAAGCTAGCATTAATAATAAGGAAGATTTAATTCCAAATTGACGCCTTTTAAATGTACCACGACTGTATCATTAATTGAATTTAACAGTGTCGTTAAGTGAAAATTGTTTAATGTGTGGTTTAGTGTGTCGCTGAGCGAAAATTAATTATTTATTCCTGTGGTTTGTAGCATCAATTATACATATTCCAAAGAACGTTTTCTAATTAAATTTGACTCTGAATTGTTGATTAATAATGCAGTTACATTGCTATATATTGCAGTAACAGGAACTTGTCGGTTTAGTTTCTGTTATTTATAGCAATATATTTATATATTTTTGAAGTGTAAATCTTTGAATATATCATACTGTTAATTGTTGTAATGTGTTTATAGAGACGATATATTCAAATTCATGAAAAACTTTTTAATTCTATAACAAAGTTCTGAAAGTCATTGGTACAAAATATAAAAATAATGAATGTTTTAATAAGGTACATTAATATTAACATTTTTTGCCGGAAATTGGTTATGCTATTCTAATAAAAAATAGAATTGAACTCTACGTGAATTTAGCGCTGTAGAGACATTGAGTTTCAATTAAGGAAAACCTTTATAACCTTTCAAAGTAGGTTTTATTTCATTGCACGACAACGCTCCGCTTGTCGTGGAATTCGAGGCTGTCTTGATAAAAAAGAACACTGCAGATTATGAGTGAAATTATAGTGGAAAAATGTAATCAAAACGTTTATGAATAGATCGTTAATATAGTAACTCACTTCTTATAGATTATTAGTTTTCACATACTTGTAATAAAAAAAATACTAAAAAAATACTTTGACGTAATAATATTTTCCTTCTTATTTTATTCATATGCTTAGTAAATACTATTAAAGAGAAAGAAAACGAGAAGAAAGAATTTTGAAGCTAGTTAAATTAAAAAAATCTGTGAACGCAGTTTGCGACAAAAAATACACAAAAAGAAGCCGAGGACATGTTACTCGCTACGTAACTTAAATTGGAAAACTAGAGCTTGTTTGAGAGTTCTGTGATTTAAATTTAATACTCTGCCGTTTAGTAGTCAAGTAACTACTTTACTTTTAAAGATGAACGTAATAAATGAATTCTTTTTTTGTTCTATATACTTTTTCTTATTCCATCGTGTTTTTTTTTTACAGCCTGTTTATGGTTCTGTTTTCCTCCTGTGCTGTTTTATTATGTAATCCTATAACTAAGACACCACTGTCCATCCGTCCCACTGTCTGTCAGTCTGTGTGTATGTCTGTCTGACCGTTTGTCACCAGGTTGTGTCTCAAGAACCGTGATAGTTAAAAAGTTGATTTACATTTTCGACTATCGCCGAGTGATAAATACGTCGGTTTTAAGGTGGCGCCATCTCTGAGAACCCGGGTTCGATTCCCAGTCGGTTCAATATAGAATATAAACTTTTCTATATCTTTTCGGATCTGGGTGGTACCTTATTGGTTCAGAATACAGTTAACACAGGTGATTTTGGGTTCTGAATAATGTGACATATAGGGATTGCAATCTCGTTCACGCGAGATCTCGTTCTAGCGAGATATCGGCCTTTTTTAGCGATTGATCTCGGTCGAAAAATGGGCGAGATCTCGCAAGTTTAACGAGTTTACACTCGAGCATAAAAACGATTTATTCTATGTGCGGCAGTGTGAATTTATGCAAGTCCGGGGGTTAAAATGCGAATTTTTACACTTTTACAGTACTTGTGTATTCGAAAGGGTCTCAGTGGACACTTTGTGCTTCTTAAGAAGCTAGTTTCAAAATTATTCGTAATAAAGACGCGTGATGTGAATCGAATATGCCTTTAAATTGATTGCTATATTTTGTTAATTTATTCTCTAATTTCTAACAGATCTCTAATAATCGCAGTTTAATAGTCAATTCGACTTAATTAATGAGTTACATTTTAGTTTTTGTATTTTTATAATAAAAATCTGTATATTATAATTAAACCTTTGTTTAATATTAGCATAGTAGACTGGTTGTTTATTTCATTTCGTATTTGATTAGATATGTCAAAGTTTAGTTTCTTAAATGATTAGTAACTGGATGACTAAGCTTTACTCGGCATTTGTATAAAATAAAAAATAAATAAACGTAACTAAATCGATTTATCGCCTCTGAAAGCTCCTGCATACTTTAAGTCATGAAAATTGTTGGAGATGTTTCCGAGAATATAATACAGTAATTGCCTCTTTTAAAGGTTTTAGATAAAAAAAAATACAATTGCGTAAAACAATGTTAAATACATAAAACTTTATTGAAAATACCTATAGTTTTTCCAAATTTATTCAAATATTGTGATTTGAATAAACATCACAGTAAAACAGTAAACATACAAAAGTGCCAATCTCGCGAGATTTCGCTCGAGTTCCAATCTCGCGAGATTGCATTCCCTAGTAACATACATGTATAATAATAATATATTTTTTTTAAAGTTTTATTGCTTTAATTTATGAGATCAGATAAATGTTACATCCTTTTTTAATTAACTTCCTACTTTAAAAAAATCACATTCAAATATGATAGAAAGACTAATCTTATCAATATACTTTAAGTGACTATAATATGTCACTATACCTATGCAGTAATGTAACAAAAACAACAATGGCGACCGTGCCATGATCCGTGATCACCTTATAATGCAAATCCACTGTCCGCTTACACATTCGTTACACCTGTCACTATCCTCACCGGCCCCTTATAAAATGCCACTTAGTTTCAACGCCACGGCTAATTGATTGATCGGTGAGAGCACCCTCGTCAGACACCCTTATAATAATGATTTTAAAATATAATTTGGATAGAAACTAAATGTCGCTTTTGTGGCAATGTTATTGATTGATTTTTTTAAGTTTTAAGATAGTAATTGATTTTTTTTTTAGAAAAAGAAACTGTATTTTTAGTTCATCATCAGCTCTTTTACCTCCCCACTTCAGAGGCTTAAGCTTTCCTTATGGATAGTTTTGAAGTTCGGACGGTTACTCTCCACGCTGGCCCAATTTAGATTGGAGAGTATTAACGACTGCAAATGCACCCGGTCTAACGGCTTCACGTACCTTACGAAGCACGGAGTAGCTTAAGATAATAATTATTTGGCTATCCATTCCGTCACCAACCCTTACGAAAATTGCTTAATAACAACAATCGCAGGCCGCGGCCTTTTATCCACTAAGCCGAGCTACTAATCTATATCGAATATAAAGGTGATATTTAATTTATAGTAGTCATTGATTTTGTATGCGATAATGTTCAAGTTATGCATGCAAATCTTCGATCAACAATACAACAAATGTTAAAACACAATGAAAAAGATAATATCGGAAGAACGCTTGAATGATGTGACGTTATGGAATATGATTATCACTTTCACAAAATTTAATTTCAATCTATAACGCTCTTTCTCACCTCTTCCTTGAATGTCTATTTAACAATTCTCAGTAAACACTACTTGTAGATAAAATTTACGATGAATTTATGCACCGCTCATATATTATGCGTGGTTCTCGTTCGTGAGATTTGATCGATCATTTCGTATGTGGGTGCCCTGAAGGAGCTAAGTGCGAACCCTTGTTGTGGTCTGTGCATACACGACCTAATGTGTGAATGCTTGCATTATTAATTGACTTTGAGGTGAGTCGGTTCAAAGTATCAAGGATATGCTGTATGAAGGACCTTTGGTTTATTCATCAGAATAATATATTATTGAAGTATTATTCTATTAAAAAAGTCTCGATCTCCAATATATTTGAACTGCTACTTTTTAAAATTTTACCTCCTTTGCCCAGCCTAGCTTTAGTACCAATATTGTTATCTTAATATTAATAATTATGTGTGAGCAATAAAGTGTCGATTATTATTATTATTATTATTATTGTTATGGCATCCATTTTTAAATTATCAAAAATTGTTGTTTATAAAAAATCTTGTTTGTATAGAAATAATCAGAAGGATAGAAAAAATCAACAAAGTCACATAACGATCCATTAAAGAAGCCAAAACAAATAACGATAGTTAAAACAAATAACACGGAACACAACTCCAGTTGATTGTTAATAATTTCTAACATCGGCAGTGAGTGCGAGACCACTCATTAACGCTCACTACCGACAAGCAATAAATACTGTAACAACACGAAAAGAAGTAATAACAGCAACGATAGGGACGGCAGATAGCGCGAACAAAACGCGCTAACAAAATCATTAGTTTTGCGTTTCCGAACGAAATGTGGAGCCGCGAACACGGCAGCGACAAGGCGTGGGACACACCAAGGTTAATTATATCTACTTGTACGACGATAACTTAGAACCTTTTATTTGTATAGACTTACCAAATGGCACTGAACTATGGTTAGATTACGCATGAAATTAAATTATAATGCACTAAAAATCATAAAAAACAGAATATTTTAAATTTCACTAACATTAACTACCTATTGAGGAAATCTATTTGCCCTTTAAAAATTTGAACGTTTATGACGTTTTATCCAGGGCAGTTGATTCTGTAGCTTGAAAGTAATACTTCATAATAAGATAGCATTACTGATTTATTTTTGAGGATATTAATTAACGACGGAAACGCCGATTTAGAGAATAATAAAATTTTCTTGGTTGTGTTTTAAAGACAACAAATAATATTTGATTTTTTTAGAATAACAATATTAAATAATTCCTGGTTCCTACGTTAGCTCCACCATTATTATTTTTTTCTATAGCTTATCTTAGCGTTGTCATCTCATACTGCCACATTTTGACTCATAATAATTTATGCTTTTATTCATGTTAAAGTTAAATCAAAGGTGAAATAAATAATCTGAAAGGCGACTGACTACCTTATAAAGAAAGTATTAGTCATACAAAATATTCGAAGCTATTAAGAATTTAAATAGGTTGTTGACATCGTCATTGCTATAAACTAAACGTTATATAAAGTCTTCATCATCAACAAAAAAAAAAGAATCCGTTTTTCACTCCCAAATCGACACTTTCCTTAAATATACTAGTTCCTCTACCGGAAGCGACGCCATTCCACTTAGTACACAACCGGCCTTAGCTCAGAACACGCGAGCATTTCCTGAAGGCTCGAGCAGTTTCCGTTTCCGCTCGTAAAAAGCGAACCTCCAAGATATAGGTGACAAGGATGTAAAGACCTTTTTTATTGTTGATGTTTTGTAAACATGTTAAGCCACAGGGGGCCCTTTTTTAATAATTTACTAACTTTTAAAATATCGTTGACATTATGTGTTTGTATTGTAGTTTGATATTCATGCACTACAAAAATCAACGATAAGAAATTTATTTAGTGAGAAAAACTCACACAGGTGAATTATGCGGGACAGTCTAAGCGCAGATTACAGAATCTGCGCTTAGACTGTCGACCAAAGGATTTAAAAAATACGATCTAGATTGGCAGCATGTTATTCTTTAACACATTATAATTTAACGTTTTCAATAATTCAGTAAGAATTTTTAAAATCGGTCCTGTAGTTTCAGAGCCTATTCAATGCACACAAATAAGCATATAAACCTTCCTCTTTATAATATTAATAATATATTAATATGCTGAATCGTACGAGCTAATGTATTAGATGTATGTTATTTTTTGAACAGGCTTATACCTTAGTTGTAATAGGCTTCTTCATTTAAAACGAGAATAATGAACGCAATAATGATGAAGAATGATAAGGCAAAATAATAATATGAATACTTTGAGAGTGCATTCCACGCATAAAATAATGTAGGAGTTGAAATCAGTAGTACTGTAATTAAAGCAGCTTCGAACGACGAGCACAGCGTTGCCATAGTATAATATATGTATATTCATTTTTTCCAAAAATGTTCTTACAACTTAGAGTAACATTAGCAAAATTAAAATAACAGTCATGTGGCAGACTAGAACCAGAATTATAAAGGTATAAATATAGGCTCAATCTAGTTAAACCTACTTCAAAAGGTAATAAAATCAGGATAATAATGTATTTACCCTTTGATAGGTCTATGTTTTTGTCATCGAGTATAACTGCGACGCTTGTATTATATAGAAAAGACTCTTGAAAGGTCAGTTTCGAAAATGGATTGGATCAAATCTTATGACGTAATATATAATGATTTTGAATATTAGCAGCTCTTTAATAATTTAAAATATATTACGAGAACGTGAAAAGAGGAATTAATCTAGAAATTTACGTTATTTTTTTATTGTAGTCATGTTTTTCATTGTGTTTTCTAGTTATTCAATATGTTTTGCTATAATTTTTATAATGATCTGGTTCAACCTTGTTCGTTTAATAATAACAATGCTAACAATGCTGCAAACTAACGTGTCATATCCAGCCACAGAAATAAACGTGTCAAGGTATTCCCATCGACAATCTATTTTACATTAGCGGTAGCGGCCATTAGCCAAAGCTATAAACGGAACTCTATAGATTACCATAAAAATATCTTCGGATAACACCCGGCACAGACAAATGGCTCGCGAATGTGGCGAATTGTTTTATCCCTCATCTAGAAGTTTAACAAGACTAGCATGAATTTCCTAAGAGATGTGGTTATTTGTTTTTAAAAAGGTTCCGAACAGATAGATGTGACGCAAACAGCAGTTTTATTATGAATACAAACAAAAGTCTAATGATGTGGGCATGCTTAATTGCGTTTCGTAGGGAACGATAAAAACTTTTTAATTGCACTTAAATATTCGCAATATACCTACCTTAATTTTATTCTTACATCACAGATATCAGCAAAATCAAAACACATTTTTGATTTTGCTGATTATATACAAAAATGGAACATAGACATTGTGACAGTAAACGAATTTTTTCATAGTAATGCGAGGTACAAGGGCGTTCAATAACAAAGTATGCCACAAGAATTGTCTACAAAATCATTAATTTGATCACAAAATTCTCGAATAAGCCACAAAATATTTTAACTTGAATTCCTTGATATAAAAACGTTCATTTTCTAAGCTCACAAAAAGCTAATTTACGAACGCGTGAGCTAAATGTGAACCCAAGAAGTGGAATTATGTAGTCAGGGGCTCGATTTTGCAAATGTAACGACGGATATTAACATACTCCAGTGATTTTGAACATGTACGTACATTGGGAGACCTGTATAAAATTGCGTAGTACTCAAATTTTTTTATGAATTCTTTTTTTTTTAGTTTCATAAATAACTGGCTACTTTGCTTATTGTCACATGAAAGACAATAAGCAAAGTAGCCAGTAATGAAACTTACTTTCCTAAATTTGTAGTTCTGAATACTGACAATATTTGATTGACATCCCCAGACCTTTCGTGAGTGTGCTGTACCTTCGATCAGATTTATCAATTTTTTTTATCATAAAATTGACAATAATGCACAATAAAATGATCTTCTTATTCTTATAGTGCCTCTTCAACTAGCGAAGGTTGGCAGTCAATTTGGCAGAACTCCTATCGAGGACTGGCAAGGCAAAACTGTTATCTGTTATGTTATCAAGCTAAGATTTCTTCCTCCAATCCACATGTATGCCTCACGACTTTTCCCATCATAATAAACTAGCAGCTGGTATCTGTCATGTCTCAATTATGTCCCAAATAAATAACTTTTCTTTGTTTGATAGTCTGCAAAAGTTCACGAGTAAAACGTACCCTCGTGACAATCAATGTTAAAAAACAATTATTATTAGTCGTAGCATCGAATGGCGGTATTATTAAATTATTCTTTCACATGGAGTTTATATTGCTCGGATTTTTCGATTTCTGCCACTATTTAATAAACAAATTGTAGATTTAAGCACAATAATCTACTACTGTAATGCGAAATTTTAAAAGCATTTATAACAATCACATTCAAAACCCTAGATACTTAAAGTCAAAACAGGATTAAAAACGATGACCCCAGCCATTTAATTCCTGCGAACCATTACAGGTTCGATGGTAAACAAAGGCACGCGTCAAGAGCATAAATAAAATTAGGGTCCTGTCATCAGTTCCTGTTAAAAACCATAAAGGATGCCCCCCATTCGTGCAGTACGGAACATGCGACAATGGGCCTTTCAATTTGTACACGGCTAGTTAAAATTAAAGTGACCATAATATATGGAAAACAGGAGACAAACATGTTATCTATTTTAATGGTTTTACGTATTCTCTGCATTATTGTTTTATGTGAGTAATTACTCTTTACGAGTTTTATATTTTTTTGGTATCGACGTTAATATATAATAATTAATTTATCTATATTTGTTTATTAAATTACCCTTAAACACTTTTTAAAGCATAAAATCAAAAAATATGTGCTACTCTTTAAGGTTAAGAAAAATCGCACAGGTTGCATCAAATTCATGTATAGGAAAGTCTTATGGTATCCTGCAAATTATGGTTACAGTACAGTAAAATTACTGCGGCGATAGCGGGATCGGCCAGACAGCAAACGCATAAATTTGGAGAAGACTAGGGCGTCTGGAATCGAAAGGGTAATGAGCATAGAGTATGGAACTACAGAGAGTCTTTTTTACAAAAGAAAATCTGGAGAGTTTAAATTAACTGCAGAACTTACTGAAAAAATATTGTATAATTTAATATCTAATTTATGAAATACGACAATTCTTATTTCTTCTATTTAAGTTTTTCTTTGATAAATGTGAGATAAGAATAATAGACAACCGACATAACAACTCCTTTTTTATACTTCTATGACGCTCGTCGTTATAAAAATATACCCATCTGAGAATCTTTGAAACCAAGTTCAAAAGAATATTACAACTATGATCAAATTGATAAAAGTATTATATATTGTCCAGGATGTAGACTACACAGATACTTTATTATAACATACCCAAAAACATCAATAGAACTTCAATGAGTAGACAGAAAAGTAGGCAATAAACAAAGAAATTGTAAAAGGTTTAGTATCTGATTTTTATTATTTTGAAAACTGCATTGTGACTGCACGCACTGACACCGCATCGAATAGGAACCGGTTAAAAATCGTGAGTTATAGCGACACGTGACACTGAGCCGCAGTAACGACTATTTACGCCCTTTAAATCTAAAAAAATATTGCTGAGATTTGGATGCTTAAAACACTCACCGCAATTTGTTAAGTTATGGAAATACGGAAAATCACATAGATTAAGTTTTGGTATTATTGCACAGTTTACTATAAATAATAATGGCACTAATTTTATATGTAGGTAATCTATATAGTTCCAGGTAAAAAAAACATCATCAGACCCAAAACTTTTCCTGTGAACACATTATTCGCATATCGCTTATTGTATTTACTAATGTAACAAATAGTATTTAAAATAAACAAAGATATTGATAAATCATGAAAGATGGAGAATTGATTTTCTTACAAAAGAAGGCAATCACTTTAATCATCAAATGTCTCGATTTCAATCACAATCATCACTTAACGAATTAAAGTTGTTCGAATTAATCCCCAATTCATTTTTACCCTCGACACAGCTTAAACTCTAAAGCAATTAACTTGAAACCATTTTGGAGCGACTTATTTTTTTCTTTTCCCTTTCTTTTCTTTCAAGAATAATTTCCTTGGGAGCCTGCAGGTGGTCTAAAGGCAAGGTGAAACGAAGCTAAAATGACGCGAGGAATAGGGATGGATGGCACTTACAACGTACTGTAAGCAGTGAACTAAAATTATAGGGTACTTTTACTGATCTGAAAATAACAGCAGAAATATATTAAATAAATAGTAACATTAGCTATTTCTTATGTTCTTCTTCAAAAGCTTAAAGTTTTTGCAAGGCGTGAAAATTAAAACGGGATTTAGGAGAATAGCCTATAAAGTCGAGGACAAGTTTATAAACAATGACATTATCGATGGTATGCTTCAGTAAAACATTTTAATAAATTTAAATACTTTTCTACTTTATATGGGTCATATTATAAAAGAAAAAAATCCAAGACAGTACTTGAAAAACTGACCTTATTGTGTGCATATTTAAGTGAGTGGGTAAGTCAATAATTGTATATTTGTGTTTGTTTTACAATTAAGGTCGTTTTTTTATTTATGTCATATCCATAATAACTTATGATGAAAAAAAAATATCATATTTCGCCTAACATTCCGCCAGCTGTTCCCTATGCTTTAACCGTTTAAATAGAAAAAAATATGTGAAAGAATAACTAACATACCCACAAATTTTCACATGTATAATATTTAAATAACAGATCTGTGCAAGTGGCAGTATGGAACATTGCTTCCAGCTCAGCTAAGTGCATTGCTATGTCATTACCGTGGCGAAACTTCCAAAGATGTTGGAATTAGGAGCCGCGTAGCTTTCAAACAAATTCATAAGTTTCTTTCCGACAGTCTTATTCTTTCATTCGTTCTCTAATACTTTTGAACAGTAGACGATTGTCCATTTTCTTGTTATCTTAAGTGATGATGAGTTGAGATGGGTATAATTATTCGTTTTGTTAAATTAGTGATGCAATGAAGAATTAAAAATTTAGAGCTTTTTGCGGACTAACAAAATATCGTAATATATATAATGATGATGAAAAAAAATAGAAAAATTTTAAATTTAAACTGTTATGTTTAGTTTTACAGAGAGGGCATGTTTATAAAAGAAACAAAACTATATAATTTATAGCTCAAGAGCAAAAAGCAAGCAGTAAGTGAGAATGAACGAGATCGCAAGAAATTTGCCATTCAGGAAAAAGCATACTTGTCTTAAATACCTAATATTTTTTAATGAAAATAAAAAGACCGGTTAATACATACTCATCTTCTTCAGTTTAACACTGAGAAAAAATGAGCATTCATTTTTTTAAATATTAATATAGATATAGAGAGACTACCTACGTAGAGTCATTGGTTCATTGTTTCCATCGCAGTAGCGAAATATCATATTAGAGCGTCACAAAATTGGATTATTACATAATGACATACAGTTTGACTAGTATGCTGAGCCTATTTATTACCAGGGTGTGCTGCATAATGTCCGGATTGGATGCAAATCGCCTGGGTACTGACTAATTTAGCAGCACATGAATTTGTACCGTCCGCCTTTGCTGTCGGTTGTATTTCAACTAGTGACAATGCATTCGACATAATCATATAAAGTGTTCAAAGTTAAAAATTAATTCACCATATAAACAAATGTTATATTCAATAACAGATGCACATTGGATAAAGGCAGTAAAGATGCAGATTTATATTCTAAATTATGTATTGTACATTCACGGTATTGAATAACGCCTTTGTTTTTTAGTTCAAATAATAACTCGCCTCACCATTTACACTTTTTTTTAGTTTAATACATTTAACTACGGCTGTTACCTTATAAGGTTTAAACAATTAATCCTAATATTTGGCTTTACGAAATAATAATCTTGTATTATCTCGCATACTTAGAAAAGTATCCAACGTATTGTCAGCAACGAAAGCGCGTCGCAGGTATGGTCCGATCCACACGCATGGGTAATGAAATTTTCATACGAAACAGATACAGAGGAGATTGTAACAAATGTTTTAGTTTCACATTCGGTGTGGCGGTGGGGAGTAAGTTGCGTCCATAGGGCCTACTACGAAAATTAAACTCAATAACCATATTATGTTCTTCCTTGTCATTAATAACTCAAATATTAAATTTAACGAGGAATGTTAAAAAATAAGCCCTTAATATAAAATAAGTAATATCGTAATACGCCCTTAGTGTTGTTTTATTTATTATTATAGAAAAGCGGTGGCTTCACCACCAGCCCTTTAATACTGCTGAGGCATAGGCCAAATCGAAAGATAGAATAGGTTATGACTCACCATGTGGGCTCTGTGCGAGTTCTTAGGTGTTAATAACTGCAGATGCAGCCGGGACTAATGGCATTGTGTGCCTTCTGTAGAACGGAGAGGCTTGTAACTTAAAAAAAAAAAACAAATTTTGTGTTAGCAATAAAACAAAATATAATGCCAGTAGATCTTTCAGTCATAATGGTTACTAAAGCTCTATAATTAATAATTACCACAACAAAATATTGGACAATGTTGTTAATAGGATTATTTAAGAAATCAGTAATAAAATCTCCTTTTTGCCTTCAAAATATATTCATAAAAAACGTACCAATTAGCATTCGGCCCACACGGGAACGTCACCCTTTAATTGCAAAATTATGCAAATGTCGCCTTAATTGTTTTATTTTAATCTATCCTCGAACAATGGAAGGTTCGTGATAAATGCTTTTGTATGTGTGTGTTTCTCGTAATGTATTTATTCCAAGGGTATTGTTTTGCATCTAGAAATACTATTTGAGTTTACCAATTAAAATCGCTTTATGTTTCAGTATGGAATCTGAATCTTTAAATATTGTATATGTTAATATTATGCATTAGTAATATAACTGGATTTTGAAATAATACGATTTTTTTATCTGCTCTGTTCCCTAATCTGCGAAAAGTGTATTAACAATAATAATAAAAAAAAAATTTCACAATACAACACAAAAACTTTACACATTACTATATTACTATAGGTAGGGTTTACTCTTCGGACGGTTTATGGTCAAGTGCTGGCCGTTAATATTTTAAATTATTACTTTTTCATATTCGAATTCGCGTGTTCGTGTTTTGCTGGTTGTCAATCTTCCTTTTCTGATCAAGACCAGCCTACACTGAGCATCATTGTATTTGGTTGTAAGTGATTTAATGTAATACTAATTGAAAATAAATCAAGACTGAAGAGTTCTACCAGTTTTTTCATTGCGCCCCCCACCTCCACCATTAGAACTAAGTTGCCATAATACCTTACATATACAGTTATTCTGTAATAAAATCAGCGTTGAAATCAACGTTAAGCAGTGCTATGACAGCATAGAGGTTTAATCTAAGAAAACCTACTACAATTTTTTTTTCATATCGGCGAACCTTTATATGACTGTTTTTAAATTACAGAATACTATAGCAGTTACTCATAAAATTGTAGATTTATACACCACTACTATAAACATTAATTATTAGTTAAAAAACAAATTTGATTAGTATCCAGATGATATTGTATACGTTTAGTTTGAGGTAAATAAAAAAATTGCATTTGAGAGGTAAATATTTTTTTATAAAAATTATTTATTAAGATGATATGAATTGCCAATGATATGTCATTTCATTTTTCCTTTAATCATCTTTATTTGTCTATCTTTATTTGACTATAATTGATTATTATGCACCACGCACTGTGGATTTGTCTCTTTGCTCGGTAAACTCACGACCGACTAATAAAAATGGGCCACAGAAATCGCCCGAACCGAGCATATGGAGGACATCCACCATTTATAAATAAAATACGCTGGCAACTAGTCACTACGCCAGTTAACTAATTTTGAAAATATGAGCATTACTTTGTTATTACTATGTTTATTTGATCTATTTGTTATTTTTTGTGTCTTGACAAATCTTTTCTTTCTATGTTTCTTCTTCAAACTCGGGCTAACAAAAAAACATCATTGTATAAATATTTGACTAGTTATCAAATAATATATCGATAAAGTGGCAAGATTTATTGCTGTTCTTCGCCGATCCTAAAAATTGTTTTATAAAACGAGCAATTACTTTACTTACAGGAAAATACCAGTAAATATACTTTAGAAAATATTATCGCTATAAAATGACTTTCAAAGATTTCGGTATTATAAATCGTCGTAATCACAAACAAATAATTATTTTTAAGTGAATACGCCTCGATAACAACTACAAATAAGTGAAACTAAATAGTTTCAATTGCACCACCTCACCTCATAGCCAAAACATGTAGTCGAAAATTCGTTAATACTATTTATTACTCTTGTTAGTTAATATTGGAGTGTGTTCATGAATAATGTTATAGTTCTTATCGATTCTTGGTTCATAGAACAATGTATGTTTATACAATATGGCTTATACATTTCTTAAACGAAACATATATCTTATATAGTTTTAAGTTAAGATAATACCGTATTTCATGAAATAAGTTAAAGTATAAAGTATCGTTATTAATCGATCGAATTTATAAAAAGAAACGTCTAAAATTATTTCTAATATTTTCAATAGGCCAGTTACATAAATAAACGTATTACTTTAAAACCATACCTTAAATTTTGTTAACAATCTTCTGAATTCTCATGTAACTTATTCAAAGACAAAACTTACAGTTTGATTTTATTATAGAACACTGTGAGACAAAGTTTATTGCGTTTTTTGTGCGGTTTTAGTTGTGGAATAGACTAACTAAACATTTAAATCACATTTGAAATTGATGTTTCTGTGCTAACTTCATCCAAACATTTAAACAGCTTACGTGTGATAGCGTGGGCTAATGGAATACGCGACCAGACTTTTCGGGGGGTGATCGGGGACATTTTTGTTTATTTTACCGATTTCACCCGTTAATAGGGTGGGGATTGGCCTACAGGCGGATGCTTTTACCCATCGAATTGAACTGAAAGCACTAGCCACTGAATACGACGTTTTTATGCGATTTTATGGCTAAGCCATTGAATAGAATTATCTATGTCACAGACTATTCCACAATAAAAAAGTGTTTTCATTAACTCACTCAATCTGCAGTTGCAATGACTGAGGAACTTTTGCAAAGGTCTTTGATGAGTGATCCAACGTTCCATCATCATCACAAACCTTTTGATATCACCACTAGTTAGGCTCAGGCCGTCCCCATGCATGGAATCGAATCCCACTACGCGGACCCAGTGCGGATTGGTGGGTGTTACCGATGCAGCCAGGACACGTTGAAATTTAAAGAGAGTTTCAAAGCGTGGATGACCTAGAGATAATAAATATTTGGTCATCCATCCTGTGACCGGCCCTTATGAAAGTTGCTTATTAACTGAATCGCAGACCGAGCTACTACGTTTATAGTCTCGATTGTACGTACATACATCTGAATGCACGTTCTGTCTTTCGTCGCTACTACAATGTTGTTCAATTATACTCATCAATGTATTATTTAGCCATAGGTAAGCGATAACTGCAAATAAATAGATTACAAAATAAAATATTAAAGCCATTCTTAGCTTGGTTACCACTGACTCTACATTGGTTCCAAAATATTTAAAACATGGTAACAATACGACAAAAGGGCTTTGTTGGTTACCTCATTTAAAAGTTCAAAACTGAAAAGGAGGAAATTCGACGGCGATGCATACTTTTTTGTCTTTGTTCACCGATTTGTCTGCGAATTGTTGACAGATTTTCAAAATTTTTAAGCGGGCAGTTATCACTTAATTACCCATAAAAAACCTCCGCCCGACTTTAATATATAGCATATTAATAATGAAACCACTTTTAGAATAAGTATATTCACTTTTTTAAAGTTTGAAGTCGATTTTATATTTGAAAAGATTTTTTTATGGAACAAATTAGTTTGAAAGAATGAATGATGATGATGAAATTATGAATTTTTGTGTCTAATCAATATTTTATTCATTTTAACATTTGTTGAAAAACCACTGCTACTGAGGAACATTAAACCTTCTTAATTTTTTTGAAATCCGTATAAAAAAAATAGTTTCGCAACGAAACAACGGCCAAGCGAAGACTTGGATAATTTGGTGTTCCGATTTTGGCCTCAGCAAAGAGATTACGGACACGCAAACCAGACACCCGTGATTTATAGCACTTTATATCGTTTGATTATAAGGCATTACCCAGTGTTTAGGTATAATATTGTATATTTTTATTTTATGAGTAAATAAGCTTAAAACCATGGTTCATAGGCATGTCCTGTTCGGATCTCGCCTGGATATTCGCTGACGCAGTAATATTTTATTTTTGGATTTTGGGATACTTTATGAAATGCTTAGATAGATACCAATTCATTGTTTTCACAGAATTCGAGCTCCGAAGTCGAGCGGCTCACAAGCCTGTTTCAAGATGTCCTAAGTCTGGGGTCAATGTAGAAGATAAACTTTTCTATATTGTCTCGAGCGTGGGTGTTGTGACACCTTCGTTGTTACAGGTTTTTATAATATAAGTGTTTGTTTTAACTTCTTAATTTGAGATCTGAGTAAATGTATGTGATGTTGTCTAATATTTTTATTCATATTTGTAGTTTACTTTCGTTAGTTTCACTAAAATAAATTCAATTAAAAAAAAAAACTGCAAATATGATAATGCAAAATTTAAAACCGTAAAATGTAATGAACACTTTGTCTTTGCTAAAATAAGTGATAATTTATTTAAAAAAAAAAAATTATCCTTTAAAGTAAGGAATAGCTTATTTTAACTAAAGTAACTTTATATTATTTTTTAAGACATACGACAGATAAAAATCCTTTACATTATTTCTGTAACCAAACTTATTACAGGATATTTAATAATTTGTACGGTAAGGGTATTTTTTTAAGATATCAAAATTATACATTTAACAAAATAAAACATTCGATAGAGCAGAGCATTTTGACCAAAATGTCCCTAACATTAATTGATATGTAAGCATGTCAGTTTGATAAATACTATAAACTTCAGAAAATTGTTTACTTAACCTACATAAAAATAAAATAAAATAACCATTTAGAAAACAAGGATTCTTACAAATGATCATCTATCTAACCCTCGTGTAGCTCACGGGTCGTTTGCAAAACTTTTGGTAATAACAAACTTTTTTGGGGCCTCCATGACCGCAGTGATTTGTCTCCAGAACTAGTTAACCGTTTATCCTGTAACGGGTATTACCACGGTATTAACGCACACGCCTATAAAAAGTTCTTGAGTGCGTGAGTTATTTGGCGAATGTTGTTATTTATGTGTGGTATGTGTTAGTCAAGTATCATCAAAAAAATTTTGTTACAAGTTTATCATAATAAAATAATTTATTATTGAATTGCTTAAAACAAGAGTGTGGTTGTAATAGAATTTTGTAAAAAAAGGAAAATATAGAAGATCTGATAATATAAACGGTGAAAGGTCGTATTTAAAATATTCAATGCTATGTATATATTTAATGTTTTTTTTTATATTTTTAATGTTTCTAGTACACTTACAGAATGTTTAAATATCATGAATAGCTAATAAACATTTTTCATTCACGAGACAGTCATTGAGTATGAAGTTTACAATTTGCTATTTTGAATTTAATAGATTATTTTATGATAACAGAAGTTCAATATTATATTTATGGATGTAGCAAAAACATATAATTTGTTGTGTTACTCACAAATAAAATCTAAGCAAGAGGAGGGATTGCCCTTTAACTCCCTTGAGACAGTGTAATTAAATCGGATGTAATAAAATTTAATCTGCCGCGGAGCACTGCGTTCATAGTTACGCTTAATTTATTACAAGAGGGCGAAAGATTATTATGTCGGAATATTACAAGGTCAGAGGTCCGTTATAATAGCGCGGTTTAAGTATTATTCTAGTCCCGTTTTAAAATTCACAATTGAAAGGGAAATCTTGAAGTCAAAGGATGATGAAGGGTTAATAATACCGATGTCGATAAAATTTTCCTTTTATAGACCTTTTTACTCTATAAAATATTTTTTTCAAATAAGTTTTATATTAAAGTGCTAATGGTATATATAAATAACAGTCTTTTTATAAACATCTACAGCAGTGTAAAAGGTTACAACAATTTACTATCTTTCCATTTTTTATAGATTTTAACCAGCCCACATTGGGCCATCGTGGAGGATCAAGGCTCATTCTCCATCCATAAGGAAGGACTGAGCCCCAGTAGTGGGGATGTAAGAAAGCTGACGATAAATAGATTTTAAACATAACTTTCAACGCTGTAAAATGTAAAATTGATCAAAAATCAGTTTTTAATAACATTAATCGCTGTTGACTGTATGGTATTGATTTACATATAAATAAGAAGTAAGAAATAAATGGTAACTTTTGATGACGAATTCAATATTTATACATCAGCGATCTTTGTCTAAGGTTTTCTCCAAGTTAGAACTTCTCAAAAGTATTTACAGAGTTTACATAGTAACCTCACTCCTACTCAAATAATATACTTATCTAAATATAATCATAAACGCACTGTTTTACATATCTCTAGGGATTTTGTGTGGTTACGACTCGTGAAATAAGCGAGAAATTAAATCACACCGCCTCTTATGTTGAGAAAATAAAGTGGTTAATGTTTTCTTAGAGCTGTATGATACAGATTTGCCGGTGATAACTTTACCTGCGAAGTTTCCAGAAAGTTGGACATATGGCGTCCCTTCGAGAGAAACTGTTGAGATTTCTTGTCATTGGCTTACCTGTAAAAGACGAAATTTCAATTTTTCAAACTGAACTGTTATTAAAGTTAGAAATAATGGTTTATTCTCTTTAGATATCTTATAATACATAAAATAATGAATTTTAAGGGATATTTCATCGATTGCCGATTGGATTATATAATTATCATTATATTATCACGTCTTTTCATGAGAAACTAGGTGACCCTATGAATATAATACACCTTAGAATTACGTACCTAGTTTGCCTCTCGTTTCCTACTATAATTATGTCACTTTATATCGGATACAATGTCCAACAAATATCTGACAAATCTTTTTCATTTGATAATTATTCTGCTATTCCAACAGATAATGATTCATCAAATCACCAATAACGAGATTATAACTAGGCAATCTTGAGTTATTAATATTGTGTTAAACCACTTAATTATTTTTAAGAACACACACAAACTCAATAATAAACGGCATAGAAATAAATAATATTATTCTAGCATCATATTAATTAACGTTTAACTGATTCGAAAGTCCACAATCAGCTAATATCGAATGTATTATTTTTTTAATGAGATTGCAAAATCATCATCGTTTTTAACTATATGTTGATATAGTTCATTCAATCTTTAGAAGTGGACTGGATTATACTAACGTTATCTATCTATATACAAAATCAATTTCTGTTCTTTTGTCACGCCAACACTCGAAGACAAGAGAGAGGATACGTATAATGTTGATACGAAGTATTTCAGGTTATCTAGTTATACATCTCATGGCAAGTTATTTTAAAAAATCCGTTAATATAAATTCATGATTATCAAATTACTGATGTTCTTTATTTAGGTTGCTTGGTGGCGTAGTGGAGAAGCGTTGCGCCCGCGATTGTTGTTGTTTCTTTCATAAGTATCGATCTCGGAATGGGTGATCGAAAAATTATTATCTCGAGCTACTCCGTGCTTCGGAAGGCACGTTAAACCGTTGGTACTGACTGAATATGCAGTCGTTAATAACCTTCAATCCGAATTGGGCCAGCGTGGAGAGTCGTGGCCCATCCTTCTTAACCATCCATAAGGAAGACCTGAGCCCCTGCAGTGGGAACGTAACAAGATGATGATGAAATGTCCTTTTTAGTCACAAAGTCTTGTTTTAATACGACGATAAAAGCCTATGTTTGTTCTGTATATATTTCACTTTAACATGCCTAATAATGACTGTCTTGTCTACGGGATCCGTAAATCGTGGAGTTTGAGTAGTGATCTACGTCGTAGATCAAATTATTGTAGATGATAATAATAACAATCACAAATGATTTTCATAAATTATAATTTTTTTTTTGTAGAAAAATATTTTTGATTCTTCCCCAGGCATCAAATAACCTCCATAACTTTCATCACAAGCAGCCCAGTAGTTACACAAATAGAGTTACTTTCGCATAAGTAAATGTGGATATTTTAGTCAAGAAAGTACCGGGAAAAGATCAATAATATAAAAAGTGTTTGTTATTCATTCAAATTTATTTTATTTTTAAACTCTGTTTCCGGAATCGAGTTCAGTTCTCGCCACGAATTCTTCTTCTTTTTCTTTCAACGGGCGTCTCCGCAACTCGACATCAATATTGCGTATGGAGGGTGTGTGGCCGGAGTATCCGGTTGGAGTAGTAACTCCAGCCAGCTCAGCTCTGCCAGAAACGCTTCTAGTGCCTTCACGTCTGCGATAGCCTCTTGGACTGCTTTGCCCGGTAGTTTGCCACTCCGTTGCATTCCAGCAAGACGTGAGTGGCTGTTTCTTCTGCCCTCATGCATCCTCTACTTAAGGGCCTGCCGCAGGTCTCCAAGGTGTGCCAGTATTGTTGGTGTAGTTTACTTGAGTGGTCTCGTATCTTATCAATTAACCAGCCAATAGAGATTAAAAATTTGCGAATTCGCTGCGAATTCTCTTTTATAGCTTCTACCGATTGAAAACGTGTGCAAAGAAGTGGTAATTTGAGTTAAGGAAAAAAAAAGAAGTCGGCTGGAGCCATATCTGGTGAATATGATGGTTGCTTGATGGCATTTGTTGAGTATTTGCTCAAAAATTCGTTCACAATTATGGCCTTGTGCGAAGGCGCATTATCCTTATGAAAAATGCAAGAATTTTCTTTCCGTAAATCTGGCCTTTAAGGTAGAATTTGCTCTCTTAAACGCAGCATAACGCTCAAATAATATTCCTTATTTACAAATAATATTCCGTTTGACCTTCCGGCAAGAAATCCTAGTGCACAACACCGCGATAGTCATAGTCATGTTGATATGACTTTTGAACGATATTGGCATGGTTTTTTCGGTTTCCGTTCAGTTAGAAGACGCCTCTCCGAAGCTTGTTGACTACTTTGCATATCGAACTAGCAAACCCACGTCTCGTCACCAACAACAGTGCATTTTATGAATGTTGGGTCGGAATTGACTCTTTCTAGTATGTCCTCAGCTATTCTCATGCGATTGAGTTTTTGAAGAAAATTCAGATCTTTTGGGACTAGCCGAGCGGCAACATGTTTCATACCTTAATGATTTATTAAAATGTTACGGAATGACTCGTGATATACAGAAAGTTCGGCGGCAATCTCTTTCAAAGTAAAATGAGGATTTTCAGTCACTTTTTCTTTCATTTTTGCGATGTTAACTTCAGTTGCAGACATTGATGGCCTACCAGAGCGAGGTAAATCTTCCATCACATCTTGACCGCTTTTGAACTCTTTGCACCACTCATAAACATGAATTTTTGATAAAGTCGATTCACCGTAATCGTTCTGTAACATTTTCAGTGACTCCGAACACGAAATTCCATTGACGATGGAAAATTTAAGACTAACTCTTTGTTCGATATTTTCATCCATTATAAAATTTGCAATACACGCTAGATATGATATAACTAAAAACAGGACCGTATTTAATATAAATAACAGATGCAACTAAAACTCCACGCCAAAATGGAAAACAGTTGTGTCAATCTAACAACAACAAAAAAAAAATATTTAATTTAGAACCATAAAAAAAATTCATTCACGATAGTTTTTTGATTGAATGTTTACAAAATTAATAACGAGAAGGAAACTCTAGTGTAATATATTAATTGGTTCGAGTTTACATACAGTTTTTTAATACAGTTTTTAACGGTTTTTAATACAGAATACAATTTTTTTATAATAATTTATCCGAAGAAATGTCAAATCAAAAAAATTAAACGTATATCAAACACATATCAAAAGAGTATATATTTATACAGATGTCGATCAGCGGTTTCCAAACTACCCGTTTCGTAACAGGATCTCTCGCGAAGTAAAACTTCGCGTGTGTATATTCTCAGGATGCACCACGTTTGCGGCAAGTTGAGAAGAAGTAGGAATGCGGCAAAATAATGTCGCACTGCTCAAGTTTTCATTTCTTGTTTTTATTTTGTACAAGCGCCCCTTTCGAAGTTTTTACACGGAGTGTGGAATCGGTGGTCTATGTTTTGTAAAAAACAATTCATGCTGCTTAAATCCGCCGGTCATTGTTTTGGGAATAAAATTTGTAACTTACTTAGTTGTATTTTTTCATAGCTTACTTGATTTAGTTGATTTAATTCAAAAGTACAACATATATTCTGTTTTTTTTTTTAATACATTACTCTTTTTGAAAAATGCCAGTCCATGAAATAGTCCAGATACCCCTAAGTAGTATTTGAACCCATAACCTTTTCAAATCCAGGCCACTGAGAGCTGTCGATATTTATCCGTATGAATGCAAAATTGGCGTAATATGTTTTACCGATAAATAAGCTGAATATTCAAACACTTAAGGTTACATTAAATTGGGTCGCACCGTAATTGTAGTTAAAGTTAAGAAGGTTTAAGTCAATTTGACAATATCTGTTACGCTGACTTTAAAACTGACCGTGGAATGCGTTGCACCATCTTTCTTGGTATAATACAAAATTACTTTACCCAGTGAAACCTAGGCGGTGATTTTTTACAGTTCATTAATGATAACTCATTATTATTTGCTTAACCGACACTTTAAAATATTTGTTATTTAAATTAAATTAAGTTGGTGTAACTAACCCATGTTAGCAGCAAAACGGCATTCCATCTCATTTCAATTAGCCGTATCATGTAAGTGTTATAAGAC
Organism: Diatraea saccharalis; assembly: GCA_918026875.4. Taxonomy (NCBI): domain Eukaryota; kingdom Metazoa; phylum Arthropoda; class Insecta; order Lepidoptera; family Crambidae; genus Diatraea; species Diatraea saccharalis. The sequence goes on along the minus strand of OU893333.1, from coordinate 17,432,171 downwards.
CTACGCATTGGTTACTTTTTATCGCTGTTATTTTTGTGACCCGTCATCATTTGGATTGAGGTCAAGAGTGAGCACATTAATAATAAAAAATAAATAAATCGCGCTTCAGTATCCTTACAATGGCGTGCACATATAAACACATAATTATTAAAATGACAGGAGCACAGTGACAAAAATTAAAAGTGCGTGCGTAGTGTTACAAAGTCCATATGGGGAACTAACTTAATAACCAAGTTATCGAAGAAACAAACGTGTTAACTGACATCGATTAGTTTACGAGTTTGTCAGAAACATGTATATAATGTATAAAAATTATTATATTCGATCATATTTGCTTTCACAATATTTTTATAATAATTTTATAGAAAAATCTTAAAACTTCACAAGTCCATCTATTACAAGTATATTTTATCCTGTTTTATATAAGTAAACAACAGTGACAAAGAAAAGGGATACTTAAAAAAATGCACGTATTTTTTTTCTTTTTTGCCTTATCAATATATGACGGTAATACGTTGAGATGAAATAGCATAATGTTACACCTTTGTATATTTTCTAGATAGTTCTGACATAGCAATCCCCCACTCTTTTAACTTTAATACCTACCTAAGCCATTTCTTGTAAATTGAAGCATAAATAAAAATATAATTGAAAAAGTTTGTTTTTAAAACAAGCTTTTATTTGTGCAAATTTATAACAAATTTAACATTAAGATTTATGAACTTGTCTTGCGTAAAAATATTATTTACATTTTAGTGCGCACATATAAAAGTTTGTTTTAAAAACAATTTTTTTACTACATTTTTATTTGTTACTTATTAGCTTTGCCTCATTATATTTATTTCTGACATAGCATCTGTATTGCAAAGTATCTTTACTGTTATTTTTATGTATGCCTTTGTTCTCATAAAGAGTATCTGATCTAAAGAGCTCAAACAAGATGCGCTTCTGTTATTTTGTTGTTAAGTTCCTATGACCACCTTCCAGCTTCATCATCACCAGACCTAGGTCTGGAAAGCATCCAGTAGCAAAGTCCTCATGATGACGGTCCTAACGAGCCCAAATACGATGCAGTTGCGTCATGTCATCACTAAATTCCATTTGTATTTTGATCTTAGTTCTAATAATAAATCGAAAACATGTCATCAAAATAACTTTGTTTTGTCACATAAAATTTACACGGCACATTTTTCCGTCGTATCGTCGTCTCACGTACCGATCCGAGTTTTTGTGAATGCGGATGTTCAAATACGATCCGTCAACACGCCCAACTGCAAGCAGTTTCCAAATATTTGGTTAGTGTTAACGAGTTCCCTTTACTGACATACAGTTTCCAGCTCTATTTTAGGTTTCCATAGAATTCTCTTTTCAATGAAGTGATTATTAATTGTTTTATTTAGGCATTTGCCAATTACGATCGAGCGGGGATTGCTCAAGCGTTTTTTATTGAAATAGATGAAATGACATGTTTTGCTCAATGCTTTACTAATATTCCTGTGCAGTTATTATTTTTATTTAAATTTTATATGTCTGTAAGACGATTGTCTTTGTCATTTTTTGCTGCATCCGCTATATTTTTGTAATACAATGTCCTTATACTTCAAAATGTGTATTATTTAATTAATATAAATAGGGATTGCAGTTATTCTATAATTTGCATTAACTTTTAATGAACAATTTATGTAATAATAAGACTTACCAAAAATAGACCCTGGTTAAAATTTTGTATTATAAAATCAAGCTTTCAAAGACAGAAACATATTACAGAAATATTGTTATATATACTTTTATCTGTCATTTCCTAATGTAACCACGAAGACGATACCTTGCCAGATTAATTTCAAAATATATATTATCTATTTAGATGGTATGTTGAAATACAATAATTGTTTATTTTGTCTGTCTGTCAAAAGTGGTGATTATTTTCTATGAGTGTCTGCCCCGTTATCGTAAGAGTGAAGGGCCTCGTTATATTAAAACACTCCACGGAAAAGGAAACTCGTGACTCGCCTGAAAAACTGAATAACCATTAATTTTGAGATCGATGGAGTGTACTTGTGTTTTCTTCAAAAATAACTTCATTTTTTTAAATTGGTAAGCACCATGCATTTGCTACAACTTAATTAATACTTGCAGTTCAAGTATAATTTCTTGTTTGTACTATTTTTACTGTTATTAATAATAGTAACGACCATTAGTCTATGAATGAAACAATTAAAAAAACTATTTTTATCTTTCTTAAAATTTTCCAATGAAACAAAACAAATAATTCAAAAATCATTCAAATATTAAAAAAAACATGTCGTGATTCTTATTTTTCGATGTTATTTTTTACAACCGAAACTATTACAGTTCTATACAGCAAACATTCAGTTTTAAGTCTATTTTATTTTATTCCTTGTCCTTAAAAAAATTTATAAAACAAATACATATAATAATTTTCGAGCTGAAAATACTGGTTCTATATTCCCATTAACAAGTATCGGTATGCGTATTGATTCTATATTAATCTAAAATAAGTCATTATTATAATAAAATTGGTATAAAATGTTTTGTTGATAAATATACTAATAATGTTAAGCCACCAATGTTATTAGTGACCTAATTAAAAATTAAAAGCCGACCCATTGATCCTTTTGGATTATGTTAACAATTAAGGAACCCACATAAACGTCGGACCCTTGTAATCGCCTTCCGATCGACACTGTTACCGCAACTTTATACAAACAACGCGTGGTAATTGTGTTAGCGATTATTGTTAATTTAACATTTTTATTTTTAATAACTAATAAATATACCATACAATAAAATTATGTCATTTTTTTGTAGTTGTAAGGAATTAGTGAAAAATTGTGGAGTAAAATATCATTACTAGATGAAAAAATATTTATATCATAAATATTCAATATATTCCATCGCAATTATTATTAAAAAAACCAATAATATTATAACAGAGATAATACAATTTTATTCGGACACCAATTCTCATTTAAGAGTGGGTTCGAGCTAAAAGGTTGTTCTATTAAGTCTGTCTCTGAGAGCAAATTGTTTAACAAAAATCTATTTTTAAACAATACACGCAAATTATTACTATCGTTTTAAAAGTGTTATTTGTAGCTATCGACTACAAAGTGACTAACATATTTTCTCTATTTGAACCGGTATAATTCTAACAAAAATAAAATTAAAAAAAAAATGATTTTTTTTTTTAAATTCGCGTAGTGCTATTCCCTCAGAAATCTGATGTACTTTTCTCATGTATAATACAGATTATATCGAAGTTATTTCTTGTGCCACTAACTACTCTACAAGCAAGTTAAACGTTTGTGATTTTTGATGTACGCGCTCCCATAATTTATAAATTATATTTTGCTGTTAAATACTAATTTTAGTTAAAAGTAATTTTAGCATTAAAATAATAATAAAATGATTCTTTGCCCATAATTAATTATTGTTTGGTGCAAGGTAAAGTTGATATGAATAATATTTACAATTATCGCTTTTTGTGTGACCGTACCTTATCCTATACTACAGACTAATCAACAGAAAACGTTGTATCGAAGATACGGATGGGGACAAACCGGGATTATTAATAAAATTTATATTTGCATACTAAATCCTAATGTTATGATATAGTGTCAATGTTCATGATTATTAAGGTCATATGTTTACATTTAAAATCACATAGAGTTCTGAATACGATTTTGTGGAGATTTTATCTTTTTAAAATAGCTATTTATAAATTAACTTCTACGAAATATGAGGAATAATTTCATCCACTTGAAGATGGTCTAATCACTTAATTTGACAAATATTCTTAATATGACTTGAAACATTACCTTATCTCATTAATATCCGCTCAACACTGATAAAAAAAAGAAACATATTTATATGTATAAATTATGTTTGATTTGAATTAAACCAATTTTGTTTCTTTTATAATATAGAAAACAAAATCCCTCTATCGCTGACAACACGAGAGAGAAGAGAGATGGAAGTAATTCCGAGAGTTTATATCGTTAAGTATGACCCATTAATAATTTATTGAGTTAGGTATATAGCAATTCTACGCTGACTGGTACAAAGTCACTGTCTCTTTTACGATGCAGTAAACTTGACGTCTGTTTCTCGACATTAAAGTGTGTTGGGTTTCTACCATTAATTGAGATTGAAATTGTGATGGATTCTTCGTTAAATTTGGTCAAAACTAAAAATATTATGGGTTATTGATGAAATTCTCTTATACTTGTTTATATGGAGTCAGTTGTTAAATGTTAAAACTATGTAAAGTTATCTTACGTTAGTCTAATACGATTTTACGTATTATAGTGGGTAAAATAATTAAATTTATAATATTTCGTCATAGCTATATTTAACCTTAATTATATTATAATTTACCCTAATTTACGAGTACCTATATAACTTACCATTTAGATGCTATCCTATCAAATCGAACAGTTTTGTAAGAAGCTAATGTGAAGGTAACTTTGCTTAGATTATAATAATATCATCGACACTTACAATTTTAAGGTGTGATATATATTTCAATACCTTTGCCACGATAAAAAAAATGTTTTTTTAAGCTTTTAAGTATCTTTGCTTTTGTGTAATCATTTGTAAGACATTTATTTGTATGTAGAGTTATTTGAATATTCTAGTTCATCTCCATTTATATAGTTATCCAAACTATGCCTCAACAAACGTAGTACTAGGCTAACATAAGCGTACAGTGGTCAAAACAATGTCTTAACACGATTTGTTGGTCAGCGCGAGCGTAATCAGTTGCGGTCAGCCCGCGGCTACTGGCGCTTGTATAGCTAGATTACATTGTTCCATACGGACAAGCAAAGTTAATCTTCCAAATTTAGCATGAAATTACAATGCTTACGGATATATTTCGTATGCAGTGGTCCAGCATGAACTTATAGACGTAGAGGAAGTACGAGTACTATCAGCGGAACATTTTTTATACAAACTGTTCCCATAATCTATTTGTGATTTTGTGTTTATAAATTTTATTATTGTGATATTTTATTTAATTGTAATCTATATATATAAAAATGAATCGCAAAATGTGTTGGTAAGCGCATAACTCAACAACGCCTCGACCAATTTGGCCAAATCTTTTTTTAAAATGTTCGTTGAAGTTCAAGGATGGTTTTTACGGCGAGAAAAATTAGAATTATTGCTGGAAAAACCCTAAAAATAGCCCTTTTCTTTTTCCCATACAAATGATTTGTAACTAAAACGTAGTCAATTTGAGCTTTATTGCTATGGTATAAAGTTCATATTAAATTACAAGCACTCACTGTTGTCTAAGCAATGTAGGTGTGTTCCTAACGTCAAAGATCATATCTATCACAAAACAATGTGCGTGTGTGCGTTGGAGCACAGAATACATAGTTGGAGGAGTTTAATGTCGCGTTCCGAAACTCGCGTTTCTTTTGTATTAGTTTCGGCACGCGAGATAAAATGCATCAGTTTCCACGTCATTACATGTATTGCCGGAACATTGATGAAAATACGCTCTGTAGTAGCAAAGCTGTTGGGTCCTAGATAGCTCATTGGTTAGAGCAGTCCCTGGATCGCGAATGGGTTCGAGTCCCATTCCGGGGTACAGGTAGATGGATTCTTCTAGCATTTTTCCTTGAGAATGTTTATATATTTACTTTTATAATGCTGTTGTGTGTAATGTGTTTTTATGATCATAAAAATCTCTTTTTTCTATATTTAATACTATTACTATTAATACATTGCAATAATAATTATGATTCACATGATTAACAATAAAGCGATTACTTACTTTTAAATCCTTATATATGTTTTATTTAATTATTTTTTATTCACAACGCCCTATCACCAGGGTGACGGTTCTGTTCAGGAGAATTTTTTTAAATACGTAGGCAAAAAAAACTGCCACATTACAAATCTTTTTGACAGGACGAAGTCTGTCGGGTCAGCTAGTAATATGATAAAAACAAATCTTATGGCGGATAATTCCTAGTTTCACTTTTTAAGCTTGCAGTCGATCCATAGATGAATTTAAAAAATGACCGACCACATTTATTTTACATATCAACCAGCCCCATAAAATATGAATAGACATTTGACAGCGGCCAAACACAATCGGCTAATTCCAATTTCCGGCGATTCAGACTGGACATTAATTACTATAATGGATTGATCTAATTTCGTAAATCAGTAAACAATGGTTTTGGCCACCGTCACAGCTTTGATTTTGAAATCGAATAAGTCTGAACAAGTTATTGAATTAATTTGTAAATTAGTAAAAAAATATGTGATACTAGTGTTGATAAGTATTTTGATGTTTAGGGGTTTTTGAAATAGGAATTTTTAAACTCCTTTCTGGTTGAATCCGAGATAAATACCTAATACGAAGACAATGAGTGAAGCAAGTTTTGTAAGACTGCACAGCTGGTGCCACCCGCTGTATATTAAACTATTGTAAGTTAAGCGATACTGATATTTTTAAATATTGTAACGAGGAGTTTGAAACAAGAAAACATTACCTGTATGGATGTGAACCACTGATTAACAAACTACATCTGGGCCAACATAAATGTTTAAAAATTCAGGAAAATACTGTAATCACAGACGTTAAGCTACTACCGTAAAAGTCGGTTATTAGTTGGGTGTTGGGTGTTCGGTTTATTAGTAGGTTAGGACCTATTTTACTTTTCTCTGAGTCGAAGTTTACTCTAGCAGCGCATTTACTACTATTTGATGATGATAATAATACCGCTAAGTTGTGCAGTATTAGCCACGAGACATACAGAAACTTGAGAAGGGCATGCGTTTTTAAAGTTCGACTGCTAGTAGAAATTGTATTCTGGGGATCACTTTGGAGGATAGAAAATATTTAAAACGTTTATCTAGGCTCACGAACAGTTAATTAAGTATCTAATACTTATAAATATTCCTAGTCATTTTTAATGTTGAGCAGGACATGTCTACGCCAATTAATCTTTATGCTGTGGTAATTTACGAATATTCTTACCAAATTAAAACAGAACCATATAACGCCAGCATTCTTAAAAATAATAGGAGACATTTTCTTAAAATTGGTTTGCATTAAGCTTAAGCTAATTTGTTCTCGTCCCGGCTTTACCAAATTTATCTACATTCTGTTTTCGACCTTGTTACAATGGGGCACAAAGGATAAATATAGCTGAATACGTCTCGTTACTAAAATGTTTGTCCAAAATCAAGAGAAACTATTCCGGGGGTTTCGTTCCTTTGGGAATGAGGTTAGATAATTAATTTGCTTGTTTATAAATAAACTGGGCCGCGATTTTGTAAACAACCTTCTATTTGTTATCTCTCCCTTTGAACTAAACGAACAGTGATAAAATTAAAGGGAGCTTTTCATTATTACAATTTGTGTTTCATGGAATTAAGTTTAACACAATTTTCATATATTCTAGAACAATTAACCAAATATTCGCGTTCATTTATGTTTCATAAAAAATACATTACACAAGTAATTCAATTATGATGGCACCATTATTTTGATTAGATTACTATTTACTATCGATAAAAATGTTATTAAATCACTTCCCGATTTTAAATTGAGCTGAAATTTTGTATGCATAGATAACTAGGATAACAATATAATATAATTATTGATAGGAGGTGATCTGATGATAGTGCCCGGAGGAAGCTAGATTTCTGTAACTAAACAATGAAACCGCATTGAGTTTGGGTTCATTAGATTTGTCTTAACAAATCTAACGAACCCAAACTCAATGCGGTTTCATCTTTTAAGACTTTTGGACACGATAACATCTAATAACAATAAGTTTCATCGTTTAAGACTTTTGGGCGCGATAATATTTAAAAAATCGTATAATTAAAATATATATATATATATTATTCTTATAGTATAGATGCTAATCGTAAACAAAATTTCTTTCAGTCAACTCTTATGCCCTGCTTTACGTGACAAGTGGTTGAGTCATATTGCTCCTTAGCTCTAGATCAGCGTATTATTTACTTAGACATTAAAATATTTTATCATCAATATAGTGCTTGTGCCTAATATTGGGAATACGGGCTTTCCTTGAATAGAAACACAAAGAGAACAGGCGCAATATGGCAAGTAAGTATTAACCATTTAATGCAATTACATGCCAGCCAGCAAAAGTGGACAAAATATTTTTAATAATAATAAATAATAATAATAATAAATACTCTTTATTGCACAAACCATATTAAAATTACATTAACAAACATAAATGAATACATGAAAATGTACAAAAGGCGGCCTTATCGCTAGGCAGCGATTTCTTCCAGGCAACCTTGCATTGGATGGAGAAAAAAAAAAACAAACATTAGATGGCAGATTGTGCATAAAAAAATTAAAAAAAAAAAAGTACATGGAGACAAACAAAATGCTCAAAACACAAGTGACAACCAGAAAGCGAGAAGTGTAAATAGAAAAATAGAAGAGCAGGCTAAACGTTAGAGAGGAAATGGGATTTTAATTGATATTTGAAGGAGTTTAACGAATTCGCCCGTCTGATAGATTCAGGTAGAGAGTTCCACAGTTTTATAGCGTGTACTGTAAAGGATTGACTATTGAATTTAGTGAGATTGGGAGGAATGAACAATCGTAAGTTATTAGAAGAGCAAAGCGAGAGATCATGCGTAGATGAGAGAAATTTAAAGCGTGATTTGAGATAAGGGGGCAACATGGAATTGAACAGTATAGAGTAGAGAAGCGAGAGCATATGCATATCCCTACGACTACGAATGGGGAGCCACTGAAGTTGCCTACGGAATTCAGAAACATGGTCATATTTGCGCAAACCAAATATAAACCGTATGGAAAAGTTTTGAAGACGTTCAAGCTTATTGAGAAGATCAAGTGTGAGATCAGGGTAGCATGCATCTGCATAATCAAGAAGGGGCAAGAGAAGTGAATGCGCAAGTGTAATTTTGGTGGAAATGGGTAAAAAATTGCGCAGCCGCCTAAGTGATTTTTAGTGACCCATCCTACCGATCAGATTATCGATTCGATTACCCTCCAATCCTTATTGGGCCAGCGTCGAGGGTCATGGCCCATCCTCCTTAACCATCCATAAGGAAGCCCTGAGCCCCAGCAGTGGGGACGTAAAAGGGCTGGTGATGATGATGATGATCCTATCGATGATTGCTCGTTTATCAAGTAACTTCGACAATAGCATAGTTATAAAATATAAATTAAATTGAGTAAAGAAATTGATTCTATAAAGCGAATACTTCCTTGCACTACTAATACTATTGATTGAGACACGTAAGAAATATCTAACAGCTTTGTTAATCTAAACAGATCTGATAATGATTGATAAAACTATAAAAAAAACTAAACTCGTGTAATTAAATGAGAAATTATTCCTCTACATGAAAATTTATTACATTTAATTATAAGTTTGTTATCATGTCTGTATGAAGTTTTTGAAAAATCTGCTTAAAATCTATTGCATTATATGTATATATAAATTGAACTGTTTAGTACCAAAAGTAATAAATCAAAACTGCCTACAGCAGGCGTAACATTAGACAGAGCGCGTTGGAGGCACTAGATCAAAGTTATTATGCGTCTAATAACCCCATGTTAATATACTCTGCTCCGTTAAGGCTTAGTGGTGGGCCGTTGCAAAAATTCGATCTATTAGTTTCTCTTATCGAAATTAAAAAATCATATAATAAAATCACTCACTCCCATAGTGATTGAGTGGATCAGTATTGTTATTTATTATTATTACGTATTAAAATAATAATTAGCTGAACTTTTTTTCTTGTTGGGAAATGCTTCTTACATTCCCCGCCGCTTGACAGGCAGCAGAGGGTGTGTGGAACTCTCCAGCCATACGGACTCACCCGAAGACTAGTCAAAACGCTAACAACATACCAACTAAACACTCTTTTGGAGAAAGGGCCTGGGATCGAAGCAGGACGTGCACCACACCAAGCCACCGATAATAAGCTGAACTAAAGTCATGAAGTGGTATAAGAAAAATTACCACGAGAATAAAAGCAAAATTCTTTGTATAAAACTATGGGTTTTATGGTAATCATAATGAAATGTGTAAATCAATAAAATCTCAGTGTACCAGGGACAAAGTGGATATTTTAAGCGTTTACCGTTAAGAATATTAATAAAAAACTAAATATGAAGGAAGAACTTATTTTCCATCAGATTTTCACTGAAATTTAATGATATATATATTTTTTTTTGTTTATGCAATATCAACACTAATATCGTGTCAAAAGTTTTATACTTTGCCTACGTTCTTATTCTTACAATGTTAGTAATAATGAGTAATGGTAGTAGTTTGTTATTTTGCTTGGTAACAGATGAATAAAGGCGCAATATGAAGTCTGTTATTGTACTAAGCTGGGGCGATGTAATTCGTCTGATTTATGTTTTAACCTAGGACAACATATAATCAAAATTAAATAATATAATGAACGTTTATATGCCATAAATTTATATTTGGCACAAAAGTTTTTTTTTATCAAGTCCTTTATGTGTACGAGGGTCAAACTGAAAGTTCTTAGAACTGGCCACTTATAAACAATATAATAAAAAAATAATTCTAAAATTTGAAAATATAACTCTTTGCCAATATTACTGAGTATATATTTCATTCATTTGTCATTTGTTTTACGATTTGGCGGCAAATTGAAAATTGTCTGTGTCACGTCATCATGAATTTAACACGAGAAAATTTTCGTGCAATGATTTTTTATGACTTTCGATGTCATTTAAGTCAACAAGAAAGTTATGATAGACTACGATTGGCCTTTCACGATGAAGCCCCATCTCGTGCGACTGTTTACAACTGGTTTAATGAGTTTAAACGTGGTCGCACTAATCTCACTGATGATTTACGTGAGGGACGGCCTTCTACGGCGACGACTGAAGATAACATCTGTGTTGTGCGGCGTATGATAGAGACTGACAAAAGAGTGACCTATCAACAGATTCGGACAAGCTTAGGCATCGGTATGAGTCAAGTGCACAAAATCCTCCACGAACATTTAGCGGTCAGGAAGCTTTGCGCCCGGTGGATACCTCATAATTTGACTGAGGCTCAAAAACTCCATCGTGTGGATTGGTGTCGTAAAATGATTGAAAGATTTAACGGAGGTGACTCAAATGCTGTGTTCGACATACTAACAGGTGACGAAAGCTGGATTTACTGTTATGATCCTAAAACCAAAAGACAATCTGCTCAGTGGGTGTTTCCTTTCGAGGAGTTGCCAACTAAAGTGAAGAGAGATCGAAGTGCGGGAAAAAAAATGGTGGCCTCGTTCTTTGGAAGGATAGGTCATTTTGCAACAATTGTGTTAGAGGATCAAAAAACAGTTTCTGCAGAATGGTACACTACCAATTGTTTGCCACTTGTCTTGGAAAAAGTTCGAGAGAAACGACCTCGCAGTAGGATCCTCCTTCACCACGACAACGCCCCGTCGCACACCGCCAAGCGAACGATCGACTATTTGGCGACATCAAACGTTGAATTACTGGGTCACCCGCCGTATAGCCCCGACCTCGCGCCTTGTGATTTTTATTTATTTCCAAAAATTAAAGAAAAACTTAAAGGAAAGCGGTTTATGAATGCTGAAGAAGCGGTGGCTGCGTATCGCGATGCCATTGAAGAGACCCCTAAGGACGAGTGGGCAAAGTGCTTTTCCCAGTGGTTCCATCGCATGCAGCGGTGTATTGACGTGAATGGACAATATTTTGAAAAGATATAATAAAACTAATAACTGGCTAATGTAATCAGTTTTTGATTTTCTAAGAACTTTCAGTTTGACCCTCGTATTTCGATTCAAAATTAATATTTTGCATGTGCGACTATCGCTTATTAAATTGGTGCTACGATTTGGAAAATATATGAAATGTGACATTCAATCTTGCACGCCCGATGGATGGGTCAATCGCATACTAATGCATACTTCCATACGTTTAACGGATTTTCCATCACTTCTTTTTCATTTATTTGCACTGACTCTAATGAGGAGAACTAGATCATATACTGTAGTATGATTCATGAATTATATTGATTTCAAGCGATTACCTTAAAAAATAGATCAGTTATCGACTATCAGTATCCATTGCAGATTTATTCTCGATATTGAGTAAATACGCAGTTGTAATTATTCTCTAGCTTTTAACGTTCTGGATCGGTTCTGATGTTTATTCAATTAACTAATTAATTAATACACAGTTTTCGACATACGATAAGTTATAATTATTTGAATGCAGACCGAAATGTTATGCTCGCGTCCAACCCTAGTGTAGGCAGAACAATATATACCGACTCATTACGTGTGGACGAACGCCATCTGTTGATGATAATTGGCATTAGATATATTGGCCATAAGCGACATAGACTAACATGTGGTGTGGAAATGAGATATTTGTTTTACTATCATTACCATCAGGGACTCAATTAGTTAATTGGATTGGAAGAAGCGCACATATAGTAAACTAATTATATCATAAAGATAAGGTTCTTGTAAATCAATTCCAGTAAATGTTACAATTTTGTTTTAAACATCGAAGAAAAAGACAGAAGCAGTCATCTGCATGTTGATCATCGTCCACCTATCAATGTTCCCGTTTCGGGGTCACAGGCTATAAATGGAATCAAATAGGGAGAAAAGGCCATGACCCACCACGCGAACCCAGTGTAGATTGGTGTGTGGATGACTACAAATACAGCCGGGACCAAAGCGTAACGTTTTTGGTCACCCATCCTGTGACCAGCAATTGCGAAAGTTGCTTCATTTCCGCATCGCACATCGAACACACTAACCACTGCGTTATCGAGCTCCTAGTCATTCCACGAAATCCTTAGAAATTAATAAGATACAAGAATTTTTAATTTGCCGTTTATTGAGAGGAAGTACTAACAACTTGTCGCTTTTTGACTAAATGATAAACATTAAAATAAGTACTTCGTTGTTTATAGGATCTATACCAACTTATATGTTAAAGGCTTGTTTGATGTTATACCTTTGTGTCACACAAAGTTCTTTGCAATACATAAAAGATAAGATAAGAAGGTGTTTATATATGTTCTATTGGAGGTTGCTCACCGTTCTATTGATTTCTTCTAAGCTCGGGCTAAACCGTATCCACTCGCAAATGTAATTTAATCTTAAAATAGGTCAGATATGTGTATATGTCGCCAATGTATCTTGTTTGTTTCTATTTTGATTGTACCCGAAAGATATGTCTACTATAGAGTAGGCATATCTTAAATCGTTTATATAATATCTTAAACCATAGGGTCTATAGGTACTCGGCCGTATGTTGCTCAAAAAAGTTAAATTTTAAAACATGATAATTTTAAAATTCTCAAGAGTTTAAAGTTCATGTTAATTAAATGTTAAACCTAAAAATTTTAAACCCATACAGTTCATCTGTTACTCTATGTCAGGCAGAATTTAAATTTATATCAAAATCGCTAGGTAAAAGCAAATCGCTAACTCTTGCCTGGTAAAAGTTTCACTTTGAGAAATTGGTATTTGTTTATCTTGTAGTTGAACAATTACGTTGATTGTCCTTGGTTTGACAACGGATTATAAATAGAAGAATCTTATACTTTCATGTAAGTACATAAAAAAATACGAGTACCAAATAGTTTTGTAGAATATCAATTGCTTAGCTGTCTATTGTAGATGTTGGATATAGTTACAGTATCAAAAAATCTGCCAAAATTGTTGTTTCTCAGTGCAAACGATAGGAGAGTTCCATCTTTCTAGGATAAGAAATCTGAAAACTATATTATTTGTATATAAATCATAACTCTCGAATCGATTTTGGTGGGTCTTTTCATGACTATATTATTTTTTTAAAATATGCAAGAATATTGATAGCATTGACAATTAGACATTATCGATAGTATCGATTTTATGATTGAAAACTATGATTATTCGTAGATCAACTGATTTAACTATTATTATGACGATATTATCGATACGATGTTACTGCCGTAACAACTCTGTTTCCAATGTGTTTAGGTATATTGAAGAAATATATTTCATATAATTTTTTAATTCAAACTTCCAACGCCTCGTTTCCGCCATTATTCGTATTCCTATGGAAATAACAACACATAGATTTACGCATCCAATTTAAAGTATTCATTGCATCCACTCCACAAACTCTGATACATTCGCCTCCCATTCGCAATAGTATCCAATATCAGCTATGTCGAATGCATTGGGGCGGGAGAAATTCTAGACTTTTGTACTCGGAGAAAATTGTTTTCTAAAGTAGTTTCTAACTAGATCTAACACTACGATATTTTGAAATCTGATTATATTGGAACATGTGGTATTATTTTTTATACTTCAATTTATAAAAATATTACTTTTCTTTCTTCGCTTTATTATTATACCGTTTTGAGAGTAGAACAATAATAGTTTTACATTTGGCATAAATTAAAATTGAATCCATCTGTTTTCTAAAACAGTTTTAATGAATCTATAAATCATGAAGTAAAGCAAAAAATTGAAAATATCTATTTATCAGAACTCAGAAACGCTTATACTGATATTCCATTATGCGGCTACTCGTTGCATTCCGGACATATCGGTTCTGCAATATGTAAGGCGCGACCGAGGCACGCAAAGCATGTGAACACGTCCTAGCTTAAAGTAAGTTTCAATAATAAGCCATATACATGTATTCCTGCTTTTATTGGAGGCACAAAGCATCTTCAACGTTGTAGTGTGAAAGAGATAAAAAGTTTTTTGTTGCAAGCAAGTTTTCAGACTTTCTACGAGCGGCTTGTTCTTAGGAAATATTTTTGAATGTCAGGTACACAATGTAATAATAAATATGTAATTGTCATCTATCAGCCTATTATTTTCTACTGTTGAGGCTAGGCCTTTTCTGAGTATAGATTATAACGTGGGCCCAAAAGGGATATGTGGATACTGATAACTGAGTTGCAGCCGATTACGATGGCTTAGCGTCCGTTTTGAAGCTAACACGAAATAATAAATTTAAGGTCATCCATCCTATACCGGGCTGTTCCAAAAGTTGCGTAACCTTTGTATGTACTAAGTAATGACAATGTGATCCTTTTTTAATTGTGAAAATAAGTCCTGCCGCTCATAAACTGTGACATAAAGGTGTTTTAAGTGATATTTTTTATGTTATATAATGAAGTGCCTAAATGTCGAAATTATGCTTACCTGAATATAGATAAAGACCATTTATGAAATAATGCACTGATATTTTCATAAAATATTACAATATATAGTACTAAATCTCCCGTCTTTCAATTTGATTATTTCAACCATTATATTACATGGTGACGTCACCGCATTCTGTGAGAGCAGTATCAACAGGAATTGAACTGAGACAACGGTGGGCGCCACCAAGTCGTGTACATATCAGGCTATTAGAACAGCGAAGAAAAGTAAATAAACTAATTTTCACTCAATCATCTGGTGGTATTTTATTGCTATAATTATTTAACATTTATCGCCTAAATTTTATGAAAACTTTATTACTTTTGGTTCTACTTTGTAGACTTTACAGTTATCAGGCGAAAATGCATACTATTTTAACTATCACTTTCAAATCGCCAACGAGGCCTTTATACAAATATACTTTGACAATTTCGAACATAATGTTTTATGCTAATACCACCTTATACCTACAAAAAATGGAAGGAGACAAAATCTTCTATCTCTATACTATTACAAAAATCTTATAATGGCAACAGTTATGTACAAATATGGAATCATATAGAATCGCACACTTTAAAACAGCAAAAATAAGCACCGTAAAATATTAAATGCTCTATGAATTTTATGTCCTTCACTTTTCTATCTAGATGTAGCGTTGCAAAAAAATTCAGCAAACCATTTAGATTTTAAAGCACTTTAAACTTATAACTGCTCAGTATTCTATTTTATCATAATAGGGATGACTGAGTAAAGAGAAAAAATCAGTCAGATAATAGAAAAATGTTAGAAACTTATTTTTTACTTAGGTAACAGGCATTAAAGTTGAAGAGTGGGGGCTCGCTACGTCATAGTTTTGTAGAAAATGTACAAAAGCGTGACTTCATGTGACATTTTAACTCAATGTATTGCTATAATTTGATGATTACAAAAAACGATAAAAAAATACGAGTTTAATATATTTCAACAATCAACCTGACGGATAAACAAAAAAAAAATTGTCATTATCCCTATTACTTTATAATTGCTCAATTTCTTTTTTATGCAAAGAAGGCATCCACGTTTCACTTTAAAGACGTTAACAATCCTCCGCTGAACATCTAACTAATATGACTAATATATAACTAATATCTACCTACAAATACCAATGTTGACTAAACCTGAGGTTAAAATTTATATTTTTTTGTGAATACGAAGTTAAACACTGCAGTTATTATTCTATATGAAAAGGGAGATAATCGCTCAGTTCGTAGCCCACCGTGACTCACACTCGACACCATCCAAGTATGAATTAATGTTGTGGCATTCCATGGTCACAAACAACATTTTCATTATCACACGAACTTTCTTTTATAAAACAAAGAGATTGTGGTTAGTCATTCACTCCACTATATCATCAATAGATCAGCTTCATATATCTTATTGAAATCGCAGAAATGAAACATTTGTATTTTTATTAATAAAAAAGATATAATAGCAAAGAGGACCGATGTTTTTTACGTTTATCGATTTTTATATACGATATGTAATATCGCCCGATAATACACGGTCAGTAAGATAATGAAAAATATGTCTTAACTGTCCCTGATTTCTACATCTCTACACTTGCACATTATCCAGTTTCATAATTTACTTATTTCTTTATTACTGTGTCGTTGTAGAAACATTTTTTCAATTTTGTGTAACCCACAGTTGTAGTTTAATATTTTATAATTTTAAATCTGCAGGAAACTCAAACATAAGGAGGTTAAATACAATAATAACTTCCATACATTCCATAAAACATCTGAAATAAAGACTAGATTTTGCTGCTTAGCTCGATGTCAGTGTTAATATTGCGCTCGTTACAATTTCCTTGTGCCAACATTAGATTTTTATTCCAAAGTGCCTGTTATAATATTAATCAAGTTGAAATAAGGTCTATGCTTGCTTCTGGCGTTGCTGCTACTATAGAATGGTGTAAGAAAATTACGACATTATTATTAGAACAAAAAAAAAGTCTATAAGAATGGTGAGTTTCAATTTAAAGTCAATTTTGTCGAGGTTAAATTAATGTTGCATACGGAACAGAGTTTAGAAAATGTATTATAATTTCCTTTTGATAATGGAGTGAGAGCTTATTTTGAAATATTACTAAGAAAGGTACTGTTTTATGATCTCATTGATCACGTGAATTATTTATTAAAACTTGTAATTTCTACTTATGCTTATATACTTTTTTATACTATATGATTATTATGGTTTGTCATTGCTTCATTAATTTTTAATTAAGTATTAGACTCTCAGAGCGACAAAGTGGATTTTTTAAGTATTTTTCATTAAGAATATTTTTCAGTATAGCATTGTGAATGTTAAATTATCATATATAACATTAATAGATGGTTTTATTACAGGAAAACGTTTTGAAACTATAATTAAATAAGGAGAAAATATACTTGCAAGACTTTTAAATTTTAGCATTAGAAACGTAGAAGCATTAGAACGTATGCGATAAATATTTTTTCAATGCAGTTGCTCATAAAACGCAATTTTTTAAATCCACTGTAAACACCGAAAGTGAGTCTTTAAACACATGTTAAATAAAAATGTACTGAAATCCTTTACTGCACACGTGCTTAAGAGTATTTTTTTTTATTTTTTTTGGCCGAGCACCATAGAAATTTTAAAAAATTTGATGAAAATATGTCAAACTTTAAAGGCAAAATTATTTCAAGGAACCTAGAACGAATATTTTCAAATAAAAATGTATGACACGAAAACATGTTCAAATATCACGTTTAATTTTAACAAATCATTTTTACCTTTAATACATACTTAGTTTTATTAACCTATATATTTGTTTTATTTCCTCGCAAAAAGCATTGAAAAATGTTGTAAGAAAATTGAGCATAAAAGGTTTTTCGAGTATGACACTAAAACATGTTCAAATATCACGTTTAATTTTAACAAATCATTTTTACCTTTAATATATACTTAGTTTTATTAACCTATATATTTGTGTTATTTCCTCGCAAAAAGCATTGAAAAATGTTGTAAGAAACTTGAGCGTAAAAGGTTTTTCGAATTTGTGCCAATGAAAACCCTCGCTACGCTCGTGTTTTCGATTTGGCCCTTATTCGTAAAACCTTACTTTCCGCACTCGTATCTTAAATAACTATTTTGAAACTATATTTTTTTTTAATCTTTGCAATGACTATCATCTCAATCTAGTGAATCGTTTTCAGGCTTGGTAAAGCCTGAAAACGATTCAAAATATCACAAAACCCAAAAACGAAATTTCGTCTATTTAAGAAATGCTAATACAACTCCCACGCATTTTCCGATAATTTACGATGCAACTAAGATGTCTCGTTATTTCGTAAGGGTTAAGTAGCTTGCGTGAATACAAAAAACTATAAAACCATCAAATTAGAACAGTAAGACTCTTTATAAACAAAAGTAATGAATCCATGATTTGAAGAAATAGTCATGATGCTTAAACATTAAACTTTTAATATTAGAAAGCTCAAAGCACAGAATATAGATCAACCCAAGCGTGTATCGAACTAACGGGGTATCCAGTTTGATTCCGCTGGCAACTGCATTATGAGCTGTCTGCCAGAGCATTGGACTTTCTGCTGTCAAAGTTCATTTTACACTTTATACGTGTATTTTTCAATATACCAAATAATATACAAATTGAGAATATTTCAGTTACTTTTATATTTTTCTAAAGAGTTTATCGTATACGTATTTAGTTTTAGATTGATTGATATATGTATATATATGCATTAACAAAACAATGTAGTTTTATTAAATAACAAATAAGAACCAGTTTTTTTTTTACTGTCTTTATTTTAAAATTCTGTATAATGCGTGTAAAAAGCCTATAAACAAATCCCTTCCGGAATATTAATCTGTTATGAATACAGTCCTTTTTCAAGAGAAAAGTAAACAACGCAAGATCGTACAAACAAACTGATTAAGTAGAATATTAAAAATCTCTGAATCGTTCTCTTTTCTGTAAAGCAAAATAATATTGAATAAGCTTGCTATAATATAACTGAATAAATTCAAATTTATTAAGTAGCCAACTTAAATTGAAAATATATTTTACATGCAAATAAATAATTATATTTATATTACAACTAAATATGTGTACCAAACAATTATACAAGCCAATCAATTAATAGTCAGGTAAAACAATTTCAATTATTTCAAGTCAAAAATTAATAAAGATTAAAAATCAATTAGAAGAATTTTCAAACTTCGTGTTATCACATCTTAAATAAGGTTTGTTAGCACATTTAAATTACAGCCGTTTAGCAGCAGTCACAGTTTGGTTCGCTACGTTCATAAATATCCGTTGGTATCCACCAACTAACGGATACGGGACGGACACCGCCTGTACGCAGTGCGGCGACGCATTGCAAACATTCTGACGCTATGCACCGGGCATGCTTGGAGTGGGTTGATTGGATTTTTTGTTTAAACTGTTTAAAATTCTTTTCTACAGTTATTGGAACCAATGGAATACCTATAGCATTATTTTATTTTTTGAACTTTATATTTACAATAGAAAAGATTATTAAATCAAGGATTAAGTTCTTTAAGATATAAAAAAATTATGACAAAAGAAAAATAAAAATGGAAATTCATTTTTTTTTGTTGACTTATATAACAAAAAAAATAAAAAAATATATAAATCAACATCAAATTCCACGATGAGTAGCTAAAGACTGCATCATCATCATCATCATCAGCCCTTTTACTTCCCCACTGCAGGGGCTTAGGCCTTCCTTAGGATGGTTAAGGAGGATGGGCCATGACCCTCCACGCTTGCCTAATGCGCATTGGAGGGTATTAACGACTGAAAATGCAGCCGGGACCAACGGCTTAACGTGCCTTCCTAAGCACGTAGTAGCTCGAGATAATAATTTTTTTGGTCACCCATCCCGTGACCGACCCTTGCGAAAGTTGCTTCACGACAACGATCGCGGGCCGCGGCGCTTATCCACTACTCCACCGACCTACTCAAGACTGCATATTATAAAGTATCTCAGACAAAGAAGTTACCATAACAAACCCAGACAATACAGAAAAGTTCTTTTTATATATTGACCCCACCGGGAATCGAAACGTCGGAGATAGCGACCTTGAAACTGGTCTCAGTCTCAGGTTTCAGTCGTTAATACCCTCCAAGGCTACGGAGGAGTATTTGGTATATAATATTACTAGCTTTCACCAGCGGCTTTGCCCGCGTGGTCTCTAGGGAAATGTTTAATGGGATAAAAAGTCCTATTATCTCAGTCAGCTAATAATACCCTATCTGTATACCAAATTTTATCAAAATCCATTAAGCAGTTTCAGCATGATTGACGGACAAAAATCCAAACGAAGAAACTTTCACATTTATAATAGGGTAAGATTATTGTTTGCCGTCTTATCTACTGAACATTTTTTTCTAGGAGAGCAACATATACAAAATTGTAATGCCTACAATAGCCAACAGTATGAAACAGCTGATTATTTTTTTGAAGTTAGTGTTGCAAAAGTTGTTCAGATTATTTAACTCATCCACCACACGAAGTCTTTGCACGTAATATAAATATATACCCTGTTGACACAAATCTATTAAATATATATATAACGGTGGGTAGTCGGAATGGGCTATTTCGAAGCCCAAATAGATCGTCCATATCGGAGGACTATCTTTAAAATAACACTGCAGGCGTGTATACCAACGTGGATTTATTCCATTTTATCACTTTCCATACGAAAATATAACGAGATGAGCGTGATGTCATCTGATGTCTTTACGCCTCGGCGTTTGGAAACAGAATGTGTGCCAAAATGGCGGCAACTTGCTTTTTATTAACGAACTGTCAAAGTCAGTGTCACCATTCTAATAAAATTAAAAGTATCGATGATACAATAGAGCTCTCTTTACAATAGAGTAATTAAGTAATCGAGTAACTAGCAATTAAAATAAAAGAAACTAAATCAAACGATCTTCGTAATGGTGATGCGACATATATAAGTCAAAGGTGACCGACTGACATAGTGATCTATTAACGCACAACCCAAACCACTGGACGGATCGGGCAAGCCAAAGAAGCAATCCCCAAGGTAGACCTGCAACTGGCACGTAAGTTAATCAAACTACCTAGACAAACGTTGAGACTAATAGTAGGTACACTAACTGGTCATGGCTATTTTAACAAACACTTATATAACATGGGTATCTCTGACAGTTCTCTGTGCAGGGCATGCCTGGACGCTGAAGAGACAAGCGCTCACGTACTACTGGAATGCAGGGGCGTTTCAGGACATAGGACTACACATCTGGGTAGCCTTAGGATTTTGATAGGGGATAAAATAAGGGATGAAACTTCATTTCAGGTATTTTACACGATATAATGAATAAATATTCGTAAGAAATGCTGTTCAAAGTAACTATACCACGCAGACGAAGTTGGGGGCAAATGCTAGTAAAATATAAAACACCTTCTAAATACAATTTCCTATAGGTACAGATTATTTTCAAAAAGGATTTATAAAAATCACCTCTTGCTCTCTTCTGTAGGATGTCAACAAGGTGACCCACTCGAGCTGGAAATTTTTGGCTTTAGCTATTCGTCCAATTATTTCAAATCTAAATTCAATGTGTGGTATCTAGATGATGAAACGTAAGGAGGAGTTTGAATCAGTTTTATCAGATATAAAATATCTAATCGAAAACTTTGAAAATTGTAACCTAGAACTAAATTTTAGTAAATGTGAGCTCTATATTCCCAGCATAGTCAATGAAAAATAATTTATAATAACCATATTTAATGCTGTAGCTCTAGGAATCAAAATTGTTTGTAAGCAGTCCCTTTCAATTATTGGCTCCCATTTCTGATGAATATTTCAATCAATTCACTCAAAAAAAAGTAAGAAAATTGCTGATCGTTTACTAAAAATTAATAATCAAACGGCTTTCATAATTATGCGTTATTGGCTCTTTGTTCAGCACATTTTTGGAAACACACAAACCTTACACATTTTTATTTTCGGTCCATAGCACCTATGATCTAAATAAAAAAAATATTATCTAAAACACGTAAACTGCTACTATTTCCAATATGACCGAGGCAAAAACTGCTTGGGAAATATTACCTACATGTGATTTTGGTGGCCATCGGCCATCAGTGAAAAGGTTGATTCTTTAGGTCACCACGGTTTATCAGCAGAAGCGCTGGTCGTATCTCTCGATATGTAAGTATTAATTATATCATCCGTCGAGCTCTTGCCACGGCGTCAGTGCCAGCCATTCTAGAACCGAATGGGCTGACTTGCGATGACGGGAAGAACCATGATGGAATGTCATTGGTACCTTGGAAGATAGGTCGACCCTAGTATGCCACCTGCGTTGATACTTTGGCGCCGACTCATCTCCCACGAACATGTCTCGAGACGTGTAGAGCCGATACTGCAGAAAGCCCCAAACGGCAAAAATATTCAGGTTTAAGTAATACCTTCATATTTAAGCCGTTTGGGATTAAAACGATGGGTCCGAGGGGCTCCGGAGCTCATGGTTTATATCAAGAGATAAAAAGAATCTTTTTGACCGGTCAGGTTATTAGAAGGCTGGTTTTTCGCCTAAAGAATTAGTTTGGATATTCAAAGAGAATACGCTCGCAGCCTTCTGGGCACCTTATCTGTTGGCAATGATTTGGGGGATATTTATCTAGTATAGTTTTAGTCATAGTATAGATCTGTAGTTTAATATTTTGTAAATATTTATAAACCATAAAAAAACAGTATTAACATTATTAAAATATACATTTAAGGATTGTATATGTATATCATTTCTTTACTTTTCTATTATAAAACAAGAAAACAATTCTATCCGCAAAATAAAAAAAAAGTTCTCTGCTAACATAGGCTAAACTTCAAACTGCGTACAAGAATTGCACGCTGTTACATCTCAACTCTACACGAATGAAATATCGATACCGTGGACACATAAGATACGCAATGAAACTGTCATTCAAAGAATGCGAAAAGTTGAAATACTGCTAACCAGCAAAACGAGCAAGCTAGAACATTAAGAACATATCATGGGAAAACCAAAATACAGACTCTTTCAAATCATAATTCAATGCAAAAATGAAGGAAAGAGAAAGGCAAGCCACAGAAGGAGATCTTGGCTTAGCGACCTCCATCGATGGTTCCACAATTTCACATCAGCGCCACAATCACTCTTGTTAAAAAAGTCGGTACCATAGCAAGAAGATACTTTTTAATGTCATCGTGATTTAAAATTAAAAATGCGAAATTTGATGTCTATGATAAAAGTACAGAAAGTAGCCTCGACTTACTCTTTTATGCTGTTGTGGCAAATTATAAGCAAAATATAATAGTATTTTCATATTAATTGAAAGTTATATTATTTACAGAAATGTTCTTTCGATCCTGAATTACATCAGTGGGCCAGATTGTGAAAGTTTATGGCCTAAAATTAGATCTCAAGGAGCTGAGCCTGTTAAATATTTAGTGTTTTTTTTTTCTAAGAAATATATATTTCCATACTATGTTTCCTTACGTCAATAATAATAAAGTCCAGTAATAAAGCAATTAACTTGAAGCACGAAATCCTTAGTTTTCACCAAAATCCCGGAAAACAATTTGGGTAACATTTTGAACCCGGCACAAAGCTTTGTACAAAGTAATACTATTGGTGACATCCGGCGTTTCCCACGGTACGCACAAATTAGGTGTAATTATAATACGAGTCTCCGACTTAAAATTTCGTTTGGAATAATTTAAAGGGGGTGGGGGGAAGGACGCGGTTACTTTGTCAGCGGACGAGCGGACGGGTTTCAATTATTTTTTTCTCAGTAGCTAATTGGTGTGCACGAGATTTAGCGGTGAAAATGAAAATGTAAAGTCGCTAATGAACACTAATTTAAATACTAGCTGTACTTTAGCTTTTATTTAACGTAACACGTTTCGCAGACTTCTAATTAGTACCCAATTAATGTGTAGGTTTTAACTATGTTTAGAATTTATATAAAAAGGTAAATCTTAATGTACGTTTTATCATCAATTATTTTTACTTAACCTCAGAATAAAATGAGAAATCATAAAAAATAAATAAAAGTTATCAACTAACTTATTTGCACAAAATTTCTTTATTCGCCAGACATTCTATCTAATACTTCTCGGCTGTTCTCACTACACTGATTGTACTGAATTAAACTGAGAAAACTAGAAAATAGTATACTGAAGAAGCCGCGAAAGGCCAAGACACATATTTCACGATCAAATCGTAAATTCAAGGAGACCAAAGATAGTTACATCTTTGGTGCCTTGTGGGACTCGGTTCTCTCTTGCTAGGCCACAAGGAATACGGCGTAAATATAGAGATAGATCATCATCACCAGCGTGTCTTCACTGATACGCCTTCCATGGATACGATTGAATCGGTATAATGAGCCATGTCCCACCATTAGAGCAGAATCAACGGCTTAACGTGCCCTCCGAAGCATAAGGGGGCTTAAGATAATAAATCTTTGGCCACCCATCCTATGACCAGCCTTTGCGACCGTTGCTTTACTTCAGTATCCCAGGCCAAATGTGCTTACTACCGTTTATATATCTGTCCTTATAGGTAGATAAAGAGATTAAATTAAATTGTGAAAATTAGTTATACCGCTACAACTAAAACCTCACCCGTAGACATTTTCGACGTATAATTTAATTTACATTTAATGCGATATAGGTGTCTGTTGGTTTTAATTAATGGCACTTTGTATGTCTTTTGCCATAATATATTAACATACGAAACTAAGTAGACGCTTTGGGGTGACAGTTAAAGCAATTCCGAGGTATTTATAACCAGTCCATAAATTACAGTATCGACGCTAAACATGCGGTATTTAACATGATTAAGGGATAATAATCTGTAATATAATAATGTTAAAGGATAATTTGATTCAAACTGAGTGTTTTAACCTAATAATAAGTCATTCTCAAGAATTGTATAATTGGCTTTGAACCGTTAAAACATATATCACTACTGTCTTAATATAGTATATATCATGAGTTACAAATGTAGATAGAAGTTTACAGATTCTAAATCGTTCTTTTTAAGAATAAGAAAGTAGAAAACTGTCACGATTTGAGGCAACGAGTGACACGAATATTATTACATTAATACGTTGAATTTGGGATTGGGATCGATATGCGACTGTCTTAATAATTCCATTAACTTTTTATTTTGACATTATCATCACCACTTTCCCTATAGGTAGAATCGAAGAAGGAGAATGAAACATGACCCATCACGCGGTTCCGTTAACAACAGCAGATGCAGCCGGGACCAACGGCTTAACGTGCCTTCTAAAGCATGGAGGAGACAAGACAAAAAATTTGGGCACCCATCCTATGGCAGGCCATTGCGAGAGTCGTTTAATAATCTTATTTCAGGCCGAGCGCACTAATCACTGCGCCATCGACATTATATACGGTGTTAAAAGTTATTCGATAAAACATCAATATATTGCTAGGAACACAGTATAGTAAAATATTATACTCATTTAATGATTACAATCCAAGAAATCTCCGCTAACAAGCATTGCTATAAACTTTTTCCACGACACAAACATAAGCCCGTATGAAACTTACTCAATTAAATGATATCCGGTCCCGTAAACTTGCACTAAGAAGTACAAATACACTGCAGTGATATTACGATGCAACTACGTAACAATAACCGACTCCGCGGAGAGAATATAAAGGAACGTGCACGACTTAAACTGTACTCACTCCGATAATTATGAAAAAAAAAGTTGAATAGAGCTACATTCGTGCCGGTTCAGTCGTTGACGTAGAACAACATTCGCTTTTCGTAACGACTTTTTTAGGGGTCTGTGAAATTTTAATTTTAATTTTTTTATTGTCCATCTATTTTTATCATCACATAAAAAGAATCTGAGGAATGTGTGCTGAGTTAAGTGAAACAAAAGTGAGGTAATATAAAAAATTAAGACACGGATTATTAAGATAGCGACAGCAATCTATGTATATTACTATAGGACATATTTAGGAATGATTTCTTACACTGGTCATCGCCCAGTGTAAATGAGCCGTTACACTACAACACAAGTCATTATTTAAATACTGAACCTTATAATTCATAGTGCATCTCGGTTTTAACATTACCATCTCTCTTCCAACTCACTCTTGACCAACTTTTTATATAACTGCTCTCGCTACTTTATTAGCTTGTTGCTCAGAAAAAAATGTACAAACTAAACTGTATAAAGCTAAAGCTCTAGAACTGGGGAATTGTAACAACGAATTGTTATTTATGCTTGGTCTATATTATCTTGAATGAGATATGATGAGCGGATGATTCCCAACAGAATTTTTAGTAAATCCTACTTCATTCTAGTTAACATTTAGGAGAACCCATTCGTATATTAAAATCTACAAAAGCGGTTATTTTTTTATTATCTTTCGCATATAAAAAGTATGAAGTTATTATTTTACACATATAAATATACAGTCGTATTGAGAACGAAAAGTAAGTTAAAATACATGTAAAATAGAATGTTATTTCCATAATTAGTCTGCTGGCTGGAATCGTTGCCAACATCGATAATACTCTGGCAACAACCACAATTGATGCATCCACACAATTCGAATTATACGTTATTATAGTTCAACAATTGCAGGAAATAAAGGTTTGTTTTTGTCACTAACTAATGACACTTGAATAACATAATTATTAATGTTCAATAAACTTTGACATATATAAATTATATCCTGGGCTCATATTTATTTTTTATCACTTTCATCTTCATTACGTGTTACAAATGAAAGACCTTAGAAATATCGGTTTTTTGAACTTATTTAGCGCTTATTTCCATGTTCACTGATAGATAAGGTTACTTAAAAAGGTTTTAGTGCATCATTTATTATGATTTTGACTATACATATGAATTGCATTACTTACTGTTTATGTTAAGTTTGAAAATAAATTGTTATTGTATTATATTGAGACAAAACACATGAATTATAAATACTACCAATATAATAAACTAGCCGGAAGGTTCGTTGCCAGTTGCGATAAGAGTCTGGCAACAGGCACAATGGATGCTTTCACGCCATTAAAACATGTGATGCGAGTTAAAAAAAATGTTCTTACAACCCTTGAACAAGTTTTACAATATATTTTTTTTTAAGATTTTGGTGGAAATAGAGAAAGAAGTTAAAGAAGTTTGGGTTAGTAAAACCCCCTAATTGAATTTAATATAGCAATGTTTAATTATAGTTGGAGCAAATACATAGGATTATATGCGTATAATTATAGTGGCAAAGCAACTGAGCACTTTAACATATTCCACACCACTTGGGTATGTAACTAATTATAGACGCAAACCTCGTCGGTCACGGGGTGAGCAAATGTTTTTCTCTACTCTAAAACAAAAGACGAAAAGTTGTGACGTCATTTGCCTGCAAACAAAGCTGCTCGGAGTAGCTCGGTGGCGTAGTGGATAAGCGCCACGGCCCGCGATCGTTGTGATGGGTGACCGAAAAATTATTATCTCGAGCTACTCCGTGCTTCGGTAGGCACGTTAAGCCGTTGGTTCCGGCTGCATTTGCAGTCGTAAATACCCTCCGATCCGCATTGGGCCAGCGTGGAGGGTCATGGCCCATCCTCCTTAACCATCCATAAGGAAGGCCTGAACTCCTGCAGTGGGGACGTAAAAGGGCTGGTGATTTGATGTGATGAAAGCTGCTCGTGCAGCTTGTTATGTCTGATTCTATATAATTTGGTTATATTTGTCGTTTTTTTACAATTACATCACATCATAACATAAGTTCCTGTTATTTTTACTTTAATATATTATTTGTCAATAGTGTTTTTAAAATCGTCACTTCATATTTATTTGTATTCGTGTTCAAGAAATCATTCATAAGAAACAGCTCTAGCTGAAATCAATGTCGCATCGTTTGTACCGCATTGATGTATGAACTAAGAGGATTTACACTGCGATTTAGCTTAATGTTGAGTTACGATATTGGTTAAGGATAGTTAACTTCAAGTTCAACAGTAATTACTTTATACATAAGTATTTAATAATACCATAATACGATAACAATACCATAGTACGAGAACTTTATATCAAATATCAACATCTGTCCGATATTAAGTCGGGGTTGGTGACTCACCGCAAGCGATCCTTTACCGCCACTGGTTCCGAGGGCTAGGTTCTGGAACGGGATGCGTCGACGCGGTTATCAGCGAAGATATCATACACGGTATATAGTCCATAAGCACTGATCCACCGTTCTTCCGAAAATGTCCTTATTCTCAATAACGAACAATTCACCAAGCTCAATCAAAAATTAGGTGCATGCCGTTAGAAATTTTAACTCGCAGCAAAAAACCGTCACCCAAGTATAAAGGGTGGAGATTTGGAACGAAGACAGCTAATCGCGCCACCAGTACATAATTAAAAAATTACCCACAGTTATCTTGTCCTTTACAGTTAATAAATCACCTGTTTCGTTACGGAACAACATCATCTCACCCTCCAAAATCATCTGTCGTTTTTATGAAAAAAAAATATACGATTGACAACATGTATATTTTAATAAATCAAGACCCAACACTATAAAAATATATTAACTTAAATTTTTATTATTTTTATATAATTTTAACCGTGAAAATCGAGCGTTAACCAATAGACAACGACAAGAAAATAATAAAAAACATAGGTTACATATTTTGCTTTCGAGAACTATGAGATTAGCGAAGACAAACAATACAAACAATTAAATGGGCATTGATGTATACCCAAAGTTTTTCAATTAAATTTTACATCATATGAAAGGCTTTTTATTCAACAATATCAGATGATCTTTTCAGAGTGCGCAGAGAAAAACTTCGTCGCTCCATTTGTACGCAAGTAGAAAATAGATAATTTCAAATTAATATAAGTTTATTGCACAATATGGTGAATTCGACAAAGTCAATAAAAATTATATTATTTTATTTAACCGTAAAAAATATGGTAATACACATTTTCGTTGACAGAAAAATAATATATATTTGTGGAATGTACTCATCACGACCTTTAATTTGATACCGCTATAATAAGAGGAAAAAGGTTTTTCATACATTTTTAAATGGGGTCACATATCCGCCATTTTGAATATTAAAATATATATACGTTTCTAATGATATCTGTTAAATCTTTAAAAAGCTAAGGTGGAATTAAGAAACTCACATACATAAATTAATCCTAAACACAATACGAATCTCTTTTTTGGGTAGTCTTGTAAAAATATACGTATTTTTGATGGGGATTTTACCATTCAAATCTATCCAATTCGACATTTAACGTTGAAGTCATCCTTCCAGGATAATACCTAACGATTGATGTTGATCCTTGCAACACCAGTGAATCCGTTTGGCAAACGTGATGACGTAACTCAGGATACCAACACGATTTCCTCTTGGCACTAGTACCGCTGATTAATGATGCTAATGCAACTATACGAGACAGGTGCGGCGAGCGCCAAGTCGACGTGTTCCAACTTAACCTTAAATAATTTATGCGAAGTTGATAGATATTTATGACAAGAACTGTTTGGAGATAGGTGGTCCCTTTGGAATAAATAGATATTAATTCAGCTTGAGAGATATCAGCGTAATAAATAATTTTAAAGATCGAACCTAGTTATGACGTGTTGTCAAGATATCAAACTTGGTAATAAAATAAATATTAAAAAAAAAGCAATATAGAACGTGTCCAAACTATAAATGATACAAATATTTTGAGGTCAGTATAGAAAAGGTTTTATTACTAAGAATAAAAAACGTGAGAAACCACTGCACTTGGTGGTACAAGATATATTAGGAAAATCAGATTTCGAAGATATTGTTTTGGTTTTTTTGTATTTGACTCGAAATGATATTAAGCACGAGACGAACGAGGGAGCAAAGACGAATTTCATGTCATACCATGACTTATACTTGCCAAACGAGCGGCTGGTGGAATTGCGCCCATATAGGATATGCGAAGTAGTCAGATAAAACATTGATAATTTAATACTTATTCAAAAGTATCTACAATTCAGCTGTAAAGTACAGTTATTACGAATAGGATCGTTTTTCTTATTCAACACTCCTAAAAATACAATTACAAATGTAAACAAAAATTGATGTTATCGCAACAAGAAAACCAGGCAACTAATAAATGGAGAGATTAGAGCAAGTGATAAAATATTTTTTTCATGCTATGGGAGAAACGCCAAGACGTATATATGTAGTATGCAGTTTTTATCACCATCTCGTAATGAAACATCACTATGTGTAGTAAGTGGAGTTTATTTCATACACATATGTTATTAGTATATTTAAAAAAATAATAAATAGAGGAGTTAATAAAACCTAAAATTGATTAAAAATAGAATTGCATCACAAACTACATGTTATATAAAATGATGTTTAAAAACATTTTGTTTCCGTATAAAACATACATTTATTACAAATTCGCACCTAAAATTATCTTTAAATCCCACTTATACTGCATTGGTAATATAATCATAACATGAGGCTGGAGATGACTTACAAGTCATAATATGTGTTATGATTATGACCCGAACGCATCTGGGGAAGCTTGTAATACATTATGATACCGCCTATAGAATATATATAGGATAGGCATGTTAAGTTTGAATATTTGTAAACATTATTAACAGTGTTTAATAAAATAAATGTTCAATATTTTTTTCAAATCTTTCTCATAAAATTTTTAAATCGCGATTAATAAATATCCCTTTTTATAAGAAGTTTTTAACTCTATATGTTACCTTAATTATATTTGACATACCAAGTACCAAATAATAAAGTGACTATTAGTGATCAATATCATATTATCAATGTAATCGACTAATGTTTTAATTATTTTAAAACGTTGTCTTTTTCATTCTATTTGTTGAATTTATAAAAAAAACCCTTCTCTTTTTTGTGTTAAGTGGCTCGTACACCGCTTTAGCAAAGTCCAAAGTCCGATTTCCAGTCGATCTAGGGTCTATTTCAGCCTTCCATAATAATCATAGGCAGACCCGGTTTTTGCCATTTTAAGTTTGTGAGCTGGTTTTGGCCACTTTGAGAGTTACGAAAAAGTGAATTTTGATACATCATTGCTGTAAACATATTTAGTTTTGCCGCAATAAAACATTTTGAAAACCGTTCATGGTAAATCAATATATTTGTCAATGCGTTAGTTTGAACGCTTTAAAGCTCCAAATGGCTAAAAAGGGGGCAGTGGGCAAAACCGGGTCTTCTGCCCTACTTAATTAATTCTAAGATAATACTCGAAGAACACTTGCCTTCGTATCTATAGTCAAGTGAAGTAATTACTTGAGAAAAAAATCATAAACTGATGTACATATTTTTACCAAATAAACAAGAATTATTAACTATTAAAAATTTCATACTTCATTCAAATTCAACAGATGAGCTATTATAAAAACTATTTGCTTAATCTATGACGTTTTCTCAAGTACTTACTTTTATATATATAGATGATGAGCGTTAGACCCATTTTTTTTAATATAAACTATGACTGATAATTTACTTAAAAGAAGTTCTTAATATAAGCAGCCACAAATACAAAATTCCTTATGAAACTTGCAAGAAATATGGTTGTCACTCAAAAGTAGGTAGTAAATTTGCTTCTTTTTTCAGTATTCATTACAACTTAAAATATGCAGCACAAGTTATAGGACAGGCATCCACGTATACTAAAATTAAATAAAATTTCTATACAATTCTTAATTTATGGTATCTAACAAAAAATAAGAACTCATAAACCCTACATGATTACACGCCCGTGACTTAAAACGGAACACAGAAATTCACATAAGAGAGTATACGACGCTCGAAGGAGTACAAAAATGCATAATGTCTCGTGTGTACGCTCTTAAAAAGTAACGGACGAGACGACTGCGTTTATGGGCCGTGAAACGGACGGAACACTGCGTACACAGCTGGCAAAGCAAAAGAACACATCTATTAAACGTTAACAAAACTTTACCGTATTACATTAACTTTAAAGTATAAACTTTATCTGACATCATCTTCAATTAGAACATTGTAACAATCAATGGACAAGAAAATGAAGTAGTGCACTAATATCAAGTCAATTCCGAACAAACCTTCGTGGTTTTCGGTTTGTACTAATATATATTGTACCTATAAATAATAAAAAAATTAAAATGTCGTGAGTAAACTACATACCATTACGCTGTTTATGTACAGATTAAAAATAATTATTTTTCAAATGTCTCAAAAGTTATTAGTTATGTATCAGGTCAGAGTCGGTCAGTTGCACACTCAACGAATGATCTGTCGTGTACGTAACGGATATTTATTGGTTTATCGGATTTTCTTTCTTAATCAATTAAATCATATCGTTTATTTCTCAATCCATCTCTGAAAAGTTTTATAAAATAAGACTAATGTTAATCAATTACTGATTCTAAACTTACATTAATAGTAATAATAAAATAGAACATAAATAGTCACAATTTTTTTGTGAACAAGTTTGCATATAAAATATAAAACTGGAATATATTGAAAAACGATTAACAACTTGAATTACAAAATCCACTGGAATTTATTGATAAATTCACAAATGTACAATTAATCACGGCTCGCCAGTGTACGGTGCGGTTGATGCATGGTTATTGTCGCGAGAAAACAATGGACTTAAAAATACAGTTTCAACTTCATGTTTCAATATGAATTACCAACGAAAGTTTTAAAATACTGCGGTCTTATACTTTCAGAAGTATTAAGTTACTTGGTGAATCTATCAATGACTGAAGGCACATTCCCTGAGGCTCTTAAATTATCAATTATAAAACCTATACATAAAAAAGGCGAAACAGACAGAATGGATAATTACAGACCCATTGCTTTAATACCAGTACTGGCAAAAATTTTTGAAAAAGCAATGCACACTAGGCTTTATGACTATTTAGAAAAATTCCACATACTAGCTGAAGAACAAAATGGTTTTAGAAAAGGTAAATCAACCTCTTTAGCGGCATTTAACGTAATAAAAAATGTAACAGAAAATATTGATAACCATATTGATACTATGGTGGTATTATTTGATATGAGTAAAGCTTTTGATTTTGTTTCGCATAATATACTTTTATCCAAATGCGAGAAATATGGTATACGAGGGAATGCATTAAATTGGCTACAAACTTATTTACAAAATCGCTCACAGTATGTTGAAATTAAATATGTTAACGAAAATAAAGAGGAAGTTGTATCAAAGTCCTCAATCATGGTAAATAACATAGGCGTTCCACAAGGAACTATCTTGGGACCATTATTATTTATTATTTACATTAACGACCTTCCTGGTGTGACTAGACATAAATGTAATTTATTTGCGGACGATATATCAGTAGTGATACCTAAAGACCCAAACGTAAATTACAATAATGACATTAATAACACAATTAACAAGATTACAGAATGGCTTATGAAGAACAATTTAAATATTAATATAAATAAAACAAAATATATTAGATTCTATAATAAAAAACCCAAACTAAACAACTTGACTGTACTTATTAATAATGAAGCTATACAAGAATCAAACGATGCTGTTTTCTTGGGTATAGCAATTGACAGTCAATGTTCATGGAAAGCACATATTAAGAAAGTATGCACCAAAATAAACAGGTTTTCATACGCATTATGGCGATTGACGACGCAAATAAATCAAAAAGCTTCTTTAATTGCATATCATGGATACGTAGCATCCAATCTCAGATATGGAATAGTTCTTTGGGGAAACTCAATAGATTTGAATAGGGTTTTTATATCTCAAAAGCAATGCGTACGAGCTATATGTAATGTACCACCTTTGACGTCATGTAAACAGTTATTTCCGAAACTGAACTTATTAACTCTTCCTTCGCTGTATATTTTGGAATGTTGCGTTTTTGTAAAAACTCACCCATGTCTGTTCACACGTAAAGATATAAATTCTACTAGAAGTAACAGATATCCTGGAAAGCTCTTGTTACCTAAAATGCACACCGCCCTATTTAAAAGAAACTGTTATCCCAGTTGTGTGATAATTTATAATAGATTACCTCATTCATTAACTAAACTTAATTTGAATATATTTAGAAGAAAACTATCAAACTGGCTTAAAATTAAATGTTTCTACTCAGTCAAGGAGTATCTAAATAGTAAGATTGACATACAATAAATATTGACTAACCTGTAATTGACATTTTTATTTCTATTTTATTAATTGAATTTCACGGACATTGTGTTTGATAGTATCTGATATTAGCTTTATTTTTGAAATTATTGTAACATTTTAATTTGTTTGACATTATGTGAATGATAATAATATAATTTAATTAATCAATTGTTAATTTAATTAATTGTTTGATAATTATACTTGTATGATGTGATTTTATAATCAATATATTTGCATGCTATTGTTGATGGCTAAATGGGCTGGACTCATTAATATTGTATTTCTACCTATGATGTACCTGAATGAGTTCAACGTTTTTGAGTCGGTTATTTTTACTGTAAGGTTTTAGTAGGCGCACGTCGTCATGATTTCATAGTCCTGCAGCTTTTCCTGTTTCTTTTCAGAAAATATATTTTCTATAATATCTCGGGTATCGTGCCCGGGTATCGTCGGGTATATTAAATTTCTATAATACAATAAAAGCAACGCAAATAGCGATTATCTGATTGCATTGTCTATACTTACTTATCTTTTATTATATTTCTCTTTTGTAATATTATAAAACGGATGATAGTATATAACTGAAAAAAAGGGATTGCATAAATATTTTTCTGAATTAGTTTTTCACGAGCAATTACAAATATCATAAAATTTACTAGTCTAGCTACTAATAAATTTTATGATAAATTCAAAATGGGTGACTCATTTATCAATATTTTCCCTTGAAAGCATAAGATTATAGTCAACAATACATCATTTTAAATTAAGATTAACAATCTTTTTTTATTAGTAGTTATTTTTAGAAGCCTATGTTATACCTCAATCTTTAATGTTTCTGGAGGTACAAAAGAAATTCAAATTCAATATCATTTATTCAGACTAGGCAGTAACAGGCGCTTGTGAATGTCGAAAGCTACGCCGTCGGTTCGCAAGTTGCCGGTGGGAGACCTTATACTGAGAAGAATCGGCAAGAAACTCAACAAGGGTTGCTTATTTCTCTGTTTTATTTTATACGAAGAAGTCATTACACTATGAAAAATATTAGCAATATTTATTCAGTTTGTATTTTATTGTATTCTGCTCTACATTTTTTTATCCTATTCAAAACTATACGGGTGGTCAACTAAGGGTACCGATTTATCATTGTTACCAGTTCGCCCGCCATTCGATATGAATCAACCAAT
The DNA here is from genome assembly GCA_918026875.4 of Diatraea saccharalis. Classification (NCBI taxonomy): domain Eukaryota; kingdom Metazoa; phylum Arthropoda; class Insecta; order Lepidoptera; family Crambidae; genus Diatraea; species Diatraea saccharalis. The sequence goes on along the minus strand of OU893333.1, from coordinate 17,396,485 downwards.
TTGTCTGTTTTCTGTTACCAAATTGTATAATTTAAATGTATTCACGCCATTCAATGGTATTTATAATTATTTGCTGAGTTCACATTTTAGTACTTCACTGGTTAAAACTTTGGTATAAATATCATTAATTAGTATTGCTTATTGATAACAGTAAATATTAAAATTAACTCGCATGAAATGAAATCAGGCGGCTTATGAGCGATTAAGCATCGATTTATAAGCGAAAATTTAAATCTATAATATTATTATAAAGGGGAAATATTTCGAATTTTATTCGTTTGCATCGGACAATGCTCTGAAATTATTGGACCGATTTTATGGTTTCTTTCACCAATAACCACCAATGACCAATGACCAAAACGCAAGACATCGATCAATAAATCTTCATATATACGTACCTGAATGTTTTATTGAAGTTATAAATGATTTAAAGAAACGGTATGACCAGTTCAAAAATGTTCAATACTACTACCCGAATAAAGAAAGCTAGGTGTCTATCGGCCGGTTTCTGAAATGAGAAAAGTATAAAATATCAACCGACTATTTTTAATAACTTAATTGTTACGTCAAATCAAAAAAGCTCTAGTTTTCTAGCCCTATCGACTGGTTATTAAGAAAACTAAAATCAGAAATGAAAACTGTTTAAGTGACGTTTAAGAACAGTTTGTGACGTTCTTAACTTTAAGAACAACATTGTTAAGCAAACTAGAGACAATATGGGAATTCCCCATACACGAATTGTTCATTTCTTCAAGTTATTTTCACAAGAAGTAGTTAGTAGTTGTTCTTGGAGAAAAATGTTGGCTACATTAGTATTTATAATATTAGTTTTGATGATAACAAATTTCTTATATTGAATTATAGAATATTTTATGCCAATATTTTGAAAGTCTTTTCCGTAAAGATAAAGTAAAAGAAAACTTTTATAAACCGTTTAATATATATTTCAAACTACAGTCTCCAGACGACGGCAAATTATCGAAACAAAATTGCTTTTTCGCACGACTACACACCCTTGAAATTAAAGGATCCCTCTAAAAAATAAACATAAAATAATGCATTATCTATGTGCAAGTGAATGCACTGCAAGTAAGTTTTCTTAATAGGAAAAAATACCAAAAAGGAATGTTTTGTGATTTGATGATACATACCACTTTAGTAATCGATATCGTAGACTTGACTCTATTAATAATAAAACTTAAAATAAAGACGATATCTAAAAAGCACACCAGGTTACGACTAAACTGACAAATATCTACACTTGATTTTAACCCTTAAAGCTTTGGAAGTAGAGTTTCAAATCAACAACTGTTTAATTGATTTAATTTAAATTTAATTGGATTGATTGATTTAATAAAGTGTAGCTTGGGAATGAAGTGTTAAATATATAAATCTAATCTCTGTTTAATTTGAAGCGGTATGATTCAGGTATAGTCGAATAGTTACTACTTGAAATTTTCCCAAAATTCAGAGATTGTTTACATTTAATTATGCAAAACAATTACTATTATGAAACTATTATGAATGTATAATATGAACTATTATGAATATTGTGAAACAATTACTAGAATCTGAAACATTAAAGTGTTCTTTTTTTATAAGACTTATATCTATTATAATATATTGAAATACTAGATAATTTT